>CM028132.1:633010500-634259000 GCA_016271365.2 Neoceratodus forsteri
ATTTGATTAGTCAGATGAGCTGCAGCTCACATGCCATCCAGAGGTAGTCTAGATGAAAACCTGACCTTGAAATCCCAGGTGTCAGCCATAGCCAGGTGCTGTTTTTCCATGTTATGAATTTTGCCAGATAATGGCACTTTATTAAACCTGATGATCTGAAAATGCTGGTGCATGCCTCTTTGACTTAAAATGCAATTATTGCTGTAGTATAATCTAGAAGGACCTGGTCTATGGCCAGATGAGAGTACTGCTTCTGGTACATCACACTACAGATGACCACCTGCATAGGTCACAGCATGTTACTTGACACTTGGAGCCCTGCACTGGCTGCCAATTATGGAGAAGACTGACTTCAGGTTTATAGTTTTTAAATTTAAGACTCTGAATTGGTTGGTCCCCATCTACCTCTATAATTTTTTGACTCCCACCAAATAATAAAGCTTTTCATTCCAGGGACCAGAGTCCACTCATAGTCCCCTCTCTAGGTTGCAGTTGGTGTGGGACAGGGCATTATTGGTAGCTGCCCCAGGCCTGTAGGAATTCCCTCCCACCATGAGCTCAGCCTATGCACTGTTTACACAACTTCAAGGCAGTGGTCTGGAGGTGACTCTTCTGCATAGCTTACCTTGGTCTTATTGCTTAAATTCAGTTATTCAGCCTTCTCGGTCCTTTTGCATTTTTAGGTTTCAATGAATATGTATGTATGTATATATGTATTTATTTATTTATTAGTTATTGTGCTTTTCATTATTTATATATAATTTCCATGATTTTGCTGTGTTGTTTTGCTATTAGGTATCTCTGTCCAGAATACCAAGATCAAAAATATGCTAGGAAAATAAACCCCTAAAATCCTCATGCAGGTCAGTCATTAATCTCTATTTATTTCTACCCTAATCCTTTCCAAAAACTTTTTTCTTTTTACAAATAGTAATAATGCATAAGCTTATAGAGACAAGATTCTTTTTATGTACTATGATAGTCAATTCAGCTGCTTTTAGCAGCATAATAATTATGCTGTAACTAAAATTACACCATGCAGTTTCCATATAATGCAATGGCTCTTGAGCACTATGGGCTAAGACAGCAGATGAAAATTCAATTTAATAGCACACATTCACATTATTTGTTAATAACATTTTTTGTTATGAATAACACAAAGTACTTTTTAATTTTTGATCTTGGAATTGTCTTTATTCAGCATCATTTTAATATATGATGTTGAACAGGATCTAAGAAAATCCTAGATCCATTATTCAAATGGTCGAAACTGTCTTTAACTGGAGGTCACAGATGCTAATATAAAGCATGTATTTTTTTGTTTGTTTTTAGATAAATACGTTTATTAGCATGCCAAAAGTATTTATATCATGGGTCATTTATTTGAGAACAGTGATTGGTATGTGACCAATCAATACAGTGGCATGGTTCATAATATTCTATTACAACTCAATATGCTTTATGGATTTCATTTATTGAGCAATTGCATAACACATCAGTATCCATAACATTAATGAAGCAAAGACTGTGTCGACTTCTACTTTCTCACATGATAATTACGTAATTCAAAATTATGTTTTTAAGTAATGGCACATGTAAAGTATAATTTTCTGTCATTATCAGATGATTTTCCAAATAAAGGAGGGTGTTATCACCATTACTTCAGTTCCTTGATAAGAAAGGAAGGAAGGCATGTTTATTTTCTTTGGGTGTAATGGGTGTAGACTTAGATGTACCAGGTGATTATGTATCAAATTATGGACAAATAACAATTACAATTGCTCCTGATTTCCTAAAACTGTGTATTACATAATTAAAAATGTTAGTGAAGTTTACAATGCAGAAGGATTTATAAGAATGTTGATTAGAATTGTCACAAGGTAACATTTTCATAAAACAGGCACACATTTTACCACCATTGTAAACCCATACCACACTTAATAGTAGTAGAGGTAAAAAGATATTTTAACTAGTGTTTTACCTAGGAGTTGGTTATTCAATCTTCTGTTTTAATAATGTACTTCAGCTGAAGCTGCTGTTCATATACAAGCAATATTTGTCTTGTTGTTATCTCAAATGACTACCAAAACACATGTGTCACCTTTTGATCCTTTCACGTTGAATATGTTTTCTTTGAAACAAAATAGGCCTAAAATACTTTCAGTATTTAAATAATTAACAAAATTTATTGCAAGAAATGTTTTATCACTGGATTTACATTTTCAAGGAATATTGTACAAAACATAGTGCATCAGCTTTTCTAAACATTAAATAGGTGTCAGTACAGTAAAAATGGGAAAGCATAGTTTACAACAAAACATACACTCCTATAAATGCATTTATATACAGTATGTACATTCATATCAACATTATACACCATATATTGTGTTTGTCATAGTCAACAGATTTCCATTTTATATCAATATGTGTATGTAGAAGTTTGTAAACTGAAGTTTATAATTTGGGGACAATTTGTAAGTTTAGTTTGAACACAAATGATTCAATCTTAACATTCAGTAATTAATGGGTACTTTTTGAAGAAGTGTTCCATAACTGACTAAACTTAAAACCAGTTTATCTTTTTGGGGTATGTAATATCAGATGTTCTAGAAAGGTGATCTAGAAGAGTTGATGTAAAGGAATTATAGTTGGATGTTGTTGAAGTAGCGGAGGAAATAATGATGCATTTGCTAAAGGAGGAAGAGGCAGATGGCTGAGTGTGTAGAGTCGCATTTGGGATCATTGACAGCTGAGGGGCAGCCATAAAGCTTGGGTGACCTCCTGAGCAGATTCAGATCCTAGAGACAGGTGAGATAATGGTGCTCTTGCAAGGGCTGGGACATGTGAAGAAACTGTTGATGAGGTTGCAGGAATTTGCATGCAGCCACTGCAGCAGCAGCATGTTGCTGTAGTACTGAATGGTGGATTGTTGTTACAGAGGTAGATGCTAATGGTTGATGCAGGTGTAAAGGCTGAAGACTAGAAGCACAGGGTTGAGCTGCTGTGGTAGCAAAAGCAAACTTCAGTGAGTTAGCCATCATGTGCTGCTGTGCTACCTGTTGGTAGGCTTGGATCTGTAGGTTCCTATATTTTCATCATCATCTGGAAAGAATGCCATTGTATGTTCTGGTTGACAAAAATAAGTGTGACCCTGCTCTGTAACTGAAAGTCCATGATTATTGATGTGCGCTCCTTTGAACTGTAAAGTTTGCTGGCAATTCAAAATTTCTGAATGATGTTGAAACCATTCATGAGCTTTTTCATTTATAGTATTCTGTGTTTTTGCTTGCATTGCTTTATAATGACAAACATATGATTTATCTGGGATGTTTTCCATATTTCCATCTGATTTATTCTTTTATAAATGCTTGTGCTTTCCTGACTACTAAGAGCTTCATTTTTGCCTTGATGATCAAGTGTTTTCTCAGATGCTATTGATGAATGGATATGTTCTCTATTTATAGAAGACTGTAAATGTATTAAACCTTCTGTTGACTGTTCAGAGAAAGGCATCGAATACCATCAGGACACATCTCCATCTGCTGAGGATGCATGATTATAAGTTAACTGATTGTTTTGCGCTGGTTGTCCTGATTCCTCAATATCTAGGGTTAATTTTGTTGACTGTTGGACTGCATCATCTTTTAGTTCAATGGTACTCTGAGATGTAACACCCAGTAACAGGTTTGGTGTAACTATGTCACCATGTTTGCCACTTCCAAGTTCATCATCTATAATATATACTCTAGAAGTTTTCTCCGCCTTTTCCTTTTGGGCTTTGTGTCAACATGTGGACAATGGACATAAATCAAATGTTTTGCTGATGAAGCCTCTTGTATGTAAGAGTCTTTTACGGATGATGAAGAATGTGTATATAGTAATGCGTTTTGGATAAGATTCATCTGATTCATCACTGACAAAGTCATGCCCTCTCTTTGTTGAATGACTAGGATAGGGACATTTATCATTACCACTATGACTTGAGGATTTACACTCTGAGATAGAGCAACACATTCTATCCACTTTATGGTTTTCACTATTGTAACATGACTCAGTGTGTGACAAGTGAAGATCCTTGAATTTATCCACAAAGGCTGATGTTTTGACTCTCTGCAAAAACGTGTTTTATTGTGTTTTTAGCTTTTCAAAGTTGGCTCCATTACTGTTACTGGACATGGCATCTCAGGCCCACAGTTTGGGTTTATACAGTTGTGTTTATTGGTTTAGAGAGATCATTTCTTTTGCTACTTTCACTGCTGCAAACATTGGCACATTGTTGAGATGACTGACATTCATCTGTTGACTCCAAATGAGCTCTAGGCACTACCTCATATTCCTCTGATGTTCTTGATCGAGTAACATGATCATTATAAGCAGCAGTGGTATTTACCTCATATTCACATTTTTTAGAATGTGTACAGACTTTTCTGTGTCTTTCTGTAGCTATGCTGTGATGATTTTCTTCTTCTTTTCCTTTTTTATGATGTGACTTGTCACTGATTTTTCTACTGAAAGTGACATTGTTGTACTTTTTCCAGCATCATTGATTTGTTTTGAATGATTTTCAAATTATTGCATTTGGGGGCATTTTTAGCCCTACAACAAATTAAGTCTGGTTTTACATGTACATTATGACATACCCCAGCATTATATTCCATTTTGAGTTGTGAGTCATAGCTTAAATCCTGTAATGTGGGAGTGATATTTCTAGATATAGTGATGTCACTATCATAACTTGAAAGTATCTCATCAGCTCTATTTCTGTTGCAAACATCTAAGCTGTTATAAGGTTCCTCTGGAGCTTTTATATTTTCTAGAGGAGTCTGAGATACAGTTGAATAATCACTTTTATTTTTTCCCAAACTCTCCCGTGGTTTAGATGATTTAAAGTCAAAACATAAAGGGTTACAGCTATAAGATATGGAGGGTTCGGTACAAGTAAATGCTAACATCTCTGATGGCCACTGCAGGACTGTTGTTCCATCTTTACTCAGTACAGGAACAAAGTCTCCACTTGATTTTTGTATGTATCTGTCTCACTTTGTAGATCTACACAATGCTTTTCAACTAGGGATGTACCATTTAACTCAGAAATAGCCTCTGTGTTAACATTACTTGTTTGTGAATCTATAGTTAAATGAGTTGCATTTTCTTGTGAGCTGCATTCTAATGGCCAACACTCCTTGTCACAATTACTGGACACTGATGTTCCTTCAGTTTCTGTAGAACTGACACATTCATATGTTTTTTCAATATCAGCTAAAATCCCAATAGGCAACGATTGTTCTTCAAGGGTTTTAGAATTTATATGAAAGTTTGTCCTGACCTCTGAATATTCTGGTGATGAATATTGACAAAGTGTTGGGTTGGATCCATTGTTATCTTTCTTCTCAGAAAAATCATTTGAAGTTAAAACCTGTGAAATTTCATTAGGTTCAGCACATTGTTCCACAGGAGGGTTGACACTGTTGCACTGTTCGCTTGTACTTATAATTGCTTCCATTGATGAAGTAGATTGAAGGCCACAACCTCAGAGGCAACTCTAAATTTTGAACCAATGTTATCTTCCATGTATCCTTCTTCATTGTTTTCATAAAACGGCAGCTGAACTCAGTTTGACAGATGTCTTTTAGAGAAAGAAAAGGAAAAACTATTTTCTGGCCATGAAGCCCATGGACTTGATTTCTTAGTTTGCCACTTTCAGATTTCTTATTTTCATTTTCAAAGCTTTGATTTGAAATAGAATTTGAATCCTCAATATTTTCATGTTGTCCTCTAATAATTGTTTGCCATCCTCTTTTTGCTGTTAGCAACTGTACAAGTATTCGGTTGATTTCCATTGGTGTTGTCAACCACAGCAACGGTTGTAGACTTAAACATAGGACCACTCCCAGAGCACTAGATAAAAGAAGAAATATACAAATTGTTAATTTAAGTGAGCTAAATATCTTTATAATATATACATTGTACCCTTTATAAACAATCAAGAAATAAACATTATGTATTTTTAAACAATACAAAATCAGCATATGCAGTACTCTGTGCCAGTATATTGATATGTGTTTTGACTCTGACACAGTGGTACCATTTTCAACTCAATGTAAGTACAGTGGTGCCAGCCATGATACAGTGCAGTAACTTGCAGTAAATGATATATCACAGAATACTGCATGACAAAAATGGCTTAATTGCCATTAAATTACATTGTTCTCTGAATTATACTACAGCATGCTGTGTTATACTACATCATTACTGCATGTCTTTCTAGCTGGGCACCACTGTACAGTATATATTAAATTCAGATCCACCACCAGGCACTGTACAGTATTTGGACACTATCCAATGGTGACAAGGTAGTATAGTACTGGGGCAGGACATGATATTAGACATGTTGGATAAGGCATATAATTAAGGTTCCATCAAACCATTGCTGGTGGTTACCTAGTGGAAATTAAAGATTTTATTGCCTTTATTGAAGAAAAAGGTAATATATTTTTGTACTGGCCAATTTTCCTATCCCAGTGAGGCAAGATATGCAATTATGTATGGCATATTGTACAGTGCCTCCTAATGTTACTTTTCATCATTTTTATCAATTAAATGTTATTAAAATAGTTCATAACAATCAAATTCAATTACAGGACCAATTACAACAGATGTATAACTTAAATCCATTCCAAATAAAACAACAACGAAAATTCATTTTACAGAATCAAAAATCTCACAAAAGAATTGAAAAATTAAGTTAAATGAATTCACATTTTTATCTGCTATTATAAAAGAATTATTGAGCAAGACACTCAAAATAAATAACTAAGATTATTCTTTATGCACATTAAATATTTTATTATCTAACTGGAATCAGAAGTACGAAGTAGAAAAGTAAAGTGAAAGAAAACATAAAAGCAAAGAAAGAAGAATAGAGGCTGAGAAAGAAAAATAAAGATTTTCAAGAAGGTGACTATGTATTTCCTCTAAGATAGTCCATTCTGTCCTTCTGCAAGTATCTTATGAAGAGTACCCCATTTAGAGAAAAAAATACCTATGTTCAAACTAACCATGTGCTAGTTTTTCTAGCCTTAAAGCTTCATGAAGTACAAACTTCCTCTTCTACAGAAGGGACTCTATCCTCAAACCAAACATTCAAAATGGTATTTTCATAATAGCACTAACTAGGACTATAGTATATCTTTATTTTTTATTCCAGTGTTGTTTTCATCAAAAAGCCACACTCACGGTATACTAAGTTTCTAAATTCAGTTTATCTTTTAAAATAACTATATCTTTAAGAAAATTGTGCACTTTCTCCCATCATTTCTTAGTACTTGCACAGGACCAAAACATATGAATTATATCACATGTTTCTGTTTTACATTTTCCACATCAGTCAGTCTGTCTTCGTTACAAATTTTGCTTTTGTAGAACTTTTGCAAAATTTTGTAAATTTCATGAAATGTTATGAACTTCTGCAATTGGCGAGATCAGAATCTTTTGAATGTGTTTGGTAAGGTGGGCAACAAGTCATGATTTCCACCTTAGCAGAACATTCATGAAATTTACAACTTTTGCAGAAGTTTCCAAACTTCTGCCTATGGCAGAATGAAAATCTTCTGCATGTGTTGGGCACATTTTTGTCCTATTCCACTCACAACGGTACAGTAAAACAAAAAAACACACTTTCCCTGGTGTCCAGTGTCCCCAGCACACTCTCATTCATTGACAGATCAGTGGGTGATTGGCCATGGTGGAGAGATGAGGGCTGTGCTGGATGACTACTCAGTTAGGGATGGGAGAGCAGGGTGGTGGAACACTTCTTGTTGGGGTGGGGTGGGAGTGCACTAGATCACCATGGAATATCTGAATTCAGTTCATGGACTGGGGATCAGGGACAGGGGGTCACTAGACCACCAGAGAAATGTTTATTTTGACTATACAGGGGATTGAGATGGGAGTTAGACTGGACATCAGGGCATAAGTTCCAGTTTGGGCAGGTGATCAGGTGGGGAGGGACCACTAACCACCAGGAACTGTTATTTATGGAGTGGGAAATTGGGTGAGGGGAGGGACCACCAGCCACTAGGGTATTGCTATATATAGGGGCAGGTAATTGGGTGGGGTTGAGACCACTAGCCACCAGGGAATGTCATTTCTATTTTGGGCAGGAGACACTGCACAATATTTACATAGGGTGGTGATTGGCAACTGGTGGGGTGACAATAGACATCAGGGATTAAATGGCATTATTTATGGTACTGGAGTAACTGGACTGACTACTGTAGGGTGCTGGTGGAATTTCTGCAAAAGTTGCTAATTGGATTTCTGAACTCTCATGGAAGTGAAAGTCTAACTTTGCAGAAATTCCACCAGCGGGCCCCCACACAGTTCTAGTGTTTTGTGGACTTTCACCCTGTTCCATGGAATTCTTTGGCTGAGCTGTTGAATAATAAACACGAACTGTGGAATGACAGTTCTGAGAATTTTATACCCCAGCTTAATGGATTATTCCTCAATACATGGAATTGTTCCACAGTTCAGTGATCAGTTCTGCAGAATTTCTTTCTGCAGTATTTAAACAAATAAGGTATGACCAGGGATTACATTAACCATATGTTAATCCAGCAGTTTCTTGTGAAAGAATTACATTTCAGCGAGTCAATATGGATGAGTCATAAACAGTGAATGTAAATTAAGCGATGTGGATTAAACAGAGATAGTAAATGTCAGCGATGTTTTGCAAGGTACTATATGAGTAATGTAGCCAGTTGGTTGTGGAAGTATGTAGACAGTAATTTGTAAGGCCAGATTTGAGCTAGCAGTGTGGCTTAGAGGTAAGAACACTACTTCTGTGTATAGCTATGTGTGGCACACCTGGGTTTAGGACTGGCTGTGGGATTGTTTTATTTATTTTGTAGGATTTCAATATTATAAGTTTTGGTTGCTGTATTAATGATCCTCCATCTTCCCATCTTTGTTCCCCACCCATAGGTTGCCCCCATGTTCTCACCCTGCCAGCTTTTGTCCCTTGTGAGGTAGCCCCCTGCATTTCCCTCTCCCCATTATCAACCCCCATTGTTGATTATATAATAAATATGGGGTGCTGGCGAAGCCCCTTAAAGGGGGTCATGGGGGCATAGTCTACATAAAAGTAAGTGAATATCACCCCTGGAGAAAGTAGAACCATCACTGTTTCTCATGTTCACTGTAGTGCACATCGCCATTTTAGTTTGTGTTGATGTGCACTCACTGTTATTGTTGCTTCAATTTAGACTAGCTTTAATCACATAGAACCAATCCCCCCGTGGTGTAATGCAGCACTAGGCACAGCTGAGTGACACATACCCGGGGTGATTAATATGGTTAATGTAACCCCAGTCATACAGTACCGTTCTGCTTTTAAGCAAAATGTGTTTCTGCCATGACAGTGTGGTCAACACTGGCTGCTGATTTAGGCTTGCTATTTAAAACATAACAGTTTTTTATTAAACTTTTGGATTACAAATACCTTTGAACAGGAACTGCTCATTTACAAGGTTTCATGTCAGAGGATGGAGGGTAAACAAACATACAATGGTCGACGATGTTAGACAGACTTAATACACGGCAAAGGCTAGGCTAATAATACAATCATTCTGGGAGGAAGACAACAACATCTAGATAAATGCAGGTTACCAAATGAGAATAACACATGAGCAAATGAGTTTGTGAGGTAGGGTGATCAGGGTAGGAAAAGAGTAGGCTGGCTGAGGTGCCATTGTCTAAGGAGGGAGGGTAGTAGAGTGCATATCTAATAATATTAGGAAGAGACCAACGTCCAAGAAGTGCTTAAGGATGAGGGTGATGGACATGGAAGAAGAGCACAGAGGGAGAGAGGGAGGAATGAAAGGGAAGAAGCAGAAGCCATTGTATTGCAACCACAGGGAGGTTATGGGACAACTTGGGCCAGTGAAAGAGGAGAGGTGAACCTCTTAGTGGAAGCAATCACACTGACTGGTTGAAGTAAGGGTTGCCAGAGTTGCCTCTTGAAGGTGCCAAGTGTAGCTGTTGTGTTTCTTTGTTTAGCAAATTGTACCACAGAAGGGCTCTGTAGATGAAGAACCTCTGACCCATAGTGGTACAGCATCTGGGGACCTGGTAGGTTTGGTGTTGCCTGTTTCTGGTATACTGGGTGCAGCTGTATACAGTAAACTTTTCAACACCTGGAGGCATGAGCCAGAGGAGAGACCTTGTTGTGTTACCAGGCAGGTCTGGTATTGGATCCTGCTGAGGTGTGGAAGCCACCCTGCCTGGGCATACAGATTGCAGGTGTGTGTTAGATGGGCAGTGCCTGTTAGGAGTCAGCAAGATTTGTTAAGTGTCATTGATATCCTGTGAAGGGCAGTAGGAGAAGCTGAGCCATAGATGGCTAGACCATAGTCAATGACAGAGGTGACAGAGCTGTAAATACCTAGTCTAAGGGCATCAACTATCATGCAGTGTTTGTGCCTGTGGAGAAAGCCTATCAGAATATTCATAGCCTTTGTGACATTGCCGATGTCGAAGCGAAGGAGAGAGAACTGTCCAGGGTGATGCTAAGGTACTTAAACTCTAGAACTGGTTCTAAAATAGTCCCTGCACTGTTCTTGATGCTGAGGAGTTAGGAGTTATGCTTGCTTTGAGCAATGCAGAATGACATAACTTTTGTTTTGCTATAGTTCAGGACCAGTCTGTGTGAGCTGACCAGTCCTCAACATGCCTGAAGTCATGCTGTAGCTGCCCCTTAAGGAGATTAGTGTCATGGTGATTTGTGAATATGACAGCATTATCAGCATAGAGCAGTATGTTCTGGTGGCAGACACTAGGAAGGCTATTTTGGAAGAGACTAAAGAGTAGTGGTCCCTGAATGGACCCCTGAGGAACTCCTGAGAGAACCAGGTTTTCATTTGAGGTGACACCGGCGATCCTAACATGCTGGACCTTTCCCCAAGGCAACTTGCAAACCAGGGCAGTGCATCTTTGGAGAGACCAATATTTGACAGCTGCCTGAGTAGGGTGGATGATTTATGATATCAAAGGCTTTAGGTAGATCAATGAACACTGCCCCACACAGTTTCCTTGGTCTAAGTGATGTGGATGAATCTGTAAATTCCAACAGTGCAGTGGTGGTGCTGTGCCTTTTTCTGAAGCCATGCTGTACAGGGCATTGTATTTTGTATTTTCAAAGTACCCAACCAGCTGGTCAGAAATTATTCACTCCAGAGCTTTGGATAACGGGGAGGATGGAGACAGGCCTGTAGTTAGCGTGCAGTGACCTATCTCCACTTTTTGTGATAGTAGCCTGTTTTCATATTACTGGGAATTGGGCAGTCCTAAGTGGTAGGTTGAATACCCTTGTCAAGGGTTCCAGGATTTCTTCTAAGACTAATGCAATCAGCTTCATATTGAGAGTCACCACTGTAACCAGTATTGCAGATGGTTTTCCAATGTATTTTCTGGCTAGGTGCACTGGGATCTCCTTGAAATAGAATTGTGGTGCTATATGGTGATGGGGCACCATGTCAGAGTGGACACTTGTGGTAGGGGTGTCGAAGAAGTCTGGTGGAAGGATGCTGCCAGATTAGAAAACACATTGTTAAAGGTGTTGGTAATTGTAACAAGGTCTGCTGTTGGTGAACTGTTGATATTTAGCATTGTGGGTGGATTCTTAGGGTCCTTTCCAGTGAGGTCTTTCATGTTTTACTAGGATTACTAGGATTATTTAAGACATAAGTGAGCCTATTAGCCCATAATATATGTCTCACATGTGTGGGTAAATCATGCCAACTTGTGTTTGTTGTAATATGTTATATCTAGACTATTTTTGAAAGATACTAAACTAGTATACTCTACCACAGACTGAGGTGCTCTAATTGTAAAAAAGTGGTCCCTCTTAACTATCTCAGATTGTTCTATTGCCATTTTTTGTTATGGGAACACAGATTCTTCCTTGTGTTACTATATTGCAGGACACATTCCTTCATATCCACAGTATTTTGGGTTAATTTATAGAGTAGCAGCAAATCTCCCTTTGCCTACGTGCCTCTAATGATTGTAATCTGGACTTTTTAATCTTGTATGGTAATCTAGTGATTGTAATAGGGGCCATGTCTAGTTATTGTTCTCATGATCCCTTCAAAATTCTAATGTCCTTTTTAAATAAGGTGCCCAGAACTGTGAATCATAGTCAATATGGGTTGTACATAGGCTGTATATATGGGTAATATAAGTTGCTCAGTTTTATTGACAAATGTACACCTAATCTTGTTATTAAGCACTGAACTGTTTTGGCTGCTTTCATACAGTGATTAACAGAAGAAAGAGAGTCATTAACAGTTATGCCTAAATCCCTTACACATGGAACTGACTTCAAGATAGTTTGCTCCAAAATGTATGAATAACCAGATTTTTTCCAATATGAAGCAAAACACATTTGTCAATGTTGAACTTCATTCTATTTTCCTTTGCCCAAGTTTCAATTTTAGTCAGATCAGAAATCAGTTGTAAATGTTTATGAATAGTATCAACCTCACCACCCAGTTAGGTATCATCGTGAACTTACTAATAGAGTTTTCAATATCATTTTCCAAGTTATGGATATAGATACCAAACACAGTGGGTCCAAGAACAGAACCTTGCAGAACAGTACTACCACTATCCCTTCTTCAGATGTTGTACTACTAATACAAACTTTTGTTTTCTATCTAATTACCAACTAAAGATCCATCTAATGACTGAATTATTAACCTGTAAATTGATGTGTATTAATTAATTTTTCATGAACTACTTTGTCAAAAGCTTTAAAGAAATCAAGTAGTATTACAGCTGAAGAATAGCCCTTGTCCAAACTTTTAGTGATGTTATCATAGAACATTATCAGATTAGTTGTACAAGACCGACCCTTGGTGAAACCATGTTGTTTTTATCTTTTTCCCTATAGTTTCTAAGTGTAATGCTAATCTACTTTTAATAAAGAGCTCCATTAGTTTGCAGCAGTGATATGTCAGGCTAATAAGCCTGTAGTTATCCACTTCCCTACTATCTGCTTTATGAATCAGCACCACCAGTGCCCTTTTCCAGTCATCAGGACGTGGCCTTCCTAAGTGAATAATTGAAAATAATGGAGAGCAGATAAGCCAACTCATTACTGACTTTTTTTATATAGGATAGTGTTAATACAGTCTGGTCCTGGGCTAGAAGTATTGTCTAATTGAACTAATACATTTTTAATTTCTTCCTCTGAAAAGGATCTCACCAGTATCATTGGGCAATCTTGGTAATAAGAATAATGATGGAAAGGAAAACACTGAACATAAATAGTTATTAAACTTATTAGCAATGATACTATCCTTGTGTATTTCTTGTTTGTTTTCAATAATAGGTCCTACATTTTTACTTTGTTACAACAGCTGGTATTCATATAAGAGTATAGCAACTTGCTATTTTTGAGTGTGCTATTTTAAATTCTAATTGAGATTTTGCCAGTCTAATTGTTTTAGTGTTTTTGTGCTAAAGATATCTGTTTTATTCTCCTCCGTTGATATTCTCTTATATTTTATATATGTTTAATGTTTATATTTGATCTGCTTGTTAATTTTTGAATTAAGCCATACTGGGATCTTACCTTTCTTGTTATATTTGCCTTAATGGAACATAATTATTTTTAATTTGTAATAAAATCTTCTTAAATCTATCCCATACATATTGTGTTGACCCAGAATTAAGTGCAAGATCCCAATCTGTATCAGAGATGGTTTGACTGATTTTATCAAAGTCCACTTTATAATAGCCTCTTATTAAAATTTTGATCTAGTAACTTGTCTTCCCTGACCAAATAACATGTAATGGTTTGGTGGTCACTGTTACCTAGTGCAGCCCTAATCTTAATGTTTGTCACTTCATTATCCATTTTGTCAATGTTAAATCCAGAATATTTGAATTTCTGGTCTGAAAATCAGTTAATTGGTCTACACCACTGTTTATACAAAGTTCAATGAAGACTCTTTTCTATGGATCAGAACCGGAGAGATTAATCCAATCAATTCCTGGATAATTATAATCTCCCATAATAATTACATCTCCCAATGAACACATTTGGAGATTTCATTGTTTAGTGCCTTATTATATTCATTAGTGGCTGCAGGTGGTCTATAATAACTACCAATGTTACTCCAACATTTTTCCCATCTCCCCAGGTGTTGGAGTGCTTTCCTGAAGTGCTTGCTTTTAGCGTTACGTATTACTCATGTGTAGTCATTCCTTGCTGCTTTGTATTTTAATGTCCCCTTGTTTAGAAGTGGATTGAGTGCAGTGCCAGAAATGATCCCTTTGTTTAAGAAGAATAGTTAGCTCTGAAGTTATCCATGGGTTGGTCCTTCCTTTTACCTCCCTCTTTTCACTGGTGCATAGATATTACAGGCCGCAGTAAAGCGGTTGATGAACAAGTGCAGGGCTTGGTTAATATCATTGGCTGAGTCAAGTGAAGAAATGTCCAGTCTGTGCAGATGTGCTTTTAGCAGTTCAAGTTGCCCTACTTTAACACCCTGGAGTAGATTATTTTGGGAGGATGCTCAATGAATTTGTTAGCCCAGGTACAGATTATAGCTGAGTGGTTGCTTATGGTGTCAGGAGAACTGAGACCTAGAGATGCACTCAGGGTGATTTGACAGTATCCAATCAAGTAAAATTCCAGGACCCAGTCCTATAGTTACATCTGGTAGGGGTGGGTACCATCTGTGTGGTGTTGTTGTCATGACAGCATCCTTTAGGAGCAGACCTCAAGCAAAAGCCAATTTATGTTGAAGTCACCCAGAATTATGGTTTCTGAGTTGTGGCAGAGTTCCTAAGGTGAGTCCATGATGCTAGAAGCCAGTGGCCTGGTGCTTTGGGGGTAAGTATATCAAGGCTATGGTAAGCTCTTTATTATGGGCCCTGAGGAGGACTTTCATGGTAAGGATTTGTGATGTGGTTCCATGGTCTGAAGGTTGAAGGGAATGGGCCATAAGGGTATCTCTAAGGTAGATAGCACAGCTCCCTCCTCGCTTTGCTATCCTGTCCTGCCTAGAGATAGAGTATCCAGGGATAGTGACTGTGGTGTCAGGTATCTTAGTGTTCAGCCATGTTTCAACGACAGAGAGGATGTCTGGATTGTGTTGCTGTACCCAGATTTGGAGGCTATTGAGTTTGCTGAGGAGGCTACAGACATTGATAGATGCCAGTGTGAGTGACCCCTCCTTCCTGTTTAGAGGGTGGAGGATGCCCAGGTGGTCCCGGGTTCATGTGGACGTTACCAGAGATCAGAAGCAGCATTAGTAGAATTCTGAGGAGATTGGTTATAAGCATTTTGCAGGCTAGTTTAATTGTTGGGCATCTGCTCCTCATGGCACTGTGGGACGGGCCACCCAGTACTTATGTGGAGTGTTATCAGTAGTGGGAGGTACTCAGGTGTGCAATGTGCTTGAAACATCAGGAGGAAGCCAAGGTGCCAGATTAGTGTGCAGTGGGCCAGGGCATTGAGCTTGTAGCTTCTATAGCCATGCCTGTGTTTAGTGCATGGCATTTGGTGGCCCAGTCTGGTGTGGGGTTTGTTTAGTTGTGCCCTCAGGGCTATGCAGTAGATTAGTACATCTATTAATAGCATGGGACTCAAGGCTGTAGAAGCCATGATTTTGCATTCAGTAGAGATCACAGTTAGGCCAGTGATAATCCCTTAGTCGGATTCAGGCTGTAGTCTGTATGGTCTGCACAGTCAAGAGAGTGGGGTTTCTGCTGGAGGTGTTAGGCCAAAAGTGTGAGAGAGCCACAGGTGGGAGGGGTGAGTGTGTATTTAATGGTGGACTGGGAGGGGTGGGGCAGGAGAAAAAGTCAGATAATTCAGCCAAAAGTTAAACTTTGGAGCCAAGATTTTAGGCAGCCTAGAGAGCTGCTAGGAGGCACACCAATAGGAGTGCAGCAGGAGACAGCTAGTTCAATCACAGCCGCTGGAGGTGAATGTTGCATCAATCAGTTTGCAGCTCAGTGTCTGTTTCCGCATTTGAGTTAGTGGACATACCTTCCAGAGGATCTGGCTCAGAGTTCCAGGAGGGTTGGCAGAGAAATCTCTGAGAGTCGGTCACGGTGGCCTGGATTGCAGCCATTAAGCACTGCTGGCCAGTGGGTACACCATTCAGGCATAGGGTTAAAGGAGGTCAGACTAGGGGCAGGGGCGGCGGCAGCTGACAGCATGGGCAGGGGTGAGAGAAATGCCTAACAAAGCAGTAAAACAGAAGAGGGGGTAGGAGAAGAAGAGAAGTTTAATCACACAGTTAAATAGCAGAAGAAAGAGGAGAATAGGTGGAGGAGGGGAAGAGGTGGTGAGGGTTGGTGGATCAGGCTTAGACAGGAAAGTATGAGGGGGAGTGGGAAGGACTACGACTGTTCAAGTCGTAGTAGCGTTGAGGTGATGGGACTAAGCTTATGAAGGAGAAAAGAACTTAAAACACAGTTGCAGATTAAATCCTGAAGCCTAGGCTATCTACAAAACTCGGGTTTAAACAATGCTAAATTCACCTATCTAATGCATTGCAGCTACTAATTTCGGCAGTGCAGAGATAAACAGTTTACAGTAATAACTTTGTCCAAACAATACAGTTTAATACAGTTTAAGTCCTTGCATGGCTAAAGAGCCAAATAAGCAGCAAGCAGCAGTAAAAGTCAGATAAGAAGTGTCACGTGATGCAGCTTGCCTAGAGGATGCTTTCTCCTGAGCTCCAACCCTCCCTACGTTAAAACTACTTTAGAGTCCCTTTTTCTCAGCAACTGGGTTTGATTATTGTCTCCTAACTCCTCCTTACCTGTAAATCTTCCAGTCAGACATTTTCTGTGCAGTATGGAGGAAGAAATGAAGAAATCAGGGTCTCGGCGCACACCTCCAATAATGCCGAAGGCCCTGAAGAAACAGAGAGCTCATGTCACTTCAAATGAACACACACCCCACTGCCAAAGTAGAGCAGGAACTGCTTAAACTCACTGATTTCCTCACAGAATTTCATCCATTCCAGGATGAGCTTTGCAGTGTGCTACTGAAATCAAGTTTTTGTCTGTAGCCATGGAAGACATGGAGGAGAGTGACAGACAATGAGGCCAGGATGGTCTCATTGGAAAAGTGGGAGGACAAAACTGAGTCAGAGGTGGTTGGATTACACCAGAAGCTCACTAAAATGGAGCAGAAGATTGCAGATCTAGAGGGCATAACTGAAGGAACAATGCTGTCATCATCAGACTCCCAGAGCCGGAAGAGGGACCCGATGCTGTTTTATTCATTCAGAAACTGGTTAAAAAGTGGCTGGCCCTTCTCCATATGGGCTCAAATACACTATCGAAAGGTCGCACAGAGCCTGTGACCTATCCCCAAACCTGGCATACCTCTAGACCGCTGATCTTCCGATTCTTGAACTACATGGAAAGGCAGCATTTTTAACAAAATCTGAGACGTCCAGGACCTCCAGTGAAGGAAGGAAGAAATTTAGGTGACTCAAGACCGCCCTCTCATGATCTGGCAGCATAGACAAGCCTTCCATCCTCTGGTATCCAAAATTATTGCAGTGGGTCTCCGGTTCAGAATGATTTACCCTGCTAAGCTGCAGGTTTTGGTCTCGGAGCCTGGCTGTCATTTGAGGAGGTGGGGCAGCTAGTTCGGGTCTCAAGGTGGCTCTTCGGACCTGTTTGGGATACCTGAATTATCTGCAGGCACTGTAAGCTCCATAGAAGCAATGATCCAAGTAAGTGGCCCTGGGATGTTTGAAACAGTCTGTCCGTGGACCAACATTATTGCAGGCTGCAATGGGTGTTTTGGACTCTGGGGACTGTAATTTCTTTGAACTTTGAATTCTACCAGTGTCTTATCCCTTGTCTGTAAAATAAAAGATAGATCAAGGTGTAATCGAGGTTTGCTTGATAGGGTCACCCTTCCTAGGGGTTTTGACCTTCCCCTTCTTTGATTTATTTTATTTCAATCTGGCACTTCATCTCGTCTCATTTTGGTCAAGTGAATTCCATTCCTTTCTTATTGTTAACAGTTAAAAGACTACATTAGAGGGATTCTCAGTACAGTTTACCATTTTGAGTATGCAATTTAATATTTGTACAGTTCTCCTTTTGACCACAAGAGGGAGTAGAGTATAAGAGATTGTGGGATTTCCAATCTCTTAACAGCCTGATTTATTTTCAGGGTTTCAGGGTGTTTTGAGAGAGAGGAATCGTTTGTAGTGTGTTTATTGGTTTTAAATCTCCTCTACAGTATATATTAATAGTTGGAAACCCTTATACAATGGAGAATTTGTTATTTAAGGGGTCAGATGGGAGTAGTGTGGACATGGGGAGTTGCAGAACGTTTAGCTGAATAGAAAACAGAGGATTGAGCTGGAAAAGAGGAAAGATGGGAGATTAATAGTGGGATCTATTTGTTGACAATGGCTAGGAGGAGGGGAAGGGGTTGCACAACAGTACTCAATGATAACTGTTTATCTATCAAACGTCTCATCAACATCCATATGTCTCATATCTGTTTCATTCTTATAATTTATGACGGTTAATGACGTCAATTTTTCTACATGGAATGTAAAAGGGATCAGGAGGAAACCTAAACAATACCAAACACTTAAACATTTGAATCTTTTACGATCTCAGATTACCTTTCTACAGGAATCTCACCTATTAGAAACTGAGGCTTTACAACTATGGAGACAGCAGATTGGGCAAGTTTTTGCTGCCCAGGGGTCCTCAACAGCTCTGGGGTCATGATAATCATTAATAAAAATATTAATTTTACCCCATGCAAGTTTTAGGGATTCTGGTGGTAGATATGTTATGGTACAAGGTACAATCTTCTCTATGCCACTTTTACTTTGCAGCATATATGGCCCCAACACAGATAACCCTAGCTTCTTCACAAAGTTAATAACTCTTCTCCTGCTGTTGCTTCCATCCTGATAGTAATGGGTGGGGATTTTAATTTGGTGATTGACCCTTTTCTAGATAGGTCGGGCCTGCACTAAAGGGACTCTCAACTGGGCAGAGGGCAGTCAGGATTTATTGGATCAGTGCAGTTTATGTGACACTTGGAGAGTTTATACCTAATAGTAGGAGTATACCTTTGTTTCCCAGTCCACGGATAGCACTCTCGTTATAGATTATTTATTAATATCCCAGTCTGTCCTTCCAAGGGTGATGTCATCCACAATCCAACCAGGTCTCTCATCTGATCACTCTCTGGTTATGTGCCGTTTAGCCCTACTCTCCCTCCCAAAAAAGATAGCCATTGGAAGCAAAACGACCACTTGCTAAGGATCTACACCTCTTTAAGCAGATTAAAGACCAGATAGACCTTTTTCACTGTAAATACCGTAGAAGCCACCACACCAGATATCACATGGGCGCTTTTAAAGACATATATGAGGGTAATATTGATTAGTTTAGCTACCAAGCTTAAAAAACCCGAGAAGCAGATCTCCTCTCTCTAGTATCACAAATTTGCATGTTGGAGGCTAAGCTATCTCCTCAAACCCTGGAGGAATTTTGGAGGAAACTACTTCTCTCAAATAAAAGTACTTAGACTTGCTGAGGGACAAAGCCGAACTGGCAATCATTCGCACAAGGCTGTTTACACAGACCAAGGTGAAAAGCTGGGTGCCTGTTGGCTTAAGGATTAAGCAACAGGAATCTGCTCAGTTTATCCCACCTGCTCAGTCCCACATAGATGATTCCCTGAGATCATCTCCCTCAGAGATTGTCAGGAGTTTGCACATTACTATCAGCAGTTATATATTAACATGGACAAGCCCTCTTCTCCGGAGGCCCTGGATGCCTGTGTCCGAGAGTCTCACCTTCCCTCCTTGTCGGAGGCTCATAAGTTTCTTCTTTCTTCTCCTATCTCCATAGTTGAAATTACTCAAGTGATTCAGGCTCTTCCTTCGGATAAAGTACCAGGACCGGGCAGTTTTCATTATTATTTTACAAAAATTCCAGGACCAAATAGCCCAGCCCTTCATAGACTATTCCATCACATATTACCCAGGACTGCTTCTGATCCCCACCTGTTTGAAGCTCTAATTATTCTCCTCCTAAATCTGATAAAGATCTAGAGAGGGTGCAGAGTTACAGGCCAATATCCCTTTTAAATCAGGATATTAAAATCCTCTCAAAGATCCTGGCTGATAGGGCTTACCCTGGTTCTTCCTGATTTGATTGGAATGTCACAGGTTGGGTTCATGAAGGGAAGATCTTCATTGGACCACCTTCAAACTCTTTCCATGTCTTCTCAGAGTCCAGGGATGCTCCATACCCTGCTGTTCTGGTGTCCCTGGATGCCGAGAATGCATTCGACCATGTGAACTGGAACTTTTATTTCACCTCTTTATGCATTTGATTTTCCTCCCACAT
This sequence comes from Neoceratodus forsteri, assembly GCA_016271365.2. Taxonomy (NCBI): domain Eukaryota; kingdom Metazoa; phylum Chordata; order Ceratodontiformes; family Ceratodontidae; genus Neoceratodus; species Neoceratodus forsteri. Next base: position 633,030,931 of record CM028132.1, read on the forward strand.
TTGTACAATGAATCCGAGCCCTTTACCAAGCTCCTTCTGCCAGGATTTCAGGAATGGTGCATTTTCAGAACCTTTTCTCTTACATTCTGGAATGGACAGGTTGCCCCATCTCCCCCTATTATTTAATGTCTACTTAGAACCGCTTATTGGTAATCTTTTAACAAACTCAGATATTCAAGGAGTACCAATACGTAATACCATAGTTAAAGTTGCTGCATATGCAGATGATCGCTTAGCGTACCATAAATTGGCAGCCCAGAAACTTAATAGTGGCCTCTGTATTCCTCACCTGGGTATATACTACTGGGCTAGCCACTTATCGAAGTATCTAGATGGTCAACCCCAGGTCCCCGTAGCCTGATGCTGGCATTGCTCAAAACTGAATTAGACTTCATCCAGTCCACAGGAATTGACTCCTTAACTTGCTATATGCCAAGATTTCCTTCTTACAAGACATTTGAAATGCCCAATAATAGCAACATCATTAAGAATCCATGCTCAACTCTGTTCCTTTTTGCAATATAGACCCCATTTGGACTTATCTCAATTCATATGGAATTCACCTTCATTTTAATAAATAAAGAGAATTCCCCACAAATGGTTACCTCAGCTGGGAGAAGGGACCTTATCTTCTCTCCTTGGGGATGATGTGACTTGGCTTTCCTCACCAAGATTATCTCTAAATTCAATATCCCAGTATCAAGTTACTTTAAGGTTCTCAAATTAAACACCTTATTGTTAAAATATTGGGTAAAATCCCCCCCATCCCCTGTACTTCTTCTTCCTATCAGACTTACTACGCTGATAAGCCCTCCCAAGATAGTCTCAGTTACACCAAATCCTTTTTTTCAATGGAGGTTTGGGGTTGCTATCGTCCCACAAACTACACAGGTCCACACTTTTCCCCAACTACTCTCATTTGGTCTGTATTATGGTAGAACTGCCATAAGTTTGTGTCATGTAGGACAGGCTGCGGGTCATGCAGTACCATATTCTACATAACCTTTACTACACCTCCCAAAACTTGCTAATTGGGGACTTCTTGATTCTGACATATGTACTTGATGTTCCTAAAACAAAGGACACGTCTCCACATTTTTGGCAATGTCTCAAGGTAACCCCTTGTGGAATACTATTGAGCAAATTGGACCCCTTGGGTCTTCACGATTGTTTCACCCGGAAAGTTGCCTGTTAGGTGACTTATCCCTATTGATGTCAGCACCTGGAGATTTCATATCTTCATGATAGCTATGTCAGTTAAAAGTGGTCCTCAAGCATTGGAAGGACAAAGCTTGCCCATCATACCAGGAATGGTTTCATGAAATACTAGCTAATCTCAGAGCGGAGAAAGCCATTGCTGGTCTTTATAATAGACAACAGAAATATAAGCATATTTGGGATCCCTTACATACTCTACTTATTATTTGTGGTGATGTTAACAATTCGACCTAGATATATGGTTGGGATGCTTCTAGGTGGTGCTGTTGTAGTGGGAGAGGGAAGGAGGGTGGTGGGGAGGGTGGAGGCAGAATGAATAACTTGTTGCTGTATCACTCTCGTTATCAATGTTTCTGTCTCTGTATTAATGTAAATTATTAATAAACTTTGAATTAAAAAGTTAAAGTCAGATAATTCAGCCAAATGTTATACATTGGATCCCAGGTTTAAGGCAGCCTAGAAAGCTGTTAGGAAGTGCACAAATAGGAGTGCAGCAGAAGACAGCCAGTCCTAGCACAGGCTGCTGGAGTGAACGCTGCACCACTCAGGTTGCAGCTCAGTGTCCAGTTCTGTGTTTGAGTTAGTGAATGTATCTTCCAGATGGATCTGGCTCAGAGTTCCAGGAGGGCAGGCAGAGGACCATCTAGGAGTCAGTGTGGTGGCCTGAGCTGTAGCCGTTGAGCACCGCTGGCTGGTGGATGCACCATTCAGGTGTGGAGCCCTAGAGGCCAGGAGAGAGAGAGAGAGAGAGAGACAGCATTTAAGGAGGAGGTCAGACTAGGGGGCAGGGGCTGGCAGCAGGTCGACAGCACAGGCGGGGTGAGAGAAATGCCTAACAAAGCAGTAAAACGGTGGGGGAGGGGTAGGAGAAGACAAAAGTTTAATCACACAAGTTAAATAGCAGGAGAAAGGGCGAGAATGGGTGGAGGGGGGAAGAGGTGGTGAGGGTTCAGTGACCAGTCTTGACAGGAAAGTATGAGGAGTGGGGGTGGCTAGCTACGGCTGTTCAAATCATAGCAGCCTTGAGGTGATAGGATTAAGTTTAAGGAGAAAAGAACTTAAAACACATTTGCAGATTAAATTCAGAAGCCTAGGGCTATCTACAAAACTCGGGTTTAAACAATGCTAAATTGACTGATCTATTGTCTTGCATTATTCCTTTAGTAGAAAATGCCTGCTGATTGCTGCATATTTAGTCTCGGCAGTTCACTGAAGACCTGGCATATGTCTCAGGCAGTGCTATTATACAATGGCTCTTTGTTATACAAAATTAAAAGAAATGTTAAAACATTTTTGGTAGATTTTAGTGTGGCAAAATATCTTTGTTTCTTAATGGAAGATGCAAATAATGCAACAACAAATCAAAACAGTGAGGTTGTGCTCAGATAACCTCACTGTTCAAGCATAGACAACCAATCAGATCCCTAGATATTTTATTGCCATTGTATAATTATTGATTTATAACATATTAGAATGCAATATTTCTTTTGAATGTTGTGGCCATGAGGATGGTGTGTACAGTGTGTGTGTGTGTGTGTGTTTGTGTATGTATCCAAGATACAAAATATAGGATAAGAAATATTTATGGAAATCTACTCTAAACTGAACTTCACTGTGTTCACTGACATAAACAAACAGTTTCTTTATTGGTTTATAACATATTAGAATGCAGTATTTATGTTGAATGTTGAGGCCATGAGGATGGTGTGTACAGAGTGTGTGTATGTGTGTGTGTATGTGTGTGTGTGTGTGTGTGTGTGTGTGTGTGTGTGTGCGTGTGTGTTTGTTTGCTGCAGCTGAATATATTTTTCCCAAAAAGCATAGTAGAAAATGCCTGCTTATTGCTATATATTTAGTCTGGGCAGTTCACTGAAGACCTGGCATATGTCTGAGACAGTGCTTATATTTAGAGGTGTAAACAGCAATGCAAATCATAGATTTGCTGGGAAACTGTGATGTTTATGAGGTATGAATCTTTCTTGAAAGACAATGCATTCCCAAGTAAAACTAGTATCAAGAAGATATTTAAAAGCTAAGTATTTAAATGTGCAAGTTGTTACATTCTTAGGGGTAAACAAATCTCAGTTTAATAGGAAACTAAAGGGGCATGGCTAGCCGGCAAGCATGGAGGACACTTGCTAACACAGCTCCCAGGGCAATGGTCTTAAAATTGTATTTCTAGCTGAACAACTAACTCTGGGTTGCTCCTTTGGCACTCTCCAATATCTCTGAGCAGAAGGCTTTGGGAAAATTGAAAAATAAGCAAGCTAAACTACAGTTTGGGGCTCATATGTCTTTCAGGAAAAGCAGAGTGACACACGTGGTTCCGGCCTCCCTCTCCAGCTGCTAGCTTAGAAGGCATGCAGCTAGAGAACAGCATGATAGAGCTAACAAAATCACTGGATGGTGTCCCTGACACACTGCTGCAGATGCAGAGGGACATGAAGGCGCTTCAACAATCGGAATACTCTATTTACTTACCTCCAGTTAGTGGTAACCAGCTTGACAGAAACCACCACCACCCACACTTTACAAATTTGTGAACTGGAGGAGAGTCAGTGAGCTGGAGGACTCCTACGCGGGGTCTCAGCTGAATGGAGCAGGCTGCTGTCTATGATTGCTGAACTCCGGGAATGCCTAGATAATCAAAAGAATTGTTCCTGGAGATCTAAATTATGCATTATTGGGCTGCCTGAGGGTTGGAGGATGAATCCCAACCAAATCCATTGATGGATTACAAAACAGTTAGGCCTTTGAGGAGGCGCTGAGTTTCAAAGTTGAGTGAGCTCATCGGGTGGGCCCACCGCCTAATCCAGATGAGTGTCTCCGACATTGTCTAATCAAATACTTAAGGTTCCAGGACAAAGAGGTGGCGCTACAAAAGGCCAAGGAGGTTGGACCTATTAAAGCTGAGAAGTCAACTGTTTATGTGTATCAGGACTTTAGCAGGGAGCTTCAAATGAAGTGACAATGTTTCAACCTGATGAAAAGCAAATTACACAAACTAGGCTTGAAATTCTGGCTGGCATACCCAGCATGCCTATGGGTCGACAGGCTGGTGGTTAAGCCCTTGGTTGTTCACCTGCCACAACACTGCTGGAGAAATGGCTCAAGGAGGAGGAGACCAGGAGGACAGAGCGCGCCTAATGCTGTGAGTTGTACTAAATCAATACTACTCCTGTGGTTGTGGTTGTACAGAAAACTCTGTTCTATTATACTTATTATTGGTACTCTTCCTTTGAAATGTTCCTGGGGCTCTTATTTCTTCCTTGATGGCTACCGAGGCCTCGATGAAATACATCATGCTCTTTGGACTGGGTAGAGCCTCACAGATGGAGCTTCAGCACCATTTGCACCCGACTGAGTCTGGGGACTCGGTATCAGCGGGGAAGCAGCTCCCTTGACCGTTTGGACTAAATGGGGTCTAGGGAATGTCTATCCTTCTTGGGCTCTTCTCATGGCAGGGGTTGGAGCAAGGGAGTCTTTTGCATCTGCTGCAATGGGGCTGGGAGGTCACTGAGATGCCCACATTTACTTTCAGCATGCATCTTCCATTCTGGCTATATGTCTGCTCTAGGAGTCTATGTATTTGAACCTCTAACTTGGTATGACATTTAACTAGAATCCCTCAGGAATACTATTTCAGTCCCCTGCTGTGTCCTGAGAGCATTATTGTGTTATAATCCACTTGGGATGCTGTTGGTCTCTATCCCCCCTTGCCTTAAGTGGTCCATAGATCACATTGAACTCTCTCCATGTTTGGAGTTCTCCACCCGACCGTGCCTTGTGGAACCAATATTAGCAGGTCCATGCCCTGTCTCTTTGGGGTACACTGCCTTCAACTACATCTGGTGCCCGTGGTATTAACTTGGTAGCCACACTCTGGATGTTACTACAACTTTGGGACCTTCAAACTGTTCTTTAAGGATAACTTTATCCATGTACTTTTAACAGTTACATTCATTGACTTATACTGCCATTTGGAGAACACATTTTCTTTATCAAGTTGAGCGTGTTGCAATGTTATTGTTGCCCAATGTTCAGCTAGCTATGGCCTTTTCTTTCTTTAGCGCTTGGGCCGTTCCCCCTCTTCCACTCACGGCTAGCAATATGGGCAGGAGAATTTGTTACAGTGTACTGTGGGAATTCTGGTTATTACTCATGGGGGGTCTCAGTCCCACTTGGACTGATGCAGGGGTGGTTCTTGGTGATTTGGGGAGAGATGGGCGTGATTCCTGTCCTTGTGGGGTGAGGGGTTCAGGCTAAAGGGACTTTTAGCACATTGCCTTTGTTCTTGTGAGAGAGGGGAGGCACTGGCTCAGACACACCTTAATCTGCTGTCTCAAGTGTATGCTGGGTTGGGGCCTCTTTCAAAGTGCTGTTGCTTGCCCTACAAGTTTGTTTAAATGTTGAGGGTTTGTTTTGGGGAAATATGGTGCATTCATGGGTTGGGAGGTGGATCTGGAGTATTTGGGGAAAAGCATGTGGATGCTTACATGTTACATTCCAAAAAAAAACTAGCTCTAGAAGGTTGTTTCATGATGGGGATGATATTTGTTGTTTGTCTTGGAATATTATTGGACTCAAATCTATTATAAAGAGGAAGAGGATTATGATGGAGATGCAGACACAAAGGGTTGATTGTCTTATTGCAGGAGACCCACTTCTCTCATATGGAGTAGCAGAAAACAGCTGACTTTATGGGAGGTGCCTGGGTATCCTTTACCTTTTATTCTAAGGCTGGGGTGCTTCCATTTGGGTCCCTAGGGATTCACCAATCCAAATACTGGACAGGCTAGTAGACCAGTATGGCCATTTTCACTAGCAAGGGTTGAAATTCTGGGCAAAGATATTCCTGGTATGTTCAATATTTGCTCCAAATGTGGAATGCCCAGGTTTTTCAAAAATTAGCACTGGATATGTCTTGCTGGGAGGGCCCCTGGATATTGGGTGGGGACCATAACTGTGTCATAGACATAATTCTAGGCCGTTCAATAAAACCCCACAATGCCAAGGCCCTTGAGGCCTTGCAAGTTGATTTGACTTAACTGATGCCTGACGCCATCTTTACCCTCGGGGTGAGAATACAGTTTCTTTTTCATGCCCACAACTCTTATGCTTGCATAGATAGGCTGTTGTTATCCAGTACCCATAAACACACGTGGGGGAATCAGGATACCTGCCAATTTAAATATCAGACGATACGCTCCATTATATTACTATTTGAAGTGCTGGTACTCCCTGGGCCTGAGAGCCTGGAAACTGGACCCTCTCCTCCTGAGAAATCAGGAATATCTTACATTCATGGGGACCAGCCTACAGGAATTCTGGAATTCAACCATCAGGGTGATACTTCCACTGTGCGCATTGGGAGGCCTTGAAGACCGTCGTGAGAGGACAGAGGCAATCTCTTTTGTCTTGTATGCCAAGTGTATAGCCACCAAGGAATTGGAATTTCTTAGAAATAAAATTGCAGCCTGTGAGTGCACATATGCTGAACCCACAGCTGCTCTGCATGCGATTGTTCAAATATAAACATGGAAATTTAACACTCTGTCTAGTATGCAACTGAAAGGGCCATCCTCTTATCCAATGCGGACATTATTGTAATGGGGATAGAGCTGGGAAATACTTGGCTTGGCAACTGAAAAGAAAAGAGTCTGCAAAATCAGTAAGTCAAATTCAAGATGAACATGGGAATCTAGTGCGGGACACCAAGGAAATAGGTGACACCTTTGTCTCCTTTACAAATCCTTTACACCTCCACATGTAACCTCTCAGGAAGACTATGACCACTTTTTGAGGGATTCTCCTTAATAGGATTGGTTCAGTGGAAACTGGGAGGCAGGACTCACCCCGACCAAGTCAGAAATTTGGGCTGCTTTGAAGTCTTTAAAGAGTGGGAAAGCCCTGGGGCCTGATGGCCTCCTATAGAACTTTACAAAACTTTTGAAAGCCACCTTGTGGACCCTTATTTGATACGCTTGAGGAAGGCCTACTGAAAGAAGTGCTACCCCATCCACACAGTCTGCAACTACTGCAGTCCTGCCCAAGCCAGGTAAAGACCTCGCATTATGCTCCTCATACAGACCGATTTCTCTCACTTACTGCAGATTACAAAATTTTGGCAAATGCACTTACAACTAGGCTGGAGGTAGTGCTTCAGGACATTGTGCACCTGGACCAATCTGATTTTGTTAAAGGCTGGTTGGTAAGCGTAACATCAGGCACACCTTCAACATTATATTTTTTTGGCGCAAGCTAAGAGGTCACATGGAGCTGCAGTGGTGGCTTTGGATGCTGAAAAGGCCTTTGATAGTGTGGAATGCAGGCATCTGTTTAACACCCTGGGCAGGTTGGGGTGGGCCCTTCATTTTGCTCCTGGGTTTGGACGTTATACCAAGGCCCTCTGGCATAAGTCTTGGTCTAGGGTAAGCTGTCAAGTTCCTTTCAGTTGGGCAGGGAATGCGGCAAGGTTGTTCACTGTCCCTCTGCTATATGTACTATCACTAGTGATGTAAGTTTGTCATGGCAGTCATACACATCATTGATTCCATGACGTTTGATCTTTATTCAGGACTTCCATGCTTTTTCGCTAGTATCATCAGAATGTAGCAATGATGACAGTGCCACAACATTTACTACTGTTTACTAATAATTTCATGAACAAACAATAAGTTATTAAAACCTCATCCATGACAAACTTACATCCCTAACTATCACTAGAGCCCTGGGGAATAGGGATAAGGGGTTTCTGGGGTAGGAAACATAAAATTGCAAATGTATGCTGATGACCAATTGTTGTACCTGCAGAACCCAGTGGAGGATCTACTAGCAGTCCATGAACTAATGCGAGTCTTTGGAGATATATTGGGGCATGAGGTTAACTGGTCCAAAGGTGAACTGTTACCTGTGGGACTTCTTGAACGAGCACAGCTTATCACCCAGCTGAGTGGGCTCCAGTTAGTCCAGAAACTGCATTACCTGGGGTACAAATCTCAGCTTCCTCTGGGGATCTATATAAATTAAATCTGAAATCTCAGCTGATTGAGATTGCTGAAGAATGTGAGATGTGGGTTAGTCTGCCCACCTCCTATAGTGGAGAAAAATAAGCATGCAGGAAGGTGTCCCTTATAAGTGGGTCCACTGCGTTTGACAGCAGATATTTGTTTTAAATGTTAATTAACAAACTGACCCAGATTTCCTGGTCGAGCAGATGACTTAGCTGAACTTACTTTTTGTGTGGAGGATGAGCAGGCAAACTGCTGGGAAAGTGGGCTGCAAATGAATGAATGAATGCTGATCACCGTGGGAAGCAGCAGATTTCAATACCATGAGTGAGCTTCATCCTTGAGCCAAGCTCCCTAACACCCTAGTCCATCCGGGAATGCTCAATTTTCAAAATTCTAAAAAAAAAATCTAATAAAGTTTCAGTTGGCCACCATTACTATGTCTGCGAGCTACCTGCCACTCACTCGCATATTGAAGTCTGCTGCTTCCCACATCTCGGTCCAACTGCTACTGACCTGCTCCAATGCTATCTGTCACACATACTTTATTGTCAATGACTGCTGTAACAGACAGGAGGGCTATGCCAGTGTAAACAATTCAGTATGCTTCCAGTGACTAAGGAAAAAAAACCTTCTGTCTCCACAGGTATTCTCACCTGACCATTCATTCATTCATTCATTCATTCATTCATTCATTCATTCAATCATTCATTCATTCATTCGCAGCCCACCTTCCTGCAGTTTGCCTGCTCATCTTCCACAAAAGTAAGTTATGTTAAGCCATCTGCTTGACCTGAGAAACCATGGACAGATGGTTAATTAACATTTAAAAATATTAATCTGCTGTCAGATATAGTAGATCCACTTACAATAGATACCTCCGTGCATGCCTATTTTCTCCACTATATCCAATGTGTGAGTGTAAATGCTTGACCACCCATCCAGTCATAGCTAAGCCTAGTTCAGTAGCAGGATTGCCTAAATACCTTACATTTCCAGTGTAAGTATTGTCTGTTGCTCATCGTAACCAGTAACTCCGCCAACGCTGTCTCTACCCTACCTGCCACACTCATAGACTGACTGACCCACTCTCACACAATGTCTCTCTCTCTCTCTCTCTTTCTCCACCTGCCTGAATTTCATACACCAAACATAACCCTGCAACACACAGCAAAAGAAAAAAATCCTGATGGATGAGTAAGTGAAGGACATAAACAGCTGTGCCACTTTCTATTGTATCTCAGTTTATAATTGAATAGACACCACCTGTCTGTTGTTCACAACCACATGTACTGTACACATTTTTTAAAACTGCAGCTGTGTTTCCATAGATCGATTGGTCCGTTACTGCTGAAGATTCTGATCAGCTTTCCCCAAGACCCATTCCAAAGAAATAAAAGGCTGCACACTGTCATGCTTTAAATAGCAAGCCCAAATCAGCACCTAACGTTGATCATGCTTTCATGGCAGCAACACATTTTGCTTATACCTTTTGAGTGCCATCATGGCAAATGCTCTTCTAGCCTGCTAAAAACATAAATGTACACTGCTGCTCTATGGAGGTTAAATCTTTCAATTCAGTCTCAGTACCATGATTAATCTATAAAGGGTTCAGGGTATACAAGGAACACAGTCCCAGTTGCCAAAATGCTTGAAAAAAGGCCTCTGGTTGCTGTAGTAACTGTTGTAGCCACAGCTAAGCAACGCTCATCAGGTGCTTACAGACCACCTGCATTGGACCAAGCTAGACATCAATCAAATCTGATGGTAGATGGACTAATTTTGCAAATATCAGGTAAATCTATTGAAAAAATAAACTACTTTGTGTTAATAAATGGTGTGAAATTGCTATTATTCATTAATCTGCAATTCATATATTTATTCTGCAGTTAAATGACTCACTGAACTGCTAAATGAATGCATTGTTACACAAGGTCCCTGCACCTAACTGCTACCCACACAGGTACACCACAGACAGCTAGCATTTAGGTATATGCTATACTAACATATAGAGGCTATGGGCATCTACCATATAAGAGTAGATGTCAGGATAGGTATGCACATTATTGTTATACATGTTATTTCAATATACACATGTATTTCTTGCTTACAAGATGTTAGGACATCTGTGTACTTGTACTGATTATGATATATGAGTCGGCATTGACATCTTCTGATGATTTGTATTACTACGACTGTGTACAAACTGTACCTCTTTATTCCTACAAAGTGATGACTATAACAAAATTGTATAATGTTATCTTGGACTGAGAGCCACCTCTAATTTAGCCAATAGGGATGAGCGTAGCCTCTACCTTGTCGACGTCATCTGAGGGAATGAGGCAGATGTGACATCTCTTAGTACAACAACCAGTCACACCCCTACTATGGCCCAGACACCCTCCCCGCCATCCACAACATTGGACCCCTGTCATGACACCACATCCCTACGCCATCGACAGAATGACGACATCATAGGCAATGCCAACATGGCAACCCCATGACGGGGGGTAGCCTAGCCCAGTCCCAACAGCACCACTGATTTCTGTGGACGATAAGGAAGAGATAGAGAAAATGATTGATGCCACCTTAAGCAATGTGACCCTACCTGACAGAAGTAGCGGACACTCCAAATGCAAATCAGACAGATACTGCAGGAGACCATGACTTAGGATGGAATGGTCTGAACTCCAGGCAGCCCTGGATGGTGCCCAAGGTAATCTACCTCTGCTGATCATCATCCCAATAATCCCCACAAATGGCCTACTCTGTTCAGCAAATAGCTGAGAGTATTGGTCAGATGAGCCCATCCGACAACCTCAGCTACTACTTGGAAAAGGTGCGTCTAAATGTGAAATGCTTAGTCTCACTGCAGACTACCAGGTCCTGATCCTACACCAGACCATCGATCCTGGCCTGTGGGTGAAACTCCCTGATGTCGTCTGCCAGGGACGGCCATGCCACCTTTGATGAAGCAGCATCTGAGCTATTTCTGCACACAACCCAGGTGTAGTAGGAATGATGCTCGCATACCCTGTGAAACAGAATGCAAAGTAAGTCCAGCGACTTTCCACCAGAGGCTCTGGATGGACTACCGAGCAGGAAGCACCTTGCAGGAGAAGCCGCAGATGTGGACCTCATAGAATATAGAAACATAGAAGTTGATGGTAGATAAGGACCCGCAGGCCAATCCAGTCTGCCCATTTCTTTTTCTACCTTATAAATGTGCCATTGGCCTTTGCACTGTCAAAGGCCTATCTATTCATACTCATCTATATTCTCCCTTATGCCTATCCCATGCCTGTTTGAAGCTCTGCATGTATTAATATCCACCACTTCCTGAGGTAGAATGTTTCATGCATCAACCACCCTTTCTGTGAAAATGAACTTCTCTCATTACCTCTTAATCAGCCTCCCTCTAATCTCATGCTGTGTCCTCTTGTCTTGCTATTTTCTTGTAATGAATATGTTGAACTCTTTCACCTTATTAATGCCATTAAGGTGTTTAAATGTTTCGATCATATCACCTCTTTCCTCCTTTGCTCTAGTGTATACATATTGAGCTCCATTAATCTGTCCTCATATGTTTTCTGATGCAGTCCCTGCACCATTTTGGTTGCCCTTCTCTGGACTGCCTCAATTTGGTTAATGTCCTTGTGAAGATGTGGCCTCCAGTACTGCATGCAGTACTCAGATGGGGCCTAACTCAGTGTCTTGTAAAGAGGGATTATTATCCCTCTTCCGACATGTGATACCTCTACTAATACACCTAACATCCAGCTTACCTTACCTACTGCTTTAGTGGTCTGCTTGGATGATTTCAGGTCATCAGTGATGATGATGCCAAGTCTCTTTCTTCTCTTGTGACTGCCAGCAACTCCTCCCAGCCTATAGGTGACTTCAGGGTTTATCTTCCCTATGTGCATGATCTTGCACTTCTTTGCATTAAACCCTAGTTGCCACTCTTCTGACCATTTTGTTGGTTTATCCAGATCTCTTCTCATTCTGCCCACCCCATCTAGATTGTCTACTCTGTTGCAGATCTTGGTGTCATCTGCAAATAGACAAACCTTACCCTCCGTCCATCTGCAATTTCACTGATGAAGATATTGAAGAAGACTGGACCCAGGACTGATCCTGAGGTACCCTCTTGTGACTTGCATCTCTTCTGACTGTATACCGTTTACCACCACTCTGTTTCTGTCCATCAACCAGTTTGCCACCCAGCTGACCAACTTCTGACCCACCCCGAGCCTGCCCAGCTTATTAATCAATCTTCTATGTGGAACAGTATCAAAGCTTTGCTGAAGTCAAGGTAAGCAACATCAACTGCTCCCCTTGGTCCACAACTCTGGTTACCCAGTCAAAGAAATCTATGAGATTAGTTTGACAGGACCTTCCTTTGTAAACCCATGCTGTCTTGGATCTTGTGCTCCTATGGATTCCAGGTGTTGCACTATCCTTTCCTTAGGAGTGCCTCCATAATCTTGCCCACTATTGAGGTAAGACTGACTGGTCTGTAGTTCTCTGCCTTCTCCCTGCTACCACTCTTGTGGAGCGGGATAACATGAGCCCTTCTCCAGTCTTCTGGGACCTCTCCTGTCCTCAGAGACTCACTAAACAGTTCTGATAATGGCTCTGCTAGTTCCACTCTTAGTTCCTTTAGTACCCTGGGATGTATGCCATCAGGTCCCATTGTCTTGTCCACCATGAGCTTATAGAGGTCTTGTAGGACCCTTTCTTTTGTGAAGGGACTAGTGCTCACCTCCCTCCCACCTGTGTCCATGGTACTGAGCTGTGGGCCTTGCCCTACCTTCTCTTTAGTAAATACTGAGCAGAAGTGTCTATTTAGGATAGGTGCTGTTACATGGTCCTCCTCCTCACATGCCCCTTATCTCCTTTTATCTTAGCAATACCCCCTGGACTTTCTTCTTTCACTAACATATCTATAGAAAGTCTTGTCACTTCTGTTACTGTTTGTGCTAGTGTTTCCTCAGTTTGAGACTTTGCCTGACTTACGCCTTTCCTGCTTCCCTTAAGGAAGTTTGGTATACTTCTCTTTCTTCAGCCCGCTTTGTTGCCTTATATTTAATGAAGGCCAGACTTTTGGCTCTGACCTTTTCTGCTACTATTTTTGAGAACCAAAGTGGTTTCCTTCTTCTTTGCACTTCCTTTTCTCTCTAACACAATGGGATGTTGCTTCCAGTATTGCATCCTTAATGCTTGCCCACTTTGCTTGTATCCTCACCTGTATTTCTTTTGCCAGGACTAGCTAACTCTGTTAGCCATCTTATCAAAGTCCTCCTCTGAAGTCCCATATTTTGCCTTGGATGGGATGATTTAGTTCTAGTGGCCAAATTGAACCATACCATGTGATGGTCACTGGCCCCCAGGTGACCTTCTACCTGGAGATCTGTGATCCTTTCCTGTTAGTCAGTCCTAGATCTAGGATAGCCCTGTCTCTTATGGGCTGCTATACCAGTTGTTTGAGGCCCTCCCCTGCAGGGAATCCATCATATGTCTAGTTTTGGCAGATGTTCCTGCTGGTATTGACCAATCTGTATCTGGCATGTTGAAGTCTCCATTATCAGAACCTCCCTTTAGCTGTCATGTTTCTATATTTTCTAACAGTAATGTGTCTATGTCTCCCTTGGTCTGGGGGCCTGTAGACAACCCTAGTTCTTATGGCTGTCCCATTTTCTGTTTCCAGGGTGACCCACAGTTCTTCGCTCCCTTATTCTGAATTCCTGTAGCTTTGATATTTTCATTGACATACAGGGCCTCCACCCCCACCCTTTTTGCACCTCGGTCTCTTCTGAACAGTACATAGCCAGACACTGAAGTCTCCCAAGTGTGATTACTGGTAAAGCACATCTCGTTAATTGCTACTATGTCCAGTGTAGCCTCTGTCATTATTGCCTGCAGGTCTGGGATAGTTTTTCCCAGGCTGCGAGAGCATTGAGTACATGATTTTCCATTGGCCAGATTTTGGTGTGTTAGTTGTTTGGTGAGGTTTGGCATTTCCCTGTGCATCATATGGGAGCTGGACTTTTTCCTTACCTGGTGATGCAAATGAACTGCAAACATGCTGAACTCCTCTTGACCACTAGCTGAGGGGAAGGGTGTTCTTCACATTTGACGTATGTGGTGCTGCAGCCCTCTCCATCTGCTAGTTTAAATAAGACCCTGTTCCTTAGGAACATGATGCCTGTAATAAGAGAAAGAGTAGAGCCAACCGCCTATCCCACCACGGAGAGGTTTGCTGATATTCTTCAGAAAACAGAGAGTTTATCAGCTCCACATCCTTGATTCAAGCTCTGGTTCAAAGAAGTAGCTGCTGTGGAAGCCATTCGAGTCCATGACACACTACATGGTGGAGGGGCAGGACCAAGAAACATCCCTCCCACAGACAACCAACACCCCAGCAGGCCCAACAACAATAACAACAATCCTGGTGTGGAACCAAAACTACTACAAAAATAAACACCATAAAAACAACAGGGTAAACAACAAAGATCAGGCCCCTCAGTATTGGGTACTAGCCAATGAAAAGTGGAAATTTGAGATCTTCTCAGGCAATGCGCTCCATAACGGATGCCATTCCCATTTGGGCCCTTGCAGCAATACAACTGGGATAGCAGGCCTCAACAGGCAGTGAAGATACTGAAGTCCAGGATCTCAGGTCCTTGCAGGCCTGAACACAGTAGGCTCCCTATAGCAACAGTGCAGTATGGAGAGATGGTTCAAAGGAACCAGGCCCAGACTCTCTTTCAAAAGCTTCCCCATGATTCCATTAGTACAGATTGGCAATTACATGCCCCAGTCCATATTGCAAACAAGCTGGTCTTGGATACAAATGGAAGGTCCTGCACTGAGGTGGAGGTAAGAGCTGCCTATTGACAGCTCTACTGGATACAGGTGCGGCTGTGTCTGTATTACTGGATGACCACCCAGACCCATCACCTTGGTCCACCAGATGGGGACCAATATGTCAGGGTGTAGATGGAACTAGGTTACCTGCATACTGCTCCTGCCATTACCTGTGACACTGGGACACCTGAAGGCATATCATACCTTTCAGCTGATGGTACTGCATGATCACCCTACTATAATCGGAATTGACTTTTGGAACCACATGGCTGTGTGGTAGACTTAGCCAACATGTTACTGATACAAATACAGGGACAATATCACACCATCATGATTGCTGATTCGCATGTGGTAGCAACAATCTTGGTGAACAACAAACAGAATGACGCATAGATTTGTTTAAGAACCATGAACTTTTCCCAAAGATCCTCCATATCCTACAATGGCATCTGGAGGCATTTGTCACCAACAAGCATGACTGTGGCAGGATGCACACTGTCATTGAAGTGACAGGCCCAGCAGATGAGAGACAACGGCAATACCCCTTTCCACCTGAGGCCTTGCCTTCTCTAAGGAAACAATTAAATGACTCCTCAAGCAAGGTGTAATCAGGACATGTGTTTCCACTGCAAATTCCCAAGTCTGGCCTGTGAAAAAACACAGGTGCCTGGAAACTTACTGTTGACTACAGGATACTAAACCTGGTCACCCCAGCTGTGCCCCAACTGTGGCATCAGCACCAGATGTACTATGACTACCGACCAACAATGATTTAGTGCCCTAAACATCTCCAATTGTTTCTGGTCATTGCCATTGGCCCCAAAAGTCAATAAAAGTTTGCCTTCACCTTATGGATAGGCAGTACACATGGACCTGCTTACCACAGGGGTTTCACAACAGCCCCTCCCTGTTCCATTTGCACATGATGGATGCCCTTGAGGTTCTCTCTACACCCCAGTGTCTCTTACAGTATGTGGATGACCTATTGTTGGCCACAGCCACACAGGAACAACATCTGGATCTCTTAAACAAACTACTGACCCTCATACAGAGGGCAGGCCTCAAATGTAACCCTGCAAAGCACAACTATGTCAGAAAGAGTTACTCTCTCTGGGCCTGAGGATAACAGACCAAGGCTGAATCCCTACCTGGAAGAAGATACAAGGATTGCAAGATCTGCCACTGCCTACCAGCATGGCCACTCTTAGAAGGTTTCTAGGTATGGTAAACTATTCTAGAGATTTTATTTGTGATTTTGCTCAGAAGGCTGCTCCTCTGTATGAATTACTGAAAAAGAATGTCTCCCGGAATTGGGGTCCCATTCACACCAAGCTGTGATGTCACTGAAACAGGCCTGGCCTCAGCTCCAGCTTTGGTTAACCCCAATCCAGCCCTGCCATTCCATCTGGAATGTGCCATCTCTGACATTGCTATGTCTGCAGTGTTGGCCCAGAAGGTCCATGGCACCTAAGACCCATTGCATATGCATCACAGCTCTTGACCCCTATTTGTATAACATTGGTACTCCTCCCGATCATTAACACGAACCACACCCCAACAACCTTTTGCTATCAGATAGAGTAAAGGATGGGTCAGTCTCCAATACCAGACTGACACACTAGTCCCTCCTTATCCAGGATAGAGACATCAAGGTCCACCCAACCAAAATGCCATTCATGCTGGCGCATTGTCTCCTCTTCCAAGGAGAACCCCATGACTGTACCTACAGACACCTGATCTACCAGATCCAGGTCCTTTTTCCTGCTATACCACAGCTACTTAAGAACACCTCACTGTGTCATGTCTTTATGGACAGCTCAGTTTCCTACTACCAGGGAGAACAGAAAGCAGGAATGGGCATATTAGTCATTTCTCTTTGGTAACACTGTTAAGATTTCTAAGCGTGCAGTGAGGCATCATCACAGTATGCAGAGATAGTAGCAGTGTCCTGTGCCCTCAAGTTCATCCAGCATGGAACTGAGGATACCATCATTTTTATAGACTCTAACTGGGTTTGTTGTTCCTTACAGAATTTCTTCCTTTCTGGCAGAAGAACTCTTCTACCTCCTCTGATGGCAGCCCAGTGAAACACAAGGAACTGGTAATATACATTCAATGGCACAGAGATTTGCACACAAACTCTATGAACACAAAGTTAAGGTCCACTCATACACGACCCATATATGCCTTCATTGACACTGCTGACACCTTGCAAAGGAAGGGGCCAGAGGGCGACACCTGGATAATGCACCATCCAGAGGCCAGTGCAGCAATACACATTGCAGCAGTCAGGAAGAAACCTGAATCCTTTTCCCTTTGGATTGTCAGAAGCCCAATATGCTGACTTTGAACTCAAAGATGTGTTTGGTTTCCTGGACAAAGGTACTGAGAAAATCTCTCTTCCACAACCCCTACCAAAGGCATGAATGTAAGTTATTTTATTTATTTTTTTAGTCTTTGGTAACTGGGTAAGGCCCTCTAGGCACAAGTGCCTCTTTTCAGGGGTGACCTGGGAGCACTGGGCAGTTAAGTGACTTGCTCAGAGTCACACAGTATGCAAGTGGAGGTTGTGAGAATCAAAGCAAGGTCTGGTCTGCTCATTCACAGTTCATTACTCTAACCTCTAGGCTATACTGCCATGTTATAGTTATACCTGTCCCTGATGATAAGCTCATCTGGTATCAACAGATGACACCCCACCAAATTGTGGGTGGTTCCTTGTCATTTTAGGTCCAAATTCCTGCCAAGTGCATGACACCCCTACTGGTGGACATCAGGAGTGGAAAACACACTCCAAAGGCTTAAGACCATGGCCTGGTGTCACAAAAGATGTCAAACAGTACATCGATAACTGCCTTGTTTGTGCACAAAACAACCCATGCCTACCAAGCGTAATGCCCCACAAAGGCATTCTGGCCCTTGGCATACCATGCAGATTGACTTTATTCGCCCCTGACCAATACCAGCAGAAATAACAAGCACGCCCTTGTGGTAACTGATCTCTTCTATAAATGGGTTGAAGCTTCCCCACTAAGACATGCACTGCTAAGACCTCTGCCAAAATCCTGGTGGAACAGATTTTCTCCAGGTGGGGCCTACCTCTCAAGGTAGACTCTGACAAAGGAACCAGTTTTACAGGTGAGTTGATGAAGAAGCCCTTGAACTCCTCGGAGTTCATCAGAAGTTCCACATACCTTACCATCCATAATCCTCAGGTCAAGTAGAGAGACAACAGATGGATTAAGCAAATGCTTTCTAAATTCATTGAGGACAATCCAAGGATTGGGATTCCTACTGCCATTACTCCTTATGCCAATTAGAGGCACACCTCAGCCACCACCCAGTTGACACCCTTTAAAGTGATGACTGGTAGACAAATGAGATTACCTGAACACCTGTTATTTGACCTGCACATGCCCACTGCAGACCTTGTCTCAGTGGACCAATATGTGGAAAAACTCAGACAAGATCTCATACACACTCATTTGTATGCTGCCAATTGCATGGGCAAGGCCCAGCAACAGTCCAAAATTCAGTTTGACAAACACGAACAAGAAGTGGATTGGCAAGTTGGGGATCAAGTAATGGTTCTCAGATTTGCACATCCCACACATTCCTTCTCCAGTAAGTGGGAAGGACCCTACCCCATTGTCAACAAGCTCAGTCCAGCAGTCTATCAGGTTAGACTCATGCAAAACAACAAACTGACTGACAATTGGTTACATGCAAATCAGCTGAAACTGTATAAAGGAGTACAAGTACTTTTCCCTCACCCCAGTGGGTGGAATTGTACTAATTTACTAATGTTTGATTTTCCTTTTCAGATACACTGACAAAATGGCTATCTTGTTCCATTTTCTCCTCATCTCAGGAGTTATCCCTGCATCCAAGGCACGGTAAAGCACCTCCTTCCTCACCCTGATACACCTGCAAGTACCCCAGAGGAGTCTCCATTCATATTCCCGACAATTTGATTACTGCTAGGAAGGTTCAGATGCCTACCTCACTGCCTCGGTTGTTGCTCCTGATAAATCTACCCTACAAATTAGTGGCAAGCCAAATCTCAAGTACAGATACTCTCTGTGGCCAAGCTCTCCAAGGGAACTTTCCATGGATGGCCCAACACAAAATTATTCCCAAATGGTACTTTGTCCTTGCTCCAAACCTTTCTTAGACATTCTGGTTTATACAATATCACTGCCTTAATTGATCCCTCTTATTGTCATTCATTGTCTAAAGACTCGGCCAGGAAATTTTGTGCCGTACACAATATGGCATCAACCACCATGTATCTGTCTGTGTCATCCTCTACTGAGAAACAGCTTTTAGAATGTCCAAAACAAACCACTGGTCCTTGTGGTGGTCTGACAGCCACTGCTTTTCCTGGCTCACTTATTAACAACTTACAATTATGTCTATCCCTGTTTTGTTTAACTTGACTTACTAGAATATAAAATAATTTTGTATGTGTCATACTACTAATACATCATGGTTTTACAGTACTTTGTTATGTGATAGCTTAGCAGCTTTTCAGATTCGTAACCAAGACCCTATTGCTGGGTTACATACCACTGAGCATAGAGGCAATTTTAGGAGAAAGTCTAGTACAGGTGATCAAAGTCATAAACAGAATACCCTTGATACATCTAATGTCACTGGTGCCACAGACACCATCACTGGTGTTTTTGGTACAGCAATATCCATCTGGAACATGGCCAACATTGCTGCTATCAAATCACATTCATAAAAGTTTCAAACTGGTCTTGTGAATGATATTATACCCCCATTACTGCATGGTGTGGATGGCCTTAGTCAGGAAGAAAGATACACTGTATACAATATCCATGACATTGCTGAGGCATTTTCAGATTCAAAAGATAAGATGAATGGACTAGTTGAACAAAACAATAAAGAAGCAGATAAGCAATACATTGCCCATGAGATATTATGCTCCACCTATGGCTCTTACATTATCACTGCCATCAACAATCTCTTCCATGATCTAGAATCTGGAAGAATCCTATGTATCATACACGATAGACATATCTCTAAATGGTATTGTCTTCATTGCAAATCCCCAACTGTGTTGCCATGTGTATGCACCAGTTTTTAACTATTCAATTTCAACTGAAAGGAATTTGGGTTTTGTGACAAGGTACCTAACACTTGTCCTTGTTTCACTTCTAAGAAATGTTCAATTAAGGATACTATGTTTGTGTCTTTTACTGTTTCTTTACAATGTTTTGATCCCACTACAGCTGTATTTGATAAACTAGCATCTGTACACTCCATTGGGCACCTTGATGAAGACATCTACAGAGTAAGCCTCAATTTTCCTCCTCTATTGGTTTCCATCCTCTTCTGGATCGTGGGTTTCGCACACACAGACTGTTGTGCAAAGAAAGGGCATATTTATTTGTGTCGATGTGATGTATTTGATGTTATTAAACCTGTATGTGGCTATTCCCCAGACAGTATTGACTGGTCCTTTTCCATGGATGATGACATCACCACTATTGGCACAGAATACCAGGACTCAACATCTGCTCCAGACACTTCCAAGTTGTACCAGTCTTATCGGGAGGAGGTTCACTGCCTGTCAACATGGATTTACAAATAGACTTATACTTGCCCAGTACAGTTGCAAAATGGAGACTGCCTACAGTGAAAATGCAATATAATTCAGATGGTGAATACTGTGTCATGACTAATTACAAAAGTTTTACATATGGTACACAAACATGTTCTATTGATGCTTCTAATTTTGTTTTGTCGCATCAGAAAACTGTTATTGGGGACACAGTTATTATCCCATCCCATTATGGATCCTGATATCATTGTTGGTAACCCTGATTATCTGCTTACTCTTTCAGAGCATTTACCTTACTTTAATGTACAATTGATCCTTTAACTTTGACATTAAAATCGCTTTTAGACAGAAAAGACATCCATCTCATCCATATCAGCAATAATATCTCCAAAGCTAATGAAGCTGTCCTTGCACTTATTAATGATGGTGATATGAATAGTGCACTCACTAATACTTGGTTAGAGATTACCTTTAAAGGTTTGTTACTATACAAGCATTTTTGATATTTTTTCTTATTACTATGCTTTGCTGCTGACGGCACACATTATGCCAACAACATGACCAGTTGGAGTTCCTTTACAAGGCTCACATGTCGGGTCTATAAAGCGACCCCTGCTCCTATCCACTTCCTTACTTTGCCTGTGTTGCCTTTTGAGGCAACAAGGGGAATATTACACGAGGTCCCTGCACCCTAATTGGTACCCCCAAAGGTACACCTCAGATAGCTAGCATTTAGGTATATGTTATACTAACATATAAGGCTAAGGGCATCTAACATATAAACAGATGTCAGGATATGTATGCACATTATTGCTATACACTTTACTTTCCAATATGCACATGTATTTCTTGCTTACAAGATGTTAGGATATCTGTGTCCTTGTAATGATTATGATATCGGCATTGCCATCTTCTGATGATTTGTATTACTACATGGCTATGAACAAACTGTACCTCTTTATTTCTACAAAGTGATGACTATAACAAAATTGTGTAATGTTATCTTGGACTGAGGATCCACCTTTAATTTAGCCAATAGGACTCATCTCTGTAACTAGAAATGTATCTGTCTTACAGTAACCATGGTAATTATCTTAGGTATATAATGTAAGACATTATGTCTTCTATCTTGGAGACATGGAGATTCCTCGAGGTATAGGAACACTTAGCATTGGCTCCCAGTTCCTATTGGTAAGAACTGCTTAGGGCAACTGTGATTTTCCTTCTGGTAGTAATAAATAAGCTTTATTACTCTTATGCAATGTGTCTATGATTCCTTGCATGCCCATTATTGCCAAGAACCTGAGAGTGAGCTTTAGACCCACTGACAGTATGAATTGCAGATTAATGTATTAAACTGCAGAAAAATTCATAGAACTGACCACTGACAGTGATCAGTTCTGCAGAATTTATTTCCCAGTTTAATACAATAATGTGCGATTCATGCATTTATTCTTCCGTTTCTATGTCATAATTTCAACAAAAGTTGCTAAAGTTCTTTTCCAAAACTTTGCAAAAGCAAAATTCTGATTTTCAACAAAATTCCACCTGCCAAAGTTTAATTTTGTGCATCCCTACTGTCTAATAACCATTTTATGTAAGTGAGTTGGGGTATAATAGAGATTATGTATAGTCTTATAAACTCCATCATGACTAAATGTACTGCATCCTGATACTACTATCACAATGTCCTCAGTTGGACCTAACTGTAATGCTTGGGGTCTCTTGGTGCACTGTTTCTAAATGCTATAACTATGCAGCACATATTTATGCAGACTGGATGGTCCAAAAGGTCTTTTCTAACACCATTGTCTATGTGTTCTATGTACTATACCTATGTACATTATTGCCTGCAGAGTTGTTAAAGAGTCAGCAGGTGGTGTTGTACAGAACCATTGCATATCTGTGCCTCCACAAGGCCTTTAGTCTGTGGACACTAGTGATCAGCTGTCAAACTTGGAAAGACAGGCAAGTGCAAAGTGTGGCCTTGATTATTCTTAGTGGTCCATTACTCAAGATACTCATTGGCAAGAACAAACAATAGGGGCCTGACATGGGACACCACTGTAATTTCTTTCTGAATGGCTTCAGTTTGTATCTGCATGTTGTCTCTTCACTAACAGTGCTGAACTGGATGATTTATAATGCTTTCATAATACAGTGTAAATGAAAGATATTACTGAAAACCATATTATATGCTATTTATAGCAATATATCTTATTGTGGCTGTGCATTGTTCTGTAAATATTTAACATTAGTGCTCAGGTGTAGCTTTACACTGAATGTGTTGTGACAGAAACATGGAAACACAGAAACTGATGGCAGGAAAAGGCCCAATGATTATCTAGTCAGCCCTGTCCTACCCACAGTGTATGAATGCCTAGTGGCCATTACTCCTCTTCCCCAATTTCATCCACTACTGCTATTCACAGCATCCTGTATGTCTGTTCTACCCTTATGTAAATCCCTCCATTGATCTGGTGCAGACCAACCCCTCTGGCACCCTGTTTCACATACCCACCACCCTCTTTGTACATACATACTTTCTGATATACCTCTAAATTGTCCTCCTAACAGCTTCTTTGAGATCTCTCTTATACCTGTGTTCCTGTTGAGAAGCTCGTTGGTGTTTACCTTGTTTATCCATTGAAGAAAATGAAAAGTTTCAGTCATTTCCCCTCTTCCTCCTGATCTCCAGTATATAGCATATATGTTGAGGTCCTTAGACTTCATGTGTAAGACTTCTCTTAATGCTCCTGAATCCTTCTTTGTTGTCCTCCTCTGCAGCACCACAACCTTTTCCCTGTCCTTTTTCAAGTGGGTACTCCAAAACAGCATGTAGAATTCCAAATGTGGCTGCACTAGAGATCTGTACTGGGGCAGAATCTCCATCTTCCTTCTGCTCATTTCCCAAGTCATGCAACCCTGCATCCTATTTGCCTTCCACACTGCTCTGCTGAACTACAATGACTATTTTATGGTATCCACTATTAAGACTCCGAGCTCTTTCTTTATCATTACTTTTAGTACATCTCCCATTCTGTAGTCTGTCTTCAGGTTCCCGACACCTATATGCATAACTTTGCCCTTTTAATTTTGGTTTCTAGACCCTTGACCATTTCTCCAGTCTCTTCAAATCTTTTCTCAATGGTCTGAACCCTATCACTGTTTCTCTACCACTGGTTTTGTGTCATCTACAAATAGGCACCTCTTCCCTTGGATCCCTCCCTGATGTTGCACATAAAGATGTTGAAAATACTGGGCCTCAGACTGATCTGTAGGGAACCCCTCTGGTGACTTCTGTTACCTCCTAGAATTTCCATTTAAAACTACTGCTGTGTTTCCCACAACCAGTTCTCATCCATCCTGTAAACTTGTTCCCCACGTCCAGGTCCTCTAATTTCATAACCATTCTCCCATGTGGGACTGAGCTGAATGTTTTGCTAATGTCCAGACATACTACATCTACTGCTGTTCCTTGTCCATTGCCTTCATAATCCAATCAAAGTCAACCAGATTTGTCTAACACAACCTTCAATTGTGAATCCATGATGTTTTGTCTTGGAATCCATTGGGTGCCAAAACTCCACAATACTCTCCATTAAATTGGCTCACGTTATTTACACACTATAGATATGAGAGTGACTGGCCCATACTGTAATTCCTTGGTTCATCCCTGATCCCTCTTGCACAGAGGTAGCACATCATCCCTGTAATCCATTGGCACCACTCCAATTTCCAGTGAACAATGGAAGAGTTCTACCAGTGGAGAGGCCAGCTTCTGCTACAGTTCTTTTAGCAACCCGTTGTGCAATCTGTCTGGCCCATTAACTTGTCAATATTGAGAAGGCTTGAGACCCTTGGCATCCTCAGCTCAATTAACTCCTCCATGTCAACTTTCCTCCTTCTGATCTTTTGGCCTTGAGAATATCTTCAGGCATAGAGATGTGGTGAGGTAAAATTTCACGCAAAGTTTGCACAAAGTGATGACATTTTCACTTTGTAGACCTTCTAAAAGTTTTTCAAGGTCTGGGAAACTTCACTGCTGTGAAGTTCAAAATTTTGCAGGTGAAATTGTGCACTTCACAGCAACAATCCACACCGCAGAAAAAATCACGCTTGCGATCTGTGAATTACGCGACTTGTTCTTCATGAATTGCACGAGATTTGTGAATTAGTTTGCAAAACAAAGTTTGCCAGCATTCACCCATCTCTATTCAGATACTGACCCCTCATTGTTGATCATCAATACTATGCAAAAATACTCATTTAGTATTTCTGTATTACCTTATCCTCCTCCACACATACTCCTTGCTTCAGTCTAACTATCCCCCTGGATTTTTCTTCTCCTCAGTGTAACAGAAACCCCCTTCCCCAGTTCTCCTCACATCTGCTTATCACTGTGCCTTCTGAACTCTTCTGTTGGTGTCTCTCATCTTAGTCCAGTACCCTTCCCTGTTTTCAGCTACTTGGCCTTGTAGTTTTGAAGACCATCCTTTTGTCCCTCACTAGATCTTCCACTTCCTACATCCTCCTATCACTCTACTGATCACCAGTGAGACCACAGCTGGAGTACTGTGTCCAGTTCTGGAGACCAAATCTCAAGGAAGGACATAGATAGACTAGAGGCTGTCAGAGGAGAGCAACTAAAATGGTGCAGTGGCTGCATCATAAGGCCTATGAGAAGAGACTGAGGGTTCTCAATAACACCCTAGAAACATAGAAACAGAAGTTGATGGCAGATAAGGATCACAAAGGCCCATTCACTTCTGCAAATTTCTCTTTCTACCTTATAAATGTTCCTTTGGCCTTTGCTCTGTCAATGGCCTATCTAGTCATACTCATCTGTATTTCTCACTGAAGCATATTCCATGCCTGTTTGAAGCCCTACACTGTATTCATATCCACCACTTCCTGAGGTAGGCTGTTCCATGCATCCACCACCCTTTCTGTGAAAAGAACTTCCTCATATTACCCCTTAATTGGCCTCTCTCTAATCTCATGCTGTGTCCTCTTGTCCTGCTATTTTTCTTATATTGAAACATGTTAGACTCTTTCACCTTGTTAATGCCCTTAAGGTGTTTGAATGTTTCAAACATATCACCTCTCTCCTACTTTGCTCTAGGGTATACATATTGAGCTCCGTTAATCTGTCCTCATATGTTTTCTGTTACAGTCCCAGCACCATTTTGGTTGCCCTTCTCTGAACTGCCTCAATTTGATTAATGTCCTTGTGAAGGTGGCCTCCAGTACTGCATGCAGTACTCAGATGGGGCTTAACCAGTGTCTTGTAAAAGGGATTATTACCTCCCTCTTCTGATTTGTGACCCTACTAATACATCCCAACATCCCCTAGCCTTACCTACTACTCTAATGGTCTGTCTTGGATGATTTCAGGTCATTGATGATGATGATGCCCAAGTCTGTTTCTTCCCTTGTGACTGCCAGCAACTCCCCTTCCAGCCTATTGGTGGCATCAGGGTTTCTCTTCCCTATGGGCATGATCTTGCACTTCTTTGCATTAAACCCCAGTTGACACTGTTCTGACCATTTTAATAGTTTATCCAGATCTCTTCTCATTCTGCCCATCCCATCTGGATCATCTACTCTGTTGCAGATCTTGGGGTCATCTGCAAACAGACAAACCTTACCCTCCAGTCCATCTGCAATGTCACTGATGAAGATATTGAAGGGACTGGACCCAGACGATCCTAAGGTATTCAACGTGAGTTGCATCTCTTCTGACCGTATACCGTTTACCACCACTCTCTGTTTTCTGCCGTCAAAAATTTGCCACCCAGTTGACCAACTTCTGACCCACCTGAGCCTACTCAGCTTATTAATCAATCTTCTATGAGAAACAGTATCAAAAGCTTTGCAGAAGTCAAGGTAGGTGATATCAGCTGCTCCCCATTGGTCCACCACTTTAGTTACCCAGTCATAGAAATCTATAAGATTAGTTTTACAGGACCTTCCTTTTTAAACCCATGCTGTTTTGGATCCTGTGCTGCTATGGATTCCAGGTGTTGTACTACCCTTTCCTTAATGAGTGCCTCCATAATCTTGCCCAATATTGAGGTAAAACTGACTGGTCTGTAGTTCCTTGCCTCCTCCCTGCTACCACGCTTGTGGAGCAGGATCCATAAAGCCCTTCTCCGGTCTTCTGGGACCTCTCCTGTGCTCAGAGACTCACTAAACAGTTTTGATAATGGCTCTGCTATTTCCACCCTAGCTCCTTTAGTACCCTGGGATGTATGCCATCAGGTCCCATTGTCTTGTCCACCATGAGCTTATCAAGGTCTTGTAGGACCCTTTCTTTTTGAAGGGACTAGTGCACCTCCCTCCACCCTTTGACCATGGTGCTGAGCTGTGGGCCCTTCTACCTTCTCTTCAGTAAATACTGAGCAGAGTATCTATTTTGGATAGATGCTTTTACGTGGTCTCTCCTCACACACCCTTATCTCCTTTGAGCTAGCAATACCCCTCTAGACTTTCTTCTTTCACTAATATATATTTTACTGTTTGTGCTAGTGTTTCCTTAGTTTGGGCCTTTGCCTGCCTTACTGTCTTCCCTGCTTCCTATAGGGAAGTTTGGCATGCCTCCTGTCTTCATCCGCTGTGTTTCCTTATATTTCCTGAAGGCCAGCCTTTTGCGTGACCTTTTCTGCTACTGTTTTTAAGAACCAGGTGGTTTCCTTCTTCTTTGCACTTCCTTTTCTCTCTAACACAATGGGATGTTGCTTCAAGTACTGCATCCTGAATGCTTGCCCACTTTGCCTGTACCCCTCACCTGTATTTCTTTTTGCAAGGGCTAGCTTAACTCTGTTGGCCATCTTATCAAAGTCAGCTCATCTGAAGTTCCATATTTTTGCCTTGGAATGGGATGATTTAGTTCTAGTGGCCAAATTGAACCATGCCATATGATGGTCACTGGCCCCAGGTGGCCTTCTACCAGGAGATCTGTGATCCTTTCCTTGATAGTTAGTACTAGATCTAGGATAGCCCTGTCTATTGTGGGTTGTTGTACCAATTGTTTGAGGCCCTCCCTCTGCACGGAATCCACCATGTGTTTAGTTCTGGCAGATGTTCCTGTTGGTATTGACCAATCTGTATCTGGCATGTTGAAATGTCCCATTATCAGAACCTCCCATTTAACTGTCATGTTTTGTATATCTTCTAACAGTAATTTGTCTATGTCCTCCACCTGATCTGGGAGCCTGTAGACAACTCCAGTTTGTATGGCTGTCCCATTTCCTGTTTCCAGGGTGACCCAATTTCTTCTGACTCCTTATGGGTGTTCTGAATTTCTGTAGCTTTGATATTTTCATTGACATATAGGGCCACTCCCCTTTGCACCTCAGTCTCTTCTGAATGGTACATAGCCGGTACTGAAGTCTTCCAAGTGTGGTTACTGGTAGAGAGGAGGGGCAGAGTGTACATGACAGAGACTTATAAATACCTCATGGGAGGTGGGAATAAAGTATAGAAGGATTTTTTTCAGAAGGAAAGTGCATGAGAACAAGTGGGCATACAGTTAACCTGGAAGGGGAACATTTAGAGGATATGAGTAAGTATTTCTTCACTGAAATAGTGGTAGACACCAGGAAAAGTCTTCTGGCAGAGGAGGTGGTGGGGTGAAAACAGTGATGGGTTTCAGCATGCATGGGATAGGCACAAAGGAGTCTTGGTAGAGAAGTGGGAAGAAGTAGCTGGAGATCAGTTAGAATTTGCAGTGACAGTATTGGTAGGGAAAAATGGGTTTCACCAGGTTTGTTTGACAACAAAGTTGTCCAACCGCTCTCTAGCGACAAGTGAAACTTCAACTGGTGAAGTTTCACCCATCAGAGAAAAATCAATGTTTTTTTCTGGAGCTATACCCCCCTGCTTCTTTTAATAATCAACTCTGAGTCACAGTTAATTATTAAGACTGTGAAACACTGGTGAAAATGGTGCCAGTGTACAGTGGGACCATTACAGCAACAACCTAAGATTTGTACGCTGTAATGGTCTTCGCTTAGAAAAGTTGAGGTTTTAACAGTGTACAAAAAATGGCAAACTGGGTGGGCCAAGCAATCTTTATCTGTCATCAAAGTCTATGTCTCTATGTTTGTTTTATGCATCACACTGATTTTCTTCCTCTCTTGTTTTGCTAGTGCCCTAATAAAGAGACACAGTTCTTCAAACAACACTTTTCATCATTCCTTGTTTACTATCCACCTACTGCTGATATCATCACCTGCCTGCTTCTCTCTAACCAGTTCCTCATTCTTCCAAAGTCCACCTTTCTAAAGTCTAAAACCTTTGTGAGTGCCCCAGTTTTATGTCAAACCACACAGTCAGTTGATTACTGGTTCACGGGAGTTTTCTTTACTGTGACCTCACTATTACTGTTCCTATTTGTGGCCTAATATCCAGAATGTCCCCTCTTGTGGGCTCCTCCACATTCTGTACCAAGAATGCATTCTATAGTAGTAGTATTCTATTTATCCAGCACCCATTCCGCAGGCTCAGTGTGCCTTACATAAATTCAAAACAAATCAAACAAAAGCAACATATAGCAATTTTAAAACAGCATAAATAAATAAGTTAATTAATATTTATGATTTATTTATTCAGCTTTTGTTGACAGGTAGGTACACTAGACAAATTATATGCCTATTTTCAGGTACAACCTGGGAGAGTACAATGAAAATACCGGTTCAAACAGGGAACATAACAACAAGTATGGCAATGTACAGAGCCTCAGAAACCAGGTGAACATAGACAGTCTTCAGTAAGCAGATATATATAAATATAAATATATACATAAAGATAATTAAACATAGTTATACAATGGCAAGGGCAGTGACAATGAATAAATTACAATGCATGAGTGACTCTTAATCAATGTCACATAATAGATAGTTCCTGAACAAATAAATAAGCAAATCACATACATCTCAGAGTAAAAGGAGCAGGTAGGAAGCATCATAAGAGCCAACATGAGGGAACCCATGGCTAAGTGAGCCCAGGTACAGATCTGAGACTGGCTATGGTGGCTTGGGACACCTAAACACGGAGGCCAACTTCAGGTGTCCCCACAGGGAATTACTAAAAGACAAGTAGGAGGGGAGGAGCGAATACAGGGTGGAAGGGAGTTTCATAGCCTCAGAACATAAGAGAAATCCCTGTCCCCATTAGGGTATGGGTGTGAGAAACTTTGAGCACCCCAGGACAATGGGACCTGAATGAGTAGGAGGAGGAGGAATCAACAAGTTTGAGGAGCTGTGCCAGCCCTGGAGGGTGCGGTTCTGATCACTTTGCCCACAAAACAGCCCAACCCAAAGTTCATGTGACTGGTTGGTGAAAGCCAACCAAGTTTGTCATATAATTCACAATGATGGGTGAGCCGAGGGGCAGCCAGGGCAAAGCGACAGATGTTGTTGTAGGACATGTTCCACCGAGTAAGGTGGGCCTTGGAGGTGCAAGCAAATAGGAGAATGCCATAGCAGAGTGAAGGAAGAAGCACCCTCTGGCAAACACCAAACAAGCAGCAGACGTCAGATTTTTCTTCGCCCTGTAGGCAAGACCCAGTTTACTGTTGACTACTCAGCAAACATTTAGGATATGACACCCCAGGTCAAGTTGGGGTTCAAGCATCACCCCAAGGTATTTGATGGAGACTGTGGTTAGGAGGGAATACCATCCATGCCACTGACACACAGAGGGACAGGAGAGACCTTGATTTTGGCTGATGACCAAAAAACATGGCCTGAGTTTTTTTTAAGTTGAGGACCAGCTTAGAGACGTTGCCCAGGACTGAATATTCTTAAGTCCCCACTCAGTCGGAGGTTGAGGACCCCGATGTCCCGGGAATGTGTAAGGATGACCAGATCATCTGCATAAAGGGTGGCACTGCAGTTGGAAGCAGCATCTGGAAGGTTGTTGATAAATACAGAGAAGAAGGGGCCCCAGTACTGATCCCTTGGGTATGCCAGAGGTCACCAAAGTGGTGTCAGAGGACCTTGTTGAATTTGGTCAGTTGCTGTCTGCTCTGGAGGTAATTTCTAAACCAACTCAGAGCATGGGAGGACAGGCCAAGGGACCTTATCTCTGAGCAAAGTAATGCATGGTCCACAAAGTTGAAGGCCTTGGATAGGTCGATAAATATGGTCCCAGAGAGCTTACCCTGGTCCATGTTATCATGGCCAGCACTAGAATGTTTGGGAAAGACCAGAGAGAAGTTTCTGTGTCTTCATGACGGACACAGCCCTGAGGTAAAATACTGGACAGGAGGAGTGGACCCTGAGGGTGGAGGCGGGGCACTGACATTCCCTCCTGCAGGAAAGAGGGAGGTGAATGCTGAACAAGTCAGAGAAGTGGGAATTAAAAGCATTGGCAATCATAAGTGGATTATTATAACTTCGACCACCAATGATCATATCAGATACCCCAGAGTTGGAGGAGCCACCAACTATGTTTTTATGTTCCTCCAGAACCGCCTAGGGTCCCTAGCTGAGCTAAGCAGGGCGATTTACAGTATTCACTTTTGCCACCCTAATGGCTTTTGCACTCATTTCTGAGCCTCCTATACTGTTGAAAGAGGGACTTATCAACATACTCTTGAAGTGAGCCCAACCATTTGTCCCTAGCCGCATGAGGGCTAAAAGGCTCCCATGCAGCCATTTTGTGGCAGACCCCTTACTCTCGCCTAATAAGGGGGCATGCTTGTCCTGTAGGGCACCAAAAATAGAGAGAAACTGGGTGACAGCAGTAGAGGGTCATGGGCATTAAGCACTTCTGACCAGTCAGTGAACCTCAGATCCTCATGAAATGACCCCAGATCAAACCTGGAAAAATACCTAACATGAATGATTTTGTGGGAATTTTTAGCGAGGAGGTGTTCCATGACGATAAACCGGGTGTGATCAGAGATGGAGTCAGGTAGGGTCCAGCATGGCTGATCCTACCAGGATGATTTGACAGGACCCAGGCCATTAGGGAGCTAGTGCCACCATTTGGAGACCATCTAGTGGGCTCCTGGATAAGCTGAGTCAGTGCTAGACTCGCAAGCAGAGGCTCGAACTGCTTGGAATTACCTCCACACCAGTTTAAATTTACATCACCTAGGATTAGAAGTTCATTATCCCCAACATTAGGAATAATTATATCAAGGAGGTGGGCTAACCAAGCAGACCATCCTTGGTGGGGATTATGTGCATACAACATGCAGCTTATCTGTATTCCCAAGTAACAATACAGAGTGAAGCAGCTCGCATGAAGACAGGGAGGACTGCTGATGAGTGACCACAGAAACGTTAAGATGACTCTTATAGTAAATTAGAATCCCCCTCCCCATTTTCCTGGCTGATCCTGCCTAATAAACTTGAAGCCAGGAATTGCACAAGTTGATTCAGGGATTGAGGGTTTCTGCTCAGTCTCTGTTATGCCAAGTATGACAGGCTTACTGTGTGTGGCCCAGCCAAAGAGTTCATCCAGGTTGGGCAAGAGACTGCATATGTTGAGGTGAGCAATTTTAACCCCTTGCCCAACTGCCAGACCAGAGGAAGTGAAGAGGCGACAGGCAGGACCTGGATTTAGCTTAATATCACCAAGGGCCTATAGACAGGACGCCTTCTCACAAAGGCAGGACACAAGAGACATCTGAGGTCAAGGGAGCTGGTAGGGCAGCAGGGCAGTCTATCGTGGGCTAGTAAATTAGAAAAGGTGAAGTCAAACACCTCATGGGGACAGGCATACCCTAATGACCCCCAGATGACTGGGAGGTGGACAACCATTACAGAGAGAAAAAGGCAGAGAGGAGACCAAGGGAGAGGACAGCACGAAGTGAGGAAGGCATGACACCCACCCTAGTAGGCTTCAGGATTTCCATGCCAGAGTTGAGCCATGGACTCTATAACAGCAAGTCACATTAATATGGATAGTTAACTATGTTTGGTAGAACTGGGAGATAGAGTAGATCAGGCTATAGAGAATGAGAATTGTCACTTTAAGAGGGGGACAAGTGAGCTAGAGACAAAAGGAGCTAAGGGGTGGTGTGTTGTGGGAAAGGAGGGGTACTTAATAGCATTTGAGGTTGGGAGGGTGGGCAGGAGAAATTAGAGGTGAAAGGAGCAGCCAGAATAACCTGTGACTGAAATCTGTTTAATAATAGCGCCACACAGATGCTGGAATGCTGAGCAGGAAATTAGGTCCAATCAGGAGATGCTGAAGAGTGCCTCCAGCCAATAGTGGAGCCTCACTTCACCTTGAGCAACCTGAGGATTTCTGTGGAAACCTGAAGCACCGTACCTGATTCGGGCAGGTGGGCACTGAGAGGCTTCACCGGCTGTTTGGCTGCTGGCTGCAGGCTCCCGTGGGGGCTGAGACCTGAAGGGAAGAACAGAAGAGAGGAAGGTCAGTTAAGAAAATACCAATTGAAAGGGACAGGGGTGAGGGATTGGACTAGAGGGAGACAATAGCTGGTGGGCATAACTGATAGAAAGGTGGGAGAAGAGAGTACAGACGTGAGTCAGTGGCACCTAAGGTTATGGCGCCAGTCTTTTATTTCACATTGATTCTGATTTAAATTGGCTGGTTGTGTGGAGGAGAGGGGGGAGAGAAATTAATTTTCATAGGTGAGCTAGGTAGATATAAACGGTGGGGGTGCCAAGAGAAGCACTTCCAGTGAGCCGAGTGTAAAAAGCACTCAGATTGTAGAGGATTATGCGCACTGGAAATAGAATACAGGCACAGGAAGGGTATCTGCAGCACCAGCGCATAGGTCTGGGTCAGAAATGCAGGCAGGTTTAAGGAAGGTAAGAAATGTAAGATGTTAGAAAAAGAGTGCCCAAAGGTTATAGATTGATAGTGGAGTACAACTTGGTTGCCTACCATACTACCATACTGTACCATTCTATGCAGTACAGATTGCAGCAGCATGGTCTACATTATTTTCTTTTCTTTGAACATGCACTGATCATTCAGTCCCTAGCAGAATAACAACAGCTCTAACACTGGATAGCTATGGATTAACATAGAAACATAAATTTGACGGCAGATAGGACCGCTTGGCCCACCTAGTTTGCCCATTTCCTAACTAACAGATAAGCTGCAAATCCTAGTTAACCAACAGCCTACTTCCTCCTAGCTCCCACTAGAATTGCCTTATGTCTGTCCCATGCATTCTTGAATTCCCCACTGTTTTGACTCTATGACCTCCTCAGGAAGGCTGTTCCATGCATCTACAATCCTCTGAAGAAATATTTCTTCACATTACCTCTGAGCCATCCCTCTATCTTCAAATTGTGCCCTTTGTTCTTGCACATCTTTTTTAAAGATGCTGCCCTCTTGGTTTTTGTTGATTCCTTGAGGTATTTAAAAGTTTCTATCATGTCCCCCTCTCCTCCATTCCTCAAGGCTATATATCTTAGCTCCTTTAGTCTTTCTTCATATGTCTTCTGGTGCTGACCCTGCACCATTTTGGTTGCCCTCCTCTAGACAGCCTCCACCCTGTCTATGTCTTTGGAGATGGGGTCTCCAGAACTGTACAGTACTCCAGCTGTGGTCTTACCAACTGTCTGTACAGAGGGCCAACAACTTCCTGTTTTCTACTGGTGATGCCTCTCCCTGGCATCCCAGTATCCCCAACCCTCCTTAGTGCCTTCTCACATTGCTGGCCTACCTTTAGGTCATCTGATATGACAACCCCAGATCCCTTTCCATTTTTGTTGTTGTCAGTATCTCACTCCCCCATTGTGAACTCTTACCCTGGGTTTTTGTTTCCCAGGTGCATTACTTTGCACTTCTTTGCATTGAATCTAAGCTGCCATACAGTTGACCATTCCTCCAACCTTGCCAAATCCTTTTCATTCTTTCACCCCACCTTGTGTATCAATCCTGTTGCAGATCTTTGTGTCATCTGCAAAGAGACATACCTTCCTCCAGTGCCTCACAATGTCACTTATAAAGACATTAAAAGGACTGGCCCCAGTACTGAACCCTGCGGTACCCACTAGTGACCCTCCTTTCTTCACTGTGGACTTCATTTACCATTACCCACTGTGTCCTGTTGTCTAGCCAGTGTTTTACCTAGGCTACCACCCTGGGACCCACTCCATGCTGGCTAAATTGTTTATTAATCTTGTGTGGGACTGTGTCAAATGCCTTGCTAAAGTCTAGGTAGACCATGTCCACAGCCCCTCCCTGGTCTACTCTTTGGTCACTCAGTCAAAGAAATCAATTAGATTTGTTTGACATGACCTTCCTGCTGTGAATCCATGCTGCCTTGGGTCCTGTGCCCACTGGGCTCTAGGTACTAACAGTTCTTCCCTTCAGAAGTGATTCCATCATTTTCCTACCACTGAGGTCAAACTGACAGGTCTGTAGTTTCCTGCCTCTGTCTTGCTCCCACTTTTGTGATGGGGAATCACATCCACCCTTCTCCAGTCCTCAGGTACCACCACCATCCTCCCTGATTTATTAAAAGGGTAGCCAGTGGTGTTACTAGTTCTTCCCTTAGTTCTTTTAGAATTCTGGGCGAATCCCATCAGGCCCTATTGCTTCATCCTCCTTCAATTTTAAGAGTTCTTTCAGAACCCTTTCTTGTGAAAGGACTAATATCAACCCCTAACCAAAGTGCTTCTATTGACTGGATTAGATCTCTCCCCTGCTTTCCATTGTGAATACTGAGCAGAAATATTAGTTCAGTATCCTGCTTTTTCACTGTTGCTGTCTGCCCAACCACTTTCCTCTTTATTCAGCCTCAGTATCCTGCCTTCGACTTTCTTTGTTCCCTAGTGTACCTATAAAGGTTTAATTCCCTTCTTAACCGAGTTGGCTATCTTTTCCTCAGTTTGGGCCTTTGCTGTTCTGACTGCCTTCCCCGTTTCCTTCTGCTTTAACTGGTACAGTTCTCAGTCCTGCTCCTTCTGTGTTTCTTTATACTTCCTGAATGCTGTCTTTTTCTCCCTTACCTTCCCCACCACTTCTTTAGAGAACCATAATGTTTTTCTTTCATTTTGATTTATTTGCTTCACACAAAGGCTTGTTGCCTCTGTGATGGCAGTTTTGATGTTTCCATTGTTGCTTCACCCCAACTTCTTGCCTGTTTGCTAGTGCTTTTCTGAAGCACTCTCACATTTGACAAAATCAGCCCTCCTGAAGTCCAGTACCTTCACTTTTGTGTGGCTTGACTCTACAGCTAAGTTTATTTTGAACCACACTGTTTGGTGGTCCTTGTTCACAGATGGCTACCCACTTCAAGATCAGAGATCATCTCCTCCTCCCATTTGAGAGTACCAGGTCTAGATTGCTCCTCCAGAGTGGGTTCCAAAACTAGCTGTCTGAGGCATGCCCCTGTAGACATCAAGAATGGCCCTGCTCTTGGATGTGGCTGCAGCAAGGTGCTCCAGTTAACATCTAACATATTCAGGTCCCCATCAGCAATATCTCACCTTTCTCTGCCATCCCAAGGATGCCTTCTATCATTCCTTGTCCATTTCCTTCCCCTGAGGCGGGGTCTGTATACAACCCCTTACGGATTGTGGAGCCATTTCCAGTCTCCAGGGTAACCCACAGTGCCTCCTCTCCTCCTGTTTACCCTTTAGTTGTGTTGTTTTGATCCTTCCCTTACATGAGAGGTACTCCTCCTCCTCTTCTTCCCTCCATGTCCCTCCTGTAGATTGTGTACCCTGG
Organism: Neoceratodus forsteri; assembly: GCA_016271365.2. NCBI lineage: Eukaryota > Metazoa > Chordata > Ceratodontiformes > Ceratodontidae > Neoceratodus > Neoceratodus forsteri. Next base: position 633,067,294 of record CM028132.1, read on the forward strand.
TATGTTGACATCCCTGTCGTGGTTCTCTGTGTACCATGTTTCTCGACTGCCATGATATCAGGCATCCCTCTTCCATTCAGGCCACCATTAAGAGAGCTTTTACCTAGACTATGGGCATTGGTACTCATTACCTCCATTTTTCTGGCTTTATTTCTTTTTGCCCCATCCTGTCCTTACTGCCCTTGTCTTTTGCTCCATTTACCCTGGCCTCAAGCCTATTGACTGCTCTATTTTGGTGTTTATCTCACTAACTAGCCTGATATTTTTTTGGGGGCTTGTTTCCCTTCTCCTTTCAGTGCCCCTCCCCTTGGCTAGTCGGCATCTCCCTAATTGGACCTAATTTTCTGCTCAGCATTCCAGCATCTGTGGTGCAAACAGCCGGTGAAACCACTCAGTGCCTGCCTAATCCCAAATCAATCTGAATTTTATGGACTACCCAATATTAAGATATCACTGGATGTTTAGCAGGAAGCAGATTAAGAAAACAGAAGCTATAATACTTTGCAAAAGTAATGTTTAGCAATATTAATTAATACATTCTACTTGTTTAGCATAATTAATTTACTGGTTTATCTGCAAAATTAAAGCCAAAGGAGCAGACAATAACCTGTGGCTGACATCTGTTCAACAATTGCACACCACAGATGCTGGAATGCTGAGCAGGAATTTAGGTCCAATCAGGAGATGCCGACGAGTGCCTCCAGCCAATAGGGAGCCTCACTTCACTGTGAGCAACCTGAGGATTTCTGTGAAACCTGAAGCACTGGACCTAATTTAGGCTGGCAGGCAATGAGAGGCTTCACTGGCTGTTTGGTTGCCAGCTCACAGAGCGCCCATGGAGACTAAGACCTGATTCAGGAAGGCGGGCACCAAGCAGCTTCACTGGCTGTTTGGCTGCGGCTCACAGAGTGCCATTGGGGCTGAAACCTGATTCGGGTGGGCAAACTGAGGAGGCTTCACCGGCTGTTTGGCTACCAGCTTGCAGGCGCCCGTGAGGGCTGAGACCTGATTCGGGAGGCCGGGCACCAAGGCGCTTCACTGGTAGTTTGGCTGCTGGCTTGCAGAGCACCCATGGGGGCTGAGACCTGATTCGGGTAGGACACCGAGAGGCTTCATCAGCTGTTTGGCTGCCAGCTCACAGAGTGCCTGTGGGCTGACTAAATATATCTTTAAAGTCAGATTAAAACAAGTGGTATCCAGTTGCGAGGTTACTAAATAGTGCCAATGGCCTCCTGGAATAAAATGTCTTCAGGCCCTCCACCAGGGAGGCCTCCTAAGAGATCTTAGGAGCATGTTCCACATATCTGGGTCAGCTAGCTGTAAAGCTTGATCACCATATGACTTCACTGTTGCCCTAGAAATAGCCTGAAGGCCCCCATTGGAGGAGCAGAAGGGACAGAGATATAGAAAATAATTGAGTGATCTCATAGATAGCCAGGACACAGTCTGTATAGAACTTTATTGGTCAGTAAACTGACCTTGAAGATGATATGCTACTTGACTGGCAGGTAATGCAGTTCAAGCAGGACTAATGCTACATGACAGGACCTGGGAAGGCCTGTAAGCAACCTGGCTGCTGCTTTCTGCACCAACTGCAAGCATTGTAGGACACCTCCATCAACCCTGATATCCAGAACATTACAATGGTCAAGTATGGAAGTCAGAGATGCATGTGCCAGTGATGTCAGATCTTCTGGGAGGGACCAAGGTTTTAATCTGGGTGATACTCCTGAGATGGTGGAGCCACTCTGAACTACTGCTGATACCTCAGTCTCAGGTGTCAGCCTCTCATCCAGAATGACTCCCTGATTCTTCACCTAGTCTGAGGCCACTACCCTGGAGGGACCAAGCACAAGACTAGTCTTCTCTTTGGTGGCTTCCACACCCTACCTCCAGCCAGGCTCAGCCACTAATACCTCTGTCTTATCTAGGCTGTTTCTTAGCCAGTTGAATGACATCCAGTGCTGAATCTAGGCCAGACACAAATGAAATACATGAACTGCCCCTGGAATCCCAGGTGCAAATGACTAGATCCACAGCTGGGTATCATCTGCATAACGAAACCCAGGCTGTATCATCTAATGATCCTCCAGGGGTAGTATGCACACCAGAACATCATAAGTGAGAGGACCACCGTGGTACACCACAGAGCAGGAGCTTCTGGAGTTAGGGGAAATTCCTCATCACCACCCTCTGCATCGTATCTCTGAGGAAGGACTCAAACCAGCTGATGACCATGTCGGTGAGTCCATAGTACTCTGAGGTCACCCAACAATAGTCTATGGTCCATGGTGTCAAACACTGATGAGAGATTGAGAGGAGAAGAAATTACTGTTCTATCTCTCATCTTAAGAAGGTCATTATGCACCCTGACCAATGTAGTTTCCATACTGTGCCTATACCTAAATCTGGTCTGAGAGGCTCATAGATGTCAAAGGCATGAGGTGTACATCAAGCTGCAGCACCACAATCTTCTCAATAACCTTTCCCAAAATGGGAAGATAGAGGCAGGTCTATAATTTGCCAGGCAGTTGAGGTCCAACAATGTTTTTTAAAGAAGAGGCCTCACAAATGCATCTTTCATGGGGTGTATTCTCAACTTCTGGTTTCTTCCACTCACTGCTACTGGGATACTACAGTCCATGTCTAGCATATTGAATTCTCCATTAGCAGAATCTCATCTTGCTTTGCAGCTGTTTTTACCTCTCAAACTTCATTTCTGTTCCTTCCTTTTGATATGGTGGTATACTGTATTCTGTATGCCACAGCAACACTAATAATTCTCACATTTGTGGCTACCTGTACCAACAATTCTTTCCTTGCATGACCCTTTCATGTCTTTTGCCTCACTACACTGATATTTCCTTCTTGTACAAGGCCTCTCCTCTTCCATTTCCCCTACTGCTTATCACTCCAGAAAACTGTGTACCCTGGAATTGATAGTTCCCAATCATGGTTCTGTGTAGCCCATATCTCCATCACAGCCACCAGGTTTAACTGTGACTCTGCTACCAGTGCCTGCAGGTCACAACTCTCATTCTCCAGGCTCCTGGAAATCCTTTACATCACCCTCCAGAGTTTCTGACTTTCTCTCCTTGAGTTCTAGTTATTTTTCTCCTTCTACACTTTTTCAGTTTGCTGCTTGGTCTTGTTCTTAGACCCTTCCCTCTCTATGCCATGATGGCTTTGTACTATCCCTGTGTTTCAGCCTCCTGCTCCAGGTCCTGCCTGTTCTGCATATTGTTTCAATTTTCTGACCTCTACCTTTTATTACTTTCCATGTAAGCCTCACCCTTACCTGTTGGTGCCTTGTGTATTCCTTTCTATCCACAATAGTGCAATCAGAGGTCCACCTGGGATCCCACAGTTGTGTAGATGTATCTAAAGTGCAGCTGGCTAGGATGCAATTCAGTGTCCTGCCATGCCAAGCTGAGCAGAAAGTATCACCTTATCATGGGGATGTAAATAACGCCTAACTTCAGTAAGCCCTAGTTCCCTAGCTAGTCATGATAACAATTTTCCAGCCCTAGTGTCTTCTATTGCCCCCTGTCCTCCTATCCATTTTTTCAGATATATTGTAATAGAATTGAAACCTCCACAATTTATATAAAGGCTTTATGAAGTTATAACTCTTTAGATAAATCGTTTCATAAAATGGCAGGTGATCAGTCATCAAATTAGGGCATAGGTATTCATAAAGTGAGAACAATGTTGCTGTACTGGCAGAATGCCCTCACAAAGCCATGCTCTGAGTCATGGTCTACCTAAGGGATGTATTCTCCTGATCAGGATAGCTACAATGGGGTGCTCCCCAGGTGGCCACATTAACTTTCCATACCTGGGACTGATAAAGTTTCAAATTGTCCTCTTGCATTTGGTGGGACTCTTGGAGGAATATGACTGTTGCCCTCCTTATTTAATTCCTGCAAAAGCCTTTCTCTTTTGATGGGATTATTACTGCCCCAGACATCACAAGACACTACTTGGATATCTTTTTATACTGCATGATTAATAATATCAAGACCAGCTTGAAGCTGGGGCCATCACCTTTTCTCTAGCCCTTGCACACCATACCCAATATAACAATATATTTATATTCTTTTCAAACAAACTACATTAAGATAATGTTAGGGTTGTGAACAAACCACCAAACATGAGTAAATCAGGAGTTAGGGTAAAACAATTATCCTAACTTTGCAGGTTCAGTGTAATCAAAATGGTATGATTTTATCTCTCTTTTCTACTACTGACACTTCAATTATATGCAGAACTCAAGTCAGTTAACAACACTATGAAACCCAACTGTCTTGCTTACACAGGTTAAGTGTGCATTTGTATAATTATTTAAAAGTACAAACTTAATTAAATTATTAATCTTATGACAGATCAACTCCTTACCAGAACATTTCTGAATGAACAAAAGGAAATATTTAGTAATATTTAATAAAGTGATCTATTTTTATTAACACAAATGTCAACATGTCTGATATTAACTTAGGAAGCATTTATTTATGTGGTGATCTTATTTATGTATTTATTATTCATTTATTTAATTAATTAATTAAACATTTTGGCTACCAGAAAAAGCACACTGAGCCAGGGCTCATTTCCAGGTGCATCCTGGGGTGAGGGAAACAGGTATAAATACACTTGAGAGAGACAGACAGCTTAAATGCTATATATACAGATTAGTTTAGGAATGCACAGTAGTGATGCAGAGACATCAAGTAAAGTACAATAATATTAGGTATTTCAACAGCAAGAGACATTCTGCATTATTTATACAGCAGTATGTACATCTGTATTTATACAATTTACACATCTGTAAGTACATCAATAATTACATGTGTTGCTTGACAAAACACTGAGTCCTCAGTTGTGAGGAGTAGGGTGAGGCACTTGCTTGACAGGAGCACATGGGGGTGGTAGTAGGTAAAGCTGCTGTTTAATAGTATAGTGTAAGGGGGTTCTGATGAAGGGAGACTTTATTCCACAGACAGGGGCCTATGAAGAAAAAGATTTACCAGCTGAGGAGGATGGCCGAGGCAGAGTGAGGATCAGGCATCCCTCTGCCTCAGACCATCATGGGAGTGGGAAACAGTGGAAAGGCACTCTGATAGGTAAGAAGATAATAAGTCGAACTAGTATTTGGATATAAGATTAAGAGAGTAGATGTAGCATTGATGGGAAAGTGGAGCTAAGCCTAGAGGGTGGTAGAGGGCAGTGGTGAGTTCTGAAGGGGGTTTGTGGTGAAGCAGCAGAATGCAGTCAAGTGGTGTCCAATCTGAAAAGGGTTGATACTGAGCAGTACTGTTAACAAAATCTGCATAATCAAAGATGGAATGATAATTTTGGATAGGATTTCATGTCTGACAGGCAGTAGGAGAAAATCTCTATTCTAATAGAGCATACCTAGTTTGGAGCATAATTTAGAGTAATTGCTTCTATGTGGTTCGAGAAAGTCATATGGGTTCAGCCAAACACCAAGGCATTTATATTTTGTGAGTGAGTCCAGCAGTGTCCCATCCAATGAAGTGATGGGGGTGGAGGAGCTCTATTTAGTTGATGTACCATTCCGAATGTCATAGACACTGTTCTAGAGGTGCTTAATTTTAGTTGGTTGTTCCTGAACCAGCACTGAATATTATGGTAATCGTTCTGGAGGATGGCTTGAACACCAAGTAGGACAGGACCAAAGATGAAAGAATAGTGTCATCCACATACATATGTATGAGGGAATTAGTGCAGGCAGAGGAAAGATCATTTATGAATTATGAAAATAGGATGGTGGAGAGAACTGATCCTTGAGACACACCCACAAGAACTGAGAATGGGATGGATGTGGAGTCAGCTGCTTTGACTGATTGGAGCCTGTTGTTTAAATAGGATTGGAACCACTGGACTGTGATGGGGACTAGTCCTGCTGACACAAGTTTTGCCAGGAGAAGGGGATGGGAGACAGAGTCAAAGGCCTTTGGCAGATCTACAAACACAGCAGCTGTTAGATGACCTTGGTCAGATGCAGTGTGGATGTGATTGGTGACATGCAGCAGTGAGAAATTGTGAGTGTTGTTTTCTGAATCCTGATTAGTAGGAGAAAAGGAGTTTGCTATGCTGATTTGTTCTTGGAGTAACTCCATACAGCATATCAATTTACACATATTCATCTGGATGAGACAACAAAAAGTGAAATCCCTCCCATATTAAAAGTAGCATAAATGACTTACATATTTTTATAGTTCAATAATCACAATACTGTAGGTATTACAACAAGTGCCAAAGTGTTGATAATTACATTTATCAGGTGTTAATGCACTTAATATCAACTTGTGACTTACTACCTGACATGTCATTAGACCACAATAATACAAACTGCCATGTGTTATTGCTTAAAAATACATTCATCACATGAGTACTTTTCTGTTTTACTTTAAAACGTATTAACATGATCAGAAAATTTAATCATTGCTGACCTGTGCTGTTTTCCTAGAATAATGCGCAGTCACATGATCACATTTGATGAGTCACTTTATGTTGTTTGTATAATAACTTAATGTGGCGTTTGAAGGCTGTTAGTTAGGTTGGAGTTCTCTCCCTTAAACACATGTTTGAGTATGGTGTATTTATTTTGTTTACTTAAAATGTTTTACAAGCCGGCCTGATGGAGCTGAGGTTGAGGTGCTGAATGCCACACCTCGCACCATGCCGGAAACTTGAGTTTGGGAGCAAGCTCGGGCCACCAGGAGTTGGTGGGGAGGAGAGGATTGAGCATCTGGAGGACCGCTCTCTCTCCTGGGATGGGATCTGGGGTTCCCTGTATGGTGGTGGCTCTGGCAGTGGCTAGGAAGTGCTACACCACAAAGCAGGAGACTGCCAATGGGAATCTGTCTGTGAAGGGTGTCTATGGGAGGGGCAGGAGTGTCCCATCCATGTGCTGCCACCACGGTACATCCGAGTCAGAAGGGAGTAACAAAGGAAAAGGGCCCTATCCTCAGAAGGTGAAGGTGGGTTCAGGTGTTCCATGGCCATGCCCACTGCTGGGTCATCCATGCCTACAGTACCTTTGGTGCTTTGCTCGCCTGGCTGCTCAATTAGATTGTAGATGAGAGTGCCAGTAAGGAGATGGCAGTCCAGCCCTGGGGCCTCAGAGCCAGGGGTCGGGTGGTGCAGGTGACAGAGAGAGGCACACTAGAGGTGTCAATGGATGACTTCATTCAGGGTGGAGAAAGCGGAGTTGTGTAACCACATTGCAGAGAGAGAGAGAGAGTCCGAGGATGGTGAGTTAGAGCATAAATAAAGTTGACAAAAAAGTTTTACAGGTAAGCAATGTGGATAACAAGCATTTGTTTTACAGATGTGACCTGGGGAAAAGAAAGGGAAGGTAGAAGGAAACAGAGTACAAGTTGCAGAGGATTAGGAGAATTTACAACTCATAGGAACAGGCAATAATAAATAACACTGAGGCCAAGGAAAATAAAGTAAGATATACAGTAACACCAGCAAGCAGTAAAACAAGTACAGTCATGACTAAAGTACTGCTTAAATACTGATTTGGAGTATGAATGTTGGAGGACCAGGCAATGGTGGAGGCAAATTATTAGGGATTTCCCCTCTGCCAAAACTGCCATATCTAAATTAGAGGCTCTTAACCTCACCCAATTAATTACTGTGCTCACCCATTATAATTCTCACTCACCAAACCACTCCTAATTGACTGGATCCTCACTTCCAAACCACATAAATTTCCACTGCAGGTGTATTGGATGCAATCCATAGTGACCACTGCATTACACACTGTAGCAGAAAATTCAACTTCCAAAATTATCCTCTAAATACATCATTACCCATCCTCTAAATTCACTAAACATCAGCTCTCTCCTGCATGACCTAAACATGCAGACTGGATGGTTCCAGGTGGTCAGGGTGCCGCCAGCAGGGTGCAGGCAATCAGAGCACCAGAGCAAGGTCACCAGTAGGCACAGCGCTGGACCACAAAGCTGCAGGGGACCAGCAGCACCAACCAACACAGTGCAGACATGCCATGCCACACACCACACACCCGCAGATTCACCCACCGACTGCTCCACGGGGCCACAGGAGGCACAGTGCCAGGGACAATGCCCCACAGACTCCATGTGCATGGACCAGGGCGCCATGTACAAACCACATGATATAGCCCAGTCCCACATGCCCAGTGCCACAGAACTGTGGCGACAACACCAATGGCCACTGAATGTAGAGCTGACCACATCATGACTGGGAGCCAGACATGGACAATGGGCCATCATGAGAGGTGACTGCCCCAAGGAATGTGCAGCCAGCCATGGAGTGGTGGGCAGGGGAACATGTCAACCAAAAGTGTGTAGTGGCACCCAAGCAAAGGTACTGGCAGGGGCAGCAGGGCATGTATCTCAGGGACACACACCCATGGAACACCATGGCAGTGGACAGGGTGCAGAATGGGCAGACACACCTGCTCACACATGCACAACAGTGGTAGCATGGCAGGGGGTGCAGACGTGCCATCCACACTGCCTGCTCTACAGGTGTTCTGCACACAGTCCCTCACAGCCCATGCTTGCACCTTGCAGTGCTGTGCGCATGACTTGTCTGCTTCCCGTCTGCATTGCATCCCTGCAATCATTCACCTTCCCTTCCTGCAGAGGCACTGCTTCAGTGTTGGATATGCCTGTGTCACCTTGAGACACACATTCCAGGCTCTCCAGCAAGTGCCTTGCTGTCCCTGATCTGCCTGTCTGAATCCGGTTGCTGTGGCAGCCAGTCCATATTGGGATGCAGCACCTCTGTGGTTCCTATGGTGCAGCCCTGCATTGCCATGGTTATGGTGATGCTGCGGCTGCTGTCTGCCATCCCATCCTGTTTGTGAGGGCCACCCTTACGGCAGTGCATTGCCATGAGTTGCGTAATCCATGTCCTGTGCACCTGCCTGCTAGTCGCCCATTGCCGTCACTGTGCACCCTATCCCCATCTGGTAGCCTTCCCTGTGCCCATAGACGGTCCTGCCATAGTCAGCACTGTGCCTGTGTGCAATGTTGGTTGTGTGTGCTGTTGTTTGTGTGGTCCATGCCTATGCCATTATGCCACCCATTCCTGGGGTGGCACCATTCATGCTGGCAGTTGTCTGTTGGTCGCCCTGGATATGGCTGATGCTGTATCTGCACCCACAGTGTGGGTGCCATAGCATCATGGTGCTCTTTCTCCAGCACTACATTCTGCTCTGGTATGCTGGGTGCCCTGTTGCATGGGCGCTTGATTGCAGGGGCACCTTTGCTGTTTATGCTTCTTGCTGGTGCTGTGCGGTGCCCTGCTGCCGCACCCTGACCACCCGGGACCAACTGGAACCCTGCCTACCCACAAATGACATCGACTCATCCCTGTCCAGTTTCCTAAATACTTTCAATAAGGTTTGGGATTCCCATGCTCCCCAGGTTAAAGCTAGGGTCAAAAGCACCTCAACCGTGGATCTCTAGCACATTAATTGCCCTCTGTAAAGCTCATGACAAGGCCCTGGTCCCGATTTAAAACCACATAAACCCCCAATATAGACAGGCCTACAACTTCTAGAAATGCCTGCACCATGGCTAAAAACAAGCCAAAGCTGAATACTTTAAGTCCCATTTAAACACTGCCTCTCCTTATTCCTTCTGGAAAGTGGTCCACCCCTTATCGACCCCCCAATACCACCACCACTCCAGTTCTTAGTCATAATGACCAAACAATTTCTGACCCTGTCAAAATAGCAGAAACCCAGCAACTTTTCACCACCTGTGTCCTTCCTGACCTGCACCACCAGGCCTTCACGTAGCCCCCTAAACCCTACCCAAAACAATTTCCTCCTCAGTCCCACCTCAGTGGAAGAAGTACTTAATACCCTCTACTCCTTGAACATATCAAAATCCAGCCCTGATGGTATCCACCCCAAACTTCTCCTTATATCTGCACCTGCAATTGCTGTTCTCCTCACTTACCTACTAAACCTGTCCTTCTTCTGCCAATGTCCCCAAGCTTGGAAACTTGTTTATGTGATCCTCTCTACAAGGGTGATGACCCCTTAGTATTGGAAACTATCGACCCATCTTCCTCTTACCCGCTCTTGCCAAACTGCAAGAAGCTCTTGTCCAGTCCAGACTGACTAACTTTCTACATCCACAAATTTCCTCACCACATGTCAGTTTGGGTTCAGAAAGCACCACTCCACCATATCCTCCCTCCTTTGCATCACTGGACCATCAGTCTGCCACTGACTAAGAGCCAGCTAACTGCTGCAATCTTCGTTACCGTGGCAAAGCTCATTCTGTTTCCTATCCTTGCTCCTTGACAAACTCAAGGGTAGCTGGACACACACCCCTCCTGCAATTCAATGGTTCAGATTGTACCTTGAAAATAGACTCCAGTTAGTCAGAATTGCAGACTCCACTCCTCCCATACTTGCCAGTGTCCCCAAGGCTTGATTCTAGGCCTCCTTCTGTTCTCCCTATTTATTAACAACCTCCCATCTGTCTGTTCAAGATCCCTCATCCACATGTACTTGGATGACACCATTCTTTCACATCTGGCCCAGTTCTTAGTAACATTCAGTCATGACTGTAACATGATTATCACAACATGCAGTCTTGGTTTCATGAAACCATCTCAAAATAAACTTATCTGAAACCGTTCCATGGCTTTCAGGTCTGCTCAAAACCTGCAAGAATATCATGTTCACTTGTTATTGCCTCACTAGACAGGACCCCATTAAATGATGTCTGTACATACAAATATCTAGGGTATGACTCAATCCCCAGTTAAACTTCTTGAATCACACTGATGCCATCGCATCAAAGCTCCTCCCTAAGCTAGGCCTACTGTACAGAAATTGTGATGTCCTCCTACTACCTGTTAGATACATATTATTAGCAAAATGATCACTCCCATCTTCGACTACACTGACATAGTGTATGGCACTGCCCCTCCTTCTTGTTATCCAGGCTCAACTCCTCCTCTATGCTTTCTCACACTTACCACAAATTCCACTCTCAGAACCCACCACAGCTCTCTCCTTTCTTCCCCTGAGATACCAACTTATCCCATCGTCACTTCAGCCACTCCAATTCCTTCATGTCCAAATTCTGATTTGACATGCCCCCCACTTCTGGCAGAGAGGCTAACACCAGCTGCCATTTCCATATTCACTGTGCTCAAGGGAGTCCCATTCTTTTCCCTCCCAAACCTTCCTCGTCCACTGGCAAATCTGCCTTCACCTACAGACTCCACTCTTTATGGAACCAACTTCCACCTCTCCTAAGAAACTCACCCTCTCACAACTGCTTTAAATACCAAATTCAACAATTTCCTCTCCCCATCTGCACCTGCTCCTTGCCACTCACAGGACCATCCTCATGCCATGTTTTTGTGGATAGTAATCTAATCCATGAGAATTGTATGATACTATTTGTATACAGTCCATTTGAATGTACAATACTTCGCTGTATTACTTATGCAACTGTATATTCCACTCCTGTATCTATTATGTTTTTCTGCTTTATATACATTTCCCCTTCCTAGGCACACCTGGAAATGATCCTTGGCTCAGTGTGCCTTTCCTGGTTATCAAATGTTTAAATAAAAAATATGTCTGAGCCTGGTAATTGAAACCAATTCCATCTTGCCCAGTCTATAAATGATACCACTCAACAGGCCCTATTTACTTGTAAAATTAGATCATGACAAAGGGAAAGTCAATCTAACTGTAGAGGGCCTGAGGACAAAATAATACGTGACTGTCATGCACTTACAAGTTTACATTAACAAATGTAACATAACCAACTAGAATCCCTTAATTCAGTGATTATACAAATGCAAACTTAATCTGTGTAAGCAAGGTAGTCAGGTTTCATAGTGTTGTTAGTTGTGTCAGTAATCCAGATACTAGAGAGATAAAATCTTGCCATCTTGATGACACAGAACATGCCGAGTTAGGGTAATTTTCAGCTCTAACTCCTTATATCCTCACATTTTACAGTTTGTTCATGACCCTAGCATTATCTTAACACAGTTTTTGAAAAGAATTTCCATACTTTTGAAAAAGGAAATTTAATAACAGTTAATTCACTACTTTACATGCAGCTTGATAATATGTTTTATTTATAAGGAATAAAGTGTGCTTACTTGAAGTCCATTTTAGAGCTCAGAAAGAAATAAGTGCCCTGCAGGAAAGGGAAGGGATATAATGACTATTAGGGGATAATATGTGATAACACAATATTCTTAAGCACTCAACAGGATATATTTTTCAGTCCATTAATAGTTATATTTGTTCTCCCATAATTACAGATACAGATTATAGATACATTCATTTTATATTCATCACTACCATGAGAAGCTGGAAGATTTCAACCCCATTCTCTTTCTAGTTCTGTAATTGAAACAGTGGGCAATTTTCAGGATTTTGGGGGATGTGAGGTCTATGAGTGTTTTTGTAGTATTGGTTTGTTTGAAAGTTTCTGTATTTTTACATTTACGATTGGTGTTGAAATTTTATCTGGAGTGTGGAGAAAAGTATAAATGGTTGAATGGTGACATTTTGTGTGATTGTGTAGGTTGGTGTGGAAGGATTTCCTATGGATTTAATGTCTGAATGTTTTTGTTTGTTGTAAGATATTGTATCCTACCATATCTTGAGATATCTTAAGATATTGTATCTTATTGTAAGATAGTGGGCCAGATATTCAAAACTTTGCCCCTGGGCTAAGATAACTACTCTTTGTGGGCAAACATAGCCCAGAGCACAAAACAAGCTACATTCAAAGGAATAGCCCAGGGCCTCTGAATATAGCATGGAAAGAGGCCGTGCAAACTGGGCTGGAGTGCAGAGCAACCGTAGCCCTGGAATATGACAGTACTGAATATAGCAACCAGGAAGTGCAAACTACAACAACAACACAGTGCACAGTGATGTGAGGGTAGGTGAGAGGAACTATGTGGCCAATGTATGTGCCAGCAAATGCGTGGACCCAGTACAACTGCAGGCAGCAGCAGATGTGAAAGAACAGTGATCAAAACTGTAAAATATTCTTGAACTGTTAGTGCCACGCTTTAGCGCAGAGCTTAGCGGTTTGCCCAGTGCAAACATGTTAGCCCGGTGCTGAACTTTGCCATATTCAAAAGTGACATGCAAATGAGCCTACTTAGATAGTCTCTGGGCAAACAGCCACATTAGCATCTCATCATGCCATGATTTGCATGCAGTTTGCCCAGTGTTACTGCAGGGTCCCAGAGCTCCACCTGTAGGTCAGTCTAGAAGTACAGGGACTGCTCAGGTCCGACTGCAGCTCCACCTGTAGGTCAGTCAGGCAGTGCATGATGATAGCGGCAGGCTACATGCGAACAGTACAGCATACCATAGCATATAGTACCCAGGGACAACACAGCATAGGCACAGGTGGTGGTGGTGCTGCATGCAACCGTCACACTGTAGGTCATGTAACAGTGCACAGCGGACACTACAGTAGCAAGGGGCTGGTAGTATGAGGACACAGCATTGCCTATGGTATGTAGGGTGGTGATGGCCACTGCACTGTACACAATGACAGGCCCAGCTTGCAGGTAACTACTGACTGTGGACAATACTATTACGCTGTTGTGTGATCCACAGATGCTGCATCTGTGGCATGGGATCACACAGTGTCATGTACATGGCCGGCTGTGTGTGCTGTGGCATCTGTACAGTAGTGTGGTAGGTGGCTGGGGGCATGTAAGATCCGACAGGCACACAGGTGGTGGCGTATTCCACTACTGGCCCATGTGCACTGGTGATGTGTCCCAGCCTTGTGGTCACACCTGGGCTGTGGTGAGGTCTGACCACCCATACACCTCCCCAATGGCCACCATGCCCACTGTGCTGCATGTGTGTGCTGGCATCTGTTAGGCACCACGACATATGGTCTGCAGGTGTGTGCTATATGGCCACACTACCATGCTGTTCCCTGTGGGTCGGATCACCCTTACTGTCTGTGCTTGGCTGGGACTGGTGGCAGCTGCTGACATCATGGTGGTGCCATCAGTGAGCAGCATGTGTCCTCCATGTCTGGCATTTTCTAAGTGTCGCCCTTTCGTGATGTTGGGGTCGGCGCCAAACCCGCCGTCACGCCTTACACGCTGCACAATGCACCAATGGACGTGAAAAGCTGTTTGCCCAGGGTTAAACCCAGATTTTCCTGGGCGGTAATTTGTACCATGTTATGGTGTGCTAAGTCACGCTAAATACCTTAGCATGGCATTAGTTGCTGAATATCTCATTGCGCCTGTATTCATGTTCACTTTGCCCCTAGCATAGCATTATGGGTTGTTGCCAGCTAATGCGGTTTGCGGCGCTTATTTGGCCTTTGAATATAGCAATCCACGCTAAACCCATGCAAATGTTTTTGCCCAGTGCAAAGTTTGAATATCTGGCCCAGTGCATCTTAAGATATCTCAAGATATCGTATCTTATCTTATTTTATGATATTGTATCTTGTCTTAAGATATCTCGAGATATTGTATCTTATCTTAAGATATCTTAAAATATTGTATCTTATTGTAAGATATTGCATCTTAAGATATCTTAAAATATTGTATCTTATCTAAGATATTGCATCTCAAGATATCTTAAAATATTGTATCTTATCAAGCTATCTTCAGATATTGTATCTTATTGTAAGATATTGCATCTTATCTTAAGATATCTTAAAATATGTTATCTTATTATAAGTAGGCTTGGCAGTTTACGATTATGTCGATTTCCGTCGATTTACATCGAGACATGCGTTTTATCAATTCGAGAAGAAAATCTATTTTAAATCGATTTCTACGAAATGCTATTATTTCATGCATCACTTGTTAACATTCTGATTAAAATTATAATTGCCTGGTGATTTTGGACGTAAACTGCCCTGCATCTTAACTTTACTTTAGCTTGTGATTCCCTATTCCGAATAAGGGAATCACAAGCTAAAGCAAAGTGCTGAGAGACAGGGCAGTTTACGATCTAAATCACCAGGCAATTAAAACTTTAATCAGAATGTTTTCACTTGCAAATATAGACGTAGGGCTGAATCCCCATCTAAAGAACCTGGCAATGAGGTATTCGATTCCATTAACACCTAATTACTAGTAGCTGCATAGTTCTGTGGTTTCCCTTGCCCTCTGAGCTGATAATAAAATAAGTAGTGTTTTAATCAGACCTCAGATCTCAGATCAAGCAACACATCCAAACAGCATGGGTCGAAAAGAAAATGTGCAGATGAGTATTGCTCTGAATTCCCTGAACTGAAATTAAAACTGTCAAAAGACTGGTGATGGGAAAGTATTGACATTTCGATGCAAGATTTGTAAAACCAAGTATCTGGTCAGGCAAATTGCATTTCTGAGCATTTAACAACAAAGACACACCTGAGGCTAAAAGCAAAGTTTGGACATTATCTCACAGCCCTCAATGGAATCGTTTATGGGCGCATGAAGCAGAAAAAATAAGAAGCTGCCGACTTTCCACATGATCTTGTTAGGGCTTTGTGTTTTGAAGCAATTCCGATGAAGCAGGCCCAGTGCTCCAGCTCTCTGATGTGTGTTCTAGAAAAT
Organism: Neoceratodus forsteri; assembly: GCA_016271365.2. Taxonomy (NCBI): domain Eukaryota; kingdom Metazoa; phylum Chordata; order Ceratodontiformes; family Ceratodontidae; genus Neoceratodus; species Neoceratodus forsteri. Next base: position 633,082,909 of record CM028132.1, read on the forward strand.
ATCACCAGCTGGGAGAACATGTCCAAAGACGTCAGCTGGAGGAGAAATATATTCAGAGGTCTTCATGCATCACAAAGCAAGAATAAATGAGCTGCTATCTGGTGAGCAATTCTCTATTGTTGTCGATGAAACACTTGAGTTGGCAGGTCTATGTGCTATTAATGCTCTGGGAGTTTTACTCATCTAAAAATAGATCCATAAACTGTCTGCTACTGAATTCAACAGTTGTTATGCAGTGCAATGTGGGTGTAGTCTCGAACTTACTCCATGACATGATGAGAGACTATTGCTTGTCTTGGTCTGATTGTGTCTCAATAAACACTGATTCAGCAATGTACATGCAGAGAATGATTAGAGACCTTAGAGACATTTACCCACATTTGTTGCACATACCCGCATAGCACATTTATTGCACGCAATAGCTTGACCATGTTATTAAAACAGACGAATTTTGTGATGTCAATGAAATTGTGGTACATTTTCCATCTCTATTTAAGAGTGCTAATAAACAGAGGAAGCGTTTTTTAGTGTGTGCAAACAATGGCGTTCCAATAACCAGTACGAAACTCCCCAGAGTTGTCCCATGTTGTTGGTTTTCCTGGTTAGAAGCAGCACAGTACATTCATGTGCATTGGGATAGCGTGTGTGACTTTTCAATTAATGAGGAGGTAGACCATCAGTCTAAAAAGCCTCAAATTACGAGACTTATAACGGATCATTTGAGTCAAAGATCCTTACTGCAAGCTTACATTTTGTGCAGTTTTCTAGGAAAAATCCATGTGATACATGTACAGATGGAAACCAAAGCACCACTAATTCACAAAATTGACAGACTACTGAATTTCGATCTGAGTGTGGCAAGTGATGTCAAAAGTTCACTAAAAGATGTTGATTTAAAGTCAATGGGATCTAACGACAGTCCTTGTCTGCAGCAATGCATTCTTTCTCAAGAAATTTTCATTCAAAGCTAAAGCGCAACAGTTGCACAAAATGTGCCTGAAGGATTTTATGGTTCTGGATCTTTGTTTGACAATTGCAGGATGTTTGATCCCTTTATAAAGAAACAGCCCTCTGCTGATGTCTTTAAATATGTTTCCATAAGCAACACCTTTCACTGCAAAAGACTTTGAGTGGGACTTTAGTTTATATATGAAACTTCAGACCGCCTGATCGCTCCGATGGAGTACTGGAGAGTGAGTTGCTAAACCTACCTGTACTTTCCAGTGTTGCATTAAGGGCATTGGCTATGCCAGTTACATCTACTGCTGTAGGCGTTCATTTAGTCTGTACAGAAAAGTTCAAGATAAACTCTGAATCGCCTTTCAGAGGAAAGACTGGGGATGCTAAACATTTTGTACCACAACAAGGACATAACAGGAAGTTTGATGCATTTAGCGACACAGATATAAAAAATACCACAACTGAATCCAGCACAGATTTGCACTTTGGGGGAGCATGTGGTATTGTCTTTGTATAACTCTGTGTGTCTCCAGTATGTTGTAGTGTCTCTGTGTATGTTGTAGTGTCTTTGTATAAGTCTGTGTGTCTCCATTATATTTTTACCATAAAGATCAATTTTAATCGAAATAAAGACCTTAAAATAAACATCGATTTTAGCAGTAAAAATTTGTTAAAAATAAAAATCGAAAACTGCAGCCTAATTATAAGATATTGGCTAGGATTCACAAAAGAAATGCAAAGTGGTGCTAAAATGTTTGCGCTTCACCTTCTGATTGCGCTGATGGGCAATCAGGCTATTCACAGGTGGATAAGTGGTGAGCTATTCGACTGTGGATAGGGCAGGCAGGGACAGTGCTAACTCCAGGAAAAGCACTAGGAACCTCTGTAGTGCTGCCCCCACAGCCAGCCAGAAGAATGGCTTGCCAACAGTAGCACATACACGCTAAGTCCCTATTCACTAATGTAGCCATGCAAAATGAGGCCATTGGACATGCAAGGTGCAATTGGCCATTAGCATGCCATTATGAGCCTATTTGCATGGCCCAAGAGTGGCTTAACATGGCTCTTCTACCAGCCCATGCCCCATGCAGCTGCATTCCCTCATGGTCTAGTGCCCCCGTCCACCATCATGGTCCGCAAATAAATGATGTTATTCCCTAGTAGTCTAGTGGTGCCCTCCCTCTCCTGATCACCACCTCACATATAAAATAATGTTTCTTTAGTGTAGTGGTCCCTCCTTGATCTCTGATACCCTCCCCAAATAAATACATTAATTCCCTGGTAGTCTTGGGTTCCTCCCCTCCTGATCACTGACTCCATATGAATAATCATTTTCCTTAGTGTAGTGTCCCCCAGGTCACTGACCATTGTTCCCAAATAATGTACACTTATTCCCCTCTAATACTATGGTCCCACCCCACCCCAATGACTGCCAGTCCCATCAGAGCAATAATTATCCCTTGACAGTCTAGTGGACACCCTATCCTCTCAGTGTACTCCACCACCTGCTCCCTAACCATCCCAAGCTGCGGTCAGTGACCAGCACAGCCTTCCTCACACCACCATGGCTGGCCACCAACTTAAGCCCTCCAGGGCATGTACTGTATATAACCATACTGTATACAGTATACACACACCTGGAGGGCTCAGTCAACAGCCAGCCATGGTGGTCTGAGGAGATCGCTGCTCCCCACCATGGCTTGGAATGAGGGAAGCAGGGTGGTGGAGCACATTGATAAGGTGGGTGGTGGGGGTCCACTAGACTGCCAAGGGAAATATTATTGCTCTGATGGGACCATTCATTGGGGTGGAGGAAGGACCTAGCATTACAAGTGAATAAGTGTACGTTATTTAGGGACAGCGATTGGTGACTGGGGGTACAGTACACTATGAAAAAATAATTATTCATAAGTGGTCAGTGATCGGGAGGGACCTGACTACCAGAAAATACTTACTGTATTTGGGGATGGCAGTTGAGAATGGGAGGAAGGGTGGGACCCTACACCACGGAAAATGCTTTTCCATCTGGGGTCAGCGATTGGGATGGGAGGGATCCTAGACTACCAGGGAATGAATGTATTTATTTGGAGGGGATAGGGAGACCAGTGAGGGACCACTACACTATGGAAACATTCATTTTTATATGAGTCAGCAATCAGGGAGGAGACCTAGCATACCAGTGAATAGTTTATTTATCTGGGGACTGTGATTGGAGACTGGAGAGGGACCACTACACTATGGAAACATTAATGTTTTATATAAGTTGATGATTGGGGAGGGGAAGAGACCCTAGACTACCATGGAATAGTTTATTTATTTGGGGATGGTGATCAGAGACCAGGGTGGGAGGTTGGGAGGCTAGTAATTCTGCCAACCACTAGGGTTGCGTGGATTACTGCCAGGTTTTGGTCAGTGGTAATTTCTCCAAGCATGGAACTCACAAATGGCCCTTGTGTGAAGCACAAAGTTTGTGAATTGCACTGCGGGATGTGCAGGTCCCTCCCCTCATTTGCATTGCAGCCCCTCACAACTTTGTCTGGGCACAAGCCCATACCAACTGTAGGAAAAAATGAGTTTGCACCAGGCAAACTCAGTTTGCGCCCTGGCAAAGTTCTGTGAATCTGGTCCATTGTATCTTATCAAGATATCTTAAGATAGTGGGCTGGATTTTCAAATGGTGGTGCAGGGCTTGCATCAATCCCTATGCCACAGGACTTAGACATCAGTGGTGTGCCAATCCCTTTGCAACAACTGTGCCCTAATTTCCAATCAGGGCTCAGTTGCAACAGTTACCATGCTTTACGACAGCTTGTGCCAAATATTTGGCACAAGCTCCATAACAGGCTCCTAGGAGTGGTGCAGGCTTGACTCACAGAAATGTGGTCTAAGGTCTTGCATGTGGCACAAGGGATGTAAAATACTGATCATCAGTCAGAGAATGTCAAGCCCCAAGCTCTGTATATTCACGAACCAGGGGCTTGCAGCACTCTGAAGCTTTAAAGATCTGGCCCATTATATCTAATCATATCTTATCTTATGATATCTTTAGGTATTGTATCTTATTGTATGATATTGTATCTTATTGTAAGATATCTTAAAATATCTTGTCTTATCTCATCTCATCTCAGCAACTGGCCACTAAACCAGCACACAGACACACTTTGCCTGCCTCACCCTAAATTTATACCACGGCTCTCATAGGTTTGGCTCTTCCCTTAAATAAATAATTGTATGAAATGTTTTCTTGCTGTGCACACATAAAACTACCCAAGTGATATACATGCTGCAAGTATGATTTAAGTGTTAAATTGGAACGATTGCATGCATATGGCATGTGCTGCAACAAGTGTGGAAACCATGATTTTATGTTAAATTGGGAAAGACTGCATACATGCAAAAACAAGGGTCACTGATAACTGCACATTTAAAAGTTAAGTGGTTAGCTTAGGATTACACTATACACAAGTGGGAGTTGATGAGATTCAAACCCAGGTCTTTATGAATCCAAGTCTTCTGGCTTGCAGTTTAGTGCCTTTAACCACTAAGCTATACTATATGCACACATATGGTTTGCTTGTACTTCAACACATACTGTATCTGAATACATCTGCATGCATGTGGCATGCTTGTAGCCAGTGTATGCTTTGTTTTCTTCTCTACTTCATCTCATTTTCACAGTTGAACTGTAACACACATAGCAATGGAAACACATGTTTTCTTACCCCAATACACAAACATACCACAAAACCACTTAATTACTTCTGTCTGACCTGTACTCTATTTTTCTCCATAGTTTTGAATGCTTACACGCAAACAGACTTTAAGGTGCAAACACAAATGTAGCAATAAGTTGACACACAGCCACATGGCCAGTCCCCCACGCACACACACTGTAGCAGCTATGGCCATGCTGCTACAGACAACCCACAGAACAGATGTAAATATAAAGTCTCTTACATGAATACTAGGGAGCCAGAGGCAGGAGTCTTTATGACATGATGTCCATAGGTCAGAGTGCTGGGCATTTCTGAAATGAATGGAGCTATTTTCTTTTACTATTTTATATGTTATGACAGGGGTTGAGAATAATGAAGGCCACTGTTCTGCTAACAAGGCCCTTGTTAGTCGAGTGGTGGCCTTCATTAATCTCCAACTCTCCATCAATAATGCATAAAACTGTAATTAAAAAATATCCCCATTCATTTCAATGGTGCACACCTTGCAGTCTCCTTGCCCTTTGTCATAATGTGCCTTAGCAGGGGGATCTGAGGTCAGCTTCACGGCGGAGGGGCATAGCCTGACTATAGTGGGCTCCGATCGTCTATGCATACCATACTGCTTAACTGTCCATGAATGCAAGGGCAGCTCTAGAATGTCTGTAACACCTCTAAAAGGTACAACTTATTTGGTTTGACTAAAATGTGATATGCAAATCAGAAAAATTAAAATGTGTAAGATTCATCTGTATATAACCCAGAACAGTACATCAGATTTGGGCTTAAACCCAGCCAGTTATTAACCAATTTTTCATGGCTGAAGTTCACCCCCCACCCAAAAAGAACTTTGTCCTGATTTTTCTCCGTGGCTCCATTCCATTCAATACCCATCCCCTATGGGTCATGACACCACCCAAAGGTGAAGAAACGTGAAAACCCATCAATATTTCAATCCTTCCTCCTTCCCCAATCCTTCTGTACAAAAATTATTTACCTTTACTTACCCGCCATATGGCCAGAACCTGCAGCCTGGCATATGTGACACCAGCCCAGTTTTTAGTCTGCTCCCTCTCTCCTTCACCAGAAGCTAGATGCTAGAACTGACCATCACAGGTCCCCAACATGGTCCATGACCAAGTCACCTCCCGTCATGAATCCACCCAACCTGGATTTTTTCCTTCTTGCTTGGTTGCTGCTGTGGCTGCTGCTACACTACACTGATCGAAGCCTATGAAGGCAACCCACACCACTGTCACCACTGCTGCTAAGCCTAGCTTGCTGCTGCGGGGGTCTGTGCTGTTATTTTTGTAAAGGCAATTCTAGTAGATTAAGTAGGTAGCCTAGTCTTGAGTTAGCTTCTAGCTCGCCTCTCTGCCCCTTCAGCCAGGGAGATGGAGACTCACTAAGAGTAGAATGAGACAAAATATGCTGCCACAACACTGCTATTGAGAGTTCAGTGTTCATTGACTCCTCAAGTTGTAGTGTTCAGCCTGTCTACTCTGTGGTTGGAAAGACAGTGTCGTACTTGCAAGGCTCATGTGCTCTTTCTTGGCTGGAGTTCATCTGCATCACATGTGATTGTACTGCTGCTAATAGGTGGAGACAGTGGACAACACAGTAAAGACACAGTCAAGTCTGGAAAGTGCCTACAGTGTGAGCATGCACAGGCCATGGGGCAATTATTCTGCAAAAATTAAATCCAAATTTAAAGTCGTTACTGCTACACCATAAGAACAACCTAGGCACAAATATGGGGAGGGGGCACCGCACCCATCTGCTCCTACCTAAATGGCACCTTTGCTTAATGGTCGCAAATTCATTCTCAGGTGCTAATACAATGATTTCTACTGTGTTCTGAGGTACCGATCTCCATGTTTCATGATGTGTCCTGTTCATCATGTGGGTTAGTGTCCCTCATTGTCTATCATTTGGAGTGTCCATATCTCTGATTTCAGTGACAAAATGTGAGGTATGGTGCATGCTTCAAGACCCTGCTCAGCTCAAGAGTGTTGAGCATGGCCATAGTGTATATGCTCAGTACAGAATGACAAAAGGAAAGTAAGTGAGAGGAAACAGTCATATAGAAACACATTTGTAGCACTAAATATGCATAAGGCATTTGCATGGTCCAAAACAAAAAGGCTAGGCTTCACAACACAGAGGCCCTCTTTGTACATCTGGAATGGGGATAATGACTCACTATATCATAGGCATTTAATGCAATAAGCAAACAATACTTTTCAGATTAATAGCAATTTAATGACAAAATCAAAAGCTGTTAAACAATTTGCAAAGGATCAGAAATAATTAGTTACCTGATTTCTTATGGGAATTTAAATAAAATGTATTTAATGACTAATTGCTTGCAGCAGTATAAGAAATAGAAACTGATATGATTTTAGATGAGATTTACACAGCTTAGCTGCTGCACATAGCAAGCATGCAGCATGTGAACCTGATGTGATGTTTAAATGATATTCACACTGGCTTAACTGCTGCACTCATGTCAAGTATGCAACATGGCCCTGATGTAATTTTTAGAAGATGTTCACACTAGCTTACCTACTGTGCATATGTCAAGCTTGCAGCACAAATCAGATTTGCCTTTAGACCTGGTTGGCATATGTTCACTAAGTGTATGTGAACCGTAGGCAAACATTGCACAATTACATGTGGCATGCATTCTGCATGTTTGCAACACACCTATATTTCTGTAAGGTTTCTAAGCAAGAGACCACCATCTCCTAGGTGCCTTTATATACTCTCTAACCCTGCCAGGGCCCCCACTCAACTCATCCTGCAGTTCTAAATGTCTCCTTCCCATCCTACTGCTACTCCTTGCAGGTGATGTTGAAAGCAACCCTAGCCCAAACACCCCCACCCACAATGACCCCTATGGTGGAAAAAACAGAGCTTAAAATTGTGCATCTCAATGTCTGCACCATATTGTCCAAGCTCACTGAACTTGAGGCATGGGTCTCACTGTACAACCTCAACATACTGGGCATCACCATAACCTGGCTGAAGCCTACTACACCAGACAATAGCTGCAGCATAAGTGGTTTACTACTTTTGCATAAGTGGTTGCACCTTACTAAGAAACAACCAGCCTGGGAACAAAAGGGAATGGAGTACTTGTATACTTCAAGTATCCTCTTAGCACCACCGAGCCTCCCTCTGCTCACCTGAAACATCCAGTAGTTAATGGCTCCTTTCTGAACTATTGGATCTTCCAAAAGTTGTACAATGGCTGCTGCTATATTCCTCCCAAAGGTGGAATAGCAGGCCTTACCCACCTACTAAATGGCACTGGTTACCTCTCTCCTCCCACCAGGAGATCATCATATTGGGTAACTCCAATCTAAACTGGATAAACACCTCCCAGACTGAGTGTTGTGACCTATTAAAACAGTTAAACTTTACCTAGCTCATTTCTGCCCCCACTTGCCCTAACAACCATACACTGAACCACTACCTCCTAGACTGGATTCTGACCAATTGTAAGGATGGGGTCCTTCATGCTGGAATCCTATCTCAGTCCATCAGTGACCACTGCCCCATATTTTGCATCTGGTCCTCCCAATCCCTCACAACTCCCCAAATACCTTACTTTCAGAAAGTTCTCTAAATATGAGTGCCACCCACCTATTTGCTGACATTAGGGCCATCAACTGGCCACTGCTACACAAAATGACATATGTAAACTCAGCCCTGGGCTTCCTACTGCAGCTCTGATTGAAATCCAGGAGGCATATCCCCTTAACCACATGGAGAGTGTGGGATGCAACACAAGATGCTCACAAAGGATCTTCTTCAGCTAATGAAGGCAAGAGTTGAGAAGTGGGCGGCACACAAAGTCTTTCCCTCCTCACTCTGGAATGAATAATGTCACCGCGTAACCTATGTAAAAAATGGAACCACAGTAAGGCTGAATTCCTCCAAAACCTCCAATTCTGCAACCTTGGAAACCCCAAAAACTTCTAGTTGGTGGTTAACTCCTGATTGCCCTGGGGGACAAGCAGGCTGCTGTCAAGCTAGACTTGGGGACAGGATCTACAACTAACCCATCCAAGGTTGCAATTGCCCTCAATAACAAATTCACGGACTTGTCTACCCATCTCTCCAAACTCTCTCACTATGACCCTGACCAGCAGCAACCTGAGTTGGGTGTGTACCACCAAATACACCACCCATTTATTTTAAAGCCATTATCCTCAACACATCCGCAACTCCTCATGAGTCTTCCCAACCATGGGAGCACTGGAAGTATTTACTTCTCTCCTGATTTCTAAATCTCATAGCCCATGTCATTACCAAACCACTGACTACTGTTTTATCCTCTCCTTACTTCATCTACCATACGCCCAACTTGGAAAAAGCCAAAGTTGTCCCATCTACAAGTCTGGTGATCCCCTATCAGTGGAAAACTACTGACCTATATCTGTCTTTGCCACCTAAGCAAAATTCTTGAAAAGCTGTGCACCAGCAGATCACTGGCTACATGGTGAAATATAACCTCCTCTGTCCACAACAACATGGATTTAGGAAAGGTCACAGCACCACTCCAGCCATGGCTTGCTTCTCTAACCATGTCCATCGCAACATGGATGAAGGCAAACTCGAATGTACTGTTTTGTGTACCTCACCAAGGCTTTCGACATGGTGAATCTCAATATACTCCTAAAACAAATTGAGTTGCCTTAGCTGCTCTTCCCCAGGCACTGCTTGGTTTCAAACTACCTCTCGAGTCATACACAGACTGTCTGCTCAGGAGGTTCTCACTGGAGTCCCCAAAGTCCTCAGACCCATCCTGCTCTCCCCTATTGTAAACCCCTTCCAAAAATAGCATCACCTGCAATTCTCTTCTTTACCCCAATGACTCAATCCTATTCCACAGTGACAAAACATTGTTTAACCTCTACTACTCTCACAAACAACTATGATGCCACCCATCAGTGGTTCCTCACAAACAGACTCTGGTCAAAGCCAAAAGATGAAACTCATGCTTTTCAGATCCAAACCCAGGCTAACCAGGCCAGAAGAAACACTACCCCTCTTACAATCCTATCCCTGATGGCCTCCCAGAGACAGCGACCACCTTCAGATACCTTGGAGTCACCTTTGATCCTGCTCTAACCTTCATTGACCACATTAAACATACTGTATAGTGCATAAACCAGAAATTAGGAGTTGGATACAGGCATAAAAATTACATGACCACTGAGTCAAGGCTCACCATTGCCCAGGGCACCTTACACCCCCCTTCTGGATTGATACTCCCATATACATCCAGACACATCCCTATGGGCTCATCAGGCTTAACACAACCTACAACAACATTTGCAGGTTTGTCCCGATGGCTCCTACTTAACTCACCACTGCACCCTCTACCAGATGATCTGCCCACTGTGACTACCTCCTGGGTTGCCTCATGGACATATCTACTAGGTAAAAGATGCATTCCCTCACCCCCAAGCCTTGCTACTGGGGACTTCAGACATCATCTAGTCTTATGCTTGAGTTCCCACAGGTCACCACATGGATAGGGACAAAATTCTCCTCAACTGCACCAATCCTATGGAACAGCCTGTTTCCCCTACAGGCACTGGTATCACTCCCCTGTTCAAATCCCACTTTAAGTCCCTCCATGCGGGGTCAGCCACGTGCTCCTGCTCCCTGGCTGACTGCCTCCCCAGGAGCAGCCCCCATCCTACCACCTAGATTTATTGTTTTTTGTATACATATTTGCATTTTTATTTATTTATTTATTATTTAAAATTTGGTAACTGGGAAAGGCGCACTGAGCCAAGGCTCATCTCCAGGTGTGACCCGGGAAGGGATACAAAGTGAGACCAAGTACAGCAATAATATAAACAAGAACAAAACAGTTACAGAATATTATTACATACAATAAAAGATCAGCTAACAGCAAAAACTGAGACACAAAGGTTTAATAGAGTTAAAACAAATCATCACATTCAGGTAGGATTAACCAAGGAAAATAATTTCTAGTTTGTCTGCAGCAGGCTGTGATGGAAATTATTTGCCAGGTTGGTGAGCTGGGGTGAAAGGTGAGGGAGTAGAGGAGGAGGAGGGAAATGAGGGCACTGGGTAAGGGAAGAAGCCTGAGCAGAGCTTTGAGGGAGGATGGAGAAGGAGAAAGTGAAGTTCAGAGGAGAGTTGGTTCCAGAAGAAAGGAATGTGATAGAAGAAGGAAGACTGGCCAAAAGCTAAGGAACATGGCAGGAAGAAATTGTGAGTGTCACTGCTTCAGAGAGAGTAAGCTAAGTGAGGAGAAAGGAGAGATTGCTGCAGGCTTCCAAATCGGTATTTTCACTATGAATGAGACACTGTGCATCATTCTTTTAAAGTAGTGGTAAGAGAGAGAGGTGGAGAAAACAGTGGTGAGTGAGGGGTGGGGCAGCAGTGGCGAGCAGCAAAAATAATTAAGTAGAGTGTCAAGCCTAGTGAGGGTTGTGGTGAGGCAGAGCCATAAACAACATTGGCATAGTCTAATATGGGGAGGATTATTTTAGAAACTAGCTCCCGACAGGCTGGGAGAGGAAGGCTGCCCATGTGCTGATAGAGGACAGCTAGTTTAGGTCAAAGTTTTGTGCAGATGGAGTCAACATGTGAGGAGAAGTCAGGTGGCTCCAGCCAAACACCCGGGTACCTGAAGGTAGAGACCTTTGTGATCGAGAAGCTGTCAAGGGTGGAGAAAGGGGGGGACTGGAGTGGCTAATTTCTCTCCAGTACCAAAAGTCCTGGTGACTGTTTCTTTGTGTTTAGCTTGAGCTTGTTAGCCTGGAACCATCTCTGAACACTATTAAAATTCTGTTGAAGAGGAATACACATTGGAGTAGGAGGAGCCAGAGGTGAAAATGATGGTGTCATTGGCATATGTGTAAGTGAGAGGTAGAACAGGCGGAGGACAGATCAGTTATGAAGAGGAGAAGAGAATGGGGCAAAATATGGAGCCTTGGGGAACACCAGCGAGGATAGGCAAAGAGGGAGAGCTGCAGTTGCCAACTTGGACTGCTTGTTGCCTGTTGTGAGTATGACCTGAACCACTGCACAGCAGGAATGGCCAGGTCTGTAGACTCAAGTTTTGGAGGAGGAGTCAAATGCCTTGGCAAGGTCGATAAAAATGGTTGCAGTGATGTGACCTCTGTCCATGGCTGTGAGAATAGCATCAGTGACTAGTAATAGGAAGAAGGTGGTGGAGTGCTGTTTCCTGAAACCAGCTTGGACTGGGAGAGGGTGCCATTGATATAAAGGAAATCAGATAGTCTGGTGTGGATTAGTCACTACTGAAGGTTGGCTAGGAGGTAAGGAGGAGATGGGACAGTAGTTTCAGGAATGGATGGGTTACCTCCTTTGTGAAGTGGCAGAACCTTGGCAAGTTTCCAGGCTTGTGGGACAGTGGTGGTGTGGAGTGAGAGGTTTAGGAGATGAGCTAGTGGGGAGGCTATAGCCAGGCGGATATTTGGAGGAGCATGGGTGGAGTCCATCTGGATTAGATTTAGTAGGGTTTAGAGAAATAAGTGCACTGTAGACTTCTTCAGTAGAAATGTCCAGGAGGCAGTACCCTGCAGAGGTGGGGGGGCGGGTTTGGGGGAGGAAGATTGGAGGTAGGTGAGTTGGAGGAAGAGAAACTGGTGTGGTCCAGGAGTGCCCAGGTGGAGAACAGTTTGTTAAAGAGTTCTGCAACTGCAGAGGGATCAGAGATGGGTGAGTCATCAACAATGAGGGTGGGGTGGGGGCCTGATGGGCAGGGGTAGAAAAGTGAATGGATTACTTTCCAGAAGGATGTCGGAGAGCCCTGTTTTTGCATGATTTACTGATGCTGTACTGGACATCTTATTGTGAGCCTGTGCTGCTCAGTATCACTGTGCAATTTCAATTGTATGTGCTGTTATCACTTCATGTACTATTTTTGCACTAATTGTACTGTTTCTACTAGTCACTAGTGTGTTCATCTGCTTGTACCTACCTGAACATGTTTCTTGTACCATGTTTGATGTGCCAACTCAGTAGTCCAGGACAGGCCTGAGTGCACCCAGTCAGTTAACAAAGAAATAAAATAAAAATATCTTATCTTATCTTATGATATTGTATCTTATCTTGTCATATGCTATCTTAGGATAGCTTAAGATACAGTATCTTACTGTAAGATGTATCTTATCTTATCTTATCTTATCTTAACAATATATGATTGCTGTGAGGAGAGACAGTGGAATGCTGGGGTGCATAGGGGAGAGGTATCTCCAGAAGAAGGAAGGAGGTGGTGATGCCACTGTAGAACATTGGTGAGACCTCATCTAGAGTACTGTGTCCAGTTCTGGGACACATCTCTGGAAGGACATAGACAGAGTAGAAGTGGTTCAAAGAAGGGTGACAAAAAGATACAGGAACTGCACCAAAAGTCATATGAGGGGAGACTGGAGGATCTCAGTACGTATTCACTAGTAGATAGGAGAGAGGGGATATGATAGACATTCAAATACCTCAAGGGGTATAAATAAGGTACAAGAGGTTAGCATCTTTAAAAAATGATGTTCAAAAAAAAGGGCAATAATATGAGGATAGAGGGGTAGACTTAGGGAGTAGCATTGAAGTATTTTTCCCAGAAAGGGTGGTGGATTCATGGAACAGCCTTCTGCAGAGGCTGTAGGGGTAAAACAGTAGGGAATTCAAAATGCATGAGACAGACATAAAGAAATTCTAGCGCTGGGAAAGAGGGGTAAGCCACAGATCATTTAGGATCTGCAGTATATGAAACAATAGGAAAATGGGCAGACTAGGTGGTCCAAATGGTCCTTATCTGCTGTCAGATTCTATGTTTCTATGTTTCTATCTTATCTTAAGATACTGTATCTTATCTCTTCATAAGATTTTTAAGATATCTCAAGATATTGTGTCTTGACTCGTCTTGGCTTGCCTTGCCTTGCCTTACCTTACCTTACCTTACCTTATCTTATCTTATCTTATCTTATCTTATCTTATCTTATCTTACCTTAACATAGCTTAAGATATCTTATCTTAAGATATCTTAAGATATTTTATATCATTGTAAGATATTGTGTCTTATCTTAAGATAGTATGTTTTATCTTATTGTAAGATATTGTATCTTAGAAAATGGCAAAGAACATTCTTCTTATCTGATTGGTTGGCAGGCTCCCAGAGCTGGACAATTATTTTTGATAGATTCCTCCGAAAACGATTGCCAGCTACTGCCAGTCAGTTTTAAAATCTTTAGCTGCCATATTTTCCTCGCTACAAGAAACTGAGCCGGAGGGCCCAACACTTGAACAGTCAAACCGCCACTCCCCACACAAAGAAATCTAAAGTTCCAAGAAAAAATAAACACAGAACAAAAACAACCCATCTTCTTCTCTCCAGACAGAAAACTGCACCCGATGGAGATACTGAAAAAGCTCCCGTCCGACTTCCGATCCCGTGCTCAGAACGCTCTGACCGGATGCCCAACTCCATCTAATGGGCACTATTCATAGACGTCCCACTCCTGCCCTGCTCTCTGCACTTCAAACTGTGACAGAAAACATTTAACTACCAGCCTAAAGAGCTGCCATGTCATGTCACTTGCCACAGGCTTGCGATTTTTTTTAAATGCCACCTGATTCTTGCAGTGTCCCACGCTACTGTGATGTCCTAGCATAGAACTACAACTCCCATCAAACTGTGGGGCACAAATCAACATCAATCAAACAAGCTCCACTAATCAGCAGCACCTCTATTGGACACAAGGCACAACACAGGAACTACTACAAAAAAAAAAAACTAGTTTATTCTATTTTTAAAATGTATCTTAATAAAAATTCTTAATTATTCTATTTTATTGAAAATACTACATGTCAGCCATTTTCTAAGTGCAATAATACCCTCCAGGGCGGGCATTATTGGAAATACCGGCCCTTCCAGGGCTATAAGGCCCTCGCCTGCGGCGTGAGGGCCTCATTATCACCTGTGCGGGCCGGTATTTCCTAATAATGCCCACCCTGTTGAGTATTATTACTTACTTATCAAGATATCGTAAGATATTGGGCCTGATTCTCAAAGCTCTTAGACTGATGCAAGGTACCTGCTTCAAACATAAATGATGCAAGTAGTACCTTGCATCAAAAACTGCACCCTGAGCTATTCTGAAAGCAGCCTGCATCAAATGTAGGCTGCATGAGCTGAAGAGGGCTTGCACCACAAAATGGGATGCAGCACGGTGCTAGGGGTTTGCGGTAGACGAGGCTGCCATATCCCTTAATTTGGCATTCACAAAACTCTCCCAGAGGGCAAGGTCTAAGTACCATTAGGCCAGTCAAGGGCTGGTCTAAGGGTACTTAGAAATCTTCTGGGAGGATTGTACCATGCACCAATGTCCACACCCCCGCCCCAATCCCCTTATAAATAAAATACAAGTTGTCCAATCCACAAAAATAACCCTATCCCTGGTGGTTAGTGGTCCCCAATCCCCAATCCCTTTATACAGTAAACTAGCACCTCCAAGCCCTGATCTTCCAATAAAAGAATCCCAATCCTGGTTGGTGACTGACACAGTCAACCACTCACTACCACGGCCAGCCATCAACTAAGCTCTCACTGAGCACATAAATCATATACAGTACATACTCAGTGACTTGCAACCTATCAGTCACTGAGCACATACTGTATACAAGTACACACTCAATAACAGGTGAGTCAGTGGCCAGCCATGGTGGTGAGTGGTGGGCTGCTGTCATTCAGCGCTAGGGATCGGGATGGTGGAGCAGAGTGGTGGGGCACTGCCTGCTGGGGCATGGGGATGGGGCCACCATGGAAATATAACAGTTCCATTATGGGCAGATCAGGGCTTAGGGGTGCTAGTTTACTGTATAAGGGATCAGGGATGAGGGACCCCTTGCCACCAGGGACAGGGTTATTTTTCATAGATAAGGCAACATGTATTCTATTTTAAGGGATCAGGGATGGGGGACCACTAGCCACCAGAGATGGGGATTTCTTACACAGGGATTTGGGAGGGTTGTTTTATTTATAAGGAGATCTGGGGTTGGGGGATTGCTAGACCACCTTACATTGGTCTAAGTGCCACCTTACCACACCAGCAGCATACAGCAAACCTCTTGGTGTGCCTCTCATTGGCACATGGCCACCATTGCCACAAGCTGCTGGACTTTGCCACTGGGACCCTACCAATAGAGAATTGGGCAGGGTCCCTGGCACTCCTTAAGTCAGCACAAGCTGCCATTGGTTCAGCTTGCTCCGACCTTTGAGAATCGAGACCATTGAATCTTATTGTAAGATATTGCATCTCCTCTTGAGATATCTAACGATGTTGGGCCTGATTCACAAAGCCCCTAGAATGACGAAAGGTCCCTGCATCAAACATAAATGATGCAAGTGGCACCTTGTGCCAAAAATGCCCAAGAACTATTCTGAAAAGCAGCCTGCATCAGCAGCTGCATGCAACAAAGGGGCTTTCTACTAGCCTTGCACCACAAAATGGGTTGCAGCATGGTGCAGGGGCTTGTGCAGACACAGGCTGCCATATCCTCAATTCTGTATTCACATAACCCTCCTGAGGCAAAATTCTAAATACGGGTACTTAGACATGTCCTCTGGGAGGGTTTTGACATTTGAAGCAAAGTGCCATGGACCCCCAGCTGCCGATCCTGTTTAATAAACAAAAAAGTCCCTGGAGGAGTAGCGGACCCTCCAGCCCCAGTCCCCATTTAAATATTATAAAATGCCCTGTTGGTTAGTAGTCCTCCACCCCATCCATGTTCCCCGATTCTGACATATTAAATGTTTGTGTACTCTGGTGGATCCTCCCACCCTGGCAGGCATTGCTCTACCACCCCGCTCACACATCCAATCCAGAGTTGGCACCCAGCATAGATATCCACTCATCACCACAGTTAGAACTGATTGAGCTTCACGAGCTACTGTATACAGTACACAGAGTGCATACCGATACAGTAGCTCATTGTCATCTCAGTCGGTGCCCGGCCATGGTGGTGAGCAGAGGGCTGTGCCAGGCAATGACTCTGGGATGGGACAGTGGGGAGCAGGGTGGTGTGGCAACGCCTGCTGAGGTGGGAGGATCCACTAGAGCACCAGGGACTTTCATCACTTCAGAAATAGAGATCGGGCTGGGGTGGGGGATCTCTGGCCACCAGGGCATTTCTAATATTTTAAATAGGATCAGGGTTGGGGGTCCGCTAGACCACCAGTGAAATACTTATTTTACTAACTGGGGATTGGGGCTCTAGGGGAGTGCTAGTCACCAGGGACTGCTGTACATGGCGCTATTGCCACTTGGCTTCCCGGGCTTGTGGCACACCTTCTGGATTGCCATTTGTGTGGTGTATGGTCAAGGTTGCCACAAGCCACAGGATTTTTCTTATGAGGACCCTACCTAATAGTGAATTGGGTACAGTGTTATTGAGGCACTGATGGTCAGTGCAAGCTGCATTCAGTGCAGCTTGCACGGACCTTGTGAAATGGGCCCATTGTTTTATTATAAGATATTGTATCTTATTCTATTGTATCATATATTACCAAGATATTGTATCTTATCTTAAGATATCTTAAGATATTGTATCTTATTATATGATAGTGCATCTGATCTTAAGGTATCTTAAGATATTGTATCTTATCTTAATATGTCTTTTTAAAATACTTTTATTTAACCATAAGCAGTTCACAAAAAAAATCTGTAACAAACAGATTTCATTCATACATTGTTTCAATAAAGATACATATACCCAAGGTTAAACAAGAAGGTAAAACACTAAAACACTAAAAATATCACCTCTACCTATTGTACTTAGAATGCGATTGCGAATCTCTTGAAGGTTCATAAGAAATCCTCTAATAAGGGAAGGAATACAATTACTTTAATGTACCTTCAAGTGGCATAAGACCTTTCAGCCCCATGAGAGGCCATTCTTTTAATATAGCAGAGGGTGTTTCTAGAAAGGTTCCCACACATCTTGATATCTGATCATATTATTGCTGGCAAGATGTAACAATCTCATATTCTGCCAATCTGGACATATCTGTAAACTAATTTGATAGTGTAGGAGCAGAAGTTGATCTTCAAGATCTGTCTTTTGCCTCCATGGCTGCCAGTATGTGCCATCACTCATCCCATTTTGAAAGGGTAGTGGAGGGGATAGGCCCTCCTGGACCTAAAAGAGGAGGTCTTCGGAGACCAGGAAACCTAAGACTCTGGAGCAAAAGCTGAGGATTTGTCTCCAATAGGTTTTCAACTCTTGGCAGGCCCATATGATGTGTGTAAGCCACAGACCTCTCCTTGGCATTGCCAGTATTTATATATCTTGAGAAGGTTTTTCATTGAGGTTTTTACCCCAAAACTCCATTAGTATTTTCTCAAACATCTAGTGGATCTCAGGATCATTTGGTCTGTGAGAAACCGTAGCACCAGTCATCATCTTAGAGGAGCCCCAAACAAAATTTCCTTGATGTTTTTCACATAAACATTTCTGCTGTTGTGGGTAGTAATGACAGATTTTGTCTTAGACTACCTTCCCAAAATAAATGGCAGTGTTTTCTGGCCTGAAAAAGCAACTTTTAAAAATAATAATTTTTTATGTAAGCCTGAGGTTGACAGCAATTGATTCACATGCCATCTTGGTCATGATCAGACCCATCCTCCAGCTTAAGATATCTTAAGATGTTGTATCTTATTGTAAGATACCATGTCTTATCATAACCCATCTTAAGATATTGCACCTTATGATGTCTTAACATATTGTATCTTATCTTAAAATATCTTATTTTACCTTTAACTTGTCTTAAGATGTCTTAAGATATCTTAAGATATTAGAATAGATTTGCAAAGTGATTTAATTGTTGCAAGCCCTGCATACCACAAATATATGGGACACTGGGCTTCTGGCAGTCTAACAGGATTTTATAACTTGTGTGGTAAGTGCTGCAAGTTAGACCAATATTTTTTGGTCTAGCTTGTGGCAATGTGAAGGGCCTTTTTGTGGAGCTTGCACCAGGTATTTGGTGCAAGATGCTGTAAATTATGAATTGTCACAACTGCACCTGAGATTGTAAAATCAGGCACAGTTGTGGCGAAGGGCTTGGCACACTCGGAACCTAAGTGCTATGGCACAGGGCTTGATGCAAGCCCTGCACCTGCTTTGAAAAATCAAGCCATCATGTCTTATCTTATCTAATCTTATCTTGTCCTAAGATATTTTAAGATATGGAGTCCACTATTCAAACATTTGTGCAGGCACTAATTGGTGTTTGCCCATGCAAACTGGGTTTTGCACTGGACCCCAGTATTCTAAAGGTTCAGTTTTGCCAATAAACAGGGTTAGCGCCTCAAACTGAAATGGGGGTATGCAAATAGGGCAGCAGGGACAGGAATATTGGTGCAAGCCAATCTTCAGCAGATTTGCACCACACAAAGGAGTTTAGTGTGATCCTTTGTGCCGCATAAATACCACCGAACAAAATTCCCTCTTACTCAACCAAACCATAGTGGCTTCCACAGGTCATGTAGCCAACTAGCCAGATGGCCACTTGGGAGAACATCCACCCTCTGTGATCTGTGGCACCCCTTCTCTGATTGCCAGCCTGTAGTTTAAAACAAAACTTTCCTAGTACTAGTGGTCCCTCTTCCTCTTATCACAAGCCTGCAGAAGAAATAAACTCCTGGTGTTAGTGATCCCCATTCTCTCCAATTGCCAGCTTGTAGTAGGGATAAACTCCCTTGTGCTAGTGGTCCCTCTCTCTGATCACCAGCCCATAGTAAGAGTAAAGTCCCATGTGCTAGTGGGCCCATCTCACTCTGATTGTCAGACCATACTAATAATACCTCCATTGTGCTAGTGGTACCCTCTGATCCCCAGCCCATAGTATAATTAAACCACTCCTGCCATCTGGTGATTCCCTCCCTGGCACCGATCAATGGTATGTCTGGTCACACGTCTGTAATCCCTTGTGTCTAGCAACCACCACCACCATGGCACCAAACACCCCCCAGTTACCTTACCATTATCCTCAGTGCCATGAGGTGCATACAGTGACTGGTGCAGACCACTAGCACCAGGGAGATATTTTAGTATGAGCTGGTGATCAGATGGGGACATTAGCACCAGGGGTTTATTCCTACTATGAGCTGGTGATTGGAGGAGGGACCACTAGAACCAGGGAGTTTATTTTACTATGGGCTGAGATATGAGGGAGAGGGACCACTGTCACCAGGAAGTTTCTTTCACTATGGGCTGGTGGTCAGAGGGAGGGAGGGGGGGCCACTAGCATCAGGAGTTTATGTCACTGCAGACTTGGTGATCAGTGGGTGGAGGGGACCAATAACACCAAGGACCAGGGAAGAGGGAGGGGGCCATGCTAACCTGACTCTGGTACCCATGCAAATGTGCCCATAATGGCATGCACATTTCCCTTAGTGACACACATGTCCAATGGGATCATTTGCATGGGTCCCTTTGAAAATTGCAGGTAGCACTCCAGTGCGATCCACCATTGTGGGCCACTTCAAAGCCCTGCCTGGGCAATGCTACCTGGCTTAGTGCTGTGCCAACATGGCTCTATATTTGGTTGGATAGCAATGATGTGCCATCCGACCACTTGTAGCATCCTCAGACCATTGGGAAATTGCAAAGTGAAGCACAAACCTTTGCACTCTGCTTAGCTTTACTGAATATCAGGCCATTTGTATCATATCTTATCTTATCGTATCTTATCTTATCTTACCTTATGATATTTTGAGATATTGTATCTTACTGTAAGATTATCTTAAGATATTGTACTATCTTATCTTATCTTAAGATAACTTAAGATATTTTATTTTGTAAGATTGTATCTTAAGATATTTTGTCAGTGTACAATATTACACTGGTGATCAACATACAAATCTAATTAGGGATGCAAAAGCCAATTATTTCCAATCACAGATAGCCTTCTCCACAAATGACTCTGCCAAGTTCAGGAAAACTTTGAGGGAAGTAGAAGGCATTGTTCAGCTAACACTCTCCTATCAAGTTTAGCACTGGTGGCACTAGTACCTCTCATAGGCAATGTATACTCTACTTACTGAATAGCCACTTTGCCACAACTGGACTTCCTTTCAACACATCTGCTGCTAGTAAACTCTACCACTAGATCAATAATCCCATCTCTGTTTGTCCGACTACAAAGGCTCTTGCCCATGAGGCTAAATTCACCTTCAGCCTTGTCACCTACAAGCAAGTTTAAGATCTCCTTGTGGCCTAGACACCAAAACAAGTGCAGGAGTGGATAATTTAGAATCTTATTTCCAAAAGTGGGTTACCGTGTATTGACTGCACCCATCACCCACCTTTTAACATGTCGCTAGCTCACGGAGAACTTCCTTCCATATGGAAAGTAGCACAAGTAGTCCACTCTTTAAGTCCGTAACCCGAAGTGACCTCCACAAATACAGGCCCATATCCCTCTTACCCATCCTTTCCAAACTCCTCAAAAGTAGTAAATACACAGATCAGAAACTTTTAGACTTTTCAGTTGCTAAACCCCATTCAATATGGTTTCAAAAAAAACACAGCACTATATCTGCCATGCCAAACTAGCAAATGACTGGCATTTTGCACTTAACTCTCAACTTCATGTAGCTTTTCCTCGACCTAAGTAGGTCCTTTGACACAGTAGACCACAACAAACTGCTGACCATACTGCAAGGTATTGGTCTAGATGTCACTGCTGTCAATTGGTTTATATGTTACCTTACAGGAGACAACAGCAAATCAAGGCACAAAGGAGCTGTCACCACTAAAAACACTTCTGAGAAGTGTACCACAAGGTTAAATACTTGGACCATTACTATTCATTACTGTTATACATTAACAACATTAATCTGGGTATCAATCAAGCAAGTGTTAATTTATTTGCTAATGATACTGTTCTCTACATTGCCAAACCCACCTTTGAACTCGCCTGCAGTACACTGCAGCAAGAACTCAATTTATTGCAGCAAAATTTTTGAATATCAAACTCTTGCTGAATGCTAAGAAAACGAAATCCATGATTTTTCCCTAAACTAAATTCTGTCAGTTCTCCTCACTGGAACCAGCAACAAATATTGTTCCTTCTGGGGAGCCCATCAAGATAGTAGACAAATTCAAGTATTTAGGACTTTGGATTGATCACAAATTCTCCTGTACAGTTCAGATAGAGGAACTGGCTAAAAGTTAAAGTAACATTTAGGACTGTTCTTCAGAATCAAATACCTTTTATCCCAAGAAACTAAACAGAGACTAGTGCAATCAACTTTCCTTCCCTTCTGGACTATGCCAACTTCCTGTATAGTCATGGCCCAAGCACAGCATTGGTCAAGCTTGACACCTCTGTACAATAGGGAGTTAAGATTCATTACAGTGCTCAGTTCAGGACTCACCACTGCTCCCTTCATGCTATTCTGGGCTGGCAGTCCCTAAAACCAAGAGAATTATAAATGTGGTAACCTGAACCTACAGAGACCTAATTGGAAAGCTCTAAATATAAAGCTTCCTAACCAGTACCCTGGAAGTTATACTCTCAGGAGACATTCTTACTTCTCACGTGACATCCCTAGATGTAGAATGCATTTTGGGTTCTCATCCTCAAGCCATGCCCTACCTGTTCTATGGAATAACCTCGAAAACTCCCTGATGCTGTCAACCTTTGTTAATTTGGCAACCTTCAAATCATTACCAAGACAACACATTATGGATTCCTGCACACTGCTACTCCTAACTCACTATTGGTTCTCTAGCTGCATGTGCTTAGTATGCCTCATATCTTCCTGCCTATACTCTCCTATTAAAACTCAAATATCCCTTCAAACTACTCCCTCATATCCGTCTTTTCCTTTCTTCCCTCCCTCTCTCTTTTCTCAGGGTTTCTACCTCTAATCATCTCCTCTGCTCTTCTGTAAATATCCCTTTCACCCCATGTGGGTGTATTTGTGCACCCTGTACATAGTGAAATGTACTTGTTCACAATTGCACTTGGACACCTTTGCCATGGGTATTCATGAATATATTGTAAATATTATTCTTGTGTTAGTTGTGTATACTTGTGTTGTGCTGTTTTACTGTTTTTCCACTATGATGCTGTATTATCTTTGTTGTTATGTTTCAGCACTGTTTTCACTGACCAGGCCCACTTTGTAAATGAGTTTCACTCAATGGTGTTTTACCTGGTTAAATAAAGATTGATTGATTGAGTGATTGATCGACTGATTGATTGATTGATTGATTGATTTTAAGATATTGTATAGTATCTTACTGAAAGATATTGGAATTTATCTGAAGATATATTTTTGCTTATCTTTCCTCCCCGCCTGCTGGCCCCTGTCCCCTTAATTCTCCAGCTTCATAGCCCTGGTGTCCTCTGTGACTTACCTGTCCAGCTGTTCCCCAGAGCTTGCTTCCCTGTAGGGTTGGTGACCCCCAAGCCCCACAAGGAAGAAGAGCCAGTTCATGTGAATGTGCCCAGGTAGCTGGGTGCAGGGCCTGTGGGAGACCAGTGTCATCCTGCCTGTCAGCATATTCTCATTTTCTTACTGGTACAGAGGAAATGGCATATAATGACACCAATGGTTGTACTACACATGCTTTCTTGCACAGCATGCCAGGCATCTGCCCCACCTCCACTTCTCTCTTGTGTGGTGTCTCTGTGCTCCACCCCCAGTCACCGCTAGGGGCTATACTTATGCTGAGCATTGATCCACCCCTCCACAGTGGAAGAGAGCAGTCCCTGGGATGCTAGATCCCTCCCCCAGGGTGACCTTCTGACTCCTTAGATCACTTCTAAACTTGGGTCATAGGCACCACAAGTGGCAGCATTACCACTGTGCCAGGAGGCTGCCCATTATCTTAAGATTTCTTAAGATATTATATCTTATCTTCAGATTTCTTAAGATACTGTATCTTATTGTATGATATTGTATCTTATCTTAAGATATCTTAAGATATTGGTTCTTACTGTAAGATAACATATCTTAAGATTTCTGAAGGTATTGTATCTTATCAATGTGGCTGTGATCTCTGTGATCAATGTGGCTGTGATCTCTGTGGCTAGAGGTGTCTTACTCCCTAGGCTGCAGTATGCCCTCCCTGTCCTTCCCTGTACTAAAGCTGGCATTCTTCATAAATGGGACACCACATACAGCAACATCTGAAAATTTGCCCTATCAGCACCTCACCTTACTCACCATTGCCTCCTCTACTCCACTCCACACGGAAACCTCCCAGGTCCCTTTGTTCCTACTCCCTGGGTTGTTCTATCGACTCCATGACTAGAGACACCCAACCTACCTGTCTTGGGGCCATGCTTACCCCTGTGGTCCTACGCACCCACTGAGATCTTCCAACTCCATTGTCATCAGACATGCACTGCCCGACAAAATGGGGAGCAAGCTTTCTCTCACTTTGCCCCTAAATTCTGGAACTCCTTCCTCCACTTTGAAGTGCCCTTATCTCCTCCTCCTTCAAGACTGCACTTTTCTCCAACCTTTATGCACTTGATACCTATGACTTTACCTAACCTCATTTGACCCCTATTCCTGCTCTTTCCTGCTGAGAACATTGCCCTCAGAACTTTGTGTGTACTGCCTGGCCTGTCTTTGTTCATCCTCTTCATTCCCTGTGAGGACGGTTTACTGCTGTATGTTTCATTACCTGACCATCCCTGCATGGGTGTTTACTGTATTCAAGAACTATATGTATTCTACCTGAGTTTTGTTTTTGTTTTATTGTATCCTGTACTCTCCTGGGCCGTGCTTGGAAATAGGCAGCGCATTGCCTAATGCACTTACCCAGTCACCAAAAGCTAATAAATAAATAAGATATTGTAAGATAATATTGCATCTTACTGTATGATATTTATATTATCTTAAGATATCTTAAGATAAAGTTATCTCACCTTATTGTAAGATATTGTAGCTTATCATAAGATATTGTATCTCATTGTAAGATATTGTATCTTATTTTAAGATATCTTAAGATATTGCATCTTGCCATGTCATGTTATGTCTTGTTTTATCTTATCTTATCTTTTTGTCTTATATTATCTTAAGATATCTTAAGATATTGTATCTTATTGTAAGATATTGTATCTTGTCTTAAGATATCATTGGATATCTTATGTTACGATATCTTATAATTTATTGTATCATACCTTATCTTAAGTATAGTTTCTTACTGTATCATACCTTGTCTAGTTTTGGATTTCCTTTGTTCATTGTGAAATATTTAGGTTTGAAGAAATTGTATTTTGGCTATTGCTTTGAATGGGACTCAGAGTTAACATCTCGCATGTGCAGAAGAGTTTTTCTGTTAATGTACAAGTTGCACAAGTATATAGGTGCAAATGTTGCTCTTGTGTGGGGAAAAGGGATGAATTTTAATTGATGAAATTGTAAGATCTTATCTTGTCTTAAAGGTGAAAGGAAACACTTTTTACACCTTTAGATGCCCCCAGTTGTTCTTTTATTTACTACCGAGTTTTCTGATATGTGTTTGACCTTTTCTGTTAAATTAAAATCTAATTTTGCTGCCTTGTAACTACCCTAAATCCTTTCTCTCTCCTCAGCAGTTGCTGTTCTCTTTTTCATACTGCCTGAATATTCTATGACATCACAACACCATTCTATTGCATTCAGATATAGCATGGAATGGGAGTTACTGGTGTCATAGACTGTCTTAGAAATATGAAAATCAAGAGCAGTAGTTAGTAAGGAGAGTGGAACTCTGTGTAGATCTGAGGGCACCCATAGTTAAATTATTTATTTATCAAAAATAATCAAAGCATATCAGAATACATAACTGGCATGGAAAGGAATATGGAAGGGCAGTCAACTATGTAAAAATCATTTCCTATATCCTTTATGATAAGATATTGTATCTTAAGATATGATATCTTAAGATGGCTTATTTTTATCATATCTTATCTTACTTACAATATGGTATTGCATCTTATCTTTTCTTTATCTTACCTTATCTTATCTTGGATTTTCTACAGGGTTTGGTGTTTGAGAGTTTTGTTCATTGCAAGATATTTCAGTTTGATGAGATTGTGTTTGGATCTTGCAGGACAGGGGCTCACAGTTAATCTCACTCATGTGCAGAACAGTTTTCTGTTAGTGTATGAATTGTATAAGTATCTAGGCAGAAATTTTGCTCTCCTGTAAGAAAGAAAATGATGAATTATATGTAGTGAAATGCTGTGTGGTGATGTACTTTGGGGAGAAAGGATTTCTTAGGGGAGGTGAGGGATGTGAGTGTTTATTTTGTTTATTTTGTTTTGTAATATTGATTCATTTGAAAAGTGCCCTTTTACATTTACGATCGGTGTTGAAATTTTTGTCATGGTGTGGACAGAAAAGTATAAGTGGTTCAGTGTAAAATTTTGTGTGATTTTGTATGCTGTTATGGAAGAATTTTCTATAGGGTTTGATGCTTGAGAGTTTTATTTGTTGTGAGATATTGTATGTTGGAGATTGCCTTAAGATATCTTGTCTTGTCTTATCTTATCTTATCTTATCTTGCCCAATATAAAATATCTTATGATAAAAACTCTAAAGCATCAAAGCCCCAGGAAATCCTTCTGCACAAAGAACCAAACCATTGAGCAAAGTTGTGCTGCAGAGTGACCCCACTATATTTGAAGCCCTGAGCACATCTCCTATCTAGCGGTTAAGCCAGTGAGAACCCCCACCACCACCACCACTGGTTGGTGTATGAGCTATCAAAGGAATGTGCAGACAAGCTGGATCCCCAAGAATGTTAGCTCCCAAGATGTATAGCTGTCCAAAGGAAGCCTCCAAGCTGGGAGGCCAGCAGGCACTCTGCACTTATCCTCAGCTGGGAGCTGTGCATGCACGGCTCATGCAAAACTATCATTCACAACTTGTCTGACAGACCACTGCAGGAATTGCTTTCAGATGTGCCTTCCACACTACCTCTTGATCACATGGCACAGTGTGAGTGTCCCTCCATATCTGCTGATTAACATTATGTGTGTGACCTTCATTCTGCAGGCTAAGCCTATAATCAGTAAACATTTCACTGTCGCGCATGTACCACATCTGCATGGCGTCTTACCTATGAAGCACAAGCCAACACAATGACCTCTCCCACACCTGGCTCAGCTTCTTATAATTGATTGTAGTCTAGTCAGTGCCATACTAACAAAGGGAATCTCTCTCTTCAGCCATGCTTCCTGCTGCGCAGCATCAAGAGAGAATGCCCAACCTACCCCGCCTCTATTTTTGACCATACTGTGTGAGTATGTGCTAAAGCCATTTGAATTGGCATTAGATGGGCTCCAGCTAGCACTGGAAAAAGCAGCAATAAACAACTTTTATCTCATGGTCAGCATTTAATCTATTCAGAATAAACAGTAGACAACTACTGGCATCTGGTAAATAGGCAAAACAGCAAGCTACCATTGATTTTGAGCTGATTACAAAGTCTGTTCAGCCGATGGGTGAAGCAAGGATGAGATCCCAGCATGGTACTGGCGGTGGGAAATGATAAAGAAAAAGTAACCCAGAACAAATCGGTCACAGCTCTTTTCATGAATTTACAGCAAGAAGTCAAAGCTGGATTTAAATCTCACAGCCCAGATCACCCAAATGCAAACTGTGGTGACAGGGCTCACTGAAACTTCAGCATCCTATATGAAGCAACTGGATGAAGCCAAAATCTGCAAAAGAAAGCTGGAAGACTTGGTAGCCGATCTCACAAGGAACGTAAATCACTAAATGACCAAATTCACAGTTTATCGGACTAAACTGATGACCAAAAACAGAATCATCGATCCAAAATCCAACTTATTGGCCTACCCAAAATCTTTGAAGGAGAGAGCATGGCAGAAAGATTCAAAGATGGCTAACGGAACAGTTGGGACTCGAACTGGAGGCAGCAGAATATGAGCTACCGTGAGCTCACCAAATGGGACCTAAGCCAAGTCAGGGGATAAACCTAGACATTATCTGATGAAATATCTTAAGTTCCCTGATAAACAAAAAGTCCTGCAGGCTGCTGAGGCTCAGGGTCCCCTGTAAATCAATGGCACCAAGGTACTAGTGTTTCAGGATTATAGTCGTGACCTACAATCACAGAGGCAAAATGTTTTGGGAGTAAAATATACCCTCTGAAACCTTGGAAGGGAATATTCACTATACTACCCAGCTAAGCTGAAGATCATATGCCTAGGGCATCCACCCAAGTTCCTCACTAAACCCCAGCATGCCGAAAGTTATGTTTGCTCCATGAAGGCAGAACAAGAGGGATGATCACAAACAGAATTGTACAACCATCCAAATGAGGCAACTTTGTTAAAATGACTTAACTACCTGGCTATGGAGAGATTTCAGTGAAATGGGATGTCATTGGCAAAGCTGTGGTAACTGAACTGCATGTTTGAGTAGTACTTCATGGTACTGCAACAGCTGACTTTGGCTATATGGGATACAATGCCATGAGAGCTGTATTTGTGGTAATGGTCTGTTGTCTTGTTAAGCTCCATAAATGTTACCTAACATGGATCTGTTTATGCTCCAATAAATTTTAAAAGTGTAAATGTTTTCAGGCTATTTCCAACATTTTATCTTGGTAGATCCTGGAGAAGTCCATGGGACAAGGTTTGGGGAACTCCAATGTACCCTTCATCCGTGATGCTTCGCCTTGCATGCAAATATCATTATGTGAGCACAGCTGGTACTTTTATGGCACAGGACATAATGTTGAGCACTATTATTCCTTTCTCTAATGTTGGCTGGTCAGGAGATTTGCTAAGTTGAGTTAGTAGTATTATAAATATATGCAATCTCCAGAGGGTGCAGTTTGTAGCAGCATGGGTGGTATCCATGGGGCAAGGCGTGAAACCCCTATGTTGCACTCAACACTAGGAGTTACACACCACTATGTGAAGGCTAGTTATCAGAGCAACTAACTTGTACAAAAGGATTCACAAAGATAACAGCACTGGTGTTTATTGCCCCACAATTTGAACCGCTGTGCTCACTCAAGATACTATCTATATATATATATATATAAATCTATATATATATATATATATATATATATATATATATATATATATAAAATGCCTGACTTATGAAATAAGATTAAATAAGATTCAGATTAGAGGGAGTATAACATGTCACAGTTGTTTGAAATTGCCGATCTGCCATGCAGCTCAGAGTCTTTGTGTTCTGCATTCAAATTGCACAGCTCTGTAACTGACCTAAGCCATATCAACAATGCTGAGAGTCTAATGCGGATTAATAGAATTGATGGCAAAAATTATTAATTTCTTCCTGATGGGAAAGGTAAACCAAGGGAGGTATGGTGGGATTCAGTAAGGAGACAGATGACCCATGCAACAGCTGAAGGGTAACCCACAGCTGGTACTTCACTCCATCATGCAGCTCTCTTCTCGATGGTGTGAAACTTATCACAGAACTTCATTTACAGAGAGACTAAAAATGCTGGCAAACAAAATGAAGAACAGTAGCTGCATTATTTATCCAGCCCTGCAATCTCTGACTTTGCTGTTGAGCACAGTAAGACTTATGAATTTGGCAGTACCACTCAAAATACCTTAGCTGGTGGCTAAGAGAAACCTGTGGAGTTCTTCTCAAGCCCTGCCACTTCCTCACCTCTGACTGTCACTGGAGAGGCAGGTACTAATGGGGCCCCATTCATGTTCAACTCTACAATTTGGGGCATTGGGGAAACAATGAAAAGACCAGCAGGTTACTCGGCTTGATACTCTTTTGCTGGCATGCCACTTGATTCTCCAGTGGCCCAAGCATTTTGCTGACCAACCAGCAGGTAGAGTTTACAGCATTGAACCCACAGCACTGATGCCAAGTCTGACCACCTGAAAATAGTCATTGCCATGGCTAGTGCACTTACCTGGTTAACAAAACTAAATATTCACCTGATCCTTCTCCAGAATTTTCCACTCACTGTCTGGCTACTTCTTCACTTGAATTGTCAATGTTTATAGTCTAGATGTTTGCTAAATGATGAAGGATGTTATCCAATTTCAGGGATAGAATTCACAAACGGAAATGGGCAAGATGTGTAACATGGTGATCCTAGGTAACTGGTAACACAGCTGCCCTTTGACCCTTTGACTCACTGGATTAACCCTGGAGGATATCCCTTGATTACATTTATGTAAGCTTCCTTGGCCATTGGCTGCCAAAGATTGGCAAAGGACCATGGGAGCACCTGAAGCTTGAAAGGGGCTAGGGACTATCTCCTCCCTGGGGTAGAGGGCTCATCAGCCACTGAAACAAAATTGTTGCAATCAAAAGGTATGGGTTTAATGTTGTTGTTCCAATAGGTGCACAGCCCAAATTAGTTCTCCATCACAGAACAGGTGGGATGCTGCACTGCACTGGTGTGTATCAGGGAGGGAGGGGAGAGAAGGGAGATGTATAACATGGGGATACATAATGGGTATTAGTTTGCTGGTTATTTCATATTTTGGGGGATGTGGGAGAAAGAAATGGAGGTTTCTATCAAAGTCATTGGGGAATTGTCACAAGAGTTACAAAATGTTATTCCAAGTTGGGGGATGTTACTGAAGGGAGGGGTGGGGGTGGGGTTAAGGAGCTTAAATGTTTGTTCTTCTATGACTCTTCATGATTAGAAGGGTTTAAAATATCTTGAAGTTTATGTGGAATATATGGGCTGGGAGGGGTTAGTAGTAAGTTGCAAGTTACAGTGTTATCTGTTTTCTACTAAGTTATACTATTTGTTTAAAAATGGTACTCCTGGATTATCACTGTTTTGGCTAATCATCTATGCTAAGTGGCAAGCTAAGCTGGTTTTATTAGATATGACAAAGAGTGACAATACATTACAAGTATAGTCATGGAACATCAATAACCTAAAGTTCCATACTAAATGTAGGAAAGCTAAAATGGGCCATGAAGCCTGACATTGTCTGCCTACACAGGAAACTGATATTACAGAGAAAGAAGGGAACCATATGGCTAAAAATTGTGGAGGAGAGTGGTTTGGTGCATATTTCACCTCTAAGGCAAGAGGAGCAGCAATCTGGCTCTATACATGATTCCCAGGGTGGTAACTAAGACATATTCAGATCAGGGGCAGGTATGTTTTAATACAGATACAGCTCAACACGGGCTGAACTGCCCATTGGCTCTGTATGTGGACTCAATATTAATTGCCCAGAGATTTTTAATAAACTCTTAGTGCAAATGGCAGACTTCAAGGGTCTCTGGATATTTTGTGGGTTTATAACTGTGACAAAGACACTGTCCTGGATAAATGGTCCACAGCTGTTGCTTGCCTTTCAGCTAATGCCAAGGTGCTCTTGCATTTAATGCAGGACCACTCCTTAGTACAGTAGATGCTTGGAGATACTCACACCACACTGGTAGGGCGTACACCATTACTCCGTTCAGCATCACAGTATGCTGTATTCGATGCTGTGTTGCTGTCACAAAGCCCGATCATTTCCTAGCAGTCAGCTAAACATGAAACCTTTATTTTCACAGATCATGCTCTGTAATGTTGGCTTCCAAGACATGGGTGTCTCTTTTAGCCCATAAATGTGAAATTAGACCCAATACTGCTTGAAAACTTGACTTTACAACTCATGTAATGGAACAGATTTTATTATACCTGCAAATTGACCAAAAGGAGAAACCACAATGTGCAAAATATGGGAAGCATTAAACACTTTCCTGAGGGGTCAGTATCTCCTGCTGTAGTCACAATAGGAAAGCCTATAAAAGTGACACTTTAGAACAGGTAACCACCTTCCAATATCTTCGCATTCACCTTAACAACACCCTTTCTTTTGCCCCACACTTGACCATGTAATTAAAACAGCAGATATCAAGCTTGATATCCTCTACTGTCAGGCAGGCAATGACATCTGAGGCACTGAGCCTAGTAACACAGAGCATGATACTGTCTACCATTGACTATGGCATAGTCATCTCATGCTGCTACTGAAACTAAGCTTAGGAGGTCAACTACTCCTTAACAAGGCCTGTAGACTGGTCTTAGGGGCCAAAGCATTTAACACACATGTAGCCTCTACACTAAAACT
This sequence comes from Neoceratodus forsteri, assembly GCA_016271365.2. NCBI lineage: Eukaryota > Metazoa > Chordata > Ceratodontiformes > Ceratodontidae > Neoceratodus > Neoceratodus forsteri. Next base: position 633,114,727 of record CM028132.1, read on the forward strand.
GGGTGGCTCTCACTGCACCTAAGGGTCAGGTACCAAGCGTGCCTGATTGGGAAAAAGGCCCTTCTAGAACTAACCCCAGCTTCTACTGTAGTCATTTTCCAATGCAATAAAACCTCTAAAATGATTTGAAGTACTGCTAAAGGAATACTCCAGGTGCCTTTCAAGTGTACCACCTTTGCCCAGTGCTCTCTTGCATAACAGGGGCCTCAGTCGATAAATTACCACCCTTCCCCCTTACACTATGGTAAGATTGGCCCCTTTAAAAGAAATCTCCAGCTCTCCTAACCCAAGCAAACCACTGTGATTGCCTATCATAAATGCATGTTATCACTTTTCCCACCTCAGGAGACTCTCATTCTTTTATCTTCCCATTTCCTTCCCCTTAACCCTCCCCTCTCCTTACCTGGACAAAGCCTGCCCAAGCTGTTACCACCCTTTGTACTGCACTTAGTAACATAACTGTGTTAACAAAGCTTTATTACTGTGTAATGAGAGTTGATGCTACTAAGTAAACCTTCAGTAACTGCCAATCTTCCTGTATATTTATCTGTATATTAATTACCTTGCCTTATGTACAATATTTGTACCCTATGTATTTATTATATGAATTATATTAGTCTTTTTGACTTGGAACCTTTGTAAAAGTGCCTGCATGGCTCAAAGTTAATAATTCAAATCTGAAATAAATAAATAAAAAATAAAAAGCCGACAATAAGCGTCTCTGAACAGGAGAGGCAAATAGCACAAACTGAAAAATGCCACATGGATCACCCTACACCTATGGTCTACCTCCAATTACAGAAAATAAAGTAGGAATTTAATAGGCTCGCTAATTTGAAAATTGAACACACTTTAATTTTAAACCAAGCCACTAATTATTTTGAAGTTAACACTTGTGGGACGGTAATGGCATGGCAACTAAAACATAGAGAAAGTATTAAAATGTTCACAGTATAACTAGCCCAAAGGGGATAGATAAGCATATGGGTAGGGACATAGGAGCGTATTTCATAATTTTACAAAGATCTTTATACCTCAGAGGCCCACCCAACTGATTCAGACATGCAGGCTTTTTGGTCAGGCCTCACTTCCCAGTACTACTTCACAGCAGAATACCACACTTGAAACAAATATAAAGTGGGAGGAGGTTCAGAGAGCTTTGGTGGGAAGGCACCTGGGCCTGATGGAGTTCCCATTGATTTTATAAAGTATTTAGCACAGAATTGCAGGAGCCACTGTTTGATATGATTCAGGAATGCTTAAAGAATGGGATGTTGTCCCCTTCACACAGTTCACAGTAGTAACTGTCCTGCCCAATCCTGGTAAAGAGCGAAACAGTGTAGATCATATAGAACCATTTCACTTTTAACAACTGACTATAAAAATAATAGCATGGGTTCTGGCCCATGGGCTAGAAAATATATTACCTACTATTATGCACCCTGATCAGGCAAGATTCATGCAGGGTTGACAAGGCAAACACAATGTGCATAAAGCTTTAAACATTATTTGGAAATGGGGACTGAGGCACACAGGCATTGGTATAGCTGTCCTAGCCATTGTTGCCAAAAAGCATTTGACTGTGTGGGTGGGACTACATGTTCACACTGCTTATAACATCTGGACAAGGCAGCAATGTGACTAGGTGGATATTCGCCTTATATCAAAACCCCACAGGATATGTGTGAGTTAATGGTAAATTGATGAGCCCTTCCCACTAACTGGGGAATGAGTTAGGTTGCCCCTCTCCCCACTCCTATATGTGATGTCCCTGGAACCACTTGCTGCAGCGCTATGGGCAACCAAGCTCATTACAGGGTTTCAGTCAGGTAGTTGTAATTTTAAATTATCCTTATTTGCTGATGACCTATTAATATTAATAGATAATTCAGAAGAGGGCATACAAAAGGTGCATCATCTTCTAAATGAACACAGTAAACTCTCCAGTCACAAAATTAATTGATCAAAAAGTGAAATATTACCAGTGGTCTTGGGACTACATACTCACCTAAGAAATAACCCACTGAACATGAAGGTTTTAGAAATGTTGAAGTATTTGGGTATCTTCATTTCAAAACCAGGACCAGTAATGTTCCAGGAAAACTATGGTAAGCTTTTGACCTTCATACGTCAGGACTATTAGAGATAAATGCCCCCTTAGCTTAATTGGATGCATTAACACCATTAAAATGAATATTCTCCTCAGGTGTCTCTATCTTTCCAGAACTTACCAGTATGTGTGCAGAAAACGTTTTCAAATCCCTCAGTGCTATCCTCATTAGGTTTATTTGGGCTGGAAAGAAGGATAGAATAGCAAAGAATATAATATAACTACCTATTAAGAAAGCTGATCTAGCACTGCCACCTTTAAATTCTATTATTGGGCCATGCAACTAGCAATTCTTACAGAGGGATCAGTGTTGAACTCCACACTGGGTGAGGCTGGAGGGAGAGATAAATGTTATGGGTCTGTTGAGGAGTTCCCTGATCTCAGGCCTTGCAGGTCTCCTTGTCAGAGAAATGAAATCCTATACTCAACAGTGTAGCAGGATTTGGTTTGTTACCCATAAACTCATAAAGCATCCCAGTGGGCTGTCTCTAAGATCTGTTCTAGTGACCATCTGTAAAAAGATGGTGGGATACAATATTCCCATGCACCAGGTTTTTATGAGGTGGAGCAAAAGAGACTGAATCTAATGGATGATCTATATGAAGGGTATGTGGAAATCCTTTCCCTACAGTTAAGGAGGAATTCCTCCTACATACTGGCATTTTCTTTGTCTTTCTTCAAATTAGACAATATTTATCTAAGCAAACTATCTCAGCTTCACCTATTGAGGAGATTCTGAGTCACTCACAGCTGGTTTCTCAACCTCTAATCACCCTGCACAAGCTATTTCTGAGGAGCAGATACCTTACCACAGAGAAAGGCTAAAGAGCAATGGGGTGCTGATCTTGACATCACTCTAGTCTCTGAGCCTTGGAACGTACAATTAAACATGTGCATGTATGCTCCAGTTCTAATAAGTTGAGAAGAATACAGTATAACCTCCTAGATAGAAAGTATTACACACCAACACAGGTGCATCGATATAGACCTTCCATAAGCCCTGAATGCCTTAGTGTCAGACTGAGGGCTGGGACTTTATTCACACGGCATTAACATGCAACAGGGTTGCCCCATTTTAGAAAGAAGTCCATAGGGTTATGGAAGTGGCTATGAAATGTCATTTACCATTCTGTCCCTCTGTATGCATGTTTGAATAGAGGATCCACAGCCCCCATATGGCAGGAAAGGGTCCAATAGGGAACTCTGGGATATAGCCCTAGATAACACTAGGAAAACAGTAGCATAGCACTGGATGAGTACCTCTCCCTACTCTGGCCCAGTGTTTCAACAATATGTTATTTTGCATGACATTGAAAACTATCACTACAACGCTAAAGGTCGGGAAGTATTTAAAGGTAACATGGGATCCGTTAGTTTTGCCTTTGAGGATAATGCTGTCCAACTGTAGCTGGTGTTATAATATCCAACTGTAAAATTACTACTTTATTTCACTGTAGTGTGGCTTTTATTAGCATGTTCTGCCTTGTATGCCTCTTAGGGCTATCCAGCTGTGAAGTCAGTATGTATCTGACATGGCGGGTGTTACAGAGTGTTATGTATATATTAGTTGTTGCCATATTGTACTTTCATAATGTACATGCCACGTTACTTATGCTGGAATATTCCTACATCTATGTAATGTGATATCTGCAGTATCTTAACAAAATATTTTATAACAACAACAAAAAAAGATGGAGGCTGCAAGGGAAAGAGCTATAAAACCAAGCATCACCATTTTCCTAACCCCATGGGCACAGGCCCTGCAGCTTTCCACAATGTTATTACACATCCCTTTGCATTCCAGTGGGCCCCACAGAAAGTATCTATACAGTCAATGCTACAACTATATATAACACAACCAGATGTGCGAGTCACCATCTAGGACTCCCTGGATCACCAGAAAGAGCCATCATCCCACATACATATATTTTCCATCCCAACCCAGAAATTAATCCAGTACCAAGTACAGTAACTTAACCAAAATTGTCCAAATGTGCATAGAATGCAGCAGGAGGTAAAGTATACCATGTCCCAAGATGAGGTTCAGGTGGCTTCTGCTTCTAGTTGAGTGGCTGTCTGCTGGTCATCCATTTGTGCTAGTCTGGAGGATGCCAGTTTATGACTTTCCTAAGCTGGGCTCAAGCTGATTTCAAATTTGGAGAGACCCTCAGAGATCTAGTGCTTTTTGCTGGTGACATTTTGTCACTCAAGGTCAGTATTTGGAGGTGGCAAACTGTTTCTTCAAGTGTAACAATCTGCTTTGCCAAGAAGGGTTTCACATCTGTGAGTGTCTTGTAGATTTTAGAGCAGATGTCAGTAGAAAGTTAAGGTTTATCTGGGTACTCTAAATGGGTCCACGCCCTTTTCCATCAAGTTCCTTAATAATCAACAACACTTTGCATCTTTTAACTAGAGCTGTAGGGGCAAAATCATGTTCTAGGAAAAGGTGGGTATCACCAAAGATAATTTCTTTCTTGGACAATGTTTTTCAGAACATTCATTTCCCCTATAATCTAAGCATGCTAGCATAAATTATTTGGGTCAAACCTTGGCATCTTAAGTGAAGTTGCCAGGGCTCTGTACTCTTGCATTCAGTTTACATACATGGTGCAGGCCTAGCAGTCCCACAACAATCTTTCAGTGTATTTTACAATGACCCTGCTTCTTTTGGCAAATCATTCACTAAAAATACCACCAACAGATTAATCTGGTTCAAAGTCAGTTGGCATTCATCTGTATCCCTCCCCGGTCGTGCCTGAAAATAGGCAGAATTTGTCTAGTGCACTTACCGGTCAACAAAACTAAATAAAAAAATAAAATAAATATGTTGTTTCTTCAATGGCGATTTTCTATGACCTCTAATTTTCACTTCTTTTCCAGATCTGTACTGTACAGGTTTAGGAGAGTTTCTACATGAATATACATGGTAGCTATGAATCTGCCATGCTTGCTTCTCATTTCTGCACTTTATAAGGGTAGGGTGGGGTGGGTTTGAGGTCTGCAGGATGCAGTCCAAACATTAGGTGGCCATCACCTAATGATGTCACCAGAAGTCTGGCTAGTTGTGTTTGGACAGTACCGTCATAATGCCCTGGCGATCACTAGGCGTAAAGATAGGAAACACATAGAAATTAAGCAACTGGAAATTATGACTCTGTTCATTCTTGTCAGTTTGTGTCCAAAGGTGCTGAGTGACGTAACAAGACATGAAGGAACCTGACACTAAGAATGACTTAACTCACTCCAACAATCATTAGGGAAACACAGACATTCTCCTCTGGTACATAGAAAATGTATTGGTCCCTTACTGTATATCAGCTTTTGCCCAAGTAATGGTGGAATCTGTTAATTTTCAACCTTTTAGATTCACTTTACTTAATCTGTGCTGAACAACTTAGATGAATGGCACATCATACCTACAGAGGTGGTAGTAGCTGTGGAAGTAAAGGGAGCCACTGGGGAACAGCAACCAGAATTCTAGTTTGAACTGACCCTCATGTCTGGTAAACTGCAGTCAAGAGCTAAAGTCCTTGATTTTAGAAAGACAAACTTTGATGGGCTGAGGTAGCTGGTCAGAGAAAGGTTAGTAGGGGTAGATAACATAGCGGGTTGAAGAGAGTTGAGGCAATTAAGGGGCCATTCTCAGGGTATCACAGTCATTCATAGGAATGATAACCAAAAAGAACAGATTTAAGAGCCCGTTATGGTTTTGGCAAGGATCAGGGAGTTGTGAGGCCAACAAGAAGGTCTTCTATAAAAATAAAGACGGGAGGAAGAATGGGAGAATATTTACTGAAAAATAAGGAAGCAAGAGGGTGGTTAGTGAGGCAAAATCAGACACAGAGCTGCATACTGCAGAGGGGTCAAGAGCAGAGAAAACAGTTATACAGCTACTGTATAATAGGGAAAAATGGAAGGAGGGATCATAAAACTAGTTGAAGAAGTAGGGTGATAGAGGAGGGTGGGCAAAGGCTGCTGGCCTATGATTACTTTGCTCAGTTTTCACTAGGGAAGATGAGAAGAGTTGGTCTTTGCCAGACAGCGGTATCAAAGTGGCACTAATGGGGTCCCAGAGATGAGGCAGCCGATATCTACTAGCAAAAGGGTCATGAAAGGCTAGCAGTGCTAAAGACAGATAAGGCCCCAGGACCAGATGTATTGCATCCAAGGATACTCAGGGAATTAGAAGTGGAACTGGCAAAACCCTGACAGGTCTTTTCAATAACTCACTTAGGGCAGAGGTAATTCAAAAGGATTTGAAGGTGGAAGATATAGTTATGTTCCATAAGGAGAGAACTAGGAACACAAGGAACTACAAACCTATCAGTCTCACCTCTATTGTAGGGAAGCTGATGCGATCACTTGTCAAACAGAATCTTCTGGACTACTTGGAGAGCAATGTTCTCCAGGATAGTAAACAGCATGGATTCATGGCAGTGTGGTCTCGTCATACTAACCTGATAGCGTTCTGTAACTGGGTGATAAGGGACTTAGATAAAGCCCACATTGTCAACTTGCTGTACTTTGACTTCAGCAAAGCTTTCAACTCAGTACCTCATAGACAACTGCTAAAGAAGATAGAGGATCTGGATATGGCTAAAGTCATAGTAAATTGGATGGGTAACTGGCTAAAGGGAGGCAACAGAGGGTAGTGGTCAATGGGCTTAAATCAAAAGAGAGGGAGGTTATTAGCTGGATTCCACAGGGATCTGTCCTGTATCCAGTCCTCTTCAACATGTGACACTGATGAAGAAATCAGGGCAGGTTGTGTCACTTTGCAGATGACACAAAGCTCTGTGGGAGGGTGGATATTGATGAGGAATAGGAAAATGCAGAGAAATGTACAAAAGCTAGAGGGTAGTCAAGGGTTTGGCAGTTGAAATTCAATACCAATAAGTGCAAGGCAATGCAGTGAAATACAATCCCAGGAGGATTACTGGATGGGAGGGGTGAGACTTAGCACTATGGATGAGGAACAGGACCTCATCAGCAACTCCATAAAGAAACTGAGTCAGTGCAATAAGGCTTATAGCAAGGCAAGTATAATGTTGAGATGTATTGGGAAGGGTACTGATAGCAGAATGAAAGTGATAATACTTCCCTATACAGATCCTTGGTGAGCTACTCCTGGAGTACTGCACCCAGTTCTGGAGTTCTCACTTCAGGAAGGATAAGGATAGGCTGGAGATGGTGCAGCTCAGAGTAAAAAAATAATTCATGACCAGCAGGGCAGGTTATATGCAAACATTGACCCTGTAGTCCTGTCCCAGAAAAGAAACATATTCTCTGAAACTATTTTTGCCAACACTGGCCTCATTTTAAATGGCTAGCATTGTACAAACCAGGTTAGCTCTATGGTTAATTGTGAAGAGTACAGACAGTCAGGGTGATGGCCATATTCAGAGGCCACTGGTGAGGCACGCTAATCCAACAGTGTGACCATGCTGAATATACCTCTGTGTCTATGCAAATAAGGGATCCTTCATGCATAGTGAGCATAGCGATATTTTCAAAACTTTCAGCCGCTCTAAACAGCCATCATTATAGTACTGTTTAATGCTGAGGAAACTCTGCCCACAGCTTGGTGCATTGGCTGCTGCCCTCCCCACAGATCATCAGTTCCTTGATCCTGAATTGTCTGACACATCTCTGTGGTAGTCTGGGGTTCTCTGATTGCCCATTCAGTTTTTTTAATCATACTCTCTGGTGTCTACTGGACCTCCTCCCAATCTTCTATGCTGGTTCTTTTAATCATAGTCTCTGGAGTCTACTGGTCCCCGATGATTGCCATGATTATTCTTGTAATTACAGTCCCTGATGTCTAGTTGTTCCCCGACCCCAAACAGTTGTAAAATGTCTCTATTGCCCAGCCTGCTTCAGATCCACTACCCCATATCCCCTCACCCCAGAAACCAGTCTGTATGTACCAACACTTACGATGACTGACACAGCCCTCACCTCCTTTGCTGGCTGCCATCTGCCTGCAAGTGAGCAATCTGTCTGAATATTTCCACATGTCAGCCATGAGCTCACTTATGCACAGTACTCTAACTTTGTGGCACAAACTGAGGGCTCTGAATATGGAGGGGACTTGTGCAGTGGATGAAAATAGCGAAAAAATAAGTTTTACAGCAAATATTTCAAGTTTTACAGTATATTAATCACTGTTTTATGTACTAGTGCTCTATCTGATTTGTCTACCTCTATGTATTCCTGTGCTGAAGGAATACATTATGGTTAGTTTAATTGCTAGGCTAAAGAAGATGCCACATGGACTGGTCATTTTAAAAAGGCAGAGATATCAAACTTTTATGTAGCATCAGTGCAGCTTTCTATATTTTGATATGGCAAAGTTTTTTTCACATAGTTAAATTAAAGCATGGATTGCTTATATATAGACCAAACACCTATAGCAAAACAATAGTTCTCTGCATAAGGCTGGTGGCTTTAATTTGAAAAAATAAATGAGAGTGTTACCATGTCCTGAGCTACTAGTTTCCACTATACACTAGTCATACAGTTGCTGCACTTACTGTAAACTTTTACCTCAGAAACTCAATAAAGGAAGAGAAACACAGTGAATCTGCATTCCTTTAGCAAATGGTAAGGGCAAGGCAAGCACTGTTCAGGTGCAGGAACATTTAGCAAATGGCAGTATGAAGTTGAGACGTGGTCTCTGTCACTCAGTTTTGAAAGAAAAAGTGATGAGACGTGGCAAGTGGGTCATACAAGATGACCCCTAAGTCCCTTCCCTGATCATAATACTACAGTGTGTTACTATGTCTATGCCATGTTGGAGCAGGACTATAAACTCTCATTTGTTTTCATCATGCAGAGCTCAGTCATCACGTAGCAAGGCAATGTGTTTTCTGAGAAATTTGCCAGAAAATGCCATGGCCATTATAAAACAAGCCATTGAGAATTTAGGAATAAGAAAGATACATGAAAGGGATAACTGGTGATCCTGAAAACCTTAAGTAAGCACAATTACTAAGCATTATGTATCAGTCCAACCAGCAAAGGCTGCTAACTTAAATCATCAGGGCCCAATATTCAAAATAATGCCCAGGCGCTAAATCTGAGTTTGCCGCATGCAAACCGGAATTTGTGTGGAAGCTAATCTTGAAAATACTGGTTAGCATGGGCAAACTAGGTTTATGCCCAGGCAAAGGACATGGGGTGCAATGTAAATAAGGGCTGGGGACCTGAATATTGGCACAGTCCAATATTCACAGAATGTACACCATGCAAGACCATTTGCCTGGCCCCTTGCGCGGTGCACATACGACAATTGAAACCTGATTTACTCCACACACCTAGAGGTTGGCGGAAGATGTCTGGTGCCCCAGACCCCAACACCACTTGCCCTGGTGGTGTAGTGCACCCTCCATCACCGATCACCATCACCATAAGAAAAATAAATTATGCCCTGGTAGTCTAGTGGTTCCTTCCCCTCCCCAATATCCGATTGCCATTCCCTTATAAAACATAATTTCCTGGTAGTCCAGTGGTCCCTGCCTGATCAGCAATTACTGTCCCCATAAAGAAAAATAAATTCCCAGGTAGTTCAAATGGTTACTCCTCCCCCACCGATGTCCGATTGCCGTCTCTGAATGATTAAATAATTCCCCTGGTAGGAGAAAGTGCCTCCCCATTCTCAATTGCCATTTCAAATATCTGATTGCCATCCCCATTAAGAAAACCAAACTCCCTGGTAGTCCAGTGGTCCCTCCCCTCACCAATCACTGATCACCGTCCCGTAAGAAAAATAAATTATGCCCTAGTAGTCTAGTGGTCCCTCTCCCTCCCTGATTACCAATTGCCGTGCCCAAAATAAAAATTAAAATATGCCCTGGTAGTCTAGTGGTTCCTCCCACTCCCGATCACCGATCACCATCCCGTAAAAAAAAAATTTCCCTAGTAGCCAAGTGGTTCCTCCCTCCTCCCTGATTGCTGTCCCTGTAAATAAAAAATAAATTCCCTAGTAGTCCAGTGATCCCTCCCCTCCCTGATGTCTGATCACCATCTTCTTAAAGAAAACTAAATTCCTGGTAGTCCAGTGGTCCCTTCCTCTCCTGATCACTGATCACTGTCACATGTAGGAAAATAAACTATGCAACGGTAGTCTAGTGATCCCTCCCCTCCCCAATCGCTGTCCCCACAAAGGAAAATAAATTATTCCCTGGTAATCTAGTGGTTCCTTCCCCTCCCTAATTATTAATCACTAGTCCGTAAGAAAAATAATTTATACCCTGGTAGTCTAGTGGTCCCTCCCCTCCCCCATTGCTGATTGCAATCCCCATAAAAGAAAATAAATTATGCCATGGAATTCCAATGGTTCCTCCCCTACCAATCACTGATCACCGTCCCAGTAAAGGAAAATAAATTATGTCCTGGTAGTCTAGTGGTTCCACCCCTCCCGATCATTTTTGCCATGCCTGTAAAGAAAAATAAATTATGCCCTAGTAGTCTAGTGGTTCCTCCCCTCCTTATTGTCAATCACCATCCCAGTAGAGTAGAAGACATTCTTTGGAAACCAGTGGTCCCTCCTCAAGCGATTGCAGTCCCCATGAATTACTAATAAACATATCCCTCAGTGACCTAGTGGACCCCTCACATCCCCAGCAGGTAATGCCTCACCACCCTGCTCCCTCAGTGCCAAAACCGAGGTGGCAACTAGAACAGCCTTCTTCTTACCACCACAGCCAGCCACCGAATGAATTGTTCTGGAGTGCTGCTGTATATAGTACAGGTCCATTGATTGATGGCTCACTGTCAATCAATAGGCGAATCTATATGCAGTAATCACTCCTGGACGAAACTGAGTCCAGTCACCTGCTTGGTTTTGGGATGGGGAGTGGTTGTGGGCACTAACACTGCCAGGGTGCTAGTCCACTAGACTACCAAAGGTATGTTCATTAATAATTAGCATACAGCAATCATGGACAGGGAGGGACCACTGGACTACCAGAGACCTACTTTCTTCACAGGGTTTCTTAGCGATAGAAAGGGGGAAGGACCACTAGTTCAAGAGGATCATTTTTTCATATGGGGACAATGATCGACATCGAAAAGAGTTGGGAGGGACCACTGGGCTAGCATGGAACAATATTTTTATTATGAGGGACAGCTAGTGGCAATCACGGAGAGCAAGGGACCACTGGACTACCAGGGAATTTACTTTTCTTTTTGGGGATGGCGATCGCATCAGGGAGTGGGAGGGACCACTAGACTACCAGGAAGATGTACTTTTCATGTTTGCTTGTGCATGTGCAAGAAACATTATGTGGCAGCTTAGGAGAAGTGGGCTGTGGACATGCGGCACTGTGGCAGCCAATGCCGGCACTGCATTTTGTGGGCTTGTCACTGTTCATCCAATGCAGGGTCAGTGTCCTGATAACATTGGTTCTGCAGAAGTGCCACCAACTTGAAATGATTTGGCCACTGCAATGAGGAGCCACCTCATCATTGCAGTGTCAAGCCATTCCCTGCAATGAGGGATCGACCCCTCACTGCAGGGCAGTACCTGCCTGGTGTAACATTTCCCTAAACATGGCCACAGTAAGCCCCATGAAAGCTGACAAGTGCGCAATCCCCTGTCAGCATGCCCCTAACCCAGTTAATTTATCAATGGGGAGCCACTCCTGTTGGCATAATACCTCCCATTTGTTGTGTGCAAGGAGTGTCCAATCCTCGACATCATGCCCCACACACACACATGTTTCTGTGCCAACAAGGGCACAATCCCATTGGTTTCAGTCCCCACCCCAAAATGCAGGTGGCATGCTTGGAGCCCACCCAGTGTGCATATAGGCAGCCTGCAGGAAAAAAACCCTTCCCATGATGTCTTTTATGTAAGTTGTGTCCGTGAAACAAAGAAAAGATCCTCGTGGTCTCTCCTGCCCCTCCCCCAACCTGCACCCACCCTCTGTGCACCCACCTCCCCACACCTCCCTCACCCCATACTTACCTGTGGAGCCCAGCAAAATGATCTTTGTGGACTGGGAACACATCTACACTCTTCAAAGCCGACCATGAACGAAGAAATGCCCGTAAGCTGTATAATGGCATAAATAGGGGATTTTCAACTTATGTGGATATCTGGCCATTTTTGGACTTTTGGCACCAACTTTTCAACATGGGGTTATTAGGACCCTCCTCATGAATTCAGACACTGTCATGGCATTATTCAGTCACTGCATGGAATCACCTTTGGGACCAATAAACAAAGCGACAGTGCCACTGTTCATGAGTGGGCTCTCAAAAACCTATGTTGAAAATTTGGTGAAAAAAATCCAAACATGACCTGTTTACAAAGCGGCACTGTGCAGTTTCCATGCACACTTGTAACTTCACAAATCTGTAATATTTTCACTCCAGATTTTCAGCATTGGCATTTTTCAACACCTCCTTATGAACAGTACAGCTGTCATTTTCACTTCCTGGATGAAATGTGTTTTCGCACTTCTGGTGCAGATTAACGCAGTTGCTGTGGGAAATCAGTGTTTGGGACACATTAAGAAACTCACAGTGACACTGTTCATGAGCAGAGGTGCTAAAATGCCTATGTTGAAAATTGTGTAACAAGTCCATAAAATGACTGTGTTACAAGCGTGCGTTGTGCAGTTTCCATGTACCCTCGTAACTTTGCAAATTTGTAGCATTTTCACTCCAAATGTTCAACATTGCCATTTTTCAGACCTCCTTATGAGCCGTACAGCTGTCATTTTCACATCCTGGCCAAAATGTGTTTTCGCACTTCTGGCACACAATAGTACAGTCGCTGTGGGAAGTCAGTGTTGGGACAGACTGAAAAAATCACAGTGACACTGTTCATGAGCAGAGGTGCTAAAATGCCTATGTTAAAAATTTAGTGACAAAGTCCATAAAATGGCTGTGTTACAGTGCCGTTGCACAGTTTCCACACACCCTCATAATTTCTTGCATTTGTAATATTTTCACTCTAGATTTTAACATTGGCATTTTCACATCTCCTATGAACAGTACAGCTGTCCTTTTCATATCCTGCCCAAAATATGCATTTACACATCTGGCATGGAATAGCATGGTAGCTATGGAAATCAATGTTTGGGACAGATTATGAAAATCATAGAACAGTGTTCATGAGCAGAGGTCACAAAATGCCTATGTTAAAATTTGGTGAAATAATTCCACTAAATGACTGTGGTATGTGCATGCATTGTGCAGTTTCCACCTATGCTTGGAAGTTCAAGCATTTTTAATATTTTCACTACAGATTTTCAACATTGTCATCTCTTCATGCCTCCCTATGAATGGTACAGCAGTCATTCTTCACATCCTGCTTGATCTGTGTTTCGATATCTGGTGCAGAATGGCACAGTCGCTGTGGGAACTCAAAGTTTGGGATACATTAACAAAATCACCTGCCACTGTTCATGAAAGAGGTTCCAAATGCTTTCATGAGGTGGGGGGTCACAAAAGGCCAAGTTGAAAATTTGTAGTGCAAATACCAACAAACCAGGGTATTAGGGTTTCTAACCATAATGTCCCACCCTGTACAGACTGAAAGGCATCAGAGGTGTGCCTTTAGATTGCTGACTGTAATGCTCATGCCATCCCACCCCACCCCCACCCTGCAGCCAGTGACAGGCATTGAGGTGTGCCTTGGACTCTTTGGCCCCAGAGTTCACCCCATTCTCCTATGCACCTATTTCAGTGTATGTCCTTATGGAATGGGGTGACTGTAAAATAAACACCCAAGGCACACGTCAACATAAGTCGTGTCTGCAGGATAGGTGAGGTGAAATGGCATGAACGTTATGGGCAATGACCATAACACTTACCCCAATGCCTGTCTGTTTTTGAAGGGTGGAGGTTGGGTTGGCACGAAGTTCAATACTTCACTGCCATTCCCATTCTGCATCTGTCTAACTCCTGCATTTCCAATGCTAATATCAGCAAGCAAACATTCAGCATTGATAAATGCTTGTTTATTAATGGGACAGTGATTGGGTGGGGGCAACTAGCAACTAAGGATAGATCTGGGAAATGAGCAATTGGGGCAGTTCTATTGTTTTTCTTTTCCCCAAAAACTTAGCAGTACAGCAGTTCACATGGCTTTTGATATTACATGTTGGTAAATATGGGTATCACAGGTAAAAATACATAAAGCTAATGCTAGAAATAATAACAAACAAAACTCATTATGTATGTCATAAATACCATTATGATTCACTTCTAAATAATTCATATGATTCTATCCTAATTTAGGCTTCTTACATTAGACAGTTAATATGAGGGAAAGCACCGCATCTATTTTTCTCTGTTTTAGACTTTACAATTTAATTTAGTCAATTTGCTGTTCTAAAATTATATATTCATTTTCAAGTCATGCTATATCTAAGAAACTAACAAGCCACTGTCTAATGTTGAACAGGGATAATTGCAGTGTATTGCAGTTTGATAGACTCAGACATTTTGTAGCTACAGAGGCTAAAGTTACAGTTTTACAGTCTGTTTTACGTAGGTTTATTGAAGTGTAGTCATTCAATAAATAAACTCTTTAATCGAGATTGAGTTTGTTCTCACCATTTCTGTTTCTTCTGGCACAACCATAATTGGTGACATAAATTTCCTTTATCATTACTCCAGTGCCGGTATTTGTTATCCTATTTGACTCTCATACAGTATAAATGTACTGGGGCATAGTATGATCTTGAGACTATTTTAGATTCCAGACCAGTTATCAGATGTAATTTGACCACAGTCAGATTCCCATTTCGGTCTAAGGTTATTCATACTGGGGCCTATGCACTAATGTCAGTCAGTTATTGTGTGGCACATAGCAGCCACACATAAGTGCAGATGATGCCCAAACACTCAGGCCAAGGCCATGCAGCTTGCATGTAGGGTGCACAGAGGCATGTAAATGCATCTTATGCTTACTACCACCACAGCAGCACTATGTATGGTCAGAGGGGTATGGCCACTTAACAACATGTGTGTACCTCACATACTTGCATTCGCAAAGTGCAGTATGATGCCCTGGCATGTGGTGCCACATGAGCAGCACTATGCCAAGCGGAGGGTTGCAGTAAACTACAGGCATGCAGGACAGCCATATAGAGCAAAATGGACCACTGGGAATGTAGAGGCCATGGACACAGGACTAGAGAGACCACCAATCAGATGACCCATAGTAATAGAAACTGGCAGTGTAACAGTATGTGAAATGTGCAATCTAAGCCTACAATGCAGGAACAGCATAGAGGTACTGTAGGGCACCAAGAGACAATGGTGCACCCCCCTCCAGAACTGAGTCTCAGCCAGTGGCATGACGCCACCAACCAGAAGAAAGACACAGGCACGAGATGTGTAGTACAAACCATTTTACTAATGGCACTGCTGCCATGCACACTGTACAGTCCCAGGAACTACATCCTTCAACAGACAGTTATATATGACATTCACACAATGGTATCCCCTGCCCAGCACAGTGCTTATTCTCTACATGGTCTCCACCTAGGCCTCCTCTTCTGAGTCCCCACTCAACCCCTTTAGGGTGGTGGAGCTGTACCCCATCTCCACCAGGACCAGTTTGTGTGGGGGCCCACAGTACCCCTGAAATGACAAGGACACAGAAGACAGGCATGAGTCAGCTGCACATGGAAGGCCACAGCTGAATATACCCAGTCTGCCCTCCCACAACACACAGCTGTGCTGCTCCCTCAGCTTATCCCCAGGGCCAGATACACCTTCAGCTCCATGGCATTTCTTACCCATTCTCCATCTGGCCACCCACGGCAGAGGTGAAGGCAGGTGGTGACCCTGGCAGAAGGTGGCTCAGTTCTGGTGAGCAGACTGAGACTTTATCTTGCCTGCCTGCATCTTTGTTTCCCAGTTTCTTTAGCCTGCCCACCTCTCTAGGAGTGCAGTTAGATTGGTATTATGGCAGAGCCAGTCCAGCCAATCTGTGCACTCAGTCCGCGAGCCTCTTCCTGCAAGTTGCTGAATCCCTGCCCCACTACCCGTGGTTACCCAGGTGGCAATATTGCACCGGTCGCAACACCCTGCCTCCCTGAAGGAGGAAAGCATCCTGTGGGACACTCGATCCTACCTCCCACTGGCTGGCCCTCCAATGACCCATGCTTGTTCCGAACCAGGGCCGTCCGGCACTGGCACCACTACTGCACCAGCAGGCCTGTAACAGGCACTTTATAAAGTTGATAAATAATATTAAGTAGTGGGATTCCTGACATTCTCAAACAGGTAAGCATATATTGCCAGTTCAGAAGGTCAAAGCCCTAGAAGCATCTAGGGCTGCTGATAATCTCTTCCAAGGCAATCTGTTCCAAAGTTCACCGCCTTTTTCATGAATTAAAACTTCCTCACATCCTTCTTGACTTTACCTCTCACTAATCTATAGTTGTTCCCCTTTGTGACTGTATCTCTGTTTCTAACAAACAGGTCCTCACAATTTACCCTATTTATAC
Organism: Neoceratodus forsteri; assembly: GCA_016271365.2. NCBI lineage: Eukaryota > Metazoa > Chordata > Ceratodontiformes > Ceratodontidae > Neoceratodus > Neoceratodus forsteri. Next base: position 633,131,311 of record CM028132.1, read on the forward strand.
CTCTTAGGAAATTGTAAGTCTGTATCACGTCTCCCCCTCTCCCTCCTTGCCTCCAGTGAGTACATGTCCAATGTCCTCAGACGCTTCTTGCATGATCTGCCCTGCTGCCCCTGAATCATTTTTGTGACCCTAAATCATCACAACTTGACAGATCCCCTAATGTTAGCTAATTAGGCTACTTAACAATGATTTACATTTTGTAAATGCAGAACCCCTGTTTGGAAGTCACTAACTCATATGTGCGTTAATAGAAACAGCCCATACTGGAAATAAAATACAAATGAACATACTCTTCATGCGTGGTCCTAACTCTAACTTATCATCTTACTAACTACAGTTTACATCTAATTACAGTATTTAGACACAGTCTTCTTCACAGCGAATGAAGGCTGCGTGCTACTTAGTAAAACAGACATAGTAATCCACAGACTTGATGTGCAAGTATTGCAGACATGTGGATTGTAAACATGTCTTGTGATGATGCTGTTCAGACTTTGTACTCAGTGTGAAAGGACTATTTTGTTGTGGTTATGTGTTGCATTTTATGCCCTGGAGTAGCTATAAAAATGTTTAGAACTTCTACAGTATCCACAAATTATGTTTCCTGCATACCATGGTACAGTATTTTCAAGATGAACTTTCACATTTGCATGATTAACAGCGTAAACAGCAATACAGTAGCATCCGCTTACCCCATCTGTACCTGTCCATTCCTTCCAGTAGCACTTTTAAAAACCTGAATATTTAATTGCATAACCTTGATACAAAATGTTAATTTCAGAAGGACTGAGTGAAGCACATTTAAAAGGTAGTGTGGCCAAATACTGTAGATGGAGCACCTGCTTGGAAAACATCAACATACTCATTGTGTGACCTTGTACCTAGTCACTTAGTCTCCCAGTGTTTCAGTACAGCCAGCTGCAGGAATGGGTAGTAACTGGACCCCACAGAAAATGAGATGTTGCAAGTCATCTAGGGATATCCTGATTTAAAAAGCTGATAAAATAAAAAGTAAAATAAACATGATTTATTGTAATACAGTGATTTGAATCGGTGAAAATCAGAAGAAAGACTAGCATTAATGTCAGTGATGTCCTTAGACCTGTAGTAGAGGACAAGGTCATCAGCATTGAGCAGAGATGAGCATTTAGTGACATTGGGAAAGATGCGATTGATAAAGACAGAAAAGAGAAAAGGGCCAAGAATGGAGCCTTGGGGTACCCCAATGTTGATAGTGGAGGGTTCAGAGGTGCAGAGCAATATTTGACGTATTGCTGCCTGTCAGCTAGATAACTGTCATACCAAGCTATTACTTCAGGGAAGAAACAAAGGGAGCACATTTTTGGCCTTGAGTAGAGGGTGATCAATAAGATTAAAGGCCTTTGTTAGGTCAGTGAAGACTACATCAGCTAAAAGGTCATTATTTACAGCCTCTTTCATGTCAGTGGTGAACTTGAGAAGTGCAGTGGTAGTACTACGCCCTTTTCTAAAGCCATGTTGAGTGGCTGAGAGAAGGTTCTGGTCAAGAAGGAAAGCAACAGATTATAGGGAGACAAGCATTTTTAGTAGCTTGCAAAGGATGGGGAGGATGGCACTAGGTCGGTAATTTGCAATGCACTTACTATCCTGTCTGTCTTGTTGGTAAGGATCCAGTCAATTAAGGTATGAGAACCAGTGCTCATAGAAATCCTGGTGGGATCAGCAATTAGGTGGTGGAGGCTGTGTCCTTGGACAAGTGCATTATAGGTTTTATTGGATTTACCTAACCAGTTAAGATTAATGTCAATGAGTAGGATAATTTCATCACAGCCAGAGCAGTGGTAGCATAAGTGAGGATTTCAGATAGGCTGTCAGTGCCTCCTATTGGAGGGCTTTAGGCACAGATAATGTGTAGTTTCTTACAGCCTCCAAGGAGAAGTAGTGAGTGTAGTACCTCACAGTCTGGGGGGGGCTGGTAGGGAGGTCAGAGAGGTTAAGGTTGGTTTTAAAAAGCTACACCCCTTCCCCTTTTGGAGGGGAGGCAATCATGGCAAAGGAGATTAAAGTTAGGTAGGGAGCAGGTTGAGTCAAGGAAAAAAGGGTTTTAGCCAGGTTTCAGATAGACGTAAGATGTCTGGGTTGTACAAGGCTGTTCAAGCCTCTAGGTCAGGAAGAATACATAATAGGCTACAAATATTTACGTGTGCAATACATAGGCCCTTTACCCTGGACCAGTGAGGATCTGAGTGGAATAGTGGGGAAGCAGGACTTGAGTTAGGTTCAATGTCACCAGCTTGTGTTAGGATGAGGAGGCAGAGGAACCATAGAATATGTGGGGTGGAAGAGAGGAGAGAGTTACAGGGGGAACAGAGGCAATGCTTTGTTACAAACTTAGCAATCAGTAGAAAACCAGCTAGGGGAGAGCAGTGAGGTGAAGTTAGAAGGGATGGTCTGAGAGTCAGGAAGGCTAGAGTAAAAGAAGTCAGAGTTAGAGTAGGAGAGATCGTGGTGATGCTGCTCTGATAGGTTTGAAGAAGGATAGCAAGGGGCAGGTATGGGAGAGAAGATGCGATAAACTGATAGAAGAGTGGTGCACTAAAGAATGACACATTTGGGGAAGTGCATGACCAATAGGGCAAGGGAAAATGTCCAGTTGGAGAGGTATCAGAAAGTACATGGAGGATTAGTTGACGGAATAGCAGCAGGGAATTGCAGGACTGATAAGAAAGAGGAGAAAGCAAGAAAGGAAAAGAAGTATCACAATTTGACAGCTACAGGTTTAAGATAACTGAGAAGAAATTAAGTTTAGGGATAGTAGTTTGACAGGTCATTCAGCTGGATGTAATCTAGCTGCTAAGGATGGGACAATCAGGAGCAGTCAAGCAAGCAAAAAGGGGAGGTGGAATAAACCATGCAGAGGGAATGTAGGGGTGTCAAGTGGGCTGATTGCTTCTGCACACACTCAAGGCTGTATACTAGATGCCAGCTTTGGATAGGAGGTGGTTGGGCGGGTGGGCAGGATGTGTAGCAGTGCCACACTGGAATTGTGCTGCCTGTAGTACTTGGGGAGGCTTTGTTTGATCCTGCAGCTGAGGTGAAGGTAGTGGGAGGGACCAGAAAGCTGACCAGCCCTCAGAGACCTGAGCGAGAGTCAAGTAGCGCTATGTGGGGTATCCAGAAAGCCTGAGAGAGAGAAATAAGAGAAGAAGCAGGAGTTAGGTAAACAGGTAGGAAGAAACAGTAACTTGAGCTGGGGGGGAGAGGAGATGTAGGAGGCTAGATGCCTGGGCTGAGGTGAAAGTAAAAAGTAACACTGTGCACAGTACCTAGACTGTATAGTAAAGCCATCACAACTACAACAGTGACTCTTCACTTAATCTAGTAGAGGGAAATTAATAAACCAGCCTAGAGCTTTGCTGTTTAAGGCAAAAATGAGGCCATAGAGATCAGCAAGTCCACAAATTAATAAAGAAAGCAACTACATGTAATACAGGCTTAGGGTATATAAATTGGTATGGACATAGAGAGCCCAAATGTAAAAGAAGTCAAAGAAACCTTAAAGATGACCTGTAAAATAACGATGCAGCCCTTCCATCCTCACATACCTTACCCAATACTATTTATGGGTGTCTGGGGCTTGCAGTTGATATTTTTTCATCAACAGGTTTAATTTTAATAAAGCGCCGAAACTTTTAGCGAACACGGAAATGCGGAGGACCTGACTAGCAGGTCCAAGTATTTCATAGTATTACACCCATTTAGTGATGTCACTCCACCACTACTATAAGTGAGCATTGGCAGTAGTTTATCATGTTGATTTTATATCTTTGCCTGTGACTTAAATATTAAATCTTACTGCAACACCTAGACAGGCTGTTGCTGTGGGTAATATTTAAGTCAAGACCCCAGAAAGCAAATGAAATCAGCATAATAAACTACTGCCAGTGCTGAACTTATAATAGTAGTGGTGGAGCAATGTCACTAAATGGGTGTAATACCCATGAACACTTGCACCTGCTCAGTCGGGTTCTCTGCACTGCTTGGCCAAATGTTTCAGCACTTTATTAATATTAAACCTGTTGATGAAAAATAACGCCAATTGCAGCCCTGACTCCAACAACAGTTTTGTAAGGTATGTGAGGATCGGAGGGGCTGCATCGCTATTTTGCAGATCACCTTTAAGGCAAACTATAGATATCAGGATAATTTTTCTTGAGCTGGTGTTTTTTTTTTTGTAAATTCAACTTTATTGGTGGTAATTTAAATACAATCATGGCTTTAGACAGGATGTTACAAAGTGATGCTTTGTACTTGTTGCTGCCCACAATATATTGATTAAAGTTTTATTTCTTAGGTAATTCTTCTTCCATGCTATCAGTGGAGCTGATTCGTGTGAGTTGTGTTGAGAGATTCACCAGAATTTGCTTCAAGAACAAGCAGCCTGTGCAATACACCAAACTGTGCAAAACAAAACTTTGCATGCCTCTTATTTGATGTCATATTTTGGTCTACGATATTCAATATGGAGAAAGCTGTCAGGTGAGCTAGTTGCTTGGGCTCCTATCACTTGCCTCGTCTTGGCCCCCACCAAAATTCCAGGCTGCTGGTCTGGATCATAGTATTTGGTTTAATCTGGTGCCCTCTCTCTTGTACCCTCTATAAGTCTCATGAGCTGGAGTTTTTTAACCATTATCTAGGACTCATTAACCATTATAGAGTGCTCGGATACTCTGGATGATGACAAATGTAGACCCATATCGCTTTGTCTGGATTAGATAAAGAGGTATCCTGATAAATTAAACAGGTTATCTAATGCACACTGAATCTTCTAAACTCTTCCAAGTTACCTCTCTCTTCTTTTCATTTGCTTATTTATTTAGAATTTGTGCACTACAGGATAGCCATATTAGGCTTCAGAGCAGGGAGAGGGGCAGAGGAGAGGAAGCAAACCATGTGACTGGTGCTGAGGTATTTGTTGGTGAACAAGGGCATTTAATGTCTGTATTATTTGAAGGGTTTTACTTTATGTACTGACTTCTGTTCTTGAGAGAGGACCTGCATATAATCATTGTTTTTTATTCCTGTAAATCGGGGGAAGCTCTACTTGATTTAATAGTATTAGGACAGTGTTTTATATTTAGATTTACTGAGGTTGTTTTTACTTTATTTTTCCTAATGGGGTGCTATAGTATTTTTTGGGGACATTGATGCTGGTGGGATCACTCTTGGTGGTGTTCCTGGTCTAGACTCTATGAGCTGCAGACACAGGACTTTGGAGGACAAAGGAGGAGCTGATGGACAAGAGACTAGGCAAGAATACTAGCAGGGAAGTGCTTGATTGTTCAGTTTTCTGTACTCTGATCTTTATTTTTTAACAAAAGAAGTATTCTGTATCGTTCACGTATAGAATCGGTATCTAATCTTTTTTTCCCCCTTTTTTTACAAGAGGTAGTCTGTACTTGTTACCTTAAAGAGTCAGTGTTCTGAATCTGCTTCTATAGTCCTACCAGAGTGAATTTGTGTTGATAGCAGGCAGTACTGTAACAGACAATATTTGTATTCCATTTGTCAAAGTAGTCAGCATTTTCAGCTGCTGTGAGGGTTTGGGGCTGATTGTTTCTGGCTGATACATGCAGCGGCAAGCAGGGTAAGGGTGAGGGCAAGGGACTGCAGTGGGGTAAAGGCTAAGGCAAATGGTGAAGAGGCTGAGTACAGGGAGGAGAGGGAGGAGAGGGGATGCAGGGAATTTGAGGGGGATGAAGTTATTACTGGTAGTGGTTGTGGGGGGGGCAGGATGGAGAAAGGGGCAAGGCAGTAGGATAGTGATGCAGGTGAGATCAGGGACATATAGAATATAGCCAGGGTTCAGGATGAAGATATGACAAATGGAAGGCACCAGGGGGTGGAGAAAGAAAATGGAGGTAGAATCTTAGTCTTGGGTGACTCGATACTGAAAGAGATGAGATGGGGAGGAAGGTGCATGAAGCACAGCCGAATATGGGTAGAATGTATGCCAGGCATGACAGCAAGTAAAATGGGCCAGTTTATTCTAAAGTGTGAACAGAGGGAAAGGAAGAAACCTCACATTATGGTGCACCTGGGCACAAATGACTTGCAGGGGAACACAGTCGATGTGGCACAGGGGAGGTTCATGGAGCTGGGGAAGCTATGTGAGGAAGTGGAGAGGTCAGTTGCTTTCTCAGAAGTTCTTCCAGTACCCAGAGTGAGAGCTGCCAGAAAGCAGGGGATAGCTGAGTTTAACACTTTGCTGGTATGGTGCCAGACAATAGAGTACGGGCTGGTAGGGGCTGGAATGAAACTTGGGACAACAAAACCCTGTATGTCCCAGACAGATTACACTTGAGTAGAAAGGTGCAGGAGTCATAAAGCAGAAGCTAGGGAGTACATAGTGACCAGGAGTGGATTTAAACTATGTGTGGGGTGTGGCAAGAGGGTAGACAGTAAACAATGTCTCCAAGCAAGAGATATAAATGTGCCTACCCCCCAAATCAGTAAGAAAGGATTAAGTGAGCATACCAATAGGGTTGGTACTAAAAAGGATCATAAGGAGATGGGAACTCAAGGCACATGCTGGAGGGTGGTTTCTTTGAATGCAAGGAGCTTGGGGAATATATCAGCTGAGCTGCAGGCTCTGATGGCAGAAGGTGAGATGGACATAACTGCCATCACTAAAACGTGGGCAACCCAGTACCAGGACTGTGACTTGGCATTCCTCGGGTACAGACTAACCAGAGGGACAGGGAAAAAAGGAAAGGGGGAGGGGTGACTATTTATGTGAGGGAGGGGATACTTTGTAGCAGGGAGGAAGGGGAGGCGGGTAAGCCAAAGACATTATGGGTACAAATCCAAGACACAAAGGGCAGGAAGGTTAGGTTGGGTGCAGTGTACAGATCACCATCTCAAAATGGGAATATGGACAGAGAGTTAGCGGAGCAAATAAGGAAGGTCAGTGGGAAAGGCAACACCATAATTGTAGGGGACTTCAACCTGCCTGGGATTGATTGGAGCATCCCGGTTGCCTCAAGCATCAGGGAACAGATCCTCCTGGAGGTGATCCAGGACAGCTTCCAGGTGCAGATGGTAAGAGAACCAACTAGGGAGGGTAACATTCTGGACCTAGTGCTGACAAATGGAGAGCTTGTCAGGGAGCTGGGGATGGAAAGATCTGCTGGCAGGAGTGACCACCACACAGTATGGTTCTCACTCAGTATGGGTAAGGAGGCTGCCAGCACCAGCACAAAGATATTAGCTTCAGGCATGTGGACATAGGATGGCATAATGCACCTGGCCAGCATCCGCCCACATGTGGATGCAAACCAGAAATGGGAAATCATCAAAATTGGGCTTGCAGAGGCCACTAGCTCATGTACCAAGCTCTAGAGTAAAAAGCCAGGTCCAAGAAACTGAGCTGGTTAAGCAGGGAAGTGATAGAAAAGGTGAGAGATAAAAGAGCAGCCTTTGAAAGATTTATAAGAGCCAAGCAGGGGAGACAGGGAAGAGTACAGAAGAAATCAAGGGAAATGAGCAGAGCAGTAAGGGCAGCCAAGGCATCAAGCGAGCTTAGGCTGGCACTAGGTATCAGAGAAGGGAAAAGGATATCTTCAAGTACATTAGGAGAAGAGGAGCTGCAGAGGCCAAATTGTGAGAATCAGAAAAGATGACGGATGGGTGGAAAGGAGGCAGACCAGACAGAAGCCCTCAGTGATTACTTCTGTTCTATGTTTACCAGGAGAAGCTTGAACCAATGCCTCAGGGATGGGGGGTTGGCATGGGGGATTAATAGATGGGAAATCTCTGGAGAACACAGTCAAGGAAGGCCTAAAGGCACTGAGGGTAGATAAGGTGTCTGGCCCAGACTGTATCACCCCAGGGTTCTGAAGGAGCTGGTGAGGGTCTGGCAGAGCCACTAGCTGACTAATTCAATACCTCACTAAGAATGGGTGCATCCCCAGAATGGAGGATGGTACATGTGGTGCCCTCCACAAGAGTGGACCCAAGGATGAACCAGGCAACTACAGACTGTCAGCCTTACATCCATAGTGGAAAGCTAAGGAGATTATCCTGAAGGAAAGTCTGGTGCCCTTTCTGGAGGTGAATGGTCTCCAAGACAGTAGACAGCATTGGTTTGTCTTGGGAAGATCTTGTCAGACCAACCTGGTGGACATTTACAACTGGGTGACTAGGGCACCCAACAAGGGCCAAGCAGTGGATGTCTTGTATCTGGATTTCAGCAAGGCCTTTGATTCAGTGCCACATGGGAGACTGATAAGCACGTTGAGAAACCAGGGATCAGGGGAGAAAATGATTCAGTGGATCATGAAGTAGCTGAAAGATAGGCAGCAGAGGGTAGTCATAAGGGGAGAACTATCAACCCTTACAGCTGTAACCAGTGGTGTACCACAGGGCTTGGTATTGGGTCCAGTGTTGTTTGGCATCTTCATTGCTGACATCTCGCAGGGGATTAAGAATAAGATCAGACTTTTGCAGATGACACAAATATTGGTGCGGTGGTGGATAACAGAGTGGTGGCAGGGACTTCAGGAGGATCTGGCTAAGCTCAAGCACTGGTCAGAAACATAGCAGCTGATGTTCAAGGCAAAAAAAATGTAAAGTCATGCACTTGAGAGCAAGAAACCCAAGGAATTATTACCAGCTGGGAGGGGGACAGTTATCCCCTACAGAGGAGGAGAAAGATCTTGGGGTGATAATAAGGCAGATGAACCATTCAGTACAGTGCAGAAAAGCATCAGCTAAAGCGAATAAGATGCTGGGGTGTATTGCCAGGGGAAAATCATTCAGGAGAGGGGAAGTCATTCTGCCACTGTACAGGCCATTGGTGAGGCCGCACCTGAAGTACTGCATGCAGTTCTGGTGCCCTACTTACAGAAAGATGTTACATTAATGGAGGGTGTCCAACATAGAGTAAACAGAAAGATCCTCGGTATGGAAGATAAACCCTATGAGGATATACTGAGGGAGATCAACATGTAATCCCTGGAGGAAAGAAGGGATAGAAGGGACATGATAGAGATCTTCAAATATATACAGGGAACAAATAAAGACAGTACAGAAGGAATATTTACATTAAGGAGAGAGAGAGAGGGACACTAGGTGGCATAGTCTAAAGCTGGAGTGTGGTAGACTCAGAATGGAAATGAGAAGGCACTGTTTCATGGACAGGCTAGTGACAGGGTGGAATGCACTGCCTGAAGAGGTGGCATCTTTGAAGTTGGTGGGCAGTTTTAGAGGGATGGGACAAAGTCAGGGGAAGGTCAGCAAGAAGGCACTGAGGGAGGTGGTAACAGCTAGAGAGGATACAGAATGGGATCTGAGAATGGGGAAGGGGGCAGCAGTAGTGTAATGGACTGCTAGCTGCACACTCAAGCAGACTAGGTAGACCATTAGGCCTGTTTCTGCTGGCAGTTTTCATATATGTTGCTATACGTTCATATGTATGTATTTATTCTTTTTTATTGAATTATTTATTTCAATGTTGCCAATTTTCTGTTGGTACCTTCCTCCAACTCTCATCCTGGATCTTCATCCTACTTGGAACTGACTCCTTTTAAGCCATAGCATCTTGCCCACCAGCTTACCCCTCTCCTGAAATAGGGCCCCCAATTCCAGCTGCCTCTTACAATGTACTCAAAGGCAGGTTCAGGATTGTTATCACGCCATGGCTTTCCAGGAGGAGCCATCCTTTTGGCATGCCTGGTAGATGAAAATGGTGCCCAGTCATATGCCATACTGAGCCTAGTGGAGTTTTTTTCCTTAGCTTTTGTACCTGCCCCTAACTCTGTATGGGTGTGCCTGCTCACAATGCTTCTGGGGGAGATGCCAGGCAATGTGTGGTCTCCCACATCAAGAGCAGTGTTTCAACCAAGCCCCCTCTAAGTGTTGTGATTCACTCTAGGAGCAGTGTGGCACTACCCCCCCAAAAAGAACATCTGCACAAGTGTCTGCAACCACCCTGCCGTCCTCCACACCTGATTTCCCAGGCTCAGGGTGCAAACCCAGGTTGGTAGCATGCTGGATCCATCCTATACCACTCAAGGATATCCACTTTTCGGCAGCGTTCTTAGTGTTCAAGTGCATCTTGGGGGACAGGTATAGCTACAGCCAGAGATCACTAACAATCAGTTACAAGCATGAATGACAAATACGTACATACAAAATAAACATAATTACAAATATGTACAAAGTAACACAATCCAATATATGAAAATATACAGCAATCAAAACTTGTTAAGAGCAGCTAAGGGAGTTACAGGAAGAATAAGGAAGATTTGATCTGGGCATACAGATAAGAGAGTATGGGAGAGGTTGAAAACCTATCCTAGTGCTGGTAGAAGAGATGGGACAGGTACAGTACAGGGAACTTTTAAGTTGGTAAACATAGTGTTTTTGAAGGCTTGGACAATACTGAAGGACTTGTTGTTGAGGAGTGTATTCTAAATGGTAGGTGTAGTCATTAGTTTGCATACTCTGGGTATGTGTAGCATGTTACTGCACTGTGATCTCAGAGAGTAGGCCTGTGAAGGTTTAACTAGATGGTTGCTGAGGTACCTTGGATAGAGTCTTTGCATCCATTTGTACTGTACAACAGGGTTGTCCATTTAAGGTCATATCTATTTTCAGGAGGAAGAAAGTTGAGGCTATTGTATAGTATACAATTAGTGTGTGCACTTGTAACAACCCAGTACAAACCTACACATGCTGTTAAATGCCAACAAATAACTGTTTTAGGATTAGCTTCCTAGTGTTCAGGTTCAGTCAACATGCTACTCAAAAGAACACGCATTTGTCAATGCAGAATGTTGTCTTGCTGGCAATGGCATTGATAGTGCAGGAGTTAGAGAGAGATGCATAATAGGAATGGCAGTGAAGTTTTGAACTGACGCCAACCCCACCCCCACCCTGGAGAGACTGACAGGCATTGGGGAGTGCCTTTGGGTCGTCAGTCATAATGCTTACGCCATTTCACCTCACCCTACTCTGCAGACACCGACAAGTGTGACGGTGTGCCTTGGGGTCTTCAGGCCTTATGCTCACCACATTCCATAAGGAGATATGCTGAGATGGGTGCAGTATAGGAGAATGGGGTGAACTTCAGAGCCAAAGAGTACAAGGCACACCTCGATGCCTGTCACTGGCTGCAGGGTGGGGGTGGAATGGCTTGAGCATTACAGCCGACAATCCCAAGTTACACCCTGGCGCCTGTCAGTCTCTACAGGGTGGGGCATTACAGTTGTAAACCCTAACTCCCCAGGTGTTTGCTGGTATTTTCACTCCAAATTTTCATCATGGGCTTTTTGTGACCCCACCTCATGAACAATGGCACTATCAGTTTGTTAGCCAAAAGGTGATTTTGCACAGCAACTGCTCCATTTGGCACCACAGGTGTGAAAACACATTTTGGGCAGGATGTGAAAAATGACAGCTGTACTGTTCATGAGAAGGTGTAAAAAAATGGCAGTGTTGAAAATCATGAGTGAAAATCTGAAAAATTGGTGAAGTCACGAGCGAGCATGGAAACTGCACAACGTGCACCCATAACTCAAATATTTTTGGGATTTTTTTAACCAGATTTTCAACATAGGCATTTTGGACCTCACTCATGAACAGTGGCACTGTGATTTTGTTAATCTGTCTTGAAGTTGATTTCCCACAGTGACTGCACCACTGTCGCCAGATGTGCAAAAACACGTTTCAGGTAGGATGTGAAAAATGACAGCTGTCTGTTCATAAGGAGGTGTGAAAAAATGGCAATGTTGAAAATCTGGAGTGAAAATATTAAAATTTTTTTGAAATTAGGAGTGTGCGTGAAAACTGCACAATGCACGCTCATAAGGCAGTCATTTTTTAGAATTTTTTCACCAGATTTGCAACATAGGCTTTTTGGTACCTCCCTCTTATGAACAGTGGCACTGTCATTTTGTTACTCCTTCCCAAAAGGTGATTCCGTGCAGTGACCGCAAAATCACCTTTCGGGACCAAATAACGAGATGCCAGTGCATGTGTTCATGAGGCGGAGTCCCAAGAACCCCATGTTGAAAATCTGGAGCCAAAATTAGAAAAAAATGGCTGTGATATCCACCTAAGCTGAACCCCTTCCCCCACCCCCACTGATGCCACTATACAGCTTACTGGCATTTCTTCATTTTGCAGTTCGACTTTGAAGAGTCCAGGCGTGCTCCTGCTCGACTGAAGATCACAGTGCGGACCTCCAGAGGTAAGTATGGGGTGAGCAGGGGTGTGGGGAGGTGGGGTTTTATAGAGGGTGGGTGAGGGTTGGGGGGCACCATGGACAACAGACCATTTCTTTTCTCAGGTACAAAAAAAAAAACCCAGACACTGCATCGTGGGATGTTTTTCTTTCTTCTAAGTAAAATAAAACTTATTTTGCACACACTGGGGTGGGCTGCCAGTGCTACGATGACTTTCAGGGGGTGATGTTGGTCACACTGGGGTGGGCTCCCAGTGTGCCACACAATAGGGGTGGGGCGGGGAGGAACATTCTGATGCAGTTGGCTTTCTGTGGCCCGGAGGCACACTGGGTGGGCTCCCAGTGTGCCACACAATGTGGGGGTGTTCAGACATACTGACATGGGGATTGCAACCCTGATGTCAGCCTTCTTTAGTGTGTTAGATGGCGGCAGCGAGCCTCTGCCATGTTTATTGAAATGTTTCACGCGGAAAGGCATGTATGGGAGGTGTGTCATCTGTAACCGCTGCATGAGGAGCTTGTCTCTAATTGCAGCTTCACATTTCTTACAAGTTGTGTCCACTTTACATAATTATTGTGTGAGTGTTAGCATGCTGGCTAATTGGGGAATGGGGATGCACCTACTAAAAGTGTACCTGCATTCACAACACTGACACATGTCTGCATTTCTCCTACTACCACAAGATGTTGCTTGAGCAAGTGCAAGAGAACATAAAAACAAGTTTTAGTATGCTCCCTGACAGTTTTGTGATGGGGTTAGACAGACTTAATTATGATTAGCACAGACTAAGATTATATTCTTTACAAAGGGGGGTTTATTCTTTACAGAGAAGATAATAAGAAAAGGATTGAGGATGGACACCTGTGGGACCACAAGGCTGAGGGGCCTTGGGGATAAGGTCTCAAGATAGACTCCAACCACTTGTGATCTGCAGGTTAGATATGGTTCAGGTTAATCAATGAGATTTTGAGAAAGCATGAAATGATCTAGGTTTTGTAGAATCCCTTGCTTCATTGAATCAAAAGCCTTTGTGACTTCAGTGAAGATTTCCCCTGGTGATGTCCAGTATTTTGGGAAGACACAAGGTCATTTATTACTGTGAGAGAGCAGTGCATGTGGGATGGTTTAAATGGCATCCTGACTTTGCATCAGATAGAGTCCCATTGTAGAGGATAAAGCCGTAGCTGCTTGAGTACCAGTTTTCAAGAGCTTATTGAGAACAGGTAGCACTAAGATGGGACTATAGCTTTTAGATCAGATGATGTGGCAGATTATAGAAACAAAGTGACTGCAGCTACATTCCAAGCTGTAGAAATCAGCTCACTGTGAAGGAAAAATTAAACAGATAGGTTATACTGTAGGTGTTGCTAGTTGAGCTACCCCAAAATTCATGAGGCAAGGTTCAATCTTACAAAGTCCTGCACTTTTAAGGAATCAAGCTCATTTAGGAGTTTTAGGATTTCTTCCTGACTGATATTGGTGAAGCTGAATAGTGTGTCTACATTTGTAAGAGGACACACCTCCTCACAGTATGTACGAGGGTGATTTTTGTCAGAGGAGGAAAAGATTGATAGATGCAGACAGGTTTAAGTTTATGAGATGATGGTTAACAGTATTAGCCATCCTAGCATTCCCATTGATGAGGTTAGTGTTGTAGATCAAGTGTGAGATGGTTTGTGGTTGTTTGGTGTACAATAAGGAACTCAATCCTTCTTCTATCCCAGTAGGTATTCTCTCACATCTAGCTTGGCCCACCCAGTGTAATCCATCTGAGTTTGTTTATCATGTACATATGGTATAACATAGAAACATAGACTTTGATGGCAGATAAGGACCGCTTGGCCCACTTAGTCTGCCCATTTCTTACCTACAGGATAAGCTGCAGATCCTAGTTAACCAACAGCCTATTTCTTCCTACCCTACAAAATTGTCTTATGTCTGTCCCATGCATTCTTAAATTCTCCACAGTTTTAGACCCCACTGTCACAGATTCACTCAGCAGGTCCGACCCTCTACTCCCAAAGTGTCAACCTCTGAGCACAGTCTTGTGAACAGTGTAACAGACAAGGTAACCCTCTTGTCTGTTTTTGTGAGTTCAGATCAACCTTTGGTCTCAAGTTCTGGGGAGATTCAAACTGTTAACCTCTTGCTAGGGAAAAAAAGTAACAATGGCACTGCAGGTATTATAAAGATGAAAATGATTTTAATCAGTGCATTTCATATGCACAGCCGCCCAGCAGTACAGGATAGTGCAAAATAGTGTGAAACTAGTTGAGGTTGCAAGCCTGTACTGCTGAGCACTGTGCATATGAAATGGACTGATTAAAATCATTTTCATCTTTATAATACCTGCGGTGCCATTGTTCCTTTTTTTCCTTACTGACTATTTACTACAAGTTGGCACGTACGGGTGGAGCTGAGGATTTGTTGTATTCTAACCTCTTGCTAGCATACCCAATGTACAGGCTCAGATATATCTGTCTTCGGGGGGCCAGATATCTTTGCCTATGGGCACCTAACCAGGTAGTCAGAGATGAACCCTTAAAAACTTTAATAAAGACCTCAGATTTAAAACGCTTATCTTTCCAGTTTGGTACCACCATACAAGCTTATGTCTGCTGTCTGCTATAACCATAAATATTTCTTAGCAAAGAAAGCAATTCAAAGACAGACCAGGTATGCTCTAAAATTAGAGTTTTACTAAAATATGTAATAATATGTCAAACATACAATACAGAACTCTTATATCACAAGACATACATATCTTTAAACAAAACCAGGTTTAAAACAGTGCAATTCCTACAGCAATATTTAGATTTGTCTAGCTTTCTAAATATCTGTTTTCAGTGCTCAGATGTTTTCTTGGTCAGTGTCAGATAAAAGAGTGTCTGTAGTGAAACAGAATAATCTTTACAAGCTGTATTTGCCAACCCCTTTTGGATGAGGTCATCCAGCTCCTCCTCTGTCAAAATATCTAAAAAATACATATTTCTATACAACCACAGGATGTAATTTCAAAGTATTAATTATGCAACCTTAGCATAACTCAAGTTTCAAATGACACTTCTTTGATCCCAGGATGAGTTTCCTCCTCCAGGACATGAAGGAACATTTACACTTCACCCCTGTGTAAGAACTTGAGTTTCTTCAATGTTGTAAAATGGATATTTCAGGGCTTAGCTACAAATAACCCATATCCTAACTAAGGCTATAAAATGCAAACTCTTAGGAGTTAATCTAATCACAGAGATCTGCTGATTAGCATATCCTGTCCTGTTAGAACTGAAACCTGGGGGTGAGTGAGGTCATTCCAAGTGCACTGGCATTTCCAGCAGACAAATTCAATACCACATTTCTGCTATTTTTAAGAAATAAAAAATGATACAGCACTCAGAGCTTGCTGTCTATGTCACAATTCCTCCCCACCTAGACTGAATTTGTGGGCTCATCCCTGCATGGGATGTGCTTCCCAAATCAGTTCACTCCTCATAGACCCTAGACAGCCATCTGAGTTTTTATTATTTGCTCCAGCCCTATGTACAATTTTAGATCATACCCTTGTAAAGCAAGGCTCCATCTTAACAGTCTCCATTGTTCTTCCCCATCTGCATCAGCCAAACCAGGGGTTATGGTTAGTCTGCACCACGTAATGCTGCCCATACAAAGCATGGCTCCAATTTCTTTAGGGCCCACACTATGGCAAGACACTCCTTTTCCACCATGGAGTCGCTTGCTCCCTGGGGAGCAGAGTCTGACTCAGGAATGCTATGGGTGATCTGTCCCTTGGCTGGAAGTCTGGCTCAGTACTGCCCCAATACCCACATCTGAGGCATCTGTCTGAACTATAATTTTTTGCTAAAGTCTGGACTTGTCAAAACAGGAGCACTGCACAGTGCCTCCTTCAGTCTGGTAAAGGCTTCCTCACAGGCTGGGCCCCAGGTAATTTTCTTTGGCATCTTTTCCTTTGTCAGGTCAGATGGGGAGCAGCCAGGGCACTGTAATTGGGTACAAATTTCCTGTAGTACCCTGCTGTCCCTAGAAAGCTCCTGGCCTGCTTCTGGGTTTCTGGTCTGGGCCATGCCTGGATCACCTCTATCTTTATTGGTTACCTACCACATGCCGAGGTATGCCACTTCTCCCATGGCCACCTGGCACTTCTTGGCTTTGACAGTGAGCCCGGCCCTCTGTATCCTGCCCAGCACTTCCTTAAGGTGTGAAAGGTGTTCCTCCCAGCTGGTACTGAAGATGGCAATGTCATCCAGGAACGCCACGGCATACTCCTCAGCACCATTTAACACCTGGTTCATCAACCTTTGGAAAGTGGCAGGGCATTCTTCATTCTGAAAGGCATTACTTTAAACTCAAATAAGCCTATCAGAGTGATGAAGGCCAACCTCTCCCTAGCTCTGTCTGTCAATTCTACCTGTCAATACCCCTTGGTCAGGTCAATAGTCGTAAGGTAGGTCGCCCCTCCCAACTTGTCCAGGAGTTCATCCGTCTGGGGCATCGGGTGGGCGTCGGACTTTGTGACTGCATTCAGTCCATGATAGTCCACACAGAAATGTGTTGAGCCATCTGGCTTGGGAACAAGGACTACAGGTGAGGCCCAGGGGCTGTGAGATCTCTGGATTACCCCTAAATCCAGCATCTCCTCCACTTCCCTCCTAATGTCCTTTTGGACAGCATCTGACACCTAATATGCTGTCTGCTGAATGGGCATCTGTGTCCCTGTCTCCACATCATGAGTCACTATGGGGGTTAGTCAGGGCTTGGCGCTAAACAAGGGGGCAAAGTATGCTAAAACCTCACTTACTTTCTGAATCTGGCCCGGGGTCAGCTGAGGAGACAATTTTACTGCTGCCACAGAGGACTACCGCTTACTGTCTTCCACCAAATCCAGAAGGGGTCTCCTTCATCCGTCCCCTCCCCATGACTACACACTGCAAACACCATGTCAGCCCTATTTGCATATGGCTTCATCATATTGACACGGTACATCCTTTCAGTCTGTCTTCTGACAGGTAACTCCACAATGTAGTTCATGTCATTTACCTTCCTAACCACTTTGTACGGTTCTGCCCACTCAGTTTGCAGCTTGTCTTTCTGGACCGGAATAAGGACCATTACTTCCTGACCCACCATGCACAAGCGAGGTCTGGCTCTGCGGTCATACCACATCTTTTGTTTTTGTTGGGCAGCTGCCAGGTTGCTCTGGGCTGTCCCATAAGCTCCTTCAGCCTTTCCTAAACCTAAGGATGTAATCCACAATGGGAGTTCCTGGGTGGCATGCTTGCCTTCCCAGTCCTCCCGGATCAAGTCTAGGGGCCCACGTACCCGGCGTCCATATAAGAGTTTGAAGGGGGAAAATCCTGTTGATTCTTGGGGCACCTCCCTGTATGCAAACAACAGGTGGGGAAGGTATTTCTCCCAGTCCCTCTCATGCTGTTCAGCAAACACCCAGAGCTTTGACTTTATGGTACCATTGAAATGTTCCACAAGTCCATTGGCTTGTGGGTGATATGGTGTCATGCATCTCTGCACTACCCCACACTTCTCCCATAAACATTTCATCAGGTCTGACATGAAGGAACCCCCTCGATTGGTGATTACATCCTGCGGAAACCTAGCACGGGAGAAAATCCCAAGTAAGACATCTGCTACTTTGTCTGTCTTCAGAGGATAGGGCAACTGCCTCTCAGTGCCGGGTGGCATAATCTACCACAGTCAGGATGAATCTCTTCCAGAGGGCTGGGGTATTAAAGGCCCCACAATATCCATTCCACCCTCTGAATGACTCCTGCACTATGGGCAAGGGGATCAGGGTGGCTTGGTTTCTTGCCCGCCTTCCCTATTTCTTGGCACCGGTGACAAGACCTGCAATACTCCTTCATCTGCTGGGTGAAGTTAGGCCAGTAGATATTCTGGGCCAACCTCTGCATTGTACCCACAATTCCCAGATGACCAGACAAGGGAATATCATGTGCAATTTTGAGCAACTGCTCACGATACCCCGGGGAACGACAAGCTGCCTGCCTAGCATTCCTCCCTCTGTCTGTACTGCCTGTGTATTCATAAGTCCATTTTCCCAATAAACCTTATGTCTGCCATCACCTCCTGTGTGCCCTTTGAGTCTGCCCAAGCCCTCAGTTTCTTTAAACTAGGGTCACTCCTCTGAGCAGCTGCAGACCTCTCACACAGTCCCAAGGTATGGGACAGGTCCCTTCAGTCATTAAACTAGGGGTCCCTAGCACTAGTGTCAGGGCCATCAGGATCACTTCAGTCCTAACCTCTGACACGGGTCACCCTCCTCTTCAGAGTAACCCTCTGTAGCTGTGTGGTTACTTGCTACTGGGGAAATTTCTACCCACTTTTTATCAGTCTCCCATCTGGAGACACAGGCTGGGAACCAGACTCTCAGCAGTTTTCACACTGGTTTCTGTGAGGCTCAGGGAATATTATTTTCCCTTGCTGCTTGGTTATGGGTAACTGCCATACCACCGCCTGCTGGAGATTGTTACCCAGGAACACATCCACTGCTAATGTGTTGGCTACAACCACCTACTGCACAGTTCCCCCTGTTTCACCCCAGTCCAGGAGAACACTAGTGAGTGGCAATGTTTTCTCTTCACCAGTAAACCCTTGTACAGTTACATATTTTTTGGGTATAAGCTGACCAGGCTGTACCATATCCCCCTTTACCAATGTCAGAGATGCCCCTGTGTCCCTTAACCCCTGTGTCTGTACCCCATTTACCATGACTGGGTGCATGTGTTCCCTCATGTTCACTGGCATGCTTCCAGGGACACACTAACAACCCACTTCTTTTCTAGCACCCTGTTGTGTATTATGGCTCACCATTTTGGGGCACTGTCTGGCAATATACCCAGTTTCTTTACACTACCAACAGGCATTTCTTACTTCAGAGAAATATTTTCTTTGAAACCTGGGGCTAACTGGTTTTAGTGGAGGCAGTGAGGGTTTTAGCTGCCCTGAAGGTGTGCTTTTCCCTTTTTTTGTGCTGCCATGCCCACCCCATTCATTCACAGAGCAGGTCTGCTCTTGGCATATCGGTCTGAGAGTTCAGCAGCCTCTTGCACTGTTTTTGGATCTCGGTCCTCTAGGCAGGTTTTTAGCTGTACTGGGCATGCCGAATAAAACTGTTCTAATAAAGTCACATTTTCAATTTTATCAACAAAATTTGCCTCAATTCCTTGCCACCAACGTTTTAAAAACTGACGTTGTTTTGTGGCTAGCTCCTCATAGCTCCTATCAGGGCTTCTCCTGATCTTATGGAATTTAGCTCTGTATGATTCAGCAGTTAATTCAAACTTTTTTAACAGTGCAGCTTTTAGTTTGCTGTAATCATTGCTGTCTTCATTGTTCATTTGACCAAATGCATCTCGAGCTTTCCCGGTAAGTAGCGGGGATAGCTGGAAGCTCCAGGACTCTCTAGGAATTTTAGCCTGAATACAAACTTTTTCAAAAGAATTTAAAAAGGTGTCCATGTCCTCCCCTTCCTTAAACTCAGCTGTTAATTTGGAGTTCAATTTGTAACCCAGTCATGCAGTCCCAATTAAACCCAAGCCACTTACCTGCTCTGGTGCCGCTGGTTAGAGTCGCATCTTCCAGCTCGTGTTGCCTCTGGTGCTCCTCTCTTCTCCTCTGCAGCTGCTGGCACTTGCACTCCTCATGGTCTGCCTCCCTCTGTTGTCGCTCCGTCTCTCTGCATTCTCACTCTGCCTCACGTTCCGCCTCTCGCCTCTCTCATTCTCTCCTACCTTGGGACTTCAACTCCATCCTGCGCAACTCAATTTGCAGTTTGAGTACCTCTGTATTCAGGATACTGGTGGCCATTCCTTGCTGATGTGGCCCTTCATTGACAGTGGCCCTGCTGTCCTTTTCAGTCACGGTCAGTGACTCACTGATCTGGGTATCTGCTACCATCAGGGCCTCTATGAGGTTTTGCTTTTTGGCTGTCACCTCAAATGGGACTCCCCTGTCCCTGCACAACTGCTTCAAGTAATCTACAGTGTGCCTGCTGTAGTCGGAAGCCATCTTCTTCTTCCCTGACTACAGCTACTCTGACTTTGCACTTTAGAAAAAAAATAAAATAGGTAGGAACTTGACTGTTCACCAAGTGATATATAGTTCTGTTTCCTTTTTAAAATAAAACTCTGTCTGTTTCTTTCTTTGCAAGAGAGCCTATGGTCTCAGCTGACACAGAACAATACAGCTTGTGATACCAAAATAATGCCACCGCTGCCAACCAATCTGTCACAGATTCACTCAGCAGGTCAGGCCCTCTACTCCCAAAGTGCCAACCTCTGAGTGCAGTCTTGTGAATAGTGTGACAGACAAGGTAACCCTCTTGTCTGTTTTTGTGAGTTCGGATCAAGCTTTGGTCTCAAGTTCTGTGGCGATTCAAACTGTTAACCTCTTGCTAGCATACCCAATGCACATTTTCAGATATATCTGTCATCAGGGGCCAGATATATTTGCCTATGGGCACCTAACCAGGTATTCAGAGATGAACTCTTAAAAACTTTAATAAAGACCTCAGATTTAAAACACTTCTCTTTCCAGTTTGGTACCACCATACAAGCTTATGTCTGCTGTCTGCTATAACCATAAATATTTCTTAGCAAAAGAAAGCAATTCAAAGACAGACCAGGTATGCTCTAAAATTAGAGTTTTTACTAAAATATATAATAATATGTCAAACATACAATGCAGAACTCTTATATCACAAGACATACATATCTTTAAACAAAACAAGGTTTAAAACAGTGAATTCCTACAATATTTAGATTTGTCTAGCTTTCTAAAAACCTATTTTCAGTGCTCAGATGTTTTCTTGGTCAGTGTCAGATAAAAGTGTGTCTGTAGTGAAAAAGAATCATCTTTACAAGCTGTATTTTCCAAACCCTTTTGGATGAGGTCATCCAGCTCCTCCGCTGTCAAAATATCTAAAAAAATATATTTCTATACAACCACAGTATGTAATTTCAAAGTATTAATTCTGCAACCTTAGCATAACTCAAGTTTCAAATGACAATTCTTTGATCCCAGGATGAGTTTCCTCCCTCCAGGACATGAGGGAACATTTATACTTCACACCCCTGTGTAAGAACTTGAGTTTCCTTCCAATGTTGTAAAATGGATATTTCAGGGCTTAGCTACAAATAACCCACATCCTAACTAAGGCTATAAAATGCAAAGTCTTAGGAGTTAATCTAGTCACAGAGATCTGCTGATCAGCATATCCTGTCCTGTTAGAACTGAAACCTGGGGGTGAGTGAGATCATTTCAAGTGCACTGGCATTTCCAGCAGACAAATTCAGACAAATTCAATACCACATTTCTGTTATTTTTAAGAAATAAAAATGATACAGCACTCAGAGCTTGCTGTCTATGTCACACTCACAACCTCCTCAGGAAGGCTGTACCATGCATTCACCACCCTCTCCCTCCTTTCCTCAAGGGTATACATATTAAGCTCCTTTAGTCTCTCCTCGTATGGCTTCTCTTGCAGACCCAGCACCATTTTAGTTTTCCTCCTCTGGACTGCCTCCATCCTGTCTATGTCCTTGCGGAGGTGAGGTCTCCAGAACTGGACATAGTACTCCAGATGGGTTCTCACCAACTGTCTGTACAGAAGGTTAACAACTTCCTGTTTTCTACTGGTGATGCCTCTCCCTATACATCCCAGTATCCCTCCGGCCCTCCCTACTGCCTTCTTACATTGCTTGCTTACCTTAAGGTCATCTGATATGATTACCCCCAGGTCCCTTTCCATTTTTGTTGTTGTTATTACTTCCCCCCCATTGTATAATCTTCCCCTGGGTTTTTGTTTCCCAGGTGCATTATTTTGCACTTCTTTGCATTGAATCCAAACTGCCATACTTCTGACCATTCCTCCAACCTTGCCAAGTCCCTTCTCATCCTTTCCTCACCTCCTTGTGTATCAACCCTATTGCAGATCTTTGTGTCATCTGCAAAGAAGCATACTTCTCCTTCCAGTCTCTCTGCAATGTCACTTATAAAGACATTAAAAAGGACTGGACCCAGTAATGAAACCTGCAGTACCCCACTAGTAACCCTTATATACTTTGTAATGTATTCATATTGCTCCCTACATTTTCAGTCATTTGATTGAAAATATGAATTTTCAGATCTGACACCAATTTGTGTAACTATTTGTAGTACTCTGAGACTATTTAGTACATATGACTCTGCTACTGTACCTTGTCACCCCAGACCTTTCTTGCAAAATACATGCTGCACCTAAATGTGGCTATCCTGTAATATAAAGCTCTAAATAGATATGTTATCTTGATCACTGCTAGTGGATAGGAAGGATACCTTTTCTGGATAAATAGAATCCACTCTAGAAAATCTGCAACAAACCAGGTGCAGTAGTCTCATTAGAGCCCATGCTGTACCGGGTGGGATATATGCATGCAAGGTGCGTATCCTGCCCGTGGAGCTCCACACCTGTGGACAGGTACATGTTACTGGTATTCACCAATGGCCATGACCTGTCCATGGGCACACACCTCCAGTGTGCAGCAGTCCACAAGGTGGACAGGGTGGAGTTGCAGACCCGGGTGGGCATCCAGTCGGATGCCCATCCTGGGACCAACAGTGGCTCTCTTGCATGGTAGGGAATGTGTTGGCTGTACTCCCCATGGATGTCTGCATGGGCGGTGGCTGTGGAGGTGAGAGGTGGGTAGTGCTGCCAGCTGTGCCATGTCCCCAACCAGATGGGGTGTGACTGGGATTGGTGGTGTTGGCATGAGGTTGAGATGGGGAACGATCATGCCACCCACCACAACAGCAGGGTGAGGGTCATGAGGTGGGCAGGGTGTGTGTTGGGGGCTGTGGTCCAGGGACAGTGACCCATATATGGGGGGTGGGGTGGCATGCATGGGATGTGTGAGTCACAGCTGGTTGCAGGGTGGGTGCCCCTGGGTAGCCACAGGCAGCCTTTGTGTAGTGTCCCTTTGTTGAGGAATGGAGGCACAGGGTGTGTAGTGGGCTTATGACAGGGTTTCCATGGTGCACTGGCTGCCCCTATGCCCTGGTGCACAGCTCTATGCGGCTTGTGCATGCAACTGGCACGCCCTACCACCTGCCTCTTGCCCATTACAGTCCGCATGAGTAGGGATCATGTGCATAGAGGCTGTGCACCCTGTTTTGCTTATGCTGCTGGGCAGTACAATAGGTGTGGAGTGTCTCTGTGCCACACATATGTGGTGCAGAGGTGCTCCATCTCACACTTGGACAGCTGGTTCTGATCCCTGTATCATTTTGTTTTGTAAATATAAAAAAGTATGATGGACTGTGTCAAGAGAAAATGCTGTCTTGCTGGAATTGACACATCAAACCCCCCAAGGGATATGTTCAAAGGACCGGAGGTAGCTTAAACTGCAGATATCTGAGGTGCAATTATCTTGTTAGTTTGCTTTGAAGGCAGAAACCAAGATATCCATTTTATAATGCCCTCAGGGAAATCCTTTGATGTGCACTAGGTGTCAGGAGAAAAGGACACAGGGCCAGTTTTATGGTATCCTCCCAGGAAGACAGCTCATTTCATCAAAGAGACCTTTGATGTCTGGGTATACCAGGTCCAAAACTAAATTAAGAGTCCAATATACATTTGCATGGAGAATACAGTGACTGACATCAAAGAGACTTTAGATGTCTGGTGAAAAGCAGAGCACAGACCAGTTTGGACTAGTCACATAAAGAGAGGTGGTTACTTATGTCATCTATTATTTTTTAAATATCTTAGTAGGACAGCCTGTGTTATAAAATATTCATTTTATACACCAAGGTGGAGTTAGGTGACTCAGAGAGAAAGGCCGGCTCAAGACTGTTTTTAAACTACTGAGCAGACCTTAGAGGGAGACCTTCATATTGCTGACTGAGAGAGGAAGAACATCAAATCACTGAAAGATTAAGAAGCAAGGAGAGCTTAGATAAAACCAGTCTGAGTGTTATTATTTGTAGGAAGCTGCACTTTTAAACCTGTTTGTTTTAAGGCTGTATGTGTTGAGATATCTTGTTCTGTATTTTACTGTTTTCCTATTTTATCTATTTTAAAGTAAAGATATATATTTAAAAACGGAAACTGCCTGGTGTGCCTTGAAATTTCTTTTTATATAAGTGAAGCTTTGAAAGTTATAGTTGACACTGTGTATGAGCTTATTGTGATACCAAACTGGGAAATGGATAGAGTACTTTGAGGTCTCTGCATAGAGTTCTAAGGGTTCATTTTGCAATACCTGGTTAGGTGCCCATAGGCAAAGATATCTGCCCCGAAACAGAATTTTCTGATCCTGATAATTGGGTATGCTAAGAAGAGGTTATCAGTTTGAATCCCTCCAGAACTTGAGACTGAGGTGACTTGAACTCACAAAACAGACAAGAGGGTTACCTTGTACTGTTCACTGTTCACAATTCTATGCTCAGAGGTTGGCACTTTGGGAGTAGAGGGCTGACCTGCTGCGTGAATATGTGACAGACTGATGGCAATGGTGGGATAAAAAGTTTGGTGGTATAAGCTTTATTGTTTAGTGTGTCAGCTTGGACTGTTCAGCTCACTTGGAAAAAAGAAAGGCAGTGTTTTATTTCAAAAGGAAAAAGAACTATATCCCTTGGCTTACAGTCAA
Organism: Neoceratodus forsteri; assembly: GCA_016271365.2. Lineage (NCBI taxonomy): Eukaryota > Metazoa > Chordata > Ceratodontiformes > Ceratodontidae > Neoceratodus > Neoceratodus forsteri. The sequence continues at coordinate 633,156,212 of CM028132.1, forward strand.
GTTTCTACCCGTTTTTTTTTTCTAAAGTGCCAGTCAGATTAGCAGTAGTCAGGAAAGATGGCTTCCAACTACAGCAGGCACACTGTAGAATACTTAAAACAGTTGTGCGAGGACAGAGGAGTCCTGTTTGAGGTGACAGCCAAAAAGCAGAACCTCATAGAGGCCCTGATGGTAGCAGATACCCAGAGCAGCAAGTCACAGACCATGACTGAAAGGGACCAGACCTCGAGTGTGGCAGGGCTAGTGGCCAGTGCTGTGTCCAGGTCCAGTGAGGAGGACAGCAAGGCCACTGTCAGTGAAGGGCCACAGCAGCAGGGGAAGATCACCAGAATCTTGAATCCAGAGGTACTCAGGCTGCAAGTTAAGTTGCACAGGATGGAACTGGAGGCAGATCGAGACAGACCGTGAGGCAGAGTGAGAACAGTGAACGGAAGATCGTAAGCAGCATGAGTGCCAGCGAGATGCAGAGGATAAGAAACAACGAGAACACCAAGATGCAGACCATGAGGAGCAGGAGCACCAGAGGCAACACAAACTGGAGAAGATATGACTCTGACCAGCGGCACCAGAGCAGGTAAATGGCTTGGGTTTAACTGGGACTGTAGGACTGGGTTACAAATTGAACTCCAAATTAATAGCTAAGTTTAAAGAGGGGGAGGACATGGATGCCTTTTTAAATTCTTTTGAAAACATTTGTATTCAGGCTAAAATTCCTAGAGAGTCCTGGAGATTCCAGCTATCCCCGCTACTTACCAGGAAAGCTCGGGATGCATTGGGTCAAAAGGATAATGAGGACATCAATGATTACAGCAAGCTAAAAGCTGTACTGTTAAAAATATTTTAATTAACTGCTGAATCATACAGAGCTAAATTCCATAAGCTCAGGAGAAGCCCTACTATGAGCTATGAGGAGCTAGCCATGAAACAGCGTCAGTTTTTAAAACATTGGTGGGAAGGAATTGAGGAAAACTCTGTTGATAAAACTGAAAATGTGATTTTATTAGAACAGTTTTATTGGGCTTGCCCAGCAGAGCTAAAAACCTGGTTAGAGGACCGAGATCCCAAAACAGTGCAAGAGGCTGCTGAACTCTTGGACCACTATGCCAAGATGCAGACCTGCTCTGAGAGTGAATGGGGCAGGCATGCAATGCAGAAAGGGAAAAGCACACCTTCAGGGCAGCTAAAACCCTCACTGCCTCCACCAAAACCAGTTAGCCCCAGGTTTCAACAAAAAGATTTCTCTGAAGTAAGAAATGCCTGTTAATTGTGTAAAGAAACTGGGCATGTTGCCAGACAGTGTCCCAAAAAGGCAAGCCATAATACACAACCAGGTGCTAGAAAAGAAGTGGGCTGTTTGTGTGTCCCGGGAAGCATGCCAGTGAACATGAGGGAACACATGCACCCAGTCATGGTGAATGGTGTACAGACGCAGGGGTTAAGGGACACAGGGGCATCCCTGACCTTCGTAAAGGGGGATCTGGTATAGCCTGGTCAGCTTATACCCAATAAATAAGTCACTGTCCAAGGGTTCATGGGTAAAGAGAAAACATTGGCACTGGCCAGTGTTCTCCTGAACTGGGGTGAAACAGGGGGAACTATGCAACAGGTGGCTGTAGCCAAAACATTAGCAGTGGATGTGATCCTGGGTAACAATCTCCAGCAGGGGATAGTATGTGCAGTTACCCATAGCCAAGCGGCAAGGGAAAATTGTAGTTCCCTGAATGTGACAGAAACCAGTGTGGAAACCACCGGGAGGCTGGTTTCCAAGCCTGTGTATCTTGATGGGGAGACTGATAAAACGGGGGTAGAAATTTCACCAGTAGCAAGTAACCATACAAATACAGAGGGTTACTCCGAAGAGGAAGGGGTGACCTCTTGTCAGAGGGTTGGGACTGACAGTGATCCTGAGGGCCCTGATGCTAGTGCTAGGGACCCTAGTTTAGCAACTTAAGGGGACCTGTCCCATGCCTTGGGACTGTGTGAGGGGTTTACAGCTGCTCAGAGGAGTGACCCTAGTTTAGAGAAGCTTAGGGCTTGGGCAGACTCTGACAGAGCACAGGGAGGTGACGGCAAACATAAGGTTTATTGGGAAAATGGACTTATGTATACTTAGGCAGTATAGACACAGGGAGGTGTGCTAGGCAGGCAGCTTGCCATTCCCCAGGGATATCGTGAGCAGTTGCTCAAGTTTGGCAATAATATTCCTTGTCTGGTCATCTGGGAATCATGCACACTATGCAGCAGTTAGCCCAGAATTTCTACTGGCCTAACTTCACCCAGCAGATGAAGAGTATTGCAGGTCTTGTCACTAGTGCCAAGAAATAGGAAAGGCAGGCAAGAAACCCAAGCTGCCCTGATTCCATTGCCCATAGTGGAGGAGCCATTCCAGAGGGTGGGAATGGATATTGTGGGGCCTTTAAATACCCCAGCTCTCAGGGAAGAGATTCATACTGACTGTGATGGATTATGCCACCCAGTACCCAGAGGTAGTCGCCCCTATCCTCACTGAGGGAAAGACAAAGTGGCAGATGCCTTACTTGGGATTTTCTCCCATGTTGGGTTTCTGCAGGAGGTAATCACTGATCAAGGGGTTCCTTCATGTTGGACCTGATAAATGTTTATGGGAGAAGTGTGGGTGGTGCAGGATGCATGACACTGTATCACCCACAAGCCAATGGGCTCGTGGAATGATTCAATGGTACCCCAAAGTCAATGCTCCAGGCATTTGCTGAACAGCATAGGAGGAACTGGGAGAAATACCTTCCCCACCTGTTGTTTGCATACAGGGAGGTGCTTAAAGAGTTGACAGGATTTTCCCCCTTCAAACTCTTATATGGACGCCGTGTACATGGGCCCTTAGACTTGATCTGGGAGGACTGGGAAGGCAAGCACACAACCCAGGGAAGTCCCATTGTGGATTACATCCTTAGGTTCAGGAAAAGGCTGAAGGAGCTTATGGGGACAGCCCAGAGCAACCTGGCAGCTGCTCAACAGAAACAAAAGTGTGGTACGACTGCAGGTGAGAGTCTCTCGTACATGGTGGGTCAGGAAGTCATGGTCCTTATTCTGGTCCAGAAAGATGAGCTGCAAGCTGAGTGGGCAGCACCGTACAAAGTGGTTAGGAAGATAAATGACGTGAACTACATTGTGGAGTTATCTTACTGTAGACAGACAGAAAGGATGTACCATATCAACATGATGAAGCCATATGCCAATAGGGCTGACATGGTGTTTGCAGTGTGTAGTCAGGGGGAGGGGATGGATGAAGGAGTCCCCCTTCTGGACTTGTTGGAAGAGAGTAAGCAGGAGTCCTCTGTGGAGGCAGTAAAATTGTCTCCCCAGCTGATTCCTGACCAGATCCAGAAAGTAAGGGAGGTTTTAGCAGACTTTGCCCCCTTGTTTAGTGCCAAGCCTGGACTAACCCCCTTAGCGACACATGATGTGGAGACAGGGACACAGACGCCCATCTGGAGGACAGCATATCGGGTGTCAGAGGCTGTCCAAAAGGACATTAGGAGGGAAGTGGAGGAGATGCTGGATTTAGGGGTAATCCAGAGATCCCACAGTCCCTGGGCCTCACCCGTAATCTTTGTGCCCAAGCCAGATGGCTCAACTCATTTCTGTGTGGACTATCATGGACTGAATGCAGTCACAAAGTCAGACACCCACCCGATACCCCGGACGGATGAACTCCTGGACAAGTTGGGAGGGGTGACCTACCTTACGACCACTGACCTGACAAAAGGGTATTGGCAGGTAGAGTTGATGGACAGAGCTAGGGAGAGGTCAGTCTTCATCACTCCAATAGGCTTATTTGAGTTTAAAGTAATGCCTTTCAGAATGAAAAACTCAGTGGCCACTTTCAAAAGGTTGGTGAACTAGGTGTTAAATGGTGTTGAGGAGTACGCTGTGGCATACCTGGATGACATTGCCATCTTTAGTACCTGCTGGGAGGAACACCTATCCCATCTTAGGGAAGTGCTGAGAGGATACAGGGCATGGCTCACTGTTAAAGCTGAGAAGTGCCAGGTGGCCATGGGAGAAATGGCATACCTCAGGCATGTGGTAGGCCAGGGACAGCTCTGTCCTAACCAAATAAAGATAGAGGTAATCAAGGCATGGCCCAGGCCAGAAACTCAGAAGCAGGTCAGGGGTTTTCTCAGGACAGCAGGGTACTATAGAAAATGTGTACCCAATTACAGTGCCCTGGCTGCTCCCCTATCTGACCTGACAAAGAAACAGATGCCAAAGAAAATTACCTGGTGCCTAGCCTGTGAGGAAGCCTTTTCCAACGAAAGGAGGCACTGTGCAGTGCTCCTGTTTTGACAAGTCCTGACTATAGTAAAACCTTCATAGTTCAGACTGATGCCTCAGACATGGGTATTGGGGCAGTACTGAGCCAGACATCCAGCAAGAGAAGGGACCACCCAATAGCCTACCTGAGTAAAAAGTTACTTCCAAGGGAGCAGTCACACTCCATGGTTTAAAAGGAGTGCATTGCCGTAGTGTAGGCCCTAAAGAAATTGGAGCCATACTTGTATGGGCAGCATTTTGTGGTGCAGACTGACCACAACCCCCAGTCTGGCTGATGCAGATGGGGAAAAACAATGGCCGATTACTAAGATGGAGTCTTGCTTTGCAAGGCTATGATATAGCCATTCTACATAGGGTTGGGCGATCAATCAGAACTCAAATGGGTTGTCCCATGTGTATGAGGACTGAACTGATTTGGGAAGCTCATCCCATGCAGGGGATAGACCCCCCATATTCAGTCTAGGTGGGGAGGAATTGTCACACTTGGACAGCTGGGTCTGATCCCTGTATCATTTTTTTTTAAATATAAAAAAAGTATGATGAACTGTGTCAAGAGAAAATGCTGTTTTGCTGGAATTGACACATCAAACCCCCACAGGGATAAGTTCAAAGGACAAGAGGTAGCTTAAACTGCAGATATCTGAGCTGCAATTATCTTGCTAGTTTGCTTTGAAGGCAGGAACCAAGATATCCATTTTATAATGCCCTCAGGAAATCCTTTGATGTGCACTAGATGTCAGGAGAAAAGAGGCACAGGCCAGTGTTATGGGTATCCTCCCAAGAAGCCAGCTCATTTCATCAAAGAGACCTTTGATGTCTGGGTATACCAGGTCCCAGACTAAATTAAGGAGTCCAGTATACATTTGCTTGGAGAATACAGTGACTGACATCAAAGAGACTTTTGATGTCTGGTGAAAAGCAGAGCATAGACCAGTTTGGACCAGTCACATAAAGAGATGCGACTCTTTATGTCATCTATTATTTTTTTAAACATATTAGTAGGACAGCCTGTGTTATAAAATATTCATTTTTATACATCAAGGCGGAGTTAGGTGACCTCAGAGAGATGACCGGCTCAAGACTTTTTTTTAAACTACTGAGCAGACCTTAGAGGGGAGATCTTCATATTGCTGACTGAGAGAGGAGGAACATCAAAGCACTGAAAGATTAAGAAGTAAGGAGACCTTAGATAAAACCAGACTGAGTGTTATTATTTGTAGGAATCTACACATTTAAACCTGTTTGTTTTAAGGCTGTATGCGTTGGGATATCCTGTTCTGTATTTTACTGTTTTCCTATTTTATCTATTTTAAAGTAAAGATATATATTTAAAAAACGGAAACTGCCTGGTGTGCCTTGAAATTTCTTTTTATATAAGTGAAGCTTTGAAGGTTATAGTTAGCACTGTGTATGAGTTATTGTGATACCAAACTGGGAAACGGATAGAGTTCTCTGAGGTCTTGCATAGAGTTCTAAGGGTTCATTTTGCAATACCTGGTTGGTACCCATAGGCAAAGATATCTGCCCCCAAGACAAATTTTCTGAGCCTGGATAATTGGGTACGCTAACAAGAGGTTATCAGTTTGAATCCCTCCAGAACTTGAGACTAAGGTGACTCGAACCCACAAAACAGACAAGAGGGTTACCTTGTACTGTTCACAATTCTATGCTCAGAGGTTGGCACTTTGGGAATAGAGGACCGACCTGCTGAGTGAATCTGTGACACTCCACACCTATGAGCATAGGATTGTTTGTATTGTCTGCTCAGCCAGAAATCATGAAATCCAACAGCATCCATAAAGCCCCACAGGTTATCTGAGCATCTCTAATAATAATTAAACCAAGTTCCCTTTTGGTGATTGTCCAGTAGGAAGATAAAGTTCCATTGAATGCTGTCCAATATCCCATTCTCAATCAGGTATGCCCTAAGGCGGTTGTTCATGATTATATGGGATTTTTCTGAATAAATCAGGACTGCTCATTTTGGCTGCACTCAGTCAATGCATTGCTCATTGCTTTTTAAAGAGATTTGAAATGCATTGGATATAAAGGAGTTCTCAGTCACTATGTGGTTTTAGGAATAGTGAGTGGGATTTTCTGACCAGAAGGATGCTGACACAAATGCTATTTTCCTTTCTGTCAGTGTCCATCCAGTCAAGGCAAAACTCAGGATCCTTATTTTCACAAAGGATCCCAAGGTTTTATTACAGTTTTCATGATATGTGGCAGTTTGCTTAAAAAAAAAAGATGCATGCCTAATGTTTTGGGACTCAAGTTCCTCCATGTTTTCCACAACTGCATGAAACTGTGACAGACATTTGGATGCTATTAGACTACCTTTTGTGCTCAGGTGTTGCACTGGGCAGCTGAAAATGCTGCTCTGTGTATTTATCTTCTCAAAGTTAAAGATGGTTGCAATAATGTAATTTGTGTAAGCTTGGCAGCTTTCTTGATATTCCTGTACTTAGCAATATGATTATTGATTTTTTGGTACTTCTGTATTGCTGTGCCTTATGGTATGTAAATTGTAACTCACTGCTGTCTTGACAGGAACCACTTGCAAATAAGACATGTATCTCAGTTATGCATTATTCTAATTTAATCAATCAATAACTTTTAATTTAAACATAACTCAAAAGTAATTGTCTACTTACCTATCTGTCTCTGTATTAAAAGGAGTTGCAGTTGGTTGGTGGGGCTCAAATCTCATAACATGAACAAAAAAATATTTAAATTTCAGGACATTTTAGTCACCATTACTTAAGGTACTTGCATGAAAGCAGGTTCTTTGTTCCTTAGACTTCATATGTTCCTTCTGCTCTTCCTGCCCTTATTTCATAATTGTACACTTGTGACATCAGAATAATTTCTGTGGCAACAGATTGTGATGTCATAAGCAGAGGATTTATTTATTATTTATTTATTTATTTATTGAAGATCCGAATTACAAACCTTTGAGTCATAAATTCCTTTACAAAGGCTCCACGTCTGATGGATTCAAAGAAAATACAGTGTTGCAAAGACAATATACAACGAGCAATAATAGTATACAAAATATATACAATGTGGCAAGATAAACTGACAAGCATTACAGTGCAGGCACCAAGAAGAGTAGGGTGGGCAGTCAGGGAAGGGGAGGGGAGACAAGACACAAAATAAAGAAGAAAGGAGAGGGGACAGACGGGAAAGAGAGAGGAATGACGAGAAGAGGGGAAGACTAGTATTTAGAGCAGTCGAAGGTAACACTGTCAAAATAGTCAGAGGATCAGGAGTAGGGGTGAGGAGAGGAGGGAGCAGAGATGGGAGGGTTAGTAACAATCGCAGTGGCAAGAGTCAAGGAGATGCTGCCATATTTTTATTTAAAAGTGCCTAATTTATTTATAGAGGAAACGTCGGAGGGCAGGGCATTCAGCAAGAGAGGGGCTCTGTACATGAAAGCCCTCTGGGATAAAGAAGGTAGCTTTAGAGGAGTTTTGGGTAGCCCGAGTAATTGGGGCAGGAGTTAAAAGATGATTGGCAGTAGAAGGAGCGAGACCAGAGGCTATCTTTTTAGCTAATAGGGTGATCTGGTAATGAAGCCTTCCTTCAAAGTTTAGCCATTTAGCTAGTTTGTACAGGTCACAGGAGTGTGTGAAGCGATTACAACCAACCACAAGCTGACACACTTTGTTCAAAGTGACCTTAATTCTGCTTAAAGCTGTGTCAGCAGCCAATCCATAGATAACAATCCCATAGTCGACTATGGATAGAACTAAACTGATCAAGGCCAGACGAAGGGCATCAGTTGGCAAGCATGACCGGTGTCTGAAGAGGAGGCCAATCCTAGTGTTTACCAGCTTACATACCAGGTTTATGTGCTTATGGAATGGGATGGTGGTGTTGAGAGTGATGCCGAGATATTTAAAGCTATGTATTTGTTCCAGGGGTTCAAGGCGACAGTTAAAAATGTGTAGAAGGAAGCCTTTATGTTTGTTTTGTGGGTTGGTAAACACCATCACTTTAGTTTTCTTGTAGTTTAAAATAAATTTGTGATGGGAGAACTATGATTCAGCTTCTGAAAGGAACCTTCGAAGATCACTTTGCAATGGGGTGGGATCAGAGTGGCTACAAAAAATTACATCATTGTCTGCATACAGTAGCATTTGGCTGGAGCAGGTGGGGGCGGGTGTTAAGGAAAAGACCAAAGAAGAGCGGACTAGAAATTGAGCCCTGGGGACCCCTGATCAAACCAGTAGACTGGAGGAGAGGGTGCCATTGATTTTCACCCACTAAGGTAGTTGGCAAACCAGGATATGGCATATTGTGAGAGGCCCAGGAACGGAAGGGAGTTAATGAGGAGTGCGTGACTGACCATGTCAAAGGCTTTTGTTAGGTCTATGTACACAAATCCAACAAGTGTCCACAGTCAAGGGCTTTATGGATGTAGTCAGAGTATTCCAGGAGGGCAGTGATTGTACTGTGGCCCTTCCATACCCCTTGTTGCTGACAACATACTGTAGGAATTTTTGTTTTGAGAGGAAGTCAGCAAGTTGATCGGATACTATCCTTTCAAGGTCTTTGGAGATGGGGGGATAGAGATGGGGTAATAGTTGCTATAGGAGGTTCTGTCACCACTCTTTAGTATAGGAGTAACCATAGCTGCCTTCCATTGAGAGGGGAATTGGCCTAGGCAGAGGGCGAGATTAAGAATTTTGGTTAGGGGGATAGTACGGCGTCCAGGACCAGTAGCGAAAGCTTCAAGTCAAGGGAATCCCCACTAAATCTGGATTTACCCAGGACCTTGGTCAGGTAGGTTTTAGCTTCATGAGGGAAGACAGTCTGGAAGCAGAAAGGAGGAGATATCTAGGGAAGGGGAGGAAGGGGGAGACTAGAGGTGTATTTGAAAAACATCAGGGTGGAGATCCCCACTAAGATCAGTGAAAGCTGTATTGAAAGTATTCGCAATGAGCTGAGGGTCCTGTGTGATGACATAGCTGATATTCAGCAAGGAAGCAGGGGATGTGTTGGATTTACTTATCAGCTCCTTTATGTTGTCCCAGAACTTCCTCCCCGAACCTCAAGTGAAGGAGAGGATAGATTGGAAGTGGGCAGCTTTTGCCCAGTGAATTTCCTATAGCGCTGCCAATCTGCCAGGAGTCCAGTTGCCCAGGCTATCTGCCAGAGATTATTACGGGCTCGCATAAGGTCAAGGAGAGCCAGTGTAACCCAAAGGGTTTCTGGGCCTTTCTTTATGTGCTTGGAGTACGGGGTGAAGATGTCACAGACTGAGTTAAAGGTGGAGATGAAAAAAGGCTAGTGGACTATCTACATTAGAGGCAGAGTCTAATCACAGTTAATGAAATAAGCCTTGAATTGCCTCAGTGAACCTTTTTTAAGGGTGCACTGATGAGAAATCTTTGGAGGGGGTTTTGGGGGAATGGTTTGACCAACTGCAAAGAATAGAACAGTGGTGACTTAGTGAACTGGGTAGTACCGTGATGTTATGGAGTCACTCTGGGTGATTAGAAAGGACAAGATCAATCAGGTTACTGGTACCCATCCTGTAGTTGATCCTCATGGGCAGTGACACAACCTGAGTAAGATTAATGGCTGCAGCTGCGTCCCAATGAGGCACAGCTGAGGGAGCCGACCAGTTTATATTAAAGTCGCCTAGAATAATGACCTCTGAATTATTTGGTAACTGGGAGATAAAGTCAAGAATGGAGTTGAAGGCAGATTCTGTGTTGTGGGGAATGTAGATGGACATGGCTGTAAGTGACTTACCCAGGTTACCAACTCAGAATTTGATGGACAGGCCTGGACTTCATTAAATGGGAGGGTGGTCTCAGTACATACCCTTGGAGGGAGTCAAGGAGGTAAACAGCGCAACCACCTTCCCTTTAGGGAGAATAGAGGAGATACAGTGGCTATTGACTGACACATAGTGATCAGAAAATAAAACCTGCTAATGGGAAAGTGGGGACTTTAAAACTGCAGAGAGATCACATGACCAGTCACATGACCATAAATCCCAATAAGTCAGGGGCGGCCTTGGGTGGGAGGGTGGCTGGGGTTGGCAGAGTGGGCAGGGCAGTCGATGCCCAGCATCGACGGGCTACCACCCTCTGTAAAGCCTGTAAGTCCAATGGCTGATGGAATCTTGTTCTGTCATAGTTACCTTGTTGGCTGCTCCCAAGATTGCAGTGCTCTGTAGAGGTGAAGGAGGTGGGGGTCCTGAGAGGCAGTCCTTGTTTGCTGCTCTCGAGATTGCAGCACTCCACAGAGGTGAAGGAGCAAGTGTGGGAGGGGATGGTTCCTGAGAGGGAGCCTGTAATACAGAAGGCAGACAAAGAGATCAGATACCTCATCGGGAAAATCACACAAAGGAGATTCGGGCAGTGAGTGAACTGTGCATGCACCAACTCTGCTGAGAGCCAGGGTGACAGAGAAAGAAAGCAGGGGAAGAGTGAGTGAAAACTAATACTTAACACTAAAATAGTAGTTAAAACAGCCCTGGCATAATAGAGCACAGTGTATCCAAATAAGAGCAGCATACTCCCAAGCACACTAGATGGCAAAACACTCTTAAGGAACAATTGAAAAGTAGGGCTCAGCCCCAGAGCAGAACTAGCAAGATCATAAAATTAAAACTATCAGTCGCATTCTGCCGACTGAAAGTTATAGTTCCAGCTCATGCAAAACAGTGTCAGCAGAGTACATCGAATGCATAACATAGTAAGCTATAATTAATTTTAAAACACCCTCGCTGTAAAGTCTATAAGTCCAACAGCTGATGGAATCCTGCTTCTGTAGAAGTTATCTTTTTGGCTACTCCTGAGATTGCAGTGCTCCATAGAGGTGAAGGACCAAGTGTGTGTTGGGGGGAGGGGATTCCTGAGAGGGAGCCTTGTTGGCTGCTCCTGAGACTGCGGCACTCCGTAGAGGTGAAGGAGCAAGTGTGTGTGTGTGGGTCCTGAGAGGGAGCCTTGTTGGCTTATCCCGAGATTGCAGTGCTCCATAGAAATGAAGGAGTTGGGGGGTGGGTTCCTGAGAGGCAGCCTTGTTGGCTGCTCCTGAGATTGCAGCACTCCATAGAGGTGAAGGAATGAGTGTGTGTGTGTGTGTGTGTGTGTGTGTGTGTTGGGGAGTTTGAAAGGAAGCCTTGTTGGCTGCTCCTGAGATTGCTGCACTGGAGAGGTGAAGGAGTGAGTGTGTGTGTGTGTGGGGGTCCTGAAAGGAGCCTTGTTGGCTGCTCCTGAGACTGCAGCACTCCATAGAGTTGAAGGAGTGAGTCAGGATAATGAGATCATGGCAGCAATCAGCAATGGCAATGGCAATGAAGGAAGGCTAAGGAAAAAGGTCTTGGTTTTAATCAAAATGTCTTCAGTAATTAAAATGGAAAGCACTGAAGCTGAGATTTGTTTGGGGGAGGGTTTGCAAATCTTTGTGCCACTGATACCAGCAGTAAATTGCTGGCTGGAAGTTAGACAGCCTTCTAAAGCTGCTTTGTGCTTTGAGGAAGGAAATTCAATGCTGGTACTTAAGTGCTTGTAATCCATGGTAGAAACACAGAATACTGTACACGGGGTTCATGTAATGAAGAAACTGTAGGTGTACTCACCGGTGGGAAAAGTAGCATTTAACAAATTGAAGGGTTTTGCATGGCGACATTGGCATTACATGGCAGCAATGCATAAACAATGGAGGCACACAAGGAATTTAAATAATGCCTCATTTCTTACCATGGTGTAGGTAATGTATAGTGGAGTGTGCATTATATAACCAATAAGACATGACAGGATGATCACGTGATGGCTCTAAAGAAGTAGCAGCTTCTTTGCAGCTCTCAGATCACTAGTCCTATTTTGACCTGTATCTCAAACAAACTGTAACTATCTTGATAAAGCTAGATATTTATTTGAATTGAAACATCTACAGGTTATGAAGGCCGACTTTTCTTGAAAATGGCTTCTGAAATGAGGCTCCACCTGCCAGACACACTCCACCACTGACTTCAGACTGCTCCTCCGGGTCTAAGCTGGCTAAGCAGGCCTCACCTAAGGTGAATGCAACAAATGTAGGAGCTCCAGTGCTTACAGGAGGAACATTTCTTTGGAACTGACACCCTCAAAGAAGCTTCAGAAACTTTACTGAATGATACTAGAGTTATTAGAACAAAAATGGAGGAACTTACCACATGAATGACTGACGTGGAAACAAGGATCTCATCGGTTGAAGATTGGCATGCAAGAATGGAGCCAGAGCTCCCAGCGTTAAGGCACAAAATATCCACATTAGCATCAAAGCTTGAAGATTTAGAAGAAGGATTCAATGTAACAACATTGCTGTTTTTGGTTGTCAGAAAATCCGAAGGATCTAATCTGGTGCACTTTGCACAAGATGTCTTTGAAAATCTTGTGGGTGCTTCACCTAATGGGCAGATTTATGTAATTGAGTGAGGGCACAGAGCCTTGAAGCCAATCCAGACCCATCATCATAAAATTATTAAAATATTTAGACTGTCAACATGTCCTTTCTAAAACTAAACTAACTCGAAACCCAAGCTGGGAAGGGAAAAAGATCCATGTGTTGCATGATCTCCCTCAAGTGGTTCAGGCACGCAGGCAGGACTTTGCATCTCTCGTTAGTAAAATAATTGCTGCTGGTATCAAATTTAAAATGCAGTACCTGGCAAAGTTGGTCTTCACAAAAAATAACATCAGGTACTCATTTGAGTTTGGTGAAAAGCGAAAAAGAGCTGCCTGTGATTTTTTCCTGATTTATTCCATACCAGGTGAACACAAATGGACTGTAGTATTCGCCGTAAGTTAATAAAGGAAGTTACAGTCTTATGTGCTCATTTTATTGCATATATATCTTGATTTTTATCTATATTATACAAAACGTATTCCCTTAACCTAATACAGTATCTGGCAATATTTTAGTTTATTCCTGGCACAATTGATGTGCTTGCCTTTATCCTGGGGGCTATGGATGTTAAGCAGAAACTTTTAGAAGGAGGGACGGAATGGAATTTGAGGAGCCGAATTTTACTTTTAAAGCATAATGGTAAAGATGACTTTGTTTGCTGCAAGCCGATCCTCGAGGATGTATTGCAGGGTTTATCAAATATTTTCATTTCTTTATAGAAACATAGACTTTGACGGCAGATAAGGACCGCTTGGCCCACCCAGTCTGCCCATTTCCTTACCAATTGGATAAGCTGCAGATTCTGGTTGACTAACAGCCTACTTCTTCCTACCCCACCAGAATTGTCTTATGTCTGTCCCATGCATTCTTGAATTCCCACACTGTTTTTGACCCCCTGACTTCCTCAGGATGGCCGTTCCATGCATCCACCACCCTCTCTGTGAAAAAAATACTTCCTCACATTGTCCCTGAGCAGTCCCCCCTCTATCTTCAGATTGTGTCCCTTGTTCTTGCACATCTCTTTTCTGAAAGATGCTACGTTTTGGACTTTGTTGATTCCCTTAAGGTACTGAAAGTTTCTATCATGTCCCATGGTTATTGGTCTTAAATTTCATCTGGAACCTCTAGCCTTGCAGTTGGAAAGAGAGACTGCCTACATAACTGTTTGCTATGCGAGCCATGCTGGGGGGTATGATTTATAAATGTTTGTGCAGCTATAAGATTGAATGATCTTTTCTCAGCACATCAAGTTTTGGCGGTGATGAGCTCCCCTACAAATGCTGCTTTGACTGTTCTACCATTTTATTTGTTCTCATCCCAAGAGGCTATCTAATTGGAGTTTGAGGCTTAGTTGCTTAAGTTAAAGACTGAGGACTAGCCCTTTTTTTTATGAGTGTTAATTTTGAAGTGGACATTTCTTTGGGAGGGGACATGGCTTGTTCTTTACTCTGTTTTACCTGACTAATGTTCTGTCATCTTTATAACCATATCTATATGTTATACTCAGATTTCAGAGATTTTGGGCCAAATATTCAAAACCTTGCGCTGGGCGCAAACTGTTTGCACAGATTTAGCGTGGGATTAGCGTGGGTCCGCTATATTTAAAGGCCAAAAGCACCGCAACTGCATTAGTGCTGGGCAAAATCATAATGTATTCAAGGGGCAAACTGAGGGGCATGTACATGAATACAGGTGCAATGCCATATTCAGTGACTAGCACCACGCAGTGGTTTCGCGTGACTTAGCGCAACACTTTGCATGGTGCAAAATTATCGGCCAGGAAAAAGGTAGTCTTAACTCCTGGGCAATCCGGCTTTGTGTATTGTGGCTTTGCGTGGCATTTGCACAGCTTTTGCGAGGCTTTGCGCGATCCTAACCAATAAGTATGACACACAGAAAAAGCCAGACATAGAGGAAACATGCTGCTCACTGATATCACAATGATACCATCATCTTCCACCAGTACCAGTCATGCCAGACAGTAAGTGGTGACCTGGCCCCCAGTGGACACCATGGCAGTGTGGCCATACAGCACACACCTGCAGACCACTCTTCTGTGGACACCAATAGATGCCAGCAAACACACATGCAGCACTGTGGGCATGGAGGGTATTGAGGGGAGGGTGTACGGGTGGTCAGGCTGCTCCACAGACTGGGTGAGGCCACAAGTCTGGGACACATCATGCAGTGCACATGGGCCAGTATTAGGAATACCCCAACACCAGTGTGCCTGTCTGATCGTACGTGCCCTCCCAACCACATACTGCACAGCTGTACAAAACCACGGCACATGCAGTCAGCCATGTATATGTCACTGTGAGCATCCCATGCCAGAGATGCAGCATCTGTGGGTCACACAACAGCATAACAGTAATGTCCACTGTCAGCAAACATCTGCAAGTTGGGCCTGTCACTGTGTACAGTGTAGTGGTCATCACTGCCCTTCACACCATAGGCACTGCTGTGTCCCTCACACTAGTGGCCCCCTTGCTGCTGTAGTGTCTGCTGTGCACTGTAGCATGACCTACAGTGTGACAGTTGCATATAGCTCTACCACCACCACCACCTGTGTCTATAGTGTGTTGTCCCCTGGAGCACAATATGCTATGCTATACTGTATACATGTAGCCTGCAGCTACCATCATGCACTGACAGACTGACATACAGGTGGAGCTGTGGGCAGACCCAGCCAGCCCATGTACTTCCAGACTGACCTACAGGTGGAGCTATGGGACCCTGCAGTAATGCTGGACAAACTGCATAAAAATCAGTGCATAAAGAGATGCTAATCTGTATGTTGGGTATGGTATGATCGCCCGACTCCTGACTGCCCAACGTGCTTTTCCCCGTATCAAATTTCCCTACTGGTACTGTCACCTGACTATCATCTCACCGTGTACTCAGTTTCCTGACTAGATCTCCCACAAGATCTGAGAGCCAAACAATGTAAAGGATTTGCATCAAATTTTAACCTTTTTATTTACTTATCTTAGCTACTCCCAGACCATGGTCCATCAATCGATGCTTCTGCAGCCATCTGCTTGTTGGTTTTTCCTTTTCCACTATCAGAGCTCTTCAAGGATGTAGACCAGGACAGTACACGAAAATGCTCCAACCCCGTTCAGATACTCCTCTCTTTGATAATGGGGTTGATCTCTGACAGTGCTCGGTTTGGTTGGGAAGTGAAGGTTACTATATTTTGAAATAAAAGAACTTCCACTCTGTCATTCTTTCCTGACTGGACCCTCTGATAACGGACTGGTCAGGATATGTCTTGGTGTGACAAGAAGTGTGGGAGGGAATACTCTAATAAAAAATAGAACCTGACATCCTTTTCCAGGTTGGACATCCTGATTATGCAGCCAGTTAGAATATTTTGAAATAATACTTTAAGACAGCTGGTTATCCTTGTCCCAGACCTCTGATAATGGTGTCAATCTCTTTCAGCACTTGGTTTGGGTGAAAAGGTGGGGGCCACAATATTTTAGAAGTAAAAAAAAAACTTCTTCCTGTTATTGTAATCCAAACTGGACCACCTGATAATGGGGCCAGACAGGATATGTTTCGGTGTGGTGGGAAGATGGGGTGAGGGGACACTTTACATAAAAAAACAGAAGCTGGCATTCTTCATCAGCATCACTATCAGTTAAAATGGCATATGGCACTCAAATGTCTAATGTTGGGAAAACAGCAGTCAGCAATACATTCTGCAGGCAGTAGACACTGACGGGCTGTCAGAGTCGGATGTTTTAGAGTCGGTCAGTTTGGAGTCGGGTGATCGTACGGATCCCTGTATGTTTGCCCAGAGACTACCTAAGTAGGCTCATTTGCATGTCACTTTTGAATATGGCAAAGTTTAGCCCTAGGCAAACGTGTTTGCACCAGACAAATGGCTTAGCTCCGCGCTAAACCCGTGCAAATGTGTTAGCACTGCACAAATGGTTTCAGGAATATTATAAAGTTTTGCACACTGTACTTTCACATGCATTGCTGGCTGCAGCTGCGCTGAGTCCACACATTTGCTGGCACACACATTGGCCACATAGTTCGCCTCTACCTACCTTCACATCACTGTGCACTTGGCTGCTGTTATGGTGTGCACCTCCTGGTTGCTATATTCACAGCTGTCTTATTCCCAGGTTATGTTTCCACTGCATTCCCAGCCCAGATTGCCCGGCTTCCTTAGCATGCTATTTTCAGCAGGGTTAGCACCAGGGCTAACCCTTTTGAATAAAGTGAGCTATTGAGTCCGGGCTAATTTAGCACACCAGGCAGTCCTAATTTAGTCCCGGGGCAAAGATTTGAATATCTGGCCTTATAGCCTTCATGATTGTTGTAGAAATTTTACTATGTTGGCGTCATAAGTACATTTACATAGAAGATATTAACAGGTTTTAGTTTGAGCAATTTCTTTGGGACAGATAGGTTCTCTTTTGAATTTGAAATGATAGAAAATTAGATGTTGTAAGGTTATATACCACATTATATTCTAATCTATTTATTTACTAGGGTTTTAGGATTTAGAGGCAGTGGGATTGTATTTTGATATTATAATTATGCACAAGAGGCAGATGGCTAGATTTACTTTGTTAGAAATTCTAACTACACAACTAGAAATGTTTCCAGTATAATTTTATATTACAACTCATTGATGATTAAGCTGCATTTTTATTTGTCTGAGGCTTTTTGGTAAATATGATTTTATATATCTCAGCTAAGTTAATGTGATGGTTAGCTATATATGGGCACAACATTATATGATTAGCTGCTGTAGTTAACCTCACACATTACCTATTAATAGATAATCTCATAGGTTCAGGGTGAATTTATGTAAAACATTAGACATATTTCTTTTCTTTTGCTGTATTCTAATCCTTGTAATTGAGTGCTTTATTTATAACCATAATTCTTTGGGTGATTCTGGGGGCATGCGGGCTGAGATTTGAACATCGCTGTTTTAGTGGTACTAGTAGGAGCTTGGTTGTTAGGATCGGAGGAGATGTTTTTTGGATTTAGTTATGGGGTCTTAATTTTAAAAGTTACTTATTGGGTTGTTTTTTTTGTGATGAAGGGGGTGGATTATTTTCGTGAGACCTATATCTCTCCTTGGGCCCAGCTTTTACTTTTAGTAACTGTATAGTTCTTTATTATAATCATTAAGTTGATTCCGTGTCTAGTTCTATAAATTTAGTTACTTGGAACATTAAATGTGCTAGATCCAGATCTAAAAGAATGCAACTATTAAAACATATTAAACATCTAAACTGTCAGATTGTATTTTTACAGGAAACCCATCTTTTGCCTGAAGAAGTTAATCTCTTGGGTAAAATGGGTTACTCTCAAGTTTTGGGAGTAGGTAACTCTACAAATAAAAGAGGTGTAGCAATCTTAATAAATCAAAATATTCCTTTTAGTCATTCAGTTACTGTTTTGGACCCCGATGGAAGATTTATTTTGTTGGGTGGGGGTGTCAATTAATAATTCCCAAGTACTAATGGGGAGCATGTATGGCCCCAACCTTAACTCTTCCTCTTTTTTGGCAGACTTAACCAAAATCTTACTCCCTTATGCGTCTTACAATATTATTTTATGTGGACATTGTAATCTTCCTTTGGATCTAAAGTTAGACAGGTCATCCGGCTCAGATCCTAGGCTACACATGGACCATAGGGCGTTGTTAGAATTTTTAGACTGTTTAACCTAATTAGACCCCTAGAGAACTTTATACCCATCAACTAAGCAGTTTTCCTTTTGCTCTTCTGCACACAGACATTTTTTCAAGAATTTATTATTTTTTAAGAGGCAACAGGCTTATCCCAAATGTGTCTGACTCAACTATTACACCTAGAGTTATCTCAGATCACACCTTGGTTAAGTTATCATTGATCTTAGGACACACCCCTAAAAAAATAATTGATCTGGAGACTGAATAATCAGTTATTAAAGGATAATTATGTAGTATCTTATATTAAACAGGAAATCAATACTTTTATACAATATAATCTTAACTCAATAGGCAGGATGGACATAATATGGTCAGCCTGTAAGTGTTTTATTTGTGGGCTGTCCATACATTTTGCTTCTAAGAGTAAGAAGCAATGATTAAGTAAACTTGAGGAAATTTTGGACATTATTAAGAAGCGGGAAGCCCAATGTGCTATTAATCCTAATGAACAAGTTCTGATCAGATTACAAAATGTAAGAGATAAATATTTTGAAATAACTAGGGAAAATGTGAACTACTCAGTTTTAAAAACTAGAATTGTTTACACAGACTAAGGAGAAAAACTTAGTAAATTACTTGTGTATAGACTTAAAAAGGCTGATGCTAATAGATATATCATGGCTATAAAATCAAGGAATGAAAACTCTATTAAAATCCTACCATGTGACTTTATATATGTTTGACAATATTTTAAACAGATACATAAACCCTCACATGAGAATTTAGCAAATAGAGATTGCAAATTATATCTTGAGAAATTCCAGTGCCCCACTTTGTCACATAAGATGGCCTCTGATTTGGTCTGCCCTGTTACTACTCAAGAAATTATGAGTGTAATAAATACCCTTAAATTGGATAGCCAGCCTGGTGGCGTAGAGGGCTGAGGCATGGGCTCTTTACCTGGACCCACACCAGCAACCTGAGTTTGGGAATGAACTTGGGATGCAGGGGGGCTGGCAGGGGCGGGAGAGGATTGAGCATTCATAGGGACTGCTCTTCTCTCCCGAGGAGGGTGGGTTAGGGAGTCCATCAGCAGCGGCCTCTGGTGAAGACCAGGAGCACTGCACGATGGCGAAGGAGGGACATACACAGAAAACATAAAAATGCTCCATGTCACGCTGGATGATGGCTGCCTGGCTTTCCGAGCCTGTCAATGCCTCCAAAGCTTTCCGCCTCAGCAGCACCTCCCGGGCCAAGATGTTGTGCTGGTCTGCGGCTCCCTGGCTGGTGCTTTCCCCTCGGAGGAGGGGGACCCATCCAGAGAAGGGTTACACCGGGTTACCCAGGAAGCTGGCTGTCATTTGCAAGTGGAGGCTTGGGGGACAGGACGGGGTTAGCAGAAGCATTGGCTCACCTGAAGAAGAGGCTGGCATGGATGCAAGCTGGGGAGAAAAGAAATAATACACAAAAAAAGTTGGATAAATCTCCTGTCCCAGGTGGGCTAACTCCGAACTTTTATAAACCATTCAGTGAGGATATAGTTTCTACATCTATTTCAGAAATGGAATGACAGACTATTCTCTATTAGAGGCATTGATCATTTTAATTCCTAAGCATGATAAACTCAACAACTTAGTAGTACAGACCTTTTTCTCTTATAAATGGGGATATTAAGATCCTCGCTAAAATCTTTGCTCAGAGGATAAAGGCTTGTTGGGATAGCTTAATTTCTTTTCAGCAGGTAGGGTTTATATTGGGCAGATCACCTTCAGACCATATAAGGAAACTTGCCCATATTTTCTCTGTGTCTAGGGAGTCAGGGACCCCTGCTGTCCTTATTTCCCTAGACACAGAGAAAGTATTTGATAGAGCTAACATATCCTTTTTATTTCAAATGTTACTAAAATTTGGTTTTCCATCCACCTTTCTGAGTTGGTTAAAAGTCCTATGCCTTCGTCCTTCTGCTAAGATCTATGCTAGCGACCGTTTTTCTTCAACTGTGTATTTTACATTGTGGTATGGGGGGGGGGGTTGCCCTGTTTCACCTGTCCTTTTTAACTTTTACTTGGAGCCTCTCTTCTTTTACCCAAAGCACAATCTTAATATCAAAGGTATTAAGACAGATTCTCATCTCTTAACATTATCTGCCTATGCAGATGATATTTTACCGATGACATTTTGCTCTGCATTTTTCATCCAAATGTTTCAGTTCTGGCTATTTTAAATACTATTCAAAATTTCAGTGGAGTTTCTAATTATAAATAAATACAACTAAAACAGTAGTGATGCCTCTGAACAATAAGGTTCTTAGAGATGACATACTCAAATTTGGATTTGCATGCATTTAAGATATCTGGGTTTACATCTTTCACAAGATAAAGCTTTGATGAGATCCCTAAATGTTATTAATCCATTTTCCACTATTAAGCATGATTTAGATAGATGGAAGAAAATGCCCTCTTTCACTTATAGAAATGATTAATACTATTAAAATGAAAATTTTCCCAAGAATTTTCTATCCTTTAAACGTGTTGAGTTTATTTCTATGTCTTTCATGGTTTACACATTTACAATCTATTTTACTGAGATTTATTTGGCTTAGTAAACCTCTCAGAATAGCCTATAATAAGCAGACTCTTACTAAACAATAAGGTGATTGTAAAATCCCAAATTTTGCTCTATATTATATGGCTAGTCATGTGAACAAATATTTTAGATGGCCTGTTACTAGTAATGAAGAATCTCTTTCTCTCAACCCATCTGGTTGGATATTGAGCGCATGATGTTGAGAAAATACAATACTGTATCTCCACTTACTTAGCTTTCTATATTAAGAATAAAAATCTGCCTAATGCTCTGAAAAATTCTGTAGTTAGAGTTTCGTATAGAGTACATGAACAACTGTGTAAATATCTAGGTTTGCCTTTATCAGAAGATGCTACCCAGCCCTTGCTTAATTACAATTTTAGACTTAATAAAAAGTCTATTCCCAATCACTGGCCCCCCTTCCATTAAGAATACAACTGTGGATATGTTTCTTTCTAAAGGTGACATTCTTCAGAGGAGATCAGAAATAAGTTAAAACTTGGTAAGGGTATAAATAGTTATTCATTTTAAAACATGCCTTATCATCTCATTTTGGACCCTTACCTTGGGTTATTAATAATAGACATTTTGTGGATGATATCCTTAAAATAATCAAACAATCTCATTTAGTTTCTCAACTTTCTCAATTCCTAACATACTAACTATTTGCCAGCAGCTTAGTCCATATGGACTATCAGGTCTGCTTTGTGCCTCAGAACCCTGGTTGGGAACCAAGGCCTCCCCATCATATTTCTGCTTCCCCTGGCCTCCATCACAGCCCACCCCAGCCAGGCTATCCCCTGCTTCTTCCCTTTTCTGTACCTGTCCCACTGCCTCTTGAACTGCTCTACCATGGAAGTCTGAACCAGCTCACCAGGCAGTGCATTCCTAGGTTCCACCACCCTCTCAGTGAAAACCTCCTCCTCTTTTCCCCTCATCCTTCTCCTCCTCCAGCGTCAAAACATGCCTCTGGTGATGCCACCTCCTTTAGTCTAAAGATCTCCTCCCTATGTACCTTATTTATTCCTTGAGGTACTTAAAACCTCAATCATGTCCCCCTGGTCTCTCCTCACCTCCAAAGAGAACAAGCCTAGCTCTCTAGTCTCTCCTCATATGTCCAATCCCTAGGCCCCATATCATCTTGATTGCCCTCCTCTGATCCCTCTCCAGGAGCTGTATGTCCCTCTTCAAGGCGGTCTCCAGTACTGCACACAGTACTCAAGCAGTACTCAAGATGTGGCCTAACCAATCCATTGTACAGTGGCAGGATCACTTCCTGCCCCTTGAGGTGATCCCCTTGCAATGAAGTCCAACGTCCTGTTTGCCTTGGCAGCTACCCTCCTACACTGTTCAGAATTATTCATACTTGCATCCATCAGGACCCTAGGTCCCTTTCCTCTTCTGTGGCACCCAGCACTTCCCACCCAGAGTGTACATGTGTTTGGGGTTTCCTCTCCTGAGATGTAACACCTTGCACTTGGAGAATTTAAATTTAGTTTCCAGGTATGTGCTCACCTAACCAGGGACTCCAGATCCCCTTGCATGGCCATCCCCCCTTCCTCCCCCTTGACCACAGCTCCCAGCTTGGAGTCCTCCTTTGTTTCTCTGGTCTCCAAATACTGGTATTATTCACCAATTTACAGTGAAATAGCTTGGTGTAAGATATGGAAGGCTTGTACAAGTTTATATCTAATGAAAATTTAAGTTTAATCCAAATTAAAATGATGCAAAACACATATTATACTCCAGTTAAGCTGTGTAGATTTGGTATTTTATCTTCCGGGAATTGTATCAGATGTGGGAAAGCTGAAGGTACTCTTATCCACATTTTATGGGATTGCCCACTGGTTAGCCCTAAATTAAGTACGAAACTTGGTTTGGATTTTTTTACACCCCAAAACCTGTATTTTAGGTGATTTTAGTCTATTACATTCCATACAGTTGAAATACCATTTAACCATGGTAGCCTTATCAGCTAAAAATTATTTTAAAGCACTGGAAAGATAATCAAATACCTTTATTCACTGAATGGAGGCAAGAGCTATACTGAATCTTAGAAAAGGAAAATGTTAGCTAGTATGAAATACAATCTGCTGGGCTTTGCCATGAAATGGGGAAGCTCTATGATTCTACCATTTCTATTCGATCTGGTCTGGCACCCTGGTGTTTGTCTTTCATACTGTTCCTTTCATTATACCTTACTTGACACTATTGTTTTGTCCTCTTTTATAATTTTAGGCACTTTATTCTACTTTATTTTCCATTTTACTATCTATTGACTGATGTTTGAAAATTATGATAGCAGGATAATGTCTTTTATCTGGGCTCCATTCATATATTCTGTTTTGCCGATTGTTTTTATAGGTCTCAAGGGGTGGGGCTGGAGGTTTAATATTAAGCGGGGAGAGTGGAGGGTTGAATGTTTTTGTATGTTTCTAATGCCTGTTTTATTGTTGGGGGTCTGTGTTACTTATAGAGATTATAATACATATTACTGTCCCATGTCCCTAATGTTATCTCTTTTATAATGATTTTTATTTTCTCTTTGAAATGTAATAAGTAAGGATGTAATTTTGTCACAGATAATTTCTGAAAAAAAAATCACGGGTTTAGTCATGGACAAATTACTAAAAATTCTTGCCATTGTCATGGGTGCTACATTTAATGCACAACATGGCAAAGTCACATTTGTATACTCTTTTGTCACACCAGCCATGCATATCCTCAGCACAAAATAGAAAATATATGTTATATTTCTACATCATTTTGTCAGTTACATACTTCACAATTTACTGTTTGAAACCTGTATGAAAATTATGTGAAAGTTGGACCTAATTTTCTATTAATGCAAATGAAACTTCAGATGTAATGAGTAAGCAAATAGAATAAATACCATTTTGCCATGAGTACTTTTAAAAAAAGTCACAGGTTTATCATGGCTAAGAAACCCTTATTATGCTTTTTAATGAAAACAGTGAAAGTCATGGAATTTTCTCTTCTGAAATGTAATAAGTAAGGATGTAATTTTGTCGCAATGCACCAAGCTAAAGCCAATTGTTTCAAGTCTGAGCTATACTCCTCCTGGGGTGACGGACGTAGTTTCTGGAAAAACATCCTTGCAATCACCGGGAAGCGTGATACCTCAGAACCCACTATGCTGAATTTCGAAAGGTCCATTACACAATCCCCTAGAACTATCGCAGACATCTTTAACAAAGCTTTCACCAACCTCAGTGCCGTGCTCCCCCCAACTGCCAAAGCTCTGCAAGTGAGCCTCAGCAAAAAACACCCCGAACACACCCAACAAATCACACACCCCCATTCTACCTTAGAGTAATATCCAAAGGTATGGCAAAAAAAATACCTCTCCAAAGTACTGGGGAAGTCCAGGCATAGTGCCGAGGGCCTGGACCTAAAACTAATCTCCCTGGTACTAGATGAGATGCTAATACCATTAACAAGAATCATCAACCTGTTCCTCACCTCAGGTATGTTCCCAAAGCAATGGAAAGTTGCAGTTGTAACCCCTGTCTTCAAAGCAGGTAGTAAGACAAGTCATACCAACTACCGTTCAATTTCAATTCTCCCACCAATCTCAAAAGCCTTAGAGCAGATCGACTCTGACCAACTGGTAGAACAAATATCAGTTACAATGCCAACAGCAACATGGCATCCGTAAACTCCACAGTACTACTATTGCACTATTGGAGTTCATGGGTTTCATTCACGATGCCTTCGATCAAGGGCACTTGGTGGGGGCAACCTTTATTGACCTCACCAAGGCCTTTGACACAGTCAACCATGACCTCCTCCTGGCCCAGCCTGATGCTATGGGACTATCCCCAGATTCACTATGTTTGTTCTGGAGCTACCTCACAGGGCATGTACTATGTGTAAAAATATCTAATACCCTCTTGGACTCACAGCTAGTGTCCACCGGTGTTCCTCAAGGATCCATACTAGGCCCACTACTGTTTAACCTTTTTCTAAACAACCCTCCCTCTAGCCTGTCAGCACAAAATCCTTCTATCGCAGATGATCAGTTTTTACACCAGCCACACTGACCCTGCCATCCTAGAACAAAGACTTCAACAGGACTCCAACAATGTTGAGGCCTGGTTTGATCAGAGCTAAGCTGCTTGTCAACCATAACAAAACCAAGACTATGCTATTTACCCCCTCCCATAATCGACACAAGACATCCACCATAAACATTCTAAGCAAACAAAATGTAGCCTTAGAAATGCTCCAAAGCTTCAAATACCTGGGGCTCACTCTAGACAGCTCCCTTTTATTCTCCACCCATGTAGACAGTGCTGCCTTATCAGCAAACCGGAAGCTCGGTCTAATATACAAGCACCGTAACTGCCTCACTGAAAAAGCTCTTCAGCTTGCCATCACCAGCTCAGTCTTCTTGACTATTGACTATGGTCTTCCCATTTATAGTGCGACACCTGACAGCACCTTAAAACGGCTTGCCACTACGCTGAATAAAGCCTACAGGCTAGTGTTAGGGACTCTGCGCCTCACCCATAGCTGTAATCTCTACCTGAAAATGGGATGGCTAAACCTGGCAGAGAGGACCCACTACCAAGTCTGTCTCCTAGCCAAAAAAGCAATCCTAGGCCTGTTACCACCTGGAAGCAGTTCCCCCTGCATCTGATTGAACCAACCAGGACTACCAGGGCATCTAACAATCTCTCCATCAAGGTCCCCTTCTGGTGAACCTCTCAAGGCCAGAGATCCTTTGAATACAGGGCCCCACTCTGGCTTAGCTCACTCCCACCTGAACTTATTGCTATCAGCAAAGTCGGCCTGTTTAAATCAGCACTCAGATCTCACCTGGCCAGCCAAAAGATTTGCTCCTGCTTCTCCTGATCTCCTCTCCCTGTAATCTGACACGGAACTTCCCCAACCTTTGCACTTATCAACTGTCCAACCCGTATCTAGCCGACCCTTTTTCCCACCCCCCCGCTCCCCCTCCCTCTCCTGCCCCCCAATCCATTTCATTGGGTCTTCAACCCACCCCACTATCCATTTTCCTCACTTTCTGCCTCAAACTACCTGTCCATCTCTTACCCCTATGACAAGGTAACCCGAGCCTGAGGTTACTGCCATCCTTTTCTCACCCCATCTACATCCACTCCTCTAATCAAGGTCTACTGTGCTGCTTAATCAACTTTTCTCCATCTAAAAATTCTGTATCTTCTAGGCTAAGTACAGTAGCTGCAATAATTGTTCTTGTTAATGTGATTATTTACCTACAGCTTTCTCTGTCTGTTCGCATTTCCTGGTATTGTACTGTGTATTGTAGCTCAAAGGTTGTAATTCAAGATTCATGGAATTTCTGAAAAAAGACCAAAAGTCATAGTATCCATGAATTCCATGACTGCCATGATAAAATTACATCCTTAGTAATAAAGATAATAGAATAAAAAAAAGACATGATAGGATGTGCACTATGATAATATAATTAATGGTCTCCGTTTTCTCCCATTGCCAAAACCGTGTATTAAATGTTGTAACACCTGAGTAGGTGTTACACGGCATTCACGCCTTTGAACAACAAAGCGCTCGAGACTAAACATAGCACGATCGTTCAAATTGTCCCTGTCACCTCAAGCGGTAGCGACTGAAATACACACACTTTCGGGGTTGCCTCTGCAAATAGCCTCAACAACCACCGCGCCTAGATGTTAAAAAAAAAAAAGCGTTCCAAACACCGAATCTAAACCGAAAGACAAGAGCAGGAAAACTACAACACAATTCAAAAAAACAAAAAGCAACCTCAGACTTTTCAAGCGGAGCCCTTCAATTATATAAAATAAAATATAGGGAAAAGGTGTTAAGCTGAATTATCAACACACACACACCTTGTTAGTTGGATGGCATTCATAAACCCCTCAGGCTAAGTGCCATCCAACAACTCGGTGTGTGTTAAATTCTGTAACACACTTCTCCCCATACTTTTATCCTATATGTAATTACTGATATCAGTTTTTTTCCCATAGGGAACACAGTTATAATTGTCTTTATAACCTGCAAGTTATAACAGTGAACATGCACTAGGTTTCCCCCTTTCTAAGCATGCTCACAACAATCTCACGCTGGGCATGACAACTCCACAGACGAGAAACAGTATTCTCACTATGGCACTGGACATCGACCCACGCCTACAAAATACAAATATACTCTCAACACTGCCACAAACACATATTCTTTCTTGTTTTATTTTGTCTTAAATGTAAAACTGACCTTTCTGTTCATGGCCCTCTCTAAACCTGAACCTCAGCCAGACCACAACTGCCTTTGTCCTGCAGCTATTCTGTTTACTTCCTCAACCACTCCAGATACTGGAGTCTATTGAAATAAACTAAAAGAAAATATTCAAACAGGAAAAAGAAATAAACAGCAACAGTCTCCACAAGTAGGGACTTAGTGATAGCAGCACCACCATCTAGTGGCAAGATAAAATTACAACAATGTAACACAAAATGAAATCCAAAGGGTGACAAAACAGATACCAGCAATTACATAAAACAACACATGGAGGGGAATGGAAAACTTGTATTTAATACACACCCTCTGTGTGGGATGTTTTGATAAACCCCTTGGGCTACACCCTCAGGGTTTATGTAACATCCCACACCTCGGTGTACATTAAATTCTCATTATGCACTCTCGTGTATTATCCTACATATAATAACTGGGCTCCATTTTTTCCATACGGAAAGCCAGTTATTATTTGCTCATTTTATAACCAACTGGGTATAACACAAACACATGCTGGCTATCACTATGAGAAAAATCACAAGCCACTCTACCTCATGCACACTGGACAGCTTGCAGCTTTCTCACAACCACTATAAAGACTCATTGCTTGCTTCCAGCTCTCCTCACACACGCAGTCTCTCTGTCACACTGTGACTGAAATGAAATTCACATCTAAAAAATATCTAATTACAGCCCACATCACACTTACCCACCCCATCCCTTACAAATCTCCCAGTCTCTTTTCTATCCCCAGACATTTTATTTATTTAGTTATTTATTTTGAAAGTTTCACCAGGAAGGCATACCGAGCAGAACTTCCTGTTTCCAGATGTGTCGGTGGGGGGCAGGCAATAATAATACAGATTACAAGTTCAAATGCAACAGTACATTACAAGTTCAAATGCATACAGGTAATAAATATGTTACATTCAGGCCAAAGCAGATTAAAAGATTAACAATACAGGTAGACATGTGATCTTCTACCGTCACATGGTTACCACAGAAACCCAGTCTGTTCCCATACTGTTCCTGAATGAATGAAAGAGTATAACAAAATCAGTATTCTAACCTTTATTCTTATTATCAGTTCTACAGTTTCATGTAGGTTAATACCAGTTACAGACTGTTGTTCTTCCTGTCATGAAGTAGAAACAAACTCATGCTGTTCTATAAGGAATTGCCACTTCGAATTTCAAATTGTTTTGCACATTTTAAGCCAAAACAAGTTAAAATGTTGGCATTTGCCAAAAAATAACATTTTCATAAATATAAAAACCCTGCACAATTTCAGTAATTTTTCACTATTCCAAACACCATGGCCAGGATTTTCAGTCTGCACCCAGAAAGGGCACAAGTGTGTGAGCTGTGCAACTGAGTTGTCCTGGACCACAAACTTGCTATATTTAAACAAGATGCACAATGTGCATCCCATCTGAATATAGCAAAGGATGTGGGCAGTGCAAATGGGAGCCACTGAAGATGCATTGGCACATCCCCCTGTGTGGTCTGAATATCTGGAATGGGGATGCTTGGTGCATCTTCGGGATGCACTAGGCACAAATTCCAGATATTCAGACTGTGACATGCAAATGGGGCCATTATGCATGCAAGGTGCAAATGGGGCCATTTGCATGTTATTATGGCCTCATTTGCATGTCTGGGGCAGGGATGCACCTGGCAGAATGCACCAGGTGCCCTGAAAAGTCTGTGTGAGTAAAAAACACACATACCACAACCCCCTGGTACAGTAGTCTAGTGTCCCCCCTCCGTTCCCCAATCATAGAAAAAAAACACAACATCCCCACTGTTCCTGGCAGGCTAGTGGCCCCCATCTCTTCCCTGAACCCATCCATATTATAAATATAAACTGAAATTCCCTGGTAGTCTAGTGGTATCCCCTCCTTTCCCAAACTTTGTCTGATGCATAGACACAAATCGCATGTCCTTGGTAGTCTAGTGGTACCCACCCTCCCAGCCCCACTTGTAGCATAAAACATACAACCCAATATTTCCAGGTAGTCCAGTGGATCCCCATCTCCCACCCACTGAGGCACCCTCACCCCACCCCGCTACCCCATCCCAGCATGGCTACTGTAGTCGATGGGCAGCAAAACCCACCCACACACCTCCACAGCTGCCTGCCGACTGAGCTGTCACTGAATGACAACTTACACTAAGCACTGAAATACCACTGCTCGACATTGTATACCAATGGGCTTGCAGTGTGTACTGTAAGCTTTCATGAAACTCACTTCATGTGTCGATCGTTGAGATGGCAGATGCACTTAGAAGGTAGGGATTCTGACATCCCCTCAGGATAAAGTACACCAATCTGGATCTGGGTTGCTCCCTCTTGGGTTGCCGATAACACGCATACAAAGCATAAAGGCCAGATTATATCCAGTCCATGAGAAACTGAATCCTCTGTCGCCCACAGTTGATAATTTTGATGTTGCACTGCTCTTATTGCAATGCCTTGAAATGTGTTGTGTAATTCTGCTGAAATCAGTGATAGTCTGTACCTATCATGTGAGACATTCTTGTACCCATTCTGTTCAATAGATAAATTTAAAAAGCTACTGAGCTGCCAGATTGTCATTTTTTGGGGGGGAGGGGAGTGATAAATTTTTCCTGAAAGCACCCATATACTGTATATGATTCAAATTAATGTGCTTTTATGAACTTCAGAGTTTGTTTAAGCAGTTTGGATCTGTCTCTGCCTATGCATGTGCCCCCCCCTTCCTCTCTTTGTTTATAGTATTGCCTCTTTTCCTCACTTGCTTTCTGTTGTCTCTGTCTTTCTTCACATTCAGCATTTGGACTGTTTACCATGGAATACAGGGATTCAAAATTCTGCACGATTCCACTGGTAGAATGTTCCTTTCCCAATATACTGTATAAACACACACAGCAAAGGCCCCATGTGGAGCGAGACCTTCAATTTTATCTCTAGTAGGGTAAGCAGTGGAGATTTCCCTGATAAGTAGGTAGAAACAGGAAGAGGAATTTTCACTGTCATCAAAGGAACACTAGTATGAATGAAAATGATTAATAGTACTTCATTTTTCTAATTTGTTTATATATGTAAGGACAATGTGGTAATCAGTGAAATGACACTGAATTCATTTGCTTTGTTTTTTATTTTAGGTAGTTTCATTTTTTAAGGTCTAGTTGAAGGTTTTTAGTGAGCAAAGGTTTGTAATGTAAGATCAGTTCTGGATTTAAGGGGATGGATTTTTCTCATTTTGTGATGGTGGTCCTAACAAATCTGGTCAGGTTTACGAGCAGAATTACCATGCATTATGCTGTGATAATGCACGGTCAACTGACAAGTTTTAACCAATTAAGTTTCTTTGATTTTTGACCCGTTTTAGAAAAGGCTATATTTGATATTGAGGGGTTCTGCTGAATGCAGTAAACCATGACAACAAAGCTCAAGCAGTTTGCTAATGTCTGCAGAGCCCTGAGATACCAAATAGCCTAGTAATACACACTTCCCTAAATGGAAATTGTTCTGTGTAACATTTTTAACAAAATAAAGCTGTGGAACTGACAGCAAGAAAACATTTTATTTATTTTAAATTTGATAACTGGAAAAGGCACTA
This sequence comes from Neoceratodus forsteri, assembly GCA_016271365.2. Lineage (NCBI taxonomy): Eukaryota > Metazoa > Chordata > Ceratodontiformes > Ceratodontidae > Neoceratodus > Neoceratodus forsteri. The sequence continues at coordinate 633,187,064 of CM028132.1, forward strand.
TGAACAACTGCTAGTTTCCAGAGTGTGACCCGGCGAAGGGTACAACACAACAGATAGTAAACAAAAATTCAGTTACAGAGTAATGCAGTGTACATAAAGAGCTATTTGCATAACGATAATTACATCTATTGTAAAAGAGTATATATATATATATATATATATATATATACACATTATCACAAGGTCTCAGGAGTCGAACTGGAGGTCACGAGGCTGCAACGTGCCCTCCTCACCCCACCGCCTGAAGCCAGGAGTCAAATCAGGTCATGAGGTTGCAACGGGCACCTCCCCACCCCCAGCGCCTAAAGCCAGGAGCCGAACCGAGGTCGCGAGGGCTGCAATGGCGCCTCCCCACCCCACCCTGAAGCCAGGAGCCAAACCGAGGTTGCAAGGGCTGCAATGGTGCCCTCCCCACCCCCACCCTTAAGCCAGGAGCCGAACTGGAAGTCGCGAGGGCTGCAATGGCGCGGGCCCCAACCCCTGAAGCCAGGAGCCGAACCGAGGTCGTGGCTGCAACGGCGCCACCCCCACCCCTGAAGCTAGGAGCCGAACCGAGGTCGCGAGGGCTGCAACGGCGCCCCCACCCCCACCCCTGAAGCCAGAAGTCGAACCGAGGTCACGAGGACTGCAACGCGCCCTCCCCCACCCCCTGAAGCCAGGTACGGAGAATTCTGTCTGCAATCACCGAATGGGCTGTAATTCCTCCTGCTAAAGACTTTTGCTCCACGTGTGCTAGCCTGTCTCCAGTTTAGACTTGCTCTTCTTCAGCTAGAGACCCAGACCCAGCTCTGATTGTGTGCTGTGCAGCTTGAACATTTGAATTTGGTGCCATTTAACAGTCGGCGTAGAAGTGGAGATAGTCTCCCCAGGGGCTTTTATTCTCGGCTTATTAAGTTATTACTATAAACTGTGTGTTACTTTAAGACCTGCCCTGGCATATTTAGAATTATTTCCTGGTTTTACTGTACAAACAGAGGGCACTTTAAATGCAACGACATTTAATCTAATTAGGAGCACTTGTAAATACCATAGCAGCAGCACCCGTGAATGAGACCAATTTCTAGTGGCTATCCCAACCTTGCAAGATCTTTAAAAACCTAACTGAAATCTTGCCCAATTGGTTCACTCCCCTGCTGTCCCCCCCCCCTTTTGGGCTTCCCATCTGAAGAGTACATATAACCCCTACCTGTCTTTCTTTCTCTTCAGGAGCCGAACCGGAGGTCGCGAGGCTGCAACGGCGCCTCCCACCCCCACCCCCTGAAGCCAGGTACGGAGAATTCTGTCTGCAATCACCCGAATGGGCTGTAATTCCTCCTTAAAGACTTTTGCTCCACGTGCTAGCCTGCCTCCAGTTTAGACTTGCTCTTCTTCAGCTAGAGACCCAGACCCAGCTCTGATTGTGTGCTGTGCAGCTTGGCTCCAGCGACGCAGGGCGTCGGGCTCCCACCACCCCCACCCTTGGTGAGCACTCTTTATAGGGATTTTTAACCAACCAACAGTTCTCCATTAGCAGCTTATATTGTTCCACCACTAGAGGCTGCACTACTGCTTGTACTCTTGTCTCATCATTTGGACAGGATGTTTACCTCACTCCTGCTGCTTTGCCACTTGCTCCCTGGCCCTATTCCCTCCCTGTCATACCCTATCACCCCCACCCCTCCTCAGTAATTGGCAGCAGTCTGAATGCCTGGCAGCTAGTTATATTTTGGGTAAACCTGAGCCTCCCATGACCCTGTTAGAGGGGACTGGCAGACTAATTACAGTCCACCTTCTCACTCACGATTGCCTGTCTAGTCACTCTCACATTGGCCACCCCCTGGGCTGTCCGGGTTCAGAAACCTCAACTTGTAGTACCGTTGACATCCTTAGACTTTCGCTACTTCATTCATGCTCACCTTAGGGCCCATGCCCCACCCATCCCGACTGTCAGCACCACTATACCACATACCCTGTTAACTTTCGCTGTTAAAAGGATAGGTTATTGATACCCCACCTCTAGGTTCCTGCTGCTCCTCCTCCTCCTCCTCCTATCGGGAAATATTCATCCTAATCCTGGACCATCAATTGACCTGACGCCTCCCCATCGTACCCACGGCCTGCTGCACATTGCTTCTCTCAATATCTGTAGCATCCTAAAAAAGTGAGATTCCTTCCAGGGTTGGGTACTACAGCACCAACCAGATGTCATAGCAGCGTGTGAAACCTGGCTCACTCCTCAGACCCCGGACTCTGCAGTATCACTGCCTGGATATATCCTTTACCGTGCTGATCGGCATGATAAGCGAGGGGGTGGCTGTGCCCTCTACACTAAGAATACCCTACAAGTGCACCTCCTCCATTCCCCTCAACTGGGGGCTGGCACTGAGACTCTAACAGTCAAATTGGCATTGGGAAGATCCCAAAACTCTTTATACATAACAACAGTATACATTCCCCCAAGGGACCAAAAATCAGCTTTCCAAGCATTACTGTCTCATCTGGACACTCTACCATCACAATCAGAACTTCTATTACTTGGGATTTTAATATCAACTGGCTAAGTAAGGATGCCACCCCATACATTGATCTTGCCACAGCCCAAGACCTAACTCAACTGGTCACTTCCCCACTCGATTGGACCCACATACTGGCTCCTCCTCCTATTGGACCTCATCTACTCCAATCACCTGGGTAAGATCGCCGATGTTTCTGTCCTGCCAAATGCCCTCAGTGACCACTCCCCAGTTAGCTGCTCCTGGTCCTGCAAAATCTCTAGGGCCCCTCCCAAACTTATTGTGCAATGTAAACTTGGTCCTGGTAAATTGGCACAACTAAAAACGCACCTCAGTGTCATGGACTGGTCCCTCATTTTAAACACTGTTAACGTTGACAGTGCCCTGGACCTATTTACCCGGGCCTTCACTAATATATGTGACCTCTATGCACCTTTCACGAAAAGAATTGGCAAAGGCAATAATGTACCCTGGTTCACCGAGCAGCTCAAGACCCTAATGCGAACCAGAGATTCGCTATGGCAGCTCTCCATTGAATCCAGCCTGCCCCTTGATAGACAAAATTATAGAACGGCTCAGAACCAGTGCACCTGGGCCATTCGCAGGGCAAAGGTGGATTACTACAAATCCGCCCTAACCTCCTCCTGGGGTTCTAGCAGCAAGTTTTGGAACAACATCAAGGAAATTTGTGGTAAGGTCCCTAATCTGGTCCCCTCCCAAGTCATGTCAAATGGATCCTTGACATCTGACCCTACAAACATAGCTGCAGCTTTCAGTGATGCCTTCTGCAACCTTAGCCATGTTCTCCCCCCTAACTTTTATGATCCTCCAGCTCCTAGCGCTCCCGCACCTCAGCTCGGTGCCCCCCCATTTTATTTCCGCTGCATCTCTCCCAAGTCAGCTGAACCATACCTTACCGCTGCCCTTAGTCATGCCTCTCCCAACGCTGATTCCCTTGATCTCAGAATTCTTTGACTCTCCCTTAAGGAAGTCCTTGTTCCCCTCACCCACATTCTAAACCTCTCCCTATCATTAGGTAAATTTCCTACCAGTTGGAACTCCGCCTCTATCATGCCTATATTTAAAGGGGGTGACCGCTCCTCTGTTAACAACTACCACCCTATCTCCATACTCCCCTCCCTCTCCAAGGCATTAGATAGGATAGTTTCGGATCAGCTCACCGACCACCTCAATAAATATGACCTACTCTGCAAACAACAGCATGGTTTCAGAAAAGGACACAGCACAACTACGGCCTTGCTTGAGCTAACATCACACATCCACTCTGCCTTGGATAAAGGTGTGTCTTCATTGACCTCACGAAGGCCTTTGATACCATCCACCACTCTCTACTCATAACCTCCTTGCTCAACCTGGGTCTCTCACAGGAAGCTGTGGGATGGTTTTCGGACTATCTTACCAACTGGACCCTCCAAGTTAAAATTGGCTATACACTATCCTCCAAATCTCCAGTCCTCTCAGGGGTCCCACAAGGGTCCATTCTGGGTCCCCTCCTTTTCAGCCTCTTCCTTAACTCCTCCCGCATCCTGCACCTCCAACATACTACTCTATGCAGATGATGCGGTCATCTTCTCTTCCAGCCCAGACCCCTCTCAAATCCACCACTCCCTTCAGTCCTCTTTCAACACTGTCAAAAGCTGGTTTGTCTCACAACGCCTTATTATTAACTATAAAAAAACTAAAGGTATGCTCTTCGCACATCCGCAAAACTCCAGGAAAGGGCTTTTACCCAAATACTATCATCATTGACCTCTGAATTTGCACACCTTTAAATACCCGGCATCACTATTGGACACTGCCTCACCTATCACGAGCATATACATCAACTATCCAAGGCCCTAAACATCAGGCTAGGGCTCTTGCACCACTATAAATACTGCCTTACCCGGATGCCCTTAAACTTGCCATCTCCTCCTCAGTTCTCTCCCTACTTGACTATGGCTTCTGACTTTGAGGGGCAAGCCCTTTCAGCCCTTGATAGTCTTAGACTTGTGCTAAACAAGGCCTGTCGTCTGATATTAGGATGTGACAGACTCACCCACACCTGTGTGCTATATAAGGACACAAATTGGCTTAACCTTGATAAAAGAATCAAATTCCATACTTGTGTCTTAGCTAAAAAAAATTACCCTTGGCCTTTCCCCTGCATCCCTCACCTCCTTACTCACCTGGACTCTAAAGTTAAACATACCCGGAGCTCTGACACCCTTTGTTTCTCCATCCCTCCCTGTCGCACCACTCAGTTTCAAAGAACCTTTTGCTACAGGGCACCCTTGTGGATGAATAACCTACCCTCCTCCTTGCGTCTTGATCAAAGAATTGGCCACTTCAAAACACACCTTAGGGCCCATCTTCACTCCTCAAGTGACTGTGACTGCATATGAACTAGTGCCCTGTCCCTCTACTACCAACAATGGCTTCTGGCTTGCCTCTGCATACTCCTCTCTGCCCCACTTTTTCAGGGATGTTAAGTTTTCCAGTCTCCTTTAAACTGTCTCAAACTATGCTTAGATCCTTCATACTAGCCTATACTTTCCAGTTGTAACTTACCTGTCTTTGTCTTAATCACTGTATTTGTATTCTGTAACTGGACTAGCTGTACTTGTGTAATAGATTTGTTATATGTGACGTACAACCTTTGTAAAGGCGTCTATGACTCAAAGGTATATCTGATTCTTCCGAAATAAAATAAAATAAAAGGTTGCATAGATACACAGTAGATAAACAGTGGATAACATAGTGTGTAAGAGTTGGTTTTGTTGTGTACTAGCCATGTGTGTTGCTGCTGTGTCTCCCCATGACTGTCCTAACACTGCAAGCTAGCAGAATCACATTGGTAATGATAGTCAGGTTAGTATAATCACTAGTGACATAGCAGATTGGTATAATCACTTTGTTGATTATGGAAGCAGGTTGGTATAATCACTCAGTGAGTAGGCCGATTAGTATAATCACTTTGAGAATTACTGTGATTATTAGGAAATTAAGGAAGGCTTTACTGAAAATAATCATTACTATACAGTATATGATGGCCTCAAAGTTTATTTATTTATTTATTATCTTTTGTGTGCCGGGTAAGCATGTTAGACAAGGAATGCCTATTTTCAGGTGCAACCCGGGAGAATTATAAGAGTAGGTTTACAAGCAGAATGAGAATGATTACAACATAGTGAAATACGGGCATTGAAGAGGGTGGGACAAATAAGTACAGGATGATCAGATAAGCATATACATCAAGGTAAGAACATACAAGCAGTAATAACATTTCTTGGTACAATACATGCTCTTTTAAGGTGGGACATTGGGTGGTTGTCTTGGTATAAGGATAATAAGTGCTGAGGTGCAAGACACATAAGGGTACGTGGTTCCCCTTTTGCGCTCAGGTGGGTAGGTGGTTAGGAATGAAGGAAGTGGATGGAGCACACCAGGGCCCAAGCCAGGTTGGAGTACCAAGTAGCCTAGGGACAGTTACAGGCTAAGGCAGACTTCAGGTGCAATCAGAGGAGGCTCTTAAACATGGGGTGGGTGGGATTACAGCTGATGGGTGCAGGTAGGGTATTCCAAGAATCTAGGGGCACAGACAGCAAAGGCACGATCACCTGCCAGAGTATGAGTTTTAGGGACAAGGGAGTGGGGGCAGGATAGCTGACTTGAGCTGGTATGATGGTAGAGCTGGTTGGAGGAGTCGAGACAAGGCAGGTGGGGTGGTGTTATGGACAAATCTTGTCTGTGAAGCAGCCCAAGACAAAGAAATGATAATTACCTGGAGACAGCCAGTGTAGTTTTTTGTATAACTCACAGTGATGGGTAAGATGAGGGTCAGCGAGGGCAAAGCAGCAGATACTATTATAGGCCACATCCCATTTTGAGAGACTAGTTTTTGTAGCAAGGGTAAAGGCAGTCAGCCCGTAGCTGAGAGAGGGAAGAAACAATCCTTTAGCAAGGGCAAGGAGAGCAGCTGCTGTAAGGGACTCACGAGCCCTGTATGCAAGTTCAAGCTTCATGTTTGTTGCCCTGCATACATTTTAAATATGCAGAGGTAGGTCTAACTGAGGGTCAAGAGTAACTCCTGTCACAAACCTACTCAGCAGGTCAGCCATCTACTCCCAAAGTGCCAACCTCGAGTGCAGTCTTGTGAACAGGAAACAGAAACAGGGTAACCCTCCTGTCTGTTTTTGTGGGTTCAAATCAACCTTTGGTCTCAAGTCTTGGAGGGATTCAAACTGTGAACCTCTTGCTAGTGTACCCAATGCACAGGCTCAGATAATTATGTCTTCGGTGGGGCCAGATATCTTTGCCTACAGGCACCTAACCAGGTGTACAGAAATGAACCCTTAAAAACTCTAATAAAAGACCTCAGATTTAACTCTACCTTTTTCCAGTTTGGTATCACCATTCAAGCTTATGCACAGTGTCTGCTGTAACCATATATACTTCACTTTGCAAAGAAAAGAAATGCAAAGACAGACCAAGTAGGCTCTAAAAATAGAGTTTTACTAAAATAGATAAAAAGATATGTAAAACATAAAATGCAGAACCATATATCACAAAACATACAAATCTTTTAAAAGAAAAAGGTGTTAACAGTTCAATTCCTACTACAGTACTTAGATTTTGTCTCTCTACCTGTATACTTGCTTAAAGGGCTCAAAGATGTTTCTTTGTCAGAGTGTAGATAAAAGTCTCTGAAGGAAAACAGAATTTTGTTTAAAAGCTGTCTTTGCCCACCTCTTTGCATGAGGTCACCTAGCTCCTCCTCTGTTTATGAAAAATCATACGCCCAGGATATTTTATCATATTAGAAGGTTAGATAATTAAGGTTACATCAGCAGACACTCCTTTCCCCATGTGACTTCCCCAATCAAGTCTGTAAATTTCCTTTCATCTATAAGCAGTACCCTGTCTCACACAGACATCAAAGCACTTATGTCTTTCTGCCAGATCTCATGGAGGTGCACATGCTTTGTATCACCATGTGAATATTTAACTGTGTTTCCCCTGAACATCATAAACATTTATGGTTTCCCACTTAGCAACTACAGCTGTAACTAACTCAGACAAACAGGAGATCCTTGATTAAGGCCTGGTCTGTAATTAGCTCATGGCTTTCATCTTTTTGCTGAGATCTGGGGGAGTGAGGTCATTCCAAGAGCACAGATTTCTCAGCAGAGACAATCAGTAATACATTTTATATCCTAACAAGCATGGGTTAATCAGAACCAGCTGTCCAAGTGTTACAATTCCTCCCCACCTAGACTGAATTTCGGGGCTCTAGCCCCTGCATGGGATGAGCTTTTTAAATCAGTTCACTCCTCATAGACACTAGACAGCCCATCGGAGTTCTGATTTTTGGCTCCAGCTCTATGTACGATTGTCAGATCATACCCTTGCAAAGCAAGACTCCATCTTAGCAATCTACCATTGTTTTTCCCCATCTGCATCAGCCAAACCAGGGGGTTTTGGTCAGTCTGCACCACAAAATGCTGCCCATACAAGTATGGCTCCAACTTCTTTAGGGCCCACACTATGGCAAGACATTCTTTTTCCACAGTGGAGTATGCTTGCTCCCTGGGAAGAAACATCCTACTCAGGTATGCTATTGGGTGATCCCTCCCTTGGCTGGATGTCTGACTCAGTACTGCCCCAATACCCACATCTGAGGCATCAGTCTGAACTATAAAGTGTCTGCTATAGTCAGGACTTGTCAAAACAGCAGCACTGCACAGTGCCTCCTTTAGTTTGGAAAAGGCTTCCCCACAGGCTGGGCCCCAGGTAATTTTCTTGGGCATCCTTTTCTTTGTCAGGTCAGATAGGGGAGCAGCCAGGGAACCGTAATTGGGTACAACTTTCCTGTAGTACCCTGCTGTCCCTAGAAAACTCCTGACCTACTTTTGCATTTCTGGTCTGGGCTATGCCTGGATTACCTCTATCTTTATTTGGTTAGGACGGAGCTGTCCCCACCCTACCACATGCCTGAGGTATGCCACCTCTCCCATGGCCACCTGGCACTTCTCGGCTTTGAAAGTGAGCCTGGCCCACTGTATCCTGCCCAGCACTTCCCTAAGGTGGGATAGGTGTTCCTGCCAGCTGGTACTAATGATGGCAATGTCATCCAGGTATGCCATGGCGTACTCCTCAACACCATGTAACACCTGGTTCACTAACCTTTGGAAAGTGGCTGAGGCGTTCTTCATTCCAAAAGGCATTACTTTAAACTTAAATACGCCTATTGGAGTGATGAAGGCTGACCTCTCCCTAGCTGTGTCTGTCAACTCTACCTGCCAATAGCCCTTGGTTAGGTCAATCATCGTAAGGTAGGTCACCCCTCCCAACTTGTCCAGGAGTTCATCCGTCCAGGGCATCGGGTGGGTGTTTGGCTTCGTGACTGCATTCAGTCCATGATACTCCACACAGAAATGAGTAGAGCCATCTGGCTTAGGCACAAGGACTGCGGCGGGTGAGGCCCAGGGGCTGTGGGATCTCTGGATTACCCGTAAATCCAGCTTCTTCTCCACTTCCCTCCTAATGTCCTTTTGGATAGCCTCTGACACCTGATAATAATCCAGAGCAATACCGTGAACACAATGGGAGTTCCCTGGGTGGTGTGCTTGCCTTCCCAGTCCTCCCGGATCAAGTCTAGGGGCCCACGTACCCAGCATCCATATAAGAGTTCGAAGGGGGAAAATCCTGTTGACTCTTGGGGCACCTACCTGTATGCAAACAACAGGTGGGGAAGGTATTTCTCCCAGTCCCTCCCATGCTGTTCAGCAAACGCCCAAAGCATTGACTTCAGGATATCATTGAATTGTTCCACAAGTCCATTGGCTTGTGGGGTGATACGGTGTCGTGCATCTCTGCACCATCCCACACTTCTCCCATAAACATTTCATCAGGTCCAACATGAAGGAACTCCCTAGATTGGTGATTACCTCCTGTGGAAACCTAACATGGGAGAAAATCCCAAGTAAGTCATCTGCCACTTTGTCTGTCCTCAGTGAGGATAGGGCGACTGCATCTGGGTACCGGGTGGCATAATCCACCACAGTCAATATGAATCTCTTACCTGAGGAGCTGGGGGTATTTAAAGGCCCTACAATATCCATTCCCACCCTCTAGAATGGCTCCTCCACTATGGGCAATGGGTGGCTTGGGTTTTCTTGCCCACCTTCCCTATTTCTTGGCACGGTGACAAGACCTTAATACTCCTTCACCTGCTGGGTGAAGTTAGGCCAGAAGAAAATTCTGGGCCAACCGCTGCATCGTGCGCATGATTCCCAGATGACCAGACAAGGGAATATCATGTGCAATCTTGAGCAACTGCTCACGATACCCCCTGGGGAATGACAAGCTGCCTGCCTAGCATCCCTCCCTCTGTATATACTGCCTGAGTATACATAAGTCCATTTTCCCAATAAACCTTATGTCTGCCGTCACCTCCCTGTGCACCGTACAAGTCTGCCCAAGCCCTCAGCTTCTCTAAACTAGGGTCACTTCTCTGAGCAGCAACAAACCCCTCACACATTCCCAAGGCATGGGACATGTCCCCTTCAGTTGCTAAACTAGGGTCCCTTGCACTAGCATCAGGGCATTCAAGATCATTGTCAATCCCAACCCTCTGACAATGGGTCACCCCTCCCTCTTCAGAGTAACACTCTGTAGCTGTGTGTTACTTGCTACTGGAGAAATTCTACCCCCTTCATTAATCACCATATCAGGAGACACAGGCTTGGGAACCAGCCTCTCAGTGGTTTCCACAATGGCTTCTGTGGGGTTCAGGGATACTAATTTTCCCTTGCCACTTGACTATGGGTAACTGCACATACCATCCCCTGTTGGAGATTGTTGCCCAGGATCACATCCACTGCTAATGTTTTGGCTACAGCCACCTGTTGCACAGTTCCCCCTGTTTCACCCCAGTCTAAGAGAACAATAGTGAGGGGCAATGTTTTCTCCCCACCCTCTAAGTCCTGTACGGTGATGTATTTATTGGGTATAAGCTGATCAGGCTGTACCAGATCTCCCTTTACCAATGTCAGGGATGCCCCTGTGTCCCTTAACCCCTGCGTCTGTACACCATTCACCATGACTGGCTGCAAGTGCTCCCTCATGTTCACTGGCATGCTTCCAGGGACACACAAAAAACCCACTTCTTTTCCAGCACCCGGTTGTGTATTATTGCTCACCTTTTTGGGACACTGTCTGGCAATATGCCCAGTTTCTTTACACAACCAACAGTCATTTCTTCTCTCAGAGAAATCTTTTCATTGAAACCTGGGGCTAACTGGTTTCGGTGGAGGCAGTGAGGGTTTTAGCTGCCCTGAAGGTGCTCTTTTCCCTTTAATGTGCTGCCTCACCCACCCCGTTCATTCTTAGAGCAGGTCTGCTCTTGGTATATCGGTCCAAGAGTTCTGCTGCTTCTTGCACTGTTTTTGGATCTCAGACCTCTAGCCAGGTTTTTAGCTCTGCTGGGCAAGCCCAATAAAACCGTTCTAATAAAATCACATTTTCAATTTTATCAACAGAGTTTGCCTCAGTTCCTTCCCACCAACATTTTAAAAACTGATGTTGTTTCGTGGCTAACTCCTCATAGCTCGTGTCAGGGCTTCTCCTGAGCTTACGGAATTTAGCTCTGTATGATTCAGCAGTTAATTCAAATTTATTTAACAGTGCAGCTTTAAGTTTGCTGTAATCATCACTGTCCTCATTGTCCATTTGACCCAATGCATCCGAGCTTTTCCGGTAAGTAGCGGGGATAGCTGGAAGCTCCAGAACTCTCTAGGAATTTTAGCCTGAATACAAACTTTTTCAAAAGAATTTAAAAAGGCATCCATATCCTCCCCCTCTTTAAATTCAGCTATTAATTTGGAGTTCAATTTGTAACCCAGTCCTGCAGTCCCAGTCAAACCCAAGCCACTTACCTGCTCTGGTGCTGCTGGTTGGAGTCGTAGCTTCTCCAGTTTGTGTTGCCTCTGGCGCTCCTTCTCCTCATGGTCTGCATCTCGGTGTTCTCACTCTCTCTTCTCCTCTGCAGCTCACTGCTTACACTTCTCTTCTCTCTGGAACTCCAGCTCCATCCTGCACAATTCAATTTGCAGTCTGAGTGCTTCTGGATCCAGGATACTGGTGACCTTCCCCTGCTGCTGTGGCCCTTCACTGACAGTGGCCCCGCTGTCATCTTCTCCAGATCTGGACACTGCACTGGCTGCTAGCCCTGCCACACTCGAGGTTTGGTGCTTTTCAGTCATGGGCCGTGACTCACTGCTCTTGGTATCTGCTACCATCAGGGCATCTATGAGGTTCTGCTTGCTGGCTTTCACCTCGAGCGGGACTCCTCTGTCCCTTTAACTACCTAAGTAGTCTACAGATTGCCTGCTGTAGTTGGAAGCCATCTTCTTCCCTAACTACTGCTACTCTGACTTGCACTTCAGGAAAAAAAATAAAACGGGTAGGAATTTGACTTACGCCATGTGATATAGTTCTGTTTCCTTTTAAAATAAAATTCTACCTTTTTCTTTCTTTGCAAGTGAGCTGATGGTCTCAAGCTGACACACTGAAGTGTCAACCTCTGAGCTCAGTCTTGTGAACAGGAAACAGAAACAGGGTAACCTTCCTGTCTGTTTTTGTGGGTTCGAATCAACCTTTGGTCTCAAGTCTTGGAGGGATTCAAACTGTGAACCTCTTGCTAGTGTACCCAATGGACAGGCTCAGATAATTCTGTCTTTGGGGGGGCCAGATATCTTTGCCTATGGGCACCTAACCAGGTGTACAGAAATGAACCATTAAAAACTCTAATAAAAGACCTCAGGTTTAACTCTACCTTTTTCCAGTTTGATATCACCATTCAAGCTTATGCACAGTATCTGCTGTAACCATATATACTTCACTTTGCAAAGAAAAGTGCAAAGACAGACCAAGTAGGCTCTAAAAATAGAGTTTTACTAAAATAGATACAAAGATATGTAAAACATAAAATAAAGAACCATATATCACAAAACATACACGTTTAAAAAAAAAAAGGTTTTAACAGTGCCATTCCTACTACAGTACTTAGATTTTGTCTCTCTCTACCTGTATACTTGCTTAAAGGGCTCAAAGATGTTTCTTTGTCAGAGTGTAGATAAAAGTCTCTGAAGGAAAACAGAATTCTGTTTAAAAGCTGGCTTTGCCCACCTCTTTGCATGAGGTCACCTAGCTCCTCCTCTGTTTATGAAAAATCATACACCCAGGATATTTTATCATATTAGAAGGTAAGATAATTAAGGTTACATCAGCAGAAACTCCTTTCCCCATGTGACTTCCCCAATCAAATCTGTAAATTTCCTTTCAACTATATCCGTATCCTCTCTCACACAGACATCAAAGCACTTATGTCTTTCTGCCAGATCTCACGGAGGTGCAACATGCTTTGTATCACCATGTGAAAATTTAACTGTGTTTCCTCTGAACGTCATAAACGTTTATGATTGCCCTCTTAGCAACTACAGCAATAATTAACTTAGACAAACAGGAGATCCTTGATTAAGGCCTGGTCTGTAATTACTGTAGTTCATGGCTTTCATCTTTTTGCTGAGACCTGGGAAGGGGGTGAGTGAGGTCATTCCAAGAGCACCAGATTTCTCAGCAGAGACAATCAGTAATACATTTTTATATTTTAAAAAGCATGGGTTAATCAGAACCAGCTGTCCAAGTGTCACAACTCCCAGGGATTTAAAAGAGCATGTAGTGCCAACAGGGACTCCATCATGACTCAAGACATTTAGTGGGACAAGACACTGCTTGAGCTTGGCAGGGGAGCTGAAAAGCATGAACTGTGTTTTCTTAATGTTCAGCACAAGCTTTTTTGTCGAGACAATTCTGCAGCTTATTGAAGTCAGCTAGTAAACTATGATTTATGGCATTGACATCACCCGAGCTAGATAGGAGGATCAGGTTGTCTGCATAAAGTGTTGTGGCACTATAGGTGGGGACCGTTGGAAGGTTGCTGACAAAAAGAGAAAATAAGATGGGGCCCAGGATAGAGCCCTGCCCTGCAACAAAGTTGCAGGGCAGTGGGACAAAGCAGAAGGCAGGGCCAGTGGAATGCTGGGTTGCATAGGGAGAGGTATCACAAGCAGGAGGAGGGAGGTGATATTGCCACTGTATAGATCATTGGTGTGATCACACCCTAAATATTGTGTACAGTTCTGGAGGCTGCATCTCAGAAAAGACAGGGACAGAGTAGAGGCAGTACAGAGGAGGGCAACTAAAATGGTACATGGACTGCATGAGAAACTGTACAATGAGAGACTGAAAGATCTTAATATGTACACCCAGGAGGAGAGAAGGGAGAGAGGGGACAAGATAGAGACCTACAAGTATCTCACGGGAGTGAAAAGGGTATAGGAGGGAAGCCTGTTTCAAATGAAAAAGTGCACCAAAATAGGAGGGCTTATATCAAAGCTAGACAGGCGAAATTTAAGAGGCATGTGAGGAAATACTACTTCACTGAAAGCACAGTGGACGCCTGGAACAGCCTGTTTATTTTATTTATTTTTATTTATTGAAATGTTTCACCAGTGAAGGCACACTGAACAACAAAGTTGCTTGTCTCACTGGAGTGTCCTGGGGAAGGGAATCAGGATAATAATGATACATACAGTATGAGTGACAACAACAAATTACAGGCATGAGAAGTAACAGTCAGGTACAATCAATGACAACAAGCAGCAAAAATATTAAGTGCTTTGGTAACCAATACTAAAAGTGCAATTATTTAGAAAGAGGGCAGTAAATTCAAAGTTGGTGAGACGGGGAGGGATAGGCTCAAGGGAGGAGAAATTTGTTATAGATTCAAATTTGTTGGAGATAGGGGGGTCACGGGCAGGAACAGTTTGGGGACAAAAAGTTGTTTAAGGCTGCAGAAAGGGAAGAAGTGTGGGAGGAGTGCCAGATCTGATGGGGAAGGGAGTTCCACAATTTGAGTAGCCAGTGAGAGAACAAATTTTGACCTCTAGTTGTGCGCAGGGGACAGCTAGGGTATGAGAGTCAATTGATCTAAGTGAGTGGGCAGATGGGGGAAGTGGTAAACAAGGTGGATAGGTAGGTAGGAGGCATTGCACCAGAATTTTGAGATGAATTTAGTACAGTGGGAAGTACGGCGGTTAGACAGTGAGGTAAAAGACAACAAGCCGTGAGGTCACAGCGATGAGTAAGAAGAGGTGAGTCGAGGCGAAAGCAGAAGGAGTTAAAGAAGGTGTCCAATCTGGATAGGGAAGTGATGGGAGCAGCACTGTAGACTACATCACAGTAGTCAAAGATGGGGAGGATCATCTGCACCAGCTCATGCCTTGACGTTAGAGGAATGCAACAACGGTTCCTGTATAAAGCATCTAACTTGTGGAGTGGTTTCTTCAGGATGGCATCAACACATCCAGAGAAGTTTAGGTGTTGGTTGAACCAAACCCCTAGGTAATGAAATGAGGAGGAAGCCTCAAGGGTTGTCCCATCAAGGGTGTGGAAAATGGACATGGAGGTTAGCCTTGAGAGTCTCTGCCTTGTGCCAAAGGTCATGGAGATGGTCTTCTTGGCGTTAAGAAAGAGTTGGTGAGAGCTGAGCTAGAGCTGGATCTTATTGAAGTCTAGTTGGAGTCTGGCAGCCACATTAGTGGGGGATTGCCCTGAAGTGAACAGGATGGTGTTGTCTGCATACATGTGAATGGAGGAGGAGGAGCAGACAGACGGAAGAGCATTAAGAAAAATGAACAACAGGGGACCAGGCACAGAACCTTTTGGGACACCGGTGCTAATAGGTAGAGGAGGGGAGATGGAGTCAGCAATATGAACCAGTTGTGTCCTGCCTGTCAGGTAGGCACTGAACCAGTTCATGGCCAAGGTGGAAAGGCTTGTTGAGGCAAGATTAGCAAGGTGGCGGGTGTGGGAGACCATGTTGAATGCCTTGGCAATGTCGACGACGATCGCAGATGTGACATGGCCTCTTGCCATCCCTGAGAAGATGGAATCGGTGAGCTTAAGTTGGGAAGTGGTGTCATAAGAGGTAGTAGGAGAAAAAACTGTGGGGGGTTTCAAACATGCATGGAATAGACATAGGGGAATACTAGTGAATAAAAGGGTTGGGGGGCTCGCTACAGATCAGTTAGGATATGGTGGGATAGAAGAGGCAGGGAAAAAACTGGGCAGACTGTGTGGGCCAAGCTGTCTTCTGCTGATACATTCTATATATTTTTTTTATATAGCTTTTTTCTCCTTCGGGCTCTGGGGGCAGGCAAGCTGTGGTCCTCCCTCAGAGGATGTCAATCAGCACTGTGCACAGGGCTTCATTGAACCCACCCCCAGTGCTCCATTTTCCTGTTTTCTCCCTGTTATCCTGGGACCCTAGAATATAGTTTTGTATGCGTGTAGAGGCATGCACGCACTCCGTGACTCTGATAATGGCCCCTTCCTCCCACCTTACCTAATGCCTGGCTCCATACAGCTTGGCACTGCCACCTATTCTCCACCATGTGGTAGCCAAGAGCCAGGAAGCCCATGTCCTCCCTGGGAGAGGAGAGCTGCCTTGGCAACTCAATCCAGCTCCTTGCCTTCCCAACTGACCATCCCCAGCACCTCAGGCTCATTCCTAAACCGGGTCACTAGCATGGTAGGAGGTAAGGTGTCCAGCACCTCAGCCCTCCACACCACTGGGCTGGCGTACATTCTATGTATTTATGTTTCCATATATTTTTTCTTCTATTTTTCCTCCTGCTTCCTGACTGGCCCCCTTCCACTGGCCCCCCCAGCCCCATCACCCCAGTGTCTACTGGACTCATCTCTGGATGCCCAGTGAGGTGCCAGCTAGCCAGGTGTGGCATCTGCAAGGGGCTAGCATCATCTCACCTGTTGAGGCATTTCCTTGTTTCTCCTGTCCCCCAGTGTGAAGTGGAGGTGTGCAATGGTGCCAATGGCTGAGCCGTGCACGCTTCCGCACATGGCATGCCAGGCATTTGCCCTGCATCCTCCCCCTTTGTATGGGTCTGTTGCACCATCCCCCAGCTGCAGCTAGGGAACAGGCAAGCAGTGGACTCCATCCCCACCCCTCCCAGGGAGAGGAGAGCTGTCCTCCGGACACTTGATCCTCTCCCTTCCAGGATGACCCCTGGTGACCGACTCATACCGTGAACACGAGTCACCAGTGTGGCAGGAGGCAAGGCATGGATGCCTCAGCCCTCGACACCACTGGGCCGGCTATGTTTCTATATTTTAGGTTTTTTATTCATGTAGCAAGTTTTATTTACATAAGCTGCTGAGTTGCATCTCAAGGTGAAATAGGCTGTGCAGTACACACTTTTGCAGTAGTTCAGTGTAGGTGGAAACTTCTCTGAGATCTTGTGAGCTGGTTTTCATGTTTCTATAGTAAATCAAACAGAATCAGGTGACTATTCTCACTAAAATATTGAAAAGTCCAAATTTTCAGTGCCATAGATGGCCAGCTTTCTCAATGTGTTCCTGACAGATTTTAGGTCCCCCTTTATAAATAGGTCCATGACATTTGGTACCAGTCAGTAACTGGTCAGACTCACTGCCCCCACTGGTTTTCAGTACACTAGATGGCATGCCTCTCGAAGTAGTTCAGTCCTTCAAGTACCTTAGTGTGTGGTTAGACAGCTTGACTTCTCAGCCCACATGGGTGCAATCCATGCAAAACTCCATTTCAAGCTCTGTGCCCTGTACCACAACAAAGACTGTTTATTTCTGCATGTCTGCAGGGAACTTGTTACCAAAATGGTGCTCCCTGTCTTCGACTATGGGGATGTGGTCTGTGTCACCACTTCCCTCACCAGACTGGACACCCTCTGTAACTCCTTCTCCTGGTTTGCTACAAACTCCCCTTCCCCTTGTACTCAACATTGCTCCCTTTATCCCTCCCTGTCCATCCTCCTTCTGCCCTCCATTGCCAGACCCACTATTTTCACATCCAAATAATAATAATAATAATAATAATAATAATGAAATTTATTTGTATGGCCTTATCAAGCCAAGAGCGCCTCACATTTTAAAACAGCAATAACAATATAAAATATAACACGCGTCAATAAAATCAAATAAATATTCATAAACTAAAACAAGAGGCTCAGTTATTAAACACTTGAAGCCACAAATACACGTTTTAATGATTGTTTGAATGCCTCCACAGTTGCGCACTCCCAAATCCGATGGGGTAGAGAATTCCAAAGGGTAGGGGCTGCAAATTCAAAAGCTCTTGCCCCAGAAGATTATAAACATACCCTTGGAATCTCTAGCAACCCCTCGCCGGCTGAGCGGAGTGATCATCTGGGGCAGTAGGGAATCAGGAGCTCTTTCAGGTAGTCTGGGCCCAGTCCATGTAGGGCTTTAAATGTCAGCAAACCGACTTTATAGGTGATCCGCCACTGTACTGGCAGCTAGTGCAGTTCGTGCAGCACCAGCGAAATATGGCAGGATCACGAAGATCTAGTCAAAAGCTGGGCCGCTGAGTTCTGCACTAGCTGCAAGCGGAGGATTTCTACCCCAGAAAGCCCTAGATAAAGGGAGTTACAATAATCTAAGCATGAGGAAACAAAGGCGTGGATCAATGTAGGAAGGTCATCAGAAGGAACCAGATGCCTAATCCTGGTGATATTCCTAAAATGGTAAAAGGGAGTTTTTTTAACGACAGCCGATACCTGTGAATGCAAGGTCAGCCCTTCGTCAAAAATTACCTCCAGGTTATGCACCTGTTCAGAGGTCAGGAGCGAAGCGCCACCGAGAAAAATTCCTGAGGGCAAACCCTCCCCCAACCCCTCTATCCGATGACCCGGATCCACAACTAACGCCTCAGTTTTGTCTGAGTTCAACTTCAGCCAACTGGACTCCATCCAGTCTTGGATTTCTTTCAGAGAGTTATTAAAGACCAATACAGCTCCATTCTGGTTGGGTGGAAAAGATAGGTAGAGCTGGGTATCATCAGCATAGCAGTGAAACCTCACCCCATACCTTCTTACAATGTCTCCGAGGGGCAGCATGTACACGAAACAACATAGGTGAAAGAACAGAGCCCTGAAGAACCCACATGACAGAAGAAAGTAGGGTCTGAGGAACAAACCCCAGACACCACTCTCTGTTTTACCCATGGGGAATGATGTAAACCACCTGAGAACTGTTCCTGACGGTCCACAGATGAACCTCAGACAGCCCAACAACACCTCATGGTCCATGGTGTCAAATGCTGAAGAGAGATCTAGAAGAACCAAGATGGAATGGTTGTTCCGATCTCTAGCCATCAGGAGATCATTGAGCACCCGGACCAGCGCTGTCTCGGTACTGTGTCTCTTACGAAAACCAGACTGGAGTGGTTCATAGATGTCATGGATGGTCAAATGGTCCTCCAGTTGCGCAGCCACTACTTTCTCAATCACCTTCCCTATAAAAGGAAGGTTAGATATAGGTCTGTAGTTTGCATGGCAGTCTGGGTCCAAGGAAGCTTTCTTCAAGAGAGGTATCGCTACCACCTCTTTCAGAGAGCAAGGAAACTCTCCAGACTCCAAGGAGCACCAGACAATCCTTGCCAGGACCGATAACATCAATACTTCCCAAAATTAGGGAAGTAGGTCCAGGATCCAAACTACAGCATGTAGGTTGTACACTTTGGATAATCCGCATGACATCCATGAATTCTGGGCAGCCAAAGGTACTCCAAGACAATCGAGGTATAGTGACCTCGCACTGAACAATGGCAGTGCCCATAGAGTGTGCCGTCTGGAGTCCCGCCCTGATGTTGGCCACCTTATTAGCAAAGAATTGAGCAATTTCATCGCACTCTATTTGCGAAAAAGCTTTCCGCACCTGTAGACAAGCTGGGTTGCACAGTCTGTCCACGGTATGAAAAAGCTGAACTGGTCAATACTGAGCAGCTGCAAACTCCCTGGACAGGAATTCTGCCTTCTTACGGGAGATTGTAGTTTGATAGACTTGGTAATTGTCCATCAATCTAAGGTGGTCGGCATCAAGGGTGGACTTCCACCAGCAATGCTCTAACCTTCAACCTTATCTCCGCAACTCCCTCAAAGTTCCATCAAGCCAGGGAGATCGAGGGCGAAGGGAGAAAGGGCGAACTCGGACGGGGGCAATGGAATCCAAAGCTGTCGAGACAGCCAAGTTATAGGCCATCATGAGAGTCTCAGGATCATTGCTGGGAAATGAGGGGGGACGATAGGTCAAGTACTGCCATTAGGATCTGAGAACTTATGTCTCGTAAAGGGTGGTATTTAACCATCTCCGTAGAGGTAGGCCTACCGGGGTATAATAACTAAACCTAATGGTACAGTGATTGGACCCACCCGACTGGTTCCACTTCCAAGTCTGAAGTTTCAATCCCTAGGAGGAAGACTAAGTCAAGGAATGACCGTGTTTATGAGTAGCAGTGGTAACCACCTGTGTCAGGCCCAGAGATGATATCAACTGGAGAAAGTGCAGGCCAAATTGCGAGAGTTCATCGTCGACCCAGGCATTAAAGTCACCCAGAACCATCAGTCTGGGTGACTCAAATGCCATGTCGATGACAAAGTCTGCCACTTCCTGAAGGAAACGTTTCTCATCACTGGGTGGACGATAGATGAGAACGATCCGACAACCTGCACCTGCTACAATGGCACACTCAAATGACTCAGTCTCCCCAACCAATACACTCGTGAGGTTAAGTTCAGTCTTGAAACAGACTGCAACCCCCCCCACACTGTCCAATCTCAGGTGGTGTATCACCGAGTACCTGGCCGGAACTAAAGCCTCCAAAATGGGGCCAGGGTTCTCATCCAGCCAGGTCTCGGTGATGCAAGCCAGGTCAACCATTTCAGCAAGGTCAGCAATAATTTCTGTCTTGTTTTTGACTGACCTGGCATTGCATAGCACTGCCTGACTGGACTAACCGCCGACCTCCTGAACCACCTATTGACTTAATTCAATCGTTCCTGGGTATGGAAACCAGGCATAGAGGACCACGTTCTGAGTTCCATTTCACCCCAGGGTGTCTCCTGACTCCACCACATCGACAGAATGAACCGCTAACTCACCCTCTGCTGTTTGCCACCCCGCTCCCTCCTCCATCTCCTATGCAAATACCAAGTACTCTACAGCATTGGTAAACAACAAATTCAAGGGAAGGAGTGAAGAAAGGGTGGAGGGCATGAAGGACAGAGGTGAGTAGTGCACAACTGTGGGAAAGACAAGCAACACATTCCACACAAACTCAATCAGACAATTTAAGCCTAAAATTACACTTAATTACCACTAGAGTTCCTCAAAATACATAAATCTAATTCCACAGACCTTTAGAAAAATTAGCTAACAGTTCAAAAGTCTAATCATTAAAACCAGATGGGAAAATTAAATAGCCCAGGAAAGCTCTCACCTCCCCTGAGCAAAATACCAATACTTCTTAATCCCTGGTTCAGCTCTCACCAGAACCTGGGAAATAAGTAACTAAAGTAATATGAGAAAAAATAAAACAACAATTATCAAATAATAAAAAAGAGAAAGAAAACACATTATGAAAATCAATCCATAATCACTGTAACAAAATCCAAAATCTGTTGCAAATGTCCAGCAGTAAATTTCTTGATCCTTAGCTCTGCTCTCACCAGAACTTAAGAAGAATATAACACAAATTATAAGAAAAAGTAAACGTTATAAAATCCATAACCACTGTAACAAATCCAAGGTCTGTTGCATCAGATCTCCAGGAGTTTATCAACAAACACAACAGTCAAATTCCACCATCAGATCACATCCAGGGCCACACTGATTTTCTCATGTAGAGGTCTTGGCAAATTGATAATCTAACAGTACAGGGTTCTCTATTACCACAGCGTGCTAGAAGTGTGTAAAAACAGGGACCAGAGGGGGACTCCCCCTCCAGATGAAATCACTTCTAGGCCCTGGTAGCCAGCCTCCCACATACAACAACTACAACCCCCAGGGGGGAAGACCTCATGGCATGACTACAGGAGGCTTAAGAGATCCCAGCACACCCCCAGGCTCCCCTCAGAGTCGCTGAGCAACTTCAGTTTAGTCATAAGAGACTGGCTTACCACCTAGCCCCAAGGACATTAGAGGAGCCCCCCCCTCCCCCCCGACACACTTCCCAGCTGCTGCTATACACTAATGAACCCACGAAGCATCCACTGGATGCACTCTCACCACACCAGCAGCCTCTGTAAACAGCCAGACTTCCTTACGATAAAGCGCTTCTTGCAGCTCAGTCCATGCTTTTGTTCATTGGCCCAGGAATAATCCAAGTCTTCAGATATAGTCCCATAAAACCAGACAGCAACTAAAAGAACCCACAAAGTATTCGCTGGATGCACTCTCACCGCACCAACAGCTTCTATAAACAGCCAGACTTCCTCACGGTAAAGTGCTTCTTGCAGCCCAGTTCAAGCTTTTGTTTGTTGACCCAGGAATCATCCAAGTCTTCAGATACAGTCCAACAAAAAACAGACAGCAACAAAGCCAGTGGGCGCTAATATTAAACCACGGGCTCACCCCACGTAATCCCAATGCGGCCCAATAAACCGAACTGGGAGACCAATTTTAAAACATAACGCTGTCTTTTCGTAGGAAAAGCGTA
Organism: Neoceratodus forsteri; assembly: GCA_016271365.2. Taxonomy (NCBI): domain Eukaryota; kingdom Metazoa; phylum Chordata; order Ceratodontiformes; family Ceratodontidae; genus Neoceratodus; species Neoceratodus forsteri. Next base: position 633,209,192 of record CM028132.1, read on the forward strand.
AATTACTTAAAAACCCTTCTGTCTGCAAAACAACATTCAAATTATGGCAAAACGGCATTCAAAATATAACTTATAGCCTCTCAATAAAACTCAGTCCTCAGGCAGCTCACACTCCACCGCATACTGCTATGGTTCTCTACCCCTCTTAACTCTCCTTGCTCCTCTCCCAGCTACCCCTGCTTCCTATTCCCTCCATTCCAGGGATCATCGCATTTCGCCACCTCACCCCCGCTCCTCCACTGGGCAGTCTGCCCCTGCTATTGACTTCCTCACTCTGAACCAACTTCTTCCTCCCTTCATCTCTCTCTCATCCCTGGCTCCCTCAGGTACCAGTTGAAACTCCATCCTTACCCCACCTGTTCCTGTTACCCTTCCTCCTGACACCTCCCCTGCCTGAGCTTTAATCATTCTTGGCAAGGCAGCTGGCTGGGTTCCAGCTACCTGCCATTTGGTTTCACTTCCCCACTACCTCTGTTTCTCCCTCCATTACAAGGGCAGGCAATAACTCACCCTACAGCTCACTCACCTGTTATCAATATTGTCTTGCTTATCTTATATTGCTGCCACTGTTACATTGTACCTGTTAGGTGTTTATTATTAATCTGTGATCACATGTTATTCTCTGTATCTATTATACTTGTATCTAATTTTGTACTAACTTTTTGATCAAAAGTTGTGAGTTAATCAGGCAGAAACACAGTTTACAAGAAGGCATGCCAGGCAGTAAAAGAACTTTGCCTGGCTATGATTGATGGTCCATAATGTGCTGACTGGACTCCCACAGTGGGACATTTGGCAGCTACGTGGAGGGAGATTTGCCAGCTGTCATGTGGTTTGGGGAGGGGGAGAGTAGTAGTAGTAGTACTAGTAAAAATTGTATTCTGAGGTTTTCAGAAAAGGATAGCCCAACTGAGCCAAAGTTAATTTTCAATGGAGTAGTGTATTACAGGGGTTAATAGGGGAGGGAGGGAATGTTTAAAAAAGGAGAGTGGCAGGATAAATCAGCCAAACAGAGTTGTGAGGAGCACAATATCAAACAAATGATGTGGAGAGGTAAATAGAGTAGGATGGCAAAGATTGAGGGCAGCAGTGACTGTTTACAAAAGGGAGGGCTGGATCAACCAGATAAGGATAACTAAGGGAAGGATCAACCAAATTTAATTAAATATGGGATGGGGAGGTGGGAGAAGGGAGGCTATAGAGGTTGAGGAAAAAAAGATGGTTGTTTAAAAAGAGGTGGATAAGGATTAACCCGATAAATATTTAATTAACCATGGGATGGGGTAGAGTGCTATAGGGGTTGGGGAAGGAATCACATTGTTTTTGGGGAGGTGGGGGAGGAAGCAGCTGGATCAACCAGACTAATTGTAAATTAGTGTATGGCTCAATTTATGACCAACAAATATATTGTCACAAGGACTGACAACTTCAACTGTGTCTGTCAATTCAGCAATATAATTTTCAGTCATAAAGTTTGCAAACATTTTGAAAATGAAACCAGTTTGAACTAACCAGCCCCTAAAGCTCTCTTCTTCATTTCAAATGCAGTGAGTACTCGACTCCAATTATTTGTTTAGTAAGCAGTGGCCAATATCTGGCTAAATGTACATGCCTTTAAATTCCTTAAATTTGTTGGCCAAGCAAAAGCTCATACTGTACTTGCATTCACATCATATTGTCCATTTTTGCATGCTTTGCACTACTGAGCATGTGCCAACCTTAAGAACCAAGGAGGGGATTTTCAAGAGTTGGACACTGATGTAAATAAATGCTACACATGCATTACTGTTCATCCACTTTCATCCAGGCAGCTCTCAAAAGTTTTGATTTGTGGCAGAAAACAAATTCAATTTTGAGTCATGTCAAGTTTGGATGCACTTGCATCTGTTATCTGTTTTTGGGTGCAAATTGTGGCTGCTATTAGGCAAAGTAAAAGATGATCTAGCAGGTCTGGACACATTTTCCTTTTGAAAGTAGTGGCAGATGTACCATTTTGGAAACTCCTGCCCTAATAATTTAAAATCGTTACCCTTTTTAAACAAACTAACACAAAGGGTGCCTAAGTTGGATGAAACCCTAACAAAATGGCAAATTTCAAAGTTTAGCTCCTAGTAGGTTTTACAAAAACTACGGCCATTCATTTCCCGGAAAAGTAGTTGTTTTCAGCCATCAAAATCTCAAAACCCATTTGACCAATGATGTTAAAATTCACCACATTGTGTGATATTCTGACTGGGATTCCCTGAAAATTTCTGATCCTTTTTCCTAAAGACTGAGAAATGATAGGCACAGCACAGCAAAAATCTACTGTGAATGTAACTTAAACATCAAACCCTAACTGTGGGAACAAAAAGTAATCTGCCTGTCTCTGTCTATCAGCTATCTTTCTTCTATCTGCCTGACTACCTCTCTGTTTGGTCACATGCCCATGAAGACAGTGTTCATAGGTACTATACAGTAGGAGTATGTATTGCCACCTAATTAATGTGGTTGACACCAGAACAATAATACAGTAACAATAGAACTAGTATGTAGAGCAGTAGCTAACTTGGCAGATTGTTCCATACCTGTCTGACATAGGAGCCGGGTTTGTAAAATTTTTGGTGGGGTCAGGGTCAAAGCCCCACCCCTGTCCAGCGGTCAGAGGTCATCTACCGTGGGGTCAGAGGTCAATACCAAGGGGTCAGGGTTCAAAGACCCACTCCATGGGCAAGGGGTAAGATGTCAACCCACTACCACTGCCACCACCGCCATCATGGCATTATGGGAGTAGAGCACCTTGTATCATAACATGGGGGTCAGGGGGTTAAGCCCGGCCTCAGGTATAGGAAATAAATTGAAATACTATTTAAAAGGCTTGTTTTTAAACTTTAATAAGAAGACACCTTTTCTGGGGGGGGGGTGGAGGCATTTTGGGGTTGGTGATTGATTTCCCTTAGAAACTTTATATTTTGTTTGTTACTGTGTGTGAATGTTAATAAATATTGTACTTACCATGTAGTGTCTTTTACTGTGTTGTGGTTTTCTTTCTTCTTCCTTGTTTTGGTCCATGGCTGGGAATTCAACAGAAAGTTGATGTGAGGTGTCTTCTGATCTTTCTTCCCCATTTTGTCTGGCATTCAGTCAAAATGGCCCTGTACCCCAGCGATTCGCACCATCTATGCCGATTTCTCAGTGGTGGTTAGTGTCCAACTCCCCGCCTTCCCAGCTGCAGCATCAACACATGCACCACACACACACACACACACACACACACACACGTTGGTTCCCCTGTTTGATCAGACTGAGCCACAGTGACCAGATCAATTGTGACCAACACAGCCTGCCACATACTACCTCAGCTACCTCTGTCTAACAGTAATAAGAAGGAGCACAGAGTAGTATGGCAAGTCATCACCTATGCCCTATTCTTAAGCTACACTACCTGTTACTGTTAGACAGCAGGTGGCCTATGTGTGGTGAGCTGTGCCAGGCTCAGTCACCATGGCAAAACTGTCAGGTCAGACAGGGGGGACCAACAGGTGTGTGTGTGTTGATCACTCAACTTGGAAAGCGTGGAACATTTCTTGTCTGGGAATGGCATAAATCACTGGGGTATGAGGCCAGGGCATTGTGTATGTGTGTGTGCTTCGTTGCAAGCAGATTCCCACACAGTTGTTGCAGGACTGGGAGCGCTCAGGCTGTTGCCATGGGGTGGGGACTTGACAGACATTGGGGAGGAGCTCCTATCCCAACTTGGTTGGGTACTGGATGTGGGGAGGTACCCCTACACACTAGGGACTAATACATACAACATAGGGCATGGGATGCAGGTGGGGGAGAGAACGCAGGACACAAGGGAAAGGATTAGGAACCATTCGCACTTGAAGGATGGGATCAGAGGAACATGTTCCTCTCTATAAGTGGTTGGGATCAGAACAGGGAGGGTAGATGCCCACATACCAGCAACACATTCCCTACTATACAGGAGCAGGCTTGGAGGGGAGGGACCAGGGCCGTTGCCAGGATTTTCACAAGGGGGGTTCTTTTTATGCAGTCTGCAACTTTTTAAAAAAATCTGTGGGTCTTAGGACCGCTAGTACCCCGGAAGCCATGGAATCCTAGAATTGCTCTGTGGTGCATTTTGTGGCTTGTTTTGAAGCTGAAGAAGTCATATCTGAGATCTCCTACACTCCTTGCTCTAAACAAAATTATTATCTGGCTGGCTGCAGGATGAATACATATGTATGCAGTATCGGAGGGCAGCAAGATGCTGTTAATGTAATATACCTAAGACATTGTCTCAGATATATTATGTTATGAGTTTTAATATCTGCAGCTGTATCTACTGGTGTGTAGGAAAGGGGTCTGGGGCTGCTTGGCCAGAAGCTTGGGGTACTAGATACTCTGTGGCTAATTTTGTAGATTATTTTAAACCAGAATAACTCATCTGTGAGCACCCCTCTCCATTTTATAAGATAGATAACCCACTCTAGGATGTGTGGTCGCGCTCTGATATACACACGCTTTGGGTGGTTGATGCACTCGGCCTGCGGACTCATGCTTAACAAAGCACACCAAGGCATGCGTATATCAGAGCGTGACTGCACACCTTAGAGTAGGTTATCTATTACATATGTAGATACATAGATAGATATACATAGAGAGCAAATGCTAATGCACTGAACCTCAACACAGAGTCTGCAGCTGGTTTGGCTGGGTATTGTACACTACTAACTTACTGCAGTGCTGGCTTGCTACTAGGCAGGGGTCTGGGTCTGATAGGCCCCAGAAACCATGGGCTATGGTATGCTCAGTGGTGCACTTTTGTAGCTTATTTTAAGTCTAAATAACTCATATCTGAACTCTCTCTATCTCTTGTTGTTACCCCCACCATCCACAATTCAATGTACCATTTAAGTAATTGCATCAGTGCAACATAGCCTATAGCAAGGCTAGCAGGATGCTGGGATGTATTGGTAGGGGTATTGATAGCAGAAGAAAGGAGGTGTACTTCCCATCTATAGATCCCTGGTGAGGCCCTCGCCTAGAGTACTGTGCCCAGTTCTGGAGTCCTCACCTCAGAAAGGATAAGTATAGGTTGGAGACAGTGCAGCGCAGAGTAACTAAAACGATTCAGGGACAGCAGGACAAATCCTATGAGGAGTGCCTCAAGGCACTAAATATGTACTCATTGGAGACCAGAAGGGAGAGAAGAGATATGATAGAGATCTTCAAGTTCCTGAAATGAATTAAAGTGAATTACGGGGTACTATTTAGCCTGAGTACCAATTCATGGTCACATGGACACTAATGGAAATTAACAGGAGGTACTGTAGGTTCAGGAGAGATGTGAGGAAGTACTACTTTATGGAAAAGGTGGTGGAACTTTGGAACAGTCTGTCAGCTGAAATGGTGGGTGTAAAAACAATCAGAGGATTCAAGCAGGGCTGGGACATAATGAAGGGAATGGTGGTTACCGGAGGCAACAGGACCAAGGAGGTGACTAGAAGGAGGACAGGAAGGGTTAGAACCCTGGAGAAATTGTAGGTTCCAGGGATTATAGGGAACTTGGGCAGACTAGATGGACCTCTGGTCTTTTCTGCCTTCATTGTCTATATTTCTATGTTTCTATTCCAGGCACCCTGTTTGGAAAAAATCTGTAACATAAGTCTTAGTTCAATATTAGTACTACAATTGTAGCCCCCACTCCATTCTCCAATGTGGTAGGTATGACAAAGGGAGTGAGGAAAGGTAATTTGATAGCGGTGGGATTTTTAGTGCAAAGTTACCATCTCCTAAATGCCTACCCCCCACCCCCAACCCCATCCCACCATGCTTCCAAAAGTACAGTGGGTATGTTCAAAACAGTGAACTGTAGCAACAAATGTTATTATACTGGCACTTTCAGAAGAAGAGATGTGCAAGAACAAGGGGGCACAATTTGAAGATAGAGGGGGGACAGCTCAGAGGTAATGTTAGAAAGTATTTTTTCACAGAGAGAGTTGTGGATGCATGGAACAGCCTTCCTGAGGAGGTTGTGGAGTCAGGAACAGTGGGAGAATTCAAGAATGCATGGGACAGGCATAAGGCAATTCTAGAGGGCAGGAGGAAGTAAGCTGTTGATTAACTAGAATCTGCAGCTTATCCATCAGGTAGGGAAATGGGCAGACTGGGTGGGCCAAGCGGTCCTTATCTGCCATCAAATTCTATGTTTCTATGTGGTCATCTGGAGAAAACACATCATAACTTATTTGATTTAATGGCATCTGGCACAGATGACGCAGACCAAAGTGTTACTGAATGTCCATGAAAATGGGACCACAGTGAAGACCTTTCTGAACAGCACAATTAATGAGGTGGCAGTGAAGATCCCAGCCAGACCCTTCCAAACACTTGCATTGCCATTCCACTGTGGTACCTCTCTTGCTTTACTTATGAAAAGTTAAAACAGGCATATGAAACATGACAACTTTGCTTTTTGTATAGAGGATTTAAATAATTTATTTCACATTTTCAGCTCGCCACCTGAAAAGCTCTCTTGCCCAACTGCATAGCCTATCCCTTAATATCAGCTTTTAAGGGACATGTCTTCGTAATAGTGGGCAGCAAAATTTACCTGCCTGTGACTGATAATACTATAAGTAGAGGTCCTCTACTTCTTTTTGCTGTCCTGGTGACTTCATCTCTGAGCCTGCCACCATGATCCATCTTCCTCCAGTGCTAGCTGACAGTGTGAATTGTAGGCAGTGGCCGTGCTGTATTGAGGTCACATTCATGATGCTGATGTGAGCTCCAACTGGCCAGCCAGTCATAAGGGGAGGGTGCAGAGAAAGACTCACAAAGCAGCTCCAGTCATTTTACTGGTACTGAGGGAGCTGATTGGCAGCAGAAGGAGGAAGGGGGTGCATGCAGAGAGAAAGTGCTGGGGTTCATCATGTGTGCATTAGCACTCTGTAACAGTAAAAAAATAAACACAAATGATGAAACTTTTTTTTTTTTTACAAATAATGAAAAATAAAGGGGGAGTTTCAAAAGGGGGGTTCTTTCAAGCCAGACAACCCCCCCTGGCAACGGCTATGGGGAGTAGTGTGTAATGTGTGTGGAGAAGTGGTGGCACATGCTGACTCAGGCACACTCCCTACACCAACTGCTGCAGTGGCAGCACCATCCTAATACATCCACAGTATGAATCTAGCCTGTACATTTCACAGGTAACCTCAGAGACCAGAAATCTAATAATTGCATGTGGTTAGTGATGGGCATCTTTAATGGCGCAAGTCATTAATTACTACATGACCTGCAAAAGGTCTGAGAAAACCACAAATATACCAAGTACTATCATAGAATGTCATAAATACATTGTTGCTTAAAGCAGCAGTACTACAAAATCAGGAAGTGATCTATCAAAATTCTGTTTTTCAGCTGTAAGCATGCAGTCAAAGTTCCAGTTTCCACACCTGTAAATGTTTTTTTCCAGTCGTCTTTAGTTTTTTAGATATTTGCAATTTATTTGAATGGTTGTAGTGCTACAACAAATATGGCGGCTGACTACTTTTCTGTGCACTTTTTCTATAGGTCACATCACGTCTTTTGACAACAGCAGAGGGACCCTCTGCTGACCATTCCCGATGTCCCTGCAAGTCATTCACATGTGCAGTTGGCAGCAGAGGGATTCCAGTGCAACATACTTAGTGGCAGAAATGTAAACAAAAGCAGAGAATAACTGAGCAAATTACTCAGTGATAGTACAATGCTGGCGAGAAAGAGTACTAGGTATATGATTAGCAGGGCACAGGGAATAAACTGTCAAAAAAATGCAATTTGTTTTTTCCGTAGTACTGCTGCTTTAAAGTCCATATGATTTCTTTGACAGCAAACACATACTGCCACAGTGAGAGTATTGGCAATGGGCTTTGTTCCCAAATACATCGTACTGTTCCTCATCAAACCACATATCCTTTATTTCACAACAATTCCATTAAATGCATTTTCAGTTTACAACTTATAAATTAATTTAGTTTACAACTTGTAAGTTAATTTAGATTATATAATGTGATACAAGCCTCTTGCCTCTGAAGGACCATTAACATAATTAGTCAAGCTGTCACAAGTTAAAATACCAAAAATCTGGAGATACACACGCAGTATGCAACTAAGAGACTAAGTAGGGATGTCAACAGAGAATACTGGATGGACAACTATGCAGAACAAGTGTATTCTGCCACAGAGGGGTTCCAATTCCCTCTGACCTCGAGAGCGAAGCTCGAGTGGTCCATGGGAATCAGAACCCTGAGGTGGCAAAACACATTGGTTGTGCATAGAGCTGCTCATCCTGAATTTTTATAGTGCATAGTACTGTGTAAAAAATGTGTGTTGTGAGTTCTTTTGCTTTCAAAATGAAACTGACTCATGCAGTATGTAGAGCTTCTAGAATGCTGTTCTACCACAGTAGGGTAGAACAGCATTCCATGACCTTGGAACTGTGGTAGAACAGCATTTTGAAAGGGATGGAATTCTATACAGAACACTCCACTATACACTATATATATATATATATATATATATATATACATATATATATAAAACATATACATATTCAGTTCAACATGCTGTAAAAGACATGTCTTCTTCACTATATACAAACACATGTGTGTAGTCATATTGAAGTTACCATGGTGACCAAACCTTTCGAGTTCCAGTATCGAGGTTCAAATGGGCGCCACGGGCCATGACAACCTCACGATGACAACAGACACTTGTTAAAGTATGCTGGAGTATTACATTATCCTCTATGAATATTTTATGGGCCACTGGTTGCACACCTTAAAAATGTTAAGGTTATCTACAGTACTTTGAATCAACAAGTCCTAAGACTCATGTGAATTGTTCCAGCAGAGTAATATATTCAACAGGCAGACAAAATAAACATTGTCATCAGTGACTTTCTTGAATAATAAAATGAAACACGACCTCCTCCACAAGGTACTCATCTCCCAAGATTTCTCTTTCCACCCCCAACCCCTCACATCAATTAGGCAAGCCCCAATTAAGAGGTTTCGAAACATGTGCATGTGTAAGAACAAGAATGTTAGTCTAACAAGTCCCTCCAAAATCAGATACTGTAATTTAGTTACTGTCTGTACCCCTATAATAACTACCTAACCCACACTGATATCCCTTGGGATCGTCAACAACTGTGGCACAACACAACAGTGTCCTGACCCCAAAACTTATGAGGTGCCATTTAATCAGGCATGCTGCCCTAATAAGTCAAGGAGGCTTGCTGAAACACTTACACCTACACAGCCTACAGCACATCAAGGTAATGCTGCAGGCCAGGGATGTCCCCTGTTTGGCAAAATGGACCACAATCATTTCTATTTCCTGCACACTAAGTTCTGGCCCAGTGCCCCATACTCCTAAATTGCCAATAGTTTGGTTGCTCTGCATTGGCTGGGGACTGGGCACCCCATACCAGTTACCAGTAAATAATACAAAGTCCAAAACACAGCAGGAAACACTAGGTTATGTAATCTGTAGGCTAGTAGAGACAGCAGAGAGAAGAGAGAAGCCTCAATCCCCCAAACACCCCAGGTCCCCTACATCAAGTCACTCACACTTGTAATTTCTGAATATAGTGTACCCCCAGCCCCTGTCTGGCTGGCTGCCCCTATGGGTTTAGCAGAGATTGAGAAATGAGGGAGCAAGACATAAGTGGAATGAGGCACTGTATTTCACTAGACATACACCATTATCATGTTAGAGACATGGGGACTCAGGGACATACACACACACACGAGAATTTCTTTTTTGAGGGGGCATGGCCTGAGTACATAGAAGACACAAAGTTAAAACCCATGCAACTCATTACAGTTCACCATCACCACATTATACCTTCCAACACAAGGTGACATGATCATCATTATCATGGCTCCTGAGGTGTGTAGTCTGTGGAAATGACTGTATGAAGCCTGGTGCTGCAGCCTGCAAAGGATAACTCACCAAAGGCCTCCAGTGCTTGCACCCAGCTGCTTACACACTGTCAAAATGGGCCACGTGGCCAATAAATTGGACAGGAGGACAAATAAAACACAATTCCCTTGTCTGCTGCGGTCATTCCTCGTTATTCCTGACTTTGTCTCATTCATCTACAGTATCCATCCTCCTCCTCCTCTGAGAGGAAGAGAAGCACCAATGCCCCCTGCACCCAAACCCCAGGTCCCCCACATCAAGTCACTCACACAAACAATTTCTGAGCATGAATCATGATGGTGATCTGCCCCTTGGCTGGCTGCCCTTATGGGTTTAAGCAGAGGTTGCAGATTGGGACGGGAGAGAAAGACTGTGGCATTTTTTTTTTATATAAACATGGCCTGCCTAGGATGATAGAAGACACACAAAGGTAAAATCTATGCAACACATTAAAAGTTCACCATCACCACATCACCCCTTCAATCACAAGGTTACATGATCATCCTGGCTCAGCATGGGGTGTGTAGTGGAAGAGACTGGATGAAGCCTGGTGCTTACAAAGAGAATGACTCAAAGGGTTCTTTTTCTTCTTCACTAGTTGGGGGTGTCCATCCAGATCAGGGGGGTATCCCATCCAGATCAGGGGTGTTCAATCAGCATTTGTAGGACTTGCCAGGCATGACCCTAGCTGAATATCCACTTGCCCCCTATTTGTTACAAAGAAATTAACTCTCTTTTTGTACTTGCCCTTCAATGAAATTGTACTTGCCCCAGACAGGGGGCAATGGGAATTGCAATTCCTGATCCAGATAGCAGGAATTGTGCAGTGCCTCTGCCCAGAGAAAGATTAATGACTGGTCAGCATAACCCCCGGACACTGTACCTGCCCACCTCCCCACTGTGGTCAGTACTCAACAATTAGCCTGCACTGATACTTTTGGAGACAATGAGAAATGGCTTCATCAAGAACACTGTTTCATTCAGGGTTAATGCAAATGAGGCAATGCATTGTCAGACTAGTCTTCTGGTGCCTTATGCAGACTTCACCACAACCACATGTAGTCATTATTCCATGCTATGAGCAGCCAAATAAACTTTACTGGGGCTGCCACTAAAAAAAAAAAAGGTCCCCACAAGTGCAGCCCTCACACTCGGCTTGCCATCACACAACAATGCAGCTTGATACCAGTATTTCCCTTTTAACCAATCTAGGGAGCTCTTATAAGGTGGCAGTATAGCCTAGAGGTTAGAGTAACGAGCTGTAAATGAGCTTGGTACATCCAGCAGACCAGACTTGGGTTTGATTCTCACAATCTCCACTTGCATAACTGCCCAGTGCTCCCAGGTTGCCCCTAAAAAACAGGCACTTGTGCCTAGTGGGCCTTACCCGGTTACCAAAGACTAAAATAAAGCCCCTGTGTACCCAGTATTGAATCGCTACTGACCCCATTGATGTTGCCATTGGATGGCTGGCAAATTTGCATTTTAAATTAAATGCTGGGCACCGGTGGCTGCTGCTCAGATAACCCCCCAACCCAAAGGTCATGCAATTGCAAAAATGGCAGTCTTCCTTAAACCTGAGGTATTTGCAGAGTTCCTGGCTGGCTTATAATGGCCAAATGCAAAGATAAACAAACAATGTCCTAGCCTGCTGGCAGCTGCCTACCTTTGCTGGGGGTCTGGGGGATGATGCAGGCTGGGTGTGCTGATGATGGCAGCTCTCCTCTGGCCTCCTCTGCTGCTGCTCACCTCGCTCCACTGCTTTGAGGTTCTAACTGACCTGCTGGCTGCTCTGCTGGACCTGGTGTCTTGCTGCCAGCCACCCAGACTGGAAAAGGACCCTCATCAGCCACCACCACTACGCAAACCGTCATCCGGCCACTTTGTAACCCCACCTGGCATGCTCGGTTGCCCGACCCATCACTTCACTCACCCGACACTCTCTGCTGCAACACCACACGCTAGTCTGCTGCTCATCCTGCTGGCCTTCTTTACTGTCTGGTGGTGTTGTGGTGCACTGGACTCCTGACTGGTCAACCCTTGATCCCGGACTCTCTCTCCACCTGGCCGACTGCTAAGCCGACTCCAGCCAAACCACCTTGCTCTCCCTTTCCGGCTAAGCTCCACTTGTCTTGGCTGGCTGGGATGCCTGGACCATCTTCTCTCCCTCGCCTTTGACTGCTCCTATGCTGGGCTGGCCCATCACACCACACTGGAACTGAAAACCGTCGGCCCGAGCACCTCCTCCTCAGAGAATCCCCAGTCAGATGCCGCCTGTAAGCGCCTATAAGCCCTCCCCCAGCCAATCACAGTGCATCGGCAAATTGAAAATGCCACTTCTTGCCAATGAACCAGTCACAAATTGATTTTCGTGGGGGTGATACACCAAGCAAAATCAGTCAAAAGGCACCATCTGATTCGCACCAATTTTAAATAATGCCAATGCCACCAGTCAATTAAACAGCAGCGAGTGGGCAAACGGGGGAGGGCGGTGCATTGGTGCGCATATGGTCACAGACAGCAAAGGTTACGCGCACAACAGAGAAACCAGGGGACAAAAAAATTGCACTTGCAGCACGTAGTGAAATATTGCTGGGGCTCAGCCCAGGTAAAAAAATATTGCTATGGCCAATGTCCCACGGGCCCATACAACCCGGCACCTATGGTCTCTGATTGCAAAGTACCAGTTTAACTGACATTTTTTAGACACAATGGCTATACTGTATTCATTTTAGAGTATTATGTCAATCTTTATAATGAATAAACTGTAAGGTCAAATATTAGTGGAAGGCTGAGGTCTGAATCACCATTCTAGTTTGCATTCCAAATATCAATGCTTTGCTCCTGAGATCTGCACCATCTTCTGCAATAGCATCAGAAGAAAATTATGTATGCCAGATACTGCAGTTCGGGTGGGTCTTTGATCCGTCAAGAGGACAGTGGATTCTGTTTCTCCACTGATTCCCCAGATTCAGTCATGTTCTCCAGAGATTCATAGCACTTTCTAGCTGAATCACAAGGAAATAACAAGTTTTAGTGGTTGTGCAAAATGCTGAGGAAAACACACTGCAGTTATACACTGCGGTCAGGGTATTTTTTCACATTCTTGCTTATTGTACCTTATGCACTTTCATGCATAGATTTCAGATCTAGGATGAAGTACTGAGTCAGAAGCATGGGAGTTTGGATTTATTGCTCTAGATAGCAATATTAACATTTATGGATCCAGGCATTAAATCAAAAGTTTGAAGTGTAAGCTCTATTCATCAGGGTCCAGAGTCAGAAGTGTAAAAGCTAGCTTTATTAAGTGACATAATAAACTAGTTCCTTAAGCTGTGTGATGTTTAATCAGAAATGCATTATGAAAGCCTTATAAATTATAAATTGCATCAGTCCTTGAGGCTAGTATTCATATTCCACAGCTAAAGTGTCAGAAACAGAATTTTACGCTCACAAAGCAGGACTGTTTTATAAACTACTACCAGTAAACACCAGAGACAGGCAATCAAATAATGTTTTTAATCATAGAGGGAAAATGACTTTATTTACTCGTTAACCCATCAGAAGTATGCTGCAAATAGATTCATACTATCACAGGGGCCCTTGCTGGTTTAATTCCCAAATGTCATGCAGCAAATATTACTTTTCTGACAACACATGTGAAAGAATGCCTCCTTGTATTAGAATAGTTCATTTATAATAAAGGCCAGTAACGTATCTGACCATATGTATAGCATTAACCTGCTAAAGACATTGATACATTCATTTTGAAGTCACAAATAGCAGAGAAGAGCATCAAGATAATGACTTGCAGTTATGTGTGACACCTAAGATCTCACATACTGTATATTCTGGAACAGTAGATAAATGGCATCAGTCCACCAGACAACACAGCATACACAGGGAGGGAACTGCACTTTTGATTATCTTCATCTTGGACACACAATCAGTCTTATACACTATCTCAAAGGAATGGGTAAGAATGCTGATCTTGCACATGCAGATGCTTTACTAGATAGATGGCTTCATATGCCTCATGTATTATCTTCAGAGCCCTTGTATCCTGCACTGTTCCTTTTTCTGCAGTACAGGTATTTTGTGTACCATACATGAAGTTCACCACCACATCCACTCCTGCCCCCAACAAGTCAGTGTACATAAGTATCACCTGTAGTAATCCACACCTGGGAGGAACAGCTACAAGTTTATTCTGTGCCTTTGATTCCCAGCGGTTTCTGCACAATGGTACTTTTTCTGTCCTTTATTCTGGGATATTAATTGCCTACAGTACATCCTCCTATCACCAACGGTCACACTAAATTCATACTGTAGAAAATGCTGTTGGTTCATGGCCAGGGCTCTTAAAACAAACTCTAGCCAGAGCCGATAGGGCTGTGAAGAGCTACCAAATGACCAAAGTGATTTTCTTGTTGGTGTCATATAATGCTGTTTAGTCACAATCGTCAAAAACTGCCATGCTGCTAAATCAGTCCTCTTGAATTTATTTATTCAGAGTAAATGCTACTGGTGTGTGCGTGTATGTGTGTGTGACTGCTTCCACATTAAGTTTTCCTTTTTCCTGTAACTGCAGGGCAATTTTCCTAAGTTTTCCTGTAGATTACATTATTTCCAATAGAAGCCAAATTCTTCTGTTTTCACGTATAACTAATGCCAAGTCTATGGAAGAATTTCCTGTAGATGGCTCCAAATCCCTGTAAACAGAGTTCCTTACCATTTAGATAAAATATTTGACATTCCCTACAAGCTTAGTTAAAGGACAACTGCACTGAACCTGTGAGTAATGTTTCCTGTAGAAGCTTGTTTTCCATATAGTGGGTCCCCTTCTGTTTCTGCCCCACTTTTGCTGGCCTTTTAGTTAACCCATTAGATATTTATGGGTTACATATTGCTGCAAAGTGCCATCTAAGAATTGTATAATGTTGTTTATGCCCCCATGAACCTAAGAATTCTAAATTAGAACACAGATGCATTGTACCAACGATGTAAATTCTTGACAAGAACATACTGTTCTAAAATGGCCAATGTCAGCAGTGTGTGAATCAGAAACACTCACTGAATTTACTAAAAGGCCAGTTCAGATTAAGCAGTAACAAAATGAGAACTGTATTTTAAAAAATAACATCTACTTCTACAAAAATGCATGTTTGCTGATTCAAGGTAGTTCTCTTTTGAGATATTAACAGCCCAGTCTAAATTGTTCACTATTTATGGGGCTGGCAGTATATTCTAGAGGTTAGAGTAATGAGCTATACATGAGCTTTGTACATCCAGCATTCAGACATGGGTTTGATTCCCACACCATCCATTTCCATACTGTGTAGCTCTGATTAAGTCACTTAATGTCCTCAGTATTCCTGGGTTGTCCATAGAAACAAGCACCTATGCCTAGTTGGCCTTACCTGGTTACTAAAGGAAAAAATATATATATATTTATAAAATTACATTATTTTTTTTTCCTTTTAGTTTACTTTTGAAACTGTCTGTCTGGAGGATGGAAACAACAGTTTTACACTGACCTTCTGCTGCGTGGAAGGGCTCAAACAGTGTAGCTGAGCCTCAGACCATAAATCCTGGATAAGAGATGAGCAGTCTGCCTCACATGGCCCATCCCAAAGCAGGATTGTACACACACACTTACACACACACACACCTTACGTAAACGCACTTTCCACTTGACACTCTGACTCCAGAATCAGCAAACAAGCTATTTTCTATGTGTGCTTGGGCAGCTGGACTTAATTAACTCTGTCATGCTAGTTTATGCTTACTTTTTTGTTTGTTTGTTTGTTTAAATGACAAGATCCTCAGGCCAAAAAAGTGATGGGGTTACAGCCCCCGCTCCTGCAGTTCGTATGTGTGCTCATAGGAATGAAATAGCTCACAGACCACTGTCTGTAATCTGACACTGTAGAGGCTCAGTGTTTTCAGATATCATATAATGGGTTAACCCCTATGTTGCTGAAAGAAATAGAATACATCTATTAGATTGAGCTGGACAAATGATAGAAACAGTAGCTTAAAATTTTTTTTTTTGTTAATAGCCTGAGAAGTTCTGAGGCACAATACAACAGCATCCTCCCTCCCTTCAGATGCCTTTAACATAGAGCAGCAAATAGCAAAAATCAGAGGGGGAGTGCACTACTTTGCAGCTGTGGAGGAATACTTCCAAATGTTTAAAAATTGAGTTCCACGAAAAGCCGTTTTAGAGCTATAGTCTGATCGATAACAGAAGGGCTGTAGGTTCTGCCCACAGCCCTAAAAAGAGCAATATATAATGTGTGTATAGTTTGAGCGCATGGCCCTTCCACCTAATGCCAAACTAAATTTATGGAAAATATTGTGCCATTTCAGGCTGGGGCTCTCAAAGGCAAAGCATCTGAAATTGCAGTGTATGAAGGATTTGAGTACATCCCCTGCCCATTGTTTAAGGCCATAGTTAACAGTGCAGAAGATCCTGCAGATGTGCAGAGACTGATATTTCCTCCCCGCCATCCCTGCCTCACCCAATAATGGGTATATAATAACTACAGAAGCTCTGTAGCTGAAGGATTATATCAATGAACAGTTATCAAATTCCAGAAGAATCAAAAGCCATTTTTTCTGTATGCTTGTTATGATGTCATTCTGAAATTAACATAGTCCAGTTTGCCCCCCAGTATTGCTACAAAAGTCCTGTAATCAAGGTTTTATGAGGACCTCAGTTTGTATCGGCAAGATATATATAGAAATGAATATGGAATGATGTAGAACCTGACCAAAGTTGGCACCATGAAGTGGTGGTTGGGTTTTCTTAAATCTCAGGTAATGCTGGTTAACTAAGAATCTCTGTTTAAAGCATTACAAGAAGAATGTATGAGCTAGTTAAATATAGAAAACACCTTGGTTACAGGTCTTTGAGACAGTATCAGGGCACACTGGAATTTTTGCTTGCTTCATATTAGCCATTCAGAAGGAACATTCTAAGATATGACTAAACTGATTCAACTTCAGGGTTGAGCAGGTAACATCATGAATTTGCCACTGCAAAACTATAATAGAAAATTATTCTATGTCTTAAGTGAATTGCTTAATTAACATTGTGTATTTAAAATAACTATTTTTTCATTACAGGGGAGGCAGTCATGGCAGCTAGAGGTCAGTGGGAAGGCTGAACAGTCATTTTGAAGTTAGAAGGGTCACAGGGAGGAGAGCCATGGGGAACTGCAGATGCCAGCGTAAGTGCCCACAAATGAGTGTCATCAATATCAGTGTGGAAAACAAAATATATTGTGACATTTCAGTACATTATACAGTAGCATGGAAATGTACGATGTGACACAGTATTGTACATCTTCAAGCAACCCACTTACAGAGTGGTGTACAATCAGCCACTGCATCCCTGCCAATTGGTATAAGCCTCACCCACAGGATCGAGGATCATGTATGGTGGTAGGGTGATCCTGAAGTCTTCTGTCTGATGCTCTCCCTCAATGGCTAAATTCGCTTGGGCTAAAACCTGAGCAACATGGTGAAGCCCATTTGCAACTGGAAAGCACATATAGTACAGCCATTTTAAGTCAGTCTCTTTACTTACCATCACAATACAGACATGTTGTTGCATTATATGGATATATCTATATGTAATGAAGTTTCAAAACTTTCCATGTGAAACATGGCCTCCCAATACATGGGTGTGTTGGAGGTATATGCTCAAAAGTGTTACAAGTCTGTTCACTGATGGTGGAGGATGGCTAGGGCAGCAAAGCACACTCGAGTCATTTTGCTCAGTGTATACTGAGCGGTTGTTAGTCTGAAGTCACTGCTGAGATCTCAGTGCCTGTAGAGCATCTATTCCAACTGAGGCACACTGTAAAAATGACTGGGCTGGTGGTATAACATGAAAATGAGGCCACTTGTTGAGCACCATGGCATAAGAAAGGTGCATCATATTGTAATCACTAATCTGAGGAAAAGGCTGACATCCTGAACAAATACTTTTTTGTCCAGTGTTCACAGAGGAAGGAGAAGGGTATGAGCTAAAAAAGTAACAGGAGCACTGGAGGTGGACACTAGCCCATTTTCAGAGGAGAGTGTTCTGCAGGGACTTGCAGATCTAAAAGTGGACAAAGCAATGGGCCTAGATGGGGTGCATTCAAGGGTATTGATGGAGCTCAGTGAAGTACTGTCTGCACCTCTGACAGTCCTGATTAGCAGCTCATTGGAAACAGGAGTGCTTCTGGAGGACAGGAGGAGGGAAGATGTAGTCCCACTTCAAAGTAGTAGCAGGGAAGAGGATGGCAATTACAAGCCACTCCACCTGATATGCGTGATGGGAAAATTAATGGAGTCACTGCTGAAGGAAAATATTTGGAATATCTTGAAGCCAGTGAGTTACAAGACTCAAGGCAGCATGGATTTATGGCAGGAGGTCATGTCAAATAAATGTGCTAGATTTCTTTGACTGGGTGACCAAGGAATTAGATTGAGGTGGAGCAGTGGATGTGGCTACCTAGATTTCAGTAAGACTTATGACACTGTTTCATATAGGAGGCTAGTAAGCAAGCTAAGTAGCTTGGAATGGGTCCAAGGTGGTAAACTCAGTAGGAATTGGTTTAGGGATTGGCAACACAGGTGGTGGTAAAGAGTTCACTCTAAGGAAGGGCGGTGACCAGCAGGCTGCTTCTGGGATCAGTGTTGGACTGGTCCTCTTCAATGTCCTTATACTGTAAGTGATATTGCAGAGGAGCTGGAAGGGAAGGTCTACTTCTGTGGATGACACCAAAATCTGTAGTAGGGTGAACATTCTAGGGGGAGGGGATGATGGAAAGGATGAGCAGAGACCTGAGAAAACTCAAGGGATGCTCAAGAGCATGACTGCTAGGTTTCAATGTGAAAAAGTGCAAAGTAATGCACTTGGGGCACAGAAACCTAGGAGCATAGTACAAAATGGGAGGAGTGGTACTAGCGACCACTAAGCAGGAAACAGACCTGATGGTAATCTTATCAGATAACCTAAAGGTGGCCAGGCAGTGCAACAAGGCAGTTGGGAAGGCTAGTGGGATACTGAAGTGCATAGGGAGGAGTATCAGCAGTAGAAAGATGGAGGTGGTATTGCATCTGTATAGCTCACTAGTAAGACCAAACCTAGAGTACTGTCCATTTCTGGAGACCACATCTCTGGAAGGTCATAGACAAAGTGGGGAGCAACTAAAATGGTGCATGTTCTGCATCAGAAGCCCTACAAGGAGACACTTAAGGACCTAAATATATACACCCTGGAAGAGAGGAGTGGGGGGGGGGATATGATCGAGACCTTTAAATACCTCTTGGGGGTAAATAAGGTAGAGGAGGGAAGCATTTTTCAGACAAAAAGGTGCTCAAGGACAAGGAGTGTGTTAAGAAACTGGAGGAGGATCGATTCAGGAGAGATGTGAGGAGCTACTTCTTCACAGAAAGTGTGATGGACTTCAGGAACAGTCTTCCAGAGTTTGTGGTGGGGGCAAGAATGCATGGGATAGGCATAAGGGATCTTTGGGAAAGGGAAGGAGGTGTGGGTGTATGGGCTGAAGATCAAATAGGATCTGCAGTGATACTATAGGCAGGAAAAAATAGCAGACTAGTTTGGCGAAGTGGTCCTTATCTGCTGACACATTTTATGTGCTATGTAATACTGGCAGCGATAAAAGTATTATGCAGTAAATTACTGCAACAGAGAATGGTTCTGCATAGTACTTACTGTATGGTTTTAAACACTGCCTCCAGTCAGAAGTTTTGGAACCACGGAAGGAAAAGGTGAAGTGATTAGAGGGCTGTATGATGCCCAGCAGTTGTCATTTTCATGAAAAAATTATTTTTAGCAGTCATTATGGTATTCTGGTGTGATAGGTCAGTGGAAAGGCGATCTGTCCTATACAGCTGATGTGGCAGAATGTGACCCTACGCTTGTATTGCCTTACAGGACTTATTATTGAACCTAACAATGGTGATTGCAGGATAACCCTCCCCTCCTAATCACTTCACCTTCACTTCCATAGCCCATGGGGATGGATGTACATTGTGAGCACCATCTGCTATTGGAGGGCAGTGTTTTCAAACAGATGTACAGTGTGACACTTAGACAGCTGATTCTGATCACTGCATGATTTTTGTAATATAAAAATGTGTTACTGAGTGCCACTCATGAGACATGCTGAAACAGCCTGTGAAATGACACCCCTCCTCCCAGGTTTTAGATACAAGGTGTTACATGGAAGGCCAAGAGAGATAATTACAGGCTAGAAGATACCTAAATTAAGGATCTCCTGTTTATCTAGCTTAATTATAGCTTGCCAGCTGACAGGATAGAAAGTATCCATTTTATGACGTTTAGAGGAGGAAAACCAGGCTATGTCACACTGGTATGAAGTCATAAATGTTCCTCTGATGTCTGTAAAAGCAGGATGTTGCTCATGGATGAAAGAAGAACTTAAAAAATTAACCTTATTTAATTTACCTTCTGAGTGATGACATCCTGGTTGTATAATTTTTATATTCTGACAGGGAGGAGCTAGGTGACCTCGTGCAAAGAGGTTGGCAAAGCCAGTTTTAAAACTGTAGTCTGTATTCCCTTTAGACACACGTTTGGACTCTGAAAAAAGAATCATCTATAGCATTACAAGAAGATAAGAATACATCAGCTAGGCAAGTCTAAGTGTATTATTTGGTAGAAATTTTGCACTTTTTTAACCTTATTGTTTTAAGTGATTGTATGGTTTTGTGATATACTGTTCTATATTTACATTTTTTTTAATCTTTTTTTAAGTAAACTTCTACTTTACAGACTATTTGGTGTGCCTTTGAAATTCTTTTTCTTGATAAGCGAAGCACATATGGTTAGTGTTGACCCTGTGAAAAGCTATTGGTAATACCAAACTGAGAAAAGGTAAGAGTTTATTCTTAGGTCTTTCATAGAGTTTTAAGGGTTCATTTTGTACACCTGGTTAGGTGCCCATAGGCGAAAGATATCTGCTCCCCCTGAAGAGCAGAATTATCTAAGCCTGTACATTGGGTACACTAACAAGAGGTTCACAGTTTGAATCCTTCCAAGACTTGAGGCCAAAGGTTGATACTAAACCACAAAACAGACAGGAGGGTTACCCTGTTTCTGTTTCCTGTTCACAAGACTGCGCTCGGAGGTTGGCACTGTGGGAGCAGAGGGCCTGACCTGCTGAGTGGGTTTGTGACATACAGCATCTTCCTTGTTGCATTAATTTACTGTACAGTTCTGTACAATACAAAATTGGTGGCAGTGCTGTTATGCAACTTCCATGTAATTGTAGGACTAAACAGGAGGCCACATGCTCACCTTCCATGAGGTGCCCAAGGACAGACCAGCTGTTGATGGATATCGCCCATTCATGAGAGACTTTTGGCCAAGGGTGCAAATGGCTTATTGACTGGAGGGCACTGTGCCTCCTTGTGAATAGTAGATGTCAAATACTTTACAAGAGTGCATGTAAGGCATTCAGTGCAATTTCATACTGTGTAGCAAAAATGGCCTATGAGTGTACATGTTCATGTTTTGTAGACCAGCGACAGGATCACAGTGTAACTGACTGAGGTGGCCAACGCGGGTACTCGGCATAAGTTCAGTGTGACCCTGTGTTTCTGAATGGGACACTACTACCTGCCACACTAATATTACTGAGCCATGACCCTACAATGTACAGAGACCTGTTAGGGAGGATGTGGTGCCTGCAGGGTCATGAGCATACAATATATTCAGTCTTCTTTTTTAGGTTTGCTTTCGCACATGCACAAGAAACATATTGCGACCATACGACTTTTTGGAGGTGTGTGACCCTCCTGTCCAATGCAGTGCTCTGTTTAGCAGGTGCGACCATACCACACCAATGGATGTGTGAGCTGTCTATGATAGCAGTTCGGCTGCAGTGGTCTTCAGCTCAAAGAAAACCACCACTGCAATCAACGATGCTACCATGTGTGTATTTTACATACTGATGTCACACAATTTCCAGCCCTCCTGCATGTCATGTTAGAAATCCTCCACTATTCCCTCTGCTGCTGTTCTCCTGCTCCCTCATTCCCGCTCACCCTCCAGCTGCAAAGAAATCCCTCAGCTTCCCCCTCTGGTGCTGTCCTCCCCGCTCTCTCATTCCTCAGCTCACCCTCCGGCTGGTCAAGTTTTCTTTTTTGCCAATGGGGTGCCCGATCCCAGAGGCTTCAGTCTTCCCAAAAAATCACCCAGGTGTGCGCTGGAGCCCACCCCAGTGTGCCAAATGTCCCTGTAGTAGAAAGCCACCAGCGATGTTGTTTTAATTTTATTTGTAAAGGAAAAAACAGTCCCTTATTGTCTGTGGTGGCCTTTCCCCACACGCACCCACCTCTGTGCACCCTACCTCTCCACACCTCCCCTCACCCCATGCTTACTTCTGGAGCTTGGCACGATGATCTTTGGTGGAGCAGGAACACGTCTGCATTCTTCAAAGCCGACCACAAACTGAAAAAATGCTGGTAAGCTATATAATGGCATAAATGTTTTTTTCTTTTCAACTTAGGTGGATATTTCAGCCATCTTTGCAACTTTTGGCAACAACTTTTCAACGTGGGGTTCTTGGGACCCCACCTCATGAATTCAGTCACTGTCATGTCGTTATTCAGTCCCAAAAGGTAATTTTGGGGTCACTGTGTGGAATCACCTTTTGGGATCGATTAATGAAACAACAGTGTCACTGTTCATGAGATAGGCTCCCAAAAAGCCTATTTTGCAAATCTGGTGAAAAATTCAAAAAAATGACTGTGTTACAAGCGTGCGTTGTGCAGTTTCCACACACACACTCATAACTTTGAGAATTTTTAATATTTTCATTTCAGATTTTCAACATTGCCATTTTTTCACACCTTCTTATGAACAGTACAGTTGTCATTTTTCACATCTTGCCCAACACCCAGTTGGCCTTCCCTCTACCCTACCTCCACCTTCTCCCTTATAGGCATCTGCCCTTCTCTCTCTCTATGGATCTATCCCACTACTTCCTACCTAACCTAACGAGCCTCTCTGCATCCTGTAAGCTCCTTTCATCTCGTATCTCTTTGCCCTTCTTACAGTGCAGTGAATCTGTTATTTATATTTTGTACATATTTTGAACATTTATTTTACCAAGAGTTAGTACAGTCATACTTGTGTTTATTGTTCTTCTTTAATGTATATTGTAACTTAACTTGTATCATGTTCTACTGTGTTTGTAACTTGTATCTATGTCCAGGTCCACCTCGAAAATGAGCATTGCTCAACGGTGATTGCCTGGTTAAATAAAGATTTGATTTATTGATTGACTGAAATGTGTTTTCGCACATCCTGTGCTCAATGGTGCAGTTGCTGTGGGAAATCAATGTTCAGGACAGATTAAGAAAATCACAGTGACGCTGTTCAAGAGCAGAGGTCCCAAAATGCCTATGTTGAAAATTTGGTGACAAAATTCCACAAAATGACTATGTTTTGAGTGCATTGTGAAGTTTCCACGCACACTGTGAAGTTCGAAATTTTTAATATTTTCAACATTGCCATATGAACAGTACAGTTGTCATTTTTACATCCTGCCGAATGTGGTTTCACACATCTGGCGCACAATGGGCATGGTAACTGTGTGAAATCAACGTTCAGGACAGATTAAGAAAATCACAGGTCCCAAAATGCCTATGTTGACAATCTGCGTAAAAGTCCCCAAAATAATTGCATTACAGGTGTGTTGGCGTAGTTTCTATGCACGCCTGACTTCACCAATTTTTTTATATTTTCACCCAGATTTTCAACATTACCATATTTTTACACCTCCTCATGAACAGTACAGCTGTCATTTTTACATCCTGTTCAAATGTGTTTCACACCTGTGGTGCCAAATGACAGTCGCCAGCAAAATAACCTTTTGGCTAACGAACAGATAGTGTCACTGTTAATGCGGTGGGGTCACAAAAAGCCCATGTTGAAAACTTGGAGTGAAAATACCAAGAAATTCCCAGGGTGTTAGGGTTTCTGACCATAATACCCTGCCCTGTAGGGACTGACAGGTGTCAGGGGTTTGACTTGGGATTGTCAACAGTAATGATCACGGCTTTCCACCCCCACCACCACCCCCACCCTGCAGCCAGTGACAGGCATCAAGACATGCCTTGGACGTCTTCATCCCCAAAGTTCACCCCATTCCCCTATACTGCACCCATTTCAGCATATTTTCTTATGGAATGGAGTGCCTGTAAAGCCAAACACCCCAAGGCACACCTCAACACTTGTCAGTGTCTGCAGGGTAGGGTGAGGTGAAATGGCGTGAGTGTTAAGGGCGACAACCTAAATACACACGCAATGCCTGTTCATCTCTGCAGGGTGGGGTTGGGGGTTGGCGTCACTTCAATACTTCACTGCCATACCTATTCTGCATCTGTCTAACTCCTGTACTTGCAATGCTAATACCAGCAAGCAAACATTTGGCATTGACAAATGCTTGTTATTTTGTTGCATTTATCTACTCCATTCCCAGCAACTCCCATCCTTGCCGGTCACCCCAGCCCAATCACCCTGAGTTTTCTCAAGACTTACCTGTTGCTTGTTCCCCAGGGTTTCGTTCTCTGCTAGTTGGTGGGGTTTCTAACTCCATCCACGATATTTGTCACAAGTACGTGGATTGCAAAGATATCACAGGGCACAGTTATTGGGTACAACACACCTGTAGTGTTTCATTTTATACAAAAGTATAAAACTACAGAAATAATAAATAGAAATAAATAATTCAAACTGAACTAGAAAATAAACAATAGCTCAATGCTATTCCACCTATTTCAGGTATCTCTATAAAACACTACTCAGCTTTCCTGTTGTTTGAGATTAACTCCTATTTCAGACACAGGTCTTTCTCTTACCTTGTCCTCAGGTAAGTGAGACTGGCTGGACAGCTAATCTAGCTCTTGGTGTTTGAGTAGGGCTTATATAGCCCTCCCATTTAAGGGAAAGTCCCTCCCATAACAGTCAATTAGTTCTAGAATGGTCACAAAATAGGGAAACTCCTCTCCTATTGCATAATGAAGGAAACTTCTCCTCTATTACACAAGGTTTCAGCTCACAGAGTATAAATGCAACCCTCTTGAACTCTTTCTTCAAAGTTCTTTTCAATTTTCCCCTTACGGTATTTGTCGACTATTGGTCTTGTGCCGGTAGTTGGCCTTAGATGAAATTTACCACTCGCTTTGGGCTGCATTCACCAACAACATGACTCTGAGATGACCTGATCCCAGTATGCCAGGGGCTGCTACCAGCCTCACACCTTCCATGGGCTACCTCTAAATGGTTTCACGCCCTCTCTAGCAGCCTAGGCTGGCTGTACACATGCTATGGACTCCTCCATTGCTAGCTGGCACCATTCTACAGCATATTTTATACAATCCAGCAGCTGGGAGTCCTAATAATACAGGGGCATCAGTAATTATTTACATAAATACTGAGCAGAAGCAAAAGTAAAAGAAAAGTTTGCCGCTTGGTTCAAACAGTTCTCATTTCGATGCAGGATTTCTTTGGCATAACATTTTATATAACAACGGAGTGGCAGCAAAATAATTCAAACAACATAAGCATAATGTTGCTTCATTTGTATCCATAATCCACCTATCAGAGTGGACATTATTTTGTAATTAACTGTAATTTTAAACCTTTCCAAACATTCCTGCATGATATACATAAAACTGGCATATGCATTAACCTTATGAAGCACTTTATTTCAAAAATGCACTTTATCAACCAGCACCTTATATCTCTTTAAAGGCACTTTATTTCTTTTGGCATTAAATGCCATAAATGCACTGTATTTCATTCCTGCCAGCTAGCTTTAGCCTGGTTCATGATTTGGGGCGTTCGTGGTGAGGGATGGAAATAAAAATTAGAACCAAAGGCAGTAGGAAAAGAGTTAGTAAGAAATAGAAAAGACTGACGAAGCTGGCCAACTTATGCCAGGGGATGAGACAGATAAAGTATAGCACCGGAAGATACTGCTGTGCAACAGATTTCAGTAAGAAAAAGAAAATAGGAAAGTCATCCCTCCACTGGGGTTATCGGACTGACAGAATGCAGTTCTGCCACAGATACGGATCCAGACGATGGATTGGTCTGAGTCATCTGGTGTGGGCCTGCAGGTCGCCAGTGTCATCATGACACATGATACATGCTTTCAAATGATGAGCATCATTGGCTGCTGCTCCTCCACCTCAGTCTGTGGTCCTGAGCTGTCTGCCTCCTAGACTCTGCTAGGGGCCAGGTGTGTACCAGGCTCCATGATGCCCCCCCCCAGAGGAGGACAGCAGTCCTATGCATGCTGGGTCCTCCTCTCCCTGGCTGACCCTCTGACATCCCAAGGTCAGTCACAGACTTTGGTCAGCAGGGCCACAAGCGCTAGCACTAATACTATGCTGGTGGGCTGGTGGTGTGTTACAGCACTCCTTATTGTAAATTGTGTAGTTGTGTAATTATATGTCTGATGCTGTACCAGCCCAATGTTGAACTAAGATGTGCTCAGACTGCTGTCGATTGTCATCCCATAATTTGTACTACTCTAAACTCTGTTACACTTGTTATGTACAGCACTATGTACCATGTCTGATACTATTGTTGTTGTATCCTCGACGCTAAATTGTTTGAAAATAGGCTCTGCCTAAATGATTTTATGTGACACAAAAATGAAAAACGAATGAATGCAAACAACATTACGCCACCCTACACTGGACCAGGGACACCACAGTATGGCTGTTGTCCACCTGAAAGACATCAATATAAAGGTGCATAAGGAAAGTATTGTAAATAAAGTGAACAGTGTAAATAGCACAGCAGTCCTGTATAGAAACCAGTGAGTAAGTGATACATGCGCTGTACCTGATGTCAAGTGATGTCCCACACTTGGCACAGATCATTCACATACTCCCTACCATTCTGCTACAGAGTGAAGTGTAGGGGCAGCATGGTGCCATCCACCAGGACAGGTGAGGCAAAGTGGAAAAACTCTGGTCAGCTTCTTTGCATATCATGGATGGTTGTCCACAGCACACCATGTTGATCCTGTAAGCAATGACATGTGGTCAGTGACAGGCCAATGCAGTGTATATTACAGAATGAATAAAGCACATGAATGCCAATATACAAAGCTCTAACTCATTGTACCTTTTTAAAAGCAACCCTCCAATCAGGGGGGTGGGTTAACAGTGTAGACTTACTGCCACTGAAGCTGAAGTTAGGCCATAGTGAGGCTTTGGGGTAGCACTGCTGGAGGTGCAGTGGCCATCATTCCATGCACATGGGCTCTTCACATTATGTTGCATGTGTTCTGTGGTGGGAGACAGCAGTGTCAGTGTACTGTGTCCAAGCAACCATCTGCATGGGGTCACGTCTTGGAGATAGTGCTGTATAAAAAACAAAGATACTGGCAGCCCTGTGACAGGGTGACCCCTGTCAAGGGTGGGTGCCTGAGTAGAAAGATGAGGTCCCTCAACCCCCCCCAAAATGAAGCACCAGGTATGTAGGTCCAGCATGCCAGCTGGCAGAAGTAATTAAGGTGCTGTCTGCTTAAATAGAGTATATAAAATGCCTATAAAGTGTAATAAGTGCCTATAAGAAAAATAAGGTGCTTATAGTTTAAATAAAGTACTTTTTTTGTAAACATTATGTTTATTGCTATATTGAACAAACATACAGTTTGGACACAAGCATAAGTACTGCAATACACTTTAAGAAAAACCATGAGTACGCCACTCCTCTTAATACACGCATTAAGATATGACTAATGCTTTAAGATACATCATAGATGGGAAAAAGGAAAATGTAAACATCATTAAGTTCCAAATAGAAGCTGCAAAATGAGTCCATGAGCTGTGCGGTATTTGATTTGTAAGTTGATTAAAAATAAAAATCCCCAAAGTCCTCCTCCTCCACCAAGGTGTGACGGAATCACCACGCTTGAACCATTAGCTAATGCACTTGATGTGCAATACTATATGAAAACAATGCTTCTTAATAACATTTCTCAGCAACATTAAAAACCTATTAGGAAGTACTTTAAACATGCAGTAAATTTAAAAGTAGATAGTACGAACAGAAGAATATCCCTGAGCAATACTTAACCCACTCAAAAATCCTGAATCAACTGTCCATACACAGTAACTCACTCTCTTTTATTTTAGGAACTAGGAAACAGTTGTAAACTTGTCGTAACTCATAAAACAACTTAGCATAGTACTATACCCAATGTCCCGATGAGGTAAATTTATACCTCTCCAGAGCTATAATTATGCAAAAAAAAAAGAAAAATATTTCTCACTTTAGTCCAGAATTCCAATAAGCTCCAAAGTGGTAATCACCCCACCACACAACCTCTCTGGAATTCTCCAGATTAGGTAGCCTTCATGAAGCTTCATTGTGTTCGAGGAAGTAGCCTCTTGTTCCACCTCTCTAGGGCTGATGGTTGAGTGTCTCTGTGCCCACTGCAAGGCCTCAGTCAGGTTGGAAAACAGGAAAACCTTGCCCTGATGTGCAATGTGAGGTCAGTCTGGGAAGACAAGGCCATGGGAGATATTTGCCTCCCTCAACATCGCTCTCACATCATCTAATTTTTTTCTATTCTGCCATATGGTGTGTCCTGTATCTGAGAACAGCCGAACCTGTTCCCCATCCTGAAAGAGTCTGGTTTTTTGTTTCACTGAGGCCAGGATATAATCTTGTGATCCTATCCCATCTATTACCACCACCACTGCCTTCGGTGCTTCAGGGTTATCTGGTCTGCCCCGGAATGTCACTTGATAAACCTTCTGGATGCATTGAGCTCAATTGGAGACACCTTCTCTGAGCTGTTGCACCAGCCATTCCTGGATGAAGAGGAGGAGGTCATCCCCTCAGAGCCCTCCTGCAGGCCCAGAACATAGATTTAGCAGCCCTTGCCTGGTTTCAAGGCTCTCAGGACGAGATCTCAGGTTGGCATTTTCTTTTACTACCACCATCACTGCTCGGACGCAGCATTGGCTCGTTTGTAGCATCGACCGATGCACTCTGGACTGACTGAACAGTGACCTCAATCCTGGCCACCTGATTCATTAAAGCATCAAATTTATTGGATAAGCCCAATATTGAAGCTATCAGTCTGTTCATCTTGAGACCCAAAGTCTGAAGGGTCTCTTCAGGAAGCAGTTCATCTGGCTCAGCATTGTGGCCCTGTTGCAACTGCGTGGTTGGTGCTTCAGCGGGAATTTTAGTTTTTGCTCCTGTACCTGAAGTTTTCTCCCTTCAAGTATGCTTCATTGCTTCTCGGTAACAATTCAGCTTCATGTGGCACCTTTAGAGAATCAATTCCAGTGGCTAATTTCAGTACTTAAGCATAGTTTTCACTAATTAGGTTGCAGAGCCCTATTAGAAAGCTCCCATCTTGCTCAGGCGCCACAGCAACCCCCACAAATAAAGTACTTTGAAAGTTTAATACAGTGCATGAGAGGCATTTTTAATGTTCACTGGATTTAAACTGAAGTGCGTGTGCCTTTAAATAATAAAGTGCTTTTTGTCTTGAAAAAGTAAAAGGCAGCAGTGTGCCATGTAACATTTTGTACTGGATGTTAGTTATAAATTAAATAAGAATTAACACAAGTTGAATTACTTATGCTACATAAATCGGTAGAAACTGTCAAGACAAAATATTCCATAGGAAAGGAGGAGTTGATAAAGAACTCCAGTCCTTTTCTGAAATACATAAATATAAAAGGGCTTACCAGTGTTTGTAGTTCTCCACAGCAGAGCACAAGTTACATTTCTTTTAGAGAGACTGCTGCTTTGCTGCAAACCTGGAGGAGCTAAGGATTTAAAGGAACAGGAAAATCCCTGTGAAACCGCACAGTGTAAATGGTGGCAGCCTTCAGTATAAGAGTGATTGTATTAAGTCCAAAGAATGAAAATGCACAAATGAAATAAAATAATAAAGCTAACATGTATAGAAAGACACCCCAGGTCTCTATAAAATCCCCCACAGTTTCTCTAAGCACTGCCCTGCTGCATGAGTGTACACAAGTGAAGGAGTTGAAAAAAGTCTGGAGGAAACTGTGACTCTGCCTGTGGGTTCTTTAAAACAGACAGTCCTCATGTCTTCAGGCAAGGCTGAGAGGTTTAAGAGCAATATAGTATGAATAGTCATTGAAATAAACAAAATGAAACTTACCATATATCAGACATTAAATATCAGGCCTTTAGGCCTGTAGGTCTGCCCACTCCAAGAATGGTACTTCAAAATGAGATGCACTTAGGTGACAGCGGCCCCTAGTGTCCTCTTCTTTTTATGCTAATGATGTTGTCAATCACAGTCCTGTCAGTGGAACATTTTTCCACTTCTCTTATTTCATATTCTTTTCTTGCAGAAGGTTTTGTTGTCTGAAGGTTTCCATAGTTAATTATTATGTTTTGAAGGCCCTCTGGCATTATATAATTTAATATGAGGGCCTAAACAAAATGTTTTATAAGTTGATGACGCTGTGGTCACATGACTTCAGTAGGCGGGTATAAAAAGCCTACCCTTAGCAAGCTGCAGTCAGATAGGGGAGTCAGTTGGAGCTGACTACCAGAGGTGGTGGACCTCTGGAGCTGACATGGCCATGTGAAACAGGTGAGGAAATATCCTGGTGGCACTGCTGAGCAGAGCAGTGGTCCCTTCTGAGTATATTTCATCTGTTTATTATTTTGATACTTTTGAAGGTAAATGAACTAACCTTATTTTCCTGATTACTGTGAAATCTGATTTCAGCTTTTTCTGAGAAAAATAAAATAAGTGCCTTGCCGGCACTTTTTATGCACTGAATTGTTGCTCTGCCTGGTTTGTTATCCTGTCTATCTCAGCCCCGTCTACAAGCCCTACTTACACCACCACAGCCAGGTAAAAGGGCTGTCTTCTCTGAGCAAAACCTTGATTTAGAAAGCTTTTCTTGGCCCAGAAAGTACAGTACAGTACACTCTGCAAATAAGAAAAGCATTGGAATGCAGTCAAAACAGTGTTAAAGTAATAGACCTTGTAATAACGATATATTGCACTGCACATTAGACACATGCTGATAAGGTTAATGTCTCAAATGGCTGTTGCAGCAGAACAGCATAATGAACAGGTACCATGTCAAAACAGTGCTGACCATATGAGCAAGAAAACAACAGCTATTACAAATACAGCCCATACCAATAATGACGAATGTCAAAATAGGGACACAACAGCAGTCTACTTTTCTGACTCTGGATAAACTGAATGGATATCTCCACAAAATGGATAACAACACCTAACAGCCACAACACGAATTACTACAACACCCACTAAACACTCTCAATTTAAAGTCTTGTAATGAAACACTACACAAAACCACCTTCTAATTCCAAACAACCTACACCTGACAAGAACTAAATACAGCATGTTAAACTTCATACACCTGAAAAACCTCCACAGAAAAGAAACCACATAGCAGAATTACGTTCTGTCAACTATGGACAACAACGCCCACCATATACACACACTGAACAGAGATGGCTACTGGTAGACTCTAAACCACAACACCACATGACACAAACCTGCACAAAAGCCCTACCTACCTAACATCCTGTTCTAACCACTATGCCATGACAGAACCATAATCCCAACCCAGCCAACAAAAGCACATATTCAGAGACAGGACAGAATACATTCACAGGCATGAAAATACACTATATTTTCTGCTGGGGGCTTTGCCCCTCACACCCCCCAAACCCCCCTCATTATAAATATTGAACTCTAATATGGCACTAACAATGACAATATGTGAAACAGTAGCCCAGCACAAGTTTCCCTATCAACACTGATTCATCAACATGACATGCACTGTTCTACACCACTCACTCTTATGACAGCCATTTATATCGAATCGCTCATTTCACAGGATACCTGTTGAACATATGCTACATCAACACATGCACACAAAAAACTGCTAAAGATGCCATCTGGAGGAATTAGGGGCAAATTTCATGTTGGAAAAAATGTATGTAAAATGACACTGGCTGAGGAGATTCACCAGTTGATGATGGGTTGTGGCAGAGATTTTAGAATCAGCCATTCCAAAATAAGGAAGAAGGGGACATGTTGCTTGCTACCACTATACAAAGCTCTAATAAAGCTTACTCATGTATCAATGCAAAAACAATGAAACATCATGGCAGTTGCATAACTCAAACTCAGTATGTCATGAGTAAACTGAAAATAGTCAATACATTTCCATTTTAGCTTTCTGAGCCTAATGATATGATTTGCAGCTATGTCATTTCTGAGGTTATCGAGTTGTGGAAGCAGTTTTGAAACAAACTTGGAATTTTTAGTGCAGCCATGACATCACCAATATTTACGCAATGGTAGTGTATGTAAGAAGTTAAAAATATCAAGGTTATTCTTGTCTTTTAGGCACCTACTGTGAGAATATCATGATATTCTTACTCTGGGTGGATGACAAAGCAAATATACTCACTTTAGTTTCTTTAGATTCAATGCTTAACAATAGAAACGTAGGATTTGATGGCAGATAAAGACCACTTGACCCACCTAGTCTGACCATTTTCCCTACCCATTTCATATACTGCAGATTCTAAATGATCTGTGGCTTACCCACTTTTTCCTATCGCTAGAGTTTCCATGTCTGTCCCTTGCATTTTTGAATTCCCCTACCATTTTGCCACTACAACCTCTGCCAGGAGACTGTTCCATGGATCCACCATCCTTTCCATGAAAAATACTTTCTATGTTACCCCTATGTCTAACCCCTCCATTTTCATACAACTGCCCTTGTTCTTGAACATCTTTGTTTTGAAAGATGCTACCCTCTTATCCTATTTACACCCTTGAGGTATTTGAAAGTCTCTATTATATCCCCCTCTCTCTCCTTTCCTCCAGGGAATACATATTTAAGATGCTCCAGTCTCCCACCATATGACTTTTGGTGCAGCTCCTGCACCATATTTGTCCCCCTTCTCAGAACCCTTCTACTCTGTCTACATGCTTTTAGAGATGCAGCCTCCAGAACTGGACACAGTACTCTAGAAGAGGTTTTGCTAATGTTATATACAGTGGCGTCACCATCGCCTTCCTTCTGCTTGATATCAATTCATTCTGGGACTTGACTGTAGACAGAACATTCTATAAATAGAAGTTTAACTGTAGAGGCAGCAGATAATTAAACAGTTTTATAAAAAAAAAAAAGCCATTGCATAAATAACATATTTATTTGTTTGCTTTTCCAGGAAGTGGTCTGGATCATTCATCCCATTTTCAGCCATGCATGAGATCTAAAATGAAAACATTCTGGCTGTTGGATTTGTGATTCATCACCCCTTCTGACATCACTCATGGTTTACTTGGGATCTCATGGGGTGACAGACCACTCATAAAATATAAGACATAGTTTTTTAGGCCCATGGTATATCAGTTACATACAAAATGAATGATAAAGGGACTTGGAAACCTGTGATGAAACAAAACATGTAATTATTATTAGGTCTTTACTGGCTAATTTTACTTGAGACAGCATATCATTTCTAGCAGCAAGGCTTTCAGTGTTTCATAGGCTGCCTGTCCACTGTGCACAATTTGTAATTTATTGTAGGTCACAGTGCCTTCTGCATCACTCAGGTGAGGTATTAACGTCCCCTGCCAAGAAAGGATCAGTGTAAATATTGTGCCCTTTTAAACTCACTGCAGTTAAGGTTCTTTATGATGACAGCCAAAGCTGATGTAACTATCCTTGGACATTTGTTCAATGAAAGGTATTGAACTTCACAGTGGATTCCTGCTAAGAGTTAAACAAAATTAACTCCTGTGTTTATATCAGTTGCTTATGTACTACTTGAAAAAATGTGCAGATCCATGTGAGAGAGTCCAGTCAGATTCTGGTTGCTCTTAGAGCCAATGGGGGAACACTGATGGCAAACAACGCCACCTTAACAGGGTTTGCCATCATGGGGACTGGCAAAAAAAACAGAAAAGTTTTTATAGAGAGCAAAATAAATTAAATGGACTTTATAGCAGTGGGCCAGCAAGTGGAACATTATAGTTAGTGAGGAGAAGTAGAAGAACATAAAGAATTTTTATTTGTGTACTGCATTTCATGCACACTGCATCCCAAAGCGCGTTGACAAGCAGTGGGAGATACTGGTAATGAAGTGACTGCAGAGTGGACGTGCAGTGGATGTCAATCTGCTCAGTAAAAGTGCCATGGCTCTTTGACTTCCGCCTGAACACCGACCAAGAGAGCACCAAGGGTGAGAGAAGTGGGCCAGAACTAACTGTAATTTGGCTTCCACTTGGGGAATCAGTATATGGTTTAACTTTGTCAATTTAACCAAACCAAATTTAACCAACTAAAAATTGGAAAGTGTTTAGGATCGTTATATGGAGTAAGAAATAGTATGCCTTTGGAAGTTAGAAAACTTGTAGTTACAGTTGTGGTATTATCCATGTTGGAATATGGGAATTTGATCTATATGGGTGCATCGAAAGAGCAGCTATACAAGCTTGATGTTATGTATAGCAAATTGGCTAGATTTGTATTAGGCGTGCCAAGAATGACACATAGACTGGACATGTATAGGGACTTGGACTGGTATACTTTATCTCAAAGGAAAGGTTTAAGTATAGTTATATTTATGTTAAAATGTATATCAGGGAAAGTTCCTGGGTATATGGTAGAGTATTGAATTATAGAAACTTATAAGGGGACTGCGTTCTGCAAATAGTTTGGAATGTTTGGTTCCAAAGCGGAGAACGTTTGGGGAATAATCATTTTTAACTGTGGGACCCTCTTTATGGAATAACTTACCTGGGAAGTTTAGACCCTTAAATAGAACATTTCAGTTAAATCCAATAAAGGACTGGCTTATTGAACATATAAATATTGAGAGGATTTAGTTTAGAAAAATGTATGAAAAATTGAATCCTGTAAATTCGCACTTTGTAACCTATTTTTGAATTTATTGATTGTACTGTTAGTTAAGTTAGTGTACAGATATGTACTTGTTGTCTATGTAATTGTTTTATGTTTAATGGTAGAGCAATATGTTGTATTTATCGTTTTGATATGACATTGTATAACTGATGTCAAGAGTAACTGGATCTGGGTTTTGGACCTTACTGTAAAGGAGCTTAGGCTCAGTGGAGTTATCCATATTCATTATTTTATGAATACAAATTTTACCTACCTACCTACCTACCTACTTGTGCTCCCAATGCAGTAATTAGCATAGGGTAAAACATACTACAAATGTGGACAGCTTTGAGATCAGCAATGAATATGAAGCACTGTAGCTTACTCATCACAGGTGCTGTTAACATGTTTTGGTGAGGATTACTATTTGTGGTGGTGTGACACAGTCCACAACAAGGACAACTTCTGCATCCTAGTTCGGGCTCCAAAGAGCTCTAGGAGTAGTATTCATTGCTAAGTAGTCTCTTTTACCTCCATGCAAATTACTATCTTCTTACTGTCCCATGCATTTGCACAATTTATAGGCCAGGCATTTTTGTTTGTGTAGTGCCTTATCCTCAGGGCTCAGGGTGCCACACTGTGCAAATCAAGAAAAATAAACATAGAATAACACAAAGTAAAGTTAAATAAGTAAAGTAAAGTTTTATTTCTATAAGGTGCCTTTACAATATATAATACAATAAAATAAGCAATATTATATTTAAAACCAATAAAACAATGACAGTCAATCAATGAGTCCCTGCGAATGCCTGGTTAAACAGGTAGGTTTTTAAGGATTTTTTAAATCCTTCCATGGTCAGGCAATCTTGTATCTGGTGAGGTAAAGAATTCCACAGGGTAGGTGCCATAAAGGCAAAAGATCTTCCTCCAGATGTTTTCAGGGATAGCCAGGGAATCTCTAGCAATCCCTCACCAGAGGATCAGATTGTGCAGGAGGGGCAGTAAGAGGACAGGAGTTC
The DNA here is from genome assembly GCA_016271365.2 of Neoceratodus forsteri. Lineage (NCBI taxonomy): Eukaryota > Metazoa > Chordata > Ceratodontiformes > Ceratodontidae > Neoceratodus > Neoceratodus forsteri. The sequence goes on from CM028132.1 coordinate 633,245,146, forward strand.
TTTCAGGTAGTGAGGTCCCAGCTCATGTAGGGCCTTATAGGTCGGCAATGTGACCTTGAAGGTGATCTGCCACTGTATTGGCAGCCAGTGCAGTTCATGCAGCACAGGTGTTATATGACTGGATATAGGGGTTCTAGTCAACAACCTGGCCATTGCATTCTGCACTAGCTGCAAGTGGCGGATATCCACCCCTGGTAGCCCTAGGTAGAGGGCATTGCAGTAGTTAAAACGACTGGTGACAAAGGCATGGACCAAGGTAGGAAAATCTTGAGGCGGACCAGGTACTTTACCAGGCTATATTCCTTAGATGGTAAAAGGAAGATTTGACTACAGCCGAAACCTGCACCCTCAGGGTCAGGCCCTCATCAAATACCACACCAAGGGTATGCACCTGGCCTGAGGCCATAAGTAGGGTCCCCCCAAGGTATAAGCCTGAGGGTTTCCCCACCCATGCTCCAGTCATTAATACCTCTGTTTTACTCGAGTTCATCTGAAGCCAACTAGTACTCATCCAATTCTGTATCTCCGGGAGGCAGTTATTAAACACTGTGACAGAATCAGACTTGTTCAGGCACAAAAGACATGAGCTGAGAGTCATCAGCATAGCAATGAAAACTCAACCCATGCCATCTTATAATGTCCCCTAATGGGAGCATATACACACGCAAATAACATGGGGACAACAACAAACCCTGTGGAACTCCACTGGGACAGCCAGTGAGGAGCCAAGGAATAAATCCCTGACACCACTCTCTGAGATCTGCTCTCAAGGAAAGATCGAAATCAACTGAGGGGTGCCCCCTCAGTTCACAGAAGAACCACAGGAGTTCGAGCATCACCCCATGATCCATGGTGTCAAATGCTGCTGAGAGATCAAGAAGAACCAAGATGGAATGGGTTCTCCAATCTCTTGCCATCAGGAGATCATTTAGTACCCGCGCCAGGGCTGTTTCGGTGTTGTGCCGTTTCCTGAAGCCAGACTGGAGAGGATCATAGATATTGTGATTAGTCAAATGAGCCTCCAACTGCAAAGTGACCAGCTTCTCAATAACTTTCCCTATAAAGGTTAAGTTCGAGACTGGTTTGTAGTTTGCTGGGTAGTTGGGATCATGGGAAGGCTTTTTCAAAAGGGGGCACTCTACTGCCTTCTTTAAGGGATTTGGAAAGATCCCTCTCTCTCCAATGAAACTGCCACTATCCCAGCAAGGACCAGGCCAATAACCTCTACACACCCCACTAGTAGGCATGTAGGGCCCGGATCCAAACTACAGCAGGTTGGCCGAAACTCAGGATAATCTTCCCTATATCTATGACTGCCGGTTGGCTAATGGTGAACCAAATCAACTGGGCATTAGTACCACCGATTGACTAGTGCAAGGTAGAATGGGAAGGCATTGGCTGATCTCATCCTGATGGTGGATGCCTTGTCAGTAAAAAATTGTGCAAACTCCTCACACAGTACTTGTGATAATGCTTGACCGGCATGAAGACAGGCTGGATTGCACAGTCTATCCACAGTCCAGAAGAGCTGGGCTGGCCTATTTTTCACTGTAGCAATTTCCCTGGACAGGAACTCTGCCTTCTTATGGGAAATTGTTGATTGGTAGATCTTATAATGATCCAGCAATCTAAGCTTATCAGCCTCCAGGCTAGTTTTCTGCCAGGGTGTCTCCAACGTTTGCCCCTGTCTCTTTAGCTCACGGATCTCCCCATCAAACCAGGGGGCCCCCTGGGCGAAGGGTAAGGGGTGAACACGAATTGGAGCAATGACATCCAAGGCCCCCACACAGCCCTATATAGGCCAACACCAGGGTCCCTGGGTCAGTGCTATCTATTTGAAATCCCAAGAAGTCCAGCTCTGTCATTAGGCCTTCTGAGGTAACTCCTCTTAAAGGATGAAACTGCACTAACTCCTTTAGGGCAGGCCTATTTTGGGGCTGTGAAACAGAACCTCAGGGCATGATGGTCAGACTAACCAATTGGCTCCACCTCCATATCAGAGATCTCCATCCTCAGGTGGAGCACTAAGTCAATGTGTGACCCTTCTTGTGAGTTGCAGAGGTAATAACACATGTCAGACCCAATGAATCCATCAATTGGAAGGTTTTGTCCAAATGGCGAGAGTTCATCATCGACCCAGGCACTGAATTCCCCAGAATTAACCATCTGGGGACTCCAATACTCATCTCGGTGATGAAGTCTGCAACTTCCTTCAGAACTCCCTCCCATCACCTGGTGGATGGTAAATGAGAAGGTCCTGTAGCCTGCACCTGCACCCACAATACACTCAAAGGAGTTTGTGCTTCCAACTCCACCTCCCAGTTCCTGCCTAAAACAGGCGGCAACCTCCCCCTTCTACAGTCCACTCACAGGCAGTGAATCACGAGAACCCATCAGAACTATGGACTCCAGAATAAGGCCCGCACTTTCATCCAGCCAGATCTCAGTGATGCAAGCCAGGTCAACAGATGCAACAAGATCCTAACCACTGCAGTTTTGTTCTTAATTGACCTGGCATTGCTCACCACCAGAAAGGAGCGGGAATCAAGGATGGCCCCACTTCCTGCCTGACACAGTCAGAGCCCTTGGGTATGGGCACAAGGCAAGGATAACCTTGTTTCTGTGTACATTTCACCCAGGGCATCTCCTGGTTGTCACTGTCTCTATCCGCCCACTCCTTTCTTATTCCCCCCCGAGAGTTCCAGGATCCTTGACTCCTTCCACCCCCTCATCTCCTCAAGATGCCAAAAGCCTGACATCTATTGCAGATTTCAAAAGGGAGTGGAGGGTTTTCAAATGGACGAAGATCCTTTAGTTTTGAGGGAATACTGCCTGACCATGTCCCTAATACCTCAGCACATATCTCAGACACTCCTCACACACCAATATTCAAAACCAGATTATAATAATGAAATGCATACATAAAAATACATGTTTCTTTACTTTTATCATTGGTTTCTATTTTTCTTTCATGGTTATTTGTATTTTCTTTATTTTATTAATTGTTTCTAAGTAATAGTTATTGTTAATAATATTGCTTATTTTGGCATGGTAGTTTTCTTGTATACTTTTGATTTACTTTTCTTGTAAAATTATTATTTTGTACTATATACTATCTATTTTACATTTCTGATAAAATTCTTTATAATTTTATATTTATACTAATTCTTGCTATATTTCTCATTTACGATTGAATGTATGTGAAGTTTTTCTTTTCATGTAAATATGTATTTATTGTTACTAGATCCTGCACAATTGTATATATCTATGTATTGGTACCCTCGACGCTATTATATCCTGTATAATCTGTTTCTCATTGTGTTGTATTTATTGAATTGTACTATATTTCTTATTTAACTGAACCTTGATCTTACCAGGTCCATCTTACAAATGAGCTTTGCTCAATGATGTTCGCCTGGATAAATAAAGATTTGATTGATTGATTGATTGACTGATTGATAACATGAGATGTTGCATGCATTTTTTTCATAAGTTGAAGTTTTGGTCAGTTGTTCTAGTGTCTAGAAGTACAATTATGTACAATCAATATAACTTTGTTAGTCCAGTAACATATCTGAGCTGTATGAGAGAGAAATATGGCAAGAACACAAATGGTGTGGCATACTGTTTTCATAATTTGTTTTTTCATTTTTTTCAGCTTAGTGTAATTTGACATAATTGTTTTGTTAAAAGAAATTTCTTGGTTGAAAATATGTTTTAGCAATAGGTGTTTATGATCTAGTATCTACTAGGGAAGCAATCATACTTAACAATAGGAAAAGTGTGAGGGAGGGGGCAGTGATGGGCCCCCAGTGAACCAGTGAGCAGCAGAGAGACTAGTTCAGCATCAAACATGAGGCATAGAGAAATAAGTTCCAGACTAAAGTTTTGGGGCTCGATTCTTAAAAATCTGGTTGTGATGCAAGGTGCCTGTGCCAAACAGAAGTGGTACAAGGGGCACCTTGCATCACAACTTGCGAGTCTGCAATTCAGAAAGGATGAGTGCAGCACAAAGAGGACCCCCTGCACCAGTCCAGCCATATTCCAGGCTTGCACCAAGGTTGGAAGTGCACCAGGGTGCTAGAGAGCTTTCAGCAGAAGCAGGCTGCAACATCTCCTGAAATGGGATTCTGACAGTCAGCAGGACCTGCCAGGACATAAACCACCCTACAGGTGGTCTAACAGCCCATGTGCCACCCATGGAGCCTTTGGTAGGGTGGGAGGGTACCTGTGGCTCTTCCCACCTTGCCCACCTGTGGTATCCCATGCCCCCAGAGCACCTGGAGTAATCACACCCTGCGGAGAGGTGCCTGCAGGTTCCCCCCATGGTGCCAGACATGTGGTGGCAACCCCCCACAGATGGAAGAGGGAGGGCTGCATCCTCTTCAGAGAACTGTTTCCACCCCCCAGTCCCTACACGTGCTCTACCTGCCCTCCCCAACCCCTGTCCTGTCCAGACTGACACTGCCAGCCTCCAGCTGGTCCCCATTACTGGGTACTGATGTTGCCTGACCACCTTCTCTCATATGCCTTGCCTTTGGTGCATGGCAGTATCAGCCCCAAGCTGCAGGACTTTCACACTGGGATCCCACCCATTTCTGACTCAGGTGCATGGTCCCTGGTGCACCAGCGATCAGCACAAGCTGCTGTTGGTGCAGCTTGCATCGATGTTTGAGAATTGAGTCCTTGACTTTAGGAGGGTTAATGTATAAGTTAATAGGGCCTCTGAGGAGTGTCTCTTATAGTATTAGAGACACTGAGCTTGCAGTTTAGGTGACTGGACTGCAAAATAATGCTGAGTGGTTCTGTCTGACCAAACCTCATGAGAGGTGTCTCTCTTTTATCATAACAGGCATGCTTCAGAGGCCCTATTAACTTTTTATAAATCAATACAGTTTAGCGCAAGTTATTTATAATAGGTTTAGAGCCTTTTTTTATTTTCTTATGTCATCCTGTCCCCCTGGTGTTGAGGAGGAGCACTGTTCCCTAACACTTCTGCACAAGTGCACAGGATAAGCAATACAGTATCTCTGCTCACTGATTGGTAGATCACTTTAGTGAATTATGATTGGAAGAATGAGACAGCTGCTGCAAGGGGGACCAACAGAGGAGGCAAGAAGAAGAGGGCTATGTTTCACCCGGGAAGTAGGGGAGGCAATGAGAGCTAAGAAGAAGGCATCTATAAAAACAGAACCACCCCAGTGCCAAGATTTATTACAATGGAGTTTTATCTCTGTCCTTTGTCCTTTATAGTGATACCAGTCAAGGGTGTCCATCTCTCCATAATTATTTAATTTATACCTGGAGCCTCTAATCCTAAAACTTAAACTCAACCCTCTTATTGCAGGGATTCCTGTGAGTTCTGCTACTTATAAACTCTCCATATACGCAGATGACATTCTGCTTCATGTAACTCATCCCCCAGCAGCCATTCTAGCAATTTTTGAAATGATTATTTTGGCTTCCTTTCTGACTATAAATAAAATATTAGTAAAACAGTAGTCATGCCCCCTCAATAAATATTTACTGAAGGCAGACGTTGAATCTTACAGATTGATTTTGGCTCCCAAAACCTTGAGATGTTTTGGGATAGCTCTCACACAGGATTTAAACCAAAGCAAACAACTTAATTTGGACACATTAGTGACATATATTTAGGTGGATTTAGAATGATGGAGTCTACTGATCTTTATTATGAGGGGCAGGATAAATGTAGTTAAAATGAACATGCTCCTCAGGTTGTTTTATCTATTACAAATGTTACATGTCTACCTTCCTTCAAAATGGTTTAAAATGGTACATGCTATGGTTTCTAAATTTATTTGGGCTGGGAAGCCACCATGTCAAGAGCATGCTAAACTGGTGGTACCCAAAGCATTAGGATGTCTACAACTATTGGACTTCAGAGTGAGTATATTTTGTGCCATACATTCCAGTAAATATCTTCAATGGCTTCACCCAATGGAGCCCAGGACCCGTGATTCTTATGTTCTGTCATTGCTTACTATAGAATTGGAACAAATTTGTTCTTTTGATTTGTCCCCCCTTTTGGTGTTATATGCCGAATACGTAAACCTCTCATTATCTTTGTGACACTCGGTTGTATGGACATCCCTCTTAGTGCATAGACAAATGTTTGTGGCATTGGCTCTCAATCTAAAAATAGATGCAACACAGTCTCTGGTTAGAAACCTCAATTTTAAAATTAGTGGCAAATATATTCCACCAGGATGGTGGTCCAGTCTGGACACTATCTCCCTCTCCAGTTTATTGCATGAGGGACATTCTATTCCATTTACTTAGGTTCAAGACCAGTTCCACTTATCTGACAATATGGCATTTAAATAGTTCCATCTTAAACATGCAGTTACACAGTATATGGGCCTCCCTGGTCAACTACTTGCTCTCTTTTTCTTTCTTCATTGAAATCTTGGGTGACCATGCCTCATCTTGTTTCTAAATTATAACAAACTTTCCTTTTGGAAATCAACAGAGATCATGAGTATCAATGTACATACTGGCAAGATGTATTTCCAGATGTGCTACTTAACTGATCTAATGTTTGGAAATATGCATTTAACTGTATAACTCAAGGCAGACTTCATTTGACTCAATTTTCCATCTTACGCAATTTATATTACACCCCTCAAAAATTAGAGAGAATGGGAAGGGCTACATCAACACTTTGTACCAGATGTGGCTCTGGGGAAGGGTCATTGTTGCATATTTTTAAAAAATTCCCCATTCACAAATTATGGGCTGAGATTAAAAATAGGCTGGATCCACTGTTGGGACTTCAAGATTATTTTGTGCCTGAAATATGTATTGTAGGTGATGTTAAATTGATCCTGCTAAGGAACAAAAGACCCAGATTATGATGATATCATTGACATTGAAAAGGCTAATATTACGCCATTGACAGACCAACATCACTTAACATACGTGGACTGGCCAATGAATTGCTAAGTAATCTTTATCTGGAGAAATTTATTGTCAGTACTCAACACAGATTATTTACATATGAAATGAGATGGTCAAAGTTACATACACTTCATACTTTGTCCAAATGAACACTGCCCTAGTTATTGCTCCTTTGGTTCCTTTTAATACATTTGTTTCTTGCTTAGTAATTTCTGTATTTATCTGGGTAATTTTTTTTTTTTGATTATTTTTATTCTGCCATTTTGTGTGTTCGTTTTGCCAGTGTTCATTGTTATTGTTTAACTCCATCTGATAGTACACTTTCTATTTTGTACATAGTTATTATTGTGTTGTTTGTTTCTTGGATAGCATGTTTGTTGTTGTAGTTATTTGTTTTTTTTTTTTAAATAATAAAATAAACTTAATTAAAAAAAAAACAGCCAGCCATGCAGAGGGGAACAGAGTGCACTTTCACAGCAGGATGAAAGAGGCCAGCAGGATAGTGAGGAAAGTTAAGGGTGACATGGAACTGAGAATTCTGAAGGGTATGAAGGAGGGAGATAAAACCTTCTTTCAGCACATAAGGGAGGAAATAAAGATGTGAGATGGAATAATTATATTGAAGCAAGAAGAGGAGTTGGAAGAAAAAAGATCAACGAAGGAGGACATCCTGAACAGATATTTATGCTCTCAGTTCACAGTACCGAACACCATATCTAATGCCCATCATCCCTTCTTTCCAGCAGTAGCTTGGAATAGTGATGGGAGGCTGAGATACTCAGAACATAATGTTTAGGACACCAGTTATGTGTCTAATTGTTAGGTATGAAAAATAGAGTTCTGAAAGTAATGCCTTTTACAGTTGGGTTGCATACATTTTGACAGAGCAAAGTATTTATATTTGGTGCCACTAATGCATGTTATTTAAGCTAAAACAATAGCAAAAGACTTTAAGAAGCCTTTTGTCCTCCACCAGGTGGCCAGGGCTAGTTCCATGGCTGCCAAACACCTCTTTAGTGGTCTGTCATCCACCATCCCACTATATTGCCATACATTTGAAATCAATAGTTGAATCTGATACAAAAGTTAGAACAATTTCTTTTCCTGATAGCATATTTTGAAGATGACCCCTCCCTAGCCTGACTTCTACTGATCATAAAGAGCTACATTTGTCAAGTAGCCCCTATCCTAACCCATGATTAATAACTGGGGGAAGAAGTAGTAAGCCTAGTTAACAGTTCTTCCCTTCGCTTAAAGTGTACTGCTGCTGTCTCATAATCCAGGAGGAGGTGGAGCAGTGCACTCATTCTTTGGTGATGTTAAGCAGACTGTGGTTAGTACCCTCCCTCACAGGTATGCTGCATATAGGCTCACAGCTGATATCATAGATACATAGATACATAAATACTGTTGGCAGATAAGGGCCTAAGGTCCACCCAGTCTGCCCATTTGAACTTGTAAGATCACCTTAGGTTTTTATAGAAGTCTGTTGCCCCTTACCCCTGACTTCCAGGATTCCCTAATGTCTATCCCATGCACTCTTAAATCCCATGAATGTTTCAGCCCCCATCACTTCCTCAGTCAGGGTATTCCACTTGTCCACCACCCTTTCTCTGAAGAAATTCTTCCTCACATTGCCTCTGAATTGCCCTCATAATGAGATGGCAGCACTATGTTTAAGTTTGGGGAGAGAGAAACCTCTAGACAACCTGGATTTTGGTGTAGTATTATCCCCATGTTGGATACTGAGTCAGGAAGGGAGTTACTTGACAAATGTGTCCATTTGGGGCCAGGAGGAAGACAGGCCACATAAGGGTTCTTAGTAGCCACTGGACTAGTCCAGAAAACCTGTGGGAAAAACTTTTCATTTTTTTTTACCATTTTAGCATTAATAAAGAGTATCCAGATATTTTCTCCTCCCAAATATGAATATTCATGAATATTCATTAACATATTCTCATTGAGTTATTCACATTTCCTACACCAAATGACATTATTTTCAGAAAATCTGTTTTGGGACCTAAATATCAGACACATAGAACTGGGGTTCAAATTATCATGGTAGAAGTGCCCCCCTTCCCTGCCTGGAATAGCAGTTACTGGAGGGGACTGAACATGGTGCTGACAGTTCCAGTAAGTTTTCCAACTGTTAGTACTAGCCTAAGTTGATGGGGGAGGATAGCACTACTGTAGCTTTGTCTGCTGATGGCAATGGGGCTCACAGTTGTCCCTAGCTCTTGCCAATTTCCCTTTGCTTACAGAAACTGGGATCAGCAGAGAAAATCAGGTATTCCTTGAGCTTCAAGCCCTAATCTGACCCTTCCACTGGCAGAAGCTGAAACAAATGAGGGGCATATATCCAGGCACTAGGGTCAGTTCAAGTCCTGCATCATAGACTTTAATGTGTCAGAATGTGCCTCATATATTGATGAGATAAACTGATGAGTCCTAAAAAGAATGAAACATGTGCCTGGATGTTCTGTTCTCCTGAATTGCAAACTGTGTAAGAGCACCTTGGGCACCATACATTTCTGCCTAAAGAAGAACCAGTCTTTTTTTTTTATATTCAGTTGTATCCCCTCAGGTGAGCAGATGACTTCTCTGTCCTGTCCTTGCTGCCCACTTACTGACACTCATCTCCCAGAGCTCTACTATGTCAGAAATCTTCACAGCTTTCCTTCTGTGGCTGGGCCAGAAGATGGAGAGCCATCCCATCCCTCTCATGGAGAATAATCCAGTATTGTAAGTTGATTTGGCGATGGTGCAGACAAGGGCAAGAAGGTAGGGGTCTACTGCTCAACCTGCTTGCTCTTCTCACCATTTTTCCATCCTGCTCTACTCTCCTGATGTTGATTGCAGCTCCTGCAAGCTTCATCATGTCCTGAAGTAGCTGTGGGGAACTTCCCAGTCCCACTTCAGGGGTCTCTAGGGTGGCGGAACCCAACATCCTCACAGCTCTTTGGCCATCCAGCCAACTACCTGAGCTCACTTACAAACTTCGACCACCAGGATGGGTGCATGTAGCACTACCTGCTGGGCCATTGAGTGGTCCATACACAACCAGTCTAAATTAATTCATGGTGATTTGCATTTGCTTCCCAAGATGCTTTGAATTGTTGGGATACAGTGGAGCCCACCAGGATGAAGTACAGTGTTATCATTTCCTGCATAACAAAATGGTATTAACTCACATTGAAATTACCTTGTTTCCTGCAGCAGTGATTTGTTATTTCTCTAAAGCTGGCTTTATTGCTGATGATCTTCCCAGATATTCCGTGCCTCAATACTTTTGTGTTGAGATTCTTTGCCTTTCTGAGCAAGATATTGGACTGTAGACTGTATCAACATTACATTTTGGCATGGTGTACCAGCTGTTTGCTCCTGTGATGCCTCCCCTGATTCCTTTGGGCTTCTTCTTGGTCTCACCTGTTTTGGTGGTATAGTGAAGTCTGGAGCTGGTCCCCATTACCCTGCACATCACACCTTAACAAAAAATGTCCCTCCCATTTTGCTGCTGAGTTCACTGCCTGCCCTTTGCTAAGTGGTACCTCTTTAGCTTTAAGCATGATTGACCTTGATGCCTCTATAGCTTAGAGCCTAGCTGCTTGAGCCAGAGCAATAATACCCAGTGCTACACTATGGATACATTACTGACCCCCAGGCCTGGCAGTGGGCTCAAAACTAAATTGAAGTGTCTGTTTTTTTGTCAGATAGGACTGGATGAAACTGACAAAGTTTGGGTTCACCCACATTCATGAAGATTGATTAACTTTTTGTAACTCCTTTCTGTCACCCACAGCATCACACCCCTCACCAGCATTACATGCTCACCACATGCCTTACCTTATATTATTTGTCAGCATATTTGTTACTGTTGTTGGTGTTTCCCTGTTCTATCCTCATCCCTGGGTCTATCTGGAAACAAACACTAGCTCTTTGTGCCTATACCAGTCTGCAAATTAAATAAATGTATAAATAAATAAAAAAAAAATACGTAAGTAAATAAATATTGTCTTCTTCGATGCATCAATGTTTACCCCATCCATTTGTGTCCAAAGCACCTGGTAAGGAAAATAAAGTCTTTGCTGCTCATGCCACCTCTGTAGCATTTCCCTTTCAAAACACAACACCTTCCAAAAGGCATACATTCTGTCCCATCTGTTAAAAATATTTAATGTTGTGCCTCTGTTTATTTCCCCCATTCTCAGAACTCCCAGCATGGGGGATCGTCATGGTGGCATCTTGTCAGGTTGGCTTTCTCTACTTAACTCCACCCATCAAGAGGTGGAGCAGTGACATATCATTACATATCAATAAGGTAAATGTAAGAATGCCCTTAGCAACTGGAAACTCTTATGCAAACCCTGCTGAACTGTAATGCGACATCAGAGGTCAGCAACCAGATGGGTGGAGCTCAGTGATGAATAGTTTGCTCACCAGTAGTCCACCATGCCACTCACTGCCATATATACAGGTGCTGACCAGCATAGGAGATAGGTAAATGTATAAGCAAAGGCAACAACATACAGCTTTAGATTGGTTAAGGAACACTACATATTCTGTAACTAATAGGAAGGACAAATGGAGTTTTCCTTTAAGGGCAGACCAGGTTGTCTGGTGCACCCTTCCTCCTGCATAGAATGGTTGTGCCTCAGAAGTGGAGGGGAAGAAAGGGGAGGGGCTAAGGGCCAGAACAATGGGCAGGTAACAGGAAGGGAAGGAGTGAATGGAGGTACATAAGGGACAGCACAAGGGGGCCTCAGCCACTTTTTGCTGGAGTTTTGATCTACATCAACTGCAGCACATTGGATTGGCAAACATTTTTGAGGTTTGTTCACCAGGAGAGAGAAATAAGGAAACAAACAGTTGATATTGCAGAATGAGATGTGAAGTGTTTTGTAAAAAAAAAAGGAGAGGAAGAGTATATATATAGTATTAAGAGTAAACATGTTACATTATATAACTGAGCAAATATGGGGGGTCCTGAGTAGAGATGGAAATCAGATTGTGGATGAGAGAGTGATCCAGGACCACGTGGGGGTGACGCACACACCTCATGGGGGGCTTGTTGGAAGGCCTTTGCTTTGTTTTGATGCATTGCAATATTTTGTGGACTGGTTTTGATGGCTGGTAAGAATTTGTATGCCTGGAAGAGCTCCTGAGGCAGGGGATCGATAGAGTGAGCTGCGACCACATAGCATGGTGCCATGCACCACTTTTTTGGATAGCTAACAAAGCCTTTACTTGATTTTTGCATTTTTCAGCAGTTTGTCCCCTTTTGGTGGCTGTTTAACATGAATAGTGGGCCTGGAAGAGGCCGTGGTGATGGAGGAGCGAGCACGAGCCAGAAACACGTGGCATGACGTCACACGCCATGCGGGGGGTTGTAAAAACCACCTTTTTCCTTTTGCTGGGGTGCTGGTGGCTGTTGGTGGCCATTCTAGTTACTGAGGGAAAGCCTGGGGAGGAAGGGTATGGCCTAGAAGAGGGCCTGAGGCATGGACTGCATGGTGTGATGTTACACACCACATGGGGGGCTGCTAGAAAGGCACTTGCCTTTGGTTCTTGGGCTAGGGTGGTGCTGTGCGGCTGTTTTGCTTGGCTTTAAGATTAGGAGGCCAAGAAGAAGCCTTGAAGCTGGGAGGAGCGAGCGCGATCCAGGACCACGTGGTGTGCATCACACGCTGCATGGGGGGTTGTGAAAATACTTTTTGTCTTGCTCTTATGCTCTGGTGGTGTTTTTGTGGCTTTTCGTGTGCCCTGGATGGATAGTAGGCCTGGAAGAGGCCCTGATGCATGTACCGCATGGCGTGACGTCACACGCTAGGTGGGGGTGTATAGAAGAACATTTTCCTGGGCTTGGGTGGCTACTGGGGCAGTGTGAGACATTTTTGGTGGTTTCAGTAGGGAGCATAGGCCTGGAGAAGGGCCCTGAAGCAAGGGAGAGTGAGTGCAACATGGGACCATGTGGTGTGATTTCACAAGCCACCGGGGGGGTTGGGATAAAGCATTCCCATGTGCTCAGGCTGTTTTTCACGGCTCTGGGGGCCTTTCAAGGCATACTAGGGAGGGAAAATAAGGTGCCTGGGAGAGGTCAGGGGTAGAAGGAGAGAGATCGTGACCCAGGATCTCGCAAGTGATGTCCCATGCTGCGAGGTGGTCACATTGGAAGCTGTGCACTCACTCTTTGTGGGGCTGCTTGCTGTTTTGGCCCTTCCCCTCCTTTTCAGGTACTGTGAGGGAGCAAAGGCTTGGCAGAGGCATGAATATAAGGGAAGGTGACCAATTATTGGACCACGCGGTGCACCACTTCCTATGGTGGGATGCTGACTGTGGGTGCCTTGGTCAGCCCAGGCAGGTGGGGAGGCCAAAAAATGGCAGTATGCATAAGGGGTAAGCTCCTAGGGAGGCCAGCACAGTGCAGCGCTGCTGAGGGATGGCAGCAAGATGCTGTTAGAGGCTCAAGTCCCCCCCAAAAAATTTTTTTGTAATTACAAATAAGAGGAGGCATTTGAGTGGATGGAAAGGGGGTGTGCCGGGTATCTCACAATGCGGTCATGGTAAGGCACAGCAGAGAACAGCCAAGGGACCTGGTGACCTGTCAAGCAGGATGGGGGCCTTCACTGGTGGTCTGGTCTGTTTTTATGTGGGCGTGTGGTTTGAGGGACAGGAGGAAGGCATTACAAACAGGTACAGATATACAAATAACCCTGTTTTTCTCTTCCTGTAGTTGTCTTCACAGAGCAAAGAAAGGAAGGACATGGCACCAAAGAAGAGTAGGCCATCAAAGGAAGATGCTTAAAAGGCTATAATTGAAATGGCAGAAAAGGCAAACAGAATGTGGGAACTGGTGGAGGGGGAGGAACCAGGGGGACCCGGGGAGAAGAGAAAAGCGGGTCCGGGAAAAGGCAGCAGGGGGAAACGACCAGCCAAAGGGCCATGTAGTCCCACTGGAAATAGTGGGGCCTGCCAAGGCAGGTGATCCAGTACCTCTGTGACCTGTGGACCCGGTAATGCCAGTACCCCCCCGATCAAGGTGGGATCTCCCTAGCTGAACCCAGACACAATGCCCAGAATGTGGGGTTCCCTCCGCAGACCCCAGTAGTTCACCCTCCTCCTCAACCGCAGGGAGAAGCAAGGGGAAATTTGGAAGATTCCAGGCAGCACGGCCCGGACAAGGTTACAGGTAACACATCCAGCACAGTGGGTGACAGTATAAAAGAATACATAGGGCAAATTGTGGTGGCACTGGGACAGGAGGTCTGGGGCAGATGGAATCAGCTGTGGCAGAGATTAGGATGGAGAAAGTAGTGCTGGAAAAGAATGAAAAGGGTGCAGAGAGAGAAGGAAAAGGTACAAGGGAGATAGGGGTGCCTGGGATGAGGATAGGCGAGCATGTGCCACTGGCCACAAAGAAAAAAATATGGAAAGGGGAATATGTAGATATATTCGCTTTGGTGAGTTGGGAAGCGGCAGCCAAGTACGAAGAAGCTGAGGGCATAGGTAAGAGTGAGATGGCAGCGGCTATAGTGTTTTTAGGGAAAAAAGAGGACTACAAGTTCACAAAAGGGAAGACTTGGGATGGGTGGTTCCTAGGTTTTTCCACTTTCTCAGCCATCATTCTGGAAAAAAGGCCTGAGCTAGGCATCCCGCTCATTACTTATTCCTTGATAATACAGAGAGCAAAAGCAAAAGGCAGAGTGGGATGGTTATACTATGATGAATTTTTTTGGCAGAGAATGGCAACATTTGGGGACGTGAGATAGGACACCAAGCAGATAGATTTGTGGACAGATTATGTAACAAATCAGTCCACACCCAAAGGTGAGTCGGGAAAAAAGGGGTTTATGCCCCAGAGATGCTGCTGGGCTTACAACAGGGCTTTTTGCTCATGGCCTCAATGTCGTTTCCGGCATGCTTGCTCAAAATGTGGAGGAGGGCACCCGGCAAACAAATGTAGAAAGACATGGGCCCAGGGGGTACTAGGGCATGGGGGTCAAGGTTCAGGTCAACAGTTTTTTCAAGATAGCCAAGGGTTGAAAGGGCAAACATGGAACGGGGAGGGTGGAGTAGGGGGAATGCAAATAGAGGGGGTCAGAGCCACTGAGGGAAGAAAGGTAGGGCAAAATGAGAGGGAGTGGTGGGGGGCACAACAGGGAACTGTTTGGGATGGCCAGAACCCCTATCAACTTGAGGGTATGAACAGTTTGCCTGGACAGATATCTGGACACAAGCATGTGGGATATGATTATGAGGAATTTTAACACAGGGTTTTCATTGCAGTGTAGGGGACCCAGGCAAGCGATGGAGGCGAGCAACCTTGGATCAGTAAAAAGGAAAGGAGGAGATGGTAAGACAGAAGATAGAGAAAGAGAAGGCAGCAGGTAGGGTAGAGGGCCCATTTAACACTCCCCCATTGCTGAACATGCGAATTTCATCATTGGGTCTGGTATCCAAGAAACAAGAGGGGAGTACAGGGTGATCCACCACCTGTGCTATCCAGAAGGGGAGTTGGCGAACGATTTCATCAGTGAGGAGCATAGTAAGGTGACATATGCGACACTACAGGATGCAGTCCAGATAATCCAGGCCACAGAGGATGCATGAATGGCAAACCGACATTGAATCCACTTTCAGACTGCTTTCAGGTTAGGAGGGAAGACTGGGATCTATTGGGTTTTAAAAGTGAGGGACAGTATTATTTCAACAAAGCAATGCCAATGGGTTGTTCCACAGCATGTGCTACATTTGACGCGTTCAGCACCTGCTTACAGTGGATATTTCAAGAAAAAATGGGTTATAGGATGGTCATCCATTATCTGGACGATTTTCTTTTCATTTGGAAGGGAAAAAGAGAGACACAGAAGATGCTGGGTAAGTTTCAGGAATTGTGCCTGGAACTAGGCGTCCCACTGGCACCAGAAAAAACAGAGGGGCCTGACAGGGTTATGAAATTTCTGGGGATTGAGATAGATGCCTGAACAAAGTATGTAGACTACCGGACAAAAAAGTAAAGAAATTGAAGGAACTAATCCAAGTACATACCAGCAGGAGATGGATACAACTAAAGCTGGTAACAGGTACTGGGGCATCTGAACTTCACATGCAGGGCCATCGGACCAGGAAGGGCATTCACAAAGAGGTTAGCTAGGGCTACAGCAGGGGTCACCAGACACCATCACTGGGTGGACCTGATGCAAGGTGTCAGGGAGGATTTTAAAATTTGGGAAGAATTTCTTAGGAAGTACAATGGGTGCTCTTTCTGGCAAGAGGAGTGGCTATACAACACAGACCTCAACCTCTACACAGACACTGCTGATGGACTAGGCATGGGGGGTTACCTGAGGGGTAGATGGTTTGCAGAACCCTGGCCTACCAGTTGGGTAAAGGATGGGAAAGTGAGAGATATATCATTGCTGGAGATCATGCCCATATGGGCGTGTACCTTGGTCTGCTGGGAGGAATTACGGGATCAGAAAGTGACATTTTGGTGTGACAATAGAGCAGTGGTGGATGTTCTGAACAACAGGGGAGCCAGGTCAGGCACAGTCTTGCAGGTATTATGGCTTTTAGTTTTAAGGGCTTTTCAGCTGAACATGTCATTTGGAGCACAACACATAGAAGGGATACACAATAACCTGGCTGACAGCCTTTCCCATCTGCAGCTGGACCGCTTTCAGAGGCTGGCACTGGCAGCGGAAGAACTAAAAACACCCATACCAATGAACATCTGGGATGTTGGCAAGATGGAGCAGAACTGTTGTTTCACAGCTCATGGGCACCTCGGACTCTGAGGGCCTACGATGGGGCCTGGTGAGTGTTTCAAACATTCAGGGCAGAGCACCAGATGGAGGTATGTAGACCACTCACAGAGGAACAGTTGGGAATGTTCACCATGGAGCAGTGGCAAAAAGGCACAGCCCACATCACAGTGGGAGTCTATTTGGCAGGGATTAGTGTTATCTGCAGTCTAAAAGGGTGGAAGGACCTGACAAAATCATTACTCATCAGAAGAATGATGCAAGGATGGAGCAGGTTGAAGCAAGGGCTAGCAGATAATAGAAGGCCTATAGGGAAGCAGTGGCTAATAAAGCTGAAGGATGTACTCCCAGCAATATGCAGATCAAAGGCCGAGGCGCAGCTGTTTCACACAATTTATGTGGTAATGTTCACAGGGGCCATGAGAGTGAGTGAGGTGGTAGGCCATGGGAAGAAGCCAAGGAAGGGGGTTAAAATGGGAAGATATAAGCTGGGGGTGACAGAGATACGGATCAGGATTAGGAGGTCAAAATGGATCAAAGAGGGCAAGGTTGCATAGTAAAGATGAAAGGGCAAGCAGAGGTGCAATATGCCCAGTGCAGGCTCTGTAGGCTTTTGCCGCAGAGCATGGGAACAGGACAGGGAAATTATTTGCACATGGTGATGGAAAAAGGTCACTGGCTACCAAGTCATGGCATTGCTCAAAAGGGCATGCAATTCATGGGGAAGACCCAGTTAATTATTCATCCCATTCCTTGTGGATTGGGGCTGCCTCACAGTGGGCAGCAGTGGGAGAGATGGTGAATGGGATATTGGCAAAGGGATGCTGGTGATTAACCAGTTATAAGAGATTTATTAGAGCACTGAAGTAATAAAAAAAAAAACTTCTGACGGTAGTGCTCCTGGTTTGAACTGCAGAGCTGGGGGCAAGAAAGGGTAAAAGGTGGTAGGATGACACACAAAAAATATATATATAATGGGGGGGAATACGGGTATGACACTAAGAGCATGTGTAAAATAATGAATTTTGCTTGAACCCTATAGGTAGAGGGAGGATCACAGAAGTCTGGATCTGTGGCCATTCCTATATTTATTGGGCTGGATAAAAAGCAGAGAAGAAGGCTGGGGGAAGGCAGCTGTACCAAGATGCGAGACAGTGTAGGTTGGTTTGGCATGGCATACAGGGGATGAGATAGGCACAGCTGCTTCCCACCTTGAAAGAACTCAAGGGATGGCGGCCCAGTCCTGATCTAATTTTTATACATCTAGGGGGCAATGACCTTGCAGGCAGGCCTTGGGTGGACACATACTTACAAATAAAAAGGGATTTAGTGGCAATACGACAGTGGTGGCCCAGGTGTGCCCTGCCTGGTCAGATATGATACCAAGGAGGTGTGGAGGCAGAAGCACAGCCACAGAGCAGTAGAGAGGGCCAGAAGAAAGATGAATAGGAGGGTTGGGACATTGGTAAGGCAGATGGGAGTACAGGTGATACTGAGGGGGTAGAAGAATGGGTAGAAGATTTAATCAGGTCTGACGGTGTACACCTATCAGACCTAGCCATAGACATGTTCAATACAGAAACAATGGGCTTTTATAGAAGCATGGAGGAAACATGCAAAAGGGAAATAAAAGGAAAAAAGGGAAAGAAAGAAAGAATAAAAGGATCTTCCCTGAGGTAAGGAGAATGGTACCCTAAGTATGGAGGATGCCATCCAACAAGCTGGAGACTGGCTAGTGGGTAAAAGGGGGAGGGAGGAGGGAAGAAAAAGGAATAACACAAGAAGAGGAGGAAGATGAAGGAGAAAGCGGTCTAGGTTTTCACCGTACTCAACGGAAAAGGAGAAGAAGGCACCCAGGTTTTCACCTGGGAGAAGGATAATCAGAGATTGATATACGGAGGAAAATAAACAAAAATGTGAAAATATGATAATAAAGAAATTGAAACGGAATATGGAATTATGAATATAAATAAATTAATTGCCAATCTGAGCACAACAACAAACAATGGTCTCTTTTTGTGAGGGAAGAAGGGGGAATCCGGGACAATGGAGTTTGCCCTTTAAGGGGCAGACCAGGTTGTCCTGGTGCACCCCTTCCCTCCTGCATAGAATGGTTGTGCTCAGAAGGGGAGGGGGGAAGGAAGAGGAGGGGCTAAGAGCCAGAACAATGGGCAGGTAGCAGGAAGGGAAGGGGTGAAGGGAGGTGCCTAAGGGACAACACAAGAGGGCTTCAGCCACTTTTTGCTGGAGTTTTGATCCCTCCCACCCACCTTACTAAGCAGAGCAAAAGGGGAAGACAGTCAAGATGGGACTGTATGGTGGGTCTGTCAAGGTGGATGACAGATGTGTCCGGTCGGACAGTTTGGACTGCCAAAGGTGGATGGCAGGCGATAATATGGTTATGGACTGCCAAAGGTGGATGGCAGGAGAAAAAGGGGAAAAGGGGGGGAAAGAGGGGAGGGGGGAAGAAAAAAGGAATAACACAAGAAAAGGAGGAAGATGAAGGAGAAAGTGGTCTCGGTTTTCACTGTTATCTAACGGAAAAAGAGAAGAAGAAGGCACCCAGGTTTTCACCTGGGGAAGGATAATCAAAGATTGATATATGGAGGAAAATAAACAAAATTTTGAAAATATGATCATAAAGAAATTGAAATGGAATATGGAATTATGAATATAAATAAATTAATTGCCAGTCTGAGCACAACAACAAACAATGGTCTCTGTCTTTTGTGGGGAAAAGGGGGGAGTCTGGGACAATATGTTTACAGAAGAGGGGACCTTATGGAAGCAGAATACTACTAGGGCAGCATAGGCTGTCATAAAGTGCATTTTCCTGGCTTGGCCCCAGGGACACAGATGGATGAAACTCAATATAAGGGAAGGGGTAAAGTGAATAAGAGGGACTAGATTTTTTCAGTGGCTGAGAGACATGCAAACAGGAGAGACTAAGCCCTTGATGTTCATATGCCTTCCTATGTGCAGTAATCAGATTTTAAAATTGACCCAGTTCTAATTGTGTTTGGTGTATGATATAAACTGCCATTGGTGAGCAGCTTTAGCCTCCACTGTACTGTACCACCAGGGACTGCAGTGAGATGAAGGATTGATCCATGGATGCCCTGTCCTGTGTACTAGAGGCATATAATAAATTGGGTGAGAGGATCCTCCTATGGAGCTGTGTGGAATCTGTGAATTGCAAATTTGTGGCATTTCACAAAATTACGCAGAATTTTCCAAAATTCGGACTTTAAAGAAATCTGAGTCTTCTGAAAATGTTTAGTGAATTTTCACCTCATTCTGTGAACTTCTCTAACTGAATTTCAGAATAATACACATGAACCATTCTGAGGAATTTCATTCTGCAGTTTAATACATCATTCAGCAATATATGTAATAATTCTGCCGTTCAGTGACCAGTTCTGCAGAATTTCTTTCCACAGTATAAGAGACTCACTGAACTCTGAAATGAATGTATGAATTGAGGATTATTGTATTAAACTGTGGAAATAAATTCTGCAGAACTGATCACTGATGGTGATCAGTTCTGTGGAATTTCTTTCTGCAGTTTAATACATTAATCCACAATTCATACATTTATTCTGTAATTCTAAATCAGAATTTCTGCATGAAAGTCTGTCACAGAAATTCCTCTGGCTGAATTTTAGTTTTGCACAGCCTTAGCCTTTTAATGCCAATCAGCAGAAACAAAAACTAGAAAAATAGCTCATATCCAAAATAATTATTAAAGTAATAGCATTTTTTTTATGTAGTTGAAGTAGCCACCACTATCAGCAAGTTTCCTATCGTTTTATGATTAGGACCACTTTATCAAGACAATGGTGGTTTTCAAGCATTATTAGTTCAAAGCATTGCTTTAAAGATGAGCTATAAGTCGAAAGTCATATCAGCCTATTGAGTCCTGCTCCTTTACCCTTCTTTCTGCCATCCCAGTTTATGCCCAGTTCCTTGCTCAATTCCATCAGGGAGACATGACCAAATTTAGTGCTAATTATCAAATGCCAGGCTGTAATTTACAAGCTGATACCTCATCTTTGAAGTGATGTTTTGAGCTAAAATGATTGTTGAGCACCATTACATTGATAGAGTGGTCCTAACCATGAAAACTGGGATACTTTAAAGAGTAGTTGCTATTTCAACTGAATACAGTTTCATAACTTTTATGATTTCTAAGGAGTAGAGTTATTTTTCTTTGTTCTGGACTTCTACAGAGCAATGAGGCCCATGGAGACAGAAGAAATCTTAACAAACAAGTGTTGATATTAAGTGCCATAGTACAGTGTTGATAAACTGTACCAGCACAAAGGTTGAGAGAAGTATGTCAGAACTCTTTTCAAGTTCAGCTTTGATTGGCAACCTGAAAATGTGATTCAGTTTGCCAATTCAGCCTTATCAGTTCAGTTCCCAATGCAGCAAACACCATATGGTAAAACCAACTACAAATGGGGTTGAAGTCAATAATGAATACAGAATTACTGTAGCTGACTTGCAGCAGGTGCTGTTTTACATGTATCTGCTGTGTATTACAGTTTGTGATTTTATGACAGTGTCTACAAAACCCAATAAGACTACTACAGCTCAATGTGAGCTATAGAAATAGTCACTATTAATTGCTGACCTCAAAGTGTATTCTCCACTGTAGTCGCTGACTCTCCAGTTAGCTTATGCCATTATTTTCTCCCTTGTAGCACCATAGATTTTAAAATGATATTTTATATTATGATAATTTTATATTATCTCTTCTATTATATTTATTTTAAGTTTTGTGTTTTATATATTAGATTACAAATGGTAAACTGATGATGATAGTAACATAATGTAAAAATCTTTTTTATTAATTTCTCTGTCATTTTATATCTAAACAACATGATTCTTGATAATACATGTTTTGTGTTGAGAAGAACAAGTCAACTTCTACAGTTTTTTTTGTTAATATAATTTTATTATTACATTACTTATATTTTATTTATATACCAAGAAAAATAGTTGCATGGTAGTATAATGGCACTGTATACATCATTATTAAGCAATGGTTGGAAATAGAGCATTCAAATTGACTGACAGAATTTGAAAAAGGTTGCATTAATGGCTTGAAGCCTTCATATAGAACAGAACAGCTAGAATTTAAAATTCTAAAACAATCATTTTTGAGCAAGTAAAACATTTTAGTTTAATAACGGCAATAAAGCACTCCAGAGGTTTGATTACCTCTGTTAATTTAAACCTAGGGGCATAAGACACTCAGCTATGTGTCATCTTTAATGACCCCCTTAGGGTTGGATTTACAGGTTATAGCCCAGTGTGGGGCAACTTAAGATCATCAGTGGGCCACCACTGAGGGCTGCAAGACTCACAAGACCTACTTTACCTGAGTAACGTGCACATCAATCTACCTGCAAAGAAGCTTGCTGTGGCTACCCCTTTATAGCTGAAAGAATTAATCATAATATAACTTCACAAGTTATGGCACAAAGCTCCCACACCTGGCAATAGTCACACTGATAATAAAACCAAGGCCACTTCATTGCCCACACTCATCAATTACTTATTTCCCATGCTCTTCTCCACTTTGCTGTGAGCCCCACCCTTTCCCACTTCTCCCATGTACAGTTCCAAACTTCTGCTGTATCTAAACCTGCCCTTCCCACTTCTCCCATGCTTCCAGACCCACCCTCTTCCCAGGAGCCCCACCCCTCTCACTTCTTCTGTGTGCCCATGCTCAGTAGAGTACAGGTGGCATCACTCATGACAAACGCACCTTGCCCACCCCATGCTGATGTAGCTGTGCCACCTTGCAGTCTCCCCACCACCATCAGTAGGCAGCCCAGATCTTTGACAGGTTGGAGGATGGACTAAGAGACTCACTCAGGGGAGCAGTAGTAGACAACAATGACACCCGGCTCTTCATGGCCATTTGTCTCTTGAGATAAAAACTTGCAGTGGCACAATGCCTGTGAAATAAAACTTCACATTTGTTTGGCGGGATGGATATAGGGACCACAGGCTAACCACTGGGGAGCCGCTATGTGCGCCTATGAGACACAGATTGCCCACCACTGTGATAGCTTATTGGGGCATGGCTTCCCCAGAAAGATGGCTGCTTAATCCTGCAGGCTCTTCATTCCCTCAACCTTTATCTGCTATAACAAGATCCTAATGCTGCCATCAGCAATCGAAAGAGCCTTTACTTGAAAGACACTGACAGCCAAATTCTTCTGGTGTTTACCTTGCTCCTCGGTATTCCCATAGTGCTGCTACTTTTCAGTGCTCTTGCTCTGTACATCCCCTGTGTGACTGGCAGGAATGGCATTCCATGGTGCAGCTCATCCAGTACCTCCAGTAGATCTGATTGAAAAGCAACAAATATTTAGTCAAATTCTCCGAAGTATTAGTGACTTTAACACTACAACTGTTTGCAATGCAGAGGAAGTGGCCAGCTTAACTCACAGAGTGACTTACACTGTACAATAGGCTGTGCATCAGGAGAGCTATTCTGAAAGGATCATGGAGCACTGTGGGAGCAGAATCAAACAATCAGACTCTTTTGGAGCAGATTCAAGGACATGGAACATAGAGAAAGATGGAAAAACCTAACCAATGCTTTGTAGGATTTCCTAAAGGGATGGAATGAAAAAATATGATTGGATTCCTTCAAAAGTTGCTCCTGGTGCTGCTTGAACAACATTGACATACCCCACTTGAAATCAAGCGGTTCCACAGCTCTCTCTCTCTCACTCCTCCCCTTAAACCTGGTCAGAAGCCTGGACCCATCCTGATGATATTTCTTCATTTTCTAGTGAAGGAGTGAATTATGACTTTGCTGAGGGACGTGGGACTGCTCCACAGGTAAGTGTATTTCATTCAGCTCTTCTCCGAGTTCTAACCAGCCGTTACAGTGATGCAGAAGGCTTTCACTCCAGCACATATGCCCTGCAGCACCTGGGGGTTTCCAACACCCTCATATACCTCGCTGCCTTACACTAGGCCCCAAATGCTGTTTTCCACTCCTTCTCCACCCCAGAGTTGGCAGAGGATTTGTAAAATGTTGCTGTCCACAGACAGTGTTTCCTGGTATTGCCTACCACTTCCAGTCATCACTGAAGGCCAATTCTCCAGCACCGGATTTTCCCCATTCCAACACACCTCCAGCTGGAACTGCATCCACCTCCCAAGTCCCAGCCAAAGAACCTTGGCAGCCAAACATTCACAGGCTTGGGTGAGCAGCGGAAGCAAAAGATCAAATCAGACAGATGAGAATGTCTCCACCTGCACAAACCATGAAGCAGAAGCAGGAGATAGAAAGAGAGGCCCTATCAGACAGCTCTGGCAACCATGTCCCCAAGAGCAGATTTTCCCCTTTAGCAATGACGGGAGTGGCCCCTAGGTCATGGGAATCCCCACCACTTCCTCAGAGCTGCCCTGGGACCAAGATCTCTCCTCCAGCCACTACTGAACAGCACCTATCAGCAGCGTTGGCTGAGGCCACTCTCCTGGATAACATCATGCTCCTGTCATCCTCTTCAACATTGACAGATCCAGCAACTTTTCAGTTATGTTGCAACAGTTTCCTCCTTCCAAAACCCAGAAGTCAGGGTGCATTGATAAGGACCAGACTGACTGTCTCTCTCTACCCTGTTTGCATATCTTGTTATTTTGATTGGTTACATGCCCTCCTGGACTGATGATTTTTTGGACAATTAACTATGCTAATCTGCTCCACCTCTCTTAAAGAGGGGTGATCTGGACACTCTGCTTGGATTGGATCGTTTACAGTGTTACTGGACTATGTGTGGACAATTACCATTTTAACACTATTATTCATAATATTTTTCTTCTTCCTTTTTATATTTTAACTGCACATGTGAGCCCATTTGTTCAGTATCTCTGGGAGTAGCATGTGTATAGGGGCTCTATTCTCGAGGGGTGTGTCACTCAGTTGGTTCAGTGCTGTGTTACTGTGGGCTTGCCCACAGCAAGACAAATAGGTGGGGTTGATGGCCTACCACGTTCTAGCTTCTTGACAGAATTCAGCAGCTTAAGCTGAGCTGTTTGATGATTCTTGCTGATACTACAGTCTCTTTCATGCTACACTACAGGGGCTTCTGTAGTGGGCAACAGAGAATGTAGTGACCAGGATGCTATGACTGGTTGCTAAGCCTCTGGTCAGTGGGGCTCCATTTGGCCAGTTACACTCTAAGTATCTGAAACCTTGGTCCATGAACTGACAGTTAAAGTGTTTAACTCATCTTTAACTTCTGTTATGAATGGTGCTTTGAGTTGGGGGAACTTAGCCATTCCCTGATCTACTCCAACTGCTTGGGAAGAGTGTGCTGAAATCTGCCATTGGAATATTGAATTCTGGTTCTATTGGGATCGGCTTGTTTTTTTTTCTTATTTGTTTCTCTTTTTCAAAATAATATAGCTCTACAAACAGTGTTTAGTTTAGGGAAATGTTTGTGGGTCGGCTCTGATGGGCACATCGATTCTCGAATTGGTTTAACATACTGGATAAATAGTGTTAGTCTTAGGCCTCAGAAAATATATTTCTTTAATGGTGTGTTTCTAGTTTTTGATGAAATCTGTGCTCACTGCTTTGGAGCAGGCCTTAGATGATATGGGATTTTATTGGGAGGACACTTCACCTCAGGTTCCTACAGATCCACACAGCTGGATCCCATTTCTCAATAACTCAGTGACATCTATTACCCAGAATGTCTGCAGGTTAAACTCTCCTATTAAGAGGAAGAAGGTCCTTAACTATCTAGAAAGTTATGAGCATGGGTGGCCTTACTCCCAAAAATAAAACTGTTACACAAAGAATCAGAAAATTAAAAAGGGAGTTGGATGGTGAAGTAATACATAGTTCAGTCACAACCACAAAACAGGGTGGTATCAGTCCTTTGTACAAATCAATACCATGGTAATAACTGACCTCCCAGCCTGATACAGAGGGCTGATGGTTCAGAGGGAAGTTCTCCACACCACAAGGGCCTATCATTGTGGGTGAATCCTATGCCCCTAATGAAGATGGGGATAGAAGGAAGAGATCAGGTGAGGTAGGGGAACATTGCTATGCATGTGGTTCATATCAGATTTATGAAGGCATTATTAGCATGGCAGTAATAGCTGTTTAATGCTTCCACAAACCTTTATTTATACCAGAGCACCTGTATGCAAGTCACAGTAATGCAATTTGCATACATTCCCTGTCATAAATTAGCACTGCTTGCTAGTGAGTTAGTGCCTTACTAACTGTGCCATTCAGTTTGGCACTTTTAGTTAGTCCCCTGCTGTAAGGGTGCTAACTACTGTTAGTGAAGCAGTAACTCTGTTAGTGCTCAGTAATGTATTTTGATATTATTGACCTTGTTGCTAGCTGTTGGGGTTCTGGATAGTCTGAACACAGGCAATTGTTCAGTGAGTGTTTCAATGAAATGTAAAATGTTTTCAAGTGTATTTAATTAAATAAAGAACGTTTATACAGTTTGAGAATTATTTTGTAAGAACTTAAATTTCTGTGGCCCCTCAACTGTAATTCTGTACTGGTCAGTTCTGCCAAGCAACCCTGCACTCCCCCAAAAAGATATACACTAGAGACTCCAATAAAAGCTTCACTCTGTCCATTACAAGCAAAATTTGTATTCCTTATAATTAGACACAAATGCATTTTATTTAAAATATTTGGTTTGGAAAATCACATTTTGTCCATTGAAGTGAAATGTACTGTATTCACAGCTGTATTGTAGTCTTTTGTTACAAAAGTTAGGAAAGGTAATGATTAGGTTAATCTTAATTATTAAAACACAAGGGCTAATACAATGAAAAAGTGCAGTTTCATTAATTTCATTATTCCCAACGTTGCTTCAGTGTTTCCCCATGTGAAGAAATGAAGAACAAATAATGGAATATATTAGTAGCAGAACTGCCTTCAGAGGCATTGGGATTTTATTTGGTTTAATTAGTTCTGGAAAGGACAAGCACATAGTTTCTCCTAGTGGAGATTCTGTCATGAGTTTATTTCTTCTCGAAGTGGAACTCTGGCAATGCCTATGCATTGTGATATTTGATGTTCATAATATATAATACATGAATGTATTAGTCCAATTAATGAGTTACACTTTATTAAAACCTTTTGTTTATATTCTTTGGTAACCGGGTAAGGCCCACTGTGCCTGTTTTAAGGGGTGAACGGGAGCACTGGGGAGGTTAACTGACTTGCTCAGAGTCATACATTATGCAAGTGATGATTGTGGGAACAAAACCCAGGACTGCTTGGGGTACCAAGCTCATTCTCAGCTTGTTACTCTAATCTCTTGGATATACTGCTAGCCCCATAAAATATGCAAAAGGGAATGGAGGAGAATATAAAGCACATTATTAATCGAAGCACACATCTACTAATGTAACTTATATTTTATTAGATCTTGCATTTGGAGTCTATTTTTACATCCTAAAGTCATTCTAATGAACTCTACAAAAGAGATCAACTCAGAAACAACAATCAGCTTAGTAAAAAAGTGCTATGACTAAAAGAAGGCCAAGAATCAAAAATAGCAAATGTTTGCTATGCATTCCAAACTTTTGCTTTGTGTCTTGTTTGCATTGACTGTTTCATCATTCTGATCATATTTTTGAGGAAACAGGATCCAAGTCATGAAGAAGTGGAACAAGCATATGATGTCTTTGTAAAGCAGCCTCATTTTAAGATAAAAACTGACAATTGATTTTATTTAATGCAGCAGGGCATGATGATGGTGGAAATTTTGACCTGTACTTTTATATTCTATTTTAGATTTCCCTTTGTATACTGACTTGCATGATACTACTCTTTCCCATTTTGAGTCTGCTTTAGCAATTATTTTAGAATTTGAAATAATAAAAAGAGCACTCCCTTTACTATGGCCTGACCAGGTTTTTATTAGTATTCTCAGCTGTTTTGTACATCTGTTGTCCCAGAAGGCCAGCAAGCAGTGTTTGCTGCATGCTAGTTAGAGTCAAATGACAAGAGATCTTAAACAATGAGAGTTCAAAAACAACAGAGAATAGTGAAAAAAACTCTGAGCCATATTAAAAGATGTGCTCTTTTTATTATTTCAAATATGAAAAAAGTGGCAACGCCCACTCAAAATGGGGAAGCAAGGAATTATACAGGACTGGAGATAAGGGACAATCTAAAATAGAATACAAAATAAAGGTCAAAATTATCACTGCCATCTTGCACTGTTGCTTTAAACTTGATTTTCTGATGCATTTAATTTTTTTAACTATGTTTTGTACATTTATTATTGTGATAGTGAAATTTCATCCTATAAATCTTCCATCAAATTAATGCATTATATGAACATATGAACATAAGAAGAAGCCAGCAGAAGAAGGCCATTTGGTCTATCAAGTCTGCTCATATTACTGGGTCTACAGCTTGAGCTAATGTCCCTGCCCTCACTCCCCACTCCTCTCATCCTCCTTACCCATGATCCTTACCTTCCCCATATGCCTGTCCCAGCCTCTCTTAAAGCTGCCCACTGTCTTCAATGAGATGACCTCTTCCAGCAGCACATTCCAAGTGTCCACCACCCTCTGCATGAAGAAGTGCTTCCTGACCTCCCTCCTAAACCTCCCACCCTCCAGCTTAAGACTGTGCTCACTCATGTTATGGTTGCCACTCAGCTTAAAGAGACCCTCCTTATCAACGTTATTTACCCCTTTCAAGTACTTGAAGGTCCCAATCATGTCCCCTCTCTCTATCCTGTCTTCCAGGGAGTACATGTTCAGTGCCCTCAACCTTTCCTCATATGCTTTGCCCTGCTGACCAGCTATCATCTTTGTAGCCCTCCTCTGGACCTTATCCAGCAGGTTAATGTCCTTTTTGAGGTGTGGGCACCAGTACTGAACTCCATACTCTAGATGCTGCCTTACCAGTGACCTGTACAAGGGCTATATAACCTCTCTCCTACTACTGATCCCCCTAGCTATGCATCCCAGCATCTTATTTGTCTTTGGTGCTGCTTTCTTGCACTGCATGTAGTGCTTCAGGTCACTAGTGATCATCACTCCCAGGTCCTTCTCCTCCTCTGATACAGATACTCAGACTTCACCCAGGGAGTACTTTGTCCTGAGATTCTTGGCTCCAATATGCATAACTTTACATTTCTTGGCATTAACACCAAGCAGCCAGATGCCGGACCACCTCCCCACCTTTTCCAGATCTTCCTGTAGGTCCTGTATCCCTTCAGATGTGTCCACTCTCCCACAGAGCTTGGTGTCATCTGCAACAGAGCACATTGTGCCCTTAATGCCATCCCCAATGTCATTGATGAAGACATTGAACAACACTGGCCCCTGAACAGAGCCCTATGTGACCCCAATGGTTACCTATCTGGTGCCAGATAACTCTTCTCCCACAACCACTCTCTGGGTTCTGTCCCTCAGCCAGTTTTCCACCCATCTGGCCATCTTTTCTCCAACTCCAAGATTCACCAACTTCCTGATCAACCTTTTGTGGGGCACAGAGTCAAAGGCCTTGCTAAAATCAAGATAGAGGATGTCTACCACTTGGCCCCTGTCTACTGTCTTAGTGACACAGTCAAAGAAGTCAGTCAGATTTGTTTGACATGATCTCCTCCCCATGAACCCATGCTGCCTCTCATCCTGGAGACCATGCTTCTCTAGATATTCCACCAATCTTTCCTTTAGTATGATCTCCATGAGCTTGCCCACAATGGAGGTCAGACTGACTGGTCTGTAATTCCCTTGATTATCATATATAATATAATTATATGCACTTCATAATAGTGAAATAAGAAATGTTTAAAGAGATAGAGAACATCCAGACATTCACGAATTATAAAATGAGCAGGGGAAAGTCTCTTTCTTGACTGCCTGAGGCAGGCTTGTGCCTATTTTCAGATGTCAATACTACCAATGGCAAAGAAAAAAAAGTTCAGGTGCAAGACTGCTTTTTACCAAACATATCACTCTACCAGCTTGTTTTAATTTTTTAGAAATACCATGCAGAG
This sequence comes from Neoceratodus forsteri, assembly GCA_016271365.2. Lineage (NCBI taxonomy): Eukaryota > Metazoa > Chordata > Ceratodontiformes > Ceratodontidae > Neoceratodus > Neoceratodus forsteri. The sequence goes on from CM028132.1 coordinate 633,274,862, forward strand.
CCATGAACTCCCAAGAATGCTTTGTTTCTTCTTCTGGAACATGACATATCTTAGGTCCTGGGGCAACCATCAGACTTCTAAAAGAAACATCAAAGTGACAGCAGATGGGGACTGAATGATCTATCTAGTCTGCCTAAAGTCCAACCTCTCATGTGCTGCTGTGTGATATTATACTCCTGTTATTATCCCACACATTTTAAAGGCATTTACTGACTTTGTCTCTAGCATTCCTTGTGTAGGCCATTCCATCCCTCCACCACCCTCCTCTGTGAAGAAATACCCTTTCACACTGTCTCTGAGCTTTCCTCTCAATTTCAGTTCATGCTAGTTTTAAAGTAGCTGTTGAACTGACACTTTATTTATACCCTTGAGGTACTTGAACGTCTCTATCATGTCCCCTCTCTATCTTCTTTGCTCTAGGGAGTACAGATTGAGCTCACTAACTCTCCACATATGACTTTGTATGCAGCCCTGTGTCATTTTGGTGGCCCTTCTCTGGACCATCTCCAACCTATTGATGTCCTTCTTGAGGTGTGAGCTCCAGAACTGCACACTGTACTCCATGTGTGGTCTCAACAGTGAACTGTATAGTGGCAGTAACATGTCTCTCCTTCTGCTAGATATCCCCCTTCCTACACAACCCTAGATTTTGTTTGCCTTCAGGGCTTCCTTCTTGAACTGCTTTGCCATCTTTGAGTCATCCATTATGATTACCCCAAAGTCTCTTTCTTATTTGGATGCAGTTTTTCACCAACTATGAAGTACTCCCTCCCAGCATTATGTTTAGCCAGGTGCATGACCTTGCACTTTTTGCATTGAATTTCAACTGCCAAGCTTTAGACCATCAATCTAGTTTGGCAAGGTCTGACTCCATCTTGGCTACCCCCTCTAGTTTGTCCAGTCTATTGCATATCTTGGAGTCATCCGCAAACAGGCAAACCTTCCCTTCCAGTCTCTCTGCTATACTGCTGATAAATATGTTATATATAAATATGTTGAAAAGTATAGGCTCCAGTACTGACCTCTGTAGCACTCCGCCCATCACCCTTTGCTCATTTAACAAGGAGCCATTTACCATGGTCCTCTGCGTCCTGTTCCTCAACCAATTTCTTATCCATTGAATCATCTTTGGCCCTACACCCATGCTATCTAACTTATTTAATAGTTTTCTGTGAGGTACTGAGTTGAAAGCCTTGCTTAAGTCCAGGTACACCATAACCACCGCCCCCCTGGTCCATTACTTTGTTCACAAAGTTGAGGAACTCAGTCAAGTTTGTTTGGCAGGATCTGCCTGCCATGAAGCCATGCTGCCTAAGATCCTGAGTCCCACTTGACTCCATGAATGCCAACAACCTCTCCTTGAGTAACACCTCCATCAGCTTACCCACCACTGAGGTGAGGCTGACTGGACGGTAGTTCCCCACCTCTTCTTTACTCCCACAGTTGTGCAGTGGGGCTACATTTGCACATCTCCAATCCTCCAAGACTGCTCCTGTTTCAAGTCACAAGGTGAACAGTTCAGCCAGCAGCTCTACCAGTTGTTACTGAGTTCCTTCATGATCCTGAGATGGATCCCATCTAGCCCCATAGCCTTTTATACCTTCAGCTTACATAGCTCTTCCAAAACCCATTTTTCTGTGAATGAGCTTACATATATCCCCCCTTCTTTAGTAGCCTTCTTGCTTAGGAGTGGACCATTGCCATCCTCTTCCTTTGTGAAGACAGAGCAGAACTATTCATTGAGGATGTCTGCTTTATCCTGGTTCCACTCAGTGAGCTCACCCTCTTCCTTAACAAGTCTTACTATTCCCCACTAGTTTTTCTCTTTTCCCTTATATATCTATAGAAGGTTTTGTTCCACATCTGATGCCCTTTTATTTTTTTCTTCTGTTTGTCCTTTAGCTGTTTGTATTACCTTTCATGCCTCTTTTAGTTTTGTTCTATATTCTTCCCTGTCTTTCTTGTTTCAGGACTCTTTAAACTTCCTGAAACTTTTTTTCCTGACCTTGGAGGCTACCACTTTGGAGAACTAAAGTGGATTATTCGTCTTTCTGGTCTTCTTTACCTTCTTTACACATTTGTTTGTGACTGTACCTATTGCTGCCTTTATCCATGACCAACATTGTTCTACTTCTCCCTCCATTCCATGGTGGAGGTTGTTTTTCATGTATTTTTTCATGCTGTCAAAGTCTGCCCTTCTAATGTCTAGGACTCTTAATTTTGATTGGCTAGTTTCAGTCACTGTGTTTACTTCAAACCACAGTGTGTGGTGATTGCTGTTCCCCAGATGGTGTTCCACTTATGCGTTGGATACTTTATCTCCTTTTGTTAAAGCCAGGTCCAGGATCGCTCCCTTCCTTATTGGTTCAGCTACTAGTTGTCTAAGACCCACCCCCTGCAGAGCTGCCAGTAAGTCCTTGCTTCTTGTAGAACCTGCTGTACCATTTTTCCAATCTATATCTGGGGGGTTGAAGTCTAATGTAGATAAAAGTGAAGATTAGAGGCTTAGTCCATTTATTCTCCAAATAAAATATTTTATTCTGACTTACAAGCCACTTCCACAAACATCAGGGTGATGTTTCATGGCCCACATCACTTCTTCAAGCCCTGGCTTTAGTGTTCACCTTCTAATCAGTATTCTTACTAAATATACATTGTAATTTATAACATTGCTGCATCTTAACAAAAAAACTTCTTCTAGTGATTTGAAGTCAGCAGCAAGCTTGCAAAAGCACCTTCATGAAAGGAGTATTGGGCCCCAGGATAAATTGTGAAGTGTGAAGTGCTACAGTATTTTGTCAAGAAAGTAATTTTTATAAGACAGACACAGTGATGTTATAAATTGCAATGTACACTACATATGATAAGAATACTGATTAAAAGGTAAACATTGAAGTCAGGGCCTGACAAATCGATGTAGGCTATGAAATGTCACCCTATCATTTGTGGGAGTGTTTTTTAAAGCTGAATAAATATTTAACAGAGAAACTGAAGTGAGGCCCTATCATCACTTTTGTCTGTTTTAGAAATACCCACCATTTTTTAATTGTGAAACTGGATGGTTGCTGCAATATTGCCCTCCCCCACCCCAAAATGTTTTTTTTCTTTAGTAGGATCAAAACTTGGTTTAAAAAATGTGTGTTCCACCCACAATCAACCACAGACTCTTCAGGTATTTTGTAAGCTTATCTAATTCATTACCTATTTGTTACTGCTCCTGACCACCTGGCCAATTAGCCGCCATTTTTTTCTCACCCTCGTCTCCCCTCTGAACTCTTAAACATCACAAAAAAAGCCAAAGACCAGTCACTAACAGTTTCTCATCCATATTACCTTCATTGTTTGAAAACATAAGCTCTTTGTCATCTCAGTCGAACTCACTTACTGTTGTCTCTCTAGATGCCTACTCCTCTGTCTCACTCATTCACCACTCACCCTCCATATTCAGCCTCCTCACTAGTTCCCTACATATCAGATCTCAGATTAATCGCTCACTGAATGTAGCTTTCAACAATGAACATACAATGGGAAAAATACAAAACATGTCAGTTTTAATTATCATCCACACCCATGAAGCAAGGAAAAATACACAGCTAAATTGGGAATTTTATTTATTTCTCACTGCTTTGGGGACATTATACTTAAGTAAACCAGTTACTATCTTTTTGCCACATATCCCTCAAATCAGCTCCACTATTCAATGCACACCACAAAGGACTTGCAATTCTGAGGGGCATAACAAACAAACAAATGAAGTGTTAAAACAAAAAGATTATACAGCATGTAAAAAATAAATAAATAATTAAACTGACTCTTATCAGTACAGTACATCCTAGTGGCAGAAACAGCTGGGGAAGAACTATGTTACATTAATTTTCAAAACATTTGTATAGATTTGTATGATTTTTTTTATTTTCAACTGAAGTAACTCATGTATATACAGTTTATTGAAGCCTCAATTTATAAGTGTAATAAGACCTCCAGGGGTTGGTAGTAATGACATAGTATAAATGCACTTTCAGGGCTGAAAGCACTCAGATTGCAACCTTGCCTTACTATGCCCTTGGGCATATGTTTATGTCATTACTAACAGCACCTGGTTGTGCCTTATTGGTGGCACATTATTTTATTTATTTATTTATTTACTGAATTTTGTTGACCAGTTTGTCTAACTGACACTAGAAGTCCCTTTTTCAGGGGTGACCCAGGATTCTTTATATGTATGGAAACATAACACACAAGTACGAAGTCAGTGAGTGATACATATCAAATCAACAGCAGGAAGCCAATGAACAAGACAAGCTCTTGCAATAACAAGACATAAACTAATGGTCACAAAGGTTAAATACATTTTTTTCATAAGTATCATGGAACTCAACTAGGAATTTAGTTAACAGATCAGCCATAGGACATATGCGGTACACTTGATTCGCATGGATTCAGAGTAGCAAATCAAAGGAATACAAATGCTGACCATAGAGTAACCATTCAGCAAATACAAGCTCATTGATTATGCTCTTAGAGAAATGCCTTGAGCCCTTTTTTGAAGCCACCAAGGAGGAACTACTGTATCCTGGAGTGCTACTGGAAGGGCATTCCACTCTGAGGGGGCAGAGAAAGCAAAGGATCTTTCGCCCACACAAAACCTTGTTCCTGGTGTCTCAAGAAGTGTATTAGTGGATGACCAAACTGTTCTCCTAAGAGTTGTTTAGCTACTAGATCTCTAAAGCTGTGAGTTGGGCATCATGGACAAGTGTGTATACTACACAGGGGAGAGTGAAGTTTAATCTCCTTTCAAAGGAGAGCCAGTTTAGGGAGGGGAAGGCATCATAATGGTACACCCTTGGTGGGGCACCCACAGCAAACCAATCAATTTTATCATACAGGTACATTAGCTTATTTACTACTGAGTACCTTAGGGACTGCAAGATCAGTGCCATACATTAAGACTGGTAGCAGCACAGAGTTAGCAATAGCATGACATGAAGTGTTACAGTAATCAGATAACTACTTAGACAATAAAGCAAATCAGTTTTCTTGTGCAGCAATGTTGAGGTCTGATCAACATGACACTTAAAGGAGATTCCTGGTCTATTTGAACTCCAAAATACCAGTGGATGTGACAGTAGATAACAAAGGTTGCCAAGCAGTGCCAAGATGCCTGGAACTGAACATGACAACTTTACTAGTGTTGAGGACTAGTTTCTCTCAGACCATTTTTCTAATTCCCAGAAATCACTAGCAAGTTGTGTGCTGATCTGAGCACTATCAATAGAGCATCTGTTTAGTATGGCATCATCTGTGCATAGCAACACATTAGCGCCACCTTAATTATCAGGCATATCATTAACAAATAGGGAAATCAGCAATGTGCCCAAAATGGAGCCCTGGGGAATATTGTTTGTTAATCTTTTGAGAGACTGTACACCTTTCCACATTACTTGTTGCTCTCTGTTTGATAAGTAGTGGGAGAACCAATGACAGGATAGACTATCAAGTCTAAGCAGCTTTAGCTTAGATTGCAGGAGTCTGTGATTCATTAAATGAAGGGCTTTAGTAAGGTTTATAAATACAGAACCTGTTAAAAGTTCCTTGTCCATGGCCTCAACTATATTGGTCCACAGCTGTGACCAAAGTGGTGTCCATACCATGATATTTTCTGAAACCATGCTGCCTGTCTGGCAGCAGCTGGTACTGTTCCAAATATCCCTGTAACTGGTTATAAACTAGCCTTTCACAAATCTTGGGCAGGGATCTAAGTAAAGATATAGAATGGTCATTTTCTATATGTTCCCTTGCCCTCACCCCCTTGTGCAATGGAATCATAAGAGACACCTTTCAACTTTTGGGAACTCTCCCTTCAATTAGTGATTTGTTAAGCATTGCAACATGGGAAGCAATAATAGGAGCAACTATTTTTAGTAGCTTTGGTTCAAGTTTGCCGTGCCCAGATCAGCCTTCAACCTTTAAATGGTTTAGGAGGAGAACATTTCTTTCCCCTTTATCATACTGAAATGGAACTCTGAGTTTTGGCACCCAGACTTAGTCTGATTGGGGATTGGGGATTGGGGAAGGGACTCTGGAGAGCAGGGTCTGACCTGTTCCATATCCATAAAATAAGTTATTGAAGGCATTAGCAGAAGCCACAGGGTCTTGGTACGTCTTACCATCAGCCAAAATATCACATTCTGCTGAGCTGTTGCAACTTTTTAGGAACATATTAATTTGGGCCCAGAAATACTTTAGATCAGATAATGCAAGGGTGAGCCGATGAACTTTGCATTGATGTATAAGTAATTTATGCCAGTTTATATTCTGAATATATGACAATAAAACACTTAAAAATAAAGTAGAGGGATGTAAGTATCACATTTACTCTGACAACTCTGAGTCAAAATGAAGCAGAACTGTAATGATGGTTTTACAGAACTACTTGGATGATAGTGGATGCTGCATAGTGCTGGGAAGCTGTACAGGAGCAAAGCATCATTTTATGACTGGGCTTGACTTTACTTTTAAATCAGGTATGCCACCATTGCTATAGTAAATCTTTGACTTATATATTGTTTGTATATGTTATTTTGGTTCCCCACTCCTGAAGTGTGTGTTCATTTTTATCAGTTTTTTTCTGGATTTGGCCTTGGTATAGAGAAGGAGGTGAGGACAAGACTGCAGTCCCAGTGTGGATGGGGAGTTGGCACTGCCATCCTTGATGGTTCATGGAAGTCTGAAAGATCCAGAGCCTTGGGTAAAGAAACCAGGAGAACAGGCCAAGATGGTGTGTATAGTGAAGAGATCTTCAGTGTCTGGTGAACACAGCCTGGATACATTTTGAATATCCCTATGCAGGATGGAATAGATGCCATGAGTTGGAGCATGGATATGAAATAGCACTCTCCTTGAAGTATATTGCAGTTACACTCAGCGAGAGTAAGTGATCTTATACCAAGCAACTCCTTTCAAAGTTAAAATACTCAGGTTTTAAGAGAAAGAAGACAGTTTATCAGGCATTACAAAACATAATGATTTTTTTACTTATTTTACATTCCACATTTTCTGTGGTATACTACTTGCCTAACTTTCAACTAATACTTGCGCAATTTTTCTCTTTTTATATATTTATCTTTGGTAGGGATTGCTGAGCTCTGATATTTAAAAAATATTTCTGGGAGGACTTGGCTTGAGGTTCAGTGTGGGGGAAAAACTCATGCCACAAATTAAATAAAAGCCAGCCTCTCCCAGCAGCCCATGCTCACATGTTTTCAAGAATCCGAGCTACTGCATGGTCTGTATGACTGCTGATCTTCTTTGCTTGCTCATTTCATTCATTATCTTTGCACTCCATTTTGCCTCAGTGGTTGTTGCCTCTGCTACTCGCTGCCCCTACAGTGTTTCAGTCACCAGTCCTCCTCCCGCCCCACCCCCCATACCTCTCCTTCTTCCTTTGAGCTCCTCATTGTGTGTGTTATTTTCCCCTCTGGTCTATGCTCCATTTCTCTGTGTGCTGGCTTGATATTTTTCTTTTGAGGGTTTCTCTTTCAGGTGCTCCAAACTCCATTTTCTTCTGGGTTTGAGACATGGGTGACGGCACTGCCTGGCTTAAAGCTGCAGCCCCTATTTTCCATATCAGTCACTTCTGCTTGCTCCCTTTCAATTTCATTCTGTCCTTCTACTCTGCTCTTATTCTGCTGCTCAGTCTTCTGCTCTGCTTATTATGCTTGCATCTTGCATCTCCATACTCCTCTTCTGCCAAATTTCAACTACCTAAGGCAGCCAGTTTGCTGCCTCTCCTGTCCTTCCTCATCCCTCACCAACAGCCCCAATGGACTACGTAGGTATAAGTGCAGTTCAATTTCATCCAGCAGAGAAGGAGTCCACAACTTTCAGTCTATCAGTAATGATTTGGACTCACATCGCATGTTCTCATTTCAGCAGTTCTTTAACTGATATGAGTATTAGGGTTCAATGTCATCTGCCAGATGGGTGATTTCAACATGCAAAACTATGGGCGACGTGGCCCCCACTGATGCTGTTTCATTGACAACAGTGTCCAATAACCAGCCTTACCTGCCTGGGGTTTGTTTTCCTTTTCGAGCTGCTGGTGGTAATGCTTCCCTGAATCTTGTGATAGAGTACAATGTACCTCAGTTCTTCCAAGGTTCTTAAAATGCTTAATTTCCTCCACTGTTGTTCATTCCTCTGAAGTGCAATATGAAATGGTGTATTGGCATAATGGTCTTTACCACTCCTACTGGCTCCTCATCCCCAAAATCCTGAAGAAGGTCCTTCAGGGTCTCTTCAGACTTCTTCAGACATACAACCATCTGGCAAAGGACCTTAAAAATCAAAGTATTCCAGAACTGGACTATCACCAACATTTTGTCTGAATTGAAAAAACTAGGTATTTCTCACTCAGCTTTGGCCCAGACACGGGAGCTGTATGATTTATTCATAGCTGCTTAATCTCAGCCTGCCAGGGATCCTGCACTTAGCCAGTTCATTCATTAGCCTTTTCCTGCTGTCATATCTGAAACTAAGAATTTATGGCTCAGCTAACATCTTATCAGAACTACAGTCTTGTATTGCTTCCTTTCAAATCTCATCTTCTCTTGCAGCTACTCCAGCCTTAATATTAGCAACACCTGCTGTCCTTCCGGCATCTGGCAATACCCAAGAGAATGCTGCTTCTACCAGTGCTATGCCAACTATAAGCATTCCATCCTCTTAGAGCTGACAACTCGACAGAATTCAGGGACTGCTGCCTCCTCAGCCACTCCTCCTTCGTTCATCTGTCCTATTTACCTTATCCTAGGTCACCTCTGCAAGGATATCAGAGATGGGAAGGACATACACCATATATTCCTTCTCATGTCATTCCATGATGCCATCAAAAACAGAATAGTATCCTGCAGAGATGTTTTTGTCATATTGAAGTCAAAAGATCCCAGACTTGTGAAGCAACTGACAATCCCCAAATTCATTCTCACCTTCAACTTATATCTTGTTGTGCTTTTGCTCTCTATTTCCTTCTAGACAGGAGGACTGGATTCATATTTATATCTCTTAGTCGATCTAGGCATGTGATATGGAGGATCCATTTCTAAAGTTTATCATTGGTAATTGTCTGCAAAAGTTGCAGCTGCTTTGACTCATTTTAATACAAAGTTGAAATGAGCCATCCTAAATAATGAGCTGTTTCATCAGCTCTTTGCTGGGCAGCAAGCATACTCCTGCCTGCTGTGCTGCTCTTTTGCTCATTTTGCTCTCTTTGTCCGTTTAACTGTGTTTGCTGTCTCATTATCTACAATCCCAGCTAGGAGTGATAGATCAGCCAGATTAACTCCACTTCCTTTTGAGACTGACCTACATGATTACTAACCTTAAAGCCTCCCTCCAACTCTAACTGACACAGATGAGGCAGGTATCGTTGATTCGATGGTGACACCAACACAGCACCATACCACACTGTTGGCAAAATTGACACTTTGTTGACAGATCGCTGTGTTGGTGTGCCCAAGACAGGGACCTACTGTCTCTCGGTCCTGCACCCCCTCCTGGAATCAACTCTGACTGGAGTTCAAGTTCAGGTTTATTTTATTGTTTGGCTTTTTATATAAAAGTCATTACAATATGTCTTAAATATAACATACATACATCCACAAGCATGACATAAAATGATTTTCGCAATATATAATTACATTCCCATGCAATTTATAATAATCAGAAATTCTGTACTGTGTACTGCATTACACAATAATCCTAACATATTTAAAATTGGAGGTGGGGGCCATAAAAATCAACCCTCAAATATTTTCTGCTTTTCTCAGATTTAATCCTTTCATCTCTACAAGTTTAAAAAGGGGCCACCAATTCAATATCTGCACATTATTTGATTTCAAAGTAATCGACACCATAGTTATAGGTTCTTATTCCAATAGACTTAAATATGATCCCAATAATTGTTTTCTTGTATCCATAAAGAGGACACAATATCATCAAATGTTTTAAATTATCCACATTGTTTCCACATTTGCATAATAGCATCTTCTTATTTCTACCTTTACTATATAAATCTGTTTTCCGATTACTTGTAAACAGTTCAAACCTAAGCCTAGTAATCATTTTCCTCACAACTGGATTAGTCATTTTGACCAAATATAATTCTAACTTGTGTAATCTTTTGTTTTCTAATAACCAATTGTAAATCTTGCTTTGCCTTCCAAGTCCCAAATCCCTTTGCATATAATTATCTTCTATTCTCCTTATTTATCCTCTTAATCTGGGAGAATGGTAAACACAGGCTATCCGTTACATTATTTAATAGTGCTAAAGGTTTAATAACTTTTTCCAGAATTACCATACTTGGAAACATTGTATTATAACATTTGTATTGCAAAGCTTCCTCAAGACATAATCTGGGTAAAGGTTAATATTCATTGTATGTACCTTTAACCAGTAATTCACTTCTTGCTGTCTGATTTGACTCTCTAGAGGTAGTTGCCCCAGTTCTGCTCTTACCAGTGCAGACGGTGCATCCTTTGGGAGGCCCATTGTCCTTTTGTAAAATGTATTTACTATAGAAGCTAATTTATTACTACTCCCTTGACCCCAGATATCTGCCCCATATAGTAGGAAACTTTTTAGCTTTGCGTTAAGAACTCTCAGAATCCCATTTACTGAATTGCCTCCATACCTGTAGGCAAAGAGATTTAGAGTCGGGAGGAATCTTCCTGCCTTATTTTCCACCTTGTTAATATGTTTGTTCCAGGTTCCATCTTGAGACAAAATCAGCCCAAAATAACAAAATTCCCTTACCACCTCTAATTTATTACTGTCCAAATAATAATCATACTCCTTTTTATTACCTCCAAACACCAATATCTTTGATTTCTCACAATTTATCACCAAATCTGCTTTTTCACATTCCTCTAGAAACATATTCATCATTCTTTTTAACCCAATGTAACTTGTGAAAATTAATACTGCATCATCCGTGATATGCCAGTTATGGCAAGGTTATGCCAATCCTTGGCATATGATGGTCAGGATTGTATAAACTGTTCAACACTGTCTGAAAATAAAGATTAAACAGTAACGGCAATACAGTACATCCTTGTTTTACACCAATATATGATTCAAACCATTCAGTGAGAGATTCAGCATTTGAATATCTAATACTTATATAGTTATTACAATACAAGGTTTTAATAATGCCCAAGAGTGCTTGATCAATACCCAGTTCTTCCAGTCGGGTCCACAATTTGACTCTGTTAACTCTGTCAAATGCTGTTTTTAAATCAACAAACAAACAATATAACTTTTGTCCTTTAACCTTTTTTATATTTATATATCAAATGCACCATTGTGAAGCATTGGCCTATTGTTGACCTTCCCGATCGAAAACTTGCCTGAGCTGTATCGATTATTCCTTTTTCTTCTACCCACTGGCCTTATCTTCTATTAATTGTCTTAGTAAACATTTTTTCTGCAATGTCTATTAATCTAATAAGTCTATAGCACTCAGGTTTTTCCTCTCTCTCTTAAATAATGGAACTATTAAATTTAACTTCCAACTAGATGGCACTGTATTATGTTTCCATATAGAACTGAATATAGTTTTCCAAAAAGAAATCCATTTACCCAGCATTACACTTATTATGTCTGATTGAATCCCATCAAGTCCTGGGGATTTATGTTTTTTTGTTGTAATTATTGCTTTTTCTATTTCTGAGTATGAAATGGGAATAAATCTAAAACTTCCCCCCCTTCTGAATTCCTTGTGCTTAATGCCCTTATATATTCCTGGTTATTGTAATAAAACAATTTCCTGTAATAACTAACCCAATCCTCTGGTTTGACATAATCTCCCAACTCTCCCTTGTAATTTCTCATTCCTTTGTTCACCAGGTTCCAAAATATGTTTATATCATTTTTCTTTACTGCATCTTCAAGTTCCATCCACAGTTTCAGTCAGTGTCTCTTTTTGTTCTCTTTTATTACCTTATTATATTGTTTCCTTATTTTATTCATTTTTTTATTACAATTTACAGATGTCTGTCCTTTACCTGTCTCAACTGTTTACTCAATTCCTTTCTGGCCTTCCTACATTCACCATTAAATCATACATTTCTTCTTTTTGTTTTGTATCTTATATTCTTGTTATGATATGTCTTATATTGCCCAATATGGTGTTATTTTCTGACGGCAATACATTTATATCCATATTTTCAGTAATATCATTTAAATTCTCCAATATACCCCAGTCCTTCATAATTTTTTCTAAGTTCCCATTATCTATCAATTCCCAACCTATACAGTGCCTATGTGTTACCTTTAATCTATTCTCTTTAAGTGGCGTTGATGAATAACCTCCCTCCATATTCATATGAAATTCCGTTATTGCATGTTGGCTTTCGAGAGGTGATTTTACTTCCAATCTCTTACAATTTTTAATACAATAAGATTAACACAAATGTGATCAAGCACAGATGATCCTCTCCCACCTTCATATGTATATTTCCCTGGTATATCTCCCTCTATACGTCCATTTAACACCAGCAAGTTTGTGTCTTTTAACATTTTGTGTAACCGTAGCCCTCTATTGTTTAATGTCAAACCCTTTGACTGTCTCATGTCCCTTAGGTAACCTGAATTTAGTTGGCTAATGATATCTGTATGATTTTCAGAAATACCCTGTAGACTGGAGTTGATAATCCAAAGTATGGGCAGTTGAGGGGACAAAGCCCCCCGATAGAAAAACAGGACCGGAAGACATACAGGATTTATAACTACCACAATATGCGATCAACATAAATCCCATCACTGAGATGCCAGTCGACAAAAGTGTCATCGAATTGACATCGTAGAACCAATGAGACAGACACATTAAATATTCAGGAGGCAAGCCAATCTTCAATAAGTTCAATGACAAAGGTTGCCCCTGCTCTGGCTGTCCATTTCTTCATATCTGAACTCTGTGTTGTGACACTCATGTTTGATTCTTCTGTCAGAAAGCATCTTATACTAAACAACAACAGTCAATTCGTCCCTCTACTCTGATTATTTATTAGCCTTATCTCAAGTGCTAGCTGTTCATCCTGCTCACTCATTCGTAGAATTTCTCCTTTCTGGCTTCTCTGAATATTTTCATAAAGGCATTACAGTGCTTCCCTCTGACATCTTCATATGTTGCACATTTTAGTCTGTTATAAAGGAATCTGAGGTAGTTCAGCAGCTTTTACAGAAAGTATTGCAGAAAAGATTTCTCCTTGGTCCATTTCTGCATCCACCATTTCCCACATAACAGATCAACACTATTGGTGTTGCCACCAGAGCATTTTCTTGCAACAAGCATCTAATCGTCAATTTATCTGTACCTTAGTTGATGTCTATTCCTAGCATCAATTCATTGATTCTATCTGATGATTGCTCTCTCTCTCTCTCCTATGCTCACATCAATAATGCCATTACAATCATTAAATGCTTTCCCCTCTCCCAGCTCTCAAAAGTGGGCATTACAAATGCATGTAAGTTGTTACCCATTCACACATTCCTGTGGCACCTGTATGGCAAGATTGCTGCTACTTCTCTGTTCAACTGACCTTTGGCTGTAGAAGCAGCCTGAAATTGTTTGACATGATTTCCAAGACACTTTGTTGGTTATTACTCAATGTCTGCCATCATCTAGTCATCATCCATTTTCTAGATGGCATCCTTCTCATCGATAATCCTGATTCACCTCTAGCAGCTGGCACTACTGCACTCATCAATCTTTTCCAGGAATTAGTAGTTCTTCTGTCTGAAGAGAAAACATTAGGACCATCTACATCCCTTGAATTTTTAGTATTGAACTGAACACAAAACCCACGGAAGGAAAGTGAACATTGTTTAACCATGTGTAGCACACTAATAAACTGAAGCTTGTTTCAGATGTGACCTGGGGAGCACAAGAAGTTAAGTGACTTGCTCAGGATCACACAGTATGCACCTAGGTGGCTATGCCAGAATGCTATCTGATAAATTACACAGGATTCAAGTTCTCATGGAATGTTCTTCTGTTCATGCTCTGGCAGTGAACACAAATGTCTTTCATTCCTGTGTTATCTCAGTTTCATGATGTGGATAATTCCAGAAGGTCATTCCTTTATTTCCTACCTGCTGACATTGACAACTTCTGTCTCTGAACTGCACCATTACATCAACATAACAGCTCCCATCAAAGCTGATCTAGCTATGTGGTTCCATTTTCTAGTCAACTGGAATGCATGTTCTATATATTATAAAGATTCATCTCTTGTCTTATATTCCAAGATATACACTGATGCATCACCAACACGCAGCTATTCTGTCATCTTTGAGCATTCCTGTATCACCTCTCCCTGGCCTCCAGACATATTGATGCTTTGAGACTTTTCAATGATGTCTCCTCTCTTCAACATCTACCCTATCATAGCCAATGCATTCGTATTGGGACATCTACTGTCTCTGTAGTCCATATCAGTCTTTTCAGACAATCGACCAAGGTGGACATTATTAGTAAGGGCATGTCTTCATCCCATTCCATTATGTTGTTTATATGGAGGCTGACTTGGTTGTCTCTGTGTCATACTTTTATAGTATGCCATTAATATGGTGATTCATTATTGGTGCCATGATGTTAGTGAAGGAATGCCACTGCAGACTTTGTGACTTTGATTTTTTGGCATGTTCTGTTTTGGGCTTTGGAGTCACAACCCTGTCTCCAACATGTCATGACCTGGAGTTGTTCATATAAATAGATGGGGGCCAGGGTCAAAGCCCTCCACAATATGGCATGAGTACAGGTAGGTCACTCATAGTGCCAGACGGCACACTGTCATAGCCGTAGTTGCTGTCGCAGATTATTTGCACACTGTTTTACATTGCAAAATTGATTGTTGCTGCATGCATGGTGAACTTAATTTGATTCTGAATGCTTAATATTCCTGGCTACAGGAATTAAGCAGCTAATTTTTTATCTCAATTTCTATTCATGCAATTTCATCACCCATCCCTCAGCAGACTTGAGCACAACTTTTCCTCCTTGATTTGCCAATTTCATTATGAATTAGCATATTATCATCAGTAAGCTGAAGCCTTCATGTGGTCTGCATTTATGTCTGCTATGCAAGCAACTTATACCACTGCTTGAAAGAAGTAATGCTGTTTTTGTGCCTTCTAATCAATCTATAGGAGTTCTTTCTGTATTAATCACGACTTGCATTCATAGCTTACTGCAGTGAAATTGGCTCATAGGTTCATAAAGCAATACTGATCCAGAATTCAGTTCTACTTATCTCAGTCAAATCCATCCATACCTTCTGTTTTATCTCATGTCTCAGTCAAACTTCTCCTGCTTGAATGTCATACTATAGATCATAAACCAGAAAAGCTCCTAAATGACTCCCTATTAATGGATCTGAATTTTGAAACTTGTTGGACTTGCTTTGACCCTACCACAAGCATTATGGTCTTTTCAGCCAATTGTTTAGCTTTCCACAACTTTGTATATCCTGGAGAGTTTACTATGTCATTATCCTCCTCTTCTAAATTATTCACGGGTACTAATTTAAGAAAAGAAACAGATCATTACATTTAATTTCTTACAGCTTCAAAGACTGACAGACTCCACAAGGAGTTCAGATTACATATTACCTGACTGATAATAACTGGTGTCTAATAGCCTTGTTTCGACCAACTCACGTAATACCATGTTTGCTGTGATTCCATTCAACCTCTTCTGACTTCCAACAATCATGCAGCTACCAAATGGTTCATGGAGCATATGAGAACTCTTCTACAATGGCTTGGTCCTAATCCTCAAGCTTCTTAGGAAATTCCTTTTGGATTGGGGCAGCATCATCAGCATCCAGAAACAGCAGTCCTGCTCATATCATTGAGAGACTTTGATGATGGAACTCTTTATTCTTTGAAACATACAGTACATCCCCAATCTGGAAGAATAAATCAGACAAGCATTTAGGATTATCTCCTCTTAGCATGACCATAGGATTGGCAATTCAGCAACCATGGGTCCTTGGAGGTTTCCTCTACAGGGTTTTTCTTCTCCTGCTTCCACTGTTCCCATTCTCTGTGAGTTGGAGGAGGTTATCTAATTTTTGGGGCCTTTATTTCCTAGCACTGCCTGACTTCTCTGCTGAGGGTGGGAATAGAGAAAGGCCAAAGTTAAGCTTACACAAGCATTATACAATATTCACCAAATATTGAATTGCAGGGCTTTGCCCAAGATTCAGTGTGGGGGAATAACTCCTCCACAACAAATCAAATAAGAGCTAGCCTGTCCAAGAAGCCCATACTCAGCATGTTTTGAAGCACTCACCAACCTCCCTGGTTCTTCCTCCTCCTGCAGCACTCTTCTCACCCTTTGTTCTGGACCTTCTATTCCCTAACACTGCCTAGGTCCTCTGCTGAAGGTGAGAATAGAAGGCCACATTTAAGTTTACACAAGCATTGTACACTAGTCACTGCATATTGAATTATTATTAAGCTTTCTAAAGTTCACAGATTAAAAAAATGAATCAGCTGACCTCTGCTCCCAATAACACGCTTAGCTCTGGTATTACAACTGACATCAGATGCCAAAGAATAGTAGAATCTACTCCATTTCATCAAAAGTAGTCACACTTTGCCATAAGCCAGTTTCAAAAGATTTTAGAAAATCCTGAAGAATGCAACTAACAGTTATTTTCTTAAAACAAGTGACAAAAGTACCTAATATTGGGCTATGCATGATGCCTAAGCACTAGGAAATCAGATGCATAGGCATTGATATGTGGAATGCCACAAAGCAGGGTCCTGTGGACCATCAGCAGCAATCATGAATGGGGCACAAGTCTGTTATGTGCCTGGTCCCCCAGCTGCGTGTACAGCAATGCACCAGGGTGGGCAGGGGTGAGTGTCTGCACTAAGCACCATTCACAAAGGCACATAGTGCATCACGCATTGGGGCATAGAGTTGAGTGGGATATGCCAGGGGGGCCCTGCTGTAACCGCAATATGCACCCAGGCTTGTGCATGCAAAAGGTCCCCGATGGTTCCAGCAAGCTGTGGGAAGAACACCCCCTACACACAGAGACCCCGCCAGTCCTAGTAAGTTGTGAGAAGAACCCCCTCTACACACAGAGAACCCAGCCATCCTGGCAAGCTGTGGGAGGAACCCCCTACACACAAAGATCCTGCCTTCCCAAGCAACATGGGGAACCCCCCCAACAGAGCCCTGGTAGGCATGGCTGTGACCCCCCCACCCCAACCATAGCCCGATCCTGGTGCCCCCCATAGCTGGCCCCCATTGTGGACAGTGCACCTCACATGCCTGAGAACAGCACCCTCCCCAACACCTGTGGGTGGCACATCAGACTGGTGGCTGCAACTTGGATGGACACTGTATTCTGGAACAGGTCACAAGCATGCCTGACACAAGCTCTGTCACATTGCATGGGGAAGCTGGGCTTTAAATGAGGATGCTGAACCCAGTAACATTTGCAGAGCACAGTTGGGTGTATGTGCTGTGGCAATAGTCCAAACCACCCTAAGTAGTGTTAATATGGGGGTGGATGTATTGGGGGTCCTACTGTCCTACATGGACTCCCAGATAGCACCAGTGTATTACCCCTGCCCATCCTCTTGCATATGAACGTGCATGTCCTGGCAGTGCAATAATGTTTGTAGGGAGGGCATGTCTGTGCCCTTGGTTGGGGGGACTATGTAGTTCACACCTCCTATGCCGGTTCTCAGACACCATTACATCCTGCTGTAAGGTTGTGGGTTATATGTTCACAAACACCAGGCTGCAATGTAGGTATAGCGACTGTGCCAATGTGAGTCCTACTGTGACACCGTACATAACCGATGTGAAGTATGTAGCAGAGTGTTGTCAGTGCTGTGGGGAAGGGGGGTTCTGCCATTCTGGTGACGGTCAATAGCTGTATGTGGGGGGGGCACCAAGACAGGAATGGGCCTTGCTGTGTGGTGGGGTGGTCCCTACTATGGATGGCCAGATGGAGGGACTTGGCTACAGGTCCGGGTGCCTGCAGGTGCTATTCATACACCCAGACCTGCACCAGCCCATGGAAGTAATCCACTCTGGGACCCAGGATGGGCATCCCATTGGATGCCTGCCTTGGTATGCAACTCTGCCCTGGCCACCTTGTGGAGTACTGCATGTTGGAGGTTTGGGGCCTCGGTCAGATGGTGGCTGGTAGTGCATACTGGCCTGTGTGCACCTATTCGTGATTGAGAAGCTATGCAGGTGGGGTGCCTGCCTCCAGAACATATGTCCCGCATCTTCACTGTTTTTAAACAAGGATTAGCACTTTGGAATAATTCTTTTACTTACATTTTTCTATTTTTTGTTCAGTTTAACCAACTATCATTTGCATTTCAAAAAAATATATTGTTAATTTTATTCAGAGGTGGAAACTTTGAATGTTATAGAGCAGTTGCTGTTGTTTCTAAGGCATCAGTAAATACCCAAAGGACTTAACACAGAGCTATAGTAACACAAGTAATGTAAGTACTTGGATGTAGCTGTTATCAAATAAATGTTATATGAAGTTGCAGAATTAAAGTCAATTTATATATTTTAAAATTGGCAATCAGGAAAGGCACATTAGTAAGCTCATTTCCAGGTGCAACCCGGGTGAGAAACACAATATACAATGCACATAACAAACAAAATAAATTGGATTAGGTTCAGAAGGTGGGTTTTGTACACAGTACAAAGAATATACACAATTGCAAAGAGAATTTATATAGTAGTAAGTATAACAAATCAAGATTGTAAAATGTTAAATAGTTTACAGCAGCAAAGGACTAAATACAGACAAGCTAGATATTAAAGTGCAGTGTGATGCAGGATGGGCATGGAAAGAACTCAGATTCATAAAAATTGCAAGCAGACATTGAAGGGTTAAGTTGATATAGGAGAGAGAGAGCTAGGCTACAGGAGGTCAGGTCAGGGGCCTAGGTTGTCTAGTGCAGATAATGGAGTAGCCTGCGATTGAAGTAGAAGGGGTGGATGGGGGTGCAGGAGGTGGATGGGGATGATGGATGACAAGAGCAAGTAGTGGAAGGTAATGTTTGGAGTAGAAACTTCAGCACAGTGGGAGAAGAGGAGTGGCAACTATTACAGGAAAGCTGATTTCAGAGAAAAGGGAGATGGTAGGAGAAGCTGCCTGACCACACCAAGTGTGTGGGTGGGGAAGGAAGAAAGTTTGAGCATCCATAAATTGAAGGGAATATGTGGATGAGTTTTCAGGTAATAGGCTAGAGTTGAGAAAAGGGAGGAGAATTCCAAACCAGATTCTGGAAATGAAGGAGAGGCTATGGACCTGATGCCTTGCAGGTAGAGGCATTATGGAGAAGGAGGAGTAGAGGAGACTGTGATGAGTGAGGGGGAGGAGGTCGCGAAATGACAGTAAGTGTTGAGCAAAGTGGCAAGTCTAGCAAGGCGGTTGAAGGTGCAGTGCCATAGACAATATCAGCATAGTCAAAAATGGGTAATATCGTTTTGGAGACCAGATTACAGCAGGTTGGTAAAGGGGACAGTCTTTGTGGTGACAGAGGGCTCCGAGTTTTGGATGAAGTTTGGTGCAATTGGAATCAATGTGAACAGAAAAGTCAAGGCTGCTGTTCAGCCAAATCCCAAAGTACTTGAAGGAGTTGACTTTATTGAAGGGACAGCCTTCAAGGGTTGTGAAAGTGGGTAGTTCAGAGATTTGGATAGTCTTTCCTAGAACAAAGAACATACATAAATTTTTTTATTAAGTTTGAGCAGATTTTGGCAAACGAAGTGCTGCACTTTACTCAGTCACGCTGCAGGGGGCAGTCACATTGGCAGAGGTTACACCAGAGAGGTAAATCACAGTATCATCCATGTACATATGTATTTGGGAAGAGGGAGCAGACAGATGGGAGGTCATTTATTAATAATGAAAATAGAATGGGGCCAGGAATTGAACCTTGATGGATGCCAGTTTGGATGGGGGTGTGGAGATGGCATTTCTGACTTGAACAGATTGTTGTTTGTTTAGGAGATAGGACCAGAACCAGTTTACAGCAGATGGTGCCAGGGCAGAGGAATGGAGTTTCTGAATAAGAAGGATGTGGGAAACTGAGTCACAGGCCTTAGCTAGGTCCACAAAAATGGCAGCAGTGACGTGGCCTTTGGCTATTGCAGACTGGATATGGTTGTTGACTCTAAACAGGGAGCGGACCATAGAATGCTGCTTCCTGAAGCCTGACTGGAAAAGTGAGAGACTATCTGTGGCAGTAAGTTATTCCAGAAGCCTAGAGAAAATAAGAAATCCCTGGAGTTTAGCAAAGGTAGGAAGGAGGGAAATGGGTCTATAGTTTCCAGGTGATATGGGATCTCCACCTTTGTGTAGGGGTAGACCTCCTAGGTGAATATGGTGGGGGGAGATGAAACCGGAGTCAGAAGGAGAAGGTGGGGGTTCTGTTGGGGTATGAATATGGTGATCAGGAAGAGCACAGATTGTAAAAAAGGTGTTAAAGGTGTTTGTAATTGAGGAAGGGTCAGATGGGTTCTAGGTCATAATGGCACCCACCGAAAGGTGATTGCCATTGTGGAGAAGTCACATCACCAAAAAATCAGTTTTGGTGATGTGACTCTCCGGTGCACAGCAAAACAGTACCAGGGACTTACAATCATAACGTTTGCTCCCTGCACCCCCCACTTAAGAATTCACAAATCAACGGTGGTGCATATTGGAGGGGGGTGCATAACATTAAAAAAAAATTGGGTCTAGGCACAACAAAAACGTACCTGTGCCCAGACCAGAATCCAGCACCCTGTTCACCCAATCCACAAACCCACCCACCATGCCACGGGGCAGCTCAGCAGCCAACCCTGGCACCACCCCATAAAAACCCTCCTTCCCATCACTGAAAGTGCTTGCTCCCACCCTCCCATGTGTGCATATGTGCAGCAACATCCTGTCACTATATAAGTGAACCCACCCCCATCCAGTCACACTACCTAATCAGTAGCCCTCATGACATGCCCCGCAATTGAGTCACCATTTTGCAGTTCACTCAGTCACAGTCATGCATGTCATAGGGTACCATCACATGCTGTTGAACCTTCAAAATTTAGACCTAAAGGGACTTGAGAGATAGGAGGGTCTAGGAGTGAGCAGGTAACTTTTCAGATGTTTGAAGGTGAGTTTGAATTTGCCTGCAGTTAGGACTTAAAGAAGCTTGACTTGGTGAGTCTAATTTCCTTGTTGTAGGTATTTCTATGGGTCTTATATAGCTGAAAGTGAGAGAGTAGGAAGGAAGCCTTGTAGTTTGCCCATAGCTTGTCCCAGGTTTTACACATGGAGAGGTGGTGGGGTGTTATCCAAGGGTGGTGATTTACCTGGGCCTTTTTTAGTGGAGTGTGGATATCCCTGGCATGAGTTAAAGTATCAGTGAAAAACTGGACAGCTGAGTCAATGTCAGGAGCTGCAAATAAAGAAAACTAGTCAGTTTGGGATAGGTCATGGATGAGGGAAGATGAGTCTAGGTTTCGGAGAGGGTGATATCAAATATATTTAGGGCAGATTGGTGAATAGAAATTTTTCCTACAGAATGTGATGCAGTGATTGCTGATGACATCAGGAGTATGCCAGCAGCAGAGATGTGATGGGGTGGGTGGTGAGCACCCAGTTGAATAAAGAGTGGTTTGGGGATCTAGAGTTAAAGCAAGTTGGCCCAGGGATCATCTAGGTGAGGTTCAGAGATTCAGTTTTCATGGTGGTGGATTTGGGGAAGGGAGAGCCAGTCCAGGTTGAAATCACAAAGCAGGATGAGTTAACCCTTAACTGTGAGGGAGGAGATGATGGAGATGCACTCCACCTGGAGTTTTGAGCTACTTTTGGGGAACCACATAGTACCCAATATAGGTCGAGAGGGTAAGAGAGAGAGAGATGGCTGATGAGAAGATCAGGGTCGAGTTTCATGATGAGAGATGGAGCACTAAAGAGATTGCCTAGTATCGATACCCATGCGCCTCCATGTTTACCATGATCCTGGCATAGCAGGTTAAAATCAGGGATGGAGAGAGAGGAGTCAGGGATCCAACCAGAGAATCAAGATTCAGTCATGCAGAGAACATCAGGGGAGTGTAGAGTGACCCACAGTTTGAGGGTGTCTATCTTGGGCAGAAGGCTTCTAGCATTTAGATGGAATATGCGTAAACCCTTAGTGGATTCAGATAGAATTTGGCTAGGCAGGAGGCCTGGGTTTGTTTCAAGATCTCCAGAGAGGAGTAAGAGCAGTAGGTAAAGTGAGAGTTGGGGAGGGTTTAAAGACCTTCTGAGTTTGGAAGAGTGTGGAGTGGGGAAGGAGAGATGGACAGAGTGGAGGAGGGCTTTGAGGTTTAGGAAGGAGGATGAGAGTAAGCCAGAGTATGAGGGAGAGGGAGGAAGGAAGGAGTGGACAGCTTGGAGATGCAGTGAGGGGGGATGGAGAAGGTACATACCAGAGGCTAAGTACAAAATGTGAACTGGGCAGGCTTGGGAGAGTGGAAGGAAGGGAAGGGTAAGAAGCAGATGAGAGGAAGGGGGAGGAAGGACAAGATGAGTCATGCCTTATTGGATTTGGAGGAGAAAGGGAGATGGGGTGTGTACATAAAAGATGGCAAAGAAATCTTAGGGAGTGGGAGCATAGTAGAGTGAGTGGAGGAATTTATTTAAATAGAGGTGTTTACCTGAACCATACACACTAGGTGGAGATAATCAGGTTGCTGGGTTGAGTATGGAGGACTGAATTACAAGAGAAGAGTTTCCTTGGACCATACACTAGGTGGCAGTAAGGTGGATTGTGGGGGGTAGACAGTTAAAGCTATAATTTAGTTCACTGTCTTTACTCTTGATAGGCAGTATAGCTTAATGGTCAAAGGCACCACACAGTGGGAGGGGCTGGAAAGCAGCGGCCCTGGGTTTGAATCCCAAGTCCTCCACATAAAACCATGTGGCTGGGCCATCTGAGCAGTAAAGTCCCAGGGGGAGTTGGACAGTTCACTTTAACCAGGGGGTGTATGTAAGGGGGGGGGGGAGAGAGAGTCAAAGAGACAGTTCCAAACTTGTTACAGGTAGGGGAGCAAAAGTGGGCTGACTGATTCTAGCAGAACCTTTAAATGTAGCACCACCCTTGGGTGGGTGGCTAGCTGGGGAGGATTGGGTGGGTAGATGCTAAAAGAACCTTGTGAAGCTTGGCACTGTAGGACAGCAGGAGCCCAGTGCTATATACCTGGCTGAATGGTGGAGCTCCAATGCTGGTCATTGTCGCAGGAGGGAAGGAAGGTCTGGCCCTCACCCTTGTGACTGGAGTCACAGCTGCCTGTGGATGGAATCATATGATGGTATTAGTGGGGAGCTGCAAGACAAAGTAAACAGGGGTCAAGGCTGAGAATAAAGGGGTCAAAGTGGGAAACAAGGAACTGGTCGAGGAGGGGGAGAAGACAGATAGGTGCTTGGAGGCACAAAATGACAGAATGCAGACAGTAGCATATAGTGCAACTCAACTCCATTTACAGGAGATGGAATGGACTCAGACCTGAAGTAGCAAGGAACACACTCAAACTTGCAGTACTTAACAAAGCTCTAATAGAGTCAATGGCAAGGCATAGAATAGGCTGCACTATAAGCTGAATTCAAGTAACAGTAGAACTCAGTACATTCAGATGAGAGATGTCCATAGGACCTTAAGGTAACAAAATAAATCACAGATTACACAGTGCAAAAGTGAACTAAACAAAGCAGTAACATTTTTCAGCACTAGTGTGCTCATTAAATAGGCTGTATGAGAGCAGGAGTCTGATGCTGTATACCTGGTTGAATGGTCAGCATGGCATTATTGACACTTTAAATGGTTTTGAAGACACATATCTGATCGTGTTTAGCAATAGATACATTAACACCATAAGAAACTGATAAAACTATTAATGTCAATGGGGAAGAAAACCTCTTAAATTAGTGTGATAACTTGCCCCTCTGGGTCCTAAATGGCGGGTTGAAAGGGGAATTTTAAGGTGTTTATATCCATTTCTCAGGTGGAGGTTTGGGTGGAGAGGAGCAGATTGTTTGTGGAGTAGCTGAAAAGCTAATGCTATGATACCTGACTGTACTTATATCTGGTACACATCATTACCTATAAAAAGCATTTTTTATATTGATGCTTTCAAACACAGCCAAAATTATCTGCCCTTGGAGTTTTGTTTTGTTTCTTTCATCAACAGGATATTACAAAAGGATTCTATATCATAAAGGAAAGGAATAGCATCCCGTAGCTGAGGTTGAGGAGCTGAGGATGTGTTGTGGAGCTGATGAACTGAAGAGTTAAGAGATCAATTAGTAGACAAGAAGCAGAGGACATGCCATTGACAAAGGCTAGACCAAAAAAGCTGAAAGCTGTGAGGAGCCAGCATGATGAGTGAGGATCAGAGACTGCAACCTTGCTGGAGGATAAGATTGGAGCACTACTGAGATTTGAGCTCTGAGAGGACCAGAAAAAAAACACTACAAACAAAGATTGTGGTGCAGAGCCTGCACAAAATTATTAGACTGTCTACACAAACACTGTAACAGATGAATCATTGTCTGTGACCGCTCCTCCAAAACCTGGCCTCCAGATAGTCAAGTATGGTTCAACCCACTGGAGCGGGAGGTGACTGCCACTACCAATGCCCCTGGGTGAGGAACTACTTGGACTGTTTACAGGGTGTGTACAGCTGACTGAGGGAGGAGAGTGAGGGGTTACAAAGAGCTATGACTGTGGGCACTACCTTGCACCCACTCTCTAGCTGAAGATTAAGGATTTCAAGCATACTAGGTCCATTTCTATAGCATTTTGGTCAGTCTTATCAGACAGGCCCCCTCTCTTTCTGAAACCTTCTCCAGGCCTGGTGATTAAATTTTTTATGCCTACATTTAAAATCACTTGTCTATTCTTGCTTAAGTCAAAGTCCTTAATCAGATATTAATGATTAAGACTAGCTATCTGCAGTCTTGGGCAGGAAGAAGGTTTTATGGACAGTTGCTGTTGTTTTCATTTGTATGGTGCAATTAAATATTTTCATTAACACTCTTCCACTGCCAAGTAGCTGGCAGTTTCCCAGGTGGGGCTACTTAGGCATACTTTCCTGCTTTGCTATTTGACTGCCTTTTTAAGTGCTTTGCCAGTACGTTGTACCTGTTAGCTGAGTGTCTGGCTCCTCTTTCCCTTAATCAAGCAGTAGCAGCATTGGATCCCCATGTGATGGCTGACATTCTTGTGGGTGATACGAACAGGGGGTCCAGCGAGATGTGTCACTGTGACTGAATACCTATGCAACTGGAGGTAGGAACCCATCTGGGAGCAGTATCTGAGCTCATTGGCTCATTGAGGCTTGTGTTGCACAGACTGCATGGTTGGTGTGGGTGTCCCTGGGAGGTGGATTTCCAAATCCATGAGCAAGCCCTCAACTGAAGACTTTGCTGTACAACCCCCAGCAGTGGGGGTAGGAATGAGATTCCAGGTACATTGTGGCTGGTTGGCAGAAGAGTCAGTCTAAGTAACTGGCCGCACCAGACCATGTGGCATGGGCCTTTGAGTGGAGTTGCTTCTTTGGGTTTCTTTCCCCTAGCAACAGCAGGCACATCTCAAATGCCAAATATCTTCCAAAAAAAAAGCATGGCAATAGAAGGCCTGCCACCCATTGCATGGCTTATCAAAAAAACCAAAAGCTGGGACACTAGGCTGCATTGCCTGAGCATCCTGTAGCTATTGCACTAATGTTCAGGAGTTCACATCAGTTGGGTATGTGCAGTTTCTTCAGCAACTAGTTCAAGCAATTGAGTCAGGTCCAATGACCAGGTACTGTAGAAGGAGTGTAGGTCAGGAAGTATATGCAAGTCAGGAAAATGTATACAATTTGAAAGCAGAATTTTATTCTTAACAACAATAAAATAAAAAAATGCACAGAACAGCTCTTTATACAGGTAGCAAAATAACAAAAATCCTACATCTAAAAGTCTTTTAAAATCTCCGTCTCTCTCTCTCTCTCTCTCTCTAAATAAAAATATTGCTCTTTCTTTTTATGTCTTTTTCTGAGAGTTTAAATTATGCCTCCTGTTGGTGGAAATCAATCTCTTGTTTCTCACAAAATGTCTCAGACATTTTTTAATTTCTTTCCTGAGGCCACCCTCTAGGTGCAACAAAATAGAACATTCTGTCCCACTGCTGGTCTCCTGTTGATAGTTTTATAAACAAGCTTGTGATACAGACTTATATCTTTTTTATAAACCCAAATAGCTTTTTTTCATGCATTTCAACAATATACTGTAATTATACATTTGCAAACCAATGGATCTCAGTTTCACACAAAGATTCACATATAGTGTTTTTTTGTTAACCACAGAGAAGCAAGGGAAGAAAGAAAGACTAGAAACGGTGAGTGACAAAGGGGAGACAATGGACACATTGTGGGACTATCAGAGTGGCCAATTCCTAGATGCCACAAGAAAATGTAATTGGCAATCAGATAGGCAGGAGACAGACAAGTTGCAGAAATAGGAGAAGACAACATAGATGCTAGCTTTTAACTCTGTCTGCATAACAAATGGGACAAGGTTTCATCCAACCTAATCATACATACCCTCTTTAAGGAGGAACCTCTTTTTTTTCTCTTAAAAAAATAGGTTTCAGAAATCTTCTTTTATTTATCTTTTGACATTGCCTTATAACATTTACAGATCTTCACATGAAGTATCCCTTTTGTCCATAACACCTTTTACAGCAAACCTTTTAGTTAAGCACACACATTTACTAACCTTCTGAATTTTCAATTCCTGAACCATATCTTGACAGAAAATCAGCATTGACATTCTCTTCTGAATTTGTGCATCACTTTGAATTTAAATGGTTGTAGTGCCATGTACCACCTACAGACTATGGTGAGTCTTCGGTCCAAGATGGCGACCACTCATGCTGTCAGTTGAGGAGGAACTGCAGGAGCAATATTCAAGACAGGCATGGATTAATTCTACAACAGGTATACCACTGTTGTCTGTACAATTGTACAATTCTTGATTCTCATCTCTTTTCAGTTGACCTTGTGTGGCTCTCTTGGAGTTTGGTAGTGTTTCTCTGTTCTGAATCCCTCCTGGAGGAAGGTGGCCAAGTGATGGTGGAGCTGGACCTGTGAAGCTTTGATAGATTGACCCTTTGGACAGGCTGAATACATGAAGCAGTGCCAAGTGGTACCCGATTTCAGTGGTGCAGAGAGAACTTCTGCAGACAAGACAGTTGCAAGACTTGATTAATACCCTTCTGAACCAGTGGAGCGAGGAGTGCGAGAAGACCAATCATAGAGCGTGCACATCTTGTCTCCTTCACCTGAGGTGTGATTGTTTCACTGGTCTGTAGTCCAAGTTACTCTGCCACCTCAGGTGAAAGCTTCAAATTCTGGCTGCCTTTGTTTATATTATTTTATCTGATTTCTCGGCATCTATGAAACCTTAACCTTCGGACAGTCCTGGAGCATATGTACAGTGACTTACATTTCGACCACACTCTGCACAATCCCCAACAATATTTAAGTACAATAATCTTTGCAGACTATCCTTTATAAATATTTTATGTATCTATAGTTTTTCAGTCTGTTTTTATTTTTGTTACTCTTTCTTTTTTTGTTTTAAATCTGCCGCCAATCAGGTCATGTGATTATCAGACTTATTAAAAAAAATAAGCATGCGTGGTCATCTCTTCTTCTATGCTTTAGCTTGCTGCTGACATTGGATGCTGGCTTTTTGGGGCAACTACTTTCACCCAGAATCCTGCACTATTTACTGAAACTTTGTGAAATTACCTGTTCTCATCCATTGGATCTTCTGTGAACGAAGCTGAATTTTCAGTTTTTTTTGTAAGTCAACCCAGACAGTATATTAATGAGTGATTCTCAGCTCAGTCCAGGATTTTAGTGTGTTCCTAACATGCTTTTTTTTTTTTAGGTCTGAAGAGGTGTGACAGTTCTGGTTTTCATTTCCAGCTTATTAGTTTTAAAATGTTATTACTGTTATAGTCATTTGTTTAATTGATCTGATTTTAGTAGTTTTCTGAGGGCTTGTTTTATTCACTGCTTAAGTTACTGCTTGATTTGTATTTTAGTGTCTTTTACTGTTAAGCGGGATTTGCGCCTTCACAGTCTCAGGGTGATCATTATATGCCGTGTGTTACCATTAAAATTATAACGTTTTAAACTGATTACAGTAATATGATTCAAATAGTATTCGCCTGCTACAGATTACCCTGACAACCTGGAATGATCCACAAATATTATAATTTCAGATAAATCTAGTTCTATGATATTGCTGGATATCTCAGGTCCAAAAAGAAGTGAAAAGAGGAAAGGAAAAAGGGGACTTAAGGTGAAAACAAAGGCTGCTGACCCCAAACAAATCACAATTTCTAAACTCCTCCTCAAACATAGCAAGACTTCAGGAACCAATCTAAACTCTGATAAGATGATGCACAATCAAATTTTACCTAATTTCTCCCTATGGAATTCCAGTAATTTTAGAACATCCACTCCCTGAACATACAGTACACATCAAACACATTGGATGATCCAAATTTAAATAAGCCTAGGTTGGACAGCAAACCTTCTAAACTGGTAGGCCCTGATAATTACCCAACTCTTTGGAAAAGACCCCAGACTTACGGAAATACAAGATTACTACTTATGATGAGGAGGAACATTCTGCTCTTCAATCTCAGAATTTGGGGGAACCATCCTCCCAGGATAAAGAGGTAAAATTACTTCAGAGTTTGCTGTTTCTGCCTGAAACTACACAAGGCAGAGTTTCCTTAGTAAATCTTTTAGATAAGGCTGGGGAATACAGAGCCTACAAAATAGATATCAACAGGAAGAAAAACTGTATACAAGTGTTAGTGTACCTCCAGGAGATGATAACGGGTCTGAAAAATCTAGATTATTTAACAGAAGGAACCAGAACACATGTACCAAACACCCCCCAAGGCCAGTGTGTAACAAATGGCCCAACAAGTAATGGCTCATTTGAAGAACAGGTTACCCAAGACCCCAATGAGACCCCCCCCAAATACCTCCCTAGCTATCTGAGTACAGATATTATCAACATCATGTGCAACAACTACACTGCAAATATAATGCTCATGGAGCAGCTAGCTACTTACTGTAGGAATGAGATAGAATGCATCAGGGAGGACAACACTATAAATGGTGCCTGAATCCATGATGCTCTATTCAAACTGGATAAGATAGCTTCACCCAAGGTGACATCATCCATCGAACCCTCAGAGAATTCTCAAATCAGACCAGACTTTAGCACAATAATTATTCAGGATGAACCCGTTACAAATTCTACCCACTGCAAAAATCAAAAGAAAAACAGAAGTAGAACTAAAAAGAGAAATGGGAACAGGAAGATGATTTCTGTCAATATCACTCAAAAGACAAAGTAGCCTGTATTAAAGCAAATGGTGTTAACTTAAATTTGGACTCTTCTCCCAAAGCTAAGCAAAAGGACACCAACACACTACATTCTCAGGGGGAAGAAATTAGGGTAAAAGAGGACTCTAAAAAATCTAAAAATCAAGTTTCTTTAGGTTTACCAACAGCATAGTAGACCCCTCTCACAAGGGCTGGGTATTGAATAAATTAACCAAACTCACTGATGAGATTTCCCTTCTAAGATGAGCCTGGAGTCAGCACCCAGGAAACTGAATTATTGTATTATAAGCACACAACCATTCCCATGTGAACCTGCAAATGTTATGGAGATACCACACCCAACGTTATTTAATATTAAAGACTGTGCTATACTTTGCATCTATAGAACTTCAACAGTTTCTAAAACCTTCAGGCTAACCATCAAAAATAAGGTTGTTACCCTATTTAAAATAATTTTAGGTCTAGAGGTAGATGATAAGGACTTCATTAAAATGATAGCAGACAAAGATGAGCTAGGTTTTTACTGTATGTACATTTTTTGTGATTCTCTGAGAGCAGCCAACTACATCTGGACAAACAGTGAGCCTCTTCACAATGTGGGCTACAATCTTGCATATGTTAATAGAGCAGCCTATAACTCAAGACCCCCTCCAGTTTGACAGAACATTACCTACTCAGTTTATTAGGGTTCAATAAGCTCCAGAATGAAAACAATAAGAATCTGAAGAAAGCTCTTATCCACCTATTTACAGGGTTCTTACAAATTCCCCCAAGAAATTGAAAATTCTAGAAGTAAACAGATGGGAGCAAATCAATCCATCTGGGCAGATTGATCTTATCCAAGATAAAGAGGCAGCAGAGGGTTTGTTAGGGAAAACATGTATATTAGATGTGCCAGGCCTTTACCTCATAAAAAGTGAGATCCTGAAAACTCCCTCTTCCAAAACCAGCATTGAAGAGCTAGCTACTACTGTCCACATTGAGGAATATCTAACAATGTATGGCATGAGCAGGTTGTCTCATGAAAATAACTCATTATTAGTGCAAGCAATAAGGAATTTTCAACAGATTGTTCAGAATCCTCCAGAGGGTGGCCTGCTGAGTGCTCATAGGATAGGTAAAGGTACATTCAGTGATCAGGTCCAGCTCACTTTTAAAGGAAAACTGCACCCTCACATCTTCTAAATGTAATTTGCTTCCATGTCAACAGACAACTCTTTTCATGTAGCTGTTAAAGATGTGTGCAACTGCTTCTGTTAGTTTTCATACTTCATACTAGGCACTGCCACTTTCCTGGGAGGGTCCATTTCGTGGTTGTTGAAATCTATTTGTCCCTGAGAGCTTCATTAGCATATGAGAACATGATGTCAGATCAACCATTTATAGCATGTATCTCTATACTAAAATAACAAATACCCTGCAAAAACTCTCTGGAAAATTAAACCGAATGGAGTTTAAAGGGGAAAAAATGCATTACAACTCAGATAGCTTGTAAAACTCACTGATGGTAAATGTGGTATTTCACACTTTCTTGCCACTTGGTTCTTTTAAAACTACTTAAGCAGACAGGCATACTGGGGAGTTTAAAGGCTGATTACGCATCACATTCTCATATGCTAATGCAGCTCTCAGGGACAATGAGATTTCAACAACTTAGAGAGTGGGGGTAGGATGGCTACAGGTCTGTAGTTGCTTGGGAGAGTCTTGTCACCACTTTTCTGGATAGGAGTCACCACAGACTTCCAAATACTTGGGAATTGAGAGAGCATGAGAGAGTGGTTGAGAATTTCCATAAGTGGTGACAGGACTTCATCTAAGGTGAGGGTGATGCATTTCAAATCAAGGGATTCTGCACAGTGCCTAGATTTCCCAAGTACTTTGAGTAGATGTTTCTTGGCTAGCCTTTTTAGTGATAGCCTTAAAGTAAAAAGGGGGGGCAGAGCTGGGCTGCCTGGGAGATGGTGTGATGGGTATCTGTAGGTGTAGGTTCAAAGACGTTAGGCGGGAGCACATAACTAAAGTCAGAGAATGTTGAGTTGAAAGCATTAGCAATGGTTACTTTACCCAGGGTGATAGTTCCATCAATGTTGAGCATTGTGGATGAAACTTTGGGGTTTTTTCCCAGTTACCTCAGAGAGGTTGTCCCAGAACTTCCTCCGATCAATCCAGGTGTTTGCAAGGGCATTCCTATAGTATGATGCTTTCGCCTGGTGGATGGCTCATGTGCATGTGTTCTGCACTGATTTGTAGGCCTGAGTATTCCCTAGGGTGTTGGATGCTTTAGCACAGTCCCATAGCTGGTCACTTGATTTCATCAATTCAAGGAAATCATGAGTCACCCATGGGTTTATGGAGCCACAAGTCTTTTGTTTCTTGTATAGAGCAAGTGCATCGCACGCTGCGTTAAAGGAAGTAATAAAGCATTCTAGGTCTGAGTCCATGTCCTGAGCATTGTCAAATGGTGACAGTCAAGTGATCGCAGGTGTGTTTTTAATGGCCCTAATCAACCTGGTAGAAGTGTTCTACTGACAATGAATTTTGGTGGGGGTTTGTTGTATTTGTTGAACCAAAGAGAAATGACTGGGGAATGTGGTCACTGATGGTGTCCAGGAGTACTTCTGTCTTAGTGATGTATTTGGGTTGATTAGTGAGGACCCAGTCCAAACGAGAGGAGGTCTCCATCCTGTAGATAATCCTGGAGGGTGACTGTACTACTTGTGTCAGGTTGGCAGCTGCCAAGGCAACCTTAAAGGTACTTGCACAGGGGGCCAGCCAGTTGATGTTGAGGTCACCAAGCATAATCACTTCTGAGTTTCATCCACAGGAAATGATGCAGTTGAGAAGGGAGGGGAGACCCTGATTAGTCAGATTAGGCAGGATATAAACTGACATAATGGTCAATGCCTTATTTTTGGCACCAAGTGGTACCTTAATGGCTAGTATCTGAGTGTCATTCCTGGAGCTAGGTAAGGCCACAGAATGACCCCCAAGTGTGTTTTTAAGGTAGAGAATGCAGCCCTCACCTTTCTTAGTCAGCCTGTCATGCCTAAAGACTGTGTAACCAGGAATAGCAATAGAGTCAGGGATCTTTGGGGATAGCCATGTTTCAATGACCGACAGTATGTATGGGTTGTGTTGGGAGATCCAGGCAGTGATGGTATCAAGTTTCATAAAGAGGCTGCAGATATTTATACTTGCCAAAGATAGAGTAGCACAGCTGTCAGACTTCATTGATGCCAGCTGTGGAGGGCCAGGGTTGGGTGAATATTGTCTGCGAGAAGTAGCAACAGTAGTATTAGGCATTTGAGAAAGGCTTTTAGGTATTTACCATGTTGTAACTGTGCCCTCCATTTCAATTATTTATTCCTGCCTTGTTGAGGTGCATGATTATGGAATACCACAGGGTTAAAGAACATAGTGACATTCCAAGAGGGTTGAGAGGCACCCAGAGGTTGTGAGGTCCAGGATAGGGTCCTGAGTAGGATGCAGGTTAATGTTACTTGTGTAGAACCCATATACTGACAGTGGGAAGTTAAAATTCCAGAGTGAAGACTAGTAGGGTTGTGTTCCTCTAAGGTGCCAGAATAGGATATTAGAACCAAGAAGGAGAGCAGACCCAGAAGGAGGTTGAAAGGTGGCATATTTGTATTAATTTGGCTCTTAAGAATGGGCTAGTTGCTGTGAGTTAGGATGGCCCTTAATAGCAGGGAGAAATTGAAGGCAGGGGACAATGGTAGCGGGTAGTGTAAGCTGAGGTAGGACTTAGTTCTATTTAATAGAGGTCAGGGTCAGGAGGGTGGGCAGAACAAAATATTAGCCTGAAGAACTAACAGGAGGGTAAACATCATTAATATTAACTTGTTTAAAATTAGACTGGAAGCAAACGAGCGAGCAGCCTAGCAGCAGACCAATCAGGATGCACTGGTCAAGGGGTAGCCAATCAGAAACAGCCTGGGTGGAGAGCACCTAAAATGAATTTCTGCAGTTCAGCTACATACCTTTTCAATGGGGCTTGTAGCCAAAAAATCAGCTGCATGGTCAGGCGGCAGCACACAGGAGAGCCGTGCCACCTAGTGGAGTCAAGCCCTGTCACAGGTTGGCAGCTGTGGTATACAACCTAACACTGAGTAATAGATTTGATATTTTGAAGCTCTAGAATCATGACTAGCCCCCAGTTTAGAAGGGGATGGAGATCAGATCACATTCCACAATACAACACACTCTGACTGCTCTCTGATCTACTGGTACTGTACATTGCTGGCCTAATTCCCAAATTCACAGATACTGACTGGTGCCAATTTATAGGAACATTCAGCATTATCGGTCTCCCGAGTCATGGCATGACTCTGACTCAGATGTCTTTATAAATGGCTATAACTACTACCATGTTCCTGGAAAAAGGCAGCTATGTATGACAGAGCATATGGTGGACTGGTAACCTCATTCAGAATTGGATATAATATTAAAGTAGCCCCTATCTGTGAAGTCTCATTTGCTCAAGCATTCCATGTTAAACTCATTAACTTTGAATTCAGCCCGATACACCTTTACATTCTCCCTAGTTCATCGAGTGTTTTTATTTTAACTTAATTTGGGAAGAAATTAGTGATCTGTTAGATGAAATCTACTACCTTTATAATAATTCTAATATCGTTAATGCTACAGTAGGTGACTTCAATGCAAGAACTGGCAACTACTGATGTCTACACTGACAATTTTATTAAAAATCACTTGGACAGTAGGTTGACAGCTTTATCAGATATTTATCTGATAAAAAATTAATGTAGCAGGTCATAAGCAAATAGAAATAATGACCATTCGCATTTTGCACCCCTAAATGATTGGATTTCAGTGGGCAAGGCTGGCAAACCAACTTATTTTAGCTCTGCTGGTATATCAGTAATCGATTTTATGCTTTGGAATGATCCCATGAGCATATGGGAATCTTGCATGGTACTCCCCAGAGGAGAAAGTTATCATCTACCTTTTACACTTGCATGGACAGGATCTCAAATGAAAAGTGACTCAAATCCTCTCCCCAAACCTAGTGATAAGACAAAGTTAGAAATCAGGAATCACAAAAGGTTAATATGGAATCCATCAGAGAATAACACCATTGGTAAATTTTTATTACATGATTTTTTCCTCTTCAAGCAACTCACCTGGTCTAACAAAGATATACTACTATTATCCAAAATAACTGAGAATTGCTATGAAGAACTGCCCATGAAGGCAAGTATGCTAGTCCTTCTCTTCGTGATTTAGTAAGGATTGCAGGAATTTAAATCCAATCTTTCCAACATAATTAGGAAAATCAAATAATCTACAGCCAAGAATAGATACCAGCTTCTAAACAGAGAAAGGAAATTATACAAAATCTTCTAGAAAACAAAAAGTCAGTTCTACAACAACCAATGGGAGAGTATGTTAAAGACAATATAAAAAAATGACTCCTAATATTTTTGGCTTATGGTTGCTAAAGGCACCACTAACAGTAAACAAGAACTAGACTCATACTGTACATGCATACATAGAAACGTGAGTTAAACATTTTACAAGTATCTTTTATGATAACAATCTTAGACCAAATGCCACTTGCACAGATTGGCCCAGAACTAGGTCCAACTTTCCAATATTGCACAGGAGTGAAGTATATCTGGCTATAGTTTCTTTAAAAAAATGAGAACTCCTGGTCCAGACCGAATCGTCACAGAAGTTTACCTATTTAATCCATCCCTATGCAGCCATATTCTCCACATATATTTAACCTCTGTATTTATAATTCATATACTCACTCTTTGTGGAAATGCTCAACAATAACTCCCATATATAAAAAAGGCAATAAAAAAAGCTCAAAAAATCTAGACTCCTTTCGTTTTTAGACATCTCAGGGAAAATCTTCTGTAAAATAATACTTGACCATTTATTACTACAACTCACAAACCTAGGGGGATACATAGATACATAGATATATAGACAGTGTCAGCAGATAAGGGCCTATGGCCCACCCAGTCTGCCCATTTGAGCTTGTAAGTTCAGTTTGTTTTCCTAGAAGTCTGTTGCCCCTTACCCCTGACCTCTAGAACTCCTTTATGTCTATCCCATGCATTCTTAAATCCCGTGATTGTTTCAGCCCCCACCACTTCCTCTGGCAGGGTGTTCCACTTGTCCATCACCCGTTCTGCAAAGAAATTCTTTCTCATGTTTCCTCTGAATCGTCCTCCCTCCAACTTCATCCCATGCCCTCTAGTCCTGGAACATCTTTTTCACTTAAAAATAGTGTTTTCCTGCACCCTGTTCTTCCCTGTAAGATACTTGTATGTCTCTATCATATCCCCTCTCTCCCTCCTCTTCTCCAGGGAGTACATGTTCAGTTCCTTCAACCTGTCTTCATAGGACTTGTGATGCAATCCATGCACCATCTTTGTTGCCCTCCTCTGAACCTTCTCTACCCTGTCTATGTCCTTATGTAGGTAAGGTCTCCAGAACTGTACACTGTACTCCAGGTGGGGCCTCACTGGTGTCCTATAGCGGAATTATGACCTCCTTTCCTGCTGGTGATGCCCCTGCCTATACATCCCAGCATCCTATTTGCTTTACCTGCTGCCTTGTCACACTGTTTCCCTACCTTGAGGTCATCAGAGATGATAACCCCAAGATCCCTTTCCGTTGGCGCATGCTATATCCTCACCCCCCAACTGATATATTGTGCCAGGGTTTTTGTGCCCCATATGCATTATCTTGCACTTCTTTGCATTGAATTTCAACTGCCAAACCCCTGACCATTCTTCAAGTTTCTGCAGGTCGCTTCTCATTCTGTCTGCTCCCTCTGGTGTGGGGAGATTTCAGAACTCCAATCAGGCTTCAGACCTGGGTACTACACCACAAATAATTGCTTTATACTAACACATTTAATAGAAAATATGTTAGTTGAGAAGGCAAAATTATATGTAGCCTTTATTGACTTCAGTCTGGCCTTATGCACTATTTCCTGTAATCTACTGTGGGAAATTATGAGGGACTGGGGGAATCAATATAAACCTCAGTTCCATAATCAGAAACCTATACTCAGATATGTGGGCACAGATTAGGGTGGGGCCCAGGGATCAAATCCCCACAGCATCTCCAACCAAAAGAAGAGTAAGACAGAGTTGTGTCATGGCCCCAACCCTCTTTTGCATTTACATAAACAAATTCCTGATAGATCTGAGCAACTCAACTACTGACTTTCCAAAAATAGGTACTTCTTTCTGCCCCACTTTAGCAATGATATGGCCTTATTTGCTCTCTCAAAATCCAGTCTCCAGAAAAAAAAATATATTACACTCCTTCAAAGAAAAGTTCCAACTTGCAATCAATTAAGTCAAAAACCAGAATATAGCATTTGGTGACATGAAGGCCACTGAAAAGTGGTACATTGTCCCAAAAAGATTATCCACTGATAACTCTTACAGGAGGCAGTATAGTGCAGTGGTTTAAGGCTCTGAACTGCAAATCTGGTGAATCCAGCAGACCAGACCTGGGTTTGAATCCCATAGCTTCCACTTGCATACTGTGTGACCCAACTTCCCTGTGCTCCCAGTTCGCTACTGTAAAAAAGCTTTCAGCTTAGTCTGCTACTCCTGGTTACTAAAAAAAAACAAACTTACCTGGGTTTAGTCTTCTCAGTGAACAGTCAATGGACAAAACATCTCAGGGTGCTATCTATCAAACTTAAACATAAAGACAGAGAAAAGACAATATTAGTATATGCTTGTGTTGATCACTTCCAATATTGTATATTGAGACAGATGGTTTAAGTATAAAATATTAAAAAAAAGATTCATTAAATGTTTTAATCAGATTGGTTGTTCAAATTGTCACAGTTTAATTTTCATGCATGTTACACTGTCTTGTATAGTGTTATCACTATGGCACATAGATTTTGTTCCGTAGATTTCACTGTTCAGCAATGCAGAATCAGTGTTATTCTGTATAGTGATTTTTACCTAGTTTTGTTAAACTGCTGGTAAAACAATTACTTTATTTACAATCTTTCTGTAAATGAGTAACACATTAATAAGTCAGCTTCACACACTTAGCTTAAGTTAGTGCATTTGCAATATTTTCATGTCACATTCTCAACATTGGCATTTTACCACACCTTCTTGTGAACTGTACCGCTGCCATTTTTCACATCCTTGCTGAAATGTTTTTTGGCAGTTCCGGTGAACAGTAGCTTGGCCGGTGTGTGAAATCAGTGTTCAGAGCACATTGCAAAAATGACAGTAACACTGTTCATGAGCAGAGGTACTAAAATTACTATGTTGAAAATTTGGTGACAATATTCTGTAAAATGACTGTTTTACGAGTGTGCGTAGTAACTGCACAACACACACTCGTAAGTTAGTGCATTTGCACTATTTTCATGACAGATTCTCAACATTGGCATTTCACCAAACCTTCTTGTGAACTGTACAGCTGTCATTTTTCACATCCTGCCCAAAATGTGTTTTCGCACTTCGGCGCAGAATAGCGTGGTCGCTATGCAAAATTAGTGTTCGGAGCAAATAACAAAAATGACAGTGACACTGTTCATGAACAGAGGTTCTAAAATTACTATGTTGAAATTTTGGTGAGAATGGACAATTAAAATGACTGTTTTATGAGTGTGTGTAGGAACTGCACAATGCACACTCATAAGTTAGCGTATTCAGACTATTTAATGCTAGATTCTCAACACTGACATTTTGCCACACTTTGCTGTGAATTGTACAGCTGTCATTTTTCATATCCTGCCCAAATGTGTTTTCGCAATTCCAGCGCAGGATGGCATGGTTGCTGTGTGAAATCAATGTTCGGAGCACATAACAAAAATGGCAGTGACACTGGTCTTGAGCAGAGGTCCTAAAATGACTGTGTTGAAAATTTGGTGACAATAGTCCATAAAATGACTGTTTTGCGAGCATGCTTAACAACTACCTAAAAATGCATTCCCGCAAGTCTGTTGTACAGTGACGTACTCGCTGTCAAAATCATCTTTGGGGCACATTAAAAAGTCACAGCAGTATGCGCTCCACTTCTGTCACTGCCAGTGCTAGTGTGACAATGTTCGGCATTGAAAAATTACTTGTTTTGTCATAAATCATCAAATTCTGTTGAAAATTGAAAATCTGGGATAAATAGTGTCGTCGCACTCAAGTGTCTCAAAAATTAGTGTTGTGCATTTGACAGTGTCACAAATAGTAGTGTCATGCATTTGACAGTATCACAAAAGTAGTGTCCAATGTTCACAGTGTCGCAAAAATAGTGTGTCGTATGCTCGACAGTGTCATAAAAGTAGTGTCGTGTATGCAAAAGTGTCACAAATTTTTAACTTGGGAGTGGCAAGTGCATTCATTATCGAATCAGATCTGATTGTTATTTGAGTGACAGCTCATTCTGCCAATGTTATGCTAGATTTGTCAGGCCATGTGAGACAACCAATCAGAGACGGACAACACTGAAGAAGAAGAAGTCAACAGCAGCCATCTTAGTTTACACTGAGAGACAGCAGATGTCTAACTGTAAGTACATTATATTTTATAAAGCATTTTTCTAGTATGATAAAAAGTGTTAGTAACATGTAAATACTATTAATCAAAATGTTTTTAGTGCTGTATTTGATTATGTTGCTTGTAATAACCTAAGATGCTGCATTATTTAGGTAAAACTGTTTAAAGTCAGATAGTAGTTTAGTACTTACTTGTACAGATACAGCTGCAAATGAAGGGAGATAGGAAGCTGCATGTGGACCCACAACAGAAAAGGGAACCAATCAGACATGTTTCTGCAGTTGTAATTGTTTAAAACTGCCTATGAAAAGGATGCATTTTTTCCACCTCTTAATTTTTGCACATTTTAGCTGTAGCAGAAGTGCAGTAATAGTGCATAGGCTACATTGGTTAATGAAGGCAGAGTAGTAGCCAATGATTTGTTTTATTTGTGTCTTATGGATCAGCCCACTGAAACTGGCTTGAAGTTAGGAGGGAAAAGATCAGTTTTACTTTCACTACTGCTTAGGCACTGCAGGGTGAACACTGACTTTTTTGGTAGCTCTCTGTCCACTTCTAAGTTTAAAACCTGAGAATGGCAGAAAATAGCAAAAGGACTTTGTGGATAGGTGGAAGCAGTATCATGAGACAAGCGTCTGAGTATGCTCAAAATAGTGATTTTGGGAGAAACCTGCAGCTCCCAAATTGCTCTGTTAAGTGGTTTGGTAGGGTGGAATGAGGTGGGAGCACCTCATGCCAACCATATGCAGCCCATGATGCTTTGCATTGTGGGGCATGTGTGATTTTGTATTTTCTTGAAACTTGGATTCCCAGCCAAGTGCCCTTTGGGGTAACCCTTGCCTCAGTGTTTATGCACAGAGGTTCTTTGTCTTTTAAATAGTTTTTTATTTTAATGGGTTCACCACAATATATCCCAGGCACACTGCCTTAGGGGTAGCTGGTCCATTCCACTGGGGTGTCAAACAGACGAGACATACTGATGAGTCCTGGTAGGACGAAACATGTGCCTATGTCTTCTGTTAGCATCCTTTGCAAACTGTGTGAGAGGCCTTTCGGCACCATGCAATTCTGCTTAAAGTTGGACCAGCATAACATTCTGTGGTGATTTGCATATGTAGCTCATGATGCTTTGCATTGTGGGGGCATGTGTGATTTTGTATTTTCTTGAAACTTGGATTCCCAGCCAATTGCCCTTTGGGGTAACCCTTGCCTCAGTGTTTATGCACAGAGGTTCTTTGTCTTTTAAATAGTTTTTTATTTTAATGGGTTCACCACAATATATCCCAGGCACACTGCCTTAGGGGTAGCTGGTCCATTCCACTGGGGTGTCAAACAGACGAGGCATACTGATGAGTCCTGGTAGGACAAAACACGTGTCTATGTCTTCTGTTAGCATCCTTTGCAAACTGTGTGAGAGGCCTTTCGGCACCATGCAATTCTGCTTAAAGTTGGACCAGCATAACATTCTGTGGTGATTTGCATATGTAGCTCATGATGCTTTGCATTGTGGGGGCATGTGTGATTTTTGTATTTTCTTGAAACTTTTATTCCCAGCCAAGTGCCCTTTGGGGTAACCCTTGCCTCAGTGTTTATGCACAGAGGTTCTTTGTCTCATAGATACATAGATACATAGATACATAGACAGTGTCGGCAGATAAGGGCCTATGGCCCACCCAGTCTGCCCATTTGAGCTTGTAAGTTCAGTTTGTTTTCCTAGAAGTCTGTTGCCCCTTACCCCTGACCTCCAGAATTCCTTTATGTCTATCCCATGCATTCTTAAATCCCGTGATTGTTTCAGCCCCCACCACTTCCTCTGGCAGGCTGTTCCACTTGTCCACCACCCGTTCTGTGAAAAATTCTTTCTCATGTTTCCTCTGAATCATCCTCCTCCAACTTCATCCCATGTCCTCGAGTCCTGGAACATCTTTTTGCTTAAAATAGTGTTTTCCTGCACCCTGTTCCTCCTGTAAGATACTTGTATGTCTCTATCATTTCCCTCTCCCTCCTCTCCTCCAGGGAGTACATGTTCAGTTCCTTCAACCTGTTTTCATAGGACTTGTGATGCAATCCATGCACCATCTTTGTTGCCCTCCTCTGAACCTTCTCTACCCTGTCTATGTCCTTACGTAGGTATGGTCTCCAGAACTGTACACTGTACTCCAGGTGGGCCTCACTAGTGTCTTGTATAGTGGAATTATGACCTCCCTTTTCCTGCTGGTGATGCCCTGCCTATACATCCCAGCATCCTATTTGCTTTACCTGCTGCCTTGTCACACTGTTCCTTACCTTGAGGTCATCAGAGATGATAACCCCAAGATGCCTTTCCTGCTTGGTGCATGCTATATCCTCACCCCAACTGATATATTGTGCCAGGGTTTTTGTGCCCCATATGCATTATCTGTATTTCTTTGCATTGAATTTCAACTGCCAAACCCTGACCATTCTTCAAGTTTCTGCAGGTCACTTCTCATTCTGTCTACACCTCTGGTGTGTCTATTCTGTTACAGAGCTTTGTGTCATCAGCTTAACAGTGAAATTCTGCCTTCTAGGTCCCAGCAATGTCACTGATGAAGATGTTGAATAGGACTGGTCCCAGCACTGATCCTTGTGGTACCCCACTGGTCACTCTTCCTCTGTGGAGTGACAGCCATTTACCACCACCCTCTGTGTCCTGCCACCCAGCCAGTTACCTACCCACCACACTACTGTCCTGCCCACACCCATATTCCCCAGTTTGTGTAATAGTCTTCTATGTGGCACGGTGTCAAAGGCCTTGCTGAAGTCCAGATAGGCCATGTCCACCGCCTCCCTGATCCACCTCCCTAGTCACCCAGTCAAAAATTCAACGAGGTTGGTCTGACATGACCTCCCCTGGTGAAACCATGCTGCCTTGGGTCCTGTAGTCCATTGACAACCAGATGTTCCACCAATCTCTCTTCAGTAGTGCTTCCATGATCTTCCCACTACTGAGGTGAGGCTGACTGGTCTGTAGTTCCTGCTTCCTCTTGTTCCCACTTTTGTATAAGGGGACTACATCTGCTGTCCTCAGTCTTTGGGTACCTCCCTGTTTCCAGTGATCGGCTAAACAGGATAGCTAGAGGTTCAGCCACCACCTCTCTTAGTTCTTTAAGGACCATGGGGTGCACCCCATCTGGCCCCATTGCTTTATCAACTCTTATTACTTCCAGTTCCTTCAGGACCCTTTCTCGTGTAAAGGGACTTGTGTCCATTTCTGCACCATTCTCACCCTTGTACTCCCTTCAGACCCATTACCCTCCTTTCCTCAGTAAAGACTGAGCAGAAATACCTGTTCAATATGTCAGCTTTACTGTTGTCATCCTCCACGTGGCCCCCATCATCCCCCTTCAGTCTCACTATCCCTCCCTTTGTCTTTCTTTTTTCACTTATGTACCTGTAAAAGGTTTTGTCCCTCTACCCACTGATTTTGCAATGTGCTCTTCTGTCTGAGCTTTGGCTTCCCTTTACTGACCTCCTGCCTCCCTTTGCTTCTCCTGGTACTTCTCCCTATCCCTTCTGCCTGTGTCTTTTGTATTGCCTGAAAGCAATCTTTGGCTTTCACTTTCTTTTTACCTCTTTGGAAAACCATAATGGTCTCCTCTTCTTTTTCCTCTTGCTAACCTGCTTAATGCATAATTCTGTTGTTCTTGTAATCCCCATTTTAAATAATGCCCACTGTTCCTCAACCCCTGATTCCTGTCCCATTCCCCTTAATGCCTCTTTCAAGTATCTCTCCATTTTCCCAAAGTCTGCCCCCCTAAAATCCAGGATATGTGTTTTTGTGTGGTTTGGTTCTGCTCTTTCTGTGATTTCAAACCACAATGACTGGTGGTCACTGTTTCCCAGGTGCTCCCACTGTTACCCCATCACACTGTCCCTGTTTGTGAGCACAAGGTCCAGTATTGCCTTCTGCTGAGTTGGTTCCATGACCAGTTGCTTGAGGAAGGCACCCTGAAGGAGTCCAGGATAAATCTGTTCCAGTTGATGCTGCTGCTGGGATGCTCCAGTCCACGTCTGGAATATTGAAATCTCCAACCAGTACTACCTCATTCCTTGTCTGCCATCCTTGATGGCTAGCATCAGCTTCCTATCTGTTTCTTCCTCCTGTGCTGGTGGTCTATAGACCACACCTGTGCAGATGGCTGTCCCCATTTTCCTCTCCAGCTTAACCCATAGTATCTCTCCCCCATTTTGTTCCTCCTGGATCTCTGTGGCCCTTATGTCATTTTTCACATACAGTGCCACTCCTCCTCTCTTTCTGCCTGCTCTGTCTCTTCTGAATATGTTGTAGCCAGGTATGGCCATCTCCCAGTCCTGGTTATCATTACACCAGGTTTCAGTGATGGCCACAATGTCCAGGTCTGACTGCACCATGACAGCCTCCAGATCTTCCATCTTGTTGCTAAGGCTCCTGGCATTTCCACACATGGCTTTCCATGATTTGACCTCCCTAGACTGTTTCACAGTTCTACTCCAGCCCTTCCTTTGGTTGTCATTTATCCCTGGTTCTCCTTGCTGTCTGCCCTTCTGCTGAATTTTGCCCTTTTCTGCTTATCCACCTCTTGGGCACTAATCTCCATCTTTTGCACAATGCTTTGCAGAGATAGCCACTCCTCTGGTTCATTGGTTCCACTGTCTAGCTCTGGGGGTAAGCAGTGGTACCTCCTTGCTGGCCTGCCACCCCTTTGCTAGTTTAAATGCTTGTCAATGTATCATTTAAACTTATCATTGAGTGCTTGATTCCCTCCAGGATGGATGCAGGCCATCAGGCTTAAACAAACCTCCATCCCTCCAGGTGGGTCCCCAGTCACCAATGAATCCAAACCTTTCACAGCACCAGTTCTTCAACCATGAGTTAAAGTTCCTGGTGCATGCACTCTATGCTTCCCTTGCCTTCTCACAGGTAGTACTTGAGAAAGTGACAGAAGTAGCTACTTGCTTGAGACCCTCCCAGTTTCCTAAACTCTTCCTGAACTTCCTTTGCTCCCCATTTGCCAGGTCATTAGTACCTAGGTGGATAATGACATCCAGCTCACCCTCCCATCTTGCCTTCCCAGTGATCCCCAGGATCTTCCTTCCATCCGTCCATGCCATGGCACCTGGTAGGCACCTCACCTCCCTGTCCTCCCCCTCCTGTGTCCCTAGCTGGATCCATCTTATGATGGAGTCCCCCACCAGGATTCCCTTCC
Organism: Neoceratodus forsteri; assembly: GCA_016271365.2. Lineage (NCBI taxonomy): Eukaryota > Metazoa > Chordata > Ceratodontiformes > Ceratodontidae > Neoceratodus > Neoceratodus forsteri. The sequence continues at coordinate 633,319,111 of CM028132.1, forward strand.
TCCTCCTCTGGGGTCCACTGCTTTCCCCGCTGAGTTCACCTCCTTGGCTAACCTCCACATCCTTTCCTTCCACTTCTCTGGGTACCTCTATTTGGTTGTCCTCATTTGCCAGTGTGGCATATGAGTTCTTGAGTGGAATAGGATCTGGGATGTGCCTCTGCCTGACTGCTCTAACCCTCCCTGAGCCCACTGTCATCCAAGTGCTGCTCGTTCTCGGCATCCTTTGATGCACAGACTTTTGAGTACTCAGCCTCATCCAAACATATTGCTGATACATCTCCGAGGCAATGATTTGGGCACCAAATGCTGGGTAGATTTAGTAACAGAAGCAAAATTGGACCTTGCTTCTATTATGAGTATGTTGCCTGCCTGTAAAATCATTTTTTCAGATATTACAGAGCGTAGGGTCTGGCAAGCAGAACACCATATGTACCTGAGTGACAGAGCTCGAAGAAAAGTCAACATACAAATATCTGCATTTCTACGCATGTCTGGAATGTACACCAAACGTCACCCAGAAATTAAGTATTGTTATGATTGTCTATACCTACCAGATGGTGTACATTTTTCACATGCTGGCAAATGCCATTTCCTGGGAGACCTTCGAGATGCAATCCTCAAAGTCCTGTAAGAATGTCAGACTGTTTGAACAAATATCAAAGTGCTAACAAATGTTCTTTTCAGAACCAAAAAATGTTGGTCAAAAAATAGAAACAGCTACATACATCACTCACACAAATGTAACACATGGGTTAGGAATATTCAGACAGTGCCAGGCTGTGGAACAACACTGGGCAAAGTGCAACTGCAATGCAGCAGGTTGTTGTCAGGGCAATATTTTACAGTGCTGTGGCGGGGTTAGCATTGTGAAATATTTCAGTCTGGTAACCTGCATTGTGCACGTTACTCTGGCACTGCATGAGTGTAAGTGGGCAGAGAGGAGTGGGGGGGATACAACACTGAAGTGCAGTGGTGGTAGGTTTAAGTATTACACTATTTAGTACTACACATGCAAACAGAGCCATAATGCATGCAAGGCGTCAACACAGCTATTTTCATATTATCATGTCATCATTAGTATACAGGTGTCCTCTTTATCAGTAACTTGTTGCTGGTACTGTGTGAGTCAGCACCTGTTGTCTAGTGATGTGCCCCCCCCCCCGTAGCTTGGTGGTAATGCTTTTCAAAACTAGATCTTGTTTTCTGAAAACAATATACCGCTGGTAGTACACTGAATGTTTTCTTTTACTTTTTAATGGGTTAAGTTTTTAGAATGTATCCTTGTGGCCTTGTTAGCTCTACTTTGCTGTTAAATTGAGCTGAAGTGGTAGCTGCAGTACAGCACAATGGTTACTTTTAAACAGAAAGTCCACAAGTGGATGAGGGGTGGGGTACAATGGATTCCTATGGATATATTTTCCATAGCAAAATCATAGTTGGTGAGGCAGGGTTGATGACAACACACGTACCATGGACCTTGGTGGCAACGCACAGCTGATGGCTGCATATTGTGATGTGCAATACTGCAGGTACACTGTGGTTCTCATTTTTTAAAACTTTTTTTGTTTGGGGAGCTTCTACAGTGTGCAGCAGAAGTATGGGTTGTGGTTGCAGATGCTCATGTTATTACAGGATTAATACCAGGATGTCTTAAGTGTGCATAGTAGTTTTACTGTACCACAAAACAACCCATGTTAAAAATAATTTCTGTGTGAAGGGCTTTGGTAGGGTTGTTAAATGCTGTTCTTGCCATGTTCTAATCATAATACTTCATATAAGATATGACAGTAATGGAAAGTTTTTGTATGTTTTTATTGCAGAATCGATAAATCATAATGAGGCAGTGGACCTTGCCAGAGGTGTGCTTGCTGATTGAGGCAGTCCAAGCCAGGGGGAGTGCCCACATTTTAATGCGGAGCACAAACTGTAAGTTGGACTCATTGTGGAGGCTCATAAACAGCTTTCTTCATGTTATCTTGAAAGTAAAGACCAAAACAGTTGTCCAACTGAAGAGGAAGTGGAAGCTGTTGCACCAGCACTTCTATGTCTTGAAGCAGAGGGAGGAGATAGGTGCTGGTACTACCTCGCATATGAATTGTGGGAGGCTGCAGGAAAGCCAGCTGCGGGGGAGCGCCTCACTCATCGTAAGTTACTCAACAGAATTCCTCACATTCTATGATATTAAAGTACAGGTACAGAATCGAGTACAAAAAAAAGCCTTTTTCTTATTGAAGTCTTTGTTGTTGTAGCCATGTTAGTGTCACAATAAGATCTTACAAGTCAAGCTGCTGTACTGTCAAACAAATGAATATTTCGCACGTCACAAGAGATGTCATTTTTTAGCCTTTTTTTTGTGTTAAGTGAAAAAGTATTTGTAAGTGCTACTAAGTAATGTCACTTTTTTTGTTGTTACATAAACATATATATATATATATATATATATATATATATATATATATATATATATATGTATACATTTATAAATTTGTATAATACATGTGTTGATATTGACTTAGATAAAAATTATGAAATATGCCATCACAGGTAGTGGTATATTGGTGATTTGCCATACCTGGTATGGTTCGGTCATGAGGTGCAGTTCAGTGACTTAACAACACCACAAGTGGTAAACACGCCCATATACCCAGTCCCTGTCATGATATTTTGCTATGATACAATGCTGAACTTGTTTTGTTGTCTTTATAGTGATATGAAACTTTAACAGTGGGTATACAGGAGGATTTATCACTGTTATGTGATGTGTTTTGACCAATGAGGTTACTGAATTTCCATAACCCATTGTATTACATGTATTTTATGATGCTTTTGAATGAATCACCCAATGATAGTGTTGGAGTTAGTATCCAGTATCCATTTAATCTAAGCAGAATTGTATTTCATGTGGAGTACTATATAAGTATTAACTATTGTGTACTGAGTCAGTTTACAATCTTTTATTTATGAAATATTTATAATGTATAGCAAGTGTCTATTAACCACCATAATCAGCAGTCACACAACTTTGTTATGCACTGTTTGGGATTTAAAAGTTGTTAAACACAGTTTGAACTTCCAAATAGTGCCATAACAAAACAGAATGTGGCAGAGTTGTATAATTCTGACACATAGAATGCAAAAGTGTTTTTTTGACCATGCACTATAAAAAGATGATGGCTGGGTATTTGATGAGAACACGCTAAAATCACCTTTCATAATTGTTAGGCTATAGTAAACCTCTCGAGTTGCACCTCAAGGTTTACTATGTTACCCAAGCAACCACTTGAGGTGATTACAGCATTGTTGTTACCTGCTCTTCAGCCATTTTCCTCAATATTTGCAGTAATTGTGATGAATATGTGCCGCAATGCCTCTGTTGTACCTGATGACAGGCAATGTTAGGTGCCTGAAACATGTTTAATGCTTAAAGAAACTGCTGTTAAAATCTGATGACATTTATATGCAAGACTTAATGGATCTATTTATTATCTTCTTTCACAGACCAACGCAGGGCTCCTCCAGCAGCAGCCAAGGTAGTACCAGCACAGTCTGAAGCTGTGGAGGCTGGTCACTCTGACACTGACAGTGTCATTCTTGTTGAGTCAGATGGTAAGATACTGATAGAAATAATTGTAATATATAATTGGGGTGGTATGAGGCTATCATGTAAGGTGTAACCTGGACTACTTAACTCACTTCTTTTAGGAAATACTCTTTAGTAAGTTAATATGACTTCACGCACTCCATGTAATATTTGTATTAATACAACGCATAGTAACAAAATTTATAGAATACTGAATTTTGATTGTGTACCTGGTACCTTTTCAGTGTTGTAGATAATACTCTGTACTCATTGTGAAAGACGCCAGCCACCACTCAGCCACATCAGGAACTCTGTGAAAAATGCTTATGTTCATTGCAAAGACAGCACTGCAAAGCTAATGGATGTATGGCAAAGAAATGAGCAGCAAGTTTGAAACAAATGGATGTATTAATTTTTTTTTGTTGTAAAAAAAACAATTAAACACTTTGTATGATTGAAATATACTGCTACAGGGAGTGGGTATACTGGAGGATCTGCCACATTTGGCATGGTTAAGTCTCTTGGCTGCACTTTGTGACTGAACTACAGCAGCCATGGTACATCTCCAGTAAACCAACACCCTGTTGGGGTATATTGCTTAAGAATTGTAAAAAACAAGGCTTGGTATTTCATTATATAAATGATGATTCAAAAGGAACAGATATTTTAGACAGATGTACGTTAGTTGTATAAATCTCAGTTTGGTTTAACTGACTATGATCCACAACTGGTCGTGACATTTCTAGACAACAATGACATGTGAAGTATTGTAGTCCTATGAATTTCTTTTCAGTCATTTAATAAGTGAATGTTGTGTTCATTCCACTGTAAGAAGATATTTGTAGAGATTTGAATTGTATTTTTGTGTCATCTCATGTTAGAAATGAGTAATACAGGTACTCAGCCCAATATATCTGTTATCTAGATCTTGGGTGGTATATGAAAAGTGTTATTGCATATTGATATACTACTCACTTACGTGAGATGTACTGATGTCACCAGACACAATACGCACAAAAGAATTTTCTGTTGTGCACATAGTGATATGAGAAGGTAAGAATAGTAATATTTGTTAATGAGGTTGGGGAACTGACCCATGTATATGTAATAGATTATGATATTCAAATCAAATCAAATTTTATTTATAAAGAACTTTTCAGAATTGTCAAAGCGCAGATACAATACAAGTAAACAACCAACAAATAAATATACATTTAAAAACAATTAAAAGACAATGGGTTGGCCTAATCAAAGGGTTTCTCAAATAAATAGCTTTTTAAAGATGCCTTGAATTGCTCTGTGGACTGGCACCTTGAACTGATGAGGTAGAGAATTTCACAGGGTTAGCTATAAAGAAAAAGCTCTGGCCCCAGATGATTGAAGACGAACCCTGGGACCTCTAGCAATCCTCGCCAGCAGAGCGGAGTGAGCTAAGAGGGCTGTAAAGGCCATAGGAGATCTTGCAAGTAGTCTGGTCCCTGACCGTATAGTGTCTTATAGGTCAGCAATGTGACCTTGAAGGTGATTCTCCATCGCACTGGCAGCCAGTGCAGTTCACACAGCACAGGTGTGATATGGCAAGTTCTTGGCAGCCCCATCAACAACCTGGCTGCAGCACTCTGCACCAGCTGCAGGTGATGGAGATCCACCCCTGGCAACCCTAGATATAAAGCATTGCAGTAGTCAAGGGCAGGTTAGAGATCGGTCTGTAGTTAGCAAGACAGTCTGGGTCAAGGGAAGGTTTCTTCAAAAGGGGTGTCACAGTAGCCTCTTTTAGAGACTCTGGAAACACCCCTTGGTCCAAAGAGCACCAGACTATCTCAGCAAGGATTGGTCCGATCACATCCATACACCCCACAAGGAGGTGTGTAGGACCAGGATCCATACTACAGTAAGTAGGTCACAAGCCCTGGACAATCTTCATGATATCCAGGATTGCTGGCTGGTCAAAATCCATCCAGATAGATTGAGGGCCTGTAGCCTCACATCGACCACTGCCGTGCTCATTTGAATGCAAACTGCGGATCTCTGACCTGATCGACGACACCTTATCATCAAAGAACCAAGCAAACTCATCACACTTTATTTGTGAAAAGGCTTGCCGACCCCACAAACAGGTTGTATTGCACAATCTGTCCAAGGTCTGGAAGAGCTGAGCTGCTCGATTTCTTGATTCAGCTATCTCCCTGGACAGGAACTCTGCCTTCTTACAGGAGATTTCTGATTGATAATCCATATAATGGGCCATCAATCTAAGTCTGTCATCTTCCAGACCCGATTTCCACCAGCAGTGTTCCAATCTTCACCCAACTCTCCTCAACTCCCTCAACATCCCATCAAACCAAGGGACCGAGGGCGGAGGGAAGGGGGAGAACACGGACAGGAGTTATGGAATCCAGAGCCTTCAGCACCATATTATTATAGTGTACTACTAAGACATCTGGATCCATGCACTCCACAGGCTGACTCGATAGGTCCAGCACCATCATCAGACCCACAGGGGTAACTCCCCTCAAAGGACGGTACTGGACCATCTCCAAAGGGGTTGGTCTCAAAGGGGGGACGTGAAATTGAACCTTATGGAGTGATGGTCAGACCACCCAACTGGTTCCAGCACCAGTTCAGAGATCTCCATCCCCAGGGTGAACACCAGATCCAAGGAGTGGCCCTGAATATGGGTAGCAGTGGTAACAACCTGTGTGAAGCCCAACGAAATCATCAGTTGGAGGAAGTTTTGGCCAAAAAGCGAGAGTTCATCGTTGACCCAGGCATTGAAGTCCCCCAGGACCAACCACCTGGAGGGATCCAACACCAGGTCAACAAGGAAGTCTGCAACTTCCTGCAGAAAAGCTTTCTCATCACTGGGTGGACAGTAAATGAGGAGAATTCTGCTGCCCACACCTGCACCCATGATACACTCAAAGGATCTGGGGGTCATCACTGGAACCTCCACAAGGCACAACTTCAATTTAAAACAATAGTAACCCCACCCCTTCGATCCAATCTCGGGTGATGTATCACTGAGTACCCAGCTGGAATAGCTGACTCCAATATGGGAACAGCATTTCATCCAGCCAGGTCTCAGTGATGCAAGCCAGGTCAGATGATTCAACAAGATCAGCAATAATTGCTATCTTGTTTTTTATAGACCTGGCTTTGCATAACACCACCTGGGTTGGATGAGAGGCTGTGGAGGAGCGGGCTACTTGCCCACTATCAGTGGAACCCTTGGGTATGGGAACCAGGCATTGTAAACCCCTATCCTGGACCTATTTCACAGCAGGGTGTCTCCTAGACCTCACCACCCTTATTCGTCCACTCCACTCCACCCCCAAAGGTGAGGAACCGCTCTCCTTCTCCTCCTCCTATGTGCAATTCCCAAGGCACAACAGTGAGTATATACCTCGGGTTTCAATGGGGGGCACTCAAAGGGGCGCAGGTCCCTCAGCCTAGAGGGGGAGTAGCACCTGTCCACAGAGGCTCAGTCCCAACACATACTATCCCAAATTTAAAAAACAGCAATACTATTTTAAATTAAATTAAACCAAAAGGAAAAAGAAAAGAAATAAACCCTAAAAACAACCCCCCCCCACCTCTCACATGACAGGGAAAAACACTTAACAACTCGTAAACATAAAAAATTTTTTTTATAAAGAAATATTAAAATGATAAATGACCAGGCTCAAGGTACTATGCACACTCTCGCTGTGCCCAGACCTAGAGAGGCACTCTTGCTGCCTTACAGATTTTAAAAATGACAAAAAATCCAAATAAAATCTACTTCAAATAAGAAAAATAATATATAGCCAGATTTAAGGTGCAAAGCACACTCGCTGTAATAATAACCTAATAAAGCACTCTAAGTGCTACAGTTTAAATATAAAGTAAAAAGCGACTGACCATGGTTTCACGAAGAACAGTCCAAACAAAGGGAATCCACCTCAATAGCCAGTAGCTCTCCAGGGCTAGGAGAAAGCCTTGGCAAATCCCACTAGGCAGACCAATTCGATCCACTGCTCTTGCTAACGTGTTCTCCCCTGGGAACACTCTGCAGTGCTCTCTGGGAGAAATCCAAGGTACACTGAACTCTACCACCAACTTCTTGGTGGAACAAGATCAGGACCCCCGCACAGCTGCACATCTCGAACAGTCCACCCCCAGGATCAAGGCCTCCCCTCCAACCCCAAATAAAGAGCTATATCTCAAAGTCACTCTGATTTTATATTCGAACACACACTTGAACCGTCACTCAGGAAGTTCACCAAATCAAATCCACCATCCAGCGATGAAATCAGGTCAGCGTAGAAATGATAAAAATCCACTGGCAGTCGATCAGAAAATGACTCCAAGTATCACAGTTTCAGGAGTAGTACAAATCCACGCAGTCCACACTAACTTGCAGCAGTACCACCCCTTGATAAACAACAAAGTAGGTTAGCAGGAACAAAGTATAATTCCACCCAGTCAATGCTAAGATCCAGCGCCTCCCCGATAGAGCCATGGGCCTGCAATTCCCCAAAATACCTCCATGTAACAGCAGGGCGAGCCAAAGAAAACTCAGCCAGCCCCACTCACTGATTCAATAAAATTCCCCCGAGTAAAATCCAGGCTCGAAAGTCCCAATGAAGGAGTCACTAAGCAGCAAGCTACCAAGAAATCAACAAAACCATCCAAGCGGACGAAAGTGGTCTAAAGACAGTTCGATTCACCAGCAGTTCGATTCCACAATCCCCAAACCCATTTTGTTACAATGGGAAGCAACCAACACTCTTCAAATCCCGTAGTCATCCATAAATTAAATGTGTAATCCTCGGTAAATTCAAAATCAAGTAAAGTAAGACAAAAACTAAAATGAAAACAAAAACAAACTCAAATAAAAAATGAATAGAAAGCAAACTAAATTTGCTGCTAGTGGCTAGCCCAGCATGGCCGCCATCTTCCAACAGTGTTCTGAGCCTGTTATGTCCTCATTACATATTGCCAGACTCTGTACATTACTGAATGGACAGTATTCTATGTCTATGGTAACAGTGGGGTACTAACTGAAAATGGGGTGGGCATCACTGAACAACTCAATGTGCATGTCCAGTACTGCACAGAGAGAGTTTCTGAATTAAAGTGGGGTGTGCAGTGATGATGTGGCTGGCAAGGTGTAGTAACTTCTCTGTAAGATCATTGTGGCACTGCTGTTACTGTTCATGTAAGTGAGTTTGTTGCTGTACCCACGAACAGGGCTGCTGCGTGGATGTCACTGTTGCTGAATGACACAACATCCATAGAAACACAGAAGTGTCATTGCAAAGAGAAATGTGCTCACATGGTTTAATTACACAATGAGACAGTATAAAAAATGGATTTCACAATAAAAGTATAGTGCTAGATTAATATATTGTGACATATGTAATAATATTTTTTACTTGTATGTTTTATAGTGCCCAGGGAAGCTGTGGCTGTAACACCTGTGGAGGTGAAGCAGGAGCCAGGCACCAGCTCTCAACGTAAGTGCCATCACAAAAGATATTCACACAAGATATAGTGTCACAGTACCCTGTACCCAGAATGTCTGATCTGTACATCATATGCTTGCAAACCTGCTGTGTGCTGACTGACTTCATACAGTAGGAGTGTACAGTCATTGTCGCACAGTCTATACAATGGTTGTGCAGGTTGTTATCATACTACACTGTACAGAAATGTGAATGGATCCTTTCATATATCTGGGTTGTGTAGTACGGTATGAGGTGCATGCTCATTGGCTTATGTTGTGGCCTAATGGGTGTACAGCCCTACTGAACAGAGTCAGTCATCGGGCATCAGGGTTGCAAGTTGGCAAGGAGCTGCTGACTGTTACTGATGGGGGGGAGCGGAGGTGGTGCAGCTTAGTGGGTGGAAGGGAAAGGGTGTAGCACTGAACCACCAGGAATGGATTGCTTTGACATAATATAGCAGTGATGCCTGCAATTGGCCTGCAAGTGGTGCACTGGAACACCAGAGATATAGGACCATTATTACAATAGTAATACCCACAGTCAGCTTGGGGGGGCAGGATGAAGGTGCTTCTGTAGCTTGGGTGGTCACTCACACCTGTCAGCTGCCATGTTGCAAGCTGTGATATGGCAGCTCAGCTGTGAGTGGCAGCTGTGGACCATTTTAATGAGGGGATCTGCTGTGTGCAGTACAAGTAGGGGTTGTGACTGTATGTGTTACTACATACTGGGCTGAATATCGGTATGTATGCAACATGGATGGGAATGAACCTCCTAATTGTGCTGCATACATTTACTGTTGTGTTTTGACTCATCGGCATTTGTACCAAGCACATTGCACTTTTGAATATCACACTGGTACACATCAGTGGGTTGTGCATGGCTACACTGTTGTGCATGTTGCACAACACTTCTGAATATGTCACCCACTGTTTCTTTACATGATGTGTAAAGAATGTATTACATAAAGTACTTGCAAAAGTAAGTGAGCTGTTGGTTACTAAATGTGTAAGATTATTTCAAGTTTTATAAAAAGAGTCTGTCAAATAGAGCTTTCTGATTCTCTGGAAGCATTCTATCAGCTTATGTTCAGGGCTCCTACTTTTCTGCGGCACAATGGGACCAAGTTCTGTGGCAAGACTACCATTTGCCACAGAACTTCTGCGGCCGTGGTTTGTAATTTCTGCAGAAGTTCTGCGGCACTAACAAACTACTACATTCAGTGTCAGCTTGTCATCCTGACTTCACTTTCGTGGCAGTGGTTACAGCAATCAGGATGGTGGAAAGCACAGTAACACTAGTTCAAAAAATAACAGACTTATAAAAATAATTTTATGCCTAATAAAGCAAAACAAATGTCTCTCCCTTAAGGTCCTAGCCTGTTGCATAAATGACATATGTAGAGGGGATCTTATGTGATAAATAAGGTATTTCTGTATGCATGCTATCTATCCCACTAATGAGGTTTCCACTGTCTATCACTTATATATTTGTATGTGCTTTCACACCACTCATGAGGTTCCCACTGTCTTTCACTTATATATTTATACTAATCTGTAACATACATACAAATATGCATAGTGTGTGTGTGTGTGTGTGTGTGTGTGTGGAGAGAGACAGAGATACTGTATATGTGTGTGTGTGTTGTGTGTATATATATATATATATATATATATATATATTTTTTTTTTTTTAATTTCCATGAACTTGCATCCTCTTTCATACAGGTTCCATTGGAAATGGAATAGAGGAGTTATTGCAAAACTCATTTTTCATGTCAACCTGCTTTCGCTGACACACTGCATAACACCATCAGGCCATGACATGCATGTGAACCAATTGTGAGATATAGCTTCCTGGCCCATCACAATGTGTCCACCATGTGACAGAACACTGCAGCATACCTTCCCAGGCTCCAAGCAGTGATGTTTTCCACCAGTCCTTGTGCTACCCAGAGCTAATCTCTGAACCTGAGTTGCCAGCATAGAAACACAGCATGCTACCCTCTGGCCCAACAGGTGTCCCTGCACACAACATTTCTCAATAACTTTTAGGTGATTCTATCAACAAATGACAATATGAAATCAATAACCCTGGCAAAAATGCGTACAGTGCAGTTATTTATTTAACAGGTCTATTCTTTCAACAGGTCTACACATTACTATATTTCACTTTTCTGGGCATAATTACTTTGTTTTTCTTAAACATTTAGACAGTTAAATTCATTTTACCAGTTATTCATTTCAGATAGCATCTCTAAACATTAAAAGCCCAAATAGGTTTGTACAAAGTGAGGTATGGACTTAACAGGTCTATGCTATTGACAAGGTTTTGTTTAAGTTGGCCCTAGTGCAATAATGCAAGACTGAAAATTGTATTAGGCTGTAGTGCAGGTTAAGCAAATATCACCATGCATGATGTGCTGGTGCCACAGTCTCTGGCAGTGGGAGCTCTGGTAGATAAGTGACTGTTCATTTCTGTTGCAGAATGCAGCCATTTCATTAGCTAATGTATGATGTTATGGCATTGATAACATCACATTCTGAACATATGGGGGGGTTGGATATAAAAAGAGGGAAAGGGAACCAGATTCTATGTATAAACAGAAATATTAATAAAAAATCACCAAGAAGGGTGAATTCTTCAGCATCGCTGAAGTTCTGCGGTAGAGTGCAAGTTCTGCACAAAATTCTGTGGCCGCAGAATTCTAGAGGCCTTACTTATGTTAATCTTTTACTAACATACATGTACAAATTGGACATATGGTGAACAAGGTTTAAGAGTGTTAAAAAACTTGTTTTATTATAATACAAATAAGGTACTCCCAGAGATTGTGTCAGTGGTCAGTTAATCACCATCTAGGACATTGTGGTATTTGGTTACACTTTGTGCCATACTACAGCCATACAGGTGATTAACAGAACATTAACATAACCTTTGGTCATACCTTACTGTTTAATTAATGTAACAGCAGTAAAAGATGATTTGTAGCAATGGAAATATGTACACAGAGTAAATAACTATATGGCATGTGTGTCTCTTTTGTAGCAGTTATTAAACAGATGATTATATGAACATTAGATAATGGAAATAGTACTGTTGATGTACAGGTTATCTATTATTCTCATGCAGGTGTGAAGAAATAATATAGGTACAGATGTTAAAGTTCACTTGTTCCTACACAATTGAAGAGCTAGTATCACTGTATATCAGACTGTGTTGTTTACTATGGCAAAACATTTAGGTACAGAGTGTTACCATATACTAAGTAAAATACAAGAATATTGTAGAAAGTATACTGTTCTTATAGATCTTTTTAAGTTGTCAACAAAGAACATAATATGGTAGAAAAAAATATAATAACTGAACTGACAAGACAGGAGTTCTGATTTGCATCACACTCCTAAATAATGTTAAGAGTGGCCAACAAAATGCATAACAATTACTGAATTAGATATCAATATTGTAAGATGAAAGACAGATAGCTAATCACCATTTTGAAGCTGACATATTGATTCATGCTTTTTGTTACTTTGCAGGACGCCCTCGCTTGAAGCGGTGCACTGGCCACTGCCGCTGTTACCACAGACTAGAGCGCAAGGTTGACAGTCTGATCAAAGACAATGTTGCACTCTGTGAAGGACAGGAGAGATTGTTGTCCTTCATGGAAGCACAACAGAGGACTGTCAACATTGTGCTTGAGCCTGTGGTGACAGTGGCTGGGGACACCGTGGCCAGCTCCAGCTCTTCACCTCCACCTCCACCAGTGGCATCCAGCTTCCCTGGGACACAGTGACCAGCCTCCATATCTGTCCAGTATCTCCTCTGGAAGGCACAACAGCTTCCACTTCCGTTGCACCTCCACATTGAGTCCAACTTATGGTTGGACTGCCTCAAGCAGCGCACACCTCTCCTTAACAGTTGCTGCTAATTTTGTAAATAGTTTTTCAAATATTTTTGTATTTTTTTACACAATATTTTTTCTAAGTTTTATAAATGAATATATATATTTTTTATGTACTGTTTATTTTTGAGATAATAGACAAAAATCATTATATTTTAATGTTTTTCTTTTAGTTTTGCATTTGATGACATTGAATTTATTTACAAATTTTGTTTGTCAGGAGTGACTTTTTCATTTGAACATTTTAAAAAAATATTGTTTTACTTTTATAGCTATATAAAATAAATATTTTGTGAATATAACATTTTGCTTGTGGTATTATTCAGTTGTGGGGATCTTTGTCATCAATATTTATAAAAAAGGGTCTGAGAAATGTAGCTTTCCGATTGCTTGCAAACATTCTACCAGCCTCTTGTTAATTTTTTATTAACATACATGTAGAGCTTAACTATATGCTGAACAAGGTTTAACACTGTTTAAAACCATGTTTCATTATTATAGCAATAAGGCACTCCCAGGGATTATGTTAATGGTCAGTTAGTCACCCGCTATGCATGTGGCAGTCGGCTACCTTGTGTCACACTACACCACTAGCAGGTGATTAACAGACCATTAACACAACCGTTGGTCATGCCTTATTGGTTAAATATTCTATAAGAAAGCATTTGGTTTACTTAGTTTGGTAAAGAAGGGTATTATACACAACATTTGAGGTTTAAACAGATAACACATTTAAATTCTTGTGTTATATATGTTGTAGTGTTATGACAACATTTTTGTAGGTACATTAATAAGTATGAGTTATGTTCAAAATGTTTGTCTAGTAAAGGTACAGAAGAGGATCATGTAAGATATCTAAATATTTAACAGTGGTGCTGAGAAATAGAGTGCCACATTCTTTATGTCCCACAAGAGTAGTCTCATTGGCTGCAAAAAGATAGTGAGTAAAACACTGCAACACAATAAATTAGTATTGACATAAGAGTGGTAAGCAAAAGGAAATAGATAAATATTAAGAGGGATATGGTTGAGCTGGATGTTGTCTTACTCTTCATAACAGAAATTCTTGTTAGATGACTTACTGTGTTCTTCATTTTTGTGCATTTGCCTATGTATATGTGGTGCTGCCATAACAGCATTTTCAGGTACTATTGGTACTTATCATTCTCAAAAAGACAGGATATTCATGGCAAAAAAACTCCATTTAATGCATCAGTTAGGGTTGTTCCACAGTGACAAAAGCAAGGAAATTCAGTGTTAGGGTTGAAAACCCTAACTCCGGATTCACCACCCCCAGCACCACACACACACACACACACACACACACACACACACACTATGCAAGTAGGGGGAATGACTAAGGCAACATGACCAATGACAGACAACCAGCAGCAGGTGACAGAAATGAAAAACAACTGTCTAAATGTACTACAAGACATCCCCACCCACCTGACCAGGTACTGCATGCTCAGTGGAGATCAACAGCAAAACTGGGGCCATGTACACCAAATGTACACATCCCTGATTGCAGGTGCACACAACGTACCACACTTAGTAGTTACATGGCCTTACCTAGCGATCCCCCACACCCCACCACACCTGGTACTGCACCGTGACTGGACATCAATGATGCAAGTCTCTGATTGCAGCTGTACAAAGGTTTGTACACTTATGAGTAAACAGAAATAAAGACAACAACATAAATTTACTACAAGACACATCCATCATCAAGTTACAAGAACTGTTGCATATAAGTACATAATTTACGTAGCACTAAATTTACTGCAGCTGTCCACTCAAGATACAGAGGCTGATCTCGAGGTACGGGAAAACTATTCCCTGTACAAGGCTGTGCAACTCCTAATGTCAGCATCAGGTATACAGTTTCAGTGATGTAGGTGTACTGTTGCTGTACACATCTGTACGTTCAGTGTGTCCGTATACTAAGAATGCAGTAACTGTTCTGTGTAACAAAGAGTGGAATTAGCTGGCTGAGGCAAAGCAACTTCTAAATGTCCTAACATTACTGTACCTACAATGACATAGGTGTATCACAGATGTCTATAGGCTCAATTTTGCTGTAGCTCTCTACTGAGGATGTACTACCTGGTAAAGACAATGGCATTGCCTCTCTGACACCTCAGTTATTGAAATTGTGGTAAATTGAGTATCATTGCAATGAGTGATCTGTACCATTATTGCCTCCCAGCTTCACTTTTTTTGTAGTTGGTCTAAACTCAGATTGTAGTACCCAGTCTCTTTGCCTGGCAGACCATTCCTGTCACTGACACCATTGGAAGGGATACCATGTTTCAATTGTAGTGACACCAGCAATCAAGTGTGGGTATACCATAGATATAAACAGAATTTCTTTTAGTATAGCTTTTAGTCACAATGGGATAAGTGTTGTAGGATGGGAGAGGGATTCTACCCCAGAGTCTGTGAGTCATAATTGTACTAACCTTTGTTCCATTTCTAATCGATGTTAGCAGTGTTGATCTTCATGGGTTAATTTTTAACTGGGGTTCTCCAGTAACTATGCAGTACCTGGTCTGAGTGGGTGGGGCACTACCTTGCAAAGCTCCTCCAGTGCCTAGCAGTGGGAGATTGTGTATACATGAAATCAAGCACACATATTATACCTGTACAACTACTTAGTTTTGCTGTGCTCTATAGCTGAGGTGGATTACCAGGTGTGGTGGGGAGTGGAGCATCGCTAGGTAAGGCCATGCAACTACTAAGTGTGGTACGTTGTGTGCACCTGCAATCAGGGATGTGTACATTTGGTGTACATGGCCTCAGTTTTGCTGTTGATCCCACTGAGCATGCAGTACCTGGTCAGGTGGGTGGGGATGTGTTCGTACATTTAGACAGTTGTTTTCATTTCTGTCACCTGCTGCTGGTTGTCTGTCATTGGTCATGTTGCTCTTGGTCCTTCCCCCTACTTGCATATGTGTGTGTGTGTCTGTGTGTGTGGTGCTGGGGATGAATTTGAGTTTATATATATATATATATATATATGTGTATATATATATATATATATATATATATATATATATATGAGAGAAGGAGGCAAAAGAAGCGATTTGAATTAGTTGGTTGTTCCACAGCCACAAAAGCGAGGAAATTTGATGTTAGGGTTGAAACCCCTCTTTCCCTCCACTCCCGCCCCCAACCAGAATCTGGGTGCACATTGGGGTCATCAGCCCTAACTGTCACCCCATGACATGGAAAGAAGCTGAGGAATAGAGAATGGGGTGAGAAAGTTGGGACCGATGACCCCAACGCCACACCCTGATTCCGCTGGGGGGGGTGGGCTGAGGGGTAAAGGGGGGTTTCAACCCTAACATTGAATTTCCCACTTTGTCACTGTGGAACAACCCAATTGATGCATTAAATGGAGTTTTTGTTCTAATTTCTTCTTTGAGAATGATAACTGTTCTACGCCCGTCACATGATGTCTTGTCGCATAGTAACATTATGCCCACAAATGCAAACTACTGTGCATGGTGACGCAAAGTGAAACAGAAAGAGAAACAGTATTGTAGAGAAATGTTAAAAACAATGCAAACGCAACTGCAAATGAAAACGCAGCGGTACCCATGGTTGGCGTGGAATGTAAGGGAACGGGATGGAACTACAAGCGAAACGTTAATGGTATTAGTAATAAGCACACATGCTGGTTTTCCCAAAAGCTGTATAGAGAAAGACAGTGAGTGCAAAGAATGTATGCAAAATCATACCTCGAATAGAAAATGAGGACTTGAATAGTAAATTGTTTATATCTCGTGAAACGATGATATAGAAAACAATTTAAAAGTCATGAATTATCACTCCTGGTTAGTTTAGTGCTTAGCCCTCATTAGGGGCTAAACACTTTCGATGAACCCGATCTCGCACCGCTTCGTGATATGGCCCTGAAAGGCGCTGGCTAACGCCATAATGTTATCCTATGATAAAATTGAAGTTCGGTACCATAACTTTGCCTCCATGTAACATTTTTTCATAGCAATATAAATCCATACGGTAAGAAATACAGTTCAAGTTCAGGACAAATTATCATCAATGTCAAGGATATACAGGATAGGTTATCAAGATTAGATGTAACCAAACAACCAGGCCCTGACGATGTCCATCCAAGGGTGCTAAGGGAAATGGCATGTGTTCTGGCCCCACCACTTACCCATATTTTTCAGACCCCATTGGATCAAGGAAAAGTACCCCGGGATTGGAAAACAGCTATAGTGATTCCAATATTAAAAAAGGGGCTAGATCCAAACCTGAAAATTTTAGACCTGTGAGTTTAACATCATTAGTGGGTAAGATTTTGGAAGGGGTAATCAAGGATTTGGTTATAAATCATTTAGAGGATAATGGTCTAGTGGACCAATCACACCATGGGTTCACCAAAGCCAGATCTTGCCAGACAAACTTATTGGCTTTTTATGAAAAGGTTAATAGGGAACTGGACAAGGGAAAATCAGTTGATGGGATTTATTTACACTTTGCAAAGGCATTCGACAAACTGCCTCATACAGAATTAATAAAATTATTGGAGGATATCAACTTAAATTCAAATATTTGTAACTGGGTAGCAGCATGGTTACAAGGAAGACAACTTAGGGTCTCCATTCTGGGAACACTGTCTAAATGGTCAACAATCACTAGTGGTGTGCCCCAGGGTTCCATTTTGGGACCCAGTTTATTTAACATTTATATAGCTTCCCTACAAGTAAACAATCCTAGTATATGGTTGTATAAGTTTGCTGATGACTGCAGAGTGGGGGCAGTAGTTGATACTCAGGAAGAAATAAATGATTTACAAAATACAATAAATGATATTTCAGACTGGACTATTAGCAACAATTTGATGCTTAATACTAACAATTGCAAAGTAATGCATATGTGTAAATCAAATAAACATAGTAACTACACTCTTGCTAACTCACAACTTATAGTTACTAATGAAGAAAGGGACCTGGGTATAATAGTCAGCTCTGAACTCAAATTTAGTTCCCACTGTAAACAACAAATAAAAAAGGCCAATCAAAACTTGAATTGCATATTAAGATATATTGCAAGCAGGGATGCAAAAGTAATGATCCCACTTTATATAGCACTGGTGAGACCACATTTAGAGTATGTGGTCCAGGTATTGGGCACAAAACAGGGAGTACATAAATAGAGTGGAGTCTGTCCAAAGGAGATTCACCAAATCAATAATGGGTTGAAAACAAAAACATATCATAACAGATTGATCTCTCTAAAATGGTACTCATTGGGATACAAGAGATTTAGGGGAGATATATGCCTACTGTTTAAAGAAATGTAAGATGCTAATAGACTGATTGAGTTGGGAATTATTCAAAGAACAGATGAATATGGAAGTAGAAGATATAATAAACAGCTGATACTATCTAGCTGGAAACATAACTTGAGATGGCACTGGTTCAGCCAAAGAGTGGTTACACCATGGAATGCTTTACCGGCAACAGTGGTTAATAGTGTGACTATGAAACAGTTTAAGGATAATCTGGATTTACATTTTGGTGACGTAGTATACAAGTTCTAAATCAATAAATAAACAAAAAATAGGGCAAGCATTAAGGACGCAAGTCTCATTGCTTGAATAAATCTATGAAATCTATAAAAGTGCAATATGGAAATGTTTTCATCTTAATATTATATTACCTAAAAATTATCAATTCTTTATTCATCCCTAGTACTTTAACAGTCTGTGAACAACTGGGTTACAGACTCACACACACACGCCTGTGCGCGCACACACTCACACACATACACACACACACACACACATACACACACACACACACAAACACACACACACCACTTCTTTTCCTTGTTCCTGATGATGAGTGTTTTTGTTTTCAATCACCAATTTCACCTTCCAGTTATCCTGGCACACAGCTGTATGCCTTCCCCTGAGGGACTCTTGCTGCACTCCTCAGTTGTCACTAACAACATGCCCAGTAGCCTCCCACAAATTGACACATCCCCCCAAAATATGTTATGGCCAACAATGAACAATACCAACTTCCCTCTCCCTTCCAACAGACCAACAACTACAGTCCAGGAAGAGGAGGAGACTGGGGTTGACACAGGAGCAACATATCTATCATGGATCTTGCAACTGCAAGCTTCCACTTTTCTACTGTCCTCTTTTTGCCATACCCACCCAAGTGCATGTGTAGTCACGCTCATGCAGCAATCGATGCTACCATCTATATTATAACTGTTCCTCTCGCTACTGCCCTTGGGTCTGCACCACAAACATTCTTGCAGTGGCTATAACTGTATCCCACCTTGGGATGGAAAGACAGTTTACCATTCACTTAGTACATGTGCTGGCTCCACCCCCATCCATCCCCTCCAATTACCCAAACCGAAACAGCAGTGTGGCACAAGGTGTAGCATCCAGTGTCTCAGTCCTCACAGCCAGTAACTACTTCAGGAGCAGAATTGTTTTGTTTTGCTTTTGTTATCATAATTGAACACTCAACTATGTTTTTTATTGTTGTTGTTGTTTTTTGTCACCTACACATATTATTTGCCATGGATATTTCTACTCTGCTGCAGTTTATCCCATTCAGTAGACCTGTGACACACATCCGTTTGTGCTTCTCTCACTCTGTCAATTGTCAAAATGCAATACACAAAAGGCTCAATCAGGTTGTACTGGTTTACAATATTTAAGCAATAAGGCATGACAGGATGCACATCATTGCTGAATAACGTCACACATAGGGTGGGTCGGACTCCAATGCCACTGACCAAGAATTGCTGCTTCCCTACATCTAACATCATGTAGTTCTGTTTACAAAATGTTCACTGTCAATAGCACACAACAGAATGCCAGAGATGGAAGAAGTTTTTTTGCTTTATGTGTAGAAGCTTAAACAACACAGATTTCCCTAGTAAAGAGGTGACGATAGGAAGGTCATTTTTCATGTTCATCAAAAAAAAACGCCATAAATTACCATTCTAATTACTGTGGTACTTCATTTTTCAAGCCATGTATATGAGTGTAATGTGATTATTATGAGGGTGAATGACATTGTATTGTTATGTTTAAAAATGGAATACGGTTTTGCTTTCAGGGCCTTACAAAGCCAAATAACAACACTGTCACCTCAGTTCATTCCAATCAACAACCGGTGGACTAACATATATTTATGGCAATGCATACACAATGTTCACCATAGCAACTGAATGTGAACACACAGATAAGCAGATATCCGATATGTATTTTTTATATACTTCTCTTTTTGTTTCTCTACAGAACCTACACACCTGAACACAGACCAATCTGTCAGCGACTGGACACCCTGATAGTGGTACAGCAGTCAACGAATACCACAATGCAAAAAATGTCAGAACAATTGGCACAAAACATTGGCTAATAATACTCAAAAGTTAAATCAAATTCAAACAGAAATTAAAGCAACTAACATGAGACTACTGTACCTCTACCAGGCTGTCCAGTCACTGATAGACACAATGAAGAAGATGACTTCAACACCAGCAACACCAGAAGTTGACCCTAGTCTCCACTGAATAGAACCTCTGCACATTCCTATAATACATCTCGGACACCTTCCCTGGGCAGCAGTTTCCACTTTCTCCTGCATTTAAGACACTGGCCACACCCTTCCACATAAAGCCCCCAGCAACATAGGCATCATTTTTTTTATATATTTTGTTTTTTAATTTTTTGTAATAAGAAGCAACATTTTGTTTTCACCAGCTCCTGTAATAAAAGTTGTAAAACATGTTTTAATTCTTTCTGATGTATCAATATTTCTGTCACATATTATATTTTTGTTATTTCTATTCAAAATACACAAGACAAGTAAATAGAAAAATATATTTTTGATTACACAGCTCTTCTCTGCCTCTCTAACATAGGGAAGCAAGAGATATTAAAAACAGATATAGCACATGAGAAGCATTGTGTAACAGTGATAGTATTCCATCACTGCAGGGCTGTCATTCTAGACCTGTGCCTAAACAGTCTATGGGCCCCATGCTCCCACACAGCTGTTCACGTGCACAGGGCAAGATAACAACACAGCAGGCCTGTGCACATAATAATGTACTGACACATCATTTTCTTATGACAGGGAAACATCAGGAGGCATTAACACACACAAAACAGCAGTAAAAAATGCTAACCAATATTAGCCAGTTATACCGGAGTAACATCAGGAAGCATAAACCCACACAAAAGGGCTGTGAAAATGCTGTCTGATATTATGCAGTCATAACCACAGAACAGGGAACATAGGGCATGAAGCAACATTTCAACTTGCACAAAGACAGGGACATTTCTTTGAAACGAGAAACTGTCCCCAACGCAAATATACTGTAATGGGAGCAGTCATGCCAGGGTAACATCAGGAGGTATCAGGAGATATTAATGCACTTGAAAGGTTTATGAAAATGCCATCTGATATTATCCGGTCATAACCACAGAAGAGGGAGCATAGGGCAAAATCGCTGCCCAATATTATCCAGTTATGTCGGAGTAACATCAGGAGGCATTATCACACACAAAAGGGCAGTAAAATGCTGTCTGATATTATCCAGCCATAACCACAGAAGAGGGAGGATGGGGCCCTTCGGCTCCCTTGCTCCAAACAATGTTTCAATTTGTACAGAAACAGGCACATCTCTTTGAACCGACTAAATGTCCCCAAAGCAAAGATACTTTGGGTCCCACACTCCCACACAGCTGTCCAGCTGACAACACAGCTAGCCTTTGCACAAAATAGTGTACTGAAACATCATTGTCATATGACAGGGTAACATCAGCAGGCATTAACAGACAAAAAAGGGTGGTGAAAAACACTGCCCGATATTATCTGGTTATGCCGAACTAACATCAGGAGATATTAGCATACACAAAATGGTGGTGAAAATGCTGTCTGATATTATCCGGTCACAACCACAAGTGGTTTTCACCACCCTTTTCTATGTGTTAATGCCTCCTGATGTTATCCTGGCATAAGAAAAATAATGTATCAGTACATTATTATGTGCAGAGGCCTACTGCATCATTATCTTACGCAGTACACCTGACCAGCTATCTAGGAGCATGTTGGTGTTGGTGGGGCAGGGAGTAGGGCTACGTTCCACAGTACATATGTACGCAGGCAGTATATGTGTCAATATATATTTGCAAATAGTTCTGTGTTTTACTGATTACAGTGATGCATAGGTAAGGTGTATGCACTGCTTATGGCAGCCCAAAGCTGTATCGTGCATCATCTAGCCTGTAGTTCCATTTCCAGCAACAGAAGTGTGCTGTGAGTACACCTTGGCATGCAGCTTCCACCCTGTATTTCCATGCAGTCCTGTAGCACTTCAGCTGCCTCACCTGATGACTTTGTAGGTACACACACCGATGTCTGCATTTTTCCCCATCCCTAGGAACCCCTGTGGGGGCTGTTAGGTGACAGGCGATGGAGCCCCACACCTGCCTTCAGGGTAGGTCACATTTCCTAATCTCTCCAAACAGGCACCTTCCCCACTGCACTACAAGCTCCAGCAAATCTCCATCCTCCACCTCCCCCCACCACCTGTCCTTGTGCACAATCACCCTCTGTCTTCTTCTGCCAGACATAGTGGGAACAGCACAGGTTATTACTGTATTTCCACTGGCAAACCCTGCACCTGGCACAACAACTGCACTAATGTGACCTTGTCTGTGCTAACGCAATAATGTTGTGCAACCCGGAAGAAGACACAATGTGCTTGCGAGACCCTAAAGTGAACCCTGGGTACATTAGCACACATGCACAGTGGCTGTGCTAACAATGGCACTGTGCAGCACTACCACAATAGCACAGTGCTGCGATACCACCCCAACACCGCACATGCACTACCCATGTGCACATGCACTATAAAGGCAATACCTTTGTGCCACGCAAGTGCTGAAGAGCAGCACTATACAGCGACTGCGCAGGATACTGTGCATGTGCAGGTCTCAGCATAGGGGTCATTGGGGTCATACATGCACAGTGCATTCACTTCTGGTCTGCGAGGCACTATCGCGTTAGCGTGACAACCTACACCACAACACTGCGCATGTGTTGTAGCATAGCAAAGCTCTATTGGCTAGTCCCTGGATACTGCTGGCATTCCTGCAACTGTCCCACTACAGAACAAATTATGTCAGGCAGACAGTGCCAGAGGGCTATTGTCCACAGGTAGAGATGCAGCGAATATTTAATCCACTGGCGAAGTGAACGTGAAGTGGCCACTTCGCGTTGGTGGAGCACAACGTGAAATGGGCATTGCAAAGTGCTCACTTCTCATTATTATTATTACTTCATATTGCCATTATGCCTTAACGTGAAGTAAGGTGAAGTGAGAAGTAAATAGGCAGCCCCCCACATATCACATGGCTTACAGTACTGTAAGTCACATGCTTTAGCCAGGCAGGAAGGAAGTGGGTGAGAGAAACAGTTTCACTTTCTCCTTTGCATTCGTAGAGGGAGAAGGCTCTGTGTAGAGGAAAGTAGTAGTGACTGAAAATGCTTGATTGCCTCTTTGAGTGAAGAAAACCAACAGTTTTTTTAAAAGCTATATCTTTATTTAGTTTTTATATTGTGTTTATGATTGTTTTTTTGTTAGTGATTTTTTTTATAAGTTTTGTTTTGTGTGTGTGTGTGTGTGTGTGTGTGTGTGTGTGGCTGTGTGTGTCAGTGTGTGTCTGTGTGTGTGTCAGCCCCAGGGACTTGTGTCAGTGTGAAGGTAGGATGGACCCCGGAGAAGGCGAGATGCTGGCACATGGACGTGGTCAGAGGAGGGGAGTGTGGACATGTGGGGGCGGTTATGTCATGCTGGGCCTCTCACAACTCTTGGGTGTTGCTTCCCCCCATGTGGAAGCAACAGCAGCAGCTGCAGCAGCACCAGTGCCACTGGTGGCTGCTGTGTGTCCACCTTCTCTGCCACTACCACCACCACTGGTACCAGCTGTAGGGTATTCAGCAGCACTCCCTCCACTACCTTCACAGCCACAGGAGGTGCCCCTGGAAAATCTAGGTGGCTGTGTGAGGACTGTGTCTGGTCCTCCCCACAGCTCCCCAGTGTGGGAGTTTTTTAACTCTGCGGGGGGAGACAGCACAGTCATGGTGTGCCATCTGTGTGGTGTGCTGGTGCGCTGTGGCACCCGGGAGACACACTTGGGGACCTGTGGCCAGTGGAACCACATGC
The DNA here is from genome assembly GCA_016271365.2 of Neoceratodus forsteri. Classification (NCBI taxonomy): domain Eukaryota; kingdom Metazoa; phylum Chordata; order Ceratodontiformes; family Ceratodontidae; genus Neoceratodus; species Neoceratodus forsteri. The sequence goes on from CM028132.1 coordinate 633,343,319, forward strand.
TCAACCACCACAAGGCAGAGTGGCAGGCTGTCACAGAAGAGGACAGGTATCCATCTGCTGGCCCTTCTGTGGCAGTGGCCAAGGGTGCTGCTGGAGTTGAAGTTGTGCCTCGTAGTCACCACTGCAGCAGGAGAAGGGCCAGTACAGCAACTGCTCAACCACCACCACCGCCACCACAGCCACCAGCACCACCCTCTCCACCACCACCCCCACTACCTGAATTTCTACCTGCAGTGGACTCCACCACAGTTCCTGCAACAGAGGCCAACCTTGCCCTGGTGTGGGTGGCTCTGGAAGAGAATAATCAGAGGGTCGGTGCTTTGCAGCAGAAGGTTGACACAATACAAGAGCAGCAGCAACAAATAGTTACAATGCTGGACCTGCTATTGGACCACCACAGCATCCCATGGCCACAGTAAGGGATTGTTTTCTGGACCCCTCCACCCCACTACTGTGTTGTACTGTTTTTGTGTGTTTTTTCTTTGTTGTTGTTTAATAATACACATTTTCCCTTCCAGGGGAATCGTTCTTGCGCCATGTAGTGCAATACATTTCTGTGAAAACTGCCCATAATTTCATTACAGTGTGTCACGTGAAGGAGGAATTCCCATTCTGAAAAACCACTCACATTCTGCCTCCCCTCTCAGCAACTTTAGGACGTGATACCAGGGAGAGAATGGGTGCGTGCTCAATTACAGTGAATATCCGATTATCTGACAGCTTTCTGAATGTTTCTTTATGTTACAATGGTCAGTTTGTGGTGAAACGTGTGGGCACATCTCCAGTAAGAAGAGCCTTGTTAGTGGAAATATTCCCACATTTCACCACAAAGTGAACCTTATAACATAACAAAACATTGGGATAGCTGCTGGACATTCACTATAGTGGAGCATGCACATGGTGCTCCCCCTGGCATCACATCCTAACGATGCTGAGAAAGGGGGGCAGAATGTGGGCAGCTTTTCCGAACAGTAATTCCTCCATCACATGACACACTGTAATGAAATTACAGGTGGTTTTCACAGAAATATATTGCACTGTGTGGAGCAAGAAATATTCCAGTAGGAGTAAGGCCCCCACATATTAGGTTATGTGCATCACCATAACTATGTAATGTGGTGAATCTCTGTATAGCAGCAGCACAACAATCTGTTGAGAACTCTGACCTATATTTTTTAATGCTATGTTACAACTTCCTTTACTTACATCCTGACTGACTGGAATGATATGAGAATTTTTAGTAGTTGAGTCTGCTGTACTACCTTTTCATGTGTGAAATAATGAAAGAGCATTCCTTTTAAATTGGTGCTGATCAGGTCTTTGTCATTGTATTCCTCTGCTTTTCTCTCCATCACATCAGTTAGTTGTTATATATCACTTCTGTTGTTAATTAACAGTTATGCAACAGGCAGTGTTTTATGACACCACGGAACAATATTTATTGAAAAGCAGCTGCAAATAAATACAAACCTGGTCAGAACAATACTGGAAGACGTGCTCATTTTTTTTTCATACATGAAAAAAGTAGACAACTAAGTAAAGCAGACATAAATTGGGAAAAGAAGCATACCATTTAAGTCACGACTCGGAGGTAACTAGTGGCTGTGGCAATGTAAAGTAGAAAAAAGTATGGTTCAAAATTGTCACGACATTCTTGCAATGCTACTGTACTTTAATTGATAATGTCAGTATGACATCATGTGCTCACAACAATCACACAACACACAAAAGTGGCACAGAGTCCCCAGATTTTTTCTGCAGGCCCAAAATGCATCCTCTTTGTGTGCAGAAAATTGACAAGTGGTAACACAGTGAAATGGGAGTGTTTCAGCAAATACAAAGTCCCCCAGAATTAATGGCACACTCAGTCATGCGTGCAGTGGTGGCACAGAGTCCCAGATTTTTTTCTGCAGGCCCAAAATGCATCCTCCTTGTGTGCAGAAAATTGACAAGTTGTAACACAGTGAAATGAGACTGTTTTAGCACATACAAGTCCCCCAGTATGAAATGTGTTCTGCGAGGCAATTCGAGCAAATGCAATGTGATCATCTCAACTGGATTGAAGGGTGCCCTTTGGCTGTACACTAATAGTAGCCTTGGTGAGTAGATATTTATATATATATATATATATATATATATATATATATATATAATATGTTTGTGTATTTTGTAGGTGAGATGGGAGGTTGACATGGACATGTACTCATGGTATTGTTCTGCATCACGGGTCACAGAAATTGTTGGTGTACATTCCAGTACTCAATGAGAATTTTTGCATTGAAATTGGAAACAGACAACTCTCAAGCACATGAAGGTAAGTATTTTTTTGGGGGAGAGTGGGGGAATCATATTTGCTGGTTTGTCTGTAATGGTTTCTTATTTTGTTACTTCTTCACAGATTTCATCTCATCCTTCTGAGTCCGATTGTTGTTAATGATGGACATGGTCATCTAATGAAATGACCTCTGAGTGTTGCATGTCTGCTCAAGCCTGGGAGAGGAGAGGTACCTGATATTGAAGAACTTTTTTGATAAGGCCACTTTGACAGAACAACAAAGCATCTGGAAGTTTCCTAAAAAAGAAATGAATGACTTTGTACAACTTAATTGTTATTTGCCTGTCCCTGGTTCTGAATCTCAAGTCATGTACATTGAAACCCACATCTTGTCAACTAACACAACCTGTGTGCAATATTTGCTGCAGTTTTTCCAAAACAATGAAATGGATGAAATAAAATCTTTATACTTACCAGAACGGATTTCACATGAATATTCCATTGGTTCCTCTCTGTATGGTACAACTGCAGTACCATTCCCAAGTTTTAGTGATGGAGACTTTTTTGTTAACCTGTAAAAGAAACAAAATAAGTGTACTGTATGTGTTTTACTACTGCGGCTCTGCAAAGCTATAGAAAACAAAACATACAACTAAAGTGAAGCAGCATAACCAACATGAGTACATACTCACTTTATGGTTTAACTATTAAGAAGTTTTGTGTCTCTGGCTGATGGATGTGGTGGTCTGGACAGACTCAGACTCAGTGGTGGCAGTGGCTAACATCAGTCCCAGTGGTAGTGGTCTGGGGGGTGGACAGACTCAGGCTCAGTGGTGGCTGTGGCTAACAGCAGTCCCAGTGGTGGTGGTCTGAGGGGCAGACAGACACAGGCTCAGTGATGGCAGTGGCTAACAGCAGTCTTGGTGGTGGTGGTCCGGGGTGGCACACCGCCTTTTAACAACTTCAGTTAAAACTAGCCAACATTAACCACATCATCATACTCATCACCATAAAGAAAGCTGCCCTCACAGCCATCGATGTCTGATGTCTGACCACTGGGAAATTATTTCTCCACTGTGTCATCATCTATGTCAGTGGTGTGCCATTTCAGGCAGCCACTGCAAGTGCCACCAGGATGGTCCATTTCCACATCACCAAAATCCACCATGACTAAGCCGGGTATGAATACCGAGGTTGTAGTCTGTGCTGGTATGTGCCTCTCATCTATTTTAATGAATGTTAAAAACTAACATTTGCAGGAGACAGGTTTGTCTGATGATCCCTGACTATTGCCCCTGCTGAGCTGAATACCCTCTCAACACTTGCACTGGAGGGTGGGCATGTGAGGTACTTCAGTGCCACTGCAGTCAGCTCTGGCCATTCACTGACCTTTCTACTCCAGTACAAAAGAGGATCTTCAGTTATTGTCAGATGCCTGTTTTCAGACAAATATGACTCAAACATTCTCTGTGCTGCACTAAGTCCAGTTCTTGATGCATCATCCTGTTCTCCCGAATCATTTATTTCACAAATACCCACTTGGGAGAAAGCCTCCCAAAGCGGGTTGACACCATCCACTTTGGATGACAGACCACCTGGAACTGCAGTCGCTTTGCCCTTGTAGGATATGCTTGATGGTCCTCCAGGTACACCTTCAGTCAGATTATGCTGCTGAGGTTTGCTGACCTTGGCACCCGACTTCTGTGCCCAATGAACCAAGTGCACCAGTTGATCACTGATATTTTTTACCTGTTCAGGCCCTCCCTCCAGTACTGATGCAATTCCACATTTGTTTCATGGGTCCAGAATTGTTGCTATGGCAAAGTTGTCACTACGCTGAATGCTCAAAATGTGATGATTCTGGTCAAATACTGTCAGCATGTATTGCAGCAACATACTGCTACCACTATCTCTGGCAACATCAAGGCTATGCTGTACATTCACCAGTGTCTGCCTCAGCACCCACAGCAGTGGAATTGATTGGCTAATGGAGGCAGATTGGCCACTCACTATCTGTGTGGCATGTTCAAAAGGCAGCAAAATTGTTATTACAGAGTCCATGAGGCGCCACTGTTCAGTAGTCATAGACATGGAGGCCCCGGAGCTGTCACGGCCAGTGTGCATCACAAGATATTCTGAGATGGCTTTGTATTGTTCATACAACCTTTCTGCCATGTATAAAGTGGAGTTACATCGGGTGACAACTTCCAGCTTCAAGCAGTGCTGAGGCATGCTGTTTTGTATCTGCAACTGCCGCAGTTGGTCGCGGGCGTTTCCAGATCTTGAAAAGTGAGAGCAGATACATTGTGCAACAGTCAGCATTTCCTTTACATCAGGGTGCTGCAGAAACTCCTGCACCACAAGATTTAAACAGTTGAGCCATGCATGGAACATGAAAAAAAACACTATTCATGATGCATTTCACCATATTTGACCCATTGTCACTTGCTGTGAACCCAGCTCTCAGGGACAGAGGGTTTAGCCATTTGTCAATTTCAGTCAGTACCACATCCAACATGTTCTCACCAGTGTGTAAACAGGCCACATTGCACATAGCAATTGTTGCATGTTGTCGAATTCCTGAAAAATTGCTACCACGGCAATCCACCTTACTGCACTGATTATTCACACTACCAACATCACAAACAACCCCCAGCACCTGCACCCAGTGTGCAGTTATACACAAATATGAACTCCCTGCTGTTTTGTCACTTGTCCACATATCCATTCTTAAATGGATGAATGGAGAGGAGGAATGTTGAAGGGCATGTCTTACTGAGTCAGACACAGTGCAGAACAACTTGGGGACAGCATGGGTAGAAAGTTATGTCCTGCATGGGACTTTCCATTTGGACAGGCACGTGCAGCAAACCACCGGAACCTGAATTCTCCACAAGGAGAAGGCAAAGATCAGTTGCCAGCATTTCCGCTTACAGCGGATTAAGTTCACATGACACTGTATGACTCGGGGGGGTACTTCAGCTTGTGCGCAAAACTACTCTGTAACGTGGGCTGACTTAAACGTTTTACATGGGGTGTGATCACAAATGGTTGTGCTCTGTGATGAATGGCATTGGCAGTTGGTGGAGTGTGGACATTTGATGAAAATAGTTGCAGAGGTGATGATGACAAACCCAGAAATGCAGTTATTTTGCCAGATTTGCCAACCGGGGTTGATGTAGACATACTGCATTCACCACCACCACTAAAACTGCTACTCTCACCAGCACTGGACAACATTTCAAAGTCATTATGGTCCTCCACCTTATGATGCCTGTAGTAATCCTCTGCTCTTATTACCTCACTACTGCACATGTTTAATTTACTACTGGACTTAACAGTCATGGAAGGGGATAACATGCTCGCTTTGGTTGCCGATGACAAGGGTGAATGCCCCACTGTGGTATTAGCTGCCAGATTGTGCTGGGACCACAGTTCCAAGTGCCTATTCTTAAGATGCATATGCTGTCTTCCTGTGCCCAGATGGCTCCCCTTTTTACCTCGACTCACACGCACATGGCAAACCTGGTAGATTGCAACTGACTCATCATTTGTATCTTGAACAGAAAAATACCAAACAAGGGATTGTGATGCTCTGCTTTTAACATGTCCATGATGTGGCTTATTTAAGTCTGTTATTTTAAGCACTGAAGTGGGGGGGCACGTGATGTTTTGGGCACTGCCCACCTGGACTGCAACTGACCACCATGACTACCTATCATATTTATTACTGGGTCATCATCATCAACTAAAACTGGTAGATCACAAGTTTTTACAGGGGGAGATTCCTACAAACAGACTCAGACACAGCCACTTTGAATTTCTTTTTCTCCAGTTCCCAACTGGAGTCAATTACATCATCATATTCATCAACGTCACACACATTCACATCTTCTGCATGGATGCTAGCATGTGGACTGCATGTTGCAACAACAGCAACATCATTGTCATCCTCACATTCATCATCAGCATCTACACCACCATCACCTGATATTTTTTCACCACACTGTGAATCACTGCATGGAAAATGCGTGACATTAACTGCCACGGTGGACGGAATATCACATTGTATGCTATCGTTAACATGATTATCAGAATCCTCAGGTTCAGTTACTGGGATATTACTGGGAAGTAGGACATCGTCTTTGCTGCCACTCACTTGCATTGCTTCACACTCAGTATTTTTGTATATGGTACTCTGGTCGGAATTAGAACTTGATGCAACAATACTAATACTACCATTACCACTAACACAAGTAACACTAACACCACCGGCTGGGAAAACATTATCTCCTCCAACTATGAGTGAAGCTACTGATTGGGCTGTAAAAAACATTGCAGGAGAAATACCTTTCCTCACATCAGCAATGCACTTCTGCGTCTGCGTACTACTACCACACCCACAGACTATCTTACTGCCAGCATTGCCATGGCGAGAAACAGCTTTGCTTGCAAGTCTCTTTGCAGGCATTTTGGGGATCAACCTCAATATTATAATCAAATTCAGATTTTGATGCGTTCACTCTCAGATTGGGAGGGGGGGGCGCTGGATGTGAAGCCAAAAAAAACAACTGTAGCTTTAGCAACAGATAACAGACTGGTCTGTCATGCAATGAAAACAACTTCAGTAACAAGTGGTGCTGATGAGGTTACAAAAACAATCCAATCTGGTAAAAAAATCCTTTTGCACGTGGGGGTTGGGGAAGCACTGACTACAGTGCAGAATTTTACAGCAGTACAAGCAGCAAAACAAAGAACAGATACCACGATCACAGTACAAAATCAAGCAGCTGCAGTGGATAGCAGGTTCACACTGCTGCGCCTGCAATTACACTATTCTGTGGCACAATAAAAGGTGTATTATTTGATGTCACGCAACACCGCACCCACACTCACACACACACACACACACACAGAACAGTTTGTCTACAAATCTGAACGAGTAATGCATAGCAAATGCAAAAGTTCAGTACTATGCCACATAGTCATGTAAACAACATGAAATTATGAACTGCTTCACCAGATCCACACAACAAACAGCAAGAAAATTTCAACTATTACTGATAATATTACTGTGTGTACATTAACACAGTTATATAACAAAAATATAACCAAAAAACAAAACAATCACTATTTCTCCAACTTAAATCTACCTACACCACAGATACGCCCCTCCCCAAAGCACACTTTCACTGTCTTTCACTACACACATTCAATGCTGTAAATTAACATTCAAAATACACACAAAAACAAAAGCTTGATGATATGAGCATAGGAGGGTTTCCTACATTAATGAACTAAAGTTGGACCCCCAAAAAATGCAAAAATGCTTTTAACAGCTTTAGAAGATTTCAATCACAGATAGCTATCAGATCACACTGTCTCCTACTACTTCCTACACATACTACCCTGAACAGTGTCTGTGCAGATCAATATAGAGCCCATGTGACCTGAAATTCCATGAATCACTGCAAAATTCACCTTGAGCTCAAAAGAAGGCGAAGTGAGGTGAAGTGCATTGTCCCCAATGCACTTTGCCTTAAATTTGGTGGAGTAGTGGTCTGGGGAGGCGGAGTAACATGAAGTCATAGTTTCCAATGGACTTTGTGTCCCTTGTCATAACTTGAAGTACTCTGCTTCACATTGTGGAGCAATCCGCGAATCCGACTTTGCTCAGTGAATCACTTTGTGGAGTGGATTGAGCCCACTTTGTCCACCACTATCCATAGGGACAGGAGGTGGGGGGAGGTGGAGACTGCCAACCTGGTGGAACTGGTGGTCCAGAGGCCCAGACAGCTGTTTGGGGAGGTGCAGGAAGGTGACATCCCATGCAGACAAGTGTAGGCCTCCATTGCCCGACACCTGATGTCCTGAACTCAGATTCACCAAGATAGGGAGAAATCCCGCCATCATTATGTGGACCTGCAGAGGTGTCAGAGCAGGCAGCTGGAGTGCTTTAAGTGCATGGTCCGGGATGGGACTGTGCCAGTGCCATGTAAGTTACTGATCTCCGCACAGTGGTGGCCATCTGTATCTGTGTGTGTGTGTGCAGGGTGTGTCTCAGCTCTTGCGATGTTTGCATCTGTGTGTTGCATTTTGTACCTGTGCGTGTGCTCTGCTAGACCACTGGTGCCACCACAGGTGTGTGTGTGTATGTCCCACCCTGGACCTTAAGCTTCTGTTGCTCACCCTCGATGAGGTAATTCATCCATTAACAAAATTCCAAACTTCTCTCTCAGCTGTGGAAAATTCCTCGGACCTATGGAAAACAGCCACCGACAGCCATCCATAAAAGTGGGGACAAGACGAATCACTCAAATTATCGCCCTATCTCCATAATGCCCCCACTCTCTAAGGCACTTGAGCGCATCATTGCTGATCAACTTACCGACCACTTGGATAAATACAATATACCTTGTCCACAACAACATGGCTTCCGGAAAGGTCACAGCACCACCACAGCCCTTCTTGAGTTCACTGGAGCTTTGCACAAATCCCTTGACAACGGCCTTCTCACAGGGGCCGTTTTCGTCGACCTCTCCAAGGCCTTCGATACAGTACACCATGGACTACTGATACAGCAACTACTGAATGCTGGGCTATCACCTGACTATTCTCTCTGGTTTAAAAGCTACTTAGAAAACCAGTCACAGAGAGTAAAAATTCCGGACGCTCTTTCTAACATCCTGCCTGTTCGCTCGGGTGTCCCACAGGGATCCATACTGGGACCCCTCCTTTTTAGCCTCTTCTTAAACTCCATCCCTTACCACTGCTCTAAGCAGATCATACTATATGCCGATGATGCTGTTATATTCTCCACTCACAAGGATCCTGCAACTCTTCAACACAACCTTCAACTTGGTTTCAGTTCTGTTGAGACATGGTTTCTAAATCATAAACTGGTCCTCAATGACAAGAAAACCAAATCTATGCTCTTCTGCAGTTCTCATAACCCACACAAGCTACACCACTTGGCTATCTCCACCACCCAGGGGAACACTCTAGATCAGGTGCGGTCCTTCAAATACTTAGGGATACAGCTTGACCCTAATATCTCCTATGAACTTCATGTAGATAATGTAGCTAGAGCTGCTAATACACGGCTTGGTCTCCTCTACAAACACAGACCACACCTCACTCCAGAAGCTTTGAAGGTTGCAGCCCTGAGCTCTGTGATCACTATAATAGACTATGGTCTCATCATTTATGGCTCTGCCACAACCGTAACCCTTAGATGCCTCTCAACTGCCTTAAATAAAGCATGTCGGCTCATCACTGGTGCTCACCATCTCACCCACACATGTGATCTGTACACTCAGACCGGCTGACTCCAAATATCAAACCACATAAAGTTTCTCACCTGCTCCATGGTGAAAAAAATCTACCTTGGTCTTGCACCTTCTGGGGTCTCAACTCTGTTACAGCACCAAATTAACAAATGGTGCCTTAGGAGATCCACACTACAGCTACTGAAAGTCCCCCACTGTCACACTTCACAGGGACAATGTCTTTTGCTTATCGAGCGCCACTCTGGTTCAATGGCCTCAGCCCAACCATCTCCTCTGCCCTAACTATTGGTATGTTTAAAACTAGGCTCCAGGACTATCTCACTACCAACAGCTCCTGTGACTGCCAACTTAACCTTGTTTCTCCACTTCCCTTTCTGCTCTAGTTGTCCCCTCCCTCCCTCCTCACTGGATTCTACCTCACATCTTGGTATACCCAATGCTGCACTTTTCACCCTCTCACCACCCTTCCTACATTCCTTCTCCCCCTTCCTCTCCCTATGACTCTGGCACTTATTATCTGTTGTCTATTTTCTCTGACAAATGTCGCTGGCTGCCTTGTTACAATGCTACCCTTGAACTGTATTCATCTGTACTCTGTTTACAATGTCCACATTGTTGTAATGTCTGTCTTGATGTTCCCCATAATTTGTATTTCTCTGATGTGGAACCTTTGTAAAAGAGCCAAGGCTCAAAGGTATTTGTAATCCTAGACTTGATAAATAAATAAATAAAAAAATGTATGTACCTCTCCACTGGCTCCCCACATGTGGGTACCCTGTCCTTTATTGTGTGCACAGTGGCTGCTCAGTGTGTCTATGAAGACCACCTGTCCAACCATGTGCAGGTCACAGGTGATGTTGCCATTGGGGATGGGACCTTGCAGTACTGGTGGTATGCCACTGGTGTCATGTGTGTGTTGCATTGTGTGGTGAACATGTGCCAATTCTGTATGTAATTCTGCTGTGCTGTTGCCTTGTACTGATGGACTTGTGCCCTTTCCACCCAACAGAGCACAGGACACCAGCTGAAAAAGGAGTTGCTGGTGGGACAGCCGCCACTCTAGGAGCCTGCAGGGACCACAGGAGGGTACCCACATGGCTCAGCCACAAAGGAGAGCAGTGATGGACCACAGTGTATTACATGAGTACTCTGTGTGGTTCTACAATGTTTTTGTTGTACCATTTGGGGGTTCTATGCCCTGCCAACATTGCTGTTGCTCTGGACATGGTGGTATGCACAGTACACTGTGCTGTGCTACTCTGTCCTGTACTGCACATGCTGGCAGCCATATGTGCCATGTCTCTGGCAGTCTAGCATCATGGTGTGCCCACCAATGTCTGTGGTTATGTGCAGGTCCTCTGCAGTTAAAGAACAGGGTTCATACTGGGACAGTGATGATCAGCCAAAAATCACATCATTTAAGGAACAGTAGCTGAACACTCACCACCCATCACATGTACACTGGAGTTGTGATAAATAAGACCCTGTATCATTGAAATCATCATAGGCCTGATGCAGTTTGGCTTATGATGGATCTTTTATCAATGCCTTTGATAATGGACTCATCATGGTCCTACATGCATCAGGCATCTGATGTTTTCAATGGTACGGGATATTAATTATCACTATCTCCAGTGTACGTATGGTACAGGCTAGTGAGTGCTTGGCTTCTGTTGTTTAACAAGTCCTCTGCATTGCCAACACATGCTGCAGTGTCCATTGTGTGCCTTTCTTGTCAGGCCTGGGTGTGTACTCTGGTTCTGTTGTTGTTTGTACATTGTTGGACCCCAGTGGGTTGGGGGATATGGGTCCTATTGCTGCACTGTGGCTACTGCTCGTGTTCCACTGACGGCATCTGTGCCACTGCACAGTGGTCCACCCATTGCAGCATATCTGTGTGGTTGGCCCTCCTCCCTGTCCTGCCATGCACTGCCTGTTCCACAGTGTGCCAGGTGCATGTACAACTAAAATGCCTGTACGTGGCACGTGCTTTGCTGTTGTACCTGTGTGCTGCTCAGGGTGTTTGCCCCTGTGTTGGTGTTTTGTTCCTGTGTGGGTGGGTTAATGTCCTATATGCATGAGCATCACTATACCTATCATGTTTGTGCATGACAGGGGTCCTGGTACTGTAGGTACATGACCAACATTATGCTGTGCCTGGTGGTGTCCCTGCATTCCTGCTGTGTGTTTTCTACTGTCCCAGTGGTGAGCCTTGCCTCATGCCTTGCTATGCCACTGTACTGGCTAACTGCCATCATAGGTTGTGGTTGTTGTTCCCATTTATCTGGTGGTTGCTGACTCTTGTTTTTACATGACTGTGTTTCCTTGGCCAGCATGTCCCATCATGTGTCATCCCATGTGTGTGTGTGCACTGCCCGATTGTCATTTACATCTCAGGCTATGGCTGTCTGATTGCACTGTATCACTGTAAGTGCTGCAGAGCTGTGTGGTGTCCACTGTTCTGTGGTGTTGTTAGCATACATCCATCCATCCGCATGTTTGCGTAACTTAGGTGGTTCATTCAGCCTGTGGCATCCTGCCTTTCCCTATAGGTATGTGTCAGGTGTGCTTCTGTATTGGTCTATAGTGCCACATGGGCATGGTTGTTTGAACATGCTGTCCACCCTTTGTTTGCATTCTGGAGTTACATTGTGCCTCCTTTCCTGTATCCCATCCTGACATGATCCCCCTTTCTCCTATAGGTCCACACTATTCTTCACTTTGGGCCACCCATCCTGAAGAGACTGAGGGGAGTGATGACCTTCTCCGCTGACTGGTTTGACAACAGCGGACCATCATTGAGCAGCAGGCTGTACTGATTTCTGAAACATGGAGGGTTGCATCCATTTTGGAGGAGCGGCTGCCAGCACCCTTGGGACCATGATGCTGCCTATTTTCCTCTTTCATGCTTTTCCTCCTGCCCCCATCTCCATTTGCCTTGCCTCATTACTTCTCTGTTCTGTGGCCCCCTTTCCTTTCTGTATCCACTTTCCATTCCTCTTCCCTCCATTTCTCCTGCCTATGTACATACTATATATATATATATATGTAAAGATGTTCTTCTTTGGATTGTTTATATCATGTTTTCCATCGTAGTTTGCCCCATCTGTTTCTTGCCATTTTTGCTCCTTGTTTTTTGCTCTGCAGTCCTCCTTTAGATTTTATCCTGTAGTTTGATGCTGTATTTTCCCATTTTGTGTTCTCTTTTACTGTCATTGTTGTTGTTGTTTTCCTGCCATACTTGTTACCTTTTTTGAACATACTTTATATGTCATAACTTCTTTGTGTCCTCTGTCTTTTTTGGGTGCTAGGGTTTTCTGGTGGTTTGGTACTGTTCACTGGTTGTAACATGTGGGTCCAGGTTGTTCCTGGGCATTCAAACATACTGCACTGGTGTCTGCTTTTGTGTTCACATTCAGGACTGTTTTTCTTTGCCTGTTTTCCTGGGCAGGCTGTTTCACCTCTGCACTTTGTTTCTGTCAGTGTCTGCACTGCTGCCTGGGAGCTATATTCAGTGCAGTCTTATTTGGTATATTCAATACTGTCTTACTCTTGATCTGTTTTTACCCTGCACTCTGTGATAGAATCTGTATTAGTAGAAGGTAGATTATTGTGATTGTAGTTACCTTTTGATGGTAAGGATAAAGAGGTGAGATAGAAGTGTATGTATTTTCAAACATTATAGAGGAACAGTGGCAGATTTTAGGACAGTAAATTAATAAAAGAGAACTAGGAGAGCTTCAGTAGCAGACAAGTAGTGGAATAGCAGTATAACTGCAGTATAATGTGAGGGAGTGGTGCTGATGCAGTGGCTGTGGGGCAGCCATATTCAGGCAGATCTTTTGGACACTGAGGTGCTGCCCTATCTGCATGTATCTTTCTGGACTGCGGATGAGGTAGCCAGACTCAGAGCGGAAGTAAACTGGGTCAGGTACCATCACCCCTATCCAGAGACCACTCAGTCCAATGCAGCTGCCTCAAAGGATGCCGAGAACGAGGAGTACTTGGATGACAGTGGCTCAGGGAGGGTTAGACCAGTCAGGCAGAGGCACATCCCAGATCCTATTCCACTCAAGAACTCATATGCCACACTGCCAAACAGGGACAACCACATAGAGGTACCCAGAGAAATGGAAGGAAAGGATGTGGAGGTTAGCCAAGTGCAAAAGATGGAGATTAGCCCAGGAGGTGGATAGGCAGAATAGGGGCAAAATTCAGCAGAAAGGCAGACAGCAAGGTGAACCAGGGATAAGGACAACCAAGGAAGGGCTGGAGTAGAACAGCAGAAACAGCCTAGGGAGGTCAAATCATGGAAAGTCATGTGTGCAAATGCCAGGAGCCTTAGCAACAAGATGGAAGATCTGGAGGCTGTCATGGTGCAGTCAGACCTGGACATTGTGGCCATCACTGAAACCTGGTGTAATGATAACCACGACTGGGAGTCGGCGATACCTGGCTACAACATATTCAGAAGAGACAGGGCAGGCAGGAAGGGAGGAGGAGTGGCACTGTATGTGAAAAGTGACATAAGGGCCACAGAGATCCAGGAGGAACAAAATGGGGAGAGATACTGTGGGTTAAGCTGGAAAGGAAAATGGGGCCAGCCATCCGCACAGGTGTGGTCTATAGACCACCAGCCCAGGAGGAAGAAACAGATAGGGAGCTGATGCTAGCCATCCAGAGGATGGCAGACAAGGGTGAGGTAGTACTGGTTGGAGACTTCAATATTCCAGACGTGGACTGGAGCATCCCAACAGCAGCAGCATCAACTAGGAGCAGATTTATCCTGGACTCCCTTCAGGGTGCCTTCCTCAAGCAACTGGTCATGGAACCAACTCGGCAGAAGGCAATACTGGACCTTGTGCTCACAAACAGGGACAGTGTGATGGGGGTAAGAGTGGGGGGACACCTGGGGAACAGTGACCACCAGTCACTGTGGTTTGAAATCACAGAAAGAGCAGAACCTAACCACACAAAAACACGTATCCTGGATTTTAGGGGGGCAAACTTTGGGAAAATGGGGAGATACTTGAAAGAGGCATTAAGGGGAATGGGGCAGGAATCAGGGGTTGAGGAACAGTGGGAAGTATTTAAAATGGGGATTACAAGAGCAACAGAATTATGTATTAAGCAGGTTAGCAAGAGGAAAAGGAAGAGGAGACCATTATGGTTTTCCAAAGAGGTAGCAAAGAAAGTGAAAGCCAAAAGATTGCATTCATGCAATATAAAAGACACAGGCAGAAGGGTTGGGGAGAAGTACCAGGAGAAGCAAAGGGAGGCAGGGAGGTCAGTAAGGAAGCCAAAGCTCAGACAGAAGGACACATTGCAAAATCAGTGGGTAGAGGGACAAAACCTTTACAGGTACATAAGTGAAAAAGAAAGGCAAGGGAGGATAGTGATACTGAGAGGGGAGGATGGGGGCTGTGGGAGGATGACAGCAGTAAAGCTGACATATTGAACAGGTATTTCTGCTCAGTCTTTACTAAGGAGGAGGGTAATGGGTCTGAATGGAGTACAAGGGGTGAGAATGGTGCAGAAATGGACACAAGTCCCTTTACACGTAGAAAGGGTCCTGAAGGAACTGGAAGTAGTAAGAGTTGATAAAGCAATGGGGCCAGATGGGGTGCACCCAGGGTCCTTAAAGAACTAAGAGAGGTGGTGGCTGAACCTCTTGCTATCCTGTTTAGCGATCACTAGAAACAGGAGGTACCCAAAGACTGGAGGATAGCAGATGTAGTCCCCTTATACAAAAGTGGGAACAAAGAGGAAGCGGGAACTACAGACCAGTCAGCCTCACCTCGGTAGTGGGGAAGATCATGGAAGCACTACTGAAGGAGAGATTGGTGGAACACCTGGTTGTCAATGGACTACAAGACCCAAGGCAGCATGGTTTCACCAGGGAAGAGTCATGTCAGACCAACCTCATTGAATTTTTGACTGGGTGACTAAGGAGGTGGATCAGGGGAGGCAGTGGACATGGCCTATCTGGACTTCAGCAAGGCTTTGACACTGTGCCACATAGAGACTATTGCACAAACTGGGAATATGGGTGTGGGCAGGACAGTAGTGCAGTGGGTAATGCTGGCTGGGCAGCAGGACACAGAGGTGGTGGTAAATGGCTGTCACTCCACAGAGGAAGAGTGACCAGTGGGGTACCACAGGGATCAGTGCTGGGACTGGTACTATTCAATATCTTCATCAGTGACATTGCACAGGACCTAGAAGGCAGAATTTCACTGTTCGCTGATGACACAAAGCTCTGTAACAGAGTAGACACACCAGAGGGTGTAGACAGAATGAGAAGGACCTGCAGAAACTTGAAGAATGGTCAGGGGTTTGGCAGTTGAAATTCAATGCAAGGAAGCAAAAATAATGCATATGGGGCACAAAACCCTGGCACAATATATCAGTTGGGGTGAGGATATAGCATGCACCAAGCAGGAAAGGGATCTTGGAGTTATCATCTCTGATGACCTCAAGGCAGGGAAACAGTGTGACAAGGCAGCAGGTAAAGCAAATAGGATGCTGGGATGCATAGGCAGGGGCATCACCAGCAGGAAAAGGAGGTCATAATTCCCTATACAAGACACTAGTGAGGCCGCACCTGGGTACACTGTGCAGTTCTGGAGACCTTACCTCACGTAAGGACATAGACAGGAGTAGAGAAGGTTCAGAGGAGGCAAAGATGGTGCATGGATTGCATCACAAGTCTATGGAGACAGGTTGAGAGCACTGAACATGTACTCCCTGGAGGAGAGGAGGAGAGAGGGATATGATAGAGACATACAAGTATTTTACAGGGAGGAACAGGGTGCAGGAATGCACTATTTTAAGCGAAAAGATGTTCCAGGACTAGAGGTCATGGGATGAAGTTGGAGGGAGGACGATTCAGAGGAAACGTGAGGAAGAATTTCTTCACAGAACAGGTGGTGGACAAGTGGAACACCCTGCCAGAGGAAGTGGTGGGGGCTGAAACAATCACGGGATTTAAGAATGCATGGGATAGACATAAAGGAATTCTGGAGGTCAGGGGTAAGGGGCAACAGACTTCCTGGAAAACATAAACTGAACTTACAAACTTAAATGGGCAGACTGGGTGGGCCATAAGCCCTTATCTGCCGACACTGTCTATGTATCTAGGCCCCATTTTCCTGATTTCTTTGCATACTACATTCAGTGGGTTTACCACCAGGCTATTACTTTTGAATATAGCAGGCTATTTGCTCTAGACTAATTTTCCTGTTGGGCAGTGCTAACGTAGGCCTAGGGCAAAGTTTTTAATATTGGGCCCCATTCTCAAAATCTCAGGAACCACACAAGCTAGAAAGAAAATTCAAATTTATGGATTTCATAGCTTTCCAATCTAGTTCTGTGCTTAGTGCCCCTTAGAGGTGAGTAATAAGCTCCCAGTCAATGTTCAACTGGTACACAGACAGGCACATCTCTTTGAACTGACAAAATCTCCCCAAAGTAAAGATACTGTGGTGGGAGCGTGGACCACACAGCTGGCCATGTCTACAGGGTAAGATAATGATGCAGCAGGCCTCTGCACATAATAGTGTACAGAAACAGCATTTTCTTATACAAGTTAACATCAGGAGGCATTAACACACATGAAAGGGTGGTGAAAATGCTGTCTGATATTATCCAGTCATAACCACAGAAGATGGAGCATGGGGCCTGCAGTCAATGTTTCAATTGGTACAAAACAGGCAATCTCTTTGAACCAACAAAATCTCCCCAAAGCAAAGATATTGTGGTTGGAGCATGCGACCCACACAGCTGGTCAGGGTCTACAAGGTAAGATAATGATGCAGCAGGCCTCTGCACATAATAGTGTACCCGATACATAATTTTCTTATGCCAGGGTAACATCAGGACACATTAACGCATGTGAAAATTAACAATTGGAACACTAATTCACAAGTATCTCAGGAACCATACAAGCTAGAAAAAAAATTCAAATTTCTTCTGTTTCATGGCTTTCCAACCTAGTTATTGGACTAAGAAATTTTTCAATGAAAAGTTTGTATCTTGAACCGTTTTTGAGATACAGGCCCAAAAGGTGTCACGGGCGCCGCAATGTTATCCTATGAGAAAATTTCAGAACTTCAGAATGCTGTAACTATGGCCCTGTTTATTGTTTTAGTACCAAATCACCAAAAGGCACATCTGTGACAGTAGGGCTTGCCACCATGAAAATTTCAGGCCAATAGCACAATCCACATTGCCACAATGATGTGACGAAGAAAACAACCACTGCAGTGTTATCCTATGGGAAAAAATTCAGTATTTTGGAATGCTGTAACTATGGGCCTGTTCAACATTTTCAAACCAAACAACTAAAAGGCACATCTGTGGCACTAGGGCTTGCCACCCTGAAAATGTCACGCCAATATCACAATCCAACTTTCCACAATCAAGTGACAAGAAAACAGCATTTAACAAAATTTGATTGTGCAGTGTTTGCGCGATCACTTTCATGTTTGCGCGATTCTCCTCTCTCTATAATGGAAATGATGGCGTGCGCAAAAAAATGTTAGTGTGGTTACTTCTTGGAGTTAGTGTGATTGTTTGCATGCAAAACAAAATGTTAGTGCAGTGCAAAAATTAAACATTTTTAAAAAACACATTTCCAGACTAGATCCTGGAAAACTAATACCAGGGACTTGTTCCTCGCGGCCTGATTAGGTAAACCCAATGGCTGGTGTCTTCTAAAATGCAGTATTTTTTGAATTACAGTGTTTTTTTTTTCTCTTGCTAACTGAAAACAAGATGGTGGCAGTACGACAACATTTTTGGGCAAACTTGATATAAAAATGTGATTGCGATAGTTTTTGCAGTGCACATATAAATGTTCCCATAGGCTATAATGGGAAATGAAAAAATGGCATAACTTTTGAACGGAGAAATATACTTTCACCAGATCTTCAAAAGGCACCAGTGCAGCCCAAGGCACATACAGACAACCCAATCTAAACCCTGTAAATTGCATTTTTTGTGCATTATGGGTGGGCAAAGAAATCTCAACTTGTGGAATTTTCACTTTTTGAGTGCACTACAGTTCCACAACTGTACATCTGACCAACATGAAAATTTTCAGATCTGGAGATCTATGATCAGTCTTTTGTACATTCTATATTTCAGGCAAATCAGACAAATGCTTCAAAAGTTATTAATGTGCAAAATTGAGGTTTAACATAGAAATGGCTATGCAACCCTAACTATAGTGGCACTATCATGCCACTATAATATACATCATCATTTAGGGTTGTCATTACAGCGACAGAAGTTTGAAAATGCGATGTTAGGGTTCCCAACCCTACCACCCCACCCCCCACATTCCACATACAAACAGGCATCAGGGTGTGCCTTGGGGTCATCAGCCCTAACTCTATACTGCCTCCTCATTCATATATAAACAGTGTATAATGCCCAGGTTTCATTGGACAACATGTACATTTCCCTATGGTATAAAGTGTGATCAATCATTAGTAAGAGGGGTGTATCAGAAGGTCAGAGGAAAGGAACATAGATAGAAACCCCAAAGCAGTAGGTAAGGCTAGGGGGTGTTAGGGTGTATTAGTAGGGTATCACAAGTCGTAAGAGGGAGTAATAATCCTCTGTACAAGACATTGGTTAGGCTTCATCTGAGTACTCATGCAGTACTGGAGGCCACACCTTCACAAGGACATTAACCAAATTGAGGCAGTCCAGAGAAGGGCAACAAAATGGTGGGGACTGCATCAGAAGACATATGAGGACAGATTAACGGAGCTCAATATGTATACCCTTGAGCAAAAGGAGGGAGAGAGGTGATATGATCGAGACATTTAAACACCTTAAGGGCATAAACAAGGTGAAAGAGTCTAACATGTTTAAATATAATAAAAATAGCAGGACAAGAGGACATAGCATGAGATTAGAGGAGGCCGATTAAGGGGAATGTGAGGAAATTCTTTTCACAGAAAGGGTGGTAGATGCATGGAATAGCTTACCACAAGAAGTGGTGGCTATGAATACAGTGCAGGGCTTCAAACAGGCATGGGATAGGCATAAGGGAGCAATACAAATGACTATGAATAGATAGGTCACTGACAGAGCAAAGGCCGATGGCACATTTATAAGGTAGAAAAGAAATGGGCAGACTGGATGGGCCTTTCGGTCCTTATCTGCCGTCAACTTCTATGTTTCTATGTTTCTATGTTTCAAACAGCTGAGGTAGTTAAGATACAGAGGAGGAGAAAAAAAAAGGAATAGGTGGAATAACTGGGGAATAGCTGGAAGAAGTCTTTTAAGATTTCTTAGAGAGTGAATGGACAGGGGCAGTATGAGGCAAGCTAAGCACATGCAGCTAGGAAACTAGTCAGAAGTTAAGAGTAGCAGTTGCAGGTGTCTCTGACATGTTGTCTGAGTAATGTTTTGAAGGTTGCCATTTTAACAATAGTTGAAAGCTTCAGGGATTTTTGAAGGTTGTTCCATAGGGCTGGGAGGGCATAGAAACATAGAAACATAGACTTTGACGGCAGAGAAGGACCGCTTGGTCCACCTAGTCTGCCCATTTCGCTACTTACAGGATCAGCTGCAGATCCTAGTTAACCAACAGCCTATTTCTTCCTGCCCCCCACAAGAATTGCCTTACATTTGTCCCATGCATTCTTGAATATTCCCACAGTTTTAGACCCCACAACCTCCTCAGGAAGCCTGCTCCATGCATCCACCACCCTCTGTGAAAAAATACTTCCTCACATTGCCCCTGAGCCGTCCCTATCTTCAAATTGTGTCCCTTGTTCTTGCACATCTCTTTTCTGAAAGATGCTACCTTCTTGGACTTTGTTGATTCCACTGAGGTACTTAAAAGTTTCTATCATGTCCTTCCTCCAAGGGTATACATATTAGGCTTATTTAGTCTCTCTCCTCATATAGCTTCTCTTGCAGACCCTGCACCATTTTAGTTGCCCTCCTCTGGACTGCCTCCATCCTGTCTATGTCCTTGCAGAGAGGGGATCTCCAGAACTGGATCCAGTACTCCAGATGGGGTCTTACCAACTGTCTGTACAGAGGGATGACAACTTCCTGTTTTCTGCTGGTGAGGCCTCTCCCTATACATCCCAATATCCACCCAGTCCTCCCTACTGCCTTCTCACATTGCTTGCCAAACTTAAGATGATCTGATATGATTACCCTCAGGTCCCTTTCCATTTTTGTTGTTGTTACTACCCCCCCCCATTGTGTACTCTTCCCCTGTGTTTTTGTTTCCCAGGTGCATTATTTTGCACTTTATTGCACTGAATCCAAGCTGCCATACTTATGACCATTACTCCAACCTTGTCAAGTCCTTTCTCATGCTTTCCATGCCTCCTTGTGTATCAACCCTGTTGCAGATCTTTGTGTCATCTGTGAAGAGGCATACTTTTCCTTCCAGTCCCTCTGCAATGTCACTTATAAAGACATTAAAAAAGGACTGGACTCACTACTGAACCCTGTGGCATGCCACTAGTAACCCCCCTTTCTTCAGAGTGGACTTCGTTTACAATTACCTTCTGTGTCCTGTTGTCCAGCCAATGTTTTACCCAGGCTACCACCCTGGGATCCACCCCCAGGCTGGATAATTTGTTTATTAGTCTTTTGTGTGGGACTGTGTCAAATGCCTTGCTAAAGTCTAGGTAGGCCATGTCCACAGCCCCTCTCTGGTCTACTACTTCGGTCACCCAGTCAAAGAAATCAATTAGATTCATCTGACATGACCTTCCCGCTGTGAACCTATGCTGCCTTGGATCCTGTGCCCCACTTGCCTCTAGGTACTCAACAATTAGTTCCTTCAGAAGTGATTCCATCACTTTCCCTATCACAGAGGTCAAATTGTCAGGTCTGTAGTTTCCTGCCTCTGTCTTGCTCCCACTTTTGTGAAGGAGAATCACATCTGCCTTCCTCTAGTCCTCAGGTACCACACCATCCTCCCATGATTTGTTAAAAAAGGGTAGTCAGTGGTGTCACTAGCTCTCCCCTCAATTCTTTAAGAATTCTGGGGTGAATCCCATCAGGACCCATTCCTTTGTCCACCTTCAGTTTTAGGAGTTCTTTCAGACCCTTTCTTCTGTGAAAGGATTGGGATCGACCCTCAATCCAGAGTGTTTCTGTTAATTGGATTAGGTACTTCCCCCTCCTCCCCTTTTGTGAATACTGAGCAGAAGCATTTTTTCAGTATCCCTGCTTTTTCACAGTCCCTCTCTGCCCACCCACTGTCCATTCTATTCAGCCTCACTATCCCTCCCTTTGTCTTGCTACACTCCCTGATGTACGTATAAAAGGTTTTATCCCCCTTTTTTATTGAGTTGGCTATCTTTTCCTCAGTTTGGGCCTTTGCTATTCTGACCTCTCTCCCTGCTTCCTTCTGCCTTAACTGGTACAGTACTCTGTCCTGCTCCTTCTGTGTTTCCTTACGCTTCTTAAATGCTATCTTTTTCTCCCTAACCTTCCCTGCTACCTCTTTTGAGAACCACAGTGGCTTTTTCTTTCATTTTGATTTGTTTATTTGCTTCACACAAAAGCTTGTTGCCTCTGTGATGGCAGTTTTGATGTTTCCACATTGTTGCTCCACCCCTCCTTCTTGTCTGTTTGCTAGTGCTTTTCTAAGGCACTCTCCATCTTGCCAAAGTCAGCCCTCCTGAAGTCCAGTACCCTCACTTTTGTATGGCTTGACTCTGTAGCTGAGTTTATCATGAGCCACACTGTTTGGTGGTCACTTGTTCCCAGATGTCTACTCACTTCTAGATCTGAGATCCTCTCACTGTCCCCATTTGAGAGTACGAGGTCTAAGATTGCTCCCTCATGAGTGGGTTCCAAAACTAGCTGTCTGAGGCATGCCCACTGTAGGGCATCGAGAATGGGCCTGCTCTTGGATGTGGCTACAGTAAAGGTGCTCCAGTTGTCCATCAACAGCATCACCCTTGCTCTGTCTTCTTAAGGATGCCTTCTATCATATCCTTATCCATTCCTCCCCTGAGATGGGGTCTGTATACAACCCCTGTGTGGATTGTGGTGCCATTTCTAGTCTCTAAGGTGACTGACAGTGCCTCCTCTCTCCTCCCTGTTTACTTTTTGTTCCATTGCTTTTATCCTTCCCTACATGAGAGCTACTCCTCCCTCTTCTCCATTCTGTCTCTCCTGTAGGTTGTGTACCCTGGTATGTTAACATCTCAGTCATGGTTCTTTGTGTGCCATGTTTCTGTGACTGCCACAATATCCAGGCATCCCTCTTCCATCAAGGCCACCAGTTCAAGGAGCTTGTTGCCCAGACTACAGGCATTGGTACTCATTACCTTCCATTTCTTGATGGCCTTACCCCTTTTTGGCCCATCCCTGTCCTTATTGCCTTTGTCATTTTCTCCATTTACCCCTGCCATTCTCGCTATTGATGTCTCTATCTTGGCGTTTACCTCACTACCCTGAATTTTTTTGGGGGGGCTAGTATTTCCCTACTCCTTTCTGGTGTCTCCCCCTTGGCTAGTTTAAATGCTTGTCAATGAAGCATTTAAACCTATCACCTAGGATCCAGGTTTCCCCCCCTGGACAGAGGCATGGCTTATAGATGATAACCCAAAGTGTGTTCAAGATCTAGGAATGTTGAGTGATATGTACTGTAAGAGTGTTTCCTGAGGGAATAACTTCCAGCAGTGCTGGTTAAGAGGCTAGATATGTACTGAAAGAGCTTACCAATTAGGGCTCTATAGGTCCATATTGCTGCAGTTTTACTCTCCTGGGTTTTAGGGACTGCCAACCAAAGAAGACCATGAAGGAGTAGTGGTGAGTCTTGTACAGAGCACCAGTAACGAGTCTTAGTGCCCTATTGTAGAGGGTGTCAAGATTGACCAATACTGCATGGGCCATGACTATATAGAAGGTATGCATAATCCAAGAGGCAGAGGAATGTGGATTGCACTAATCTTAGTTTAGCTTCCTGGGATAATAAGTTTTTGATTCTGAAGAAAAAGTTCTAGTCTTTGCTTTAACTTTTTAGACAGTTCTTCTATGTGGACTGTATAGGAGAGTTTGTGATCAATCCAGAGTCCTAAATACTTGAATTTGTCTACTAGTTCAGTTCCCCCTAGGAGGGATGTTATTTGCTGCTGGGCTCGCAATAACGGGGAACTGACCAAGCCGAGTTTAGGGGAAAATATCATAGCTTTTATTTTCTTGGCATTCAGCAAAAGTTTGAGATTCAAGAGATTTTTCTGCAATAAGTTGAATTCTTGCTGTAGTGCACTGCAGACAAGTTTAAGGGAGGGTCTGGCACCATAGAGAACAGTATCATCAACAAATAAGTGAATACTTGCTTGGTTGATACCCGCATTAATATTGTTAATATGTATTACAAATAGTAAAGGTCCTTGTATTTAACCCTGCTATACACCTCTGAGAAGTGTTTTCAATGGTGACAAATCCCCTTGTACCTTGATTTGCTGTTTCCTCCCTATAAGGTAACCTGAAAATCATTTGAGAGCAGTGACATCGAGGCCAATACCTTGTAGTATGGTCAGCAGTAGGTCGTGGTTTTCTGTGTCAAACACTTGATTAGGTCAAAGAATAAGTTGCTCACATGAAGTTTAGAGTCAAGTGCCAAGTGCCAGCCATTTGTTATTTTGGCTAAAGCAGATATCATGCTGTGATTTTTTCTGAAACCAGAGTGAAGGGGGTTAAGCATATCAAATGATTCTAAATAGTTTTGTATTTGTGTATTGACTAGTTTTTCGAGGAGTTTAGATAGGATGGATAGGAGAGATATTGGTCATATAGGAGAATGGGGTGAGAGTTAGGACAGATGACCCCAAGGCACACCCCAATGTCTGTTGCTGTGTGAAGGGTGGGAGGCTGGAGGGGTAGAAGGGTTGAAAACTCTAACATCAAATTTCCAAACTTTTGTCACTGTAATGATTACCCTATAGAGATGCAGCAAATTTAAATCCACAGAGCTGAGTGATGCGCCAGTGGCCGCCGCATTAGTATTGATGCTGACAGGTGGTCCATTGATGAGTGCTCACTTCACCTTGTGATTATGACTTGACTTTGCATTGTTATTCCACCTTAATGAGAAGTAAGGTGGAATGACAACAATAGGCACTTAAGGCGGCCTCCCCACACACATCACATGGCTTACAGTACTGTAAGGCACATGCTTTAGCCAGGCAGGAAGAAAGTGAGTCATACCAGCAGATACTTTCACTTTCTCCTTTGTAGAGGTAGAAGGTTGAAGGATAGTGTAGGAGAAGAGTGTTTATTTGTTGCTTAACTTGCTTTCTTAAACTTCATAAAAACCAACAGCTTTTTTAAAAGCTAATGCTTTAGTTTTTGTTGTACTGTTTTGTGAGTTCTTTTTTGTGACTGATTTATTTGTTTTATAAATTTTGTTTTCTGTAAGTACATGTGTGTCTGTGTGTGACTGTGTGTGTGTGCATGTGTGAGACAACTGTGTGTGAAGTCAGTCATCATCATCACGTGACACATCGAGTGGAGAGGGAAGGAGAGCTTTTTTAGGTTATGGACCAGGGACAGTCTGTGGCCCGTGGTGACCAGTGGGGAGTGCAGACATGTGGGGGTCAGCATGGGCAGGTGTCACTGGTCAGCTCCAGATTATTTGGTCCTGTCCCCCCCGGAAGCAGCAGCACCACCACCAGTGCCACCGCCACATTCAGAATGTCCGCCGCCGCTACCACCACCACCACCACCTTCTGTACCAGCTGCAGGAGCTCCAGCAGCACCACCTCCCACTCCACAGCAGCAGGTGGAGCCCCCCCAAGTGCGTGACAGTGCTGCCGACAATACATCTGCCCCTGTTGTGCCTGGTCCCTCCTGCAGCTGGATAGTCTGGCAGTTTTTCAACTGTGTCAGGGGGACAGGAGCATTGTGGTGTGCCTGCTTTGTGGAGTTCAGGTGTGCTGTGGCCCTGGGGGGACACATCTAGGGACTGGGAGCCAGAGGACACACATGCTTAACTACCACAAGGTGGAGTGGCAGGCTGTCACAGAATGGTCCAGGCCTCCACCTGCTGGCTCTTCTGTGGTAGTGGCAGTGGGTGCTGCTGCTGTGCATTGCCAGAGCAGGAGGAGGGCCACAGCAGGAGCTACTCCTCCACCACTACCCCCACTACTGCCAACAGCGCCACCCTCACCACCACCACTACCTGGCTTTTCTCCCACAGCAGTGGACCCCTCCACAATGCCTGCAATGCAGTCAGAAATAGCAATGCTGTGGGCTGCAATGGAGGAAAGCAATCAGGATGGGTGCTGTCCAGCAGCAGATGGAGATGATTGAGCAAGAGCAGCTGCAAGTAGTGTTGATGCTTCATCTGCTGCTGGAAAATCATGGGATTGAGCATTAGGTTTTGTTTTCTGCACACCTCCCCCAACTGCTGTACTGTTTTGTGTTTTGTTTGTTTGATACCAGACAGAGGGAAGGCCACAGTATTAGTTTAAAGGGAAGCAGTCAGCAACAGGAGCACCTGCATCCTGCCCCCTGCAAGGCTTACCCTCTGGTTAAGCCTTTTAAGTATGTTGCGGCATTTTTCTCACGCCGCAACATACTTTGTTGTAATAAAAGAACATTAGCACCCAGAAGTATGGGTAATGTCTATGGGGCTCCATTATGTGTAAGGTGCAACGGCAATGCCCATGCATTTCAATACAAAAGTATTTGAAGTGCATGGTGCATCTCTGCCGCACCTTTCCTTTGCACATAATGGGGCCTCCATAGCATCCACCATCCATCTGGGTCACTGACCTTCTTTATTAAAATAAAGTACTTTATGGCACGAGAAAATGCTGCAATGATACTTAAAAGGTTTAACCTGAGGGTAAGCCTTGCACTGGCAGGACGTAGGAGTTCCTGTTGCTGACTGCTTCCTTTTAAATATATACATGCACATACAGTCATACATGCTCCTTAAATGGGTGCCTTGCCTCCAGGGTTATCTTTCTTGCTTCACTTGTCCTTACATTCCATAGTGCAATACTTTTCTGGCAAAAATGCTCATAATTTCAGTAAACCGGGTCCCAGAGGACTTCCTATTCTAAAGAGCTGCCCATGTTCCACCACCATGCTCAGCAATGTTATGATGTGATGCCAGGGAGAGCATGGGGGTGTGCTTTATTATAGTGAATGGCTGGCAGCTTTCCGAATGTTTCTTTATGTTATAATGGTCAGTTTGTGGTGAAACATGGGCACGTTTCCACTAACAAGGCTTCTGTTAGTTTAAACATGCCCACATTTCACCATAACATTGCTGAGCGCAGGGGCAGAACTTGGGCAGCTCTTTAGAACGGGAAGTCCTATGGGACCCAGTTTACCGAAATTATGAATGTTTTTACCAGAAAAGTATTGCACTATTTAAGGACATGTGGAGCAACAAAGGTTCCCCTGGAGGTTAGGCATCAATATATTGGGTGCAATACCACCCATAACTACGTAACTTGGTGAATCTCTTTAAAGCAGCAGTGCAACAATCTGTTGAAAATGTTGACCTATACTTTTTTATGCTATTTTACATTGCCACTTTACTTGGATATGGTACACTAGTTGGAACTAGAACTTGACGCAACGATACTAATACTACCTCCACCACCACTAACACCAATAACACTAACACCACCAGCTGGGAAAACATCATCTCCTCCAACTATGAGTGAAGCTACTGATTGGGCTGTAAAAAACATTGCAGGAGAAATACCTTTCCTCACATCAGCAATGCACTTCTGTGTCTGCGTACTACTACCATGCCCACAGACCTTTTTACTGCCAACATTGCCATGGCCAGAAACAGCTTTGTTTGCAAGTCTCTTTGCAGGCATTTTGGGGGATCAACCACAACTATTATAACCAAATTCAGATTTTTATAAGTTCACTCTCTGGTTGGAGAGCCAAATAAACAACAGTGGCTTCAGCAACAGATAAGAGACTACTCTGAGACTGTCACAGAATTAAAACAACTTCAGTAAACAGTGGTGCTGATGAGGTCACAAAACAATCCAATCTGGTAAAAATACCTTTTGAACGTGGGGGAGCACTGAATACAGACAGTGCTGATTTTACAGCACTACAAGCAGCAAAACTAAGAACAGATACTACGATAGCAGTACAAATCAGGCAGCTGCAGTGGATAGCAGGTTCACACTGCTGCACTTGCAATATACACTAGTCTCTGCACAATAAAGGTGTATTATTTGATGCACGCAACACTGCACACACAGAACAGTTTGTGTACAATGCTGAATGAGGAATACGCCACAAATGCTAAAGTTCAGTACTATGCCACGTTACATATTGTAAATTTGTAATGTAAGCAACCTGAAGTTATGAACTGCTGCACCACATACACACAACAAACAGCAAGAAAATGTCTACTATTACAGACACTATTACTGTGTGTACATTAACACAGTCAGTCGTATAACCAAAAAATAAAGAAATCACTATTTCGCCAACTTAAATCTATCTACACCACAGATATGCCCCTCCCCAAAGCACACTTTCACTGTCTTTCACCACACACACTCAGTGTTGTAAATTAACATTCACAATCCACACAAAAACAAAAACGCTCGATGATATATGCACAGGAGGGTTTCCTACAATCGATGAACTAAAGTTGGATCCAAAAAAAAAAAGCAAAAATGCTTTTTGAACAGCTTTTGCAAGGTTCCTATCACAGACAGCTATCAGAGCACACTGTCTCCTAATCCTTCCTACTCATACTACCCCAAATTGAGGCTATGCAGATCAATATAGAGTCCATGTGACCTGAAATCCGTGAATCACTGCAAAATTTACCTTTGGAGATTGAAAACAAGGCGAAGTGCACTGCCTACAATGCACTTCACCTTAAATTTGGCAGATTAGTGGCCTGGGGAGGTGGAGTAATGTGAAGTCATTGCTTCCAATGGACTTCGCATTCCTCATTATAATTCGAAGTACTCCGCTTCGCATTGCGGAGCACTCCACGAATCTGCCTTTGCTCCATGAATCGCTTTGCAGAGCGGATTGAGCCTACTTCACCCACCACTACTACCCTAATTGATGCATTAACAGAGTTTTTGCAATGAATTTCCCTTTTTTTCAGAAAGTGTAATCTTGCTCTCATCCATACTATATGTGTGAGTGCAGGCCTTCTGGATCCTGTGCTGCCCCTACCCATAAGCAAAGAGATATTTTTATTTATTTAGTTTTGTTGACCAGGTAAGTGCACTAGACAAATCCTGCCTATTTTCAGGCATGACCCAGGGAGGGGATACAGATGAATGCCAACTGACCTTGAACCAGATTAACCTGTTGGTGGTATTTTAGTGAATGAGGGAGATTTGGCCAGGACACCGGGGAAATTCCCCTACTCTTGTCAGTAGGGGGAGCCCAAGCGCTGTGCTGATGGCAGAGCAGACTGAGCTAGTGATGGAGGTGGATGTGTCTGAAGAGCTGACTGAGATTTTGGATGTGGAAGAAATTGTGATAGCAACAGAGCAATCTTGTGAAACCACTAGATTTATGCAGGATAATTCTTCAACTCATCTGGATAATCACGATATGGTGGAGGATGTTACCAGAGAAAACCTACAGCCTGCTGTTACTGGTAATCCACAGTCAAAAATGATTTGGGCCTCTACAGAGCCCTCTAGTGGTAGTTTGGATGATCCAGGGAAAAGTTGTTCTACTGAGAGTGCTGTAAGTCATGTGCAGCAACCGGGAGATGCTAACCCCCATGTCTGAACAGGCGAAAGACATTTCAGTGACACAACAAGTCCGAAAACAATTCGGATTAAAAAAAGACACTGTGCAGTATTTTTGGAGTGACTGGTCAGCCGATGATGGCTTGAATTCATCTGGTTGGAAATGGGACGAAAAAGCGAAATGGGTTTCTGACCCCGACTGGAATGAGGACATTTTGTTTGGGCCTACAACAGGACATGAAAGGGCTGCAGCTCAAACCCTGAGCTCAGGTAAAACTGTTTCTGATAAAAAGGATCTTATAAAAGTAGGGGGGATGTGAAGTCAAGTTGCACTAATATTGCATGTTTTACTGCTGAGCAAGAACAATCTAAATCTCAAGATAATAATAATGATATGCCAAAAAAAACTCCCAAGTCAGAACTTTTTTAAGAATGAACTCGAGCAGGCACCTAGAAGAAATGCTGTCAGGTTAAGGTATAGGGGAGGGCTACCAGAGCACCCGGACAGGTGCTATGTTGCAAAACATATATTGATGGGATTCATGAAATTCATGCCAGCAGAGGTTTATGCTCTAATTCATATATCAGGGGAAGATACCTTTGATATTAGCTTTAAAACTAACATCAGCCTTGAGAGATTCTGGGAAAAGTATAATAACTTTAAGCAGACACCTCTTTGGACACCCTGTTATGCTATTCCCCTTACTAAACCCGGATAAGATATATTTCCATCATGTTCAGAATTGAAGGAGGAACATTCAAGATATATATCACTGGTTTCAGAAATGATGTGATATTCTGGGACCCCCAGAGGCAATTATGGATACAGAGGGATTTTGGATGGGAGGGTGGAGATTTAAAATAAAATTATTCCAAGTCAATTCAGAAATTATACACTTCCCCAATAGCTTCTTCTTAGGCAAGGACAGGGGTGTTTGTTTTTATGGGGGACAGCCTAGGTCCTGTTATAAATGTGGTGCTAAGACTCATCTGAGCAGCACCTGTGATATGCTCAGATGCTCCTTATGTGGGGGCTATGGCCAATCCACTGATCTATGTGACAATAAATTCCAGTGCAAGCTTTGTGATGATAAAGGTCAAGCCTTTCATCAGTGTCCTTGGGCTAAAAGAAACAGAACTGAGGGTTGGACCAAGATGACCTGATCGATAGAGCCCAGGAGAAAAGAAGCCACTCTTTCATGAAACTGCTGGCAGGATAAATCTCAGAATGCTGCACCTCAAGAAAATACCCCTGGGAGGCTGTTACTGACACCCTAACAACTGCTGACCCCTCCTAGGAATGAAAAAATGGGAGATCCATGATAATCAAGAACATAGAGATGTCCCAGTTCTCTAGGGATGGTAAAGCACGATAGTATGCCACCTCTTTTGAAGTTGCTAAAGCCAGGAGATTTACTAGGCATCTGCTGACAGCATCCCTCTCCCTGCCCCTACCCCCTCAGGATGGAAAGTCCTTTTTCCCCTTTACAAGTAGACACGGAGAATCTGAGCTAGAGTCTGATGCATCATAGGTCTAATATAATCACTGAAGAGGAGGAAAGTAAGACTACAGAACTGGCTAAGAAATGGAAAGGTAAAAAGGTAAAAAGGAAAGCTAAAGCTGGTCATGAGGAAGGCCCTGAATACAAGGAGTTTGTACCAAACATGCTTTTTATGTACATAACGCATGGCCTTTATTCATGTTGCTTCACTAATATCTGTAGTTTGAAACACTACAAAAAGCAATTATCTGTATTAGCCTATTTGGGACAACTTGCTGTAGACATCATCTTCGTCCAAGAAACTAGGCTATCCTCCATTGTAAATATAAATCAGGTTAAGGGGAATTGGACATGGGGTCCTTCCTTTTGGACCTTTGGCACAGATACTGCTGATGGAATAGGAATTGTATTTAAAAACCCTAATTTCAGAGTATCTAGACTTATTGATATACATCCTGGGAGGGCTCTGGCCATAGACTGCACGTACAAAGAAGTTGCTTTTCACCTTATTAATCTTTATACCCCCAGACCAAATCTGCTAGAATTGATCTTTTTGAGAAAATAAAACCTTATTTATACACACAGAAGAACATTATATGGGAAGGGGACTTTAACTGCAGTTTGGATCTGAAATATGCAGGTGACATAATCAGAAAGGTATATTGTGACACGCATGCCTTAAAACAAATCATTCTGGATACAGGATTATCAGATACATACAGAACTGTGAGGAAAAATGATGTAGGGGCAACCTATTTCAGACACATCTATGCTACACACATTGATTACATTCTAGTGTCTAAATATGCAAAACCCTATAAAACAGAAGTTAAGCCCACATAATTCTCTGATCATTGTATATTATTAGGATCTCTAAGTCTAGCAACAGTACACCCAAAGATGTATTCCCATATACACAGATGGAGGCTGAACATCTCCTTATTGGAATTAACTGAATGTCAGAAACAGGTAGAAGTTCTTTTTGGTGCCAGAATCTCGACCCTGTGTCTTTATGATAATCTTTGGGACTGGTGGACAGATACAAAAAAATATTTAAAATCTCTATTTTTATCATTCGGTAAACATTCTGCAAACTCAAGCTATATTAAATATTTAGACTATAAAAATCATTTATACAGACTTATGTCTTTCCCACCAAAGGACCACGTGAAGTATAAAATGCAAATTTTGGAAATAAAAAAGCAAATGAAAATCTATTAATATGACAGAGCAAAATCATTGGACATGGAAATGAGATTTTGCACAAACAATGAACCAGCTTCGGATCCCTGCAAGGCGTGCAAACAACGGTTGGATAAAACCATTATGGAAGGTTTACTTACATTGGACAATCAGCTGATAGACACCAATCTAGGAATGCTTTCATTAGTGCAACAAAACTTATATGAACATTTTTCACCAAACACCTTAAAAAAGGGTAGTGTACAGAATTTTTTAACTGCACCAATACCCCATTTGAGCCATTATACTGGTGAGGTATTGGTAGATCCAATTACCTCTGAAGAAGTTTGTGGGGTAATTAAAAAGTTAAAAACAGGAACCTCACCAGGAATAGATGGTCTCTCTAATAACTTCTATAAAAAATATGAACCTTTTTTGAGTTCTGTACTGGCAAATATTTTTAATTTTATGTTACAGTCAGAATTTAAGTGTACAGATTTTAGTACAGCTCTCATATGCTACATATTTAAAAAGGGGGATAAGAAGAAACTATCTAACTGGAGACCCATTAGCATCCTTAATAGTGACTATAAGATTTTGGCAAAAATTCTGAACAATAGATTAATAACAGCAGCTGAAACTTTAATTGATACGCCCAGACATGCGCTACCCCTGAACACAAGATCCAACATAATCTTTTATTTACGAGAGCTCTGTGAAGCCTGAACATCTCAAAATCTTACAGGCTTTATAGTTGCAGTAGATCAGTTTAAAGCATTTGATCAAGTTGAGCACCATTTTGTATTTAATGTACTAGAGACATATGGGATCCCAAAACATTTGTGGATTGGATAAAAATATTGTATTCTAATGCTAATATTATTCCAACAGTTAATGGTTTATTTGGTGGGATGTTCCTCTTTTAAAAGGAGTATGGCAGGGCTGTCAGCTAAGTCTTATTTATACCTTTGCTCTAGACCCAGTCATCCAATAGATAAAGTGGGGCACAGGACCCAAAGCAGCATGGATTCACAGCAGGAAGGTCATGTCAGACAAATCTAATCGATTTCTTTGACTGGGTGACCAAAGTAATAGACCAGGGAGGGGCTATGGATATGGCCTACCTAGACTTTAGCAAGGCATTTGACACAATCCTGCACAAAAGATTAATAATCAAGTTAGCCAGCCTGGGAGTGGGTCCCAGGGTGGTAGTCTGGGTAGCAAACTGGCTGCACAACAGGACACAGAAGGTAATAGTGAATGGAACACATTCTGATGAAAGGGGTTACTATGGTGGGTACCTCAGGGCTCAGTACTGGGTCAGTCCTCTTTTAACGTCTTTATAGGTGACATTGTAGAGGGTCTGGAGGAAGGTATGCCTCTTTGTGGATGACACAAAGATCTGTAACAGAGTTGATACACAGGGGGTAGAAAGGATGAGAAACGGACTTGGCAAGGTTGGAGGAATGGTCAGACATATGGCAACTTAGATTCAATGCAAAGAAGTGCAAAAGTAATGCACCTGGGAAATAAAATCCAGGAGAAGATACACAATAGCAGGGAGGTACTAACGACAACAATAATGGAAAGGGATCTGGGTGTAGTCATATCAGATGACCTAAAGGTGGAGTAAGCAATGGAAGTCGGTAAGGAGCCAGGGGATACTGGGATGCATAGGGAGGGCATCACATGTAGAAAAGGAAGTGGTTATCCCTCTATACAGACAGTTGGTGAGACCCCATCTGGAGTACTGTATGCAGTTTGGAGACCTCATCTATGCAAGGACATAGACAGGATGGAAGCAGTCCAGAGGAAGGCAGCTAAAATGGTGCAGGGTCTACATCAGAAACCATATGAAGAGAGACTGAGAGAGCTTAATATGTATACACTTGATGAAAAGGAGGGACAAGGGGACATGATAGAAACTTTTAAGTACCTCAAAGGAATCAACAAAGTCCAGGAGGGTAGCATCTTTCAGAAAAGAGATGTGTAAGAACACGGGGCACAATTTAAAGTTAGAGGGATGGCTCAGGGGTAATGTGAGAATTCTTTTTCACGGAGAGAGTGTTGGACGCATGGAATCGCCTTCCTGGAGAGGTTGTGGGGTCTAAAACAGTGGGGGAATTCAAACATGCATGGGACAGACATAAGGCAATTATAGTGGGGGGTTGCAGGAAGTAGGCTGTTGGTTAACTAGAATCTGCAGCTTATCCAATAGGTAGGGAAATGGGCAGACTGGGTGGGCCAAGTGGTCCTTATCTGCCGTCAAAGTCTATGTTTCTATGTTTCTACAGTATGTTTCTAAACAAATTATAGGTCTGGCTCCTCATCAGACTTTAACTCCAGGGAAGTAACTGCATATGCAGCGATGTTACTCTCGTTGTTCAAAACATCAGCTCATAGAAAGGTGATCAGCACCTTTGATGCCTGTGCACAATTCTCTGGTGCTAAATTGAATAAAGACAAAAGCACTATTATATCCCTGAATAAGCCAACCACTATGATCAGAGATGTAAGTGGAATCAGCATCTCCACTGTGCCACAAAAAATTTTAGGTATATGGGTAGGTCCCGGTGATATGGCCACCTATAATTGGGAAAAACAAAACAACATAGGTGAAAGCAAAGTTTGCCTTTGGAAAACATGGAAGTTAGGAAAGAAAAAGCGTGTACAAATTATCAAGAAATTTATAATTCCTATTTTTCTATATGTCAGTTATATTTATGCCCTCCCAGTACACTTGGAGACTAGACTTTTTAGTATTTTCTTCCAGATGCTCTGGGGCAGCAGACTCAGTCCAGTTAAGAGGGATGTTACTTACCTCCCACAGAGGAAAGGGGGCTTAATATGATAAACCCAGTGGTATTTTTTTATTCCATTTTTTTATACAGTACCTTTAAATGTGCTTGGGAGACAAACGGGTCACTTTGGCAGTCTTGGATACAGTGGGCCCTACAGAAATATTTTATAAAATGGGTTGATAACCCCCTAAACTGTTGTCACAATTTGCAGTTCCAACCTATGCTGGTCCTTCAGTTAAAAAATTACACCAATGGAAAATAGAGAAACAGACATTGGTGGCATTAAGTAGGAAAGATTTCTATTCACATATAGTACACAATGTACAGCAAGTGGCTTTAATTTTCCCTGATATGCCCCTGCCAAAATGAATTGGGCCTTAAATAAACTTAATGACAGCAGAATCCTTGTTAAGGTATGGGACATTGTCTGGTTATGCTCACAGGGAAAGTTAGGTGTGAGAGGTAATCTAAAACACAAACCCATAGCTGAACGGTATTGTCCTAAATTAACGTGTGTGAACATAGAAGAAAGTATTTTTCATTTTTTCTTTGATTGTCCTTCTAGCAATCAGGTGTGGGCAGAACTGGCCAATATGTGGAAACTGCCCTTTTTTACAAGAGTCTCGTATGCTACTTTAATACTTGGAGATTACTCTGGTGTTTGGAGAATCTTTCACAGAAGTACTCTACATGTAGTTTTCGCTGCCAGTAAATACTTTTCATGGAAAGCATGCTGTCAGTATGTTCTGCAACAGCAACAAGGTTCAAACAATGTGTTAATTACGCAGATAGACGCGGAAATGATTATAGTAAAAGAATTTGATACACAGAGATTTACACCAGATAAGGTGGCCCATTTATGGAAACACTTCAAAATGTTCACTTAATGGAATATTTAGCCTTAGTTTTAGTATGCAAGTTTAAATACAGAGTAATGTGCAGGGATCCCCTTTGTTAGTTTTTTTTCCTTTTTTTCACTCTGATATGAAATGTTTAATACCTTTTATGATCATGATGTATAACTTCTATGCAATGTTTCTTATTTTTTTGTGTTTTCTTCCTTTGTACAATTTCTGGTATGATATATGAATACTGTAATGTAATGTTTATGTTTCTGAATAAAAATTCCCCTACTCTTTTCAATAAGTGCCATGGGATCTTTAACATCCACCTGAACTACCACCAATCCAAGAAGATGGGACCTCAGTTTAACATCTCATCTGAAAGACGGCACCTCAAGTGCAGCACCCTCTCATGCTGCACTACAGTGTCAGTACTGGGATATTAACCTAAGTGCCAGATGTGGGAACTGATCCCACAGCCCTCTGATCTCCTGGCCTCAGAGGCAAGTGTGCTACCTACTGAGCCACTGACACTGCTATGGTGCAGGATGGCCCTGTGCTGCCAGTTTTCCAAAATAGTACCCATAGGTGGGAGTGTGGGCCATCTGGGCCCTGCAATACCACCTACCACAAGCCTAGAGGCATAGCGCAGTAGTGCCCTGTGCTCCCAGTTTTGCATAATGGTATCCATATGTGAGCGTGCGGGCCCTCTGGGCCTTGCGCTTCCACCCTCCCATAAGTATAGAGGCAGCACAGGAGAGCCCTGTGCTCCCAGGTTGCAAAATGGTATCCATAGGTGGGAGCTTGGGCCCTCCGGGACCCTGTGCTGCCACCCACCCATAAGTGTAGAAGCATAGCACAGTAGGGCCCTGTGCTCCCAGATTTGCAAAATGGTATCCATAGGTGGTAGTGTGGGACCACTGGACATGTGCTCCCACACACCCATAAGTATAGAGACAGTGCAGGAGGGCCAAGTGGTGCCAGTTTTTAAAAATAGTACCCATAGGTGGGAGTGCAGGCCATCTGGGCCCTGTGATCCCACCTACCCACAAGCCTAGAGACATAGCACAGTAGTGCACTGTGCTCCAAGTTTTGCATAATGGCATCTATATGTGTGGAGTGTGGGCCCTCTGGGCCCCACTATCCCACCCACCCATAAGTATAGAGACAGTTCTGTAAGGACCTGTGCTTCCAGGTTTGCAAAATTATATCCATAGGTGGGAGCACTGGCCCTCCGGGTCCTTTGCTGCCACTCATCCATAAGTGTAGAAGCATAGCACAATAGAGCCCTGTGCTCCAAGACTTGCAAAACAGTATCCATAGGTGGGAGCATGCACCCTCTGGATCCTGCAATCCCAACCACCCATAAGTATAGAGACATGGTGTAGGAGGGCCAAGTGCTCTCAACCCAACTGTTGGTATTTACCAAGGGGCAACATTTTTTGAACTGTATCTTTTTTTCTGTGTAGCTAACTGAAAACAAGATGGTGGCAGAACGAAAGTATTGCACCCATTTGCAGCAATAAAAAGTGCTTTTGTGAAAGCAAAATGTGCTTTCGAGGGTGATATATATATATATATTGTATATATCTCTATATATCTATATTTATTATAATGGCGCCATCACACCAGTATAGTTAGGGTGAAACAGCACTTCTATGTTAAAGTCCAAACTCTGAACCCTAATAACTTTAGAACACTTCAATGGATTTGCATGAAATTTGGCAAGCATAATGTCTAGGGGTATGTCTCTGCCAAATTTCATGTGAATCTGCCAAATGGTTTCTGAGACAAAAAGTGCTGAAAAAACAGGAAAATCTTTTTTTTGAAAATTTGTTTGCTCATCTGTATCTCAGGAATGCCTTTATGCTGTGTTCTGCATAGAAAGCCTTTTGGTCACAGATGTACCTCATGAAGGTTTGGTGAAAAATATTCATCCATTCAAAGTTATGACATTTTAATTTTCCTATGGGAAAATTTATATGCCAGACATGAAAGATATATTTTCACACAATAGGAGCACTGTGCGAAAATAGGCGCTTATTTTAGAACAATAGGACTACTGTGTGAAAAATACCAACTTCTTTTCACAAAGAATGCTGGTATTTTTCGCATGGTTCACAGTTCTGTGATGGATTGAGCTGTGTTATGGCCGCCATCTTTTTTGCCGCTTTTCGAGGATGTTGAAGTACCGAAGGTTTTAACCAAAAAAATTTCAGAAAACAGCTAAAGAGAACCTCTTTAGATGTTTTCTGATTTTTTTAGTGTTTTAAGCTGGACCAAAAAAAGTTATTTTCTCTGGTGCCAGCTTATACAGAGAATGGCTTGGAGTCTGTTCTCTGTATGAGAAGAATGTATTTCTTGACTTCTACAGCTACAGCTGGAATGCATGCTGCCAGCTGCAGCATCAAGGAAGACCCACTTTGTGCTCTTTGTGCACACAATACATAGTATGTGCTGGGCACACTGGAAAACCCCAGTGTGCTCAAATGCATTATTTATTTATAAAAACCTATGAAAAGAAAAACCCATCCCCAAGATCTTTTCTTGATACAGAATCCGGCATTGAAATTTCCAATAATTTCAATGCAGGATCCTCCATCAGTTACTGTAATGTGCCCACAATGATTTCTGACTGGGGTGCCTAATCCCCATGTCAGCATTGTGTGCACATATACATACTACTATTCTGGCACACTAGAAGCCCACCCAGTGTGCCCAGATAACTTGTTTTTCATTTCTGACATCAGGATGTCCAATCCTGGGGTGCGGATGTCTCCCTCCACCACCGTCTTTCATTGCCAATTGGGGTGCCCAATCCCCACTCGGCATCATGTATGACCCCCCAACTCAAGTAGCACACTAGGAGCCCACCTAGTCTGCCCCAATTTTTTATGTTTTCTCCTGTGAATAAAGAAACCATCCTCAAAGTCTGTTTATTTTATTTTTTTTACTTGTAATGAAGAAAACAGTCCATCGTCATCTCCTTTGTCCCCTACCCCATCCCCACCCTCCCTCTGCACATCCACCTCCCTGCATCCTCCTCACCCATACTTACCCTCCAGAGGTTGGGATCAGTGATCTTCTCTAGATCAGGACACATCTGCACTCTTCAAAGCCGAACTGCAATCTGAAAAATCAAGGTAAGCCGTATAATGGGATTCAATGGGGGGGTGAACTTCTGTTGATATCTTGGCTAATTTTAGGAATTTTTGCACCAAATTGTCAATGTGGGGTTCTTGGACCACCACCTCATGAACACTGACACTGTCATTTTGTTTCTCAGTCCAAAAAGGTGATTTTGTGGTTGCTGTGCAGAATCACCTTTCAGGACCTATTCACAAAACAACAGAGCCACTGTTCATGAGGTGGGGTCCTAAAACGCCCATGTTGCAATTCTGGTGAAAAAATTCCAAATGTATGCATTATGAGTGTGCATTGTGCAGTTTCTACACACGCTTATGACTTCTCAAAGTTTTATATTTTCACTCCAGATTTTCAACTTTGCCATTTTTAACACCTCCTTATGAATAGTACAGCTGTCATTTTCATAACCTGCCCAAAATATGTTTTCATCTGTGGCACAGAATGGCATGATACATGCATGACATCAACTTTAGGATGGATTAACAAAATGACAGTGCCACTGTTCATGAGGGGAGGACCCATAAAGCACATGATGAAAATTTGGAGAACAAATTCCAAAATATTATTGCATTTCGGGTGTGCATTGCACACTTTCTATGCACACTCATAACTTTTCCAATTTTTTACATTTTCACTCCAGATTTTCAACATTGCCATTTTTTACACCACCTTATGAACAGAACAGCTATGATTTTGCTTACCCTGTTCGGAATGTGATTTCACATCTATGGCACAGAATGGCATAGCTACTGTGTGAAATCAACTTTTGGGATGGATTAACAAAATCACAGTTGCAGTGTTCATGAAGGATGTCCTGTAATACCGATGCTGAAAATTTGGTAAAAATTCTAAAAATGAGCATGCTAGAGCGTGCATTGCACAGTTTCTACTGAGCTTGTAACTTTGCCAGTGTTTCCCATTTTCATACTGTTGTACTAGCCTAAAGGAGAAATAGGAGCACAGGGTCCAAAGGACCCTGGCTCCCACTATAACATATGGATGCTGTTGTACTATCTTGATGGAGGGATGGGGGTGCATGGTCCAAAGGACCCTGTGCTCCCACAGTGATGTATGGATACTGTTGTACTAGCTTGATGGAGGGACCCTGCACTCCCCACTGTGAATGTGGACACTGTTGCAGTATCTGGATGGAGGGATGGGAGAGCAGGGTACAAAGGACCCTGGGCTCCCTCAGTAAAATGAGGATACAATTACACTATCTGAAAAAGAAGGGAAATTCTTTGCAAAAAAACTATGTTAATGCATCAGTTAGGGAGGATATCGCAGCAACAAAAGCAGAGAAATGAGGCATTAGGATTTCCAACCCAAATGCCCTGCCCTCTGGGTTCCCACTCCTACCACTCCACCACCATTCCTCCCATCCTCCAGACACCAACAGGTGTTGGGGTGTGCCATAGGGTTATAAGGCCTACCTCTCACCCCATTGTCCTGTACTGTAGTATGTAAGCATGTTTACATGTGGAATGCAGTGAGAGTTGGCCCTTATTACCCCATGGCATACTCCAACACCTGTTGGTGTCTGGAGGTGGGGGGATGGGGTGGGGTGGTCGGGTGGTAGGGTGGGAACTCTGGGGTGTGGTGTTACAGTTTGAAACCCCAACACCTCATTTCCCAGCTTTTGTTGCTGTGGTATCCACCCTAACTGATGCGTAATAAGTTTTGCAAAGAATATAAACATATACTGTATATATATATATATATATATATATATATATAGTACATTATGGGCGGAGTGAAATGGAAATATTCTTACTCCTACAGAGCGAGCTCTGTATCTCATGAGTGCCAAAGGCAGAGTGAGAATGCACAGCTCACTCTGCAGGAGGGAGAATATTTCCATATGTCAAGACATGCACATCATATATGCTATTTATACAATGGGGTGAGAGCGTATGAAGTGTCATGTTTTGCTGTGTCTTTTTCCTGTATCTATGTGCTTTGTTTTGAGTTTTATGGCCAGATATTCAAAATTTTGCCCCTAGGCTAAATTTACACCGCCAACAGGCAAACTTAGCCTGAAGCACAAAGCAAGCTATATTGAAAATGAAATAGCCGGTGCTAACCCTGCTGAATATAGCAGTCTAAGGAAGCTGGGCAAGCCGGTCTAGGAGTACAGGGCAAAAATAACCCAGGAATGACAGCACTGAATATAGCAACAGGGAAATACAAACTGTTACTGCAGCTCATTAGACTCTGTAGCAAGCCAGTGTTGCAAGTGGAGAACATTGTGTATGATTGCACAGAGACATCTCACATCTACTGCAAATACACCTCTCAACCCCCTGCCTCATAAATCAAAGACAAGGCTTAAAAAAATCAGGGACAAAGGTTTACAATCAGGGACTCATCTTAAAAATTGGTGCTATCCACTCAGGAAGCAGGTAGATAAGTGGATTAGTGTAAAATGTATTGTCTAAGGAAGAACATGTCTGTAACATTAATGTTTGACATTATTTTATGGTTACAACCCCCACTGTTTGGTCATGGAAACACAATTTTTAGGAGGGACAGAGTAAAATTTGGAGTTAAAATCAGGGACAGTTGAGAGATATGACTGCAAACAGCAATGTAAGCCACACACTGCAGAACTGTGCTATGTCAAAGTGAGGTTTGCCGGGAACTAACTTGATTGCACAGTGCTAACACATTAGCCCAGTGCAAATTGGTTAGCTCGGGGCAAACGGGAGCTATATTTAAAGCTTCCATGCAAATGAGCCTACTTAGGTAATCTGTGGGCAAACAGGCACATTTGCATCTCATTATGTGCACCTTAGCATACATTACCATACAGTTAGCCCGGTGCTACTGCATGGAGAATGCAGCACCACCTGTTGGTTGGAATGGAAGTACAGGCAGGACGCTGCAGGCAAAGGCATGCCCACAGCATTCCCTGTTGGTCGGAATAGAAGTACAGGCTGAAAGCAGCAGGAACTGTGTGTTGGCAGGCATAGTCAGAGCATACATACCTCATAACCCTTGCTTCTGAGAAGAGACAAGGCGTCAAAGGATCAGGGACAAAAACCCATAATCAGGGACACAGTTTAAGAGGTATACACTCAGAATGCTGATAGAAGAGAGGATTTGTGTTAGAAGCAGTGTCAGAAGCAGAACCAGTCTGTAACAGTCATGTATGACATGAATGTGAGGTTAATCCCACTATTCTGTCACAGTAACACATATTCTGTGAGGGACAGAGGGACATTTGGAGGCTAAATCAGGGACCACCCTGAATAGTAGGGACAGTCAGGAGGTATGAGTGCATCAACGACCCATGGATATGTGTGCTTGATACACTGAGGTGACCCTGGTAGTCTAGTGGACCCCTCACCCCAAAGCATGAATCCTGACGCCCGCTCCACCATGTAACATTATTTTTCCATGGTAGTCTAGTGCATACCTCTCAACTGTCCCTGATATTCAGGGGGGTCCCTAATTTTGCCTCAAAACTATACTCTGTCCCTCCTAAAACTTGTGTTTCCATGACAAAACACTGGGAGTCAGAAGCACAAATAATGTCAGACATTAAAGTTGAAGAGGTGTTCCTCCTTAGAACATGCATTTTACACTGAGCCCCATATTTTACCAGCTTCCTGAGTGGATATCATCAAGTTTGAAGATGTGTCCCTGAGTTTGGTCATTTGTCCATGATTATTTTAAGCCTTGTCCCTGATTTATGAGGCAGGAGGTTGAGAGATATGGTCTAGTGGTCCCCCCCATCCCCCAAGCACGATCCCCAACCCCCATAGCAGAGGTAATTCATGAATTTCCCTGGTGTTCTAGTGTCCCCACCCCAGCATGACTCCTGACACCCAGAGCCATGGTGAATATATGGATGTCCCTGTTAGTCCAATGGTCCCCCTGCCCCAGCATGACTCCCAATGCCTACAGCCACTGAATGTATTACTTTCCTGGTAGTCAGTGGTTCCCCACCCCCAGCATGACTCCTGATGCCCGAGCCATGGTGAATGTATTAATTTTCCCTGGTAGTCCAGTGGTCCCCCCACCCCCAGCATGACTCCTGACACCTGTTCTACAATGCAAACATATTTCCCTGGTAGTCTAGTGGTCCGCCCACCCAGTAGTGACGCCTCCGCTCAACCAAAGTAAACTCCTCAAACAGAGCCGGTGACCGGCTCAGTCCTCCTCTCACCACCACAGCCGGCCGCCCGACTGAGGTATGAATGAAACGCTACTGTAATGCAGTGGTGCTCATTCGTACCTCAGTTGATGGCAACGTGGTGGTGCAAGCTGGGCGATCACCGCGCTGAGGGTTGCTTTGATTGACAGAAAGGCATCACTGCTGGTGGAGGGGCCACTAGACTACCAGGGAAACATTACGTGCGAAAGGAGTCAGGAGTTGTGCTGGGGTGGGGGACCACTGAACCCATGAGCAAATAAGTATTTCACCGTGTCTCGGGCATCGGAGTAGTGCTGAGGGGTGGGGACCATTGATTACCAGGAATATTAATAAATTCACGTGGCTCTGGGCGATGGAAGTCATGCTGAGGAGGACCACTGGACTACCAGGGACACTTAATTATTACATCTTGGGTCGGGAGTTGTTGGGGGGCAGGGGGACCACTGGACAACCAGGAAACATTAGGTATTTCACCACAGCTCTGGAGGTCCATGATGCGTGTGTGGGCAGGGGACACTGCTGCATGACCACTGGCTTTTTGTCAGCAGTAATTAGTGCTGCACTACTGGTCACACTAATGCCTGAAGCGCAGTGCTATACCTTTGAACATGCCATGCTGCCGGCAATCATGGGTGCTCCCCTAACCCCGCCCTTGCATATTATTATTTAGCCTTAGTGCTGCCACACAGTGCCAGTGCTAATGGGGGTTTTGAATGTTGCAAATCCAGCGCTACATATTTGTGCCAGGTGCAAAGCTTTGAATATCTGGCCCTGAGTCTTTTGTAACTAATTTTTTGGTAGGTAGGTGAGATTTTTAGGATCACTGGGCAGTTAAGTGATTTGTTCAGATTTACACAGTATGCAAGTGGATGTTGTGAGAATCAAACCCAGGTTTGGTCGGCTGGCTGTACCAAGCTTGTTCAGAGCTCATTACTCCAAGCTCTGGACTATACTGAAAGCACTGTTTGCCTGTGGTCTGAGAGTGTGGGAGTGTTTCTGAATAGGCCGGGATTGTTAGAAGCACTGTGGAACACAGGTGATTGTGTTTGGCTGTGCTAATTGTGTTAGATGTAGCTTGCAGTGAGAAAGAGAAACTGCTTTGTAAATGAGTTTCATTTGAATTGAGGTTAGCAAAGAAATGGGCTAGGAGTTTTGGAAACTTTGGAGCACAGGGAAGTGTGTTTTTTTTTTTATGCTATTTGTGTTAGTTGCAGCTTGCAGTGAGAAAGAAAATGTTTTGTAAATGAGTTTCCTTTGAATTTGGGTTGCTTTTATGCTGAGATTAGCACAGAAATGGGCTAGGAGTGTTGGAAACTTTGGAACACAGGTAAATGTGTTGTTCTATGCTATTTGTAGCTTGCAGTGAGAAAGAAACTGCTTTGTAAGTGAGTTTCATTTTAATTCAGGTTGCTTTTATGCTAAGACTGGCACAGAAATGGGCTAGGAGTGTTGGAAACTTTGGGACACAGGTAAGTGTTTTGTAATGCTAACTGAGTTATTTAGAATAAAAAGTGAAAAAAAACACATACCTCACCTCCAGATAGCAAAACTTGATTTATTAAATTAAATAATCTAGGCTAAAATCGCCCAAAACAGCAAACTGCTAGGAGCATGTAGCAAATAGAAGATGATTAGTTATTGGTATCACTAGATATTGAGTCCTTATATACTACTATTCCACATGATGGGGGACTGGTAGCATTTGAATACTGGTTGGAACATGATTTAACGCTGGATGTTGGAAAAACAAGGTTTTTATTGGAATGTGCCGAACATGTGTTAACAAAAAATTATTTCCTTTTTCAGGATCAGTTCTATTTACAACTTAAGGGCATGACTATGGGTGCTACATTTGCACCCCAATTATGCCAATCTGTATCTGGGATTATGGGAGAGAGAAACAGTCTATGACATCCAGAATAATCCATATTACAGTAGGATTGATATCTGGTGTCGTTTTATAGACAATATTTTTATGGTGTAGTGTGACAGCCGGGAGGAATTGACAGAATTTGTTCACTTCTTGGAAAGCAGTAATTTCAA
This sequence comes from Neoceratodus forsteri, assembly GCA_016271365.2. NCBI lineage: Eukaryota > Metazoa > Chordata > Ceratodontiformes > Ceratodontidae > Neoceratodus > Neoceratodus forsteri. Next base: position 633,388,271 of record CM028132.1, read on the forward strand.
TCTTAGATTTTCATTACAATGTGATGTCCAATGTGTCTCCTTTTTGGATTTAATTATCCATAAGAATGAAGATGGCACATTACGTACAAATCTGTTACGAAAAGAGACAGACAGAAATTCATTATTGCTGGCCTCCAGCTGCCATCCACACCATTTGATTACCAACATCCCTAAGGCCCAAATTCTAAGAGTGTGAAGAAACTGTGGTGAAGCGTCTGACTATGTGAAAAATGGCATGGAAATGTGTGATAGATTTAGAGCTACGGGCTATACCAGAGAAGTAGTAGAGAAACCCTATGACGAAGCATTACTACTGGACAGAGAAGAATTATTAAAACAAAGAACACCACAGAGAAGTGAGCCGAGGATGAATTTGGTCACCAAATATTCTAGACATAGTAATAAGATGGGACAAATCATCTATCAAAATTAGCCCATATTGGAGGCAGAACCTTTGCTAAAAGAGACAACTACGAGTAAACCAAGGATGGTTTATACTCGGGGTAGGAATTTAAAGGATAGGCTTGTTCATAGCTACTAGTCAGCAGTTCCAACAAATGCAATACAGGAGAGATCACTACCCCCAGGTACCCATGTATGTGGTAACTGTACATTTTGTACTTCCCTAATTAAATGCAGCACTTTCACCAGCTGTAACAGTAATAAGAACTTTGAAATAAGGGATTTTATCAATTGTGTATCTGAATGTGTGGTCTATATGGCTACCTGTCAATGTGGGGCCTTTTATGTGGGTAAAACCACAAGGCCTTGAAGACCCGGATGGGAGAACATTTGAGGTCTGTATCCCATAATGACACTAGAAGTGCTCTGGCTATACACTGTCAGAACAATAGGCTAAAAGATGACACCCACACATTCAAATTTTGTGGTCTAGAGAAGGTAAAACTTGGTCCCTGAGGTGGCAGTTGTAAAACAAACTGTCAGAAAGAGAGACATATTGGATATTTATGTTAGGTGCCCTGCAACCGCCAGGACTAAATGATAATACAGACCTTATGTCTTGCATTAGGAAATAATTTGCACATCCAAGTTAGTATGTATCTTGAGATATAGCCCTGCCTTATTGATTTTGCTGTCATATCACTTATAGGAAGCCTATACAACCTCAGAAGAGAGTTATGAAGTTGATTTTTCAGCAATAATAGTTGAAAGGATATTTTAAAAATCACTTTAAAAATGTTTTTCTATTTTTCAGGACTGGATGGAACTGCTTTGCTGCCACCAGTTACTTCTAAAGGAAAACATCTAAAAATAAGTATTGTCCTTCTTTTGGCATAACTACAGTGATAATGATTAGAATACAACTGATATGAGCATTGTGCAAATGATAGATATTACCTCTGCTGTGGTTTTTGCTTTTTTTATATTGTGTTTTTTGTGCATTTTGGGTGCGTGATGGGCTATGTAATTGCTAAAATATTATGCACATTGTCTTAAAGCATGCATTGTTGAAGATAGTAATCATTTAGTATGTGTTTTAAATATTCATTACTGTTGGTAACACTGTCACTTTAAGAAAACTTTGCCTATATAACTAGCACTGTAAGCTAAGAACCACCCCTGAGGACGTATTGATTATAAAACCGTTCGGGGTCTTTTGTGAATGACCTTACATGCTCCTAGCAGTTTGCTGTTTTGGGTGATTTTAGCCTAGATTATTTAATTTTATAAATCAAGTTTTGCTATCTGGAGGTGAGGTGTGTGTTTTTTTGCTTTTTATTCTTGACAGTTATTTCACGCACCCTCTTAACTGTGGCAGAGCTGTTTTTGCTACAGTGTTTCTTTAACTGTGTTATTTGCAGGCTTCAGTGAGACACAGAAAGTGATTTTTGAAGCACTTTCATTTAGAATGCTAGCTTGAGTGAATGAGTGAGTGATGACATCAGCAGATTACGGATAAATGGAATATATCTCACTCCACTGATGGCATCAGCATTTATCTCACTGCAGTGAGCATTTATCTCACCACAGTGAGCAATTATGTCACTGCAGTGAGAATATCTCAATTTATTGCACTGGAATAGCTTTCACCCCCATTGTATGTGTGTGTATGTGTATGTATATATATATATATATATATATATATATATATATATAAGTCAATTCGGCATGTATGCCCTCGCTGTGGACAACTGAAAAATGAGCATATCTCCGGAATGGCATACAAGTGGGAAACTGACTTTTGAAAAATGCGGCTACTATTCACCATCAAGATAATCAGCCGGACACTGCAGAACTGTATTTAAAAGGAGATTTGCACTTTATTTATTCAAAACCCCACTTTCATCATTGAGATTAGATTTAAAAATACTGTACAGGGTACTGAAAGAAAATATACAGTATAAAATACAGTACACAAAGGCATTTTTAGGCATTTAAAAAAAAATCACAGTCACTGCGTTCATTAAAGTTCATCTATGCTGTCAGCAGTGTCATTTTCCACAGCTGCTTTGTTACCTAGTTTGAGCCACTCATCAATCGATTGCAGTTTCGTTCCTCTATTTGCTAACATTTCTAGTCTTTTCTCAAAGGAATAAACCAGTTATATTCTTTAATTTCCCTCGCCGCAACATAGTGCCGTATTGTTAGAACCATCTGCCATACTTCTCTAGTGGTTGCTACCAGCTCCTGCTCCCCCTCTTTATCTTCTTCATCTGCGGTTTGTGTGTGTTCTCATTCTGGATTTCATTACAGATTTCCTCTTCAGTAACAGCCCCTGAAGTCGGCTCCTCTGCGTCCATGGTTACGTAATCTGTGAACTCAGTTTCCTGCATTCGGTTGGTGGATCGATTTCATCTGTGCCCTGGGTCTCTCCATGAATGACACCGGCTTTAATGAAGCAGTTCTGGATTGTTTGGGGTTTAACTTCTTTCCACGCATAGTGGATGAGGTATATTGCATCCAAAAGTGTCATTTTTCTTGCTTTGTCATTAAACATGTCCATGGATCCATTATTGTCGTCCATGAGCCAGTTAACAATGGATTTACAGTAATTAATTTTTAGGTTGTGTATTACCCCCTGATCCATAGGTTGGATAAGTGTGGTGCAGTTAGGAGGAAGAAAAATGAGATTGATGTGAGACAGATTAATTGATTTGTGGGCAGGGCAGTTGTCGATCACCATAGCAATTTTTCTTCTTCAAAACCTCATTTTTTTGTTAAGGTCTTTTATCCAATCATGAAAAATGTCAGCCGTCATCCAGGCATTTGAGTTTACATGGTACTGAACTGGTAGTGCTTCTAGATTAATGCTTTTAAAACATCCTGTTTTTTTTGAGTGGCCAATAACCAGGAGTGGGAGCTTTTCAGTGCAGGTGCTGTTTATTCACACCACTATGGACACTTGGGCCTTAGCTTTCTTATAACCTGCTGGTGTTTGTATACGGAAGGATAGTGTGCCATCAGGAGTTGCTCAGAAAAATAATGCATTCTTATCACCATTAAAAATATCATTAGAGCCGTAATCTTGTAGCAAGGTGGGCAGTATGGTACGGATCCACTCCTTGGCTGCTGCTGTATCGTTCTCTGCCTTTCTGCCATGGATCCATCTGTAACAGATGCTGTTATGCTTTTTCCATCTGGAGAGGCAGCCTGCAGTTGGTTCAAACTGTGCCCCCAATGATAAGGACATGCTGCGTGCTTTCTCCATCAACATGATGCCAGACACAGGAACACCACGGTCAAGGGAGGCAGTAAACCACCTGAGGAGTGCCTCTTCTACCTGAGGGTCCTTGCCATCCCTTTTGCTTTTGTGGCTCATGTTCCCACTTTGACTCCACTCATGCATGATTTGATCTCGACAGCGCAGAAAGCGCCCAACACTTGAAATGTCTACACCAAATTCTGCCGTAAGATCCTTTTTCGTAACACCAGGCATTTCAGATTTCCAAGCAGCTCGACTTTCCTTGCAGTGATAGCATATTTCTTTTGTTCTTCTCCATTGCTGCATGAACTGGTGAATAAGGTGTCAAGCTCCTGTGCTCTCTGATGATGTTAGTGTTAAGCTGCTGTATTTAAGAACAAACCGCAACTGCAATTAAGCAATTAACACTTAATCAGGTAACCGGAGCTTCACTTTAGACACAGCAGAACTCAATAAAACAGGCATACAAATCAAATAGGGAAGGTATATATCAGGACACATTTATATTAGAGAATAGGATAGGAATTGGGATTGTATAAAAGAGGCATACAACTGAAATGGCATACATCCGAAAGATATACATGTGGAATGGACTGTATATATCTATATATATATAGATATATATATATATATATATATATATATATATATATATAGAGAACGAGAGAGAGAGAGAGAGAGAGAGAGAGAGAGAGAGATAGATAGATAGATAGATAGATGTATATATATTTTATAGGAGCGCAGTCACGCCCCTTATAGTTAGGGTTGAGTAGGCATTTCAATGTTAAACTCAGAATTTAGCATTTTAATAACTTTGCAACCATTCAACAGATTTGCATGAAATTTGTTATGCACCTCCCTGTGGGGTAGATTTCTTGATTTGATAAGTTACATTCCGGTTGAATGTGCAATCTCTGTGTTACGTAGAGGTGAAAAAAAACATGTTTTCACCCATTGACTTTGCTGGGATTTTTCTTTGTACTTGCCTTCAGCCCAAATGGTTTGGTTTTTTTTGGTCTGAAATTTTCAGGACAGAAAGGGACTACCCCACAGATGTACCTTTTGCTAGTCTGGTGAAAAAATAATAAGCCATTTTTAAACTATTGCAATTAAAAACTTGAAAAAAATTGTTTCTGAGCATGCTCAGTAGGCACTTCAATATAGCTGTATGAAACAAAGTAGGAATCCTGGGTTGTATGGAAAAATTCCTACTCTGTATGGCCGCCATCTTGTTTACAGTTTTGCCTGCAATTCAAATTTGGAAACCTCCCAAAATGACATTCTGGGGAGGAACCAACACATGTAGCTTTCTTATCGTGACCCTCTAAGTGAATTCAACACTTTACTGCTTGTAAAAATGTCCTAATAATGTTTTGAATGTATATTTTAGTTCTTTATTTGAATCCATGTAATATGAACTAGTATCTTACTTCGTATAATGAGATACAAAGTAAGATCCTACTTCGTATTACGAAAATGCAGAAAATAACTTTTTATGCTGATATGAGGATGTCTAATCCCCATGTCAGCTCTAGATGTCCGCACACCAATATGGGACACTGGGGAGCCCACATCCAGTGTCCCCGAACAGAAAAAACTCCCACATGTTTACCAACATTGTGGTGCCCAATCCCTATGTTGGCAGTCGACTTCTAATATGGGACAGGGGAAGCCCTCTCCCAGTGTCCCCAGTTATATTATACTCCCACAGCCACCAGTAATGAGTAACACTGGGGAGCCCAACCTCAGTGCTACAGAATGTTTCATTTTTGTTCTATACCTCCAACAAAGAAAACAGTCCTCTGATGCCTTTTTTAATCCTGTGAAAAAAAGAAAACAATCCCTAGTCATCTCCCTTGTCCCCCTCTCCCATCCCCACCTACCCTCTGCATACCCACCTCCCAGCACCCCCTTACCCCATATTTACCTCTGGAGGTCGAGTGCTGTCAGCTTCTGTGGACCGGGACACGTCTGCACTCTTCAAAGCCGAACCACAAAATGAAGAATTAAGGTAAGTGCTGTATAATGGCAGTCTGTGGTGTTTTGAATGTAGGTTGATATTCAGACATTTTCAACATATTTTCACCAAATTTTCAATACAGGCTTTTGGAACCCCACCTTATTTAAAGAGTCACTGTCATCTCTTTAATTGGACCCATAAGGTGATTTTGCAGTCGCTGCATGTAATCAGTTTTGGGACTCAGTATTGAAATGACAATGCCAGTGTTCATGTGGAATGGTCCCAAAAAGCCCATGTAGAAAATCTGGTGCAGAAATGTTGCAAATGCCCATGTTATAACATGCATTGTGCAGTTTCTATGCACAATCATTACATCACAAAGTTTTAATATTTTATGTCCGATTTTCAACATTGGCATTTTTTCACATTTCCTCCTGAACAGTACAGCTGTCAATTTTTACATCCTGCCAAAAACATGTTTTTGCAGCTCTGGCACTGAATGGTGTGGTCGCTGTTATTTTCCACACCTACATACATATCGATCTACAGAGAGACTGGAGATCATGGTTCCCTACAGTTAAATACAGATGCTATTATACTATCTCAAAAACAAGGGAAATTCGTTTTAAAAACTCTGTTAATACATAAGAGTTCCTATTACAGTGACAAAAGTGGAAATTCATTGTTAGAGTTCCCAACTCTTCCACCCCATCCCCACCCTCCACACACCAACAGCCATTGGGTTCATTGTGCCTAACTCTCACCCCATTCTCTTGTACTGTACTGCGTCTGCATGTTTACACATGGAATGGGGTATGAGATAGGACCAGTGACCCCAAGGCACACCCTGATGGCTGTTAGTGTGTGGAGGGTGGGGGTGGGGCAGTAGGATTGGGAACTCTAATTCCGAATTTCCATACTTTTGTCACTGTAATAGAAACCCTACCTGATGCATTAACTGAGTTTTTTGCAATATATAATTTATATATATATATATATATATATATATATATATAGAGAGAGAGAGAGAGAGAGTATTGTAGACGCACGTAGTGCTCAATATTCAGGTTCAATGATCACTTCTATGTTAAACCCCAAATATTGCACTATAATAACTTTGGAATCATTTCACCAACTAACATTAAAATGTTCATGCCCCGTCGGGTACTATAAATCTCTGGATATGGCAAGTTTCATTTCAGTCAGATGCAAGGGTGCAGAGATACAGAATGTCGCAAAATGTAAAAATTCCCACTTTTTTCCAATTTGTCACTGCATTTTTCAAAATTGGCTTGGGGGTTTGGTCTGAAATTTTTAGGGTATGTTGGCTTGGGTTGCAGATGTGCCTTTTGAAAATTTGGTGAAAAAATATAAATCCTTTCAAAAGTTACTACATTTCAAAGTTACCAATTGTTCCTATGGGAAAAATTAGATTTTCCATGCAAAAGAACATTCTCGTTTGCAAATGCAGAAAGTCTTTCACAAATGGGGAAAGTTATTTTGCATATCTGGAATGTTTTTCAAGCTTCCACCATCTTGTTTTCAGTTAGCGACCCGGAAAAACTTAAAAACTAGAAAAATGACTGCCCCTTGGTTAACACAATCACTTGTGTTTATCTAATTGGGGACTGAAGAATCATATTCTGGAATTAATTTCACTGAAAAGTACCCAGAAATATGTTTATTTTGCTTGGCCCATTTTTCTTTTGCAAATTGTGCACTACTGCGAATTTTCTATCATACGTTTGTGAAACTATGAAAAGTGCTGCCTGTTTCGTGAAACAGAGAGGGTTATGCCTCAAACTACTGTACTGTTTTGTAAAATGACTGGGGTATTGCTGTAATTTGTGACACTACTTTTACAAAATATTAATTTTTTTGTCACTTGCCTGTAAACAAATGGTTTGCACTTATGAAATGTATAGGGTACAAAGGGCTTTCTCCACAGATGTGCCTTTGCTGGTTTGGTGTGAAAATGTTTATCTGTTCCATACTCAGAAGATTCTGAAGTTTAGTGATTTTCATTAGGATAACATTGTTGTGGTCAGGTGCCTTTCAGCAGCTATATCTTGAAAATGGTTTGACATACGGACCTGCTGCAACTTGCAGCTTAGTACACCTTCATGTGTACTAAGTTATTATGCAAGTTTCCATGCATTATTTACAGCTGTGGGGGAAATTTTTATGAGTGGGGCTAGGGTGACTGTGATACTGTGCCATTATGGACAAATGAGAGTGAGGGATGGATACCAATATGGCCTGATGGCAGTGAAGGCCCCAAGGGCCCAGCACTCACACAGGGATATGAGGTTACTTTCAATGTCTCTACACTTATGGATAGATGGATATGCATGCATGAGAGCACAGTGTCTTTCATGACATGTGCTCCCACCTCACATATGGATACCATTATGGAGGATTAGGAGCGCTGGGCCTGGAGGACTCTGTGTTCCCACATGTAAATGAGGGATGGATAGCATTACAGACTGATGGCAGCACAAGGCCTAAAGGGCCCTGCACTCCCACAGAGAGTTGAGGTTAATTGCAACCTCTCTACTTTTATGGATACATGGGAGGACAGGGCCCAGAGAGTCCTGCACTCCCATGAACAACTACGGCTATAGCAATACTTTCACAGAAAGTAAGAAAATTATCAGCAAAAAACTTCATTAATGTACCATTAGGGTTCCTTATGATTATACTTTCTCAAAAAGTGAGGAAATTCTTTTTTAAAAAAACTGCATTAATACACCATTAGGTTTCTAATTACGAAAGCAGGGAAATGAGATTTTAGGGTTTCCAAATCTAGGACCCCACCCTCGGCTTAAAACCCTAAGACCCCACCCCTACCTTGCATGCAGGGACAAGTGTGAGGGGTGTGCCCTTTTCTATCTTTGTAACTACTTAATCATATAGAACAACTACAAAACAACAAAAATGGCCCATACAAGGCAAAAAAAAATCAAAAGGGAAAAAATCATGCCGCGAATGCTTTATGTACATGGCTGACGACGCCAACACAGAGTTTACCTGTGATAAATGTACTTTAAATTCTGAACTGCAAAAGAAAGTACTTGAACTCGAGGCCAGAATACAGACCTACAAAGAGATTTCTAAGCTAGAAGAATATATAGATGCGGCTGCATGTGAAGTTAGTAGTAGACAAACACTGATCTTGAACAATTCAGTTCACCTAGATAGTACTAATGATAAAATTGAGACAAATGGGTTCCTCAGTCTTTATTATAGTAGATGTACTTAATAGATTTGAATGTCTTACCAAAGATTATACTGTAATCATTAGAAATAAATCACTAAGTGAAAATAAAACATCTAACAATACAGAATGTGTACAGATACCAAATGAGGTATCAAGTAGTAACATAACTCTGGATAACCCTACCTACGCCGCTGAAGAACAATTATCTGGTGAAAACAAACTGATAGAAAGGATATTTTGATAATAGGGATTCAATTATCAGGGGTATAGACACCTATATATGCTATAACCGTAATGAACACACTACAGTTAGTTCTTTACCTGGTGTCAAAGTACATGACATAGTTGGTATGATACATATTTTTTTGAAAATACAGTTACCCCCCTAGTCATCTTACATGTGGGGACCAATGATGTAGGCAAAACAAATTGGAACTCCATGAAAAGGGACTATAAGATCATAGTTGATGCAGTAAGGAACTATGGTGGGGAAATCATAATTTCTGGAATAACCCCAATGCAGGGTGACAAATCATTCAGGAACACTGAGATATCAATAATCAATGGTAAACTTAGACAACACTGTGTGGAAGAAGGGATTGGTTTTATGGACAATGAAAAAACCTTTAGTAGAGCTTCTTTATACAGAAATGATGGTGTCCATCTATATTACGCTGGAGTCAGGATTTTGGGGAAAAAGGTTCTGGAGGTTGTTAAATTCCATTTAAACTGGATAGGAAGGGGGGACAGAAAACAAAAACTTAAACGAGAACCCATCTTCCCTTGTAGATATTTCAGGGTGGAATGCTATACTGATTAATGCACGAAGCTTACACAACAAATTCGATAAGCTAAAAATAATCCTATGCAGCAATAAAGTTCATATAGCCTTGGTCACTGAAACATGGTGGGATGAAAATGATGTATAGGACAAAGAAATTGATGGGTATAAACTTTTTTCCTATTGTAGAAAGTATAAAAAGGGGGGCAGATTGGCAATTTATATTCACAAAGATATCGCTTCAGGAGAACTAAAATGGGATGTAGGTAAAATTGAACTCCTTTGGGTACAACTAACCCTGAGTAATAGACCCAAAATTATATTAGGACTACTATATAGGCCACCATCTATGTCACGTGAAGACAATAGGATTTTATTGAATATTTTTGAGAAACTGGATCCAAACATTAGATTATTGATAACCGGAGATTTTAATTTACCAAATATTGATTGGATAAAAGGCACGGGCACTTGTCCCCTAGAAAGGCAATATATTGATATATCAGATCATAGGGGTCTTGTCCAGATGGTCCAGGAGAATACAAGGGGCAATAATATCCTCGATTTAATCCTTACTAATATGGGAGACACAGTAAATTCGGTGGCAGTTGGTGCCCCATTAGGTAGTAGTGACCATAATATTATTTCATTTAATATAAAGTAAGTTGAATTTAAGAAACCCATGGGAGCTACTGTAAAATTAAACATGGGGAAAGCTGATTTTCATAATATGCAACTTAAATTGGAATGTTGGGATTGGAATTCTGATTTTGATAATAAACCCATTCAAAATATGTGGGATTCTCTTGAAGCTAAGGTGGAGGAACTAACTACAGAATTTGTCCCTGTAATCAATAAATACCCTACGGACAGAGCTATAAGACCTGCATGGCTCTCTACAAAATTAAAAAAAATAATAAATAAAAAGAATAGATTATTTAAGAAGTTAAAAGCTCTTAAAACGGCCAAATTACTCACCGAGTATAAGAATTGTCAAAAAAAAGTTAAAATTAATATAAGGAAAGCTAAAATCACACATGAGTACAAGCTTGCTAAGAGAGTGCAGGATGATAAAAAAGCCTTCTTTTCTTACATAAACAACCGGAGGAAGACTTCAAATAGTATAGGTCCTTTCACCATTGATGATGGATCCCCAGTTTCTAACCAACAAATGGCGAATATCCAAAACAAATACTTCTGTTCGGTTTATAACTCAAATAAAAATGATACTTTTAACATAAAGCAACCTCTCGATCTAGAAATGATAAGATTGAACCCTGATAACATATTTAAACAGTTAGATGGACTCAACCCAAATAAATCCCCAGGCCCAGATGGTTTACACCCTAAAATCTTAAAGGAATTGGCACGGGAACTGACCCATCCTTTGACACACATATTCCAGGTATCCTTGAATACTGGTTCTGTCCCTTATGACTGGAAGTTAGCAAACGTAGTACCAATTTTAAAAAAGGACCCTGTACTCAACCCGAAAACTTTAGGCCCATAAGTTTGACATTAATTCTGGGAAAACTTATGGAGAGTATAATTAAAGACATTCTAAAAGAACATTTGGAGGTACAGGATATGATGGATCCTACACAGCACGGGTTTGAGAAGAATAGATCATGTCAGACTAATTTACTGTCCTTTTACGAAAGAGTCAATGGAGAATTAAACAGTGGTAACCCTGTGGACGTGGTTTTTCTCTACTTTGCTAAGGCCTTCGATAAACTGCCACACAAGGAATTATTGTTAGTGCTGGAAAATGCAAAACTTCCCATTAACATATGCAGATGGATTTCTGATTGGCTGTGGGATAGAAGACAGAGAGTGGTCGTGAACGGAGAGTACTTGACTGGGCTGAGGTGACCAGTCGTGTGCCTCAGGGATCAGTGTTGGGCCCCACCTTGTTTAATATATATATTTCCTCCTTGAAGATTAGAACAATAATATATGGATGCAGAAATTTTCGATGATTGCAGATTGGGTGTGGTCACAAGCAAAGCTGAACACATAGTAGCTTTACAGTACACACTGGATTCAATACATGAATGGACAATCACAAACAAGTTAGGGTTAAACAAAACCAAATGTAAAGTCATGCACATGGGGAAAAATAACATCGAAGCAACTTATCAAATAGACAATATTACACTGGGGGTTGAATCTGAGGAAAAAGATCTGGGAATTACAGTAACAAAAGATCTGAAGTTTAGAGTACACTGTAGAAACCAGATGAGAAAGGCAAACCAGATTCTGAATTGCATACTTAAGTATATGGCATGTAGAGATAGGAATGTGATGATGCCTCTGTATGTTGCTTTAGTCAGGCCCCACTTGGAGTATTGTGCAAGGGTTTGGTCACCATATAATAAGGAGGACATATCAAATATTGAGGGAATACAGAAAAGATTTACTAAAAAGTAAAGGATTAGAAAAAAAACATATTACAATAGGTTGGTTAGTTTGAATCTTTATTCATTACATTACCTGTAGAACAAGAGGAGATCTATGTTTCCTATACAAGAGTATGGAGGATGATAAGTTATTAAAAGAACTGGAGTTCATATATAAAATAGGAGAACTAGTAAAGAAACACAATAAACAATTGTACCAACAAACCTGGGAATATAACTTTCGAAATATTGGTACAGCTTAAGAGTAGTGCAAACCTGGAATAACTTACCTAAGGAAACTGTAAATAGTAAAACTATGAATGAATTCAAAATGGGATCGATAAGTTTTTGGAGACAGTAAATTTATATGTCATTAATAATTGGATGGCGAGCCTTATAGGATGGTATCGCTATTCCCGGCTTGAATAAACCTATGAAACCTATGAAGTGAAACTAAGAACATAGGCATTGAATACTAACTTGCCTTCAGTATTTACTTACTGCCCCAAGTTGCTAACACTACCATAGTGCAATCCCTTTAGCAGCATAAAGTGTAATCTGTACTGTATTATTTTCTGTTCCCATCCCTCCTTCTTCATGTACTGTTTTCACTTGCTGGACCTTGACAGGATCCCCTGTATCATTTCAATTCCCCCATATGTTATTGTAATTTGTAGTCTGTAATGTGTTATGTCTGCTTCACACCCCTTGCCCAGAATGCATCTGGAAATGAGTAATTCTGCTCAGTATGCCCTTTCCAGGTGAAACTTTAAATAAATAAATAAAACATTCAGTAGTCCTGTAGTGGTCATTATCAAGTACTGTACTCCTTGGTAACATGTAGACAGTGTGTGCTTCAAATTCCCAACATCAGTTCAGATTTTCTTGTGCTTGCTCAGAATGTTAGTCATGTAACAATAGTAGCTGTCAGAAATATGCCCATAATTAAAATAAACTGAAAAACGTCACAGTATTTAAGTACAAAAATGTTTATTACCATGGTTCATGATTGAAACCATGCAAAAAGAAAAGTAAATCTAATTCCTGTTATCTTTAAAATCCTTTTTCGTGACTTGCTTCCCAGCTGTATGAAACAAAAAAGGAATTATTGTTATTTTGATTCCTTTTTTTGTTTGTTTTGGTCTATCCTTTCCGTGAGGGAAAATTCCCATATTCCGTCCCCAGTGTCTAGTGGCCCTCACTTAAAAATTGCCATCCCCCTATTGCATATTATTTTCTGGATGTCTAGTGGTGCCCCCCTACCCACCAATTGTGATCCCAGTAATAACTGTATTTTTTCCTTGGTGTCTAGTGGCACCCCCACCCTCTGATTGCTGTCCCCATTCAAAGTTTGTTTTTCCCTAGTGTCTAATGGCCCCCCTTCTGATTGCCAGTCTGCCTGCAGTCAAGAAAACTATCCCTCAGTGTTTTTGTTTCTCAACCTATAAATGAAAAAAATGGTTGTTCGGTGATCTGACCCCCTACCCTGATGTCTCAGTCAGTACTCACCACCCAGCAACTCCCCCCACAACCCTCATACAGCCTCACTCACCTGAAATGGTTCCAGGATAAGATCCTGTCTCTGATCAATGACACGTCTTGCTTCTGGAAACACCAACTGATATATATGAAAGTAAGGTGACTTAATGTATGTCAATGGGGTTTTCAACTTTGTGGCATAAATTTGCTGTTTTTGCATATTTTGAGGACACATTTTTAACACTTCCTTTTTGGGACCCCACCCCATGAACAAGGTTGGTGGAATTATATGAATCAGTCAAAGACAATTTTGTGGTCACTTAATGAAATCATCTTTCAGGTGGGATTTGAAAGTCTTCACCACTATTGTTCATGAGGTGGGGTGTCTTAGAAGGCTACATTGAAAATGTGGGGTCCAGATAGCAAAAACGGCAAAGTTATGCATATCCATTGAAATTTTCTTCAGTAATTTAAAATATTTTGGCCCCAAATTTTGAACATAGCAATTTTTTTACAACACCTCATGAATGTGACAGCTTTTCAAATCCTGCCAACACTGTGTTTTTGCATCTGTAGCATGGAATAATGTTCCTAAAGAAATAATGTAAGTCTACTGTAAGTTCAAACTTATTCAGTGGTTTAAAAGTTGAAAAAGAAAGGCATTTGCTTAAGAAAGACATCTTCTGAGCTGTTAGGGTTCTGCTGCTGAGATTAAATATCCTCCGTAGCACCATGACACTAACCTATTTAAATCTATATATGTACTTTTTTGAATCTCAATTTGTTCTGACCCCCATGTATAATGATTTTTTTCACCAAGAGCTGTACTTACAAATGATATATACTTGATTTGTTAGTTATCTGGACAAAGACTCTTGAAGAGTTACTGTAGTGCTAGGCACACCTGAACACACTAACTGAAATTTGAAATTTGTAATGGTAGCAGATGAACAGGAGGTTACATTTTTGGACTTACTTATTTATAAAAACGATAGCATACTGAACACCAGGATTCACAGAAGGGAAAGAGATAAGAACATGTTATTACACACTGATAGCTGCCATTCCAAACATGTTAAAAACAGTATAACTTGCTCCCAAATGCTGCATGCGAGTAGGAACCATAGTGACGAATGTGAGAAACAAGGATTCCTACATATGGCTGATGGGATTCAAGCCAGGAGTACAGCAGGACTACTGTGAACAAGGCAGTGGCCAGAGCAAGAAATCAAAACAGAATAGAGGGAACCCAAAATCCAAGAAGCAATAAGGGTGACAGACTAGTATTAACAATGGAATACTAAACTCTCACAGAAGGAGCATCATTAATGCCCATTGGGACACACTTAGGTCCATAGGTATATCAGAGTTTAATGAACATCCCATTACTGCTTACAATACAGTGTGCATTATTTAAGATCAACTTGTGCATTCAGGATAAAAAAGAGCAGAGAGAACAGGTGGACAACTGTTGTTAGGGCCATTGGAGCCAGGCACGCAGCCCTGTGGGAGGTGAATACACTCTGGAAATACATCTAAAAAACAGACATACAGCACCCTAACTGGAACATGAAATGTCCCATCAAGACATTTTCAATTGTGATTCAGACAATGTAATTTATAGTCTCACTTGTCCTTATTCCAAAAGCTATGTGGGAAAAAACACCCACCCCTTTAAACTCAGGATCAGTGAGCAGAAAAGCAATATTAGAAACAAGCATAAGGGTTCCCTTGTAGCCCAACAATTAACCAAGATGGGCATACTGTTGCCTCTCCTTGTTTCTGGGCAACTGAAAAAGAGGAACCACCAGCAAGAAGGGGGGGGGGACTGGGCTAAAGCTACTGCATATAGACGTGAGAAATGTACTGGATTTATACTATGGATACCTTGAGTGAGAGGTTCGACATGAATGAGGAGGAGAACTGGACAGCGTGCTGGTGAGGCATGGATCCTGGAATACAAGTTTGAAAATCCCCCTCCTCCCGATCACCCTACCCCTTTCTGGATTGTAGTTTTGCACTTCTATTCCAGGATTCCAGTGGTCCATGCTTTTCGGTAGGGAATCTGATCCTCTAGCCTTTGCTGGTGCAATTCTGCCTTTTTTTTGTTAAACTGTGGTGGATCGGGACATCCTCTGCTTGTTTACTAGCTATAGATACAAACTTATAAGTGTGATAGTGAGTCTAATGGCATTGGAGATGTAAATGAATTGATTGCATAACCTTGAGAGAGCTAATTGTGATGTTAATATATACATAGTGTTTGCCAAAAATGGTCTGTTTGCCTGCTTCAAATCCAGTTGTTGTCTACAGTCTGAAAATTTAGACAGAAAGAGTAGTGAATGCCTGGAATAGTCTCCCAAGAAAGGTGGTGTGGGCAAAAACTGTAACAGGATTAAAGAATGCATGGGATAGGCATAAGGGGACCTTAGCAGTTAAGGATGGGGAGGGATAAGCCAGAGATTGAGTAGGGTCTCTGGTAATACAGTCAGTACCAAAAATGGAAAACTATGTGAGCCAAGCAGTCCTTATCTGCCATAAATTTCATGTTTCTGTGTTGCCTTGCCACTTTTGACTGCTTGGGGGAATCGGAATTAGGATTGAAAACCCTAACATCGCATTTCCATACTTTTGTCACTTTTAGCAACTAACTGATGAATTAAAGGAGTTTTGCAAACATTTCCTTACTTTGTGAGATAGTATAATAGTATCCTCATTTGCTTGTGCCTCTGGGATCTGAGCATCCATCCCTCCACAAATGCAGGTCCTTATTTGGCTGTTGAAGCACATAGATGCAGATATATATGTTGATGTAGAAGGGTAGGGCCCTTCCAGACTCTGTACTTGCATCTGTAGAAGAACAGAAGCTAAATAATCAGCATAGTCTTCTTATTACCCCACTTCATGAATCCAGTACTGAAAATTTTCAAATCCCCACTGAAACATTAGCCATGCCACCAGAACACCATTGCATGCTACAGATGCAAAAACACAGTTTTGGCAGGATTTGAAAAATGATAGCTGTCACATTTATGAGGTGGTGTAAAAAAATTGCTATGTTGAAAATTTGGGGCCAAAATATTTAAAATTATGGACGTTATGAGAGAGTACAGGAAAATTTCAATGGATGTGCACAGCTTTCCCATTTTTGCATATCTGAACCCCAGTTTTCAATGTAGCCTTCTTAGGACCCCACCTCATGAATAATAGTGATGACAATTTTCCAATCCCACCTGAAAGATGATTTCATTAAGAGACCACACAATTGCCTTTTGGGCTGGATGCACATAATTCCACCAACATTGTTCATGGGTGGGGTACCAAAAAGACCATGTTGAAAATTTGGCCTCAAATTTGGAAAAATAGCAAAGCTATGCCACAAAATTGAAAACCCCACTGAAGTACATTGAACCACCTTACTTTCTCTTATAGCAGTTGGTGTTTTCAGCAGCAAGGCTTGTTTTCGATCAAACTGGATTTTATTTATTTATTTATTTCATGTTTAGGATTAAATACCTTTGAGCTCTAAGCTCTTTTGCAAAGGTTCCAAGTCAGACAAGACATAAGATCACATCAGATGTCAGTACACAACAAAATGATATCTGATGAAAATACAATGTTACATAGGTTACAGACACGGTTACATTGGTTACAAACAAAGTTTCATAGGTTTCAAAGTGTGAATAATTGTTGTTATTTACAAGTAGCCAAGCACCAGGGATCCAGCAACACTACTGGAGTGTGATAATTACTTAAGCAATAAGCCACAAGGGTGTGTGGGTTATAGTAGGATTTACCACAGCTGGAGTGGTTTGCCTGACGCAGCCAGTGGGTAAATCCGCCAGCTGTGAGAATCCCTCATCAACCCACACATTTTATGGTTTATTGCGATTATACCATCACAACCTGTCATGGATGAAAGTTTAAATTATTTTATTTTATTTTTTCCTGTGGAAAAAATTATTTTATTAAAAATATCCTTCCATGGAAAAAAGTAGTCCAGGGTTTTCAATGCAATTCTTTATTTAAGCTTTGTGAAGTGGGTGATAATAACAGACAGTGATGTTTTCAGTGGCAAATAATATGAAATGAGGGTTTTAAGCTGTTAAACAGTAGTAAATTGTAAAAATTGTTAAATACTAGTACATTCTATTAGAAAAAATACTGCAATGTAAGGTGCCATTCTTTTTATTAGAAAGGAGTTTTTAAACAGCTCATATATTGTGTAGATTTTTTATTATGCTGTGGTGCAGTGCAGTTGTTTGGGTCTGCTTCTTTAAATTATTGTAAGGTAGGCTGCATTTCATTCTGTGGATGTAGTAATGTGAGACCTTTGACCTATTGAGGAAAGGAGAAAGGGCTGCTGCGTCTGAGGTGGAGAGAGTCGCAGAGTTCAAGCTGGTAGCTGCAGAGACTCGAGGTGATGTAGTCAGCTGTAGGGATGACTAGAGATTCGGGGTTTCAGATGGTGGGACCGGAGCGATGTACGGCATAGCTATATTTGGCTGAGGTACATTTTCTTGTTGCTTATAAAATGTACTGCCATTTTGAAGTTCAGTTGCGTCAATGAGGTCAAACGAGGCATACATTTTGTTCAGCACTGCAATTGGGTAGAGTGGAGCTTCCGAGATCGTGTTTTTTTTTTTTTTTTTTTTTCTTTCCGGGTAAGCAGCGAAAATGGTATTGAGGGGAATTTATTGCAAGGATTTTTTCTGGCTGTTTAATTTTTTTTGTATGAATAACACAGGTAGAGGTCTAGTTAGTACACCAATGTTTAGCGAGGAAATGAAGATGGCGGCTCGGAATGATTTCAAATCTTTTTGTTGTTGTTATTGAGATGCGGCTGGATGGCACCTTTGCGGTGATTATCAGAGGATTTACAACAGAGGTAAGGTGCCAGCCAGCCGCTTTTCATTGGTCGGTGTCCGAGGTCCATGGCATAATTACATATGATCATACAAAATCTTGGGATTACTATGGATACCAGGCTCTGGCCTTTAGTGGTAGAAAATAGTAGCAGCCAAAGGTGGCTTTATCAAGTTTAGTGGGAGGAAAGAGACAGGGTTGGAAGAGTGGAGGAGGTGAAGGAGAGGATTGTGATTGAGAGGAGGATATAGTTTTGGATGGTACATTGGCAGATACTATCAAGGTCAAGATGGGAGCATAATTCTTTTTTGAAAAGATTTAGCTTTGCCACAGCTTAGTAATTCAGCTGGGAGATCATTAAACCACATTGGTCCCTGATATGATAGGGATCATTTGGCAAAAGTGGTGCATTTGAAGGGCACTTGAACACCACCTCTGGCTGCTCTTCTGATGTTTACAGTGGGTTGGTGTATAGTAAATAGGATGGAGGTTGTCTTTGGTGCAAACCCCAGCAAAGATTTCTTAATGAATAAGCAAGACTGGTATTTGACTTGTAGCTGGAGAGGGAGCCACCCAGTTTTAGAGTACAGCCTGCAAGTGTGCATCAGGTGGTCAGCCCCAAGAACCAGCCTGCAGGCCTTATTGAAGAGTGTTCTGGTCCTTTTGAGTACAGAGTCTGAACCTGCACCGTAAATGAGCAGCCCATAGTCTAAGGATACCAGAAAGCTACATGTAGCCAGCTTCAGGTCCTCAGGTGTCATTAAGTGCCTGTGCCAATAAAGAACCCTGAGCTTTATGTTTACCGATTTAATGATGTGGTTCACATGTGTTGTGAAGGTAAGGGTGTCATCAAGGTGTACACCTAGATATTTAAAGTTGCTGATCTGCTCAATGTGATGTTGTTTTAGGCTTTGTACCAGTAGTGGGCCATATTTTGTTCTGTTGCATGTCACTGTAAATAGCATACTCTTCATTTTTTTGTAGTTGAGTAGCAATTTATTTTGTGAAAACCAGTCTTCTAAGCTATGAAGGTTGTCCTCTAGTTTGGATGTTATAGTGGGCAGTTCCCAACTTGGGACTGAGATAACAGCATCATCTGCTTAGAGCACCATGTGTGCCTACCAGGCAGATGGTAGAGAGTTGATAAAAAGGCTAAAGAGGAGTGGTCCGAGAATTGATCCTTGCTGAACCCCTATGGATACTATCCTCTCCTCGGAGAGGGCACCATTTAGTCACACACATTTTGATCTATTTGAGGGGTAACTTTCAAACCACTTTATGGAACTTGTGGACAGCCCAAGTGTCGATAGGCAGTGAAGTAGGAGATGGTGATTGCTGGTGTTGAATGCCTTAGTGAGGTAGATGAAAATGGACCCCACTGCCAGGCCATTGTCCAGTGTGATATAGAGATGGGTAATAAATGCAACAAGAGCAGTGATAGTTAAATGTTGTTTTCTGAAACCATGCTGCTCAGGGGAGAGAAGATTATACTTCTCAAGATATTTAGTAAGTTGTTCTGAGACAGCTTGTTCTAAGGCTTTGGAGAGCGGTAGTAGGATGGAAATGGGCCTATAATTAGCCAGACTAATTCTGTCACTGTTTCTGAACACCGACCTTCACCCTGGAACCAGTTGAGGTGAGTGAGGCTATATGGGGGTTGTGGGCAGGGGTGAGAGGTGGTGAGTGCTGAGTGGGAGGTCAGGGTAAGGAGGTCATATTGTTGAAGGACCATTTTTTTCTTTTATGGATTTAAAAAAATCATTAAGGGATAGTTTTCTTGATTGCAGGCAGGATGGCAATCAGAACGGGAGCATTAGACATCAGGGAAAGACACACTTTGAATGGGGACAGCAATGGTGGAGGGTGCCACTATACAGTAGGGAAACAATACACTTATTATGGGGACCACAATTGGAGGGTGGAGGGGTGTGCCACTAGACACCAGGAAAATAATATACAATAGGGGATGGCAATTTGTAGGTGGGGGGGCACTAGTCATTACATAGAAACATAGAAGTTGAGGGCAGATAAGGACCGCAAGGCCCATCCAGTCTGACCATTTATTTTTCTACCTTATGAATGTGCCATCGGCCTTTGCTCTGTCAGTGTCCTATCTACTCATACTCATCTGTATTTCTCCTTTATGCCTATCCCATGCCTGTTTGAAGCCCTGAACTGTATTCATAGCCACCACTTCCTGATGTAGGCCATTCCATGCATCCACCACCCTTTCTGTGAAAAAGAATTTCCTCACACTCCCCCTTAATCGGCCTCCCTCTAATTTCATGCTGTGTCCTCTTGTCCTGCTATTTTTCTTATATTTAAACATGTTAGACTCTTACATCTTGTTAATGCCCTCAAGGTGTTTTAATGTCTCGATCATATCACCTCTCTCCCTCCTTTGCTCAAAGGTATACATATTGAGCTCTGATAATCTGTCCTCATATGTCTTCTGATGCAGTCCCTGCACCATTTTGGTTGCCCTTCTCTGGACTGCCTCAATTTGGTTAATGTCCTTGTGCAGGTGTGGCTCCAGTACTGCCACTAGTACCCAGATGGGGCCTAACTAGTGTCTTGTAAAGATGGATTATTACCTCCTCTTACAACTTGTGATACCCCTACTAATACACCCTAACATCCCCTTAGCCTTACCTAATGCTTTAGAGGTCTGCTTGGATGATTTCAGGTCATTGGTGATGATGATGTCCAAGTCTCTTTCTTCCTTTGTGACTGCCAGCAACTCCTCCCAGCCTATAGGTGGCTTCAGGGTTTCTTTTCCTATGAGCATGATCTTGTACTTCTTTGCATTAAATCCAGTTGCCACTCTTCTGACCATTTTGTTAGTTTATCCAGATCTCTTCTCATTCTGCCCACCCCATCTGGATCATCTACTCTGTTGCAGATCTTGGTGTCATCTACAAACAGACAAGCCTTACCTTCTAGTCCATCTGCACTGTCACTAATGAAGCTATTGAAGACGACTGACCCCAGGACTGATCCCTGAGGTACTCCACTTGTGACTTGCATCTCTTCTGACTGTATACCATTTATCACCACTCTCTGTTTTCTGCTGACAACCAGTTTGCCACCCAGTTGACCAACTTCTGACCACCCCGAGCCTACCCAGCTTATTTATCAATCTTCTATGTGGAAGTGTCGAAAGCTTTGCTGAAGTCAAGGTAGGCGACATCAACTGCTCCCCCTTGGTCCACCATTCTGGTTACCCAGTCAAAGAAATCTATGAGATTAGTTTGACAGGACCTTCCTTTTGTAAACCCATGCTGTCTTGGATCCTGTGCCCCTATGGCTCTGCATCTAGCCTGCCTTCTGGGGACAAAATATAGGAATTTTCCCCTCATGAAAAAGGATTGGCCCCAAACAAAAAAGGAATCAAATTAAAAAGGATTCCTTTTTTGTTTCATACAGATGGGAAGCAAGACATGAAAAAGGATTTTAAAGATAACAGGAATTAGGTTTACTAATGTTTTTGCATGGTTTCAATCATGAATCATAGTAATAAACACTTTTTACTTAAAGGTACCTAAATAAGCAGTTTTTTAAAACTGCAAACCTCAAAGTCTGGCTTCATAACAAGGTAAATTAAAGGCTGCTGTTTACATTTATGCAAAAACTACATTTATGTAAATAACATAAATGCAGTTTCATAGCATTTGAAAAATACAAACATCAGCCTTTCACTTTTAAAAAAACAGCTTTACTTTCTCCCTAAAATGTCTGCCAAGTGTGATAAGTGATGAGTCACGACGACATCATTGGAACCAGAGGCAGAAACCCACATGGCTCCTTATAGTGCTAACTAGTTCTTTCCCCCTTTGTTTTTAATTGTTTCACCAGAATGATCAACATCATGTATTAGCATGTGAATTATTTTGATCAGTACACGTTAGGTTATGGTTTTGTTCATTGTGTTTACTTTAACTTGCTGAAAATGTTTTGTAATCTAGCTGACTTTCTCTTTGGCAAATTGCAATATAGTGCAACACTTCAAATACCTGATGATCTTGTGGTTATGTGATGCCCTGAAATTTGTAGTGAAGAACTGGTCTGGTCCAATTCCAAAGCTCATGCTTTCTTGGTAATCCACAAATAAGCTTCTCTTGTAGCATTTTTCCACGTGAACCTCCTGCATCTAGGCTGCCTTCTGTTGAACATCCCACCATCTATACTCTGTCCTTAGTACTGCTTGTGGCTGCATAAGAGCTTGTGGTCTCATGAAGAGAATTATCACACCTCAGATTGTAATCTTGTACCTCAGAGAGTTTTGCATACCTATACTGATATGCTTCATCAGCTGGCACTGTTAAAAAATGCCTCCCAAATCACTTTCCAGTCCACTTTCTCAGTGTTTGACTTCTGCTCCCATAGTAAACATTGAGTGGCTCACCACCCTTCTGCACAGTGAAGGCAGTATGTACAATCCTGTTGTGTTTTTTTCCACCTCTTTAACCAACAACTAGGTCTTCCTGGACAGCCAAGAAATAAGCATCAAGAAATACCAGAAAAACTGCTGTTCATGCCTTCATAAGGGCTACACTTACTATGGATAACAATATTATTAGCAGGAGAGGCATACTAATGCCATGAGCAAATACACCCAACTTCCAGTATCAATCTGCTCCTTTACCTGTGATCTGCAGAACCCACAAGCCAGTTACTGGCAATTTTCTCTAGTACTTTTCTGTACCCTACTCCACAATGTGGGTTGGCTGGTTACCACCCTTCTGAATCTTGAATGAGCTATATACAGGTCCCGCGATACTGTCCTAACAAATGTCAGCACCCCCACCCAAGGGTGATCTTCCTATACTGAAATGAAGTAACAGTTTAGGTACAGCCCTGCCACTCTGAATATTTGTACCGCTGGCTGCTCTCGTCCACAGTCAGATATGATCACGGTTGGCGCCCCACATCTTAGATCTCACAATGATCTGATCACCAACCCTTCCTGTTTTCCCCTAACCTGAATATAGCTGTACGCTGCTGGAATGACCTCTTCAGTCCTTCTCTAGCATTCATTCTTATCACCTATGCCCCACACCAAAAATGGGTGAGCTCACTACCCTTCCACATTATGACTGCAGTTAGTATAGTCTCCTGTGTTATTTATACATATTAATAATAAATGTGATCTTCTAGTAAGCCACACTGATAGCAGCAGGGCACAAGGGGATACATAGGCTTTCCTACCCATATAAGATCTAAGTCACCCATGATTAAGACTATTAAATGATGCGTACACCTGTCATTTAATAGTGCCTAATCAAAGGTAGCCTAGATCTTTTAAGGATAGAAATCCCATCTTCTCCTGCCCTGCTGCTATCAACCTGACTTACTGGAAAGATTTGTTTATTTTGATATGTCAAAAATCCAAATCTGTACTACCTGCATTCATGATGCAGAAGGGTGATGAGCTCACCAGTTTTTGGTGTGGGGAGAAGGAGGATGAATGAACACCAGAGCAGGACTGAGAAGGCCACTCCTGCAAAGTACTGCTACATTCAGAGAAGGGGAAGACAGAATGGGAGAAATTGAACAGATCACTTGAGATATAAGATGTGGGCTGCCTACACCATGATCACTTCCTGATCCCATTATCCTGGCCAACATTCCCTTCTCATAAAACCAGTTCTGCAATTGTCCACAAAAGTGTGGTATTAATGTGCAAAATGACTGCCACTACATGTTCAGTCACTTCACTACCAGTCTAGCATTGCTTGTAAAGTACTTTGGGATACAATATGTATGAAAAGCACTATATAAATGCTGATTTTATTATTATTATTTCCATGGAAAAGAAGACAAGGCAAGCATATTTTTGATTTCTGAGAAAGTATAAACTCTGGCATGGACTGCACAAGAACTTTGCTACAAATAAGTGGTGGATCTAGGGAAGGTGAATGGTGGCTGCACCTTCCTCCACCATTGTAACTTACTTGCTTGCTGCTGCTGTATTTCACTTTGTTGAAGAAGTCTGATTTATTGATTGTACAAATGTTTACATTGAAAACTATGGATTGTAATTGTAGGCTCTGTCAAAAACATACTAAAAAAGAATAGAAACATATACTTTGACGGCAGATAAGGACTACTTGGCCAACCCAGTCTGCCCATTTCCCTACCTTCTGGATAAGCTGCAGATTCTAGTTAACCAACAGCCTACTTCCTGCCACCCCCCACTAAAATTGCCTTATGTCTGTCCCATGCATGTTTGAATTCCCCCACTGTTTTAGACTCAACAACCTCCCCAGGAAGGCGGTTCCATGCATCCACCTCTCTCTCCATGAAAAAAATTTCTCACATTACCCCTGAGCCATTCCCCCCTCTATCTTTAAATTGTGCCCCCTTGTTCTTACACATCTCTTTTTCTGAAAGATGCTACCCTCCTGGACTTTGTTGATTCCCTTCAGGTACTTGAACATTTCTATCATGTCCTCCCTGTCCCTCCTTTCATCAAGGGTATACATATTAAGCTCTCTCAGTCTCTCTTCATATGGTTTCTGATGCAGACCCTGCACCATTTTAGTTGCCCTCCTCTGGACTGATTCCATCCTGTCTACGTTCTTGCGTAGATGAGGTCTCCAAAACTGTACACAGTACTCCAGATGGGGTCTCACCAACTGTCTGTACAGAGGGATAACCACTTCCCTTTTTCTACTTGTGATGTCCCTTCCTATGCATCTCAGTATCCCTCTGGCTCTCCTTACTGACTTCTCACATTGCTTACCAACTTTTAGATCATCTGATACGACTAGCCCCAGGTTCCTTTCCATTTTTGTTGTTGTTAGTACTTCACCTGCTATTGTGTACTCTTCCTGGGTTTTTGTTTCCAGGTGCATTACTTTGCACTTCTGTGCATTGAATCTAAGTTGCCATATGTCTGACCATTCCTCCAGCCTTGCCAAGGCCCTTCTCATCCTTTCTACACCCTTGTGTATCAACTCTGTTACAGATCTTTGTGTCATCTGCAAAGATGTATACCTTTCCCTCCAGAACCTCTGCAATGTCACCTATAAAAATGTTAACGAGGACTGGCCCAGTACTGAGCCCTGAGGTACTCCACTAGTGACCCCTCCTTTCTTCGGAATGTGTTCCATTCACTATTACCTTCTGTGTCCTGTTTTGCAGCCAGTTTGCTACCCAGACTACCACCCTGGGATCCACTCTCAGGCTGGCTAACTTGATTATTAATCTTTTGTGTGGGACTGTGTCAAATGCCTTGCTAAAGTCTAGGTAGGCCATATCAATAGCCCCTCCCTGGTCTATTACTTTGGTCACCCAGTCAAAGAAATCTATTAGATTCATCTGACATGACCTTCCTGCTATAAATCCATGCTGCTTTGGGTCCTGTGCCCGCTGACCTCTTCAAGTGATTCCATCATTTTCCCTTCCAGTGAGGTCAAACTTACAGGTCTGTAGTTTCCTGCTTTGCTGCTCCACTTTTGTGAAGGGAATCATATCTGCCCTTCTCCAGTCCTCAGGTACCACCCCATCCTCCCATGATTTGTTAAAAAGTGTGGTCAGTGGTGTCACTAGGTCCTCCCTTAGTTCTTTTAGGATTCTGAGGTGAATCCCTTCAGGCCCCATTGCTTTGTCCACCTTGAGTTTTAGGAGTTCTTTCAGGACTCTTTCTTCTGTAAATGGACTGGTGTCAACCCCCCTACCCAGAGTGCTTCTATTGCCTGGTTTAGGTAACTTCTCCTTATCTTCTTTTTCGAATACCTAGCAAAGTATTCATTTAGTATCTCTGCCTTTTCACTGTCTCCCTCTGCCCACCTCCCCTCTCCCTTATTAATCTTTACTATTCCTCCCTTAACCTTTCTATGCTCCCTAATGTACCTATAAAATGTTTTATCCCCCTTCTTAACTGAATTTTCTATTTTTTCCTCAGTTTGGGCTTTTTCTATTCTGACTGCCTTCCCCACTTCTTTCTGCTTTAATTGATACAGTTCCCTGTCGTGCTCCTTTTATGATTCCTTATACTTTTTCAATGCAGCATTTTTCTCCTTAACCTTCTCTGCCACCTCTTTTGAGAACCATAGTGGTTTTTTACTCTGCTTTGTTTTCTTTATCTGTGTCACACAAAGGCTTGTTGCCTCTATAATGGCAGTTTTGGTTTTTTTCCATTGTTCTTCCACCCCTCCGTTTTAGCCATTTGCTAGTGTATTCCTCAGGTATTCACCCATTTTGCCAAAGTCAGCCCTTCTAAAGTCCAGTATGCTTGTTTTTGTATGGCTCATCTCCATGGTTGTGCTTATTGTGAAGCACACTGTGCAGTGGTCACTTGTTCCCAGATGTCTACTGACATCTAAATTTGTGATTCTCTCTCCATTTGAGAGTACCAGGTCTAGTATTGCTCCCTCCTGAGTGGGTTCCATCACTAGCTGTCTAATGCCTGCCTGCAGGGCACGTAGAATGACCCTGCTCTTGGATGTGGCTGCAGTACATGTCATCCAGTTAACATCTGGCATATTCAGGTCCCCCATCAAGATATCTCCCTTTTCAGCCATTTTGAGAATGTCCTCTATCATTTTCTTGTCCATTTCCTCCCCTTGAGATGGGGGTCTGTATACAACCCCTGTGTGGATTGTTATGCCATTCCCTGTCTCCAAGGTGACCCAGAGTTCCTCTTGTCCTCCCCCTTTACTTTTTAGTTCTGTAGCTTTGATCCCTTCCCTTATGTATAGAGCTACTCCACCTCCTCTTTTCCTTTCCCTGTCCCTTCTGTAGACTGTGTACCCCGGTATGTTGACATCCCAGTCTTGGTTCTCCGTATACCATGTTTCGTGACTGCCACAATATCCAATTGTTCATCTTCCATCAAGGCTACTAGCTCAGGAAGCTTGTTTCCCAGACTATGTGCATTGGTACTCATTGCCCTCCATTTAATGTTGGCTTTATCCTTTTTCCCCCATGCCTGCTCTTTTTGCCAATGTCTATTTTCCATTTACCCTGTCCTGCCCTCTGTTGAGCACTGTACCTCAGTGTTTACCTTACTACCTGGCATCTTTTGTGGGGAGCTTGATTCCATTCTCTTATTAGCACCTCCCCATGGCTAGTTTAAAAGCTTGCTAAGGAAGTAATTGAAACCTGTCACTTAGGATCTTGGTTCCCTTCGTGGACAGATGAAGACCATTGTGCCACTATAGACCTTCATCTCTCCAGGTGTACCCACAGTCCCCAATGAAGCCAAAACCCTGTGCTCTGCACCAGTTTTGCAGCCATTCATTAAACTGCATGGTGTGTAGTACCCTAGCCTCACCCCTACTGTGGACTGGCAGCACCTCTTAGAAGGTAACCTTGCTTGCTACCTGTCTGAGGCCCTTCCCCAACTCCACAATTTCATCCTGCACTACACTGATCCCATGCCTATCTAGATCATTTGTCCCAAGGTGGACAATGATATCTAGTTCTCTCTCCTGTGACGCTGCTTCTGCAATCCTGAGGATTTGCTTCTTGTCTCTCCAAGCCATGGCACCAGGCAGGCACCTTACTTCCCTCTCCTCTCCCTTCCCCAGGTCTACCCCTCTAACAATTGAGTCCCCTATCAGAAGCTGTGTCCTTCCCCTTTGGTGTCCCTTGCCACCCTTCTGTGGGTCTCCCTTGTGGATGTCCTCAGCATTCTTCTTGGTCTCCACTGAGGTGCCATCACAGAGGAACCTTGCTCTGCCAGACTGGCATATGGTTTGTGTAGAGGTACAACTAGGGGCTTTGCTCTGTTCCACCACCACCTCCAGAACCCTGTGATCCAACTGCTCTTCATACTTGGCAGCCTCTGAGGCAGTGGTTGTGGCAGTGGTGCTTTTTGAGTGGGGTGGCCTCCTTAGTCCTTGCTAGTTCAGCTTGGAGGTGGGCAACCTCCTCCCTCAGAGCTGACAGTTGCCTGCAAATAGGACAGCAAGGCAGTTTCCAGAATGTCTCCTGGAAAACTGCTGCCCCACATCCAGTGCATTGTACCACTCCCCACATGTCCCTCTAGCAGACAATATAAAGGTTTAATAAAAATGTTAAAAAGTTCATATCAAATTAGCACACCTCCCAGCTCCCCATCATAACATCCTGGATATGTCATAACCATTAGACCACCAGGTATTTGAAGAGTTGTTCATGCTGTGGTTTGCCAAAGAGAAGGTCCTTTGGATTAAAATACAACTTCAGCATATTAAAGTAAACAAAACAGACAGAACCATTGCCTAACATGTGTATTGATCAAAATAATGCTCATGGTTTTGACCATTTTGGTGAAATAATTCTATACAAAGGGAAAAGTGACCTAGTTAGCACTATAGAGAGCCATATAGCTCTCTGACTCTGGCTCCAATTATATCATCACTTAACACATTTGGTGGGCATTTTAAGAAGCCAGTAAGCAATTTTTTTTTAAATTGGAAGGCTGATTTTACATTTTTCAAATGCTTTGCAACCTCATTTGGGTAAATTATATAAATGTAGTTTTAGCATTTATTAATACAGCCTTTCCTTTAGTCCCCTATGAAGTCACATTTTCTGAATAGTTTGTTGTCAAAATGTTGTTTAAGTATCCTTTAAAAACTGTGACACTTATTCAGTTTATTTTACTTATGGGCATATTTCTGACAGCTACTATTGTTACAATGACTAACATTCTGTGCAAGCACAAGACAGTCTGAACTGGTGTTGGGAGTTTGAAGCATGCACTGTCTACATTTTACCCCATGAGTCCAGTACATTGATAATAATTACCACTACAGGGCTACTGACTTTTTTTTTATTATTTATTTATTTACAAGTTTCACCTGGAAAGGCATACTGAGCAGAATTGTTAATTTCCAGATGCATTCTGTGAGAAAGGGGGTGCGAAGCAGACATAATACAGTACAGATTACAAATTACAATAAAATATGAGGGAATTGCAATAATACGGGGGATACAGTCATGGTGCAGCAAGTGCAAACAGTACATGAAGAAGGAGGGATGGGATTAGGCAATAATACAGCACATATTACACTTTATGCTACCAAGGGGATTGAACTGTGGTGGTGTCAGCAACTTGAAGCAGTAAGTAAAAACTTAGAAAGTTAGTATTCAGTGCTCATGTTTTCAGCTTCACCTACAAAGACAGAAAAGGGCACACACCCTCACCTGCCCCTGCATGCAGGGTAGGGGTGGGGTCTTACGGTTGGATGCTGAAGGTGGGGGTAGAGTCTTAGAGTTGGGAACCCTAAAATCTAATTTCTCTACTTTTGTCACTAGAAATCTGATGGTATATTAATGTAGTTTTTAGAAGAATTTCCTTGCTTTTTGAGAAACTATAATCATAAGGAACCCTAATGGTGCAGTAACAAAGTTTTTTGTAGAGAAATTCTTTACTTTTTCTGAAAGTGGTACTATAGCCATAGTTGTTTATGGAGTGCAGGACCCTGCATAAGTGTAGAGATTGTAATTAACCCTCATCTCCCTTGGGAGAGCAGGGCCCCTTGGGCTCTGTGCTGCCATTAGTCTGTAATGCTATCCATCCCTCATTTACATGTGGGAGCACAGAGCCCTCCAGGCCTAGTGCTCCCATCACTCCATAATGGTATCTATATGTGCAGGTTGGAGCACATGGTCTAAAGGGACCTGTGCTCCCATGCATGCATATTGTAACTGTCTCTCATTTCCATGTGGGAGTGCAAAGCCCCCAGGCATTGTGCTCCCATCTATCCATAAGTGTAGAGACAGTGCAAGTAGCACTCATCTCCCTATGTGAGTGCAGCACCCTTGGGGGGCGGTTCACTGCCATTAGTCCATAATGGCATCCTTCCCTCATTTACGTGTAGGAACTCTGAGCCCTGCACTCCCATCAATCCATAATGACACAGTATCAGAGTCACCTTAGCTCCATTCATAAATATTTCCCCCACAGCTGTAAATAAAGCATGGAAACATAAAAAACAACAAACTACGAGTTGCAGCAAGTCTATATCTCTAACTGTTTTCAAGATATAATTACCAAAAGGTTCTCCGACCATTACAATATAATCCTATGGGAAATCACTAAACTTTAGAAACTTACCAGTATGAGCCAATGAACATTTTCACACCAAACCAGCAAAAGGCACATCTGTGGGGCAAGCCCTTTGTACCCTGTAAATTTCAAGCCATAAGTGCAAACCATTTTTTTGCAAGCAAGTGACCAGGAAATAGATATTCTTTTAAAAGTAGTGTCACAAATTACAGCATTACCCCAGTTGTTTTGCAAAACAGTGCACAGTTTGAGGCATAACCCCTTGGTGTTTCACAAAACAGTGTCCCAATTTGTGATAGTTTCATAAAAGTATATTTGCAAATTGCAGCAGTAGTACCACAATTCATGAAAGAAAAATGGCCCAGTAAAATAAACATATTTCTGGGTACTTTTGGTGTTAATCAAGGGGCAGTAATTGTTCTGTTTTTTTAAGTTTTCTGAGTTGTTAACTGAAAACAAGATGGTGGAAGCTCAGAAACTTTCCACATTTGCAAAAGAACTTTCCGCATTTGTGAAAGACTTCGCATTTGTGAAAGAGAAAGTTCTTTCGCATGGGACATCTAATTTTTCCCATAGGAAAAATGAGTAACTTTAAATTTAAATAATTTTTGAAAGGATTTATATTTTTTTACCAAACTTTAAAAAAGCACACCTGCAACCCAAGCCCAACATACCTTAACAATTTCAGACCAAACTCCAAAGCCATTTCAGAAAATCACAGTGACAAAGAAATAGGCAAAAAGTGGACCTTTTTACATTTTGTAACATTCTGTATATCTGCACCTGTAAATCCAACTGAAACAAAACATGCCATATCCAGATATATATAGTACTCGACAGTGCATAAAAAATTTCATGTGAGTCAATGAAATGGTTCCAAAGTTATTAAAGTGCAAAATTTGGGGTTTAACTTAGACGTGTCCGTTGAGCTTAAATATGGGGCACTAACATGCCCCCATAATCAATCTATCTATCTATCTATCTATCTATCTTTCTATCAATCTATCTATCTATCTATCTATCTATCTATCTATCTATCTATCTATCTATCTATCTATCATACCATGCCACTACAGTTAGGGTTGAATAAGCACTTTAATGTTAAACCTTACATTTTGCACCTTAATAACTTTGCCACCATACAATGGATTTTCCTGATCTTTTGCATGCACAGTCTGGTACCATAGATCTCTAGATCTGATAAGTTATGTTATGGTCAGATGTACGGTTGCTGAGCTACAGAATGCCAAAAATCACAAAAAACAGACTTTTTGCGCATTTATTTGCTCGCACCCACAGTCAGCATGGATTGTCCATTTGGTCCACAATCTTCAGGAAAGATATAGTCTTGGTCAAAAAACAATTTTCCCATTATAGTCATTGGGAAAAGTTAGCAAAAATCAGTAAACTTTCACAAATGCCTGTTTTTACTTTCACAAATGGCCCTTTTACTTTCATGATGTGGTCATCTTATTTTCAGTCAGTGACACAAAAAAATGCCTGACATTTAAAATTGGGACCTTCTAGGTATACACACATTGTTATGTTTACTTATTGGGGTCCTGAGAATGCTAGCCCTGTTTTTGTTTGGGGGGGTTAAACCTCCCAGGAATGTTTTTTCCAACTTCAAGGAAAAAGTACTTTTGCAAAATGCTGTCACAAATGCAAAAGTTTCGTTAATTTTTTTGTGAAACTTTCGTGATTTGTAAAAGTATTCTCAAAATAACTTCAAATCTTTACCATCCTCCTGCAACAAAATAGTTGGATCTTTTCAGCTGAAATTTGCAGGTGGCAAGCCCTGTTCCCACAGATGTGCATATTGCTGGTTTGGTGCAAACACATTACAGAGGCCCAAGGTTACAGCATTTCTGAAGTTCAAAAGTTTCCCATAGGATAACATTGCAGTGCCCATGATGCCTTTTGGGGCCTGTATCTCAAAAACAGTTCAAGATATGGATTTTCATCACAAACTACTTAGTCCCCTATGGGGAGTATTAAATGATCTAAGACACACACCCCTATGCCTGTTGGTCTGTGGAGGGTGGAGGTGGTGTGGGTGGTAGGGTTGCTTTGTGGAAGTGTGATGGGGTGTTAAGGTTGGGAACCATAGCACCACATTTCCATACTTTTGTCACTGTAATTTGAACCTAACTGATGCATTAATAAGATTTTTTTGCACTGAATTTCCTTATTTTTGTGAAAGTATTACCTTAGCTGTAGTTGTTTAAGGGCCCTACACTCCCATCTATCCATAAGGGTAGAGACAGTGTAATTAACCTTTATCTCCTGTTGGAGTGCAAGGCCCACCCATGCACTGTGATTTCCTTATTTTAATGTGGGAGCACAAGATCCTTGGACCCTGCTCACACATCCCTCCATAGATGCATGAGCAAATTATCACTATAGCCATCTGATTACCCCAGGACATGTACCTTGTATAGAAAATGTCCAAAGTACCACCAAAATGCAGTGCCATTCCATGCCATGGATGCAAAAACAAATTTTGGGCAGGATTTGAAAAATTATAGCTGTGATATAGATGAGGTGGGCTATTAAGAGGGCTATGTTATAAATCAGGGGTCAAAATATTGAAAAATTACCATAGTTATGAGCTGGTGTACAAAAATTGCAATGAATGGTCATAACTTTGTCATTGTTTCATATTTTGACCCCTTATTTTCAACATAGTCTTCTTATCACTCACCCTCATAAACCCCATAGGTGAGAATTTCTTCATCTTTGGCAAACCCCCACTCTGCACCACAGGTGCAGAAACATGTATTAGACAGGATGTGAGAAATGACAGCTGTACTGTTCATGAGGTGGTATGAAGAAATGGAAATGTAAAAATTTGGAGGGAAAATACTAAAAATTGCCAAAGTTACATGCATGCATAGAAATATTTCAAGAAACATGTATAACTCAGGTGTTTTTAGGTATTTTTGCACCAAATTTTCAACATGGGCTTTTTGGGACCCCACCACATGAACACTGGAACTGTCATTTCATTACTTAGTCCCAAAAGGTGATGTCATGCAGCAACCATAAAATCCCCTTACTGGCCTGATTAACAAAATGACAGTGACAGTGTTCATGAGGTGGGGTCCCAAAAAGCCCATGTTGAAAAGTTGGTGCAGAAATACTGAAAAATGGCTGAGATGTCAACATAAGTTCAAAGCACCATTGATAGTATTTATACAGCACTTTCCTTGATTCTTCAGTTTGCAGTTCAGCTTTAAAGAGTACAGACGTGTCCTGGTCCCCAGAAGATGACAGCTAATGATCTCCAGTGGTAAGTATAGAGCAAAGGGGGGATGCGGTGATGGGTTACTTGGTGGGAAGGGATGGGAGATGATGATGGATCATTTACTTTTGAGGGAAAAAGATGTTAGTGGACAGTTTTCTTTTTTCGCAGGTACAAATTAAGCAATATGTCAGGACACTGGGGGTGGGATTCCTTGAGTTCCACACTACTGGGGGGGTACAACATAACTGGGGACACTGGGAGTGGGCTCCCCAGTGTCCCACACTGGTAGGGGGTGGGTGCCAGTGCTGATGCAAAGATTGGACACCCCAATGTCAACAAAAACATTGTTTTTGCAAGTACTTTTGGGTAGGACATAACTGGGGACACTGAGAGTGGGCTCCCCAGTGTCCCACACTGGCATGGGGACAGGATTCTTGTGCTGATACAAGGATTGGGCACCCCAATGTAGGCAAAAACAGTTTTAGTTTTTAAAAGAATAAATATTTTGGGACACTGGGAGTGGGCTCCCCAGTGTCCCACACTGGCGGGAGGGTGGTATTTGTACTGCCAAAATGGGGATTGGGCACCCCAATGTTGGCAGAAACATTTCTTTTTAATTAAAACATACCTCAGTTCCCTTGGAGGCAGTAAAAGGATAGAAGATACTTTCATTAGGTAAACACCAAGAGGTGCTTACCTAAATGGGGGCCAAGGAATCTGATTCTGCCCTTATTTTTGGAAAAAAAAAATGGCCAGGAAAGATTTAGATTTTTTACAAGGGCTGATGTTTTTGTTTTAAATAAAGCAGTGCCATAAACTGTGACAGTTTGCACGAAATAGTGCCACAATTTGTAACAGTTTTCATGCAACAGTGCAATTAGTTGTGCAAAAACTGTGTGGCGATTGCGATAATTTCACAAAAATAGTACCACACATTTGCAACACTACCAATGGCCAAGTAAAAAAACATATTTCTGGCCATTATTTTCAAAAACTAAGGCCTAAATCATGTTACTTGGCCCTGATTAATTAAACACATACTGTATGTGGCGTTTACCAAAGGGCAGTATTTTTGAATGACAGCATTTTCCTCCCATTACTAACTGAAAGCAAGATGGTGGCATCACAACACTATTGATACCATATGAGGCAACAAAAAGTGCTTTTGCAGCACCAAAACCTGCTTTCACAGTGACCATACTGTATAATTTTTTCTGTGGGCTATAATAGGAAACTTAAAATTTTAATAACCTTTGAATGGATTAATATTGTTTCACCAAACCTTCAAAAGGCACATCTGCGACCCATACCCCATATGCCCTAACAATTTCAAACCACACCACCAATCATTTTTGGAGATACAGCACAGCAAAACATTTGCACCTAAATGATAATTTTCACATTTTTTTACACTACACTTCTCGGCAACTGCACACCAGACCAGTATATTAAACTTGTCACATCAAGAGACCTATGGTACCTGATGGCACATGAAAAATATCATGTGCATTTGTCATATGGTTGCAAAGTTATTAAAGTGCAAAATTTGGGGTTTAACATAAAAGTGACCGTTGAACACTAACTATACTGGCACTACCATGCCATTATACAGTGGTTGTCACAGTAAAGTTTTGCTGTAGTGAGGTATACTGAGTGGTGTGTAGTTGTGGTACCTATTCAGTAACATGTGTACCACTACCACAGTACCATAGATTTCTGGATCTGGCAAGTTACGTTATGGTCGGATGTGCACTTACGGAGTTGTGGAGCTGCAGAGTGCCAAAAAATGCACGAAAATGGGAGCTTTGCCCATCTCTTTGCTCAGGGCTACAGCCCAAATGGTTTGTCTGTCTGGTCTGAAATATTTAGGGAATATGCAGTCTGGGTCACTGATGTGACTTTTGAAGATTTGGTGAAAAAAGATTAATCCGTTCAAAAGTTAGATTCAAAATTGAATTTTCCCATTATAGTCAATGGGGAAAAATATATGTACCTCTTGAAAGCCGCCACCACTACATTTTACTGTTGCAAATAGCCTCTGTACTGTCATGTAGCCTCCATCTTGTTTTCAGCAGGAAAAATGCTGTCATTCTAAAAATAGTGCCTCTTACTAAAGACCAACAGTTGTGTTTACCTAATTGGTGGCCATGAAACAGGATCCTGCCATTAGTTTTCAAAACAATGGTCGAAAATATGTTTTTGGCATCTTGCTGTTGGAAGTGTTGCAAATTTATGACTCTAGGTTTGCCAAAGTTTGCAAATTGTGGCACTATCGCATCCCTTGTATTGCAAATTTGTGGCACTACTTGTAAAAAAAAAATGGCCCTTGGCAAAAAAAAAAAAACACCTCTGGCCATTTTTCAAAAAAACTAACACCAGAATCGGATTCCTCAACCTCCGTTTAGGTAAACACCTGTTGGTGTTCACCAAAAAAAAAAGTTGTTTTTCCCCTTTTACAGCCTGTAAGGGGAAGGGGGATGAGGAATCTTAATATTTCCTTTTTTAAATTGATAATCAGTCCTGACATCAGGGTGCCCAATTCCTGTGCCAGGAGGAGGTTTTGAGAGTTTAGCAGGCAACTCCTGCATTAGTTGTAATCATCCCCCCTTGTTCCCCAACATTGTGGTACACTGGAGAGCCCACTACCAGTGTACCAAATCATGTCCTTTTATTTTGTCAACAATGGGTGCCCAAACCCCATGTTGGTATTACCCCCATCCCCTTGTGTGGGACACTGGGTAGCCCTCCCAGTGTCCCCAGTTGCTAGTATATTATTATTCTGGGACAATAGAGTGCATCCCCATTGTCCTGATACATATTTTATCATACCTGTCAAAAGGAAAACTTCCCCGACATCTTTTAAATTTTTCCCTAGAAAAGAAGAGTCCCTCATCATCTCCCCATCCCCTACCCATCCCAACCTTCCCTCTGTGCATCCACCTCCCGCACCCCACTTACCCCATACATACCTCTGGAGGTCTGCAGCTGTGATCTCCTCTGGACCTGGACATGTCTGCACTCCTCAAAGGTGAACATCAAACTGAGGAATGAAGGTAAGCACTGTAAAATGGCTGTCTATGGCATTTTGAATGTATGTTGATATCTCGACCATTTTCTACATTTTGCACCAAATTTTCAACATGGGATTTTGGGACCCCACCTCATGAACATTGTCACTGTCATCTCATTATTCATTGTCCAAGCGGTATTTTCACAGTCACTGTGCAGAATCATCTTTCAGGATGGATTCATGAAATGACTGCCATTGTTCAAGAGGTGGGGTCCCAAAAAGCCCATGTTGAAAATTTGGTGCAACAATTCCAAAAAATGACTGCATTATAAGTGTATGTTTTGCAGTTTCTATGCAC
This sequence comes from Neoceratodus forsteri, assembly GCA_016271365.2. Taxonomy (NCBI): domain Eukaryota; kingdom Metazoa; phylum Chordata; order Ceratodontiformes; family Ceratodontidae; genus Neoceratodus; species Neoceratodus forsteri. The sequence continues at coordinate 633,425,259 of CM028132.1, forward strand.
GCTTGTAACTTCATCAGTTTTTAATATTTTTTGTCCACATTTTCAAAATTGACATTTTTTAACACCTCCTGATGAATAGTGCAGCTGTCATCTTTCACATCCTGCCCAAAATATATTTTTGCACCTGCCTTGTAGAATGACACTGTCGCTATGCAAAATCAACTTTCAGGATGGAGTAATGGTATCACAGTGCCATTGTACATGAGAGCCCATGTTAAAAATTTGGTTAAAACATTCCACAAAATGGCCACATTACGAACATGCGTTGCACAGTTTCTATACACGCTCGTAACTTTACCAATTTCTCATATTTTCACTCCAGATTCTTAACATTACCATTTTCACACCTTCTTATGAACAGTATACAACTGTCATTTTTCACATCCTACTTAAAACATGTTTTCACACCTATGGTGCAGAATGGCACAATCGCTGTGTGAACTAAACTTTCGGGACAGAATAACAAAATGACACTCACTCCATTACATCTGTAAATACAATAAGATCAGATGTGTAGACTTTATGAGAATGGGGTGATCATTTGACTTCAGAATCCAAAGGCACACCTCACACCTGCTCTCCTGCCTGGTCTGGGATGGTGGGTGTTAGGGAAACCCTAATGCCTCATTTCCCAACTTTTGTCTCTGTGACCCTAATTAGACCATTAATGAAGTTTTTTGCAACTTATTTCTTTACTTTTTGAGATAGTATAATAGTATCCTTGTTACACCAAATTTATAACATAGCCATGACCCCACCTCATGAACAAGGGCAGAGAACATTTTCAGCTCCTGCATGATGGAGGATTTTGCACAGGGCCCATGAAATCACCTTTTGGGGTGAAAAAACATTTTGGCCAGGATTTAAAAAATACAGTCTGTCACATTCATGAGATGCTGTAAAGATATGGCTATGTTGTAAATTTGGGATAAAAATATTGAAAAATACCAAGGGTTCAAGCCTGCATTTGCAAAACTCAATGTAGGCTCATAACTTGGTTGTCTTTTAATATTTATATTTCAAATTTTCAACATAACCTTCTTATGACTCCACCTCATGAAAAAGGGCAGATATATTTTTCAAGTACTTCCCAAAAGGTGATTTTGTGCAGGGACTGTAAAATCACCTTTCTGGACAGATCTGCCTAAAGACATGACAGTTATTTATGAGGCAGGGTTCCAAAGAAGGCATGTTGAAATTTTGGGCCAAAAATTTGCAAAAGTGACCAAGTTATGGCAATAAGTTTAAAATCCCATTGAAATACATTGAACCACATACCTGTTTCTTCAGTTCATGGTCCGACTATGAAGACTGAATATTTGTCTGTGGTCCAGAGAGGATTACTGTGTTGGACCCCCAATGGGTAAGTAATGACTTGTGGGAGTGCATGGTAGTGGGTGCTGAGTGTTAGGATTTGGTGGGATTAAGGATCAGCCACTACAGACTTTGATGGAAAGTTTTCTTTTACAGGTGAAACAAAATTCAGGACAGAGGATCTCTGATCATGACACTGGGGATTGAGCACCCCAGTGTCACTGTTATGTTTCTGGGGGTTGGGGTGGGGTTGGGGGTGGCTGCTGAAATGGAGGGTTGAGTGGTGGGAGAAAAAAATACATATTTAAAAAAGGTCATGGGCAACACAATTGTTACACGAGGGATTGGGCAATTGCAGTGTCACAGAAAAGTCACAGGGAGCATGACTGCAACACTGGGGGATTGGGCACCCCAGCATCACTGTTGTGTTTCTTTGGGTGGGGTGGGGTGGTGGGAGCTGAAAGGAAGGGTCAGTTGGAGTGAAGGAAAAAAAATATGGAAAAAAAGGTAACCAAAAGCACAATTGTCACACTTGGGGACTGGGCACCCCCAGTGTCATTATGTTTTGGGGGGTATTTAGTGCTGAGAGGGAGGGTTAGGTGGGAGGTATATGTATAATTTAAAAAAAATGTAATCAGTGATCATGGTGGAACACAGCACAGTCAGCTGAGACCAATACAGTGCCAAACCATACTGTGCATGCCCTAGAAGTCGCACATGCACAATCAGGTTTGGCAACCATCTTGGACACAGCAGTGTGTGCTATGTTCCACCATAACCACAGACAAACTAAAAATAGTGCAGTGCCAACTGCCTATAGAGACAGTGAGCAGAGTACTTCATAGACACAGATGGGACTATGTAGCAACTCCAACATGTTGTTCAGTCAGAAGGAATGTGGGATGTCTTTTCTGATAACAAGAGGTCGGCAGCACTATGCCCACTGCAGTCCTAAAAGCACCTCTTTAAAATTATAACAACAAATTGAGCCAGGCACTTCAATCCCCATGAAATACAGAATGTTTTATTTCCTTTATTTCCAGAGGCAGTTCAGCTATGTGTCCACAGAGTCCACAGTGTGGAAATGTCTACATTTCCTGTGAAACTTCATGTTAAATGGAGCTTGCCTCACCAGTAAAACAGGTAACAGTCAAATGAGCAGAAGACCAACGCAAAACCTGCACAACTTTTTTAATTTGAAGTAGTTCTTTATTCATCTTTTTTTTTTTAATATCAACCTTTTCTTGCCCCAGGTTCACTAGATGGCATCCCCCCAGCCCCCTCACAGTTTTTATCATGCACTTTCTACTTACTTACCCACCAGTTGCCCAGAACCATGATAGTTGTGGATTGTCTGCCATGTATGGGCATGAGTGTGCCCACTGGGGGGATGCTGGCTCAGCAGTGGACCAGGACATTTTCCTCCACTTTCAGGTTTTCATCCTGAGGAGGCTGGCATACAATGACGTGCATGCAAAGTTGACTTTCCTATGATGGCTGCCCATCTCCCCATCTGGTGCTCCCATTATGCTGATGGTTGGCCTCCATCAGGTGGCATTCAAGTAACAGGACACAGAATCCCCTCACAAGGGAAAACACCTGTCCCTGGGAAGCTGGGTCCTCCCCCTGGTTGACCCACAAGTGACCCATGTCCGTTTCCATACCGAGTTCACCAGCATAACAAGCAGTGTCAATACTCCTGAATCATCTGGCCACTCTGGAGACATTCTTTTTCTAATAAATAAGTACAGGTAGATGAACATTGAATCTGTGTTCCTTACAGTTCACTTACTACAGAGGTGGAGTCTGTAGTTGAAGTCATAATCCCTCAGCTTTGAGTCAGCCCACCTGCACAGTGGTAATGCTATCTTTTGCAAAGCCAGTGACCCAAGTTTCAGAATGAGCCTGGGTCGTCGGAGTGCATGGATGCTTCCCTTCTAAGGGGTAGGAGAGAGTCTGGATTCTGCTGCACTACAGCAACCTTTGTGATCATATATGAGGGTCCAAGCTGGAACCAGGGATCGGGGGGCATCCGTGGCATTATGCAAGCTGTGTTGAACAAGGTCTTCCTGATGTCTTTGGGGGGGGACAAAAAAAACCTCCTGACCGCATAGAATGCTATCTGCCATGCATTGTAGGCCCTGCACTGTTGATTGGCCTCTCTGCTCTTGGACTGAGACTGCTGTCAGCAGGACTAGGGCCTGACCCCAGCCACCATTTCTATGAGGGTTATCCATGGGAAAACGTGGAGTGAAGGTAAGTCCAGGACATGGCAGGTGATCGGGCTGGGTGGATCGGCACGTCTGATGGGAGCCAGTGAGGACAAAAGGGGAAGAAAGTTTACTAAATTAAAATCCCCCAGCTTTGGACATCACAGTCTGCTGCTCAAAAAGTGATTTATGATGCCACAGGCAGGGCATTATATCTTTGGTTCCAGAATAAGCCTCAGCTGTAGAAAAGCTTATGTGGGACTACACTCCTGTTTTTTTTCTGTGTAACTATCCTCATTAATAAGGAATGGAATGGCTTGAAATTTAAGGTTTATGTTTTTTTAGAAAGCAGTAAGATGGAGTTCTGCTGATGCCAACCCTGATTGTTTGACTGATGGCTGAACCCTTTCTTTAAATGAGAACTCTACAAATTGAAATCATCAGCACCTAAAAGCCCATAAAGCCACACAGATACACCTTAAGGCTTGATTTGCTCCTCATCGGCATCAAGCTGACTGTGCTTGTTGCTTAGTATGGCTATCAATATAGAGTGCATCAACTACAGTAGGTGTGCAACTCGCATAAATAATGAGATTAAAGCAGCAGTACAAATACTGACCTATACAAATACATTATTTTTTAGTTGTTCCTTGTCATCTCTCTTGTAAGATGCTTTTTTCAGTATTGTGTCTCCTCTACCACTTTTGTGAACACATTTGAAATAATAAAAGGAATGCTTATTTTAGCATGGCTATCCCAAGGTTTTTATCAGTATTCACTTTTGTTTTGTGAACGCCTGTTGTTTAACATTATTTTTCTTATGACTAAAATAAATTAGCATCAGTAGACACAGTTCTCTAACCTTATGGAACAATCTGAGTTAAAAAAAACAGCTGAGAATAAATAACAAATGTAAAAAATTGCTAAAGCAGACTCAAAATGAAGAATAAAGGATACCTTATAAGACAAGAGATAAGGGGCGGTCTAAATTGAATAACAAAGTATAGGAAAAGTATAGGTAAAAATGTTCATCGTAACATGCACTGCTGCTTTGTATCTAAGGTTTTGTGTTCTCTTTTAAGGGGCCCTTCATATCTCATAGTCTTTGAAAACAGTAAGGGGTTAGTGAGTGAGCCTGGGTCACTGGGATCAGCTGGGGATGAGGAAGATCAAGCATCCTAGAACGCCATGGAACAGGTTTCTTCCAGAATCTGACCAGCAGCTGGCAGGAGTCAACATCATAAAATCCTTCTGGAGGCAGATGCTGTTGACCATAGGGGGCAGTTTGAAGATCATCTGCCCAATTTGTGGCTCCTGTTTCACTTTTCTACTGCCCCTGAGAGAATGTGCAGTAACATCATTGGGTGCTGGAAGGCCTGACACACTAATATCTGCACACTGTCACTACTGTAGCTTGCATGCTGTTCATAGCTGCACTGTTACTTGAGATCACCTACAGTACATGGGGGTAATGCAGTATGAAGCAGGACTATCTCTTCCAAGAGGAGGAATGTATCTTCTGGAATTCGTATTCATTTCCCTCCCCCTTTACTGGTCCTCTGGTGCCCCAGGCTTATTCCCCAACCCAGCTAGCCACGTCATGAGTAACAGTTCTGCAGCGGCATTGATGGCCTGCTTACCATGCATTTTTCAATAAAATGGTATACATCAATGTGAAAACAGGATTCCTGCCTCCTTAAATTTCCTCTGCTGTGGATGAGAAGTATACATCTGACTTCCCAGTGCTCTGCATGTTACATCACAATATGTTGCTAGGAAATTATTGAGATATCACAAACATAGTATTGTGATGTCAGCTGTAGACAAACAGCTAGAGCAGAGGACATCTAAGGAGCAGTGAGTCTTGATTTCAGTGTTAAAGAGAAAAGTTAAATACTGAAAATATATGAAGTATAAGCATAAAGGTGTCTAAAGAAGGGTGTTTTCAAAGTACCCCAGGACTTCGAAGGCTGTTTAAGCATAGGAAATGTTCTGTAATTAAAAGGACAAAATAAGACAATAATATTTATATCCTTTGCTACAGATTCCTGGGTTGTTTAAAATGTTATTGTTTTTTTTTGTTTGTTTTTACATCCATTCTTTTTTGCTGTAGTATTTTGTGAGTGTCTGGAAATGCTTTCAGGCATTCAAGGGCAACACCTCCCTCCAGTAAGCATCTGTGGTTGCCATCCTGAAAGGTAGAACCTGTCTGGCAATTCATCCAGCCAGGATAAGGATCTTGTGAAAGAGGGGGAGAAGGACACCTCCATTGAGAGTGCAGAACAGCTCCAAGGAATGTGGGGAGCAGCCCCAAGGAATGTAGGGACATCATCTGCCCGCAATCAGAAGTGCTGTGTTGGAACTGGAGTGTTCCAAGTGACTGTGGCACCACCATTTCTCTAAGTGCTTCTCAGCTGAATTGTCACCTGCAGGCCTCAAGGTGGTGGTATTGCAGTAGGTGTTGCTGCCCTCTCCCAACTGGAAGATGAATATCCTCTGCATTAGAGCCCCCTCCAGATGTTCTGCAGTGACATCTCAGGCTTGGAGTTCAAACCTGGATTGTATGTACCTTCCAAGAGGAGGAAGCATATTTCAGAGAAGGAAGTACACAAGGACAAGGGGACATAACATGAGGCTCAAGAGAGGGAGGCTTAGGGGGAATGTTAGGAAGTATTTTTTTCTCACAGAGAGAAGTGGATATGTGGAACAGCCTTCCAGCTGAGGTGGTGGAAGCAAAAACAGTACAGGGGTTCAAAAGTGCATGGGATAAGCATAAGGTCATCCTGCTATGAAGCAGAGCAGCAGAATGGCAGTCCAAATGAGGGTAGGGATTGCCAAATAGAGTTGGGAAATGGGCAGACTAGATGGACCGGTTGGTCCTTATCTGCCATCGTATTCTATGTTTCTATGGTTCTTTGAAAGTGTGATTCTATTTTTTCATCCTCTGTTTACCCCTCTCTCTCTAACATCCCATTTTCTCCCTTGATCCCTCCCTCAATTTCTTGGTGTGTGCTATGCTGTTGTTGGCTTCTTTTACTTGCAGTGTCCCAGCAGCAAGAGGAAACTCCCTGGCCCAGTTGTAGGGGTCACTGCTGCACTAGAATCTGCCTCCAATGCTCCATGACTGAGGCACTGTGCTGTCTGGCTGATACCCCAGCCTGGCTATCCTCCTGATGCAGCAACCAGAGCTCTCTCCAGAACTCACGTTACTCACTGTTGCTAGCCTTGCTTGTAGTGCAGAAAGCAGCTAACTAAAAGAAGCTACATTTTCTTATTAATTTAACACTTATATCTCAGCAGGAGTCAGGGTCTGTTGAGATTAAGCAGACAGATACTTTATTAGAAGTAGAAGGGGTCTTATTTAGGGTTAAAAAGGAAAGAAAAGAAAGAAAGTCAGTGTGTGTTATGTGCTGTGAAGGGTACTGTATCAACTTACTTTGCTAAACCAGTAGGAGGGGAGAGAGAGAGAGAGAGAGAGAGAGAGAGAGAGAGATAGCTTAATTGGGGTGAGTCTTAGACACTATAAAAGCAGGTGACTCAAATTACAACTTCCTGTTGCTAGCCTTTTTTCTTACTAATTGCCCTCCATCCCATCCACCCTAAGCCAGTTCTACTTTTATAGCCACTGGATTTGACTGTCAACAGGAACTTCCTGTTTGGCAGTAGGAAGGGAAGTATCATAGAGAAACATTGGTTTTGTTAACCCTGTGTGGTACCATTTGCTTGTAACTGACTCTTCAGTGAATAGTAGAGCACTGTGAGAACCTGGAGGACTAGCAATAGGCTAGTATACCTCCTACCCCAAAACAACATCTCTGTGTTAAAAGCACTGTTGCCTGATGGTTCTCTTGCCCTTTTAAGGGCTTGTAAACCTTCAACTCATAGAATATTGTTGAATTTAAGTAATTATTGTTATTTTTACTTGAAGTGTTAAACGCTAGTGAACGGACGCCTACCTCGCTTTTTCGCTTAAACCTGCCCAGCGCAGCGTGTCTGCTGTGTCCGCTAAGCATGCTGGAAACTGCTGGCATTAGACAAACTTGGATAAGATAATTTTAGCATATCCTCTACTTAGTAAATATACACCTTTAATAATGGAAAAAGGACTTAGTAAGTATATGCAATGTTTGATGAATAGTAAGGGAAAATATGGGAGCGAGTATGTATGTGCTAATTGCCATCTGATTACTACTCTTGAAGTAGAGATAGCGTTTCTGCTTAATATTAAACCAGTTTCTACTGATATTAGGGAATTAGAAAGTTACATTCATCTTATGGATGAACAACTTCATTCTAATGAACAATTTCCTTCACATTTAGGTAGCATTTCTATGCCTCTTGATGAGGAGACAATTGTGATGACTAGTACTAGTATACCTGTTTCCTCTGCACCCTCTTATAAGGTGGATGATTATCTACCCTCTTGTCATGATAATGATGACTGGACCATTGTCACAAAGCCTCTTAAAAAAAGGAGGGGTGGTCAAATACACAATAGTGCCCCTATTGAAACTTGTAATAGGTTTGAGCAATTGACTGTATCAAATAATGAAGTGCTGCATGATTTATCCTGTGCATCACCCTCTGTTGATAATAATGGTTTAAAAACACTTTTCAATCAGGAGTTAATGCCCATGAATATTTGTCCTAGTAAGTCTCAAGCTACCAAATCAATACCTATTAAGTTAATCACTCCAGAGTGTGTTAAACAATCACCTGTTTCTGATTCTTGTACCCTTACTGTCTCAAAACAAGTGTTAGTCCTGGGAGATTCAGTCATTATGCACATTGACAGGGCGATATGCAATAGTGACAAGTTCAACCACACTTGTTCTGGCTTCCATGGGGCCAGGGTATATGACATTACCTCCATGATGCCTAAAATTTTATAAAATATGGGGGAAATTCCACAGGTTATCATACATGCCGTTGTTAATGATATAAACAACACCCCATTTAATTAGTTACAACAGGGCTATGTGGCATTATGTAACCTGTTACTTGATAGGGGATGCTGTGTATCTATATCTGAAATTCTACCTGTCCCGAGAGCAACATCTATGATGACGCAGAAAATCAAAGCCCTAAATGAATGGCTGAGAAAGTGATGTTTTAAGCAGGATATATCCTGTATTACCCACTGGGAATCATTTTCAGATCGTTCTTCCTTGTTTTACTGGGACGGTTTACATCTCAGTCATAGGGGTAGTACACTTATGGGGAAAAGTATCACTAAAATCATAAATCATTGTTTAAACTAAAAACAATGGGGGAGAATGGGTCTATTCCCAAGTCTCTGAATACTTACCAAAATAATATTATTACAACTAAATGTAAATTCCAAGCTTTGAATGCAAGATCTTTAAACCAACTCAAATTAGCAGAACTTGAAGCCAAATGTAAAACTTTAAATATAGGTGTGGTGGGATTAACTGAAACTTGGTGGGATGTATCCTCAATTTGGTCCAGAGAAATTCCAGGTTATAAGTTATATCATAAAAACAGATTAGATAAGCAAGGCGGTGGAGTTTGTATGTACATATGAAATGATATTTCTTCTTTTGAAGTGTCTTCCCCCTTTCCTTTGGAAAGTATATGGGTTAAAATCTTATTGAAGGAGCAGTCCTATATAATTATTGGTAACATCTATCGACCTCCATCTGCAAATTCAGATTACACAACTGATATGTTTAAAGAAATTACACATTTTTCATAATCTCAAGATTCTGTAATATTTGGTGACTTTAACCTCCCTCATATTAACTGGGACTCATTCTCAGGACAATCCTATGCTGAGAAAGGACTAATAGATGTGGTAGTTAGTACTGGATTACAACAATTTGTTACTGAACCCACTCGAGGTCATACTATTTTGGATCTATTATTTACTAACATAGAGCAACAAATTAGCAATTTACAAATTTGGGATCCATTTGGGACCAGTGATCATTCATCTATTCTTTTTGAAATGCAACAGTTTAAAACTACACACAGGAAGTTATACTGTACAAAAAAATATAATGCAATTTTTTCTAAAATCAATGAATACTTACTAAACATAAACTGGGAATCTAATATTTTTAATTGCATAACACAACAAGCTTGGGACTTTTTTTAAAAACATTGTACATTATTTGGAAAATATCTTTATTCCATCTAAGAGGAAATTTAATAATAAAGGAAAAATTCCCCCTTGGTTCAACAAGACAATTAAAAATCAGATTAAAATAAAAATTTAACTTTTTAGGAAATTTAAGAATAGTTCTGTTCCATTTAAATCTACTCTATTACATAAATACAGATTATCTGTGAAAAACTTATAAATTGGCAAAAAATAAGCTAGAATTTAAACTAGCTCACACAAAAGACTGTCACAAATCTCTTTTCCCTATATAAATAGTAAAAAAAGGTGTATCAAGGACCACTGGTCCCATTATAACCAAAGGCTCTTCTTTATCTGCTATAGAAACCTTGAATTTCTTTAATAAGTACTTTTGTTCTGTCTTCTCTCAAAAATCACCTATTAGTACATTTAAAGTTCACCATGTAGATTATCATAGGTTCTTTCCAACTGACATTATACATGCTATCAAAAAACTAAAAAAAAATACTAGTCCTGGCCCAGACGGTATTCATCCATGGTTTCTGATCGAAACCTCTAAAAATATTTCTATACCTTTGTCAATTATCTTCAACAAATCCTTACAAGAAAGCATTGTACCAAATGATTGGTGTTCAGCAATAGTTACTCCCATATTTGAAAAAGGCAATAGAAGTTCTGTGCAAAATTATCATCCAATTAGCCTGACCTCAGTGGCTGGTAAATTAATGGAATGAGTAATGAAGTCTCTAATAGATCAAGATTGTAAAAAATTAGGAATTTATGATTCAAATCAGCATGGGTTTACTCCCAAGTATTCCTGCACCACCAATCTGATATCTTTTTACAATAATATAAGTACTTTACTAGATGTGGGTATCCCTACTGATGTAATTCTTTTGGACTTTAGTAGAGCTTATAAAGTCTCACATGAAAACTCATTACTAAAATGCACAATCTAGGTTTGTCACCTGATATTGTCAACTGGACTTTAAACTGGTTGACAAATCATTCTCAGAGAGTCAGAATTAATGATGTCTTGTCTGATTCGGGTAGTGTGACAAGTGGTGTACAACAGGGTCGGTCTTGGGATCAACATTGTTTACTCTCTTTGTCGGTGATTTACAAACAGGGCCACATAACTTCATGGTTAAATTTGCGGATGATACTAAATTGGGGGCCAAGGTTAATAATCAAGAAAATATTTCTGCATTAAAGAAGGATTTGGAAAAATTAACACTTTGGGCAAATGAAAATCATATGCAGTTTAATCAAGACAAATGTTTAGTAGTGCATTTTGGTGTAAATAATCCAAAAACGATATATTATATAAACAGACTACCACTTCACTCATCAAATTGTGAAAAAGATTTAGAGATATATGTTAATAAACTTACATCAAATGATCACTGTGTTAGAACTGCTTGCATGACCAACAGACTTTTGAGGCAAATAAAATGCACTTTTGTTAATCACACTGAACAATGCCTTATTCCATTGTATAGGGCATACATTAGACCGTATCTGACTATGGCTCCCTTTCTGGAATCCAAACCAAAAAAAGATATAGCAATTCTTGAACAGGTTCAAAGGAGAGTAACTAGAATGATTCCAAGATTAACAAACTTGGATTATCAGAACAGATTAAAAGCTACTGGTCTCTTCTCTCTTCAAACTAGAAGATTAAGAGGTGATATGCTTATGGTTTTTAATTTAATAATTTCACCAGATCTGATGGAAAAATGTGGTCTAACACTCTCCAAAAGGAGACATGTTCTGAGACTGCATAATAAACAGCTTGAAGTAAAAACTTATAAAACCAGCAAAAGGGGAACCTTTTTTTCCAATAAGAGCATCCATTGTATGGAACACCTTGCCACAAGAATTGGTAGTGGCAACTAGTGCCACTATCTTTAAAAACAACTTAGATGTTTGGTTGAGGGATAATAGATAAATAATGTCCCACATAGTGTGGGGAACAGTCTCAATGGGCTCTGGCCTTCTTCTGTTCTTTCATACCAAGTAATAAGTAATACCCTTATGGCTATGTGGGGAGCTACTGCTGGATCATTGGGTCATCCCAAGTAATTCTCAGTTCTCCTGCTAGCTCACATTAATTCCTGAGTCTTTAGCACAAACCTGGCCACTACCTTCCCAGAGAAAGAATGCATCCTCTGGAATGCTAAATCCTCTTGCAAACTCACATTTGTTCTTGGGCTCTTTGCAAAATTCTGGGCCCTCCCTCGCTGAGGAGGAAAGCATCCTCTGAGCCCTACATCCCTGAGGAAGAAAGCATCTTCTGGGTCCCTCCATCCTCCTCACTGATGCCCTAACTCAGAGTGCAAACCTCACTCACTGGTAGCATGAGCAGCACCTGCCGAGTTGATCAAGCTGTTGGCTGGTACCTGGTTGATTACAATGTTCGGAGTTTGCAACTCGGCAACACTCCCTAAATACTACTACATTACTGTTAATAATGGTAGTAACAATACTGTTGCACGGGACAAGAAGCACCCCCTCATGAAGTTCAGCAATTTTAAGACTTTTCTGTCATAGGACTATGCACTGGGATCACGACACAAATTAAGCCCATCAGTGCTATCAGGTTGGTGCTCTCCTTATATTTTTAACTAGACTATTGCATAATATTATTGAGGTTACATAACTCTGCTTGTTAATTTCTATTCAGTTTCATATTTGAAAGATGATCACTGCAGAAGATGATCAGTGCAATTTTCAAGATGCTGTTTTTTTTTCTCTTTAACTAGCCACAGCCTCTAGTCACTAAAACAAATACCTGGCTGGTTATTTTGCACCGCAGGGGTAGAAGCTAACTTTGCAACCACTAGCCAATTGGTGTGTATTAATTCTTGTGGTCTTATCACTTAATTATTGTGTCAACTAATGCTGTGTGTTGCTTTTATATTTTTTTATCTGTTATTAGTCTTGTACCTCTCCCTTCCTCCCTATCCAGTACCTCCATTCCCCTCCCTCCAAGTCACATCTGTAAACAAGACTATTGTTCTCTGCATGGTTTAGCAGGTTAAACATTTTCAAATAAATAAATAATACTATATCTGTAGTATGTCCAGATCTAAAGCCATGATGGTATGGGGTGGTGTTCCTCAAATAGTATTCTAGAGTTGCAGTGGTAGGATAGCAGTGCTGTATGACCATGGATTCTACCTCTAGGATCCAGTGCATGGATCCTACAAATGTTGTGGACCCTGTGGATCCTAGCAACAAACATTGTGGAGCCTGTGAATCCTAGCAACAGATCCAGATTGGACCCTAACTGTCTGACCTATGATTCATCACTATCTGCCCCCAGATCCTAACTGTCTGACCTAGGATCCCTTGATCCTAACTAGGATCCATCACTATCTGCCCCAGATCCTATCTGTCTGACATAGGATCACTGGACCCTAACTAGGATCCATTCTTAACTGACCCTGGATCCTACATCTGTCTTTGGTAGGATTTCTGGTAGGATCCTAGGTAGGATACCAGCCTTATCTGACAGATAGTGGCTGGATCCATAAAAGCACTATTTTAGCAACACTAGTTTGGGGTAATTAAGCCATGAAATTTTAACTATTCAGAATGTCATGACTGCACATGATTTTCAAATAATGTTAATAAAATGAGAATCAGGGAAATGGGTCTATCACTATTAATTATTGTCTTGTCCCAGCCCTTTGGTATGGAAATAACTTTGGAACACTTTCACATTTGAGGAAAATAGTTGTACCGCAGTCTATAATTAAATGTTTGATAACAATTGGCACCAAGATGTTAGCTATTTGTAAATGTTATACTATCCCTCCAAATAATTCAAACTAGGGTTGCTTGGAATCTGATAATTCAGCTCTGTTGTGCCTATGTTTGACAAACAGAACTTTTGATTCCAATTCTGATTCTGTTCTGGAGCCAACTAAGACATTAGAGTCACAATCAGAAGTTCAGATTCCATACCCAACTTCATGCTACTAGTGTACTCAAGAAAACCTCACCCATTCAGTATAAACACAAAGAAGTCTATTAGTGGGCCAGGAAAAAGCCCTACCCCCTTGTTTCCCTCCCATGCTCCCTTACCGTTAAGGTGGTGATCTGCTGCTGGGTTCCCAGAGTATGGTTTTGCCTACTGTGGGCTGGAAGACAAAGAAGGCAGTAAGGGTCCAACTTCAACTTTATCATAACATTTCAAGTTTTCTCAAAACTGACCTCCCACCCTGAAACCCATCACGTGTCATGCAAGCAGAATGTGACACCATTGCCCACTGCCAAGACCAAGCACCCCCACCCCAAACCGAGTAACACAGTCCAGATCAACTTGGTTTATAAGGAATAGATGTTAGAGAATTTATTACAATATTGCAAGTTATGGTGTTATGATTTCCCACATTTGGAAAAAGAGCCGCTGAAGCCTCTGTATATAAAGAAGAAACAAAAGATAAATCCAGGATGGTTCCTCTATATTTATTTCAAACGTTTCACCAGGAAAGACATACTGAGCTGATTAGCTCACTTAAAGATGCAGCCTCGGGGTGAGGGGTATGGAAGATAGTACAACAGGAGAAAAAATACATACTAATTAACAGCATTGCAAAAATAGTGGTCATATACAGCTGTAAAGTACATCAAAGCATAATCATGAACAATGAGGGCAAAACAGTGCAGCAGGCACTTCAGGAAGATAAAAATGAGGTTTGATAGTCATGGGGAAATTTCTCATACAGGTATAGCAGGGGCAGTTGGACAGCAAAATGTCCAGGGCAGTATAAGTGGAGGTAGAGAGGAAATCAAGAGATTGGGAGTTTAGACAGTTGCAGGTGGAATTAAAAAAGCCATGAAGAAAGGATTTAAATGAGGAGAGGCAGAGCAGATTGATACGGGAAGGGTGGGCCAAATTGTAGGAAAGTGATATGAGAAGACTGCTTGACCAACAGTAGATTGAAACTCTTTCTGGACCCCTTACCTCCCTGGTGAGCACTAGAAGAAGTTGTTTGAGACCTAACATGTCAAAACTGTCCACAAGTTTATTGAGGTAAATAACCAGCAAAATAACTTCAAAGTAATAAATTAATATTCAAGCCAGACAGACGCTGGTAAGCTACCCAGTAGGGCTATATGACACTAGGTCAAGATGCTGTATACATTAACAGTGTGATCAAGAACAGATTAGTAAAAATGCCTCTGACAACAACAGCACTCATGGAAAATGCTCTTCCTCTCAGTTCCTGCCATAGCCGGCCCATTGGCCTCGCTTTTCAATCTATCCTTCTCCCTTGCTGATGCTCCTCCTGAGTGGAAACATGCCACTGTTATCCCCCTCCCCAAGTAAAGTGACCTCTCCATCCCAGGAAACTACCCTCCTATTTCCCTCCTCCCCATCCTGGCCAAACTCGAAGAACACTTAATTCTTTCACAACTCTCCTCCTTTCTCAACTCCTCCCCATTCTTCACTCCTTTCCAGTCTGGTTTTAGGAAAACCCACTCTTCAACCATTTCCCTTCTAAGGCTCACTAATTCAATCCTCACTGTTATGGATGCAGGGCACATTACCTCAGCCATTTTTATTGACCTGGCTAAGGCGTTCAACACCATCTCCTACTCGCTCCTCCTGTCCAGGCTGGCAGTTGCAGGGCTCTACAGTTTGACCACCAGTTTGTTCCACTCCTACCTAGTAGACAGGTCCCAATCTGTCAAAATTAACTCATTCACCTCAGCCTCCCTCCCTGCTACAACTGGTGTATCCCAAGGTTCGATCTTGGGCCTGCTCTTGTTCTCCCTTTTTCTTAATGATCTGCCCTCTGCTTGTCCACACACATCCACCCACATGTGTGAGGATGACACTGGTCTGTATACATCAGGCCCCATGTCTTCTGATTGGTGACCAGACTTCAGCAGAACTTCAACAATGTTCAGCACTGGTTTTGTTTCAATCAGATATTTCTCAATGCCAAGAAAACTGTCTCCGTGACCTTCAGCACCAGGCAGAGACTTTCTCAGCACCCCTCCACCCCTACCTTCCACACCCTGGACAGGACAACTCTTTAGGCCTGCTCCTCCTTTAGATATATCAGGGTTTGGCTTGACCAGCACTTTGACTTTTCTGTACATGTTGATTCCATCCACAAGAAGTTGCACCCCAGGCATGGTGACTTATACCGCAACCGTAGATGCATCCTGCTACCTGTTCACAGGGCAATTGTGCAGAAAATGATTCTCTCCATCTTTGACTATAGAGGTGTAGTCTGCAGTGCTGCTCCAAGTCCACCTTAGCCAGACTGGACTCCCTTTTTCACTCCATCTCTCGCTTTGCCCTTGACTGTCTCTACTCCACCCAGCATTGCGTCCTCTACAGACCTTGAACCACCCCTCTCTAAATGTCCACAGACAGTCCCACTCTGCCAGGATTGTGGCCAAATTTTGGACTCAGTCCCTGCCCCCCTACCTCGCCTCTACCCTAACAGCCTGTAACCTCCCAGCGTACTCACTCAGGAACAGCAACTCCTACATCTTGTCCATTTCTTATATGTCTACTGGTGTAGGCCAGGCAGCCTTCAGGTACAGCATGCCTAAACTATGGAACTCACTTCCCGTGAGTATTCGACTAACCCCTCCCTTTCTACACCTCAACTCCCTCTTTAAAGCACACTTCTTCTCTACCTGCACATGCAACTAAGCTTGACATCACAGGACTTATTTTGTTATTACTGAAATTTATTGTCATTTTAGTATTGTGCATTGCATTTGAATGTCTTGTTTATTGCACTACACATACAGTAGTAGGCTATATCCTTGCATGTGTTACTTGATTGCACTATGTCCTGTATATTAATTGTTCTGTTTCTGGATTTGTAATAATAATCTGTACTTCTCCAATACCCCTCACCCCCAGGACGCATCTGGAATTGAGCAGTAGTCTGTTCAGCTTGCCTTCCTGGTTAAACTCTTAAAAATAAATAAATAAATAAATAAATAAATAAAATGGCAAAATACAAAAATAACATCAATGGTAGTAGTAGAAAAACACATAGAGTGCCATGACCATGGTGAGGAAACAAAATGGCAACTTGTGTTTTTGCCAGGGGCTCTGCCCCCATACCCCTGATGTGGGGGGACTTTGCCCCCACACACCCTAATATTTAAATAATCAACTCCATGAGGTGAAAGCGGAAACTGGGGATCAGAAGAAAGTTGGGTGGGGGACCAGATTCAGACAGAGAGAAAAAATAAACACACTTGGGTTGGGGGAAAAAGTGAAACCACAAGATTCGGGAGACCAGGAACAGAGCCCTGGTCTCCTAAGGTGTACTACCTGATCTGCTTCTGTCTTAGCCCTCTCCACCATGGGATCAGCTCAGACAGCCACTGCACTTTTTCCCTATTTCTCCACTTCCTGCTTTCTTCCTCCCTTGCCATGACAGCTACAGGGTTAGCGGTAACTGCCATGCACTATCCTACCCCTGTTACTGTCAAGGCAGACACTGTTTCTGAAGTGTGGTATTCACTGCTCTATTCTTGAAATGGCATTCTTACCTGGTACTGGGCTCTACAACACTGCCAATACTGTGTTTTCAAATGTCCAGTTTCTGAAGATGCCAGGAAGGCCCTTAGGCAGCAAGTGCCTATTTTCTAAGGCAGTCTTTAGAAAAAAATCATACATATACTGTACATGTACCCCCCCACCCCGATCTAGGGGTTACTGGTGACATCTCATTTTCATGGAGGACTGCATACATCAGACTTTTACCACTTAATTGTCTGCTGGGGCTATGGTAACCTGGCAGGAGCCTGAAGACCAGGGTCGCTGGGTTCAGCTAGAAAGAAAGGGCTAATGGAATGCAACTGGCAACAAGCATAAACTATGGTCTTTAACTGTGGAATACAGTCTAAATCATGAATTCATTTAATCTGACATTTCTTAATTTATTTAGCTTATTGGCAGGGTGACATCACAGAACAGTTTATAGTAAGCAATAGGATTCAGTCATTTGCTGCATGCAATTTACTCCCCAGAATGGACGAGTTCTTCACCAATTTACAATTAATATTTTAACTTCAGATTCAACTATTTATTGGTGGATTGCACTGGCAACAAAGCAGTTATGGTGGCTTACAGTCTTACAGTTCCTTTTAATGCTTTCCTATAACTGCAGCTGTGGCACACAGGCTAGGGCACATTTACAGTTCATCTTCTCTGGAAAAGACAATTATTGAACTTTTCACATGTTTGCACCCAAGCATCCTTGCCCAGGGACAGGAGGAAAAGACCTGTACAAGGGAAGAGCTCCCCACAGTTCTGCACTCAGGAAGCTGACGGGGCAGAGAGTTCCACAGGGTTGGGGCAGCAAACATAATAGTGCAGGCCCCAGATGAATTCAAAATAATGCTAGGAATCTCCAGCAACCCCTCATCAGCCGAGTGGAGCTGTTGCACAGGGGTGTAAGGAGTCAGAAGCTCTTTCAAGTAGTCAGGACCAAGTCCATGTAGGGCTTTGTAGGTTAACAGACCTACCTTGAAGGTGATCCACCACTGAATCAGCAACCAGTGCAGATCACGCAGCACTGGGGTAATATGGGATATCCTAGATACCCCAGTCAATAAACAAGTGGCAGCGTTCTGCACTAGCTTCAAGTGGCAGATAACCCCAGGAAGCCCTAAGTAAAGAGAGTTGCAATAATCAACGCACAAGATCACAAAGGCGTGGACCAATACAGGCAGATCACTGGACGGAACAAGGTGCTTGATCCTGGCAATGTTCCTAAGATGATAAAAGGCTGACTTCATGACTGCTGACACCTGAGGATGAAAGGTCAACCCGTCATCAAGTACCACTCCCAGGTCATGCACCCATTCAGAAGTAGGGATCTGAGTGCCCCCCAAGCATAAACCGAAGGGCAGGTCAGTCCTCAACCCCTCTATCCTATGCTCCAGGTCCACCACCAAGACCTCAGTTTTACCTGCATTTAAATTTAACCCACTTGAATTCATCCAATTTTGGATTTCAATGAGGCAGCTGTTAAATGCAGAGACAGCACTAACCTGGTCGGGGCAAAAGACAGGTAGAGCTGGATATCATCAGCATAGCAGTGAAACCTCAGCCCATACTGTCTTACAATGTCTCTGAGGGGTAGCATGTGCACTGCATACAACATGGGGGACAGCACTGAGCCCTGGGGAACCCCACAAAGCAGAGAGAAAGACTCAGAAGAAAAAATTCCAGAGGCAACTCTTTGAGTTCTACCGGTGAAGAAAGATGAAAACCATCTGAGCACTGTACCAGTCAGTCCACAGATGAACCTCTGGTGCTCGAGCAGCACCCCATGGTCTACAGTGTCAAAAGCTGAAAAGAGATCAAGGAGTACCAGGAAGGAGTGATTTCTCCAATCTCTCACCATCAGGAGATCATTGAGCACATGAACCAGAGCAGTCTCAGTACTGTGCCTCTTATGAAAACCAGATTGGAGAGGTTCGTATATACTATGGATGGTCAAATGGTTCTCCAGCTGAGTCACCACAACTTTCTCAATTTACCTTTCCCACAAAAGGAAGGTTCAAGATGGGTCTGTAGTTAGCTAGAGTATCCGGGTCCAACGAAGCTTTTTTCAGAAGGGGTGTCACCACCGCCTACTTCAGAGAGCTTGGAAGCTCACCCAATTCCAAGGAGCACTGGATAATATGAGCCAAGACTGGATTGATTATATCACTACAACCCAAAATCAGGGAGTTAGGGCCCGGATCTAAACTACAGCACATAGGGCGCTTCCCATGGACAATCCTCATAATATCAACGAACTCCGGGAGGTCAAAGGTACTCCAGGAAACAAGAGGCATAGTGACTGAGCACCGACCAACAGCATCCTCCATACAGTTGGTCCGATGGATCTCTAACCTAATGTTGCCCACCTTATTCGCAAAGAATCAAGCAATCTCATCACACTCAATTTGTGAAAAAACTCAATGGAACTGCAGACAGGCTGGGTTACGCAGCCTTTCCACAGTTCAGGAGAGTTGAGCTGGTCAATTCCAAATGACAGTGATCTCCCTGGACAGGAATTCTGCCTTCTTATGGGAGATCACTGATTGGTAGAGCTGATAATGCTCCAACAAAATAAGAAGGTTGACATCCAAGATAGATTTCCACCAGCATTGTTCTAACCTACGTCCCAACCTCTGCAACTCCCTCATCAACTTAAAAAATGTTCTCTCATCCATCTGGCATTTAGGTGCCTGCATGAACTATCAAATCTGCAATGTCAGTCCATTTTTCTGTACTTCCATTTCACTTTTGAATTAGAGGTAATAGAAGACAATGTTACCATTTTCTTAGGGTAAATCTCATCTCTCCAAATTTATTAGTGCACAGGTGATCAAGTCCTGTTGGGGAGCCACAACTGACCTAGGATCTGATTTACCACCTCCCACCTCATAGGCTTCTGCAAGGTGAAGGATCCCATGCAATCTCTTTTACTCCACCTCTTGTTCTACCCTTGATAAACCCATGCGTACTCTGCACTGTACCTTGTACTCTTCCATCTCCCTCCCCTCTCTTGATGCCAGGTGCTTTGCTCACTGTGTCTCCTTTATGTAAAAATTTTGGTTTGACTCTCTCCCCTTATCTAACCTCTCCCTCTTCTCATCCTCCTCCCACTCTCTTTGTAATACTTACTCTTTCAGTCTCCCTCATATGAAATCTACTGCTGGCCAGGCTGCCTTTTCATTTTGTCTCCCTAAGCTCCAAGGTTCAGTTCCCTTCTCCCTCTGTTTCCTCCTTTCCTGCTGTAAAAGCTCTCCTCCATGAGTTATGTATTCAGTGCTGCAGTTGTTTCTGATATTGTATTTACTTCTTACCTGCAATTTACAGTACCCTAATTATCTGTCCCTCAGCACTTCCCCACTTCCCCAGGCTCAGTCTTTCTCCCAGTTCTATTTTGTTAAGTTTATTACTATTTAATTGTTTTTTGTACAGTTCCACAATTTTTGCTTGATACTTATTTTGGTCACTTTATTCTTATATGTAATTGTCCTGTTTATTTGTTTTACTTACTTCATTCTAAGTATTTTATATTATGTATTTTTGTATCTGTTATATTTTCCCTTCTTCCCTTCCCCCAGGATGCATCTGGAAATGAGCTGTTACCAGCTCAGTATGTCTTTCCTGGTAAAACATTTGAAATAAGTAACCAACTAACTAACTAAATAAATAAAAATAATTAAATAAAACCAAATTAAAAGGATAGCCTGTATCACAGACTAAATCCTCTTCTTCTAGTAGCAGAATGTGGCAGCAGGAGGTGCCCTTTAAATTGATTTAGCAACACAGTCCAAACTCTCCAAGTTCCCTTTTTTTTCTGTACTCCCAGAAACTGGTATTTATTTAAGACACTTGCCCCAGTAGGCATAAATGGGATATGACTGCCACCATGATCCAAATGATCTGTGATATTCCCTTTCCACCAGAAATGGGTTCAATAGCCTGCTTTGACAGCATGCTGCTCTGCTGCATGAGTGCATGTCAGGGTCATTATAACTTTTCTTGGTCCTTTTTCAATGACTTCATTTGTGACATAAAGGAAGACATCAAGGGCAAGATATTCTAGAGTGCAGATGACACAAAGATCTGTGCAATGGTGGACATGGAGGAAGGGATAAGGCAATTCAGAGAGGACCTTAGCAGGTTGGAGAGCTTGTCAAACATCTAGCAGCTGAGCTTCAACACTAAATAATGTAATGTGATGCACATTGGGAAGAAGAACCCAGGAGTGCGTATGAAATCGGGGGTGGTGGTGCTGGACGCTACAATGAAGGAAAAGGACCTAAGGGTCATGATATAGGAGAGCCCAAAACAACAGCACATTGTAATACAGCTGTGGGCAAGGCAATCAGGATGTTGGATTGTACAGGGAAAGGGATAAGCAATCAAAGTTAGGAGGTGATCCTTCAATTGTACAATACTACACAAGGTTCTGGAGTCCACACCTGAGGAAATACTGTGACAAGGCTGATACAGTACAGTGCAGGACAGAAAAGATGGCCCATGGACTAGGGGATAAGATATACAAGGACATGTTGCAGGGTTTGAATATGTACAACCTTGAGAAATGAAGGGAAAGGGGCAACATGATCAAGATATACAACTACCTGCACAGAATAAATAGGGTGGACACCCATGAACTTTCTTTCTTGAGCTCAAGTAGAAGGACAAGAGGGAACTCAGTTAAACTCACATGGGAGGAATGGGGACATCCATAAGCACTTTTTCACAGAAAGAGTGGTGCAAATGTTTAACAAGTTATCAGAGGAGATGGTACAGACTAAATCAGTGAGCAGATTTAAGCAGGGATGGGACAGTCCCATCATGTGAATTAGAAAAGTGGGGACAGAAACAAAGGGAGGCATGGTCACAAGGGTGATTATACAGTAGTTGGGTAGAGTGGGTAGACTGGATGGGACTGGTCTTTTTCTGCTATCATTGTCAGTGTATCTATTTTTCTCACCAGTTATCAGCTTCCAACATTCAGGAACCCTTGAGCTCCAGGGAACTTGCTCACCCCAAAGCTGCTATACATAGGTCTAGTAACATAGGAGCTGCAGAAGCTTTTGGTGTTAACTCTTTAAGGTCTGGAGACCTCTAGTGTGAACCTAAAGGGTTCCTGGAGTTACATAAAAAACATCTATAGTAGCATAATAAGTAGGTGGTGACACCTACACACAGATTGAGATATAAGAATTGACTTCAAAGAATCCTTGAAGATAGTCATTGTTGAGCTTTGCTTTACAACAGTAGGCAATAATTTTATAATAAAATTAATCTGTAAATAAAAGATCACTATCCTCTTGTTATCCACATTCTATAAAGTCAAGTTATGTCTGACAGAGCAAGTAGGATGCATATTATTAGGATAGGTAATCAGAGCTTTACGTTCAACAGGTAATAGGCCTATAATACTGGACTGACCAGGTAATATGGCATAGTAACTTCAGAGCTAGCCAGTCAAGATCACAATGATGAACAGTAGTATTCATATCTGTTAGGGTTGCTCAGAATCTGCCAAAAAGAATTGGATCCATCAGATTGCCATCCAATTTTTGGATTTAGAGTTTTCAGATTTGGAGTCTGAAGAATCCGAAATCCTAAACTAAATCTTGAAACCTATTTTGCATAGGCATTGAGGATTTAGGATTTGAAATCCAAATCCTAAATCCAATTTATTGGTTCTTTTTGGATTTCAAATGGAATTGGATTAGGATTCAGAAGTTCCTAAAATCTTAAATCCTAAAATTGATTGAAATTGGCTGACTTAGAGTATCCCTAATAACCTGAAAATCAGCAAGCCTTATTTACTAGTTATCACAGTACTAAACAGTGCAATCAGTCACTACTGAATAGTCCACAATATGACAATCAACAGTAGACAATATTATATTTCATGAAATGAATATTCATGTTTTCTTTCTAAAATTAATCATACTGTGATACAGTTGACCAAGCTAACCTTTGCCTTTTTATTATGTTCTTAAGTTTCAAATTGACATGATTCAGTGTTATTTTTTCCTGTTGAAGTAACTTCAACTGGCCATAATGATGTAAACTGTAAATTACAAATTGAGAATCAAAGAAGTTGCAATATATATGTAAATTAAGCAATTTGGAGGCTTCATATCAGCAGCTATGAATTTTCCAGCACAATTCAAGTAACCTTTTTTCCATTTTACAAAACTAAAGAAAAAAGTAAAGTTACAGTATTAATTCTACTGTTGCTTTACTATCCAGGGATTTGAAAATTAATCATGGGCCAATTAGCTTTTAAACAGGCACTCACTTTGTTCACCAGCAATCAAAATGGAAATGTTTAAAGATCATTCATCTAACTGCATAATTCTTATCTCAAAATCTGATGAGCTTGAAGCAAAGAAAAATGTAAAATTCATTCCTTTGAGATGACTTGCATGTGTACCACCACCAGTGAGAAGCAGTCAGAAAGGAACAAGAAACCAAAACTTAATGGAGACAGCAAACTAATAAAGAAAAGAGGAAGAGACAAAGTAGTTTTTTCTTTAAGGTAGAACACATGCAAATTGTCTCAAAGGAATGAGTTTAAGTGTGCATGTGGATTTTAGCCATTAGAAACAATATCCACCCCAAAGAAGGGGTACATGAACACCCCCAAAATGTTCGTGGGTTAGAGTGCTTTCAGTGGTGCAAACAATAAAAAGAAAATATTTTAAAACTTGAATCATTTGGTAAGTGATTATATGTTCCTGTACATTCCTTGACTTGTCATATGGCCTATATGGGTACTGACGACTCCCTCATTTGAGTTCTTTTGTGCCTAAGGAGGATCCGGAGGTCCCTGTCCCATAAAATGTATCAATCCTATTTGCTGGTCATTTGTGAGACCTGGCTAGACAACATGAACATGGATAATACAGACATAAAACTTACAGAAGTGGTGGGGTTGAGGTAATAATACATAAGCATACATATATACACATACAGTGTGTGTGTGTATATATATATATATATATATATATATATATATATATTTATATGTATGTGTGTGTGTATATATATATATGTGTGTGTGTATGTTATGTGTATATATATATGTGTGTGTGTGTATTTATATATATATATATATATGTGTGTGTGTATATATATATATATATATATATATATATATATAGGATACATTATGGGGCACGAGTGGAATATGGAACACATATATATACATACAGTGTGCCAGGTCTCACAAACATGGAGGTGTTGCTAGGGAGAAGGGCAGTGGTAAATGGAGAAAGTGACAAAGGCAAGAAGGACAGGGATGGGGCAAAAGGGGGTAAGGCCATCAGGAAATGGAGGGTAATGAGTACCAATGCCCGTAGTCTGGGCAATAAGCTCCCTGAGCTGGTGGCCTTAATGGAAGAGGGATGCCTGGATATCATAGCAGTCACAGAAACATGGTACACAGAGAACCATGACTGGGATGTTAACATACCAGGGTACATAACCTAAGGAGGAGAGAGGCAGGGGAGAAGAGGGGAGGAGTAGCTCTCTATGTAAAGGAAGGGATAAAAGCAACTGAACAAAAGAGTAAACAGGGAGGAGAGGAGGCACTGTGGGTCACCTTGGAGACTGGAAAGGGCACCACAATCCGCACAGGGGTTGTGTACAGACCCCCATGTCAGGGGAAGGAATGGACAAGGATATGATGGAAGGCATTCTTAGAATGGCAGAGAAAGGGGAGATACTGTTGATGGGAGACCTGAATATGCCAGATGTTAACTGGAGCACATTTGCTGCAGCCACATCCAAGAGCAGGGACATTCTTGACACCCTACAGGTGGCAGGCATTAGACAGCTAGTTTCAGAACCCACTACCGTGAGGAGCAATCTTAGACCTCGTGCTCTCAAGCCAGGGGCAGTGAGAGGATCTCTGATCTAGAGTGGGTTGCCATCTGGGGACAAGTGACCATCAAACAGTGTGGTTCACGTTAAACTCAGCTACAGAGTCAAGCCATACAAAAGTGAGGGTACTGGACTTTAGGAGGCTGACTTGACAAGATGGGAGAGTGCCTCAGAAAAGCACTAGCAAACAGGCTAGAAGGAGGTGTGGAGCAACAATGGGGAATTATCAAAACTGCATCACAGAGGCAACAAGCCTTTGTGTGAAGCAAATAAACAAATCAAAATGAAAGAAAAAGCCACTATGGTTCTCCAAGAGGTGGCTGTGAAAGTCAGGAAGAAAAGATAGCATTCCGAAGTATAAGGAAACACAGAAGGAGCAGGACAGAGAGCTGTACCAGTTAAGGCAGAAAGAAGCAGGGAGGAAAGTCAGAATAGCAAGGCCCAAACTGAGGAAAAGATAGCCAACTCAGTTAAGAAGGGGATAAAACCTTTATAGGTACATCAGCGGAGTGAGGGAGACAAAGGGAGGGATAGTGAGGCTGAACAGAATGAACGGTGGCTGGGCAGAGGGGACAGTGAAAAGCAGGAATACTGAACGAATATTTCTGCTCAGTATTCACAAAAGAGGAGGGGTGCCTAATCCAATTAACAGAAGCACTTGATAGGGGGTTGATCCCAGTCCTTTCACAGAAGAAAGGGTTCTGCAAGAACTCCTAAAACTGAAGGTGGACAAAGCAATGGGTCCTGATGGAATTCACCCCAGAATTCTAAAAAGAATTAAGGAAGGAACTAGTGAAACCACTGGCTACTCTTTTAATAAATCATGGAGGATGGTGTGGTACCGAGGACTGGAGGAAGGTGGATGTGATTCCCTTCACAAAAGTGGGACCAAGACAGAGGCAGGAAACTACAGACCTGTCAGTCTGACCTCTGTGGTAGGAAAGTGATGGAGTCACTTCTGAAGGAAAGAATAGTTGAGTACCTAGAGGTCAGTGGAGCACAGGATCCAAGGCAGCATGGGTTCACAGTGGGAAGGTCATGACAGAGATCTAATAGATTTCTTTGACTGGGTGACCAAAGTAGTAGACCAGGGAGGGGCTGTGGACATGGCCTACCTAGACTTTAGCAAGACATTTGACACAGTCCCACACAAAAGATTATTAGTCAAATTAACCAGCCTGGGAGTGGGTCCCAGGGTGGTAGCCTAGGTAAAACATTGGCTGGACAACAGGACACAGAAGGTAATTGTAAATGGGAGCCACTCTGAAGAAAGGGTGGTTACTAATTGAAATTTACATGGGTTCAGTGTGGGTCAGTCCTTTTAATGTCTTCATCAGTGACATTGCAGAGGGACTGGAAGGAAAAGTATGCCTTTTGCAGATGACACAAAGATCTGCAACAGGGTTGATACACAAGGAGGCGTGGAAAGGATGAGAAGGGACTTGGCAAGGCTGGAGGAATGGTCAGACGTATGGCAGCTAGGATTCAATGCAAAAAGTGCAACAATGCACCTGGGAAACAAGAACCAGGGAAGAATACACAATGGGTGGGGAGGTAGTAACAACAACAAAACAGGAAAGGGACCTGGGGGTAATCATATCAGATGACCTTAAGGTTAGCAAGCAATGTGAGAAGGCAGTAGAGAGGGTCGGGGTATACTGGGATGTATAGGAGAGGCATCAGCAGCAGAAAACAGGAAGTTGTTATCCCTCTGTACAGACAGTTGGTGCACCTCATCTGAATACTGTGTCCAGTTCTGGAGACCCCATCTCCACAAGGACATAAACAGGATAGAGGCAGTCCAGAGAGGGCAACTAAAATGGTGCAGGGTCTGCAAGAGAAGCCATGAGGAGAGAACGAAGGATAATATGTATCCCTTGAGGAAAGAAGGGAGAGGGGGGACATGATAGAAACTTTCAAGTACCTCAAGGGAATCAACAAAGTCCAAGAGGGTAGCATCTTTCAGAAAAAGAGACTTGCAAGAACAAGGGGACACAATTTAAAGATAGAAGGAGGGCGGTTCAGGGGCAATGTGAGGAAGTATTATTTCACAGAGAGGGTAGTGGATGCATGGAACAGCCTTCCTGAGGAAGTTGTGGGGTCTAAAACTGTGGGAGAATTCAAGAATGCATGGGACAGACATAAGGCAATTCTTGTGGGGAGCAGGAAGATATAGGCTGTTGGTTAACTAGGATCTGCGGCCTATCCTTTAGGTAGGGAAATGGGCAGACTAGATGGGCCTAGCGGTCCTTATCTGCCGTCAAAGTCTATGTTTCTATGTTTCTATGTTTCTATGGAAAATATTTTCACATCTCCAGAGTGAGCCTGGATATTTCACGAGTGCTAAAGGCACAAGTGAAATATATAGTGCTCCCAGGGCAGGAGGCAAAATATTTTTCCTATTCCATGATGTGCACATCATGTGTCCTATTAATGTACCATTTGCGCAGCTTGGAGCGGGTTTAGTGCGGGTCTCGGGGGTGTGATAAATGTCAGTTCTTACAGTTATCAAATCCCTGTGAAAATAACATGATTTATCTCACACATTTAACACTCACCCCATCGTGTGTGTGTGTGTGTGTGTGTGTGTGTGTGTGTGTGTGTGTGTATGTATTATATATATATCATATATATATATATATATATATATATTATATATATATATATATATATATAGATATATATATATACGGTATATATTCACAGCAAAAGACATGGTCAGGTAATTTCTGAAATGTCTGTGATATTTCTAGAGAAATCTCCTGCTTTCTCCATTTCCACAGTAGGGATAGCAGAGAGAAACTCTTTAGAAATGTCCCAAAATATCTGGAAATATCTAACCATGTCTGCGGCTACTGCTTATGTAATCAGTAAGACATGACAGGGTGTGCATTAGACAGTTGTTATGTATGGCCAGGGGAGTAGTAAGGCACAAGGCTGCAATTGTCTTCTTAGTGGTCCTGCTTGGAGTGCTACCATTGCTGGAGGATTTTATTTTTTCTACACCTTGGAATTTTTTTTAAACAATGACTGGATCCTTCTTTCATGACATACATGGTCGAAGCATTGGTAGTGTCTTTCTTTTCAATGCTCCATAAATGTTTTGCTATTCTTGTTTTAAATTGCCATTTGATTTGACTAAATATAGAATGCAATGTAACTGCATGCTGCTTTATAAATTATTGTATTTATTTATTTATGTCTTTGGTGACCAGGTAGGTGCGCTAATTAAAGGGACCATTTTAAGGCACGACCCTGGCCATTAATAATGGTACATTTAGCAAAACAGAATACAGGAGGAGTAACATGGCCACAATACAGGCCATTAACAATGAAGTGCAGGGAGTTACAGTACAGAGGTTATAGACAAAAATGAGAATTCCATAATGTACAAGGAAAAATTGCAGGCTAGTGCCAAGTCCATATACATCATCACAGGAACATGGAGAACAATACAGTAAGGTGACAAATTACCAGGTAAACCATATAAAGTGCAATTTCAAAAAGGCAATCCAATAACAAAATCAAGTAACAACCAGAAGGATATTCAAAATTCTGTGCGACAGTCCACAATAAGCAACTTACAGTGGAGTAGACTATAGGGAGGGGATAGAGGGCCAGGTGTTGGTGGGAAAGAAGCTGGAGAGAAAGGGGTGTCCCAAGAGTGCAGTGTTACAGTTGATGAATTGTTCTCTTTTATATACTTCTCCAGTCACAGTATTAGAAAAAGATGAACCAAACTGTATTAATGGACAGCAGATACATTTATCGCATCTAAAATACCTTGGCAGGAAGGGGGCTAGATGCCTCTATTTTCGGTATACAAAAAAAGCTAATTGGCAGAAATACTGTCTCACCATGTCATAAATACCTTTTTTTCTGATTACCATATTCCATTGTTCAAAATGTGCCTCGAGTTTGTACTGCTAGGCACTTTTGCATTTAAGCAATCTATTGTCCAGACTCCCGTCCCCCAGCCCAAGGGTTATTTTTTGTACACCTTGGAATTTATTTAAAATGATCACTGGAGCCTTCATATATGAGCTACGTGATCAAAGCATTGGTAGTGTCTTTCTTTTCAACGCTCTGTAAATGTTCTGCTATTCTTCTTTTAAACTGGCATTTGGTTTTACTTAAAAAACTGAAAACTGGGCACTCACCACCTCTTATGAATGAAAGGACACCATATAGCAGCAGAGGGGACTGGAGTAGATCTCAAACCTGGGAACTGTTCAGGTGAGTTAGGGCATGTGAGGGTGTACTGGGGGTGTGGTGAGGTGGGTGCTGAGTGGCAGGTGGGGTTGGAGGCTGATCAGCGAGGGGCCTTTTTTTACAGATAAAAAAAACATTGAGGGACTGTTTTCGTTATTTCAGATTTGGCTCAATGTTTTGCCTTTAATGAGATGGTGGAAAGCTGGAATGGTGATCAAGTGGGTGGGGGTGCCACTAGACACCAGGGAATATGATAACTCAAAATAGGGAGATAATCTGCAGGTGGGGGTGCCACAAGACATCAGGGAATACATTTAATTTATTTATGGGGAGTCAGGTACAATGATTGGCGGGTGACGGGTAGCCACTAGACACTGGGGAATACCAAATTATAAATTGAGATGGCGATCGGCAGGTCATGACTGAAAATGGTCCTCTGGATCAGTGCACTTACCTGGTTACCAAAAACATAAAGAAAGAAATAATTAAAACCCTTTGATGGATTTTTGTTACCAGACCTATCAAAGGCACTGCCTTGGGATATGACATATATCCCCTGCTAGTTTGGGGCCAAAAATCATTTCCATGTAGATTGTAGGCAAGAGCAAAAAAAAAAAACAATGTTAGGTATATGAATTTTTTTGTTACTGTGTGGTGGTGTTTTTATTTTCTACTCACAGGGATTGCTACTGTTTGTTGCTAACATTTCATTGCTTTATTTTTTCTCTGATTCAAATTGTTGTTGCTGGTATACCTTCTTCTGCATTATTACAAGGTGTGCCTACAGGTGTGTGCTAACAGATTACTGCTGTAATCTTCTGATTCAAATTGTCTTTTGCAAGGTATATCTTCTGTCACTGCTTTATTTTTCTCTGGAGCAAAGTGTTTCTTACAGGGTATATCTTCTCTGAAATTATTACAGGTGGTGCTTTACAGGTTTTACAGTTTTATCTAACATTAGGATAAGCTTTCAGGGTTACTGCATTTGTTGTTGACTGATTGTTTCTGCTCTTACCTCTTTGTTCTTTCGTCTGTGGTTCTTCTTTTTAGGTAGGGAAGGCCCCAGCCACCACCATCCCCAACCACCCCACGCTACACTCCTTTTATAGGGTAGACAGTTGTGACATTTCCTGTGGCAGAGCAGGAGGGGCGGATCAGTGGGCCTCCACAAGGTGATCTCATTTACAGGGCACTAGTAATTTAACTTGTTATAACAAGTTAAACAAAGCACAATTAAACCATTACTTGCATTTTTTTCCTTTTTTTCCTTCTAATTACTCTGACTAGGTTACAAACCCAGCAACTTATTTGGAATGGATTTCATTAACTGCAGGTACTGTGGAACAATTTCAGAAGGACAGTCTTACAGGATTTAGGACACTGTCCTACATGTTGGGCCTTTGGAGATCTTAGGGCTCAGCTCCGGGCAGCATGGGCAGAGATTGCACGCCTCAAATTTCATATTGAAGAGGAAATACATTATAAGAACCACCTGCCATTTCCCCAGCATCCAACAGAAAAACCTCAACCGCAGAGGGTAGTTGGTCCAGGAGGTTGGCAGGTGGTTAGGAGGAGCAAATCAGGTGCCCCATCACTCTCTGCTCCACCACATTGCCTCCAAAAACCATATAAACACTACAAACAGGTATCTGCCTCTATCTCTGAAATCAAATAAAGAGGCAGAAGAAACTGCAGAGCAGGACACTGCGCACAGGAGACTAGCACAATAAAACTCACCCAAATCAGGAACCAAAACTAAACAAGCACAAAGGAAACCAAAAACTTCTGATCATAGGAGACTCCATGATTCGGGAGTTGATACCCATCTCCAGCCAGGGTGATGGTCAGATGTCTCCCAGGTACATCAGCATGGAGAGACACTGACCGCATTACTAAAATTGTTCACAAAGCAGGAGAAAACATTGATGTCCTAGTACATATAGGGACTAATGATCCTGCCAGCCGGTCAGTTGTGGAGACCAAGGAACACCTGACTAGGCTGGGTGACAAACTATCATCTATTTCGTCTGGCATCTCCTTCTCTGAGATCCTGCCAGTCTGGGAGAGGGAGCAGATGGACGGAAGGTCAGAGAAGGGAGATAGGGAGCTAAACACGTGGCTCAAGGACTGGTGCCAGGAAAAGGACACAGATTTGTAGGAACTGGCAACAGTTCTGGGAGCGAAGTTCTTTAAATTTGATGGACTGCATCTGACTAAAGAGGAGTCAGTGCATTGGGGCAGAAGTTTGAAGTCTTTGCAGAATATTTAAACTAGCAAATGGGGAGAGGGTGCAGCACCCCATCGTCGAATGGGAAGAACACCCCTCCCCCCTCAGCTAGTGGTCAAACAGGAATTCAGCATGTTTGCTGTTCATTTGCATCACCAGGTAAGAAAAAAGGTTTGTCTCCCCATACGATGCACAGGGGTAATGCCAAACTTCACCCAACAACTAACACACCAAAATCTGGCCAATGGAAAATTATGTACACAAATGCTCACAGCCTGGGAAATAAGATCCCAGACCTGCAGGCAATAATGTCAGAGGCTAAACTGGACATAGTAGCAATTAGTGAGACGTGGTTTACCAGTAACCACACTTGGGAGACTTCAGTACCTGGCTATGTATTGTTCAGAAGAGACTGAGGTGCAAAAGGGGGAGGAGGGCCCTGTATGTTAATGAAAATATCAAAGCTACAGAAATTCAGAATACACATAAGGAGCCAGAAGAACTGTGGGTCACCCTGGAAACAGGAAATGGGACAGCCATAAGAACTGGGGTTGTCTACAGGCCCCAGACCAGAGGAGGACATAGACACATTACTGTTAGAAGATATACAAAACATGACAGCTAAAGGGAGGCTCTGATAATGGGAGACTTCAACATGCCAGATACAGATTGGTCAATACCAGCAGGAACATCTGCCAGAACTAGACTCATAGTGGATTCCTGCAGGGGAGGCCTCAAACAACTGGTACAGCAACCCACAAGAGACAGGGCTATCCTAGATCTAGTACTGACTAACAAAGAAGGGATCACAGATCTCCAGGTAGAAGGTCACCTGGGGCCAGTGACCATCACATGGTATGGTTCAATTTGGCAACTCATCTAAATCATCCCATTCCAAGGCAAAAATATGGGACTTCAGAGGAGCTGACTTTGATAAGATGGCCAACAGAGTTAAGCTAGCCCTGGCAAAATAAACACAGGTGAGGGTACAGGCAAAGTGGGCAAGCATTAAGGATGCAATACTTGAAGCAACATCCCATTGTGTTAGACAGAAAAGGAAGTGCAAAGAAGAAGAAACCACTTTGGTTCTCAAATACGTAGCAGAAAAGGTCAGAGCCAAAAGGCTGGCCTTTCAGGAAATATAAGGGAACACAGCGGGATGAAGATAGGAGGCATACCAAACTGCCCTAAGGGGAAGCAGGTAAGGCAGTAAGGCAGGCAAAGTCCCAAACTGAGGAAACACTAGCACGAACAGTAAAAGAAGGTGACAAGACTTTCTATAGATACATTAGTGAAAGGAGAAAGTCCAGAGGGGGTATTGCTAAGCTTAATGGAGAAAAGGGAGCATGTGAGGAGGAGGACCCTGTAAAGGCATCTATCCTAAATAGATACTTTTGCTCAGTATTTACTGAAGAGAAGGTAGGGCAGGGCCCACAGCTCAGCATCATGGACACGGGGGAGGGAGGTGAGCACTACTCCCTTCACAAAAGAAAGGGTCCTACAAGAGCTTGCTAAGCTCAGAGTGGATAAGGCAGTGGGACCTGATGGCATACATCCCAGGGTACTTAAGGAGCTAAAGGAGGAACTAGCAGAGCCATTAGCAGAATTGTTTAGTGAGTCTCTGAGCACAGGAGAGGTCCCAGAAGACTGGAAAAGGGCTCATGTGATCCCGCTCCACAAGAGTGGTAGCAGGGAGGAGGCGGGGAACTACAGACCGGTCAGTCTTACCTCAGTAGTGGGCAAGATTAAGGAGGCACTCCTTAAGGAAAGGATAGTGCAACACCTGGAATCCATAGGGGCACAGGATCCAAGACAGCATGGGTTTACAAAGGAAGGTCCTGTCAAACTAATCTCATAGATTTCTTTGACTGGGTAACCAGAGTGGTGGACCAGGGGAGCAGTTGATGTCGCCTACCTTGACTTCAGCAAAGCTTTTGACACTGTTCCACATAGAAGATTGATTAATAAGCTGGGTATTCGGGTGGGTCAGAAGTTGGTCAACTGGGTGGCAAACTGGTTGACTGGCAGAAAACAGAGAGTGGTGGTAAATGGTATACAGTCAGAAGAGATGCAAGTCACAAGTGGGGTACCTCAGGGATCAGTCCTGGGGCCAGTCCTATTCAACATCTTCATTAGTGACCTTGCAGATGGACTAGAGGGTAAGGCTTGTCTGTTTGCAGATGACACCAAGATCTGCAACAGAGTAGATGAGCCAGATGGGGTGGGCAGAATGAGAAGAGATCTGGATAAACTAGCAGAATGGTCAGAAGAGTGGCAACTGGGATTTAATGCAAAGAAGTGCAAAATCATGCACATAGGGAAGAGAAACCCTGAAGCCACTTATAGGCTGGGAGGGGAGTTGCTAGCAGTCACAAAGGAAGAAAGAAACTTGGACATCATCATCACTGATGACCTAAAATCATCCAAGCAGACCTCTAAAGCAGTAGGTAAGGCTAGGGGTGTTAGGGTGTATTAGTAGGGGTATCACAAGTCGTAAGAGGAGTAATAATCCTCTGTACAAGACATTGGTTAGGGCCCCATCTGGAGTACTCGTGCAGTATTGGAGGCCACACCTTCACAAGGACATTAACTCAAATTGAGGCAGTCCAGAGAAGGGCAACAAAATGGTGCAGGGACTGCATCAGAAGACATATGAGGACAGATTAACGGAGCTCAATATGTATACCCTTGAGCAAAGGAGGAGAGAGGTGATATGATCGAGGCATTCAAACACCTTAAGGGCATTAACAAGGTGAAAGAGTCTAACATGTTTAAATATAAGAAAAATAGCAGGACAAGAGGACACAGCATGAGATTAGAGGAGGCCGATTAAGGGGGAATGTGAGGAAATTCTTTTTCACAGAAAGGGTGGTGGATGCACAGAATGGCTTACCACAAGAAGTGGTGGCTATGAATACAGTGCAGGGCTTCAAACAGGCATGGGATAGGCATAAGGGAGCAATACAAATGACTATGAATAGATAGGTCACTGACAGAGCAAAGGCCGATGGCACATTTATAAGGTAGAAAAAGAAATGGGCAGACTGGATGGGCCTTGCGGTCCTTATCTGCCGTCAACTTCTATGTTTCTATGTTTCTATGTTTGTTTAAATGACACATGTGGAGCTCAGAAACTGCACAAGCTGCCATTACAAAAATGTCCACACATCAAGACCCTGTCTCCTAGACAACATATACAACATTTCAGCTCATTTCGTTAAAGAGAGCAAAAGATATTAATGTGCTAAAATTTGAGCTTTAACATTAAACAGACTACTTAACCCTAACTATAGGGACACTATACAGGTAGATAGCTAGTAGATAGTTAGATAGATTGATAGATGTGACAATCTTTACGTGAAATTGTGGTCCCTTAGATTGCAAATGTTTATCATTAAATTGTTGAAATGCATGCAGAAAGATGTTTGGGTTTAGTAGAAAAGATATCAGTCTAGAACACAAGCTTGTTTTCAAAATTGACAGCAGGAGACCAGACCTGGAACATAATGTTCTGTTTTGTTGCATATGAAGGTGTGCCTCAGGAAAGAAATTAACAGAGTTCTGAGACATTTTGTGAGATACAGGAGACTGATTTACACCAACAGAATGCAGAATTTAAAGTGTCAGGTAAATACATAAAAAATAGAGCAGTGTTTTTGTTTAAAAGGTGACAGACATTTTAAAGAGAGACTCAGATGTAGGATTTTTGTGTTTGTGCTGCCTGTATAAAGAGCTGTCCTGACAATTTTTATTTTTTATTTTATTGTTGTTAATAATAGCAACAACATGCTACTTGCAAATTTTATATATTTTCTTGGTTTGTATAAGCTTTCTGACCAAAATCCATACTATAGTTGTGTCAGACACAATGGGATTTACGTTGTGCATACGCCATGCTAGGAGTTTTGTCTATGGGTACTAGACTTGGTACCAGGAAGCATAGAAGAAATGTATGGTTCCTGCAACAGCAGACCCAGGAGTGATTGTCAAAAGAATAGCAACCAGACTAGAAGCAGAAACAAAAGCTCAAACTGAGGCTGTACAGATGGTACCTGTGATGAAAGAAGAAGAACAGGCAGGGACAGAACCTGCAAACATGTCTAGCTTCTTCAAATAGTGGGCTGTATAACAAAGAGAAGAGAAGAGAAGAGATGCAGCAACAGGAGCAGTGATGGCTGGATGCCTTGCAAGCTATCAGAGCTGGAGGACCTGGTAAAAGTCCAAACACAACTTAAAGAGCCCCTGACAGCATTAGGAAAACATAGAAAAGTAAAATTTATATTCAACTCCATCTTATTTTCTTTACTACTTAATATATTTTCTGTGATTAATTCCACATGTTCTGTACTGTATTACTGAAAATAGTTGCATGAAAACAAGATCCCTGTCCCATAGACTATATCTACTCTGGCTGCTTCTCTAGACATGGCATCATAATCTCCTGTTTATGACATCATAATTATCACCACAGTAACATAATCTGATGTCATAAACAGAATTATAATGTCAGGTGTGGGCAGACAACCACTGCTAAAAGAGTATAACTACTGTAGTCATGCAAACACATTAGTAATAAGGAAATAAGGGTGAGAATAACAGAATAAAATATGAAATATAAGCTACATTTATGCCTGAATGTTAATTTTTTTCAAAGTTGTCTCAAATGTGTCAGGAGTTCTTTAAAAGATTTTAAACTTACAAAGCTCTTTCTCTTGGATGATATCGAAGCATACCTCAAAACTTTTGAAAGGGTTGCCAAAGCCTACCAATGGCCAAAACAGTATTGGGCAATTCGGCTGGTAACTTTTCTGATACATAATGCCCAACTTGCCTACAGCAATATGGATGCTGCACAGTGAGAAAACTATGGCCATGTGAAAAGAGAAATCCTTAAAATATATGACATCCCAGTAGAGACCTACAGGCAGACATTCTGGCCCTTGAAGTATCACTCAGTTGACAATCCTTGAGAAGGTTTCACCTTACTCAGAGAACTCCTCATTAAATGGCTCCAACCAGAGGGCAAAACAGTCCCACAGATCATCATCATATTTGCAGTGGAACATTTCTTCAACATCCTTCATTTTGACATGCAGCTGTGGGTAAAAGAACATTCATGAGAATGTGGAGAAAAGGCAGTGTCTTTGGCTGAGAACTACACCACAGCAACAAAGTAACAGGCAAGGAATGGGAAGACCTTATTTTTCCAATTTAACTTTAGATCAAATAAGAACTCTGATGGGGGTAACAAATTTGCTCCCAAAGACTTTATTTGCTTTTACTGTAATAATACAGGCCATACTACAATAAACTGCCATAAAAATAAGAAGGGTAACACTGGTGCAAATGTGGCCTCAGCACATTGGGGCAAGTATTTAACAGATATCAAGTTGTGAGACAAGCTGTGAAGGGACTTGTAGATTCAGGAAGCAGACACACCCTGTTTCATGTTGAAGTGCTGGAAAGAAACTGTGCAAAAGGACCAAGTACTGTGGTCATTTGCATCCAAGGGGACACTTGATACTATCCCACCACCCAAGTGACACTGAACATTAATGGGATGTCTCACAAAATGAAAGTGGGGATAGCAGCAAAGTAACCTGTACCTATGATTATTGAAAATGACTTTCCATGATTTGCTAAGTTACTCGCAGAGGGACTAAATCCTTCTGTTTCTGTTCTGTGATAACAAGAGAACAGGCAAAGAAAATCCTATAATACTGAGGACTCTTTTTTTTTTTTTTTGGCTACTTTGATTCAGACTTGTTTGAGCCCAGCTTCAACATCTGTATATCCAGGAAAGAAACAAACGCCTGAAAAAAATAGTGGCAGTAAAAGATTGATAGGCACAAGGGGTTGATATATAAAAATGCTGAGGCTAAACTTATAACTGATTGACTGACACCATTTGTTGGTGAAATTCTGCATTCTGTAAGTGAAATTCTACACTTCATGGGCAGAACTTTGCACTTCACTGATCACTCAAAACACTGCAAATTGCACTAAATTCATGGATTAATTTGCAGAGTGAAGTTTTCCAACATCGCACATCTCTAATTACCTGCTTTTTGCTTACAGAAAAGTGCCACAAGCAACAGCAGGTCTTTCACCCTTTGAAATGTTATATGGTAGACAACTTAGAGGGCCACTAGATGTAATAAAAGATGCATGGGAAAACAACTCTGCTCAGAAAGAATCTATTACTGTACATCTTGTATGTGTGCACTGAGAAAGATGAGAAAGATACTGGCAAGATATGTTGAAATTGCCCACAGTAATGAGAAAGAGGCCTCAAAACAGCACAAGGTGTATTATGACCATGGGGTAAAAGAAAATGTTTTTGAGCTAGGTGAAAAGGTATTGATACTGTTTACCCACTACAGAAAACAAACTGTTAATGAAGTGGCAAGGCCCTTATAAAGATGTTAGGTACAGATAACTATGATGCTGAGACCCCTGATAGGAAAAGAATCCTACTAAGATATACCATGCTAACCTCCTAAAGAAATAGATTGAAAAAAAACATCAAACATTGCTTTGTTTGGTATTACCAGAAACTGTTAAAGAAGATACTGAAATAGCTTATAACAAACTATTACTAACTATAACTTCTCATGCTATAAAGATGAATGTTTCCTTATCCACAGAACAAATCACAGAAATTTATAACATGGTACAAACATTAAAAGTGTGTTCACCACAGTACCAGGCTGAGCAAAAGAGGATGAGCATGCAATTGTGACAGGGAATGCTTGCCCTGTCATAAAAAGACATACAGACTACCAGAGCAGTTAAGCGCAGATGTGGTTAAGGAAATACAAAAACTGAAAGATCTGGGCAACATTGAAGGAAACAAGAAGTGCTTGGTCATCACCAGCGTGTTTGCAAATAAAAATTAAAGGGGTGTAAGAATCTGCCTTGATTTTAGGAAACTTAATCAAGTGTCCATATTTGATAGCAATCCTATTTTATTTATTTGTCCCGGATTCCCCCCTTTTTCCCTCACAAAAGACAGAAACCATTGTTTGTTGTTGTGCTCAGATTGGCAATTAATTTATTTATATTCATAATCCAATATTCCATTTCCATTTCTTTATCATATTTCCAGAAATTTCATTTATTTGCATCCACATATCAATCTCTGATTATCCCTCCCACAGGTGAAAACCTGGGTGCCTTCTGTTTCTCCTTTCCGCTAGGTAACGGTGAAAACCGAGACCGCTTTCTTCTTCCTCCTCTTCTTCCTCTTCCTCTTCCTGTGTTATTCCTTTTTTCTTCCCCTTCCCCCGCCATCCACCTTTGGTGGTCCATAACCTTATCATTACCTGCCATCCACCTTTGGCAGTCCAAACCGTCCGACCGGACTTGTCTGTCATCCACCTTGAAATACCCACCATATAGTCCCTTTTTTGACTGTCTTTCCCTTGCTCTGTCTAGTAGGGTGGGTGGGAGGAATCAAAAACTCCAGCAAAAAGTGGCTGAGGCCCCCTTGTGCTGTCCCTTATGTACCTCCCTTCGCCCCTCCCTTCCTGTTACCTGTCCTTGGTTCTGGTCCCTAGCCCCTCCCCTTCCATCCCCTTCCCCTTCTGAGCACTACCATTCCATGACAGAGGGAAGGGGTGCACCAGGACAACCTGGTCTGCCCCTTAAGGGGCAAACTCCATTGTCCCGGATTCCCCCCCTTTTTCCCTCACAAAAGACAGAGACCATTGTTTGTTGTTGTGCTCACATTGGCAATTTATTTATATTCATAATCCAATATTCCATTTCCATTTCTTTATTATCATATTTCCAGAAA
This sequence comes from Neoceratodus forsteri, assembly GCA_016271365.2. NCBI lineage: Eukaryota > Metazoa > Chordata > Ceratodontiformes > Ceratodontidae > Neoceratodus > Neoceratodus forsteri. The sequence continues at coordinate 633,464,538 of CM028132.1, forward strand.
TTTCATTTATTTCCATCCACATATCAATCTCTGATTATCCCTCCCCCAGGTGAAAACCTGGGTGCCTTCTGTTTCTCCTTTTCCGCTAGGTAACGGTGAAAACCGAGACCTCTTTCTTCTTCCTCTTCTTGTGTTATTCCTTTTTCTTCCCCTCCCCCCTTTTTCCCCACTAGCCAGTCTCCAGCTTGCGTTGGATGGCTGGCTTCCCCCCATACTTAGGGTATCACTCTCCCTTACCTCAGGAATGTTCCTTTCTTCCCTTTTTCTTTTTTTTTTTATATACCAGCTTTTTCCTGTTTTCTCCATTCCTCTATGAAACCCATTGTTTCTGTGTTGAACATGTCTATGGCTAGGTCCGACAGGTGCACACCATCTGGCCTGTAGAAATCCTCCACCCATTCTTCTACCCCCCGCAATATCATCTGTCCCCCCATCTGCCTTATCAATGTCCCCACCCTTCTATTCATCTTTTTCCTGGCCCTCTCTACCACCCTGTGGCTGTGTTCCTGTCTCCATACCCTTCTCAGTATCATATCTGACAGGCGAGGCATACCTGAGGCCACCACTGTCGTATTGCCACTAGGTCCCTTTTCATCTGTAAGTATGTGTGTACCCATGGTCTGCCCACCAGGTCAGTGCCCCCTAGATGTATAATGATTAGGTCTGGACTGGGTCCATGTCCCTTGAGTTCCTTCAAAGAGGGAAGGAGCTGTGCCCATCTCATCCCAGTATGCCTTGCCATACCAACCTACACTGTCTTATATCCTGGTACAGCTGCTTTCCCCCAGCTTTTTTCTCTGCTCTCTTTCCAGCCCAGTAAATATAGGAATGGCTGCAGATCCAGACTTCCGTGATCCTCCCTCTTCCTATGGGGTGCAAAGAAAATGTTATTAATTTACACATACTCTTAGTGCCCTCACTGTATTATCCCCCCCGCTTGTTTCTTTTCTTTGCCCCCCCCCACGTTTTCCCCTTTTTATCTGTGCTTCCCCATAGAGCACCCCAATTTCATTATATATATTTTTTTACCACCTTTTTCTTTCCCCCTTTTTTTTTTTTTACTTCAGTGCACTGATGTATCTCTTATAAGTGGCTGACCGCCAGTGCCCTTTTTCCAAAATGTCCTTCACGGGTTCCCCCATTGCTGCCCACTGTGAGGCAGCCCCAATCCGTAGAGAATGGGATGAGTAATTAGCTGGGCCCCCCCAGAAGTTGCATGCCCTTTTTCAGCACTGTTGTGACTTGACAGCCAGTGACCCTGTTTCCGTCACCATGTACAAATAGCTTTCCCGTCCTGGACACCTGCTCTGCGGCGAAAACCCACAGAGCCTGCACTGGGCATATCACAATCTCTGATTGCCCTTTCAGTGTTACCATGCAACCTTGCCCTTTTTGGTCCATTTTTGACCTCCTTAGCTTGATGCGTATCTCTTTCACCCCCAGCTCACATCGCCCCATTCCAAACCTCCTTCCTTGTCATCTTTCCCATGGCCTACTACCTCACTCATTCTCATAGCCCCTGCAAACATTATCACATAAATTGTGTGAAATAGCTGGGCCTCAGTCTTCAATCTGCATATTACCGGGAACACCTCTTTTAGCCTTATTAGCCACTGCTCCCCTAATGGCCTCCTATTATCACCTGGTCCACGTTTCAACCTGCCCCATCCCTGCCTCATTTTCCTGATGAGCAGTGATTTTGTCAGGTCATCCCACCCTTTTAGGGTGCAGATAACACTAATCCCTGAAAGATAAACCCCCATTGTGGCGTGGGCAGTCCCTTTCTGCCATTGTTCCACGGTGAACATTCCCAACTGTTCCTCTGTGAGTGGCCCACTTACCTCCATCTGGTGCTCTGTCCTGAATGTTTGAAACACTCGTCAGGCCCCATCGTAGGCCCTCAGAGTCCGAGGCGCCCATGAGCTGCGAAACAGCAGTTCTGCTCCTTCTTGTCAACATCCCAGATGTTCGTTGGTATGGGCGTTTTTTGTTCCTCTGCTGCTGGTGCCAGCCTATGGAAACGGTCCAGCTACAGATGGGAAAGGCTGTCAGCCAGGGTATTGTGTACCCCTTCTATGTGTTTGCTCTGAATGACATGTTCAGCTGCAAAGCCCTTAATACTAAACGCCGTAATACCTGCATGACTGTATCCGACCTGGCCCCTCTGTTGTTGAGTACATCCACCACTGCTCTATTGTCACACCAAAATGTCACTTTTTGGTCCTGTAATTCCTCCCCCCAGACCAAGGTACACGCCCATATGGGCATGATCTCCAATAGTGCTATAGCTCTCACTTTTCCATCCCTCACCCAGCTGGCAGGCCATGGTTCTGCAAACCACCTGCCACTCAGGTAATGCCACATGCCTAGCCCCCCAGCAACATCTGTGTAGAGGTCAAGGTCTGTGTTGTACAGCCACTCCCCTTGCCAGAAAGAACTCCGGTTATACCCCTTAAGGAATTCTTCCCATATTCTAAAATCCTCCCTGACACCTTGTGTCAAGTCCACCCAGTGATGTGGTCTGGTGACCCTGCTGTAGCCTAGCTAACCTCCTTAAGATACCCATCCTGGTCCGATGGCCCTGCAGGTGAAGTTCAGATGCCCAAGCACCTGCTGCACTAGTTTTAGTTGTACCTTTCTCCTGCTGGTGTGTACTTGAATCAGTTCCTTTAATTTATTTACTTTTTTGTCCGATAATCTAAATATTTCATTCGGGGCATCTATCTCAATCCCCAGGAACTCCATCACCTTTTTGTGTCCTTCTGCTTTTTCTGGTGCCAGTGGAACCCCTAGCTCCCGGCACAACTCCTAAAACTTACCCAGCATATTTTGTGTCTCTCTTTTACCCTTCCCAATGAACAAAAAATCATCCAAATAATGGATGACCATCGTATAACCCATTTTTTCTTGGAATATCCACTGCAAACAGGTGCTGAATGCCTCGAACGTCGCACATGCTATGGAACATCCCATTGGCATTGCCTTGTCAAAATAATACTGCCTCCCAATTTTAAAACTCAATAGATCCCAGTCTTCTTTCCTAACTGGCAGCGGTCTGAAAGCAGACTCAATGTATGTCTTTGCCATCCATGCATCCTCTGTGGCCCAGATTAACCAGACTGCTTCCTCTAGTGTCGCATATGTCATCCTACTATGCTCCTCACCGATGAAATCATTCACCGAGTCCCCTTCCGGATAGGACAGGTGGTGGATCACCCTGTATTCCCCCTCTTGTTTCTTTGGTACCAAACCCAATGGCGAAATCCACATGTTCCACAATGGGAGTATGCTAAATGGGCCCTCTACCCTCCCTGCTGCCTTTTCTTTATCTATCTTCTTTCTTAGCATCCCTTCCTTTCCTTTTACTGACCCCAGGTTGCTCGCCTCTCTCGCTTGTTTGAGCCCCCCACACTGCAGTGAAAACCCTGTGTTAAAACCTCTTACGATCATATCCCACATGCTCGTCTTGGGATAGCCATCCAAACTGGCTGTCCATGCCCCACGTTGACGGGGATTCTGGCCATCCCAAACTGGTCCCTGTCATGCCCCCACTACTCTTCCCTGCACCTCCCCTTGTTTTGTGCAATGTTCTTCTCTCACTGAATCTGACTCCCCACTCATGTTCACCCTACCCTCCCTCCCTGTTCCATGTCTGCCTCTAACTCCCTGGCCTTCCCGAAAAAACTGCTGACCTGAACCTTGACCCCTATGCCCCGTGCCCCTTGGGCCCATGTCATTCTGCATCTACTTGCCGGGTGCCCCCCCAGCATTTGGAGTAAACATGCTGGAAACGACATTGAGGCCATGAGCAAAAAGCCCTCTTGTAAGCCCAGCAGCATCACTGGGGTGTAGCCCCCTTTTTTCCCCATTCACCTTCGGGTGTGGACTGATCTGTTATGTAATCCATCCATAAATCTAGCTGCTTGGTGTCCCATCTCACGTCCCTGAATGTTGCCATTCTCTGCCAAAAAAACTCATCATAGTATAACCACCCCACCCCACCCTTTGCTTTTGCCCTCTGTATTATCAAGGAATAGGTGATGAGCAGGATGCCTAGCTCTGGCCTTTTTTCTAGTACAATGACTGAGAAAGTGGCAAAACCTATGAACCACCCATCCCAAGTCTTCTCTTTTATGAACTTGTCGTCCTCCTTCTTCCCTAAAAGCACTATCGCCGCTGCCATTTCGCTCTTACCTATGCCCTCTGTTTCCTCATATTTGGCTGCTGCTTCCTGGCTCACCAAAGTGAATGTATCTACATACTCCCCTTTCCATATTTTTTCCTTTGAGGCCAATGGCACATGTTCGCCTATCCTCATCCCAGGTGCCCCTATCTCCCTTGTACCTTTCCCTTCCCTCTCTGTACAGCCTTCATTTTTTCCCGGCACCTCCTTCTCCACCCTAATCTCTGCCTAGGCTGATTCCATCTGCCCCATATCTCCTGCTCCCAGTGCCGACACAATTTGACCAATGTATTCTTTTATACTGTCCCCCACTGCACTGGATGTGTTACCTGTAACCTTGTCCGGGCCTTGCTGCCTGGAGTCCTCCAAGTGTCCCCTTGTTTCTCCCTGCAGTTGAGGAGGAGGGTGAACTACTAGGGGTTGTGGGGGGAACACCACGTTCCGGGGATCTGGTCCGGGTTCGGCCAGGGAGATCCCACCTTGATTGGGGGAGGTACTGGCTTCACCAAGTCTACAGGCTGCAGAGATACTGGATCCACCACCCCATCGGGTCCCCCTACCAGCGGTGACACTCTAGCGGGACTGCGTGGCCCTTCGACTGGTCGTTTCCTTCTGCCACCTTTTCCTGGGCCCACTTTTCTCTTCTCCCTGGGTCTCCCTGGTTCCTCCTCCTCCACCAGTTCCCACATTCTGTTTGCTTTCTCTGCCAACTCAATTATAGCCCTGTAAGTGTCTTCCTTTGATGGCCTGCTCTTTCTTGGTGCCATGTCCATCTTTTCCCTTGCTCTGTAAAAACAACTACAGGAAAAGAGAAAAGAATTAGTTGTATATATCATTTTTGTAAAGCCTTCATAACACGCGTCCGCATGACCCATTGCGCCTCCGTGTAAAGGTCTCCACCATGTTTGAGGGTCACTAGGTCCCTTGGCTGCTCCCTGCCCTGTCCAGCGAGAGTGACCCCCCCTCTGGGCAGGCCTCTCACCCCCCCTTGCCTCTTCACTGGCACTGAAAATATATTATAAATAAAGAGTCAATATAACTGCTCTTTCAGTCTTTCCCAAATCTCAGCAACGTGTCTCTATGTAAAGTCGTTCAAAGATGCGTAAAGCTAGCTGCCTAACAAAACATATATTAAATTGTAAAGCATTTGAAAGTGTACATACACTAAGTTACTAATGTGTTGTGAGGCCATACTGTTACAGTGCTCCCTGATGTACCAACAGCACCAACTCAAAACAGTCAATGCTATTTTGAATACTATTGCCTGATCATAGCTTTCAGAAAGCTTGGGTTACACAGATTTACTAAATCTACCGTAATAGTCAGAAAATGACACCTAAAAAAGGAGGGGGGGCGTTGTGTGTTGATGCCGTAACAACTGCACAGTCATGTTTTTATTGGAAACCCCATATAATGAAAAGAAACCAACAGAGAAAAAGTAGCTTAAAATGTATTTCTTTGGTTGCAGTCTAACAATTCACATGGTATGCAGTTGTTGCTTTATGGCCACACATTTCAAACCACCTCCATCAGGCTTCTGCACTGCAGCAAAACTGAGTGAGGCTGAAAATTTGTTGTGTTTGTCATTCGCCCTGATAAGGTTGCAGTTCTGTGCAGTGGCTTTATGCACTGGACACCAGCGACCAGCCTGCACAAAATGGGGTCAAGGCTTACTGCAACCATCACACGGCATGTGGTGTATGCCGCATGGCCCAGGTCACCTCTTCTAATCCCACTGCTTTACCTTAAAATGGACCACCTGTGGCCCCACAGTATAGAACAAGCAAAAAACTTCCTCGCTATCCCCTCAGGCAGCGTGTGACGTCACGCCGCGTGGTTCCAAGCCACCGCTCTCCCCCTTCTACCCCCGGGGCCTCTTCCAGCCCTGCTGCTTCTTTCTTTCAAACAAAAAAGGCCGCCAATGGCCCAACAGCACCAGAAACAAAAGGAGCTTCCTTGCCAGCCCCCCACATGGCATGTGATGTCACGCCGCGTGGTCCCAGGCTGCCGCTCTCTCCCTTCTACCCCAGGGCCTCTTACAGCACTCCTGCTTTTGCTGTTTAACAAGAAAGGCCACTAATGGCCCAGCAGCACCAAAACTATAAGGCAGCTTCCTTGCAAACCCCCCCCACATGGTGTGTGACGTCACGCCACATGGTCCTGGCTCTCCCCATCAAGATCTCTCCCTTTCTGCCTCAGAGGCCTCTTACCTACCACCAAGCCTACTTCCATTTTACCAATGCAGCGCACTGCTCTGTCCCCTACTCCTAAATTGGCCACAGAAATGCCGCAACAGCCCTGAAATGAATGGAAAAACTTCTAACAAGTCCCCATGTGGCATGTGACATCACACTGCATGGTCCCAGATCACGCTCTCCCTCTTTTATCCCCAGGCCCCCTCCATGCCTTGTAGCAACTCACCAAACAACCCGCAGACCAAATAATGCAATCAAAATTCTAATGTTGGGGGAAAACTTTCACTCCAGACACCACGCGGTCATTTCATTCCTGACTTTTTGCCCTATTGCAGCCCTCCTCTGGTGTGGGCCCCCATGCCTCTTAGCATGCCAGCCCTGTCCTTGTCATCATTTTTTTTGATCCCATACATTTAAACACAGCTATATCCAGTATTCCCTGTTCCACCCTGTATTTCAGCCTAATCTCTTTTGCCCTAATCTGTACCAACCACATTCCTCTACTGTATACTGCCAACATTTTTTTTGAACCAACTTCACATCTCCTCCTACAAGTCAGTTGTTTGTTTCATTACGTCTCACTCCTGTAAACAAACCTCAAAAGAAAATATGCCAATCCGACATGCTGTAGCTGATGCAAATCAAAAACTCCAGCAAAAAGTGGCTGAGGCCCCCTTGAGCTGTCCCTTATGTACCTCCCTTTGCCCTTCCCCTTCCTGTTACCTGTCCTTTGTTCTGGTCCCTAGCCTCTCCCCTTCCTTCCCCCCTCCCCTTCTGAGCACTACCATTCCATGACAGAGGGAAGGGGTGCACTAGGACAACCTGGTCTGCCCCTTAAGGAGCAAACTCCATTATTAAAGGTATCAGAATTACAAACGTTTTAGTCAGGGACTCATTTACAAAGGCTCCACATCACACTACAAACAGTACAAAATAGTGTTTAGAGATACAATACAGAGCCAGTGATGGAACAGTAATTACATGTATATTCAGCAACTGTACACTAGCAAGCAGTAAGTAAAATATAGGTATTAAGAAGTTGTGGGAGGAAAACAGTAGAAGTGCAATGGTAAGAGGGTTAGCAGGATAGAGATCCTTTGTTGTAGCTCAAGAGCAGTCAAGGACTTAGGTTAAACACCCAGGTTCATGCCATAAGGGGAAGTGAGAGTGAGAGGGGAGGGAACTGAAGGGGTAACCACAGGGGGAAAAGAGGCAAGCCTGGAGAAGTCATACATTCCATGGTTGGAGAGAGCACCAGGGGGTGGGCCAGTAGCAGTTGCAGGTGCTCAAGGAACAGAGGTGTTCCCTGAGGGTGGTTTTAAAGTAGCCTACTTTATTTTCAGAGGAGATGGCACTGGGCTGGGCATTCATCCAGAGGGGGGGCTCTTTAGCAGAAAGATCTCTAGCCTTGAGTAGTTTGACAGTGGGGAACCAGGATGGAGGGTTTGGTAGAGCTGCGAGTAGGTATCACCAAGAGTGCAGGTTGTAGCAGGTTGGTGAGGCCGGGGGGGGCTAGGCCAGTGGTGATCTTTTTGGCTAGGAGACATGTCATGTACCTAAGTCTCCCATCAAGGTTAATCAATTGGTAAGACTGTACAGAGCACAAGTGTGTGAAACCAGAGCAGCCCATAGCAAGGTGACAGGCTTTGTTTAGGGAAACACAGATTCTGCAGAGGTCAGAGATATCAGCCAACCCATAAATCAGGATCCCATAATCGATAAGGGACAAGATGGATGATGAGACTGCTATTCAGAGGGCTTCTGGGGGGAGACAATGTTTGAGCTGGTGGAGCAGACCAATTTTGACATTGACAATGGAACTAAGGTGGTGTATATGCTTGTGGAAGTTGATTGCTGAGTCAAAGGGTGACCCCAAGGTATTTAAAGTTGTCAACCTGCTCAACGAATAATAGTTGGGAGATGTGAATAATTAGTGGGTAGCCTTTATGTCAGCTCTGGTTGGGAGCAAACATCATGACTTTTGTTTTTTTGTTTTTTAGAACCAGGTGGTGGTGAGCGAACCATGATTCAGCATCTTTGAAGGATGTCTGGAGGGATAGTTGTAGTGAGTGTGGATCGGAGTGGGTGGAGAAGTGAACTGCATCGTCGGCATATAGGAGTAATTGCCCAGAGCAGGCATTGGGAAGGGTGTTCAGAAATAGACTAAAGATGAGCGGGCCCAGGATGGAACCCTGGAGCACCCCTGACTTTACTGGGAAGCAGGAGGAAAGCGTGTCATTAATTTTAACTAGTTGCTACCTACTGGCTAGGTAGTCAGCAAACAACTCAGTGCCATCCTAGGAGAGACATGTGTGGGAGCAAATAAAAGAAGGGATTCATTCATGGTGTCAGAGGCTTTTGACAAATCCGCAAAGACTGAGCCAACCAGACACCGTCTGTTCAGGGCAGTATGGATAACGCTGGAGAACTCCAGCAGGGCAGTAGTGATGCTGTGCCCTTTGCGAAATCCATGTTGTTCCCAGCAGAGTAGGTCATATTTGATGAGGTGGTCTGTGAGTTGATTAGAGATGATTTTTTCAAGGGTCTTTGGGAGAAAATGGAAATGCAGCGGTAGTTTCCGGGAGAAGTGCTGTCGCCATTTTTGTGGATGGGATAATAACAGCATTTTTCCATTTTTAAGGGGAATTCACCATGGCAGAGGAAGCTATTAAGAATCTTGGTTAGTGAGGTGAAAACTACATCCAGGGTCATGTAGAGAAGTCTAAGGTCCAGTGAATCACTACTGTAATGCAACTTACCTAAGGCTTTTAGAATGTAGGGTTTAACGTCACATGGAGTGAGGGTTTTGAAGTGAAAAGGTGGGGGAGTGAACATGGGAGGGGTGGGGTATGGGGATCAAAGAAATTTGCAGGGAGTACATTACTGAAGTCAGAAAAGTAGGAGTTGAAGAAGTTAATGATGGTCTGTGGGTCTGTGGAGGTACCGCCATTGATAATGAGCTGGGTGGGGGGCGATACAGTTTTCCTGTTGAGCTCCTTCAAGTTATCCCAAAACTTGCAGCCTGAGCCCCAGGAAGTAGTGAGGGCTGCCCTGTAGTGGTCAGCTTTGGCCTTGTGTATCTCCCAGGTGCATTTATTCCAAGCAGCCCAATAGCATTGTCTATCAGACAGTGTGCCTGATTCAAGGGCTAAGTGCCATAGAGTGTCTCTGTGGTGCATTTGATCTGGGAGAGCCTGAGATATCCAAGGGGTGTTGGGGCCTTTGCTAACACATTTAGTGACTGAGGCAAATATGTCACAGTCAGTGTTGAAGGTACAGATAAAGTAGTCAAGAGGCGTATCGATGTCAGGGGCCAGGTCAAGGGGTGACCAGTCCCGGTGAGCTAGGTCATTTTTGAGGTGACCCAGCTTACCGGTTTGAGCCAACGCTGAAGAATGGTTTTAGGGGTGTTTTTTTTTTTGTCTTACAGAACCAGGTGCAGAGTACTAGCTTATGGTCACTCAGGGCATCAGGAGGACCGAGATGCCAGAGATTTTCTTAGGGCATTTGATAAGTACCAGGTCAATTAATGTAGATGTTACAGTTTGGGGATTTAAATGAGTAGGGCATGTTACAGTTCAGGAGACATCCAGGGCAGCAGTGGCATCCTTGGGGGGGGCACAGCATTAGATAATCAGTTAACATTGAACTCCCCTAGAGCAATGATCTCTGATATGGCAGGCAGGAGGGGGAGGTAGTTCAGTAGAGACTGAAATGCATGTGATTGGTTCCTAGGGGGGAAATAGATGCCAAGGATAGAAGATTTGGTTGACAGACTGGGAGGTGCCAAATACATTAGTACCCTCAGTCTCACCAAGAGTTACTGCCAAATTCCTCTAGCAAAAGAATCCAGAGACAAAACTGTGTTTTCCACTCCGCTGGATTCTATCAGCTCAACCCATGCCATTTGGTTTACATAGCACACCCACTTCTTTTCAGGGATACATGGACATAATTCTTGCCCCTCACACTGGTTATTTTGCTTATGTGGATGATGTTGTGGTGTAGAGTCACAACTGGAAAAGCCACCTGGAACACCTATGAGCAGATATCAAATATGTCAATAATGCAGATTTGACCATTAATCCTACCATGTATAGATTAGGTATGCAGGAAACCAGATATTTGGGGCACATGTTGAGAAATGGAGATGTAAAGCCCGGGATTTCCAAGACAGAACCCTGAAGTAACATTCCTGCCCTTAAAACAAAGAAGCATATTAAGTAATTTTTAGATCTGGCTAGTTACTTTCGGAGATTTGTTCCCAGTTTTACCCAGTTAGCTACTCCCCTCACTGAACTCATGAAAAAATGGTCCCTGAATGATGTGAAATGGTACCCAGAGTGTGATGAAGCTTTTCTGGCCATCAAGGCTGCATTATGTTCAGCCCATGTTCTAAGAAGTCCAGACTTTGAGAAATAATTTCTGTTACAGACAGATTCATCCGAGGTAGGCATAGATGCAGTCCAGAGTTAGAATACAGATGGGAAGGAATGTCACCTTCTATATAGTAATAGGAACTTGCATGAAAGAGAGAAACAAATACTGCATGAAAGAGAAAAAATACTACACGATTGATAAATAATGCCTTGCTGTGAAATGGGCAAAGGCATCCCTTAAGTTTTACCTGCCAGGAGATGACTGTACTTACAAGAGATCACAGTCCTCTTTGTTGGCTTAATCGAATGAAGAATACAAATCCCACAGTCTCAAAGTCAATTCAATCAAATCTTTATTGATCAATCAATTCAAGATCATTACAAGCCTTTGTAGACATCATTAAAAGAGACAATGTATAAATAAAAAAGATAAAACAGTAATGCATTTCTTTAACTCTTGCAGGGCTGTGGACTGATATATAAGTCCAAAATTAATATATGTTCTAATTCTGTTGGCAGCCTAAGGGTTAATAGCATAAGTATGAAACAACAGTAAGCATTGCAGTATACATCGGCAAAACCATTAAAATTAATATAGTTGACTTTTAAAGTGCAGCAATGTTAATAAATACAACAACTCCTCTAGTGCTAATATATATGTATATAAAGCTATTTAAAATAAAGATAAAAAGAATATTAACATCAGAAAGTGCAAAGAATACAGTATAGGAAAATATATATATATATATGTGTGTGTGTATATGTATAGAAGATAGCCATGTACAGTACAATGGGGTCAGTGTACATTTAAGGAATTATTTGTGTATTTGTTATTGAGCCTTATTCTGTTTATAGCTCCAAAATAACCACCCACCTTAGAAGAGACATATTCATCCTCGGTGGTGAATAGAACAGACAGCACTTCAAGCATGTAGGTGGTTTGAATGGCATTCAGGATTGGGGCTAGCCAAATTTTTCTTGGCTTTATTATACCAGCTGCTTTCAAATATAATGTGGAGAGGATTTTCACATTTGGGAATATCACAATTACATTTCCTATCTTCTACATTAGATGAGGCATTGTAGCTTGACTTTAAGCTGTTACTAAAGAAGAGTTTGAATCTATATAAAGTTAATAGTCTTCTCAAGTTGGAGTTTTCGAGATAGTCTAAGTAGTACAGTATCTCAAACCATGCCAGATGTCATTCTGAACCAGCCAAGAGGAGAGTTTGAATTGTTTAATCTTTTCCAGATCTTTGGTTATTTAAGAGTTTTCAATCATGTTTTTGATATAGACCTTACATATATTTTATACTGAGTGATACCATTTTTGACATACTTTTCAAAGAAATCCAAATGTATTTATTTGAGGATGTTAAGGATTCTAGGAAGCCAACCAGATTGAGTGCAACCCCTACCTAACCAGCTCACTTCTTCTTCCCAGCATTTACATGGGAGCCAGTATTCCTCCATTCTGGTAACTCTGAGCCAGTAATTGATTTTATGGGTCAGTTATTGTGTGAATATCAGTCATTCCTAACTCAGCTCTAAGACAATGGGCAGGAGTTGTTTTCACTACTCCTAGAAGTGATCTGTATCATTGATTCAGTGGAATCTCCAGGGATGCAAGGTTCCTATGGACCCATATTTCTAATGCAAAAAGGGCATGAGGAATGTATTTTGCATATACTGTATTGCTTTTAACATGGGTCTCATGCTTAGGCCACCAAACTCTCTGTTGAACTGGTTAAGGGCCATAGCTGTTTGTTTAAGTTTGATAGATAGCACCCTGAGATGTTTTGTCCATTGACTGTTCACTGAGAAGACTAAACCCAGGTAAGTTTGTTTTTTTTTAGTAACCAGGAGTAGCAGACTAAGCTGAAAGCTTTTTACAGTAGCGAACTGGGAGCACAGGAAGTTGTACACACAGTATGCAAGTGGAAGCTATGGGATTCAAACCCAGGTCTGGTCTGCTGGATTCACCAGATTTGCAGTTCAGAGCCTTAAACCACTGCACTATACTGCCTCCTGTAAGAGTTATCAGTGGATAATCTTTTTGGGACAATGTACCACTTTTCAGTGGCCTTCATGTCACCAAATGCTATATTCTGGTTTTTGACTTAATTGATTGCAAGTTGGAACTTTTCTTTGAAGGAGTGTAATATATTTTTTTTTCTGGAGACTGGATTTTGAGAGAGCAAATAAGGCCATATCATTGCTAAAGTGGGGCAGAAAGAAGTACCTATTTTGGAAAGTCAGTAGTTGAGTTGCTCAGATCTATCAGGAATTTGTTTATGTAAATGCAAAAGAGGGTTGGGGCCATGACACAACTCTGTCTTACTCTTCTTTTGGTTGGAGATGCTGTGGGGATTTGATCCCTGGGCCCCACCCTAATCTGTGCCCACATATCTGAGTATAGGTTTCTGATTATGGAACTGAGGTTTATATTGATTCCCCCAGTCCCTCATAATTTCCCACAGTAGATTACAGGAAATAGTGCATAAGGCCGAACTGAAGTCAATAAAGGCTACATATAATTTTTGCCTTCTCAGCTTAACATATTTTTCTATTAAATGTGTTAGTATAAAGCAATTATTTGTGGTGTAGTACCCAGGTCTGAAGCCTGATTGGAGTTCTGAAATCTCCCCACACCAGAGGGAGCAGACAGAATGAGAAGCGACCTGCAGAAACTTGAAGAATGGTCAGGGGTTTGGCAGTTGAAATTCAATGCAAAGAGTGCAAGATAATGCATATGGGGCACAAAACCCTGGCACAATATATCAGTTGGGGGTGAGGATATAGCATCGCCAAGCAGAAGGGATCTTGGGGTTATCATCTCTGATGACCTCAAGGTAGGAAACAGTGTGACAAGGCAGCAGGTAAAGCAAATAGGATGCTGGGATGTATAGGCAGGGGCATCACCAGCAGGAAAGAGGGATCAATTCCGCCTATACAGGACACCAGTGAGGCCCCACCTGGAGTACAGTGTACAGTTCTGAGACCTTACCTACATAAGGACATAGACAGGGTAGAGAAGGTTCAGAGGAGGGCAACAAAGATGGTGCATGGATTGCATCACAAGTCCTATGAAGACAGGTTGAAGGAACTGAACATGTACTCCTGGAGAAGAGGAGGAGAGGGGATATGATAGAGACATACAAGTATCTTACAGGGAAGAACAGGGTGCAGGAAAACACTATTTTTAAGTGAAAAAGATGTTCCAGGACTAGAGGGCATGGGATGAAGTTGGAGGGAGGACGATTCAGAGGAAACATGAGAAAGAATTTCTTTGCAGAACGGGTGATGGACAAGTGGAACACCCTGCCAGAGGAAGTGGTGGGGGCTGAAACAATCACGGGATTTAAGAATGCATGGGATAGACATAAAGGAGTTCTAGAGGTCAGGGGTAAGGGGCAACAGACTTCTAGGAAAACAAACTGAACTTACAAGCTCAAATGGGAGACTGGGTGGGCCATAGGCCCTTATCTGCTGACACTGTCTATATATCTATGTATCTATGTATCCCCCTAGGTTTGTGAGTTGTAGTAATAAATGGTCAAGTATTATTTTACAGAAGATTTTCCCTGAGATGTCTAAAAACGAAAGGAGTCTAGATTTTTTGAGCTTTTTTTATTGCCTTTTTTATATATGGGAGTTATTGTTGAGCATTTCCACAAAGAGTGAGTATATGAATTATAAATACAGAGGTTAAATATATGTGGAGAATATGGCTGCATAGGGATGGATTAAATAGGTAAACTTCTGTGACGATTCGGTCTGGACCAGGAGTTCTCATTTTTTTAAAGAAACTATAGCCAGATATACTTCACTCCTGTGCAATATTGGAAAGTTGGACCTAGTTCTGGGCCAATCTGTGCAAGTGGCATTTGGTCTAAGATTGTTATCATAAAAGATACTTGTAAAATGTTTAACTCACGTTTCTATGTGTACGTACAGTATGAGTCTAGTTCTTGTTTACTGTTAGTGGTGCCTTTAGCAACCATAAGCCAAAAATATTAGGAGTCATTTTTTTTATATTGTCTTTAACATACTCTCCCATTGGTTGTTGTAGAACTGACTTTTTTTGTTTTCTAGAAGATTTTGTATAATTTCCTTTCTCTGTTTAGAAGCTGGTATCTATTCTTGGCTGTAGATTATTTGATTTTCCTAATTATGTTGGAAAGATTGGATTTAAATTCCCTGCAATCCTTACTAAATCACGAAGAGAAGGACTAGCATACTTGCCTTCATGGGCAGTTCTTCATAGCAATTCTCAGTTATTTTGGATAATAGTAGTATATCTTTGTTAGACCAGGTGAGTTGCTTGAAAGAGGGAGAAAATCATGTAATAAAAATTTACCAATGGTGTTATTCTCTGATGGATTCCATATTAACCTTTTGTGATTCCTGATTTCTAACTTTGTCTTATCACTAGGTTTGGGGAGAGGATTTGAGTCACTTTTCATTTGAGATCCTGTCCATGCAAGTGTAAAAGGTAGATGATAACTTTCTCCTCTGGGGAGTACCATGCAAGATTCCCATATGCTCATGGGATCATTCCAAAGCATAAAATCGATTACTGATATACCAGCAGAGCTAAAATAAGTTGGTTTGCCAGCCTTGCCCACTGAAATCCAATCATTTAGGGGTGCAAAAATGCGAATGGTCATTATTTCTATTTGCTTATGACCTGCTACATTAATTTTTTTATCAGATAAATATCTGATAAAGCTGTCAGCCTTTACTGTCCAAGTGATTTTTAATAAAATTGTCAGTGTAGACATCATAGTTGCCAGTTCTTGCATTGAAGTCACCTACTGTAGCATTAACGTATTAGAATTATTATAAAGGTAGTAGATTTCATCTAACAGATCACTAATTTCTTCCCAAATTAAGTTAAAATAAAAACACTCGATGAACTAGGGAGAATGTAAAGGTGTATCGGGCTGAATTCAAAGTTAATGAGTTTAACATGGAATGCTTGAGCAAATGAGACTTCACAGATAGGGGCTACTTTAATATTATATCCAATTCTGAATGAGGTTACCAGTCCACCATATGCTCTGTCATACATAGCTGCCTTTTTTCCAGGAACATGGTAGTAGTTATAGCCATTTATAAAGACATCTGAGTCAGAGTCATGCCATGACTCGCGGAGACCGGTAATGCTGAATGTTCCTATAAATTGGCACCAGTCAGTATCTGTGAATTTGGGAATTAGGCCAGCAATGTACAGTACCAGTAGATCAGAGAGCAGTCAGAGTGTGTTGTATTGTGGAATGTGATCTGATCTCCATCCCCTTCTAAACTGGGGGCTAGTCATGATTCTAGAGCTTCAAAAATATCAAATCTATTACTCAGTGTTAGGTTGTATACCACAGCTGCCAACCTGTGACAGGGCTTGACTCCACTAGGTGGCACGGCTCTCCTGTGTGCTGCCGCCTGACCATGCAGCTGATTTTTTGGCTACAAGCCCCATTGAAAAGTATATGCTGAACTGCAGAAATTCATTTTAGGTGCTCTCCACCCAGGCTGTTTCTGATTGGCTACCCCTTGACCAGTGCATCCTGATTGGTCTGCTGCTAGGCTGCTCGCTCGTTTGCTTCAGTCTAATTTTAAACAAGTTAATATTAATGATGTTTACCCTCCTGTTAGTTCTTCAGGCTAATATTTTGTTCTGCCCACCCTCCTGACCCTGACCTCTATTAAATAGAACTAAGTCCTACCCTCAGCTTACACTACCCGCTACCATTGTCCCCTGCCTTCAATTTCTCCCCTGCTATTAAAGGGCCATCCTAACTCACAGCAGCTAGCCCATTCTTAAGAGCCAAATTAATACAAATATGCCACCTTTCAACCTCCTTCTGGGTCTGCTCTCCTTCTTGGTTCTAATATCCTATTCTGGCACCTTAGAGGAACACAACCCCTACTAGTCTTCACTCTGGAATTTTAACTTCCCACTGTCAGTATATGGGTTCTACACAAGTAACATTAACCTGCATCCTACTCAGGACCCTATCCTGGACCTCACAACCTCTGGGTGCCTCTCCAACCCTCTTGGAATGTCACTATGTTCTTTAACCCTGTGGTATTCCATAATCATGCACCTCAACAAGGCAGGAATAAATAATTGAAATGGAGGGCACAGTTACAACATGGTAAATACCTAAAAGCCTTTCTCAAATGCCTAATACTACTGTTGCTACTTCTGGCAGACAATATTCACCCAACCCTGGCCCTCCACAGCTGGCATCAATGAAGTCTGACAGCTGTGCTACTCTATCTTTGGCAAGTATAAATATCTGCAGCCTCTTTATGAAACTTGATACCATCACTGCCTGGATCTCCCAACACAACCCTATACATACTGTCGGTCATTGAAACATGGCTATCCCAAAGATCCCTGACTCTATTGCTATTCCTGGTTACACAGTCTTTAGGCATGACAGGCTGACTAAGAAGGTGAGGCTGCATTCTCTACCTTAAAAACACAGCAGGGGTCATTCTGTATGGCCTTACCTAGCTCAGGAATGACACTCAGATACTAGCCATTAAGGTACCACTTGGTGCCAAAAATAAGGTATTGACCATTATGTCAGTTTATATCCTGCCTAATCTGACTAATCAGGGTCTCCTCCCTTCTCAACTGCATCATTTAAAAAGGTATTACATCTTAAAACCTTTTCAGCCAATGTCAAAATAAACTCAACAAAAGGCTATGAGTGGGATGTTTCATGACATAATATGCTTCTAAGACATTCTAAACCCTCCTCATTCGAATATTAGTGCACAAGGAATATACATCCACACTAACAAAAATAAAAGAAGGTAGTAAATCAATATCTTCCAAATAATTAATCAATTGAGTAAGGCCTCGTAAATAAGATCTAGTATTTTAGCCAAATCTCTTATATAGCTGTCTCACGTATTTAGCAAAATTGTCAGTTAATGACCCAAACTGGCCACTATTGGTCTTGCCGGTGGTTTATCAAGACATTTATGAACTTTAGGTAGTCCATATAGGACCCACCTAACCAGATGTTTAACTGTCAAAATCCAAAGTGGCACGATCAATCAAGCCATTACCAAAAGCTTCCTGTAACAATATGTCTATGTCAATCTTATACCTATCTGTAGGATCATAATCTAAACATAGATTAAACTTGCCATCCACTAACTGTCTCAACATCTCATTTTCATAATCAATTTTGTTCCATACAACCACACACACCCTTTATCCACAGGTTTCACAACAATTTTTTCAATCTTTTTTATGCTGTCTATAGCCATCTTTTCAGCAATGGTACAATTATAATATCTTGCCTTGCCAGTGCTTCAAATTCTTAAGACATGCTTTCTCAAACACTGATATAACATTGCTTTGAGGTGGGATAAAGGTGGATTTTAACTTCAAAGAGTCACATGTCCCATCTTTAAATTTTTGAACAGATGTATCATTAATGGCAGTCACATCTCCACTAAGACATTCAACATAGTCCCTGTAAAAAAAACTTTTAAGTTAAGTTTCCTAGTGAATTTATATATATCAACCACAGTGTCAAAAACACTCAAATTACGGGTGGGAGCAAAAGAGAGCCCTTTCTGTAAAACTTGAAGCTCAACTGCTGTTGAAGCATAATCAGAAATGTTAAAGACAATATTGTTAATGTTATCCCCTGTAGACTCTGAGTGGAGTTTCAATATCTGTGACCCCCCCCCCCTTCTCTGAGATCGACTGTAACCTCTGGGACATCTGTAAGGCTGATGACTTCTTCCAAAATTTCCTATTTCTTCCTCTCGCTCCCTTACTCATATGTCTGCCCAAATCGTGATATTCTTGGGCTCCGCCTGGGACTCGTTCCAGTAAAGTAATTTCATTGTACATCAAATTCTCTGATGTGCTCTGTACGAGAGATTGATCCGATGTGGGATGTAAAATTTGATGAATTGCAACATCCTGTCCCATAGAATTCTTGAGAGCTGCCTGATTCAATGGAATAACCCCTTGACTTATCACTAAAAAAGGTGAGGGATACAATCTAAATTTGAGCCAGAACCACTCATATAAACATCTGCAGCACTATTAGATGTAACATTCTGGCAGCTCTTCAAAATTGATTTTCTTGGAGTATTTCAGCATTTCCAGCTGAAAATACAACCTTCCTCTTAGTCCCTATGATCTCTTTCAAATTTATTTGTTTTAATTTTCTCATTTCTAATGTCCTGTCTCTTGATAGTCTCCTCTAGTTTTTTTCGATACGTGGGGTATTCACTGTGTGATTCAAAAGTAAGAACCACAGTCTCTCTTTCCATTAAATCTACCTTGATCTCTTTCTCCAACTCTTTGCCATCTTTTAAAATGTATTCTATTAATCCAGCAGTTGAGTCAAGAAGGTGCCGTTGCCACCCTGCTGAAAAACATTTTCTCTCCAAACCAAAAGCGGGAGCCAATGTCCTTCTCAAGCCTCGTGGTGCTTGATTAACTGCAAGGTATGCGGCAAGTGAAGCTCTTTGCCAGTATAGATGTCTGGCCTTCAAAGCCATTCTCTCAAGCAACAAAAAGGCCGTTTTAATATCAACCACTTTGTTAGCTGCAACAGGCTCATTATTATGTTCTCTTTCATTGTGAGCACCGGCAGACTTTGTTTGGAGATTTAAAAATGGATTTCTTTGATCTTGTGCCAAAAAGGAGTCAATAAAAACACTTGAGGAAGCCTGAGGGGGAGGGACTACTTGCCTGGCCATAGGAGCATTCGCATTCATTTTTACAAAAGATATATACATATAAATAGATATAAACAGATAGTAGCTGCAACAGATAATGCCATTTAAACAATGGTATTAAAGCGACAGTGCAACATTACAAACGCACATATATATAACTTAATAACTACCAAAATAACTTCCTAAAAAACACCACAGGTGATTAAAAGCATAACTTAATATGCCTATAGTGTACAATAATCAATTTAAACTCCCTTTAAACGCATAAGTATACACAAGTGAGCTATGTACCATACACAAGTAAGTAACAAGCCACTAAAGGGTGTGCATTAAAGGATTTTAATGCATGCTCCAGGGGTGTGCTAAAGCACGATGTCAAGGGTTGAGTGTCCTTACTCCCCTGGGAAGTGCATTAAAATCCTTTAATGCACACCCTGGAGTGGCTTATCACACTTATAAAATGGGCCACCATCATAAAAGAATTAGTTTGATTTACTCCGATAGGGATTAAAAGGTATTTACTGTTTTCAAGAATGTACAATACATTACCTCTAAAACATCTACAAATGGAAAAAGTAGCCCATATCAATGCATACAATAGCATATCTCAGCAAGAGGTTAACTATTGCAGTACTTTGCAGTTAAAACATTTATTAGTAGAGTTGGTTGAAAATAAATATTTTCTATGTGATGTAAATTTTATGATATAAATGCACTGTAATATATATAAATTTGTAAAACATAAGCAGTGTTTAAAACTTAATTTTCATTACACTGTAGTTATATAGTTTCATTGAATGTAACCTTCTCTTTATTTTTATTTTTCACTTATGTGTTATGGTCCAGTACATAAAAGGAAAACTGCTATAGGATTGAGGGGAAAGGTTAGTAAGAAAAAAAAAAACTAAACCTGCCAAGTTGCCTTTTTTTGGTGGGGAAGGGGGTACATTTCACCTGACCACACCTCTATATGATTCAAATGTATGTGCTTTTATAAACATCAGCAATGTATTTGAGCAGTTTGAGTCTGCCTCTGCCTACATACAGTGTGTTTTCCCACCTTTTCTCTTTGTTTATTAAGTGTTACTGTATTGCCTACTTGCTTCATCCTTTTTTTTTCTCTGTGTTTCCCCACATTCAAGACATAGGATGTTTTTCATGGAATGTTTACCATGGAATACTGGGATTCAAAATTCTGCTCTGTTCCACTGGTAGAATGTTACTCTCCTAACATACTATATACACAGACAACACAGGACTGTTTTAGAGCCGCAGACTCCATTATCTTACTGTCAGGGTAAGCAGAAGAGATTTCCCTGATGAGCAGGTAAAGACAGAAGGGGGATTTTTCACTGTTGGTAAAGAAACAGTTGTAATGAAAACTATAAACAATACTTAAGGTTTTTAATTTGTTTATGTGTGTAAAGAGAGTGTGATGATCAGGGAAACAACATTTAATTAATTTGTTTTATTTTTTATTTAAGGTAGTTTTATTTTTAGGGCCCAGTTGAAGGTTTTTACAGAGTAAAGGTAGCAGCCATGTTTGTGTTGGAAGACCAGTTCTGGTTGCAGGGGGACTGATGGAAGATAGTTCTAGCTATAGGAGGATCGATTTCTTTATTGTGTGATGTGGTTTAGGACCAGGATGACTGTGTGTATAAGGAGATTTAATGTACAGTCAGCTGACATATCTTGGCCAATGAGATTTCTAGATTTTTGCTTGCCATTTTATCAATTGAATTGAAAGGCTATAGCCTTGTAGTTCAAGGGTGGGGAATAGCTCCTCCCACATCCCCTATTTAATCCTCAGAGCTTCTGCTGCTCAGTTTCGAATATTTTGGAAACACCCCCTCATCCTCCCCAGCCTGCTCCTCCTCCAGCACTCTTACCTCACCCTCATTCTGGGCCTTAAATTCCTACTCCTTCCCAGCATTCCACCAAGGGTGGGAGAGAGAGAGAGAAAGCCATAGTCTAAGTCATAAACACCAAGTGCACGCACTAGTCAAACTCATAAGTATACACAAGCACTGAGCTATGTACAACACATTGAACCAAATATTAGAAACCATAGAAAAACATGTGAATACCTTTTCTAATAATACTGAGACCACTAAAGACAATATTCAAGACTTTATGAACACTCCAGTAACTCCTGTGCTAACAAAAGATTAACAAGAAGAATCTATTAAATCCATTAGTTCAGAAGAAATAGATAAAGAAATCCATTCATTAAATCCTCAAACTGTACCAGAACCTGATGGTTTGAGCTCAGAATTTTATAAAAAGTTTCAGTCTATTCTGAGAATAATGTTAAAAGAATTATATGATGAGCTATTAGACACAAGCAAGCATAACAAGAGTGGTTCAAAGCAATTATGACTTTATTATGTAAAAAGGTGACCCCACAGCATTACAGAACTGGAGACCCATCTCATTTTTAAATTCTACTTTTAAATATTAACTAAAATTTAAGTTCAAAGATTAAGTTGGACAGCCCAAAAAATAACATCACCATATCAAACGTGTTCTATTCCAAGCAGATCTATAAATGAAAATCTTTTAAAACATAGAGAAATAGTAACAAAAGGTCAAATGAATCAGCTACATGGCTACTTGATATCTTTAGACAAAGAAAAAGCCATTGACCATATTTTACATATGTTTCTTTTTCAAGCACTAAAATATCATGGTATACCAGAAAAATTCATAGCATGGATTAAACTACTATATCAAAAAGCACACTTTGCACCACTAGTGATTGGATTTTTTAGGAAGGGACATCTATATAACCAGTGGAGTCAGGCAAAGTTGCCCTTTAACTCTCCTACTGTACGTCATAAGTATAGACATATTAATAAAACAAATATATGAGAGACAAGAGGTTACAGGCATAACAGTTATAGACTCTACATCACCAATTAAAATAACTACTGTACATATGCTGATGATATTTGTTTATACATGGTAGACACCACTTCCTGAACAAAAGTATGGGGAATTATAGACAAATTCTCAGAAATTTCAGGTGCAAGACTTACCACCCCCAAAAAAGCAAAGCCTTATGTTTAAGTAATACAGCAGTTACAAATAGAGACAGAATAGGAGACATACACATATAAACTTCTAGTTTAAAAATACTGGGTATTACCTTTGGATGGCAGAACATGAAAAAATGGAATTCAGAGGAAAAAATACAAGAAGGTAACACAGTAGTACTCAAATGGAAAAATATGCAGATATCTAAATTAAAATGAGTATACCTTACTAAAACATTACTATTACAAATATGTTTATATATTAGTGCAGTCCCCCCAACCCCACTGGATTTAGAAACATAAATTTACAGCTTATTCTTTCAAGCACTATGGGGAAGTCACTTGAACTCAGTCAAAATAAATTTTACATACTTACCCATTAACAAAGGTGGACTAAATATGATAAATCCTATAGTTTTTTTTTTTCTATAGTAACGTTTTATTCATAAACTTTAAAAAAATACACATACAAAATCCACTATATTGGCAAGTATGGATAGAGAACTGGATAACAAATGTAATTCCAAGATAGGAAAATGGAAACAGAAATTTCCATATAATTTGGAAGAATGAACAGATGCCTCAGTGCATTTTTACAACTCTAAAGAAGATAAAAATATTGAAAATGACAATAGAAAACATCACCTCATTAACAGAGAAACAATTGTATTGGCATATTATAGAAGAAAACTATAAAGATGCTCCTATATTTCTGTTAGGTACAATAGAAACCTTTAAACATATGTTAGTGCTATTGACAGAATTCAAACCTCCAGAACACCTATGGGAAACAATCTGGCTAACATGCCATGGTAGATTAGGAGTCAGAGATACACACAAGCACAAATAATTCACAGAAAGGTATTGCCCAAGAGACACTTGTAATGGTCAGTTAGAAACACAGTCACATCTATTTCTAGAATGTAACTATGTACTAAACTTGTGGAACTTAATAGTTAAAAGCTTTAGAAAACCAGAATTTACCAAAATATCATATGAAATGTTGATACTAGGAGTCTATACTGGTCCATGGTCAAAATATTATCCTAGTACACTTAGAATTTTAAGTAGTGGAGAGCACGTGATGTAGACAGCCGTGAGCAAGCTCCTTGGGTCTGCTCCAGTCACTCATTCAGTTTTTCATGATAATAACCCAATATATCATCAGAATTATAGTAAAAAAGAATATTACTGGACTCCTAAAGTGATTGAGCAGAGGATACTATTAATAATACGGTGAATGGAGGTGGAGATGAGAAGAGTACTGCCAAAGAGAACGCCACCCTCCAAGCCGGAGAAAGGCCCAAAAAAGCCTAGATCTGTAAGTTCGACTGATTCAGCTGAAACGCCTGCTATGACCAAGGATCAGGAACCATTAATGCTAGCTAGATTCCTAGCAGAATTCAGACCTTTTAAAGATGAACTGAGGTCCCTTACCACAGAAATCAAAGCCATTTTGGTGGCTCTGGAGGCTGTCTCCTGTCGAACGTCAGACTCGGAGGTAAAAGTGCACTCATTAGAAAAAACAATGGATAAAATATATCCAGAGATCGTGGCAACATGACAGAAAATTACCAGGACTGAGGCAAAGCTGGAAGATTTAAAGGGTCACAGTAAGAGGAATAACGTGGTCCTGATCGGGCTAACCGAAACTGAGGAAGGACAAGACGTTATTAAGTTCACCCAAAAATTTGTCGAAAAAGTGACAGGACCCTAGCCATTTGGGGCAAAATATTCCATTGAGAGGGCCCATAGAGCTCTTAGACCAGTGCCCCCAGCTGGATCGCCCCTGAGATCTCTGATCTTCCGTTTTCTCAATTTCCTCGAAAGGCAGCATTTTTTAAGCAAAGTTAAGGAAACTCAGAAATTATGCTGGGAAGGGACTAAGGTGAGAGTTGCCCAGGATCTTCCTGCCTTGGTGAGACAGTGATGCACTGCCTTCCATCCATTGGTTTCAAAATTAATGGTGGCTGGGATCCATTTCAAAATGGTCTACCTAGCAAAATTGCATGTTTTAGTCTCCGGATCCTGGCTTAAGTACAAGGACCCTGAGACAGCACACACAGGTTTGAAGAAAGCTCTACCAGATTTATTTCAGGACTCCTGAGTAAGATGTTGCGATGAGCTTATACTCGGATAGTAATCCTGTAGGGTGCAGTGGTGCATAGAACTTTCAAAAAATCCATTTGCCTTCATCTGGAGACAAGACTGTGCATTGGGTTATCGGAATGCTGTAGAGCAATAGTGAGTGACAATCAAATTGGACTTGAAAAGGTTTAAAATGGTTCAATCTCTTAGGGGTTGATGCAGAGTCAAGAGGATGACATAGCGATCTTTGGGTAGCTAACTTCTGAGTTTTTTCTGAAGTAAAAATATGGGGAAGAATTAAGTTAAACCCTGCACTTCAATTTCTGATGCTGTCTGGCTTCCTTGAACGGACACTAGAGGGAGCCATTGGACCAGTCCTTATTCTTTTTATTTCCTTTTTTTTTATCTCTCTCTGACCTCTAGAGAGGAATAGTATTGTTGATATATAGCAATTGCACAGTACTAATGAGAGGCTATATGTTAGAAGGGACATATGGTATGGTATGGAAAGCAAAATAGGGTTAATCAGGTTATTCTTTCTATAGTGCAGGGGAATGCAATATTTTTTTAAGGCAAGCTGTCCCAGGGGAGAAGATTTTGTTAGAGATTTATTATAGTAGCCCCATTCATGATGAAAATGGAAGGAGGCACAGTAAAATATTACTAATGTTAATATGATGGGATAATTTATCATGCTCCCCAGAAGTAAAGGACATGCTTGGGTTAAATAAGGGTGGCTGGAGAGAGGGAGTTATAGTGTAGGTAGTCTGCAGAGCAAAGTCTGTGGTAATTTGAGGGGGCTGGGTTAGTAGCTTAGTAATATGTAATGTTGATGGTGGGGTTGAGGGGGGTAGGGGGCTATATAAATGTTTGGGGGAATTCAGCACAGTCTCAGCAATATATTTTTGGATTTTCAAAAAGATGAACAAATATCCAGCACTGTTGAATTTACAGTGTATAAGTAACAATGTCTAGGAACATTAGGATTGCCACGTGGAATGTTACAGGACTCTGTTAACGAGTAAAGCAGTACAAGATTCTAAAGCACCTGGCATTATTATCTTTAGATGTTGTTTTAATTCAGGAATCACATTTACTTGATTCAGAGACAAGTTGTATGCGAAGACAGCAGGTTGGTCATGTTTCTTTCTGCAGGGATTGCTTCCAATAGGGCTGGAGTTTTGATCTTAATCAATAGAAATGTCCTTTTTTGTTTTAAGCAGCAGATTAAAGACCCACAGGGTAGGTTTGTTATTGTTCATTGTATTTTGTATGCGACAGAGATAGTGTTAGGTAGTCTATATGGGCCCAATATAGACTCACCTGATTTCTTTACACAGCTGGTGGAGCTCCTATATCCTTTCCTGTCCCTGCCATTTACCTTAGGGGTGATATAAACACTGTCATGGATCCATTAATGGACCGTTCTTCTGGTGTGAGTAAGGCTCGCTCACTGGCTCAAAGAGCCCTACAAGAGTTAGTAGAATGCTATGCTTTGTATGATGTGTGGAGGGTTTTGCATCCCTCGGAGAAAGAGTACACCTTTTTTATCACCAGTTCATAAAACAGCCTCACACATCGATTATATTTTTCTTTCTCAATCCCTTCTTCCTGGGGTTATCGATGCTTCTATACAATCAGGTCCCCCCCCTCTGATCATTCCTTAGTAACCTGCCAAATTACCCCTTCATTTTTACCCAAGAGAACAACCTGGTGGAAAATTAATAATCAAATGTTGAAAAACCCCCCACATAGTAGAAACTCTTAACAGGAATATTGAGCAGTTTATTGAAACTGATCTCCACTCTATTTCCTGACCACATTTAATATGGGGAGCTTTTAAGGCATTTATTAGGGGAATCTTAATTCGTTTAGTTACGCAAAGGAAAAAAGAGAAAGAAAGAGAGTTAAACATGTTACTTGAACAAATTAGGGCGATTGAGGTAAGGCTATCTCAAGGTTTTTCAGAAACCCTTCAGCAGGATCTGACTAAACTAAAGAATGCCTACCTTGAGATACTAAGGGACAAGGCAGAGTTCACAATTTTGAGAACAAAGACAAATTATTCGGATCAGGGAAAAAAGGCGGGGAGACTATTAGCACTTCGGGTTAAGCAGCAAGAAGCTAACAGCTGTATCTCTCAATTTTCTCCCACTCTGATGGTTCCATAAAAACATCTCCTATGGAGATTGTTGCTGAGTTTAAAGAGTACTATACACAGTTGTATAGTTCAAAGGTGACTTCAGCATCAGACCAGGACTCAGATGCGTGTACTTAGAGGATTCTGGTTTATCTTCATTCTCTGATTCTCAACAGAACTTGCTCATATCCCTGATTTCCTCTAAAGAAATCCTTGGTGTTATTAGTAGTCTACCTTCTGACAAATCACCTGGTCCTGATGGTTTTTCAGCCAGTTTTTATAAGGTATGTCAAAAACAGTTAATTTCTTTATTACTCCCACTCTTCCAATATGTTTTGTCAGGAGTACCTACTGATTATACATTGTGGGAGGCATTAATAATTCTTATTTTGAAACCGGATAAAAACCCAGAATTAACTACTAGTTATCACCCAATTTCCATGATGAATCAGGACATCAAGATATTGTCTAAAATGCTAGCTGAACATCTCGCATTAGTTTTTCCTGATCTTATTGGTCCTAAACAGGTTGTGTTCATGAGGGGCCGTTCCTCGATTGACCACCTTCGAACCCTGTCACTTGTCCATTCGGTGTCCAAAGATGCTACTTTTTCAGCTGTTTTGGTCTCTCTGGATGCCGAGAAGGCATTCGACAGGGTCAACTGGAATTTTTTATTTTCTGCCCTTAAAGCTTACAAGTTTCCTTCACGTTTTATAAATTGGATTAAGGCCCTTTATAGTACTCCTTCAGCTCGAGTGACGGTTAATGGTGCAGTATCGAAACTGTTTACGTTACATTTGGGAACTAGACAAGGCTGCCAACTATCCCCTTTGCTTTTTAATTTATACCTTAAGACCCTTATTCACCATTTTAATCTTTCTCCGAAGATTCAGGGTATTAATATTCAGGGGCATAATATAAAAGTTTTGGCTTATGCTGATGATCATTTGTTACAGCTATCGTATCCAAATAAATCCATCCCCCCTATGTTATCTATAATTGAGGAATATTCCCATTTAGCTAATTACAAGTTAAATATTGAAAAAACTTTCGTCTTTCCGCTTAATCACAAGGTCCTTAAATCCTCCATTACGGAGTTGGGTTTGGCCTGGACACCAAATTCCTTAAGATACCTAGGGATTCAAATCACCAGAAATTCGGCCTTGCTTCAAAAATTAAATTTAGATGGTTATTTAACAGCATAGGGGTAGATTTAGATAGATGGTCCAAATTATCAATCTCATTATGGGGCCGGAACAACTTAATCAAAATGAATGTTTTTCCTAGGATTCTTTACCCCTTGTATTTACTCAACATCTGGTTACCAATGGCATGGTTTTGTAAAATTAGTAGCCTAATTACTAAATTCATCTGGGCCAATAGGCAACCTAGGAGCGCATTTCACAAATTAGTGGCTCCTAAGGATAAAGGAGGTCTTTGTCTCCCTTACTTAATATTTTATTATTGGGTGAGTCACATTGTTAAATATATAAAATGGTTAGGAAATGCAGAGGAAGTGAACCTTTTTTTTTTTTTGCAAATAACTGCACTTTATTGCACCAACAGCATTAACAATAACAACTTGTACATGATCCAGACACACATAGTACCTTTACAATAGGATATAAAATTGGATACAGTACAATAACAAAATGGAATAAAGCAAGATAAAAGAACTAAAACCGATCCTAGACGAACCTCCCAAACCCCCACCCCTAGGTCTGACAGCCCAACAAAAAAGAGGAATATTAAATTTACCTCAAAACTCCAGAAGGGATCACTATATGTAGATCAGAGAAAGGAAGGATAATCCAGAAAATCGAAAAGGAAGTGATCCCTATTTGGAGCTGCCCCAAGTGGGGAAAAAAAAAACAAAACCAGAAGTAAAGTGATAATTGAGGTAGGAATCTTCTGGGGCGGATTAATGTGTATGATACTGAAAAAGGAAAGAAACAGGTAAAAGAGGAAGAAACAGCCTCAGCTGTGTTGGAGGGAGAGATAGCAGAACTTCAAATAACCTCATATCTAAGTGCCTTTATCCACATTATATATTGCTGGGTTGGGATACCTTTGCCCTTTGAGAGCTCAGAGCAAAACTACGCAACTGTTGAACTAGCCACCCTATCAGCCTTAAATATTCGAGTTATTTTGCCCCAGCATTTTCAAATTTTACACCTGAGTTAAACATCAAGGCTACCATTCTTTCTGCATTTAGAGCTTCTAGGAAAGTGTCCCACCATTCCATACGTGAGGGAGCACCCTCTCTGCACCAATAACGGAGAAGTAACAGTTTGGCCACTAAAGATATTAATGCTAACTGACATTTGTAAGTTATGGACGGAATATCAGCCAAGTTGCCCAGAACGCAAGTCTCTAGACT
The DNA here is from genome assembly GCA_016271365.2 of Neoceratodus forsteri. Classification (NCBI taxonomy): domain Eukaryota; kingdom Metazoa; phylum Chordata; order Ceratodontiformes; family Ceratodontidae; genus Neoceratodus; species Neoceratodus forsteri. The sequence continues at coordinate 633,493,662 of CM028132.1, forward strand.
AAAAAACACCACTACATCAGTGAACGGGGTCATCCAAGAACGAATAGAGTCCCAGAACTTAGTTGCCTTAGGGCACTCCCAGAGTTTATGTAACATGGTGGCCCACGGGTAACCACAGTCCTGACATACAGGGATCTATTTCTATAAATGCGTGAAAGCTTAGCTGGAGAAAGGTACAAATCATGCAGGATATTAAATTGTAGACCCCTCAGCCTATCTTGCTTGACGAAACTATATAAATCCCGCCAAACTCTCAACCAGGTCTCATCTGGCCAATTTAGGAATAAGTTCACTTTCCAATAATGAGGGGCAGGGGAGGCCTTGGCCTCCCTAAGGGAAAGAATGAGCTTATAAATATTAGAGACTGCTTTGCTAGACACAGCAATAACTTTTATCTTCGCTACCAGATTCCCCACCTGATCCTGTCCCTGAGCATCTTTGAGGAATGAATGAATACAGTTCCTGATTTGATATAACCGAAAACTATCCTTGGGTTGACTGAAAACTTCTATCAAATCTGGAAGAGAAATTAGGTGACCGCCGACAAAAATCAGCCATCCTGGGTTTACTGGAGTGTGCACCCACCATCCTTTTTATCGGCCGATTACCAATTAACAAGTTCGGGTTACTAAGCAGGGGTTGTAATAAGTCCTTTTTAAAAGGGATATTTAGCAGTGCATAAAACTGGAGAAGGGCTCTAATGTCCCATCCCAGTGGGGTATCTTTAATTTTTAGAGGGATTCTGCACCAGGGAGTGAAGAGGAGGGCTTCCAGATCCAACTTAGCAGTTTTGGCTATCAACTCATCTATGGCGCCGCTAGCCGAGGATGCTGGCGTGTCGGACGCCCACTTGGCCGACCTTGCCATATGGCTTGCTAAATAATAAATATAAAAATCAGGCACCTGTAAGCCTCCCTCTTCCCTACGATGGGTGAGTTTACGATAGGCCCGACGGGGAGGTTTAGCATTCCAAATAAAATCGGTACAGTATTTGTGGCAAAGATTAAAAAAAGACTTGGGCAAGTATATGTTGAGATTAAAGAGATAGTAAAAGACTTTCGGCAAAACCATCATTTTAATGGTGTTCGCTCTCCCCCAAAAGGAGAGAGGCAGTTGGGACCACCTGTTAAGGTCATCTCTGATCTGTTTAAGAAGGGGTTTAAAATTTAAGTCGTATAGTTCTGAAAAGTCTTTAGTAACTTTAATACCTAAATATGAGAACGAACCGGTCTGCCAGGATAAGCCCAGCGAGTCACACCAAGCACGATGTAGGTGAGGAGATAATGAATAGACTGATGTTTTGCTCTTATTAAGCTTGTAGCCAGAAAATTCTGAAAATCATGAAATAATGGAGAACAGCTGTGGAAGAGAGGATCGACTGTGCCAGATGTGGACTAGAAGGTCGTCTGCAAAGGCAGACACCTTAAAATCAGCGTTTTGGATACTTACACCTTGGATATCATTTTCCAATTTGATTGCTCTAATTAAGGGTTCCAAATATAAATTAAATAAGTATGGTGAGAGGGATAACCTTGTCGGGTACTGCTAACTTAAAGGAAGATGATATCAGATTGTTGCAAGAAATTCGTGCAGAGGGACAGGTATACAAAATCTTAATATAACTCAGAAAGTTATCCGAATACTGAATTTGGAAAGCACTTCAACATAAATTCATTCCACCCTATCGAATGCCTTTCTCCACATCTAGCGCACCAGAGAGGCTTCTTTATCTGGGCTCAAAGATTCATGTATCAAAAACAATTTCCTAAAGTGGTCTGTTGATGAACGCCAGCCACGTAACCCAACTTGTTCGGGCTTAATAGCTCCATCCATACTGATTTTAGTCTATTGGCCAAAAATCTTAGCAAAAATTTTACGCCAGCATTTAATAGAGATATTGGCCTGTAGTTCGCCATAAGGTCCGGGCGCGGTCGCCTGGCTTTGGTAAAGGACAATCCTTGCCTCAAAAGAGAAGACTCAGATTCCTTCCTTGTGCCAAAAGGCAAACAGTTGCCATAATAACGGGCAAGGGTGTCTTTAAAAGTCTTGTAAACAAAACCGAAAACCATCCGGGCCTGGCGCTTATCAAGTTTTAATGCATCGATAGCTTGCAAGATTTCCTTAGTCTCAAGGGGACCTCTAGCTACAGCTGAGGTCTGGGGAGTTGAGGCAAGGAAACTCTGCAAGAAACTCTTTCATATTAAGCAAGACTTGAGGAAAGGGGCTCACTGGCATATAAATTTTATAAACCTCAGTAAAGGCGGTCATAATATCGCCGGGCCTGAGATTATGTCACCTGTCCTAGGGTGCCTTATGGAGGCAATCCACCTTCTGCTGCCCTTCTTTCAGCTGCCAAGCCAACAATTTCCCTGCTTTACTACCTTGTCCTATGTAGGAAGCCCTCAAGTTGGCAGCAGATCTCTCTACCTTCTCTTTCATGTATGACTGATACCAAACTCTTAACGACGTGAGCTCTTGCTCCTTGGAGGGAGATCTAAGATCTCCATTTATGGCTTCTAAAACCCTTATTCTATCAAGGCAGTCCACCACTTTGCGTGCAATTTTCTTTTTACAGATTGTCGCCAAATCTAATAAATTCACCTCTCCATGTGGCCTTCAGTGCCGCCAACACTCGTCAATTGCTTGAGGGATCCCTAGTTTACTTCAATGGTATGAAACATAAAGTTCCGAATATCTCGAATGAAGAGGGTCTTAAGCAGGTGATTATTCAGAGCCCATGAGTATGATCTGGAAGGTAGAGAGAATGGGAGGCACGAAGGCATTAGGTGAGTGATCAGAGATTACTCAACCAAAATAGAGGCCTCTTGAATTAGGAAAGTATCTGATGGCTTACTAGAAAAAAGTCTATACGAGAGTGGGTTTGGTGAACTGGTGAGAAAAAGGTATACTCCTTAGACTTAGGGTTGATTAGACGCCATGGGTCCGACAAACCCAGTGAGGACTTAAACTCAGATAATGCTGATTGTGCAGGGGATGAGCACACGCTTTTAAACCATGAACGATCCAGGCAGCTGGATTGGACTAGGTTCCAGTCCCCACCTAAAATTAAAGGTTTATCAGCTATAGCCACAAGGAGAACTGCCAGCCGGGTCAAAAAGGTAGGGGATTCCTGATTGGGACCATAAATAGACCCTAGCACTACATCTATGCCCGCTAGTTTACCCAAAACAAGGAAATATCTCCCTCGATCAGAGATTACTTCGTCGACAGAAAGGGAACACTCTTAGCCACACGGAACTACCACCCCTTTTGCAAGTGGAGAAGCCAGCTCCAAAAACTTGGCCCACCCATCTCTTTTAAAAAGGAAAGTTGTTCAGGTAGCATGTGTGTTTCCTGCAAAAGGTTATTGATGGGTTAAAACGTCAAATGATTAAGGACGATGTGTCTCTTTTGTTATCTCTCCCCTTTAATGTTCCAAGAAATTATACTCAACTCAGACACCATATAACAACAGCAAAAAGAACACGTCCCACTGTTGGCTGTCTGACCTCTCAATATCCCCAACAAATATAAAGCATGAAAGAAAAAGAACCTACCCACCAAACAACTCAAACCACTCCTCAGCTTAAAAAACAACTTGACCCCGGCCCTAAGCCACCTCCGACCTTCTGGACCATGACACGCTCTAGCGATGGGGCCTCTCACTACCTTAGAGAGTCAGTTAATTACCCCTCTCGAGAAAAACCGGAGATAATGTAACTGCCTACAGTAACCTCCTAGAATGCTACACTAATGTAATTAACATGCAGCAAGCTCGTAATTAACTAGAGGAAAGTAAACTAACAACCCTAATACCAAATTCTCTCCTGAGCCCCTGACAAAGGAATAAATAGCTGTTAGAAATAACAGCTATATGATGTCAGAACATTGCTGCTGAACTGAGCTCTTCATCAGCTCTTAGATTCAGGCCTAAGCAAGTTGGTAAACAAACCAGAGTACAGGGAAAAAAAAAAACTACCCTATTGGCTGCCAAAACCAGACGGAGCAAACAGCTACCAGGCAAGTACAGTAATCAGATAGCACCCCAAGAAAAGAAGGAAGAGGAAAAGAGGGGAGGTAGGGAAGAAAAAACCAAAACATATAGGCCTAACTAAGAGGGGAGCTTAAAAATCCTGTACTGCAGTGCCTTAAAATATTTCAAATTAGGTGATGAGGGCAGCCTGCATAGAAAAGCAAACTGTCCACCACAGGTCGGTCTTTTCCCACTAAAGCACTGCTTAGGATACAACCCCATAGCAACCAACAGTGAAAAGGATCAGTAACATTACCCTATGCCCAATAGATAGAGTCTTAAACCATACCCATTAAACACGTTGAAACCATTAATGTCGCCCAACAAAATGGCACCTGGTGCTTATAACGAAATACTAAAATCAAGAAATATAAAATTAGAATTAAACACAATATATCAATATGGGAGAGGTTAGGAGGAGAGGGGAAGAAAAGGGGAAGGGAGGGGAATAAGGGGAAGGAAACTAGGGAAGTAGAAAAGGGTAAGGTGTCCATTGTAAGTCCCAAAGTGTCCAGCATCTAAGTGACCGACAGAGGAGAAAAGTCCTCTGCTGAACCGCTGTGTACTCAGTCTTCCTTTCATGAAAGGTTGGAAGCTTGCCAGAGGACGTACATTCAGGTTTTGTGGAAGAGGTCCGGAACCAGTCCTTTAGCACCTTCAGGGCTTCATCAGACGTCTCACAGTTTTTCCCTCCTGTGGGTGACTTCTAGTTTAGCAGGGTATAACATGCAGTGCTTCACCCAGCAACCCAGAGCTTGGATGTAATAGGACAAAGCTTGCCTCGCCATCCTGCTTTTGACTGTAAGATCTGGGACTAGACGAAGTCTCTTGCCTCCCAGAGAATTGCTGAGAGCTTCCTTGCTTCCCTCAAAATCTGCTCTCGATCGAGATAATTCAGAAGCTTGAAAATTATGGGCTTCAGGGGATCAGCTGATGAGGGTTTTGCTCTCAAGGCCCTGTGACCCCTCTCGATGATGTATTCTGGGCCATTAGCTGAAGGGCCTACTGTTTTCCTCAACATTTTTTGCAGAAAGGCAATCATATTAGGCCCTTCCTCCCCCTCTGGTAAACCTAGTAGGACCAAGTTGTTCCTGCGATTTCTGCCTTCAAGGTCTTCAAGGCGGTCCTCTAGTTTAGAAACAGCTCTCCTCAGCTCAGTCATTGCAGGCCCCTGTTTGTCAGCATTGCGCTCCAAAGAAGAAAGCCTTGCTTCCACATCGGTGACACGTCTAGCTAGTTGGGTTAGTGCAGGCTTAAAGTCTGCCACATCTTCAATGAGCTTAAAGGGCGTCTTTATAGTGGACAATTCCCCCATAAACACGAGCTGGTGTTAAATCGTCTGCTGGTCCGTTGGTGAAGTGCTGCGTCAGCTGTTTGGCTCGAGCTCTAGTTTTACATCTGTTTCACCCATACTCTCAAAAATGCAGAATTTCACTTCAGGAGACTTCTCCTACCTCTCCCAAGGCTGATACTGGTGGTTAGAGCTTGCAGAGAGGTGAAAAATTGAAGAAATAAGCGTGATTAGTGAGCGCTAGCCCCACAAATGTCCGCTACGCTTCCCCGCACATCACGAGACCTCTGATCCAGAGGAAGTGAATCCTTCAGTATTAGTTCCTGTCTGGCTTAAAATTGAATTGTCCCTGATCCGGGTAAATGGTTTAACTCTGGATGCCTTGTTTCATATCAATCTCAGAGCCATTCCTTCAAGTTTAAAACCAGCCCCTATTGCAATTTCTGTCAAGGTACATACTCAGATATGTGCCTATATGCAATACAGCCATACTCTGGATTTACTACAACCTATTAGGGTGGACCTAAATTTAAAAATTGATAACAAGCCGATCACATTCAATTGGCTTCCCCAACTGCAGGATACGCGACTCTTCTATTTAGTTACATCGGAGAACTTATGGTCCTCAACCATTGATATTTTAAAAGCTTTCAATATTCCTACTAAGGGTACATTTAAGGTGTTTCAGTTAAGGCACTTATTAGTGAAGGTATTTGTGGTGACGCCTTCCCCAAAAGGAACTAAAGCTTTTTGGAAGAATTGGCCCTTATGTCCAGCTCTGCTTATTTGGTATCTAATATCTATAAGGTAATACATAATTGTGTATACCCGATTTGTTTTGTGCCTGAGAAGTACTGGGATTCATTTTTTCCTCAGAAAGAAATAGAATGGACAATGTTATGGCGTAACTGCCATAAATATATTACTCAGGATAGACTGCGGTTCATTCAATTCCATATACTACATAATATATATTACACTCCACAAAAATTACATAAATATGGACTCATTGTGTCGCCCACTTGTTCTTTGTTGCCACCAGGCGGAGGGCTCTCTGTATCATATATTTTGGACCTGTCCCAAGGCCTCTATTTTTACCCAGGAGGTTTGCCTTCTAGGAGATTATGCCACGATTCCAGTGACCATCAGGCGATATCATATAGCTATGATATCCCTATCTGTTAAGAAGGTTATTCGCCACCTTTGGAAAGACAGTGTGGATATCCCATATTCTGAATGGTTGAAAGAGTTATTTTCCAACCTCAGAACAGAAAAGATAGTGGCTAGTCTCAATAATAGAATGGATAGATATAAAAGGATATGGGAACCCCTTCACATGCTGTTCACTATCTAATATATATTGTTATGATGTTAGGGATAGAGACTGTGGATTATAAGGATGGAGTAGACTGTGCTGAAATGGGAGGGAGGGAGGGTTATTAGGGGTGGGTGGGGTTTAGGTTTGGGTTAGAGAGGGATAGTTCCAATGTATATAGGCTTACACTGTCTTTGATTCATTGTATGATACAGATGGTGTATACTGGTTCTGTTCTCTGTAGTCTAAAAGCAATAAACTTTGATTTGAAAAAAAAAAATAATTTTAAGTAGTTATTTAAAATATTATATTTGGCAATCAAGATGTAAGTGGGTTGGTTATTCAACAAAAACACTGGACACAACAGGATGTGTTCAGTTGTGTAAAAAGACAAATTTTAATAATTTATGGAAAATAATTACAGACTTTACCTAAAATAATAATGGAAACAAGATGGAAATATTGTGAAGGTTGATGTTATTAACCACCATAATTGTGAAAGCTGATTTGAAAATAAGAATGTTTATTTTCTTTGCTCTTATAAACTATAGCAGTAAAACTCATTGAGATGCTGGGAAAGTTTTTTATAAAGAAGTCTAAGACAATGTAAAATATGAAATTTTTTTATTTTCTGTAAGTATGTACAAGATTTATTTATTGTATTTATGTATTTAAAAGTTGATAACTGAGAAAAGCACCAATGAGCTGAGACTCATTTCCAGGTGTGACCCAGGGAAAGACAACATGGGAAAATAGTACATTAACATATGACAAAAAAAAAAAAAAAAAACATCAGTAACAAGAAACAAAGGTCACGGTTACAAGCCCCATAACAGTAGGTAACATCCAGGTACCGGAGTACAACTTAAAAGCAAAAACAAAAAACAGTTCATCCATAGATAGCACCACAGTCCAGTTGCAGGACAGGCCATTGCACCAAATAATAAATAATTGGTCTGGGCAAAAATAAATACAGAAAGCAAGGCACAAATTGCAACAATGGGGTTCCTATTGGACAAGGAAATATGACTGTCAGGGGTTTGCAACTGTAGATGATTGCTTAACTAATGCTTAGGAGGAGGCGCTAAGGTACAAAAGAAGCACTGTGGGTGAGGCAGAAGTCTGAGTAGAACTTTCAATGAGAAGGGGAGGAGGATAGTCTGAGGTCTAGGGGAGTTTATTCCAGAGAGACGGGAAATGAAAGGAGAAAGCAGACTGGCCAGATGCAGAGAGGGGGCGTCGGATGTCCTCAATAAAAACACCCCATCTCTTATCAAGAAGTGCCATAGGATCTTTAACATCCACCTGAACAACCACCAGAACAAGCAAATGTGACCTTGGTTTTTAAAGTCTCATCCAAAAGACAGCATGTCAGGAGTGCAGCACCCCCCTTCCCTCATGATGCACTACAGTGTTAGTATTGAGATTTATCCCATATTCCCGGTGTGGGGCTGGAACCCACAACCTTATGATCATCCGGCCTTAGAGGTGAGTGTGCTACCTGCTGAGCCACTGCACAAATGCCCAGTCCCCATCCATAGAACATACAAAAAATATAGAATTTCATGGCAGATAAGGACCATTTGACACATCCAGTCTGCCCATTTCTCCCTACCTACAATCATTACCACAGACCATATCCAGTCTACAGTTCTTTCTCCCTCCCTGATTCATTTCAACTATGATTACCGTGTGCTTATCCCATGCATTTTTGAACCGCACCACTGTTTCCATCCTCACCACCACCGCTGGAAGGCTGTTCCAGGAATCCACCACATTCTATGAAGAAGTACTTCCTCACATCCCTCCTGAATCTAACCCCCTCCAGCTTCATAGAATGTCCCCTTGTTCTTAAGCACCATTTCTTCAGAATAAAATACTCCACTCCTTGACCTTATTTACCCCTGTGAGGTATTTAAAGGTTTCCATCATATCCCCCCCTCTCCCCCCTGTGTTTCAGGGTGTACATATTGAGGCCCTTTAGTCTTTCCTTGTAGGGCTTTTGATGCATACCCTGCAACATTTTATTTGCCCACCTCTGGACTGCCTCCATTGTGTCTATGTGCTCCCAGAGATGTGGTTTCCAGAATTAGACACAATACTTGGGGGGGGTTCTTACCAGTGATCTACACAAAGGCAGCACCACTTCCCTTTTTCTGCTGGTGATACCCCTTCCTATGCACTATATCATCCCACTTGCCCTCCCTACTGCTTTGTCACACTGCCAGGACACCTTTAGGTCATCCAATATGATTACCCCCAGGCCTCTTTCCTGCTTGGTGGTAATCAATACCTCTCCCTCCATTTTGTACTCTGCTCATGGGTTTCTGTGCCCTAGGTTTATTATCTTGCACTTTTTTGCATTGAAACCCAGTTGCCATACCCTTGAACAATCCTGTAGTTTTCTCATGTCTCTGCTTATCCTTTCCAACACCCTGGAGTGTCCACTCTATTGCAGATTGTTGTGCTATACACAAAGAGGCAGACCCTCCCTTCCAGCTCCTTACAATATCACTGATAAAGACATTAAAGAGGGCCAGTCTTAGCACTGATCTCTGAGGCACCCCACTGGTCACCATCCCATCCTTGGAGACTCCACCACCTATCTGTGCAGCCCCTGGCTTACCCCTGAAGGCCAGGTATGCTTTTAGCTCCATGGCATTAATTCCCTTGATCAATCTGGCCACCTATAGTGGAGGTGAAGGTTAATGATGTCCCTAGGGGATTCTGGCATGAGTCCAGTGTGTGGGACATATTTGTCCACAGAAGATTTCATCCTCCCAGTCTTGCACAGTTTACTGCTATTCTACCCACCCCCCACCAGCAGCACATGTCAGGATTGGCTGCCAGTGAGGCTTGATGCAGCCAATTTGTGGATACTCTCCAACAGTACCCTCCGACGAGTTGCTTATCCCCTGCAACACCACCTGTGGTCACCCAGGAGGTGGCAAAGCAGCAAGATTTTACACCCTCTCTCGAGAGAAGAGGAGAGAGTGCTGTTGGTTGCTAAATTCTCCTCACTCCCCAGCTAGCCCTGTGATGACCCAGGATCATTCCCGAACCTGGGTCATCGGCATCACAATGGTAGCACTACCGCTGTGCAGGTGGGCCAGTCTTTGGGTCTCTTGATAAGCTAAATACTCAGCCCCTCAAGAAATGGTTGTACTTAGATTATATATTTGCCATTAACATTTTCTAAGCAAGTCAGGCTAGGCACCATCCAGTCATATTATAGTATGTCAGTAACGACATAAAATTAGAATCACCACTATGAAAAAGTACCATGAAATAACAAGTACGACAACAACAGGAGAAAGATACTTTAAGCACTATTGTCCATTTTATTTAGTTATTTGTTTGTTTATTTCAAACATTGCACCCAGAAAGACATATAGAGATGGTAAGAGCTGTTTCCAGAGGGTGTCACATGGAAGGAGTGAGGGGCAAATACAAAAAATATGAAGTGTATAATAAACTACATAACAGTATTAGCAGTACAATTAGTGCAAACATATTAAGGTGAAAAGTATAAAAAATAATTGACGTGCAAGTAATTTACTGTACAGGGAGGGTACAGAACAACAAGATGTCAAGGTCAGGGCCTAAGGATTGATAAGATAGCCTCAGAACTGGGTATACAATAATCCCTGCAGAAGCAGACAGCCAGAGCAAAAGGGCTAGGGTGAACCATGGGCAGGAGGTGGAGGGCAGCTGCTGGGAACAGGGTCATGAGCAGTTGCAGGAGGGAGAGATGAACTCACAAAGAAGATTTTTTTTCAGTTCTCTTTATTCACCTCTGTGCAGCGAGGATGGTACCAAGTCCCCTATCAGCCATGGTACATGGACCCTCAATGCTGCCTCTCATCCGGCCTCCACCTCGGGTGCAAGACGGGGAGGACTGTAGCTTACCCCTCATGGAGGGCCCCCCCATAGGGAAATGAGTTGGAGACTGAGATCACCATTGAGCCCCCACCCCTGCTTAGGTCAAGCCTTGTTTGGGCTGGAGAGAGTGGGAGCCATCAGGGGTGTCCTTGTTGCATGCACAGATGGGATTTTACAGCTTTAGCCCCTGGAGGTGTGGACATGCAATGATGTTCAGTGCTCAATGGGCATGATCTCTTGCCCACCCACAGGATGTCCACCATCACCTCCAACCATTCCAAGGTGTCCCCTGGCTGCAGCACCCCCAGTATGCACTGGGAGTTGCATGTTTCCAGGGATCTCTATCCCACTCCTCCATAGGAGACAAAAGGAGAGCAGTCCTCCAGAAGCTCTATCCTCCCTCCCTGCCGACCTCCGATGACCCGAGTTGGCTCCTGAACACGGGTCACCAGCATGGTGTGAGGTAAGGCATCAAGTGCTTCAGCCGTTAGTGCCACTGGACTGGTCCACAAAGAAGAGATTTAAGGAAGGAGGGGAACAGATAGATCAGATGGACAGGGGAAGAGAAGACCTGAATGTAGGTAAGTGATATGAGAAGGCAGTTTAGTCAGCAGAAGATTTCCAGTGGGAGGAAAAAGGGAACGGTAGACAATGTTAAAGAAGGGACAGGAGGTGGCAGGGTGACAGGAAGGGAAAATTAGGGAAGGATGGAGCCAAGCCAGAATTTGGATACAAAGGAGGCACAGTAGGCAAGGTGCCTAGCATCAAAGGAAGGGAGGGAGAGGGACAAGTAACAAGATCAATGTGGGGTATGGAGGCAGTCCAAGGCAAAAGAACAGAAGGAGTGAAAGAGAACTTCCAGTCTTCCAAGGGAGGACTTGGTAGTAGCACTGTAGACAATGTCAGTATAGCTGAAGATAGGGAGAATCATGTTTGAGATGATCTCTTGGCAATTGGGAAGTGGGATACTTGCTTTGTTCCTGTTGAGCGCATCAAGTTTGGGTTGGAACTTGAGGTGGATGGCATCTACACATGCACAAACGTTATTGAACAATCACCCATTTAAGCTGAACTCATCTGATTCCTTAAAATTCCTTAAATCAAAGGTATATGCCTACTAGCTGGGGCAAGTAACTTGTATGTCTTTCATTATTTTGTAATAAAACAAAAACCTGCGGTTTACTAAATAGGTTTTCAATACTGCTCATATTTTGCACCCAGTCATGACTGAAAAACAGGCTTGTCTTGGTTCACCTATAGTACCTGGTAAAACAAATAAATACATTTCCCAAATGGATAATGTCTGTACTTTCACCTCTCTTTGTGTCCAATATGAATACAGAAGCACATAAAAATTACTTCTGGGTCCTGCCCAGTGGCACTGGAGGTTGAGGTGCTGATCACCACACCTAACGCCATGCTGGTAACCTGGGTTGGGGAATGAGCCAGGACTGCTGGGGGTTGGTAGGGGGAGAGAGGATTGAGCAAATGGAGGACTGATCTCCTCTCTCGGGTGGGGACTTGTTGTCCGACTCGTTGACTGCCCTGTGGCACTGGCTGGAGGGCAAGGCTCAATTCAACGTCCTCATGTTGGCAGGGGATGAGAGGCAGGAAAAATGGAGCAAAACAAGCCGGGCAGGCTTGTTGATGGTCTGCTGCTCCCAGGGGCTGTCCCCAGATTCTGGATTGGGTTTCTGGAGGGGGGAGAAGCCAGCAACCACCATTCTGGCCCAGCCATAGGGGGCAATCTGCAGGGGAACTACTGGGGATCAGCAAGTATGGGAGCAGCAGGACTGGAGAGAGAGAGAGAGAGAGAGAGAGTCCTTCTGTCAGGAGGACTGAAGCTGCCTGCCAGGGCTCTGGAGGATAAAACCTCTATGGAAAAAACGAAAATTACTGATGGAAGGAGTCATAAATGCCTATCCTGTTCATCAGCCACGTTAACATTGGAAATACTTACTAGAAACCATAGCATCCATGTTAGCATCAAGCCTAATTTTGGAAACATTTAATAATTGAGCATGAACTTCATCACTCGACTATTCATAATAAAATGGCCCTCTGTGTAAAAAAAAAAACCAAAAAACTGCTCTTTTTTAAAATTTTAACCATTTCCCACTATAATTATAAATTGTGGTTCCTAGTTTTACAGCCCTGCCTACAATTGTTGGAAAGGCAGCATTATATTTGAACTCAACATATTTTTCTTTATAGATTTAGAAATTAAGATAATATACCCTTTGGCCCTTCTAGGTTTCATCCATAAGTTTCATTCTTTGCTTATAGCCAAGTCTCTCCATTCAAAAGACCATCCATCTGAGCCTTCTTTGAACCTTTTTGAGTATGTATCTATTTCTTTTAAGGTATGGTGACCAGCACTGAACCCTTTATTCCAAACTGGGGAACACCAGTGTTTTTGTACAATGGTATTAGAACATCTCTCTATTTAACAAGATATATGTTTCTTCATATTTCCAGTTGTCATATTATATTTTTTTATTACTGTATCCAGATGCTAATTAAAGTTCAATGTGTTGCTTATGGTACTACCTACTATATGCCTGTTTAGTTTTCAGATACTTTTATGATCTCATTACACAACATATAATGTCCCTTAATGTTATTCTTTCCAAACTGTATAACACTACATTTTTCAATACTAAAATTCATTGAAAAAGAAGTAAACCACTATTGTATATCAAGGATGTAGCAACAAAAATAAAGGGTAAAAGGAAAGCATTCAAGAGAATCAAGAATACTAACAATGAGGCAGATATGAAGGTCTACAAAACCAATCTAAAAGAAGCAGGGAAGTCAGTAAAGGCAGCCAATGCCCAGAGAGAAGACAGAATAGCATGAGGAATGAAGAAGGGTGGCAAAACCCTGTGCTGTTGCTAGCCTTGCTTGTAGAGAAGAAAGCAGCTAACTAAAAGAAGCTACATTTTCTTATTAATTTAACACTTATACCTCAGCAGGAGTCAGTGTCTGTTGAGATTCGGCTGACAGATACTTTATTAGAAGTAGAAGGGGTCTTATTTAGGGTTAAAAAAGAAAGAAAAGAAAGAAAGTCATTGTGTGTTCTGTGCTGGGAAGGGTATTGTATCAACTTACTTTGCTAAACCAGTAGGAGGAGAGAGAGAGAGCTTAATTGGGTGTGTGGCTTAGACACTATAAAAGCAGGTGACTCAAATTATAACTTCCTGTTGCTAGCCTTGCATGTAGAGCAGAAAGCAGCTAACTAAAAGAAGCTGCATTTTCTTATTAATTTAACACTTATATCTCTGCAGGAGTCAGTGTCTGCTGAGATTAAGCAGACAGATACTTTATTAGAAGTAGAAGGGGTCTTATTTAGGGTTAAAAAAAGAAAGAAAAGAAAGTCAGTGTGTGTTCCATGCTGCAAAGGGTACAGTATCAAATTACTTTGCTAAACCAGTAGGAGGAGAGAGAGAGCTTAATTGGGGGTGTGGCTTAGACACTATAAAGGCAGGTGACTCAAATTACAACTTCTTGTTGCTAGCCTTTTTTCTTACTAATTGCCCTCCATCCCACCCCTCCACCCAACCGCCCTAAGCCAGTTCTACTTTTATAGCCACTGGATTTGACTGTCAATAGGAATGTCCTGTTTGGCAATAGAAAGGGAAGGATCATAGAGAAACATTGGTTTTGTCAACCCTAAAGGAAAAAAGTAGCTCACTCTCCCCACCCCCCCAGCTGCTGGTGGTCTGACACTGAACAAGAAAGAAGGAGGCTACTGAAGAATATAGGAAGTTGCTGTCCCAGAACAGGAAGGGTGAGAGCTGTAAGGAGAGGAGAGAGTAAGCATACAGAGAAACAGGAGTGGGGACACAAAATAATACATGATAGGAGTGGTGCAGTGCAATGGTTGTGGGGTGGCAGTGTTCCGGGTGACATTCTGGATGCTGCAATGCTGCCCTATTTGCAGACACCTCTCTGGTCTGAGGGAGGAGGTTGCTTATCTCCAGGCTGACCTGGCTATGATTCAAGAAACCTCCTCCCCACCCAGGGACCACCAGAGCCAATGCCACTACCTCAGAGGTTGCCAAGAAAGAGGAGAGGCTGGACCAGGGTGGGCTCAGGGAGGGAGAGGGTGGTGGAACAGAGTTGCACCCCTCCAGCTGTACCTCTCCACAATTTATTCACTCTTCTGGTGGATAGTGGTTCCTCTATGGAGGCACCTGCAGTGGAGACCAAGGAGGATGCTGGGAACCTTCACAAAGGAGACCCACAGGAGGGTGGCATGGGACCCCACAGGGGAAGGAAACAACTCCTGGTGGGGGACTCAATCATTAGGGGGTAAAATGGGGAATGGGGGAGGATGGGGAGAGGGAGGTAGCCTGCCTGGCACCACGGCTTGGAGGGACAGGAAGCGAATCCTCAGGATTGTGGGAGCAGCTGCATGAGGGAGGGAGCTGGATGTCATTGTCCACCTTGGGACAAATGACCTGGCTAGGAATTGGATCTGAGTAGTGCAAGAAGAGTTTGTAGAGTTGGGGAGGGGCCTTAGACAAGTAGAGCATACGGTAACCTTCTCGGAGGTGCTGCCTGTCTATGGCAAGGGTGATGCTGGGGTACTCCTCACCAGGGAATTCAATGAATGGTTGAAAAACTGGTGTGGAGCTAAGGGTTTTGGCTTCATTGGGAACTGAGGATCCACCTGGAGGGATGCAGACCTATACTGGTGCGATGGTCTGCATCTGTCCAGAGGGGGAACCAGGATCCTAAGTGAGAGTTTTAAATGCTTCATTGGCAAGCATTTAAACTAGCCAAGGGGGATGCACTGAAAAGGAGCAGGGAAATCCCAGCCTCCCCCCCACAAAACACAGTAATTAGTGAGGTAAACACCAAGGTAGAGAAGTCATTAGGAAGCAGGACAGAGGTAAATGTAAAAAAAGGCAAAGGCAGTAAGGGCAAGAATGGGGCTAAAAGGAGTAAGGCCATCAAAAAGTGGAGGGTGATGAGTACCAATGCCCTTAGTCTGTGTAACAAGCTCCCTGAACTAGTGGCCTTGATGGAAGAGGGTTGCCTGGATATTGTGGCAGTCACATAAACATGGTACACAGAGAACCATGACTGGGATGTCAACATACCAGGATACACAATCTACAGGAGGGACAGGTATGGTAAAAGAGGAGGAGGAGTAGCTCTCTTTGTAAAGGAAGGGATCAAAACAATAGAACTAAAGAGTAAATAGGGAGCAGATGAGGCACTCTGGGTCACCCTGGAGACAGGAAATAGCACCACAATCTGCATGGGGTTTATATACAGATCCCCATCTCAGGGGGAAGGAATGGACAAGGAAATGATTGAAGGCTTCCTTAGAATGGCAGAAAAAGGGGAGATATTGTTGATGGGGACCTGAATAGCCACTGTTAGCAGGAGCCTTTTCAGTCAAGATCAGGGTCATTCTTGATGCCTCTACAGGGGCATGCCTCAGACAGCTGGGGTATTGGAACCCACTCAGGAGGAGCAATCTTAGACCTGGTACTCTCAAATGGGGACGGAGAAAGAATCTCAGATTTAGAAGTGGGTAGCCATCTGGGAACAAGTGACCACCAAACAGTGTGATTCATGATAAACACAGCCATACAATCAAGCCATACAAAAGCAAGAGTATTGGACTTTGGGAGGGCTGACTTTGGGAAAATGATTGAGTGCCTCAGAAAAGCACTAGCAAAGAGGCAAGAAGGAAGGGTGGAGGAACAATGGGGAGTAATCAAAACAGCCATCACAGAGGCAACAAGCCTTTGTGTAAAGCAAATCAACAAAACACAACAAAGGAAAAAACTGCTATGGTTCTCAAAAGAGGTGGCAGGGAAGGTTAAGGAGAAAAGGATAGCATTCAGGAAATATAAGGAAACACAGAAGGAGCAGGACAGAGAACTTTATCAGTTAAAGCAGAAAGAGGCTGGGAAGGCAGTCAGAATAGCAAAGGCCCAAACCTAGGAAAGGATAGCCAACTCTGTTAAGAAGGGGGATAAGACCCTTTTATAGGTACATTAGAACAGTGAAGAAAGACCAAAGGAGGGATACTGAGGCTTAATGAAGGGGAGGAAATGTGGGTAGAGGGTGACAGTGAAAAAGCAGGGATACTGAAAGAATATTTCTGCTCAGTATTCACAAAGGAAGAGGAGGAGGAGGTACGTAAACCAAACAAGAGAAACACTCTGAAGATGGGGGTCGATACCAGTCCATTTAAAGAAGAAAGGGTTCTGAAAGAACTAATAAAATTGAAGGTGGACAAAGCAATGGAGCCTGATGGGATTCACCCAAGAATTCTAAAAGAACTAAGGATAGCACTAGTGACACCGCTAACTATTCTCTTTAACAAATCATAAGAGGATGGGGTGGTACCTGAGGACTGGAGAAGGGTGGATGTGATTCCTCTTCACAAAAGTGGGAACAGGACAGAGGCAGGACACTACAGACCAGTTAGTTTGACCTCAGTGGTAGGGAAAATGATGGCATCACTTCTGAAGGAAAGAATTGTTGAGTACCTAGAGGCCAGTGAGGCACAGAACCCAAGGCAGCATGGATTCACAATGGGAAGGTCGTGTCAGATGAATCTAATAGATTTCTTTGACTGGGTCACCAAAGTAGTAAACCAGGGAGGGGCTGTGGACATGGCCTATCTAGATTTTAGCAAGGCATTTGATACAGTCCCATACAAAAGATTAATACACAAGTTAGCCAGCCTCGGAGTGGGTTCCAAGGTGGTAGCCTGGTTAAAAAATTGGCTAGACAACAGGACGCAAGGGGTAGTAGTAAATGGAGTCCACAGTGAAGAAAGGAGGGTTACTAGCGGGGGTACCGAAGGGTTCAGTACTGGGACCGTCCTTTTAACTTCTTTATAAGTGACATTGCAGAAGAACTGGAAGGAAAAGTATGTCTCTTTGCAGACAACACAAAGATCTGCAACAGGGTTGATACACAAGATGGAGTGGAAAGGATGAGAAGGGACTTGGCAAGGTTGGAGGAATGGTCAAATGTATGTCAGCTGAGACTCAGTGCAATGAAGTGCAAGGTAATGCACCTGGGAAACAAAAACCCAGGGGAAGAGTACACAATGGGGGGTGAGATACTGACAACAGTAAAAATGGAAAGGGACCTGGGAGTAATTATATCAGATGACCTAAAGGTGGGCAAGCAATGTGAGAAGGCAATAAGGAAGGCTGGGGAGATACTGGGATGCATAGGGAGAGGCATCAATAGTAGAAAACAAGAAGTTGTTATCCCTCTGTACAGACAGTTGGTGAGACCCCATCTGGAGTGCTGTGTGCAGTTCTAGAGACCCCATCTCTGCAAAGACATAGAGTGGAGGCTGTCCAGAGGAGGGCAAGTGAAATGGTGCAGGGTCTGCACCAGAAGACATATGAAGAAAGACTAAAGGAGCTTAATATGTATACCCTTGAGGAAAGAAGGGAGAGCCAGGACATGATAGAAACTTTCAAGTACCTCAAGGGAATCAACAAAGTCGAAGAGGGTAGCATCTTTCAGAAAAAGAGATGTGCAAGAACAAGGGGGCACAGTTTGAAGATAAAGGGGGATGGCTCAGAGGTAATGTGAGGAAGTATTTTTTCACAGAGAGGGTTGTGGATGCATGGAACAGCCTCCCTGAGGAAGTTGTGGAGTCAAGAACAGTGGGGGAATTCAAGAATGCATGGGACAGACATAAGGCAGTCCTAGTGGGGGGGAGGAGGAAGTAAGCTGTTGGTTAACTAGGATCTGCAGCTTATCTGTTAGGTAGGAAAATGGGCAGACTAGGTGGGCCAAGCGGTCTTATCTGCCATCAAATTCTATGTTTCTATGTAAACGTTTTATAGATACATCAGAGAAAAAAGGAAAACAAAATAAGCCATTATAAAAATAGCAACCAAGGATGGCAAACAGGCAGAAAATGACAATGAAAAAGCAGAGATTCTAAACAGTTTTTTCTGCACAGTCTTCACAAAATAAGACTACAGCATAGAACCCAAAATGCAGAACACAGGTAGACTGAACAAAAAAGCAGATGCTGGACCATTTACAAGAGGCAGTGTCCTAAAAGAGCTTCTCGAATGAAAAGCAAATAAAGCAATAGGTCCAGATGAAATCCACCCTAGAATTCTGAAGGAGCTGGCACAAGAAAATGCAGGCCACTGGTAGAAATATTCACACAGTCTCTAGAAAGCAGAGAAATACCTCAGGATGGGAGAAGGGCCACAGTGGTATCCTTGCACAAAAGTGGAAGCAGGGAGGAGGCTGGAAACTACTGGCCAGTGAGCTTGACCTCGGTAGTGGGGACGCTTATGGAGTACCTACTTAAGGAAAGAATAATGAAGTTCCTTTTGGAAATAGGGCAGCTAGATGCTAAACAGCATGGATTTATAGCAGGATGGTCATGTCAAACTAATATGATTGAATTCTTTGACTGGGTCTCCAAAATAGTGGAACAGGTTGGGGGTGGCAGACATAGTCTATTTAGATTTCAGCAAGGCTTTTGACTCTGTACCCAATAGAAGATTGGTCAATAAGCTAGAGCACTCTGGGTTAGGGCACAAAATAGTCAAGTGGGTTCAAAACTGGCTCCACAATAGAATGCAGAAGGTCATAGTCAAGGGAACACTGTCTAGCGAGGGAAGGGTGATCAGTGGTGTGCCTCAAGGATCTGTCCTTGACCCAGTCCTCTTCAGTATATTCATCAGCAACTTTGCTGATGGCCTGCAGGGCAAGGTATGCCTGTTTGCAGAAGACACAAAGCTCTGCAACAGGGTAGATACAATTGACGGAATGGCAGCAATGGAAGTAGATCTAAAGATCCTAGAAGCATGGTCTAGGGACAGGCTGTTGAAAAGTGAAAGGCCATGCACCTAGGTAAAGAAAACCCAAGGAAAACATACACACTCAATGGTGAACAATAAACAGAAACAAAACTCAAACAGGACCTCAGAGTGCTTATTTCTGATGATTTAAAGGTGGGTAGACAATGTGAAAAGGTGGCACAGAAAGCTAGTAGCACCCTTGGATGTATTGGCTGGGGCATTACAGGTAAGAAGTGAGAGGTCATACTTCCTCTCTCTACAGGTCCTTGTTGAGGCCACATCTTGAGCACTGTGTACAGTTCTGGAGACCACACCTAAAAAAGGTTATAGACTGCTCAGAGGCTGTACAAAGGAGAGCTACTAAAATGGTACAGGAACTGCACCAGGAGCAATATGATTCTAGAATACAGCAACTGCAAATGTACTCTCTCGATCAAAGGAAAAACATGGGGTATATGATAGAAACCTTTGACTACATAAAAGGCATAAATAAGGAACAAGCAGAGAACCTCTTTCACAAAAACAAGACCATGCACACAAGGGGGCACAGTTTGACACTAACGGGGTAAGTTTAAAACCAACATTTTTAAGTTCTACATCACAGACAGGGTCGTGGACCATTGGAATAGCTTACCACCAGAGGTTGTGAAGGCCAAAACAGTTACTGCTTTTAAGCTAGCATGGGACAAGTGCTGCAATAATCTTGGAAGATGAACAGAATAGGGTGATAGGCAATCTGGGCAGACTAGATGGATCGTGCGGTCCCCTTCTGATGACACATTCTTATGTTCTTATGATTTTTAATAGCCCATTCCTATATGTTGCACAAGCCCATTTAAAGATTGTTTAGTTATTCCCCAGTGTTTACAATGCCTCCTATTTTAATATCATCTGCAAACTGCACACACTAGCTCCTATTTGGTGCTTGCAGATCATTAATAAAGATGTTAAAAAAGAACCAGACACAGTGTGGATCTCTGTGAAACACCACTTGTGACTGTCCACCATTCTAAGGATGATCCATTTATTTTGACCTATTGTCTTCTATTGGATAACTAGTCTTCTATTCAACTTACTATCAAAGTATGTACTCCCACTTTCAATAATTTACTACAAAGCTGATTGTGTGGGACAGTGTCCATTGTCTTTCTGAAATCCATGTAGATGACACCCCCTGTAATTCCATTATGTAAATCACTGTTTACATCCTCAAAAAGTTATTAGGATGGTAACAAATGACATTCTTGTTTTAAAATGATGTGGCATCTCATTATTTATGCCTTTAGTCTCCCTAAAGAATGACCAGCACCTGGGCACCATCAATACCAAACTGGTTACCAAACCTCACACATGACACAAGAACAAGATCTGCCTACCCTAGACAGCTAGACAGGACACCATTGTTAAAATGATCTTGCCATCCTTTGAGTATGCAGGCATGGCTTATGGCTCTGTTGCAATCTCTCCCTGGCCACACTGGAACCTCTGTACAAATCATTCTGCAACTGTCCTGGACCTCCCTACATAGACCTACTACTGCACTTTGTACAGCAGCTTGGGTTGACCATCACTAGAAGGGAATGAGCTTTGGCATGTTTCTTTTCTTATCTAGTATCCTGCCACTCATCTTGTTTCTGCCCTTCTTCCTTGTACTATTTCTTCTCTATTAAATGTAGACAAATTTCTATTCTCTGCCCTAATTGTAGAAAGTCATTTGGCCCTTATGCTCTCTCATACCAAATTTCCATCCTCTGGACAAGTTTCTTCTCCCCATATATTTCATGTCAGGCCCTGGATTGTAGGCCCAATTAAGTGAGTTTACCACTCCTGTATGCAACTATTCCTGATATACGCATGCAATCATATCATCACCATTTAGGTGTACATCACAAGTAAAGATATTGGAAGCTGGCAAACTTCACTTTGCAAATTAGTTTGCGGAGTTTGCCGAATTCATGAAGTGCCAACTTTGTATGGTTTTTCTTGCAGGAAAAGTGGCACTTTTTCATGCAAAGTCATGCAAATTCACTGCTGAATTTGTAGTTTCTCCATGAATTTTTTTGCTTTCACCTTTAAAAGTACCATTTCCACAGGAAAACTCAAAGCAAAGTGGTGAAGTAGGGAATTTGTGAAGTTATCCATGAAAGCGATTTGTACAACTTTTTTTTTAAATTCTATTTATACTCCTAGACCTGGGGCATCCTTCAGGAGTGCCCACTTTGATACAGCCCTAACTCCCAGCCTGAACCCCCACATCTCCCACAAATCTCTTTCCCCGAACAACCGCAGGCAGGCCCGACCCCTGGTATCTCCTCTGGGGCTGGTTCCGCCCTCCCCTGGTGGTCAACTCTTAAGTGTGAGGTGCCTTACCTGCAGCCGATGCGTCGGCCATGGAGAGAGATCTGGGTGCATCTGGGCCAGCGATTGGAATGGGGGTGTTCCCCTGGGGCCACCGTTATCTCACCAATGGTCTAGAAGGCCTTTTTTCTTACTATTTCCCCCTGAGTGCAGTCATGCACTGGCATCAGCAAGTGGCTGCCCCATAGATGCCTGCTGCACTCAACCCTGATACTTGTTTCCATGCAAGTAGTACCCCAGGTCTCCACTGGGGGTCACTACTGCACCGGGAAGACCCCTGGATCCCTCCCCTGGAAGAGGAGAGCTGTCCTATGGATGCTCGATCCATCTCCCTCCCCAATGACCCCCAGCACCCAGGCTTGCTCCTGAACCCAGGTCACTGGTGTAGCGCGAGGTGTGTCGTCCAGCACCTCAACCCTCAGCACCACCGGGGCAGTGATTTGCACAACTTAACTGGAACTTTGTTGGTGAAGTAAAACTTCACAACATCTCTAATCACATGTCACTAAATGTTCACTGTAATGTACAGTTTATTATGTCCATGTGCAGAGACTATGTTTTAGTTAAGCAGTAAGACACAATGGAACATGGGTCATTTGGGGAATTACTCACACCTTGAGTTGCATGGCAGATACAACAACAAGGGTCATTAAACATGTACAAAGTAACGAAATCCCACAAAGATGAATCAAAGTGCCTTATTTTGCCTTATGTGCCTTCAATCAATCAATCAATCAACTTTGTTTAACCAGGCATAGACAACATCGAGTAAGCTCATTTTCAAGGTAGTCCTGAACATCAACAGTATACAGACACAGGTAAACAATCACAGGAGTACATGAGTAGATTGAATATATCATAAGAATACAGATTTCATAATACACGCAGTTACCAAAGACATCACAATAAGAATTATTTGCATGTGAATATATATATATATATATATATATATATATATACATACACATACACTAGGCCAGAGAAGGATAGACGAGAGTGACCTTGACAGAGAGAGGAGAGAGAGAGAGAGAGAGAGAGGGAGGGAGAATGAGAGAGAGAGGATAGAGGGAGGAGCATAAAAGAGAATGAGAGTTGGGAGGAGAGGAAGTGAGGAGAGGGGAGAAGGGAATGAGAGAGTGTGGAGGGAGGGAGGGAGGAGAGAGAGAGAGAGAGAGGAAAGGGAGTGGGAAAGAGGGAGAGAGAGAGTGGGGGAGTGAGGAGAGAGAGAGAGAGAGAGAGAAAGACAGAGGGAGAGAAAGAGTGAGGAACAGGAGAAGGGAAGGGCAAGTACTGGGAGCTCCCTAGCTAGGGAACTAGGCGATCTAAGTGCCAGAGTAAACACAAAAAGTATTGGAGGTTGCGGAAGTTAGGTCTCCTAAAGCTGTTACAGGTATCTTTCAGGTATTCGGTTATCTTTGCTTTGAAGGTGAATGGACCGGGGAGGGTATAAAGTTTTAAAGAGTTTTGCATGACATTCCATAGGGAAGGAGAAAGTGATTGCCATCGAGCCATAGGATGTTTTAACTCTTGATGTCTGAAGGCAAAGTAGGGAGAAGCGTGCCAAACCATAAGCACCCCTTGCACACTCGAAGAGGCTCGAGATGTACACCAGAAGCCTATCCGACAGTGCTCTGTAGAGCCAGAGAAGAGCATTTCTTTTCCTCCTTGTGAGGAGGGAGGACCATCCCAGCTCATGGTAGAACAGGCAATGATGAGTGCGGGAAGGTAGATTCAGGATGAATTTCAAGGCCCTGTGGTAGAGGGTGTCAAGCTTACTAAGAGCTGAGGAGGGACAGTTATCGTATGGGGAAATCGGCATAGTCCAGGGGAGGCATGAGTGTAGATTGCACTAGCCTCTTCCTGGCATCTTTGGTTAGGAGGTTTTTGATGCGGTAGAATATGCCTAAGCACATGTCTTAGTTTTTTGGTGACCTCATTCAGGTGAAATAGAAAGTTGAGTTTATTACCCAGCCAGAACCCCAAATATTTAAAGTTGTCCACAGTTTCAAGGGGTTCGCCTAGCAGAGTTAGGATCTTGTGCTTGCTAGAGGAGCCAGGGGCTGCCTTGGGTGAGATAATCATAGCTTTATTTTTTTTAGCATTGAGTAGGAGCTTATGTTTAATTAGATTATACTGTAGAGAAATAAAATCCTGCTGTAAGTCCTCAAATGCCAAGTCCAGAGTGGGGTTGACGGTGTAGAGGACAGTGTCATCTGCAAATAGGTGAACAACAGCTGTGCGCAGATTTGAGTCAAGATTGTTGATGTAGATTGTAAATAGGATTGGGCCCAGAATGGAGCCTTGTGGGACACCTCGTAGCAATGGTTTTAGGGGAGACAGGTCATGTGAGGCTTTGACTTGCTGGTGTCTGCTAGTAAGATAGCAGGTGAACCATTTAACAACAGCACTGTCGAGGCTGATGTCACTCAAAGCATTAAGCATAATGTTGTGGTCCACCATGTCGAATGCCTTGCTGAGATCAAGGAAGAGGGCAAACACATGCTTCTTGGAGTCGAAGGCCCTCTGCCAATCTGTGGTAACTTTGGTAAGGGCAGAAACCGTGCTGTAAAGCTTAGCTCTAGCTTAGCTCTAAAGCCCAATTGAGCGGTGTTTAGCAGATTCTGTGAGTCCAGGTGTTCCCTGATTTGGATGTTTACAATTTTTTCAAGTACTTTTGAGATAGTTGGCAGTAGGGAGCTTGGCCGGTAGTTATTCATGTTGCTCGGGTCCCCAGATTTAAACAAGGGGATGATGTGTGCAGTTTTCCATAGGTTAGGTAGCGTGCCTTGCATAAGGGAGGAGTTAAATAGATGGGTAATGGGGGCGGTCAGGTGACGGTAACCAATTTTTAGGAAGACGGGTTTGATGTTGTCTGCACCAGCACTCTTTTTGGTATCCAGTGCCAATAGAAGGTCCTCAACCTGCTTGAAGGTAACACGTCAGAAGCTGAAGGTAGCGGAGTGACGCTGAATGGAGTTAGCACTGAGTCTAGTGACAACAGTGGTATCCCTGTGTGGACTCAGTTTGCTGATTGGGGAGGTGTCAAAGGCTAGCCCTGCAGTAGTGAAATGATCATTAAGGTGTTTTAGGATCTCAGCTTTGTCAGTGAAGACTGTAGTATAATTTACTTGCTCAAAGGTGTAGTTCTAAATGCACAGTTTTGTTGATTGAATACAACAAAATAAATGCATTTTGTGAGAACAGACCATGGTTCTTTTTCATATGCAACACAATGTATGTACTGTGCTATTTAATCAGAAATATTATTTAGATTTAATGTTTCTCATTGTCAGTGCATTTTATAATGACATACAATTATTTCTCATTTAGTTCACATGCTGCACTTATAAAATTACAAATATTAAAAAATACAATAATAAAACTTGCATACAATTGACATATACCTCAATTTACAACATTTTACATTTTGAATACTTACAATATTTAATTTCTCATGTTTTGAATATTGTTTTGAATATTTGAATACTTCAGTATGCAGTATGAGGTCTTTAGTATGAGGCTAAGGCAGGGATATCATGCCAGATGAATTCCTGGGTACACAATCAAAAACTAGTTCAGCAGAAACAGTAAATTAAACTTTTGAGGCCTTTTTATACAAAAAGCTCCTCCAGGATGGAAATTTGAAAGAGGACATGACCCCACCCCTGTCTCTTTGGGCATGAATGCCTTGACTAAGGGATCCATGTTGTAGGATCTGAGAGCAGGATGCATTATTATTTTGGTGGTTGCACTGAAGAAAAATAAGACTGAGCCACAGTTCCTTTGTGCAGTATGTGAACTATTGACTCATTTTTATTTATTTAACCAGGAGTAGCACACTAAACTGAAAGCTTTTTTACTGGAGTGACCTGGGAGCACAGGGAAGTTAAGTAACTTGCTCAGGGTCACACAGTATGCAAGTGGAAACTTGTGGGATTCAAACCCAGGTCTGGTTTGCTGGATGTCACCAAATTTGCAGCTCAGAGCCTTAAACCATTGTGCTATACTGCCTCCCTGCCTCATGAAGTGTGACATATTGGTGAGACATGCTGTTAAATGCTAGCAGTGAAATCAGTCTTTTAAGTTTATTAGCAACTGCTGTGAATTTGATAATCAATTCTTATCAGTGTGAATGGCTGAGATCTGCAAGTCATTAACAGTGTTTCAATTCTGCATGGCAAAATGCAACACTATTTCAGTTCATTCTCTCACTTGAGCTCTATCAATTTTGATTTCCTGCTGTCACCATAAGGAATCTCCTGAAAAGTAATGTTGTCCAAGTAGCTTTTTTCTTGTTCAGCAAGCTGAAGGAAATGAGCACTATTTTAGGAGTAGCTATACACCATATAAATATAATTAGAGCACACTGCTCTTTGAAAAGGAACTGAGAAGGGATTGACTTATTTTATATACTGTAGTTTCTGCTGTGAGACTTGTAATGTGCCTCCTAAGATGCTTAAATTTGGCCCAGGTAAGTGGTAGTGCCATTCCAATCTGCTGCTCTAAATTTATCCTCCTGTGAGGAGAGTGATGGTACAAAATGGAAGTCCTTCAGAAGATCTTCCTGCCATGAAACACCTATTATGGTTACAGAAGCCCCATTAAGTATCAAACTACTCACTCTCCACTGCAGTATTGAACTTTATTTAAACTGTCACTCTGAGCATCTACCTTGCAAATTCACACTATTGCTTTAATCACCTTCTTTTTTCTATTTTGGTTAGTGTATGCTAAGTCTAAAACAGAAAACACTGTGTAATGCTTCCAAACACTTAGCCTGCTGTTTGCAAGGTCTGCCTGTGTACAACTTGGCCCTAAAAAGTAAGACACAACCTCCAAATGAACAGATGGCAAAACTGGTAGGGAATACATAATCTACTTGTAAACTTCATCATTCCATCTGAATATAAGGATATCAACAGACTGCCACATGTGTAAACCAGCAAAATAGAGATGACTGGAAAATAATTATGGATAATAATTGATACTCTAAGGGAATATAACAGCATGGAATGTGTAATTTTCCTTGTTGAAACCTAATGTCTTAAGATACTACATGATGAAGTCTGACTGACCTTTGATTTGGAAATAAATATTGGAAGACAAAAGAATACACATGTTATAATAGAATGTTTATATATTTTATTCTTCTCAGTTCTAGCACTTGATTTTAGCAGTAATAACATCATACATGCAACTTTTTTTTTACAATTGATACCTTTTCTTGTGAATATAAAGCAATGGATATGCTACTAAAGTTAAGTCATTTAATGGGAAAGTAGAAAAATGACAAAAAAAATGTGCATTAAGTTCTAATTAATTTTGATTTTTTAATCTTGTGTTTCCTGTGATAGCTTCAGTACTTTTATTATTCATTTCAATGTGCCTAATGAGATACAGTGAAATGTAAAACTGAGTAACTTTTTTTATTTATGTATCCACTTTTCCAGTGAGTGCCCCCTCCTTACCTGAAAGACCCAGTCCTGTGACTCACTTACTCTAAAGTTTACCTCTGCATGTGAGTCCCCCATGGATTACCCCTGTGGTGAAGCCTACATGGTTACCCTAACTCCTCCAAAACACAATCCAGATCCTGGAGGAGGTGCTAGTTAGTAGCACAGGACCTGAAGAGGACCACTCTTTATCCAGCCTTGGTTGAGATTTTTACCTCCTGGTTGGTCCCCAAAGGCTGTCAATCATTAATGATGCACAGTTCTCTCATGAGATTATAGTACTTCTCCCTTCCATTTCTTCTCACAAACTGGTAGTCACATTTTTTGCTTTATCAAGGTTAAGCACACAACAGTAAATCTTCAAATGTTTCATGATTACCTGCAAGGACAGTGATTTTTCGATAAATAGAGGACTCCCCCTGTATTCAGCTAGAGTGCTGGTGTGTCCCAGCAATAGGCAGAAAGACTGCAACGAAGTAATCCTATACAGTGAGGCTAGAAGCTGTTGTTAAAACAGTAGATATAACTAGTCTATAGCAAGCCAGTTTGACACATACGTTCTTCACCAGAAGAGTGGCTAGCTGATGAATATATCTAAACATGCAGTAAACAACCTAGATAATGTAATATGAGATATAACCATTGCTGAGCAAGATGAAAGGGCTTGGTATAGCACAAACATTCACCTATTTCTTTTTGCAGCTAGTACACATTTTTCCCCATGCACCAGCTGTTCCCCCTTCAGTCATCTACAGTCCCATCTCCCTGACTTCTTTCAGGACTTGGGGTCATGTAGAAAGCAACATGGTCTAGGTCATTAGGTACAGGACTGGCAGGTAGCTGTCATCATCCTGCTGGTAGTGTATCATTTTTTTCCTGTGTTCCCTCTCCTTGACAGAGGAGCACCATACAATAATGCCAGTGGCTGTGTGATGTATGCTCCTGTGTGCCACACACTGGGCATTTTCCCCATCTCTACAAACCTCTTGTGGTCTCAGCATGCTGTCTCTCAGCCACTAATAGGGGACTGTCAAGCATCGAGCTATGTCCCACCACAACAGAGGAGGAGTGCAGTCCAATGGATGCTCAGTCGTCACCCACTCCTCCCAAGTCTGTAACTCTCTGAGCTCATTTCAGAACTTAGGATTTTGGCACTGCAAGTGGTAGCCCTATGGCTGCACCTGTAGTCCAGTCCAACCTCACCTGTATTTTAGGAAAGACAAGCTACAATAATGATAACTTTTTATGGAATTCATTTTGAATGGTTTGAGAACTCTATATTGTCCTTTAATTGTGGATCCATGGCTTACACATAAACTCTGGTCTTCCAGATTGTGCCACTTTGGTCATGTGTGGGCCACAAGTGTTTCTCCACACAGTCAGTAAATGCATTGTAACTGTGTTGGAAAGGGGTCAGGACTGGCATGTAAATGTGCTGGTTGGCATGGTAAAGAGGCCACTAAGTTAAGCCACATTTTGGACCCTGCAGCTGTGGTTAAAAACCACAGTGTTCTCTAAATCTGGTAAAACAACTAGAAGTAATTCTAGAGGTAGTGCAAGCATGAGAACTGGAATGAATGGTCTGGTGGCAGGAAAAATTAGGTGGCACAGAGCAAACAATTATAAACTTTGTCAGAAATAGGGCTAGAGAGGTGGTTCCAGTGGACACCAGGTACAGTATGTTCACAAGTGTTATTGAGAAAGGATGGGGGAGGCAGTGTACCACCACCAGGTAGATAAAGTTTCCTAAACTGCAGTAGTAGTAGTAAGGTATGTTTATTTAGGATGCAGTCTATTGGGTCAAGGCTCATTTTCAATATCTTTATACAGGCTAGGCAAATTCAAATGTACAGTACAAATATACAGAATAAAGTAGCAGTGGTTACATACATTTTGCAAAGAGTATTAAGGAATCTAGGGAAACGATGTTAACGGCTTAAGAGCCACTGTTTCAGTATTGACCATGTGGGAGGTTTACTAGAATGGGGCATTCCATGCTATGGGATCCACACAAGAAAACAGCCTTTCTTCCCACTTTTGTCATTGTAGAAAAGGAGGAAACTTGAGAACATTAGAAGACTTTTAGACAAATATGGTTGACTCAAAGGGAATTAAATAAGTGTTATATTGCAGAACCTTTTCTTGGGCATTTTTAAAAATGAGATAAATATGATTTATGTTATGTTCTATCAACCAAAAATGGACAACTAAGCTTTTGATATAATACACAATAATAAGCATCAAATGGAGCATATAACACCAGTCAGGCTAAATGACTATACAAGATATCCAACATGTTTAAAAGCAAGCCAGAGGCATTTGTGTCAATGAAATCACAGTAGGAGAACTGCAGGATTGCCTAAGCATTAAGCAATTAGCCTATGAGTTTCTAATGGTAGACAGTTATGGTGACAACATTAGGACCCCAGTGTGGACCCAAATGTTTTTGATAGAACACTTATTCAAACACCCCACTTTAATTGATAATTGAACCAAATGCCTAGACGCTGTATATGCCATGTGGGGATAAAATTCAATATTTTCTAATCAGAGATTTTAATCGAGAAGGAGCATTAATATAGAGGTGGTGCAAAACAGCATACACAATTTTTTTTCCTACATGAACTGTATTTTATATCCTTCCAGTTTCAGTCTTACAGGGACATACTCTATTCAGGCCTCCGTCATCATTTGGACAGAAGCTGGGCTTCTCTCCATTTGTTCTGCCTTTCAATGATAGCATGTCAAATCAGCGATGCGATTTGAGTGACTGCATTGAGCAAAGTGAAATGAGTTACAACATTAACAGCGACCGGCCAAGAACAGCAACTGGCACATTACAGTGACCCCACAAATGTAGCTTTCCCCATGGTCAAGGAGTGCCATGGAGTAGGAATTATACAGATAGGAGGGTCCGTGGGGCACAGTCCCCTGCAGGGAGTGCAGGGTGGTGGAGTCCCCTTACTACAACAACAGAGCCAAGTATAGGAATAGATTTAAAATTGTCACTGTAGTGTGCTGTGCTGAAATGGAGTGTTGCTCGAAATGTGGTCACTCAAATATTGTCGCTCCACTTGTGTTCACTCTTACAACTTTGCTAACTTGACATGGAACCCCTTTCAACATCCCATGATGTAGGCCAGCCATCTAATGGCCTTGATCACTGCAGCACACACTGTTTGCATGCCCCACCCCTTGTGTGGGAGCAGGATCCCCAGCCCACAACAAGGGACTGCTGCTGTGTTGCTGGCCACCCACCCTAGGCTGCATCCTGCTGCCTTGGTAGCACTCCCAAGTCCCATTCACCACAACTCTGGCTCCATGAGTCCACTCCCCAATACAGGTAATAACTGAGGAAGTGCTGTGTACTTCTTCTGGACCATGGGGTGACAACATACATTGTTTAGTTTCAGTATTTAATATTAAATGATTATCAATAAAAAAAGCCTGAAATAAGTCAAAAATGTACTTGTTATATTGTTTGGACTTCCAAGATAATTTTGCCACTTACTGTATACACAGTGTGGTGTTTTAAAAACAAAATACTGTACATGGCATGTAATCCTATTTAATTTGGTGTCTATTTCATTAATATAAAGAGAAAGAAGTATCACACCTAAAATTAAGCCCTGTGGACTGCCCCTTACCATAGGAAAAAGAGTCAGTTTGGCTCCAATACTCAAGTACCAGCCTCCGGTGCATCTACCAGCCTGGAGAAGGAGTGCAGTCCAACAAATGCTCAGTCCTCCCCCTTTCCACCCAATTTACAGACCCTTTCAGCTCATTTCAGAACTCAGACTGCAAATAGTAGCGGTACTGCTGCTCTGGCAGCCCAGTCCAACTTCACACATATTTGAGTAGTCACAAGTCACAATAACAATAGCTTTTTATGGAATTCATTTTTAATACTTTGAGCCATCCATATTGCCCTTTAGTTCTGGATTCCATGGCTTACACATAAACTGTAGTATCCCAGATGGTGCCACTTTGGTCATAAGTGGGTCACACTCTCTCTCTCTCTCTCTGCACAGTCACTAAGTGCATTATGGCTGTTTGGGAAAGGGTTGCGGACTGCCATGTAAATGTGCTGGTCAGCATGGTAAAGGTCCACCAAGCTGAGCCATTCTCCTGACACTGCAATCCTGCTTACATACCACAGTGCTCTCTACATGTGGTAGAATGTCTGAAATCAATTCCATAGAGAGCACAAGCTTGAGAACCAGAATGAATGTTCCAGTGGCAGAAGTAATTAAGTTGTGCAGAGTCAACAATTATGCACTTCGGCAGAAACAGGGCTAGAGAGGTTGTTCTACTGGACACCAGGTATGTTCAAAAGTGTTTTGGTAAAAAAGATGGGGGGGGGGGGCAGTGTACCAACAGGTAGATAAATGTGTCCGAAGCTACAGCAGTAGCAGTAAAATATGTTTATTTAGGAAGCAGTCAGTTGGGCCAAGGCTCATTTTCAATGACTTCCCACAGGCTGTGCAAATTCAAAGATACAAAATAAAGTTGCAATGGTTACATAAATTGTACAAAGAATATTAAAGAATTGTACAAAGAATATTAAAGAATTGTACAAAGAATATTAAAGAAACTGGGGAATGAATCTTAATGGGTTAAGAGCCACTGTTTCTGTCCTGACATTGAGGGAGGTTTACCTGCAATGCATCAAATAATGATGGTGGGGCATTCCAGGCAATGGGGCCCACACGAGAAAACAGCCTTTCTTCCCAGTTTGCTCATACCAGAAAGGAAGGAAACTGAAGAAAATATGAAGGCCTTAAGACAAATGTGGCTGACTCAATGGGAATTAAATAACTGTTATATTGCAACACTTTTTCTTGGGCACTTTCAAAAATGAGATATATATGATTTATGTTGTGTTTCATCAGCCAGGGACGGCCAATTAAGTTTTTGATATAATCTACAATGATGAGCATCCCATGAAGCATTTAGCACCAATTGGGCCAAATGACTGTACAAGATATCCAGCTTGTGGAAAAGTAAGCCAGAGGCATTTGTGTAGATGAAATCAAATTAGAACAGCAAACTCACCATAGCATTAACAATTCATTTCTAATGGTAGACAATAAGGGGACAATATGAGGATCTAAGTTTTGGCCCCAAAACATTTTGACTTGAACACTGATTTAAATATTCCACTTTAACTGAGGATTGATCCAAACACCAGAATGCTGTATGTGTCATGTGGCGATAAAAATCAATATTTTCTGGTTAAAGGTTTTAATTAATAAGTAGGACTGTGCTGTATTCAGTATAGACTTGGTGAAAAATAAAATACACATGCAATCATCCAATGATATGCAGTACTCTAGTCAGGCCTCTAACATAATTTAGACAGCAGCTGATCTTTTCCCACATTTTGCCCCCTTCCCCCACCCCATGGTGTGTGCCAGCCACTTGATGGTCTTTGTCACTGTAGCACACATTGGGTGCATGTGCCACCCCTTGTGTGGAAGCAGGCAGGTCCCCACTACACCACAAGGGGCTGCTGCTGTGTTGCTAGGCACCCATCATCTCCACCCTTGGCTGACTCCTGCTGCTTTTGGCAGCACTCTCATGTCCCATCCCCCACAAACCTGGTCCAATGAATCTACTCCTCAACTCAGGCCTTAGTGCGGTGGCAGTATACCCTATTTTATTTCAACAGTTAGTATTAAACTATGCTGGCCCAGTGGCATGGAGGGCTGAGGCAGCAACGCCTTATCTCCTGCCATGCTGGTGACCCATGTTCATGGTGCAAGCATGTCATCGTGGCCGGCTGGGGATTGAGTATGTGGAGGACAGCTCTCCTCTCCCGGGGAAGGTGGAGAAGAGAGACTGGCTTTTGCCTGACACCTAGTGGAGGCTAGGTGTTGGCAAGCCTGTCCTGTAGAGTAGGGGCATGGAGCTGAAACTGCCACTGGGCATGGTGCATGCGGACAAGTGTATGGCATGCCCACTGTCAGCACTACATGCTCCCCTCCTCAGTAAAATGTCTAAAAAATGCATTCTGGTCAAGCAGCTTGATGGCCATCCGCCACAGGCCCCACCTCTGAGAGGGCATCACCCAGTACTGGATCCAGACCTGATGGATCAAGCTGGGGGTTCCCTACCACCCCACCACAGGGGGCAAGCCATGAGGGTAGGAGGTGAGAGCTCAAGATCGGAGGTTGGGGATGGATGGATGGCAGCCAGAAGAAAAAGGAGGAGGAGGAGGAGGTTGGCTGACCGGGACCAGGGATAAAAAGAATAAGCAAATAAAAAACAGTTTTTATTAAATGATTATTGATAGTAAAGGCCTAAAATAAGTCAAACTTTACATATAATATTGTTTGGTCTTCCAGGACAGTTTTGCCACTTACAGTAAATTCAGTGTGATGTTTTTGAAAAATTCTGTAAGTGGCATTGATCCTACTTAATTTAGTCCTATATCATTAATATACAGAGAAAAATAAAGAGTACACCTAAAACTAAGCCCTGCAGAATGTACCTTGATATAGGAAGAAGAGCCAGTTTAGTTCTGGCTATAGACACTAATTGTAAGTAGTCCAAAAGGTACATTTTTTAACAAGCTTTGAACAGATCTGTCAAACTATGGTCAATCAAGTTGAATGCTTTTAAAAGTTCCACAAATATTATTCCCATGGAGAGACTTCTGTCAGTGGAAACCTGCAGGTCATCTGTGACTTTGGTTAAAGCTGTTGAAGTGCTATGGAGAGTTCTAAAACTTGATTGAAGTGGGTTCAAAAGTTTATGCTTGTCAAAAAACATCGTAAGTTAATTCATGACTAAGTTCTCCAATTATTTTAAATAGATGGCACAAAATAAAATAGGACACTAATTGGAAATCAGGTTTGCTGGGACATGCATTATAAAAAGTAATGACCTCAGCAAGTTTCCATTGGCAAAGGAACTCACCAGAGGTAAGTGAACAATTAAACAGAGTCAACAGAAAATGACAAACTTCAGGGGAAGCATACCTCAGATGTTTGTTGCTAATGCCATCCTAACCTGGTGGTTTCAAAGGATTCAAAGATAATAGTAGTTTAATGACAGACTCAATCTGAAGAGGTTTATATGAAGCATTGAGGACTTATGAACTAAAACAGTTAACAGAAGGTGTGTTTAAAAAAATGATTTGTGTTACTAGACTTAATATCTGAAAATATAATAAACAGTTATTAAATTGGTTTGGGATGGCTACTGGATCAATAATATGAATACCATCTGATGAAAAATATCTACTATATAGTAGTTATATTTCTGTATTCTGAATATGAAGGGATTTTATTAAATTCCAATATGCTCCCAGGTTTAAGGAATACATTTTGGTAAGTTTATCTGTAAAAGATGTTGCATTCGCATGGAAAATGGCTGACAAATATGTGTTATTCAATAAACAGTACAGGTCCCAAACAGATTTTTTTTATTTGTTCAATTTGCTTGTGTCTAACCAAGTGATAAACAATACCAATTGGTGTATGATATGTTTACATTTCTATCATAGACTGCAGCATATGAATTAAAAAATAGACAACAACTCATTCATACATAGACACATAGACAGTGTCAGCAGATAAGGGTCTATGGCCCACCCTGTCTGCCCAGTTGAGCTTGTAAGTTCAGTTTATGTTTTCCTAGAAGTCTGTTGCCCCTTACCCCTGACTTCCAGAATTCCTTTATGTCTATCCCATGCATTCTTAAATACCATGATTGTTTCAGTCCCCACCACTTCCTCTGGCAGAGTGTTCCACTTGTCCACCACCTGTTCTGTGAAGAAATTCTTCCTCACGTTTCCTCTGAATTGTCCTCCCTCCAACTTCATCCCATGCCCTCTAGTCTTCGAACATCTTTTTCACTTAAAAATAGCATATCCCTGTACCCTGTTCCTCCCTGTAAGATACTTGTATGTCTCTATCATGTCCCCGCTCTCCCTCCTCTCCTCCAGGGAGTACATATTCAGTTCCTTCAACCTGTCCTCATATGACTTGTGATGCAATCCATGTACCATCTTTGTTGTCCTCCTCTGAACCTTCTCTACCCTGTCTATGTCCTTACGTAGGCAAGTTCTCCAGAACTGTACACTGTATCCCAGGTGGGGCCTCACTAGTGTCTTGTATAGTGGAATTATGACCTCCCTTTTCCTGCAGGTGATGCTCCTGCCTATGCATCCCAGCATCCTATTTGCTTTACCTGCTGTCTTGTCACACTGTTTCCACACCCTGAGGTCATCAGAAATGACAACCCCAAGATCCCTTTCCTGCTTGGTGCATGCTATGTCCTCACCCCCTTACTGATATATTGTGCCAGGGTTTTTGTGCCCCATATGCATTATCTTGCACTTCTTTGCATTGAATTTCAACTGCCAAACCCCTGACCATTCTTCAAGTTTCTGCAGGTCCCTTCTCATTCTGTCTACACCCGCTGGTGTGTCTACTCTGTTACAGAGCTTTGTGTCATCAGTGAACAGTAAAATTCTGCATTCTGTTCATGAAAAATAACCACGCATCATCTAATGAAGGAACTATATGGTCCCATTTGGTCCCAGATTTCCGAACAAGTATAATGTTCAAATTATCTTTTTTTTTTTTTTTTTTTACTTATGCTGACAAATTGTTGAAGGCCTGTAACTGTGGCCTTTTCGCTCATTAGTAAATTACTTTTATTTAGTTGTATTTATTTATTGATTGATTTACCAGGTAGAGTCATTGAACATCAAATGGCAGTTTACTAGAGTAGGCTAGGAGTGGTGCAAAATTAAAATGTGCGTACAAATTTTGAAGAATTCGGCCACTACATGCTATACATAGCATTTGCATGGTGTGTACTATACAACTTGCCACAATTGTGTGAATTTTTACTAGGCAACTTGATGCAAATTCACACTTTGCAGTGAATTTTAGATACAAAGTGCCTCAATAAAGCTTAGTAAAATGCATCACAAGGTGTATAGTGCATGCATAGTATGGCAATTCAAGTAGTAAAATTTGTGCAATTGCACACATTTCACTACAAGCATTTCCACACTATGCTATGTGCTATGTGAATTGCAAAGACTTTTCATTTCACTGAAGCTAGAGGAGGCCAAAATGTGAAAACAAGACAAATGCTGTTACTTTAATGTTCCAGTCAAATTTCAATGCATACATTTCCTGTGGCAGAGCAGGAAGGGATGGATCAGTGGGGCATCCACAAGGTGAGCTCATTTACAGGGGCACTAGTAATTTAACTTGTTATAACAAGTTAAACAAAAACAAAACACAATCAAACCATTACTTGAATTTTTTTTCCTTTTTTTTCCTTCTAATTACTCTGACTAGGTTATAAACCTAGCAACTTATTTGGAATGGATATCATTAACTGCAGGTACTGTGGAACAATTTTCAGAAGGACAGTCTTACAGGATTTAGGACACTGTCCTACATGCTGGGCCTTTGGAGATCTTAGGGCTCAGCTCCAGGCAGCATGGGCAGAGATTGCACGCCTCAAATTTCATATTCAAGAGGAAATACATTATAAGAACCACCGCCATTTCCCAGCATCCAACAGAAAACCTTGACCGTAGAGGGTAGTTGGTCCAGGAGGTTGGCAGGTGGTAGAGAATCAGGTGCCCCATCACTCTCTGCTCTCCAACATATTACCTCAAAACCATATAAACACTACAAACAGGTATCTGCCTCTATCTCTGAAATCAAACAAAGAGGCAGAAGACACTGCAGAGCAGGACACTGCAGCACATGAGCTAGCAAAACAAAACTCACCCAAATCAGGAACCAAAAAAAAAAAACCAAAATGAAATCCAAAAAACTTCTGATCATAGGAGACTCCATGATTCGGGGAGTTGACACCCATCTCCAGCCAGGGGTAATGGTCAGATGTCTCCCAGGTACATCAGCATGGAGAGACACTGACCGCATTGCTAAAATTGTTCACAAAGCAGGAGAAAACATTGATGTCCTAGTACACATAGGGACTAATGATCTCGCCAGCTGGTCAGTTGTGGAGACCAAGGAACACCTGACCAGGCTGGGTCACAAACTATCATCCATTTCATCCGGCATCTCCTTCTCTGAGATCCTGCCAGTCTGGGAGAGGGGAGCAGATGGACGGAAGGTCAGAGAAGGGGATATAGGGGAGCTAAACACGTGGCTCAAGAGTTGGTACCTGGAAAAAGGACACAGATTTGTAGGGAACTGGCAACAGTTCTGGGAGTGAAAGTTCTTTAAATTTGATGGACTGCATCTGACTAAGGAGGAGTCAGTGCATTGGGGCAGAAGTTTGACGTCTTTGCAGAATATTTAAACTAGAAAATGGGGAGAGGGGTGCAGCACCCCATAAGTCGAATGGGAAGAACACCCCTCTCCCCTCAGCTAGTGGTCAAACAGGGATTCAGCATGTTTGCAGTTCATTTGCATCACCAGGTAAGAAAAAAGGTTTGTCTCCCCATACGATGCACAGGGGTAATGCCAAACCTCACCCAACAACTAACACACCAAAATCTGGCCAATGGAAAAATCATGTACACAAGTGCTCACAGCCTGGGAAATAAGATCCCAGACCTGCAGGCAATAATTTCAGAGGCTAAACTGGACATAGTAGCAATTAGTGAGACGTGGTTTACCAGTAACCACACTTGGGAGACTTCAGTACCTGGCTATGCATTGTTCAGAAGAGACTGAGGTGCAAAAAGGGGGGTGGAGGAGTGGCCCTGTATGTCAATGAAAATATCAAAGCTACAGAAATTCAGAATACACATAAGGAGCCAGAAGAACTGTGGGTCACCCTGAAAACAGGAAATGGGACAGCCATAAGAACTGGAGTTGTCTACAGGCCCCAGACCAGGGGAGGACAGAGACACATTACTGTTAGAAGATATACAAAACATGATGGCTAAAGGGGAGGTTCTGATAATGGGAGACTTCAACATGCCGGATACAGATTGGTCAATACCAGCAGGAACATCTGCCAGAACTAGACACATAGTAGATTCCCTGCAGGGGGAGGGCCTCAAGCAACTGGTACAGCAGCCCACAAGAGACAGGGCTATCCTCAATCTAGTACTGACTAACGGGGAAGGGATCACAGATCTCCAGGTAGAAGGTCACCTGGGGGCCAGTGACCATCACATGGTATGGTTCAATTTGGCTACTACATCTAAATCATCCCATTCCAAGGCAAAAATATGGGACTTCAGAGGAGCTGACTTTGATAAGATGGCCAACAGAGCAAGCCATGGCAAAAAGAAACACAGGTGAGGGGGTACAGGCAAAGTGGGCAAGAATTAAGGATGCAATACTTGAAGCAACATCCCATTGTGTTAGACAGAAAAGGAAGTGCAAAGAAGAAGGAAACCACTTTGGTTCTCAAAAACAGTAGCAGAAAAGGTCAGAGCCAAAAGGCTGGCCTTCAGGAAATATAAGGGAACACAGCGGATGAAGATAGGAGGCATACCAAACTGCCCTAAGGGAAGCAGGGAAGGCAGTAAGGCAGGCAAAGTCCCAAACTGAGGAAACACTAGCATGAACAGTAAAGAAGGTGACAAGACTTTCTATAGATACACTAGTGAAAGGAGAAAGTCCAGAGGGGTATTGCTAGCTTAATGGAGAAAAGGGAACATGTGAGGAGGAGGACCCTGTAAAGGCATCTATCCTAAATTGATACTTTGCTCAGTATTTTCTGAAGAGAAGGTAGGGCAGGCCCACAGCTCAGCATCTTGACATAGGGGAGGGAGGTGAGCACTACCTCCACAAAAAGAAAGGGTCCTACAAGAGCTTGCTAAGCTCAGGGTGGATAAGGCAATGGGACCTGATGGCATACATCCCAGGGTACTTAAGGAGCTAAAGGTGGAACTAGCAGAGCCATTAGCAGAACTGTTTAGTGAGTCTCTGAGCACAGGAGAGGTCCCAGAAGACTAGAGAAGGGCTCATGTGATCCCGCTCCACAAGAGTGGTAGCAGGGAGGAGGCAGGGGACTACAGACCAGTCAGTCTTACCTCAGTAGTGGGCAAGATTATGGAGGCACTCCTTAAGGAAAGGATAGTGCAGCACCTGGGATCCATAAGGGCACAGGATCCAAGACAGCATGAGTTTACAAAAGGAAGGTCCTGTCAAACTAATCTCATAGATTTCTTTGACTGGGTAACCAGAGTGGTGGACCAAGGGGGAGCAGTTGATGTCGCCTACCTTGACTTCAGCAAAGCTTTTGACACTGTTCCACATAGAAGATTGATAAATAAGCTGGGTAGGCTCAGGTTGGGTCAGAATTTGGTCAACTGGGTGGCAAACTGGTTGACGGGCAGAAAACAGAGAGTGGTGGTAAATGGTATACAATCAGAAGAGATGCAAGTCACAAGTGGGGTACCTCAGGGATCAGTCCTGGGGCCAGTCCTCTTCAACATCTTCATTAGTGACCTTGCAGATGGACTAGAGGGTAAGGCTTGTCTGTTTGCAGATGACACCAAGATCTGCAACAGAGCAGATGATCCAGATGGGGTGGGCAGAATAGAGAAAAGATCTGGATAAACTAGCAAAATGGTCAGAAGAGTGGCAACTGGGATTTAATGCAAAGAAGTGCAAAATCATGCACATAGGGAAGAGAAACCCTGAAGCCACCTATAGGCTGGGAGGGGAGTTGCTAGCAGTCACAAAGGAAGAAAAAGACTTGGGCATCATCATCACTGATGACCTGAAATCATCCAAGCAGACCTCTAAAGCAGTAGGTAAGGCTAGGGGGGTGTTATGGTGTATTAGTAGGGGTATCACAAGTCGTAAGAGGGAGGTAATAATCCCTCTTTACAAGACACTGGTTAGGCCCCATCTGGAGTACTGCATGCAGTATTGGAGGCCACACCTTCACAAGGACATTAACCAAATTGAGGCAGTCCAGAGAAGGGCAACCAAAATGGTGCAGGGACTGCATCAGAATACATATGAAGACAGATTAACAGAGAGAGGTGATATGATTGAGGCATTCAAACACCTTAAGGGCATTAACAAGGTGAAAGAGTCTAACATGTTTAAATATAAGAAAAATAGCAGGACAAGAGGACACAGCATGAGATTAGAGGGGGGCTGATTAAGGGG
Organism: Neoceratodus forsteri; assembly: GCA_016271365.2. NCBI lineage: Eukaryota > Metazoa > Chordata > Ceratodontiformes > Ceratodontidae > Neoceratodus > Neoceratodus forsteri. The sequence goes on from CM028132.1 coordinate 633,533,898, forward strand.
GAATGTGAGGAAATTCTTTTTCACAGAAAGGGTGGTGGATGCATGGAATGGCTTACCACAAGAAGTGATGGTTATGAATACAGTGCAGGGCTTCAAACAGGCATGGGATAGGCATAAGGGAGCAATACAAATGACTATGAATAGATAGGCCACTGACAGAGCAAAGGCCGATGGCACATTTACAAGGTAAAAAAAGAAATGGGCAGACTGGATGGGCCTTGCGGTCCTTATCTGCCGTCAACTTCTATGTTTCTATGTAACTTAATTGATCATTCCTAAATATGTACTTCTAACCAAAAAATAAATAAATAAATAAATAAACTTTAGCTGAGGAATAGTTTTCTGTGCTAGAATATTAAAACATCCCATAAAAAATAGTTAGTGCCAAAAGGGTCCTGCAGACTGATTCCAGTTGGCTGTTTGATTAATTGAGAAACCCCAACATGAACAATCTCCATTATATTTGAAGACAACATCTACTACCCAACTGAAAGTTAAGTATTGGCACAGTAGCACTGAGCAGGCATGAAATGACTGGTGGGCCATGAGGATATGAACATGGCTGTAGTGATATTGGCTCAGTGTTCTAGGCATAGCATAGCACTAGTCTAGTAACATTATGCCATGCTCCAACCCCTATGATTGCCAGACTTCAGCATGTTAGTGTTCTCCCAGTAACATCTGGATTAGCCAAATTTATACTTAGTGCTGAGTAACACTTTTGCAGGAGGAATCCACCCCCATGACAGTGTGCTGGTTCTGTACATAGCAAAAATGCATAGTAGAGCTACAGTGCATCTGTTCACCTCATTTAGCACCAAAAAAAACTGTTTCCTACGATATAATGGGCCCCTGAGTGTGTTTACTATAAGGGCAGGTATTGTATTTTATAATCTACCTCCATGTTCCTAGTCAAATAATGTATCAACCATCAACAGAGTTGTGCACAATGGAGCCATATTTCTAATGCCACAACTGTGTAAAACAGAATATGGCAAAATCTTTGTACAAGGTTTTAAAAACCTGAATTTATAAAATGGGAGGAGAAAATCCAGTGTCCCAATTAGTCGTGAACCATGCATTAGAAGTGTCTAAGGTACAGCTAAAAACTAGTACTCAGAACAGGATACCATACGATAGAAATCTATATTCCACATAGAATGTTCAAATTCTTAAAGGCCATCATGCTTTTCCTACTCATTAGCAAGGAAAACTAGTCCCCGCAATAAGAAAAATGTATCATACCACCACAAAGCAATCTAGAGACCTGGGAAAATAAACATAAGTATGTGAAAAACCCTGTGATACTTTAAGAGAAAAGGCTATTTTTGATTTTATTTTATTTGTTAACTGATTGGTCCTGCACTTGCTGGCCACACCCCAACAGCTGCTCACTCAACTGTCACTAAACCCAATCCTCCTGCACATAACACATCCCTGGCAGCCATCCTCACATGTTGCTTTCAGTATAAGACAGACACTTTAACTTACTTTTCTAGCACAGAAATGGGTTGCAGCTGAGATGAAGAACTCACAGCTTTCTTCTCTCCAGGCCACCTACCCTCTTGCTCACTCACTAGCATGCTGAACCACTCAGCCAGTTGTGCAACCCAACAATATTAAACAAAAAGGAAATTGATAGAAACCTTTAAACACATACCAGTACCAGCACACTATATTATAGCTGGGTCTGTAACATGTCGGTGTGTGTGTGTGTGTGTGTGTGTGTGTGTGTGTGTTGGAGGGAGCCACAGTAACCACAGTTTGGCACTCAGAGCTAAGGCAACCACAGGAGGTCAGAAGTCTTGAACTAAAAAACAAAGCATCTGATTAATGCAGGTGGAGGAGCTATTTTATTGTAAAATTCATGAAAGATGTTAATTTCTAACTGTAAAAATACACATTTTATTTTTGATATGCATGTAAAATACAGAGCCCCATTTTATTAGTGCAATAGGACACTCTGGGGATGTGCATTAGATGCTTCTAACTCATGGTCAGGGGCTGAAGGCACTAGACCTGTGGCCTCATTCTTACTTCACCTCCGGCCATGCATTAGAAGTGTCTAGTGTACACCCCATTCATGTCTTATTGCTTAATCATAGACCATAACATAATTCCAATAAAACAGTATAACGGACATCATACTGTAGATAGGGGTGTACCATATATAAATAGCTTATTCCCTAACCTTAGTTCTTACACGCATTAGAGGAGATATTTATTGTCTTATTGTACAATAGATGTGGTTTTGCAAATATCAACTAGGGTTGTATGAATACCTTTTTTCCCAAATATTGGCCTGAATATTTGGTATTCAGGCTGCAAATACTCAACTAGTCAGAATTTGGTCACCACACCTCACATATTTTCCACTCACCTTCCAGTTGTTCCTGTTGTCCACTTTTAAAAAAGGTAAAAGCAACCCCCCATCCCCAACCATCTTAGCACCAAACACACCTCCTTCACCCCTTCCCTGTCCCACAAATCAAGCATGGGTTGGGAACACAAACAATGGCAGGGACACTAAATTTCAGATGCAGCCTTCATTCCCTCCAAAATTCCACCTACCCTCACATCATCCAACCGACCTGCACAACTGGTCAGATTAATTTTATCCTATACCTCACCCTCTGGGAACCCAATGCATCCTTCCCTCCTTCCCCCTCAATAAAACTAAGTTCTAAAATCACACAGTGGGCGACTGGCACTGCCATCCCTCTATGTCAGCCAGCCAACTTCCAGTGAATTACATAAACAGTAACCAGCTAATCAGGTAAGTGTTGATCAGGTACAGTTAATGCAGTACTATAATCATAGTTGTGTGACTGTGTGCTTTCATTTGGATCATACGATTTTCGTACATAATTTATTTATTTATTTATTCATTCAGGGTTCAGAAAGTACCTTTGAGTCAGAGACTCATTTTCAAAGGTTCCACATCACATATAGTGAACAATACAGAGTTATGGTAACATACAGAGCAGGGAACAGAACAAGCTTGTTACATGGTAAAGGTAAGAAATAAGTCTCGCAGTCAGGACCTAACAGACTTATGGAGGCACAGATAAGCATTTAGTAAGAAAAAAAAATAGGGGGCAAGCCAGCCAGAGGACGTTGTCAGTACATGCTACTGTAACATGAATGCAGATGATTAGAGATATACATTTGTCATGGAATTTACAGAATTCATTGATACCAGTATGTTTTATCATTTTTATGTAAAAAATCATAGTTTGTGGCATTTTTCATGATAACACCATGATCTGTGGCATTTGTCAGGACAGCACCATGATTTGTGCATTGAAACACCATAGTTTTGGGAGTTTTCCAATGATGAACAGATAATGCTGTGCTTCACCTTTGGAATGTGATTGGTCTCCTGTTGGTCTAGTACTGGATTATGGGGCTTGTAAGCAAACCATGGTCTCCCAGATAGCGGCCTCTGGACCAGCCTAAATATATTTTTTTAAATAATAACTATTTTGCTTATGTGTTTGCTTAAAAAATTTGTCAACATAGAACACATACAATTTGATCAATGACTTTCAAAGACTTTTACTCTAATTTCCTTGACTTCTGAAATTTTAACTGTGACAATTCTTGTTTACAACAAATACCATGACATAACTTCAGCCCTAACAATGATTCATACCTAAAGGGTTATACTAAAGATGATAAATCACTAAAAACATAGGAACAGATTATGTCTAATATGTAAAAATTATCAGACAAGTTATTGTTATAGGCTCAATGTACTGTCGTCTCCTTTTATGTCCTTTAACATATCATATATGTAAGTTTATGTTAGCTCAATGCCACACATATAATCATGATTGGCAAATATACATGTTTATGAGAGAATGATTGTAAGCAATTCATTGATTAATGAGTAAAACCTACTATGCAGTGGATAAGCCAACATATTCCTTTTTTTCCCTCTGCATTGGCATCACACTTGAGCATATATTTTATTGATTTATGAGACAGGTACTTAAATTGTATTTAGGAGCAGGAAGAGAAAATGTCGTTATGTTACAGATTTTGAAGCATAGAACTATCAACACAAAGATCAGGGTTCTAATCCCACAGTACAGTACATACATGTTAAAGTCAGAGAAAGGCTATGGGCAGGATTTTCTAATGTCATAAAATGAACACAACTCCTAGTTATGTCAATGTCAAGAACTGTCCTAGTTATGTTAAGAACATGTTCTTTCTCATTGGAGTTATTTTCCATTCAGATTTTTTCCCCTCTCAGCCCTGGCTGGGGCTTCACCCCTCCAGAGGCGGACTCTCTCTCGGGTCTCACTGCTTCTGCACCTGCTGACCCTGACAATTTCCCCATGGTGGGACCAGGGAGGTGGTGCCCTCTTCCTCGCAGACCCAATCCAGAGGTCGGGTCTGCCTTTGGGTGCAGCAGACCATCATGGAGCCCGGTCAGTCTCCTTTTTCTCCTTTTCTCCCATCCCCCCTCCTTACCAACATGGTTAAGTCGGAGCATGCCTCCTGACACATATCACCCTCCTGCCACCACCAGAGGGTGATCAGTGTGTGGGACAACATGGCACCCTCTCCTTGAGAGAGAGGGGAGCAGTCCTCCTGATGCACAATCCTCTCTCCCCCAATGACCCTCGGTGACCCGGGCTTGTTCCCAAACCCGGGTCACTGGCATGGCATGACGTGTAATGACCAGCACCTCACCCTCCAGTGCTACTGGGCCAGCCATTCGTTGGAGTTATTTTCAAAGGCTGAATTTATCTGCAGCTATTTGAGCTGTCTTCTAAGCTGTTTTATGGTACTTTTTGTCCAATTTTGATTCAAAACTGTCTAGACTAAGATGTACATGATAGTCCAGGTTACACTTTGCCTGACAATCTTTTCTAGGCATTATTATATTTTAACTTTGCAAACTGGACATAACTAAGTCAGTGTTTTGAAAATTGAACTTAGCTATGACACAGTATATCCTAACTATAAATACTGGACATGGGACAATTGGCTTGTATGTCTAAATTTATACACAGCAGAACTTTGCATCTGGAGATAGGCTTTGAAAATCCCCCTTTATGAGTCCATCATGTCTGCTTGACATTCCTACATTGTTTTGCTCTGTCCTTTCAGTGCTCACTCTATCCCTGCCATGCATTTATTCCTAATTACCCCATTGAAGAAGCCCATTGAGTTTTGAATTCTGAGATGGTCCCAGCATAGATCACACTACTGTATTTAGTATTCCTCCTATTCAGTTGCTCCATGACAAAATACTTTGTGAAGATCTTACAAAATTTCCCTCTCAAATTAAAATTTTGCCCCCTGGTGGTTGTGCTATTCCTTTTCTTAAAGATCAATTCTGTGCCTTTCTTCTATGATACAAAGCTTAAAACCACTAGATTTACAACACTTATATTTTAACATTATTGTTTTCTAGTTATTTGTTATATTTCTTTACTTTCCCTGTTATTGGTCAGCAAAATATTGCAGATTATACAATTATTATTTTACTAAGTATTTCAAAAATTAAGTGACTCTCCCCTGCTCAGCTCACAATTGTTGTTTGTGACATCAGTTTGTTGTTATAATTTGAACTGTGCTGTCATAAACAGAAGTACTGTGGATCTAAAAGGGGAGAGACAAATGTTTGTATACAAACTTTTTTTAGATAGATAACCAAGATGTGCAGTAAACATTGGAAAGGACCATTGAAAAGTAAACAAAAAATATATTCTCTAGTAATTTGTAATAGAGGAAACATCTTTATTATGAAAGTGCATTCTAAAATGGAGACTTTCTCTTAAAATAACCCGTTGAAGTCCCCCCTCGTATGTAACTGCATATATTTGTATATTTCTGTCACATCCTGCCTATTCCTCCTATCCTCAGAAAGTGCATATGTAGACTGTCCAATCTTTCCTGATAGATATTACCCTGTTGTTTCTGGATTATTTTCATAGCCCTCCACAGGATAATCTCAAAACCATCCCTGTTCTTCTTCAGATATGTGTTACAAAACTGCATGCAATTCTCCATGTGCCACCTCATCAGCGACCTGTATAGCAGCAATATCACCTCTTTGCTGCTGCAATTGAATCCTGCCTATTGTATCCTAGCATCCTTTTACCTTCCAATATGACATCTTGGAAATATACTTTAAACTGTAGATTATTATCAATCCAAGCTCATTCCCCTTCTTTTAGTGCTTTACCATGATCCCATTAACACAATATTCTGTCTGCATATTCTTGTGAAAGTTGATCACCTTGCATTTTTTTGGACATTAATCACCTCACACTTGTTTTTTTGGACACTGAACTTTAATTGCCAAAGTCTGGACCACTGCTTCAGCATTTGTACATCCATTTTCATACTGCTAATTGTTTCTTCACTATCCACTCTCTCACAGAGTTTTGTATCATCTGTGAACAGAGTCACATTACCCTGTAAATCCACCCTTCACTTACAGAAATAATTATATGAAATGTTTTCATGCTGTGCACATAAAACTACCAAAGTGACATGCATGCAGTAAGCAAGAGTGGAAACCATGAGTTTTATGTTAAAATGGGAAAGAATGCATGCATGTAGCATGCATGCAAAAAGCAAGTGGTCATTGATATCTGCACATGTAAAAGTTAAGTGACTTGCTCAGGATCACACCATACACAAGTTGGGGTTGATGAGATTCAACCCCAGGTCTCCATGCCTCCAAATCTCTTGTCTTGAAGTTTGGTGCCTTTAGCCACTACGCCATACTGTTTGCACACTTATGGCTCACTTGTACTTTAATACATACTGTATCTGAATACATCTGCAAGCATGTGGCATGCTTGTAGCCAATGTTATGCTTTTCAGTTTTCTTCTCTCCCTCATCTCAGTTTCACAGTTGAACTGTAGTACACAAACCAATGAAAACACATGTGTTTCCCCCCAATACACAAACATACCCACAAAACCACTTAATTACTTCTGTCTGACCTGTACTCCTACTATTTTCTCTCCATAGTTTTGAATGCCTCCACACAAGCAGACTTTAAGTTGAAAACACAAAAGTAGCAATATCTCGACACACACCCTCATGGCAAGTCCCCTCACCCCATACACATACACACTGTAGTGGGTATGGCCATGCTGCTACAGACAACCCCCCAAGTATAGCTATAAGTAAAAAGTCTCTTATTTGAGTACTAGGCAGCTAGAGGCATGAATCTTTAAGAGATGATGTCCATAAGTCAGAGTCCTGGAGCATACTCCCTTGAAATGAATGGAGCTAGTTTTTATTACTGTGTTATACATTATGATTGTGAGTTGGAGAATAGTGAAGGCCACTGTTCTACTAACAAGGCCCTTGTTAGTCAGGCAGTGGCCCTCATTAATCTCCAACTGTACATCAATAATGTATAAAATAGTAATAAAAAATACCCCCATTCATTTCAATGGTGCACATCCCTGCAGTCACCTTTGCCCTTTGTCATAATGTGCCTGAGCATGGGGATGTAGAGGTCCATTTCACTGGGGGGCATAAGCCTCACTATAGTGGGGCCCAATAGTCTGTGCATACCATACCGCTCAACTTTCCAAGAATACAAGGGACAGCTCTAGAATGTCTGTAACATTTCTAAAAGGTAGAACTTATTTGTTTTGACTGAGAAGTGATATGCCAATCATGAAAAATTATATACCTTACCCCAGAGCAGTGCATCAGATTTGGGCTTAAACCCACACAGTTACTAACCAATTTTTTTCCTGGCTGAAATTCTGACCCCCCCCCCCAAAAAAAGAACTTTGTTCCAATTTTTCTCCCCGAGTCCATTCGATTCAATACCCATCCCCTATGGGTCATAAAGTCACCCAAAGGTGAAGAAATGTGAAAAACACATCAGTAATTCAGTCTTTCGTCCTTCACAATCCCTTGTAAAAAAATAAATTTACTTTTACTTACCCCGCAATATGGCCAGAACCTGCAGCCTGGCACAGTGTGCCACCAGCCCAGTTTTCAGTCCACTCCCCCTCTTTCCTTCTGCCAGAAGCTTGATGCCAAAAACTGAACATCACAGGTCCCCATTGTGGTCTGCGACCAAGTCTCCTCACCAATTGAACCCACCCAACGTGGGTTGCTTGCCTCTTGCTTGATTGCTGCTGTGGCTGCTGCTGCACTGCACTGATTAAGGCCTATGAAGGCCACCCACACCTCTGTCACCACTGCTACTAAACCTGGCTTGCTGCCATGGGGGACTGTGCTTTTTTTTTCTCAAGGCAAGCTTAGTAGAATAAGTAGGTAGCCTAGTCTTAAGTTAGCTTCTAGCTCACCATCTGACCCTTCAGCCACCAGGGGAGATGGAGACTTACTAAGAGTAGACCAACAAAAATATGCTACCACAGCACCAATATTGAGAGTTCAGTGCTCACTGACTCCTCCAAGCATCCATGTAGCGTGCAGTCTTTGTACTCTGTGGTGGGAAAGACAGTGTTATACTTGCAAAACTTATGCACTTTTTCTTGGCTGGAGCTCATCCACATCACATGTGAGTGTGCCACTGCTAATCGGTAGAGAGAGTGGACAACACAATACAGACACAGTCGAGTCTGGAGTGTACCTGCAGCATGAACACACACAGGCCAGATGGGCACTTATTGTGCAAAAGATTAAATCCAAATGTAATGCCATTATTGACACACCATAAGAACAACCTAGGCACAAATATGGGGGGCAACTTCCCCCTGTGCCCTACCTAAATGGTACCCCTCCTTAATGATAGAAATTCATTCTCATGTACTAATGCAATGGTTTCCACTGTGTTCTGAGGTACTGTATCTCCATGTTTAATGATGTGTCCTGATCCTCATGTGGGTTTGTGTCCCTTATTGTCCTTCATTTTGACTGTCCATGTCCCTCATTTCAGTGACAAAATGTGAAGTATGGTGCATGCTTCCAGGACCCTATTCAGCCCAAAGAGTGCTGAGCATGGCCATAGTGCATATGCTCCATACAGAATGGCAAAGGGGAAGTAAGTGAGCCAAATCATTCATGGAGAAACACATTTGTAGCACTAAATATGCATAGGTCCATAGGTTCATAGGAGGGGATTCAAGTTCAGTGAGCCAAGGCCCTTTTATGAACTTGCCACCCATTCACAGGTGGAATTCATATTTCTTATCACCCATGTATTCATCCAAATACTTTTTAAAGACTGTCATATTTATACTGTCGACTATTTCCTTTGGTAGTTCATTCCAACCCTTTGTGTATAAAATTGACTTCTTTTGACTGATTTATTTTTATTTCCCTGTAACTTATATTTATGTGACCTAGTAGATGTGATACCCATATTCAACTTCAGTCCCAATGCTTCCGTCAGATATGGTTCATTCTTAGTTCTGTAAATAAGACAGAGATCCCCTCTAAGCCTTCTATATTTCATTGAATACAGATTTAAATTCTGGAGTCTGTCCTTATATCACAATTTCTTTGTTGATTGTATCTTTCTTGTAACTTTTCTCTGAACCCTTTCTATTAACTTTTTTGATCTTTTATTTTGAAGCACCCAAAACTGTGCACAGTATTCCAAATGTGGCCTCACCAGGGCAGTATACAATGGGATAATAACTCCACTTTTTATCTACTTTTAATATTTCCCAAAATACATCCCAATATCTTACGACACTTCATTACTGTCTCAAATGTGTGTTTATCAAAGGAACGATTATCAGTGATAAGTACCCCCAGGTCCTTTTCTTCCTTTACAGACTGAAGAACTGCGCTACCCATTTTTCATACATGCATGGGGTTATTTTTGCCTATATCCATAACTTTGCATTTTTCCATGTTGAAAAACATGTTATTATCATTTGCCCAAATAGTAAATTTATTTAAGTTTAGTTGTAATATTTCAGCATCTTCTGTAGTCTGTACTAATCCCTCAAGTTTACAGTCATCTGCATACTTTCCGACCCACACATTTCTAGTTGTCTGGATAGTGGATATAATAATATTAAATAATGTTGGTCCCAATTCTGATCGCTGGGGAACCCCACTTGTGACCGGACCCCAGTCTGATGTATATCCCTTGATAGTCACCTTTCGTGTCCTATGATTCAACCGTGATTCTATCCATTTTATTATGTTTATGTGCAGCTTGATTTTTTTGAGTTGTTCCAACAAGACAAAGTGTTAGACCTTGTCAAAGGCCTTAGAATAGCCCAGGAATACAACATCCACTGCAATGTTTCTATCCATTGCTGCACTAACAGTTTCAAAAAAGTTAATATAATTTGATAAACATGACCTCTCTGCTGTTAAACCATGCTGCATTGTGTCAAGGATACCAGTAATGTTCACGTGATCCAATATATGTTTTTTAAGAAGTTTCTGCATTATTTTACCAATGGCAGATGTAAGGCTTATAGGCCTATAATTACATACCTCCGCCCTATTACCACCTTTAAATATGGGAATAACTGTAGCAGTTCTCCGTTCCTTTAAGGTGTTACCTTCCACAATGGAGACATTAAACAGTTGTTTTAAGGGTCCAGCTAGTTCATCAACTAATGTCTTCAGAAAGGATGATGTTATACCATCCGGTCCTGGTGCATTGTTCATTTTTAAATTTTTTATAATTTCTGTAGTTTCTTTGATGGTAAATACTGGGCACTTGTTTGAATCCAGACTCTGATCATGCTCTGTTTTGTCCCTCAGTTCATAGACACTCAGGAAGTAGTTATTAAGTCTAGTTGCTATATCTACCTCATTTGTGATAATATCCGCATTAGTCTCTAGGGGCCCCACAGTTGGCTGTTTTCCTTTCAGTGTACCTATATAACTGAAAAATGCATAAGGGATTTGCATGATCAAAACAAAAAGGATAGGCTTCACAACAGAGGGGCCCCTCTTCATACATCTGGAATGGGGGATGTTGACTGGCTATATCCTAGGCATAGAATGCAGTAAGCAAACAATACTTTATGTATGAATGCTGATTTAATGTCAAAACTCAAAAGCCATTAAACAACTTGCACAAGGAATTAATGAGTTTACCTAATTTTTTATGGGAATTCAAATAAAAATGCATTTTGGTTACTCTAATTTCTAGCAATAGTATAAGAAATGGAAACTGATATTTTTTTTAGATAAGATTTGCACCAACTTAGTTGCTGCACACATGGCAAGCTTGCAGCATGTGATCCTGATGTGACGTTTAAATGATGTTCACGCTAGCTAAACTGCTGCACTGATGTCAAGTGTGCAACACATGAACCTGGTGTAAGTTTTAAAAGATGTTCACACCAGCTTACCTGTAGCGCACATGTCAAACTTGCAGCATGCGAACCTGATTCACTTTTAGACCTGGTTCACTTAGGATCACTATGTATATGCAAACTGCATGCAAACATTACACAATTAAACATGTGGCATGCATTCTGCACATCCACAGCACACCCATATTTCTGTAAGGGTTATGTAACTATCATACATTTTAAATAATATATTAAGGTGAGCCCCTTGCAGCCAATCATGCTGCTTATTGACAGGGCATTGCATAGTGTTAATGCCCTGTAAATAAGATAAAAATCCGGTAATGCCTCAGAAATATGTTAATAAATCATAAATGACCCAGGATTATGCAACATTAGTCAATAATCTCTCTCTTGAAAAGTTACAATTAGCTCTGAGTCATTTCAGGTTTTCAGAGCCTCTGACCGAGTGTAATTGTGACCTTGTTTCTTTTTTTTTTCCAACAATTACCCCTTGATGTAATACTGATACCATAGTCACAGGGGATCAGTCCTTGGGAGTAATGGAACTGGGAAACATGGAATATGAGCTCATCTTCTGGCCTCAGTCTTGGTCCACAGGACCCAGTACCATTATTGCCCAGTACACCTGCTAATCCCCTTCAATTATCATTGAAATATTGGTCCAGGGTGGACCCCAGTAGCACTACACTCATGATGCACCTGGAAATCTGAGAATTACTGTAGCTATAATGAACAATGCTCTGAGTCTTATCTGTTAACCAATTCTGAATCCATCTAGTTAGCCTTATTCCTAGCCCTAAATCATCTACCTTCTGTATACTGTATGCCTCCTTTGTGGGACCAAATGAAAGGCCTTGCTGAAGTCCAGGACAGGTACTGAATGTTTTGGCCTTTATCTACCATCTTGTGTCACTGAATTGAAAAATATCTTTCAAGTTATTTTGACAAGTTCATCTGACAAGTTTTCTTTTCTGTGGTTTAGTTCACCAGCTCAATAACTGAATCAGGAAAGAAGCAGTGCTCTACTGAAAACAGTTCAGTTGAGCTATCTTGGGTAAAATCCATTACAAAAGATTAATTCCAGATGTGCCATCACAACAAACAATAACATGGTACTATAACAAGCAAAGGCAAAGTGACCAATTATTACAATTGGGAAATGAATATGCAGATTTATGTTTGGAAATATGGTTAATGTTAAAATATGTTTTGCCTAATCACTCCTATTGACTACATACTTTAAATGTTTCTGATGCCATCCATTCCGTATATGTAAATCAAATTGTTTTGGAAATTGCTTGAAGTGTATTGACACATTTTCAATGAAGGATGCATTTAACTTCACAGTAGGAATATATTTTTTTAGGTTTAATTTTTCCATCTAGCACATTCAAGCAGCCTGGTATGATAATAACTGTCTGTAATCAATTGATTGCACATAGCTGCTCTTTTTCTGGGTGTAGACAGCTACACAGAGGTTGTACAATTTGAAAATTATAGTCCTGAATTACACTGGCTGTCTGTCTTTTTAAAAAGTCAAGCCTTGAGTTCATTCTGTCCAGTTCTTCTTCAATAGCCCATACACAAACCGTAAAAAGTGGTTACCGAGGAGAAATTAGTCCAAACTTTACTAGTTATGTGCCACAGCATGCTCTAATGGAAACCCATCTTTAACTTATTGAAATTCCCAGTTTGGAAAGTAAATTAGTATACTACAGTTTATTAGCAATATTCAATATAACTAGTGTCTCTCTGAGACAACCAGTTCATAAAAATCACTGGAGACTTTACAGATAACTTACTCAGGATGATTTAACTAAAATGCATCATCTTTTTTGCAGTGGATCCTGCTTCTACAGAATTGTGCAACTAGTAGGCATGATGCATAGTAATACTGTAATAAGATGATATACACTATTTAATCAATTAAGTGTGACTCTTTTTTGAAACTGGTAAGTAAAAGTTTAGAGTCTGCCTGATTAATTGATTAATTTCTGGTGTGTTTTCATTAATTATGTATTATGCATTTGGTCAATCATAAGAATTCACCACTACCAAAATAAAACCACAAATTAAAAAAAAAAACACAGTCATTAAGGCCCTTTACAAAGGTTCCAAGTCAAGGTAGGTAGTACAATACATTTGGTATAGACAGTGACAGCGAAAGAAAACAGAGGTTACATCCAAGGCAATTACAGAAGTTACAGAGTAATCAGAAGTGCAACAGTGAAGAAAATCTTGAACAAAATAGGAGTGCAGTACAGTGCTTTAAGCATTTACAGCTTGGTGTAACCAAATATGTGTCAGTTTTAAGCTACTAGTGGCCAATAAAGGAGGCTTTGTCAGTGGTTAAGAAGAGAGGCAAGGTGAGCTGAGGGGGGTTAAATGGATGGGAGATGGGGACCTAGTGGACTGGGGGGAGTGAGATGTAGGAAATATATTTGTGGCCAGTAGTGGAGGCATTCTCAGGGGGTTAGTTTAGAGACCGGGTGAGGTGACTGGGGTGACGGGGATGAAGGATAGGGGCTTGGGGACTGAGGAAAGGAGTGAGAAGTAGGAAGACTATGTGCAGTCAACAAAGGGGGCACCATCAGGGGTTAGGAGAGAGGCCTGGTGGAGTGAAGGGGGGCACAGATGGGAGATAGGGAGCTTGGACACTGAGGAGGGGAAATGTATTAATAAACAACAAATACTCAGTAAGTGCAAACATTACAGAGTCACTAACTACCAATGTTTATTTTGAGAGGGGGAGTGGTAACTTTAAACTTGAAATGTACCATTTACCTCCACTGGTCTCAATAGGCTGATATAGTCTTATTAAACTGAAATGCTTCTGGCCTACTAGCACAGAGGTAGGGCTACTGCTTGCTAGGCTGGTGACCCAGATTCAGGAGTAAGCCTGGATAATTGGGGGGTAGGACTGAGCAGCCCTGAGGACCGTCTTCAATACCAAGAGGGGAGGTAATGTGCTCTGTAGAATGATCATCAACTGGGGATCCAGAGGGACATCATAGTCTGAGCCACTAGACATAAAATACTTGTGACATAGCAACAAATCCGAAAATCACAAGTAAATGATTGTAGCAGTAACAAATATTCCTGGTTTCTTTATTTATTCAGTGAAGCTGACAAGCAGGGTAAAAAGCATTACAGAACCAACACCAATATTTCATTCTATAAAATAGAGCTATCCCAAGGGAATAAAAGAAACCAGCACTTTTCATTGCTACAAACATGTACTTGTAACTTTCTCAATTTTTCGTGAGTTCAGAAGTGTTTCCATTGTGCCTAGTAACTTCTTGTCTGGCAGCAGGCCTTCAGCAGTGGCTTTTCATTGACCACAGACAGTCTCAGCAACTAAGCTGAGACTGGGGACATCACTTGGCAGAGAGTGTGTATGCATAAAACACATACATATGCTCACAACAACTTGATCTGCACCATTCCAGGTGCTGGGAAGAAAAATGGAGAAAACCCCAGCAGCAGCAAGATGATGACTGGCCTGATGCAGGCCCCACACTGATGGCAAGGCACTGTCTTCATCTGGACTCAGTTCTGAAGAGACCTGGACACCCCTGTGGCCTAATCCTGGAGGGCAAGTTGGGAGATGCTGCTGGAGTAGCAAGTACCTTGATAAGTCAGATGGAAGGACTGGGGGGTGTGGGACTGGTCAGAGTGGGCAGGTCAGTGACAAGTCAAAAACCTTGAAGAAGTTTGACTGTTAAACTTTTTGATGTAACCTATACAGAACTTTAACAGATTTTAATACTGTAGTTAAAGGTTTGAATGTATTTTATTTTATTTAATTATTTGCCCAATTTTTGTTTTATATCAGTAGAGACACTAAACAAAATATGCCTATTTTCAGGCAAGATATGGAAGAGTTACTGAAGCACTCAAGGACCAAATTACAATCTATACTAACTTCAAAAAGTAGTAGCATACATAAAAAAATCAGAGAATCTCAGTTAAGTAAAATAAAAAAATAGACTATAGCCTGCACACAAAAATGATAATAGCAACACCATTGATAATAAAATATAAAGCATCAGTGACAAAACAATACCAGTGACTGAGAGAAAAGTTAACATTTATTTAGCTTATTTAAACCAGCGAAGGCAGGTGATCTAAATACAATAGCAGTAACAGTATAAAAAAAAACAAAGTCTATCAAGAGTCAATACGGTAGCAGCCAAGGTCCGGCAGAAATGGCACTGCATGCTGTGTCCAGGATGGCTGCTGGAGTTCCCTACACATGTGTGACGATTTGCACAAGCACACTAGGCTCCAGTGGCAATCTTGTACATGGCGGACTGTGCCATCAGAGTTCAGTGCACATGCACGAGTCATAGCACATGCACAGAGAACTTTGACAGCCATCTTGGACAGAGTGGACAGTGCTTGTGTTCCACCGTGAGCAGCAGACAAAATAGTCTGGTGGATTGCCATCTACCTCTGCTATTTAAAAGCTCATCTGGTATCCAGTAAGCTCCTTTACTCTACTGTGCTCGCAAGATGATTGGAATGGTAATTCCATGGCTTTCCACCAGTGTAATTTTGTATTCTGTACAGCTCTAGTTACAAACCCCATAAGAGATGAACCAGCCTCAGATTCTGAAGCACACTACCAACATATTAAAAACACAGCAGTCAAGAAATTAATAGACAAAATCAAGAATAATATAACTGCAGGTCCGGATATGTTACACCCTAGACTGCTAAGAGAAATTGGTGACTGGTTGGTAGAGCCAATATTGCCACCATTCAATAAATCACTTGAAACAGGACAGGGTCTGGGAGACTGGAGAACAGCTAGACAGTAGTTGTCCCCATATTCACAAAGGGTGAGTGAACTGAACCTTCAAATTACAGGCCAATCAGTCTGACATCACTCTTGGTAAAACTGATGGAAAGGATAAATTAGACATAGAATCAGTACTAAAACTTGACTGATAAAAGCCTGCATGGCTTAAAAAAATAACAAAAGTATTTTTTTTACTATATATACATTTGTTTTTTATGAAAGGTTCAACAAAACATTAAACACAAACACTCTGGTAGATATAATTTATTTAGATTTCCAAAAAGTGTTTGTGGAAGTATGTATAATATATTAATAGACACACTGAAAACCATGGGTTTAGACAAAGAACATCACAAGGTGGGCAACAAACTGGTTGAATAACAGAACTCAGAGGGTAAGATTAAGGGGAATACTGTCAGCATTGGGAGAGGTGATTACACAATAATGCAATGCATTGGAATATGCATAGGTCTGTTTGGGTTGCACTGCTGCTAAACATAACACAAGACTGATGACACAACAAGACACACTCAGACCCAGACTCAGACCCAATCAATTACTAAAATCAACATGTGAAAGCCTTGAACTACACTGCAAAAAGTTGAATTTATATCCTACCATACCATGTGGAAGCAAGGCATGACACACTAATGGAAATTGGACTAACTACCCAGCTTTTTGCAGATCAGTTCTGTTTCATCTGGAGGCCCCAGATGAAGATAGAAATCATCTTCAAGTCAAATGGTGGTTAGTCCATTGTCTGTTAGTTTGTCCAGTCATACATCTACATTGTGTGGTATTGTATACTGCTCAAGATTTTGCAGTCTATGCCAAGGCTTCTTCGGCTGTTTACTCTTAGTAACTGATTGGGTTTGGGGGTCTAGAAGTGCTGTGTTGTGTCATTGGTCATCTAGCATGGCAATGGAATTTTATCCTTAGTTTTTGCCCAGTGCCCTCCCTCCTTCTGATGGGGTGGACACCAAACTATGTTATCCTCATATACTCATGTGGCATACCTCAGCAAAGGAACTAAGCTCTTTGTCCCAATATTGAGCTTTCTATGATAAGACACTACTGCAATCCTTCCCAAGCCAAGGCACTGCCACAGACTGGCTGCTCTCCCAACATGCCTGTCTGGCATCAGTCCTGAGTCTGTGACATCTGCAGCATGACATGCTAATGCTGGGCCAGGTGGGGGTGGGGGCAGCCTACTCATATATTTGTTTAAGTGATATCCTTTTCACTTTGAACCTACTATTTTACTTATAAAATGCCAATGAATAATCAAGCAATTTGACAGGTCAACAGGAGTATGGTAATTTACAATGACTGCACACTTTGCAACTTGAACTAAAAGTCAGCATACAAATATAAATGCACCTTGTTCCTATCATATTAGAAAATAACAACAAAAGAAAAACAAAGCACTGTGTCAGCATATGTGTTGCAAATAACAGGGTCATATTAAATGCACTTTGAAAATAGAAAATACAGATGTTTTGACAACAGGTTTCTTCAGGTGTTACACTTTCTATAAAGAAAAAAAGTGCTATTAATAATCAAGCAATCTGAATGATTGGACTGCTCTGCATATTTATTTCTTTATATATTATTTCTGAAGAAAACCTGTGCAGAAATATTGATTGTAACACTAGTTTCAGTATGCATTTTACAGTACCATTTTGTTTTATTTACAATAAAAATAACTTGCCTTACCCAGGATGGCTGCTTTCTCTCCAAAAATAACTCATTCTGTCCCCTCTAAAAAAATTCCATCACATTTCCCAGGTTTTCCATTTTGCATTTCTGTTGGGCTACAATCTGCACTGTTGTGTGGGCAGGTAGTGAGTCAATTTTCTGCCCAAGTGCCCAACTGTCTGATCAATAGCAGCCCCACTTTACTGTGAGAGTATCAAGCCACAAGGAAAAACAGATCACAAAGGACAATAAACTTCATCAGCAACCATCATTTCAATTATTAAAAGAACTGCCATAATGTATGGAAGTTGTTCTCTCCCAGTGCCAGTCTCCATTCCTGAGGATTGCTCTCGAGCCCCCAACTGTGCCAGCTCCTGGGCTGAAGGAAAAAGCCCCAAATCTGAGCCCAACAGGCAAGAAAGCCCAGCTGAATTCTAGGGAAAGAAATCAAGGCATCCAGCAGCGGTTCTGGGTGGGAGGAATTAGGAACCCTATCCTGTAAGTTCCCTGATGAGTAAAGTACTGAATTAAATAAAGCCCCATACATGGACAAGATACTGACACAAAATGCAAGCAGAAACTTGGTGGCAGTCCATGGTCCTGGCAGCAAATGGGAGAGAGAGCAGAAAAAAAGGAAGAAATGGCGAGGTATTGACACCCATACCGGTGCTCAGTGGAAGCACAGTTGATGTGGACAATACATATGCTGGCCTACCAGTCTGGTCTTCTGGCTCCTCAGTTGTTGTGGCCAGCTGCTCTCACTTCTCAAGCCCCACTGACCTCCTACCTCGGGACTGAACTGTGATAGTGTTGTATGCTTTCCCTACATTGAAGGGAATTCCAAATCTTTGTTCTCTGCTTAAACAGAATGCCTATAGTCTACTGTCAATCACCATGAAACAGTGCTTTATTTTCCATGTTACCATATGGTTGACAGTCTATCATCCAATTGGAAATTTTAACTTAGAAAATAAGATGTTATTTAAGGGCAATTGACAGTAGACAATAGGGGTTTTGTTTAAGCAGAATGTGAAAATTTCAATAGCTGGGCCATCCAATTGGTGACATCAAATAGAATGACTGTGCTCACTGAAAAGGTAGAAAAGTTGAATATTTGCTTCAAAATTCACAGATACAGTATGTTGCTTTAGGTCTACTGGTAACTGCAGTACAAATGTTCCTTTAAGGAATTGACCAGCAAGCTCCTCAGCTCCCATAATACCAATAATATCTGCATGTGTTGCAGATCTTCTCTGTATACATTATTTATAACTGGAGTAGACTAGGTGTTAATCCCTACCATTGCTGCCTTATTTGCCATTCTGAATTTAAGAAAGGGAGTACAGGTTAGAGTAGACTTATTTATTTTCCTTCTATGGAGTAGTATGAATCTGTAAAGTTAAGGACAGCACACAGAACTTACATGACAGACTTCACTAATGATGTTGTGAACAACAATGTTACTGTCTACATACTGTAGCAAGCATACTGTATCTCTTTAGTGAGCATAGAGTATGCATTACTAAATAGAAAAACACAAGATAATGAGTGTGAGTTCCTGCCCAGTAGAAAGAGAATGTGTGTAAAATGAGAATAGGTCTCACGGTGGGAGCAAGAATCCTAGTACAGCACCCTACAGTCAGCCCAACAGTTACTGCAAACTCTGAGCAGCTTTCACAGGACTCAAGAATTAGCAGAACTTACAGTCAACCAACACGTCTCACAAAAAAAGGCAAGCATCAGAGCAACAGGTCCAAATAATGTATAGTTGTATTTTATTAACAGGGGATACCCTAAAAGCACAGTGGACAGAGCACTCTCCCAGGTCAGAAACATTCCCTGTAACCTTGACCCCCATAGGAAGGATACTGTCATGCAAGAACAATCATGAATTCCACTAGTGCTTCCCTTCCATCAGACTATACCTTCTTCACAGGATTATGACCAGTAACTTTCCTATTTTTCAAACTGACCCCAATATTGGTGCTTCCTTTACAGAATCACCTATTGCCTCCTACCACTGGCCACCCAACCTGCAGAATCTCCTGGTAAGAAGCAGCCTACCTACTCCTAACAGTTCCTCTCACCATGTACCAAACCTTGCAACAGAACTCACTGCTACACCTGCAAATTTATTTCTAGTATGACTGAAATTCAGGGCTCACATGTGTTTTCACATCACCAAGGAGTTCTCATTCACCTCCATTAATGTAGTATATTGTATGCTTTGCAGGAATTATGCAGCTATTTACATCAGAGAAACTGGTAGACACCTTGCTGACTATTTCAGGGAACACTACAGGGCAATCAGGAATGGAGACACTGATAAATCCATTGTATCCCACTTTATCTCCAGGGACCACAGTGTCAATGATCTTTCTGTTTGTGTCCTTCAACAGGGCTTTTAGGATTCTGACCATAGGAAAAAAACATGGAAACCAGACTGATCATCCGCCTTGGCTCCCAGCAGCCCTCCAGTTTAAATGATAGACTTATTTTCTAATCTATTTCAGCTACCCATTTTTTCTGTTTGTGTATGTACACATCTATTTTCTTTTTCCACAAATGTATCCATCTATGTCTCCTTCCCCCACATGTGTCACCTTTCAGCATTCTTACTAGGCCCTGCTAATTAGTCCATGCCTGGGGCCCTCTCTAGCTCATTCACTGCTATTATGCCTTGTCACTCCCATCATCACCTTTTTGTTTTCTAGATTCTGTCTTTATTGTGCCATTTATCACTTCTTATCCCAGAGCCTCCCTTTTTTTCAGATATATATATATATATATATATATATTCCTTATTTTACCTCTCCTGTACTTTCATTTTGCTTTTTCTCTTTTAGATATTTCCTGAAGACCTATGATCAAAACATTGATTTTTAACTCTATTTTCTATTTTCAGCATGCATTCAATATAACCATTTTGTTTTGTTTTTAGACCACATGCTGGTGCAGCACCATGTTTTTGTTTTTACAGTGCAATATTTCCACTTGTGTATAAGCTAACTTGTGAAGTTTCTTAGATTCTGCTAGCCTGGTTTAGATTTCAGTAAAGTAGCCCCAAGTCAAATGTGGGGGCATTAAAGGTAAGTGAGATGACACATTGTAATTTCTATAAACTTTTGATGCTCCTTGCCGAATTGCAGTATTGGTGAATGTATTCCACTTTGTAAAACAGGGAGAACATTTTGATTACTTATTACAGTAACTGTAAAAGTCTTCTAATACATTTTACAGTATTATATGTGCCAGTTTGGAGGGGGGGGGTGTAGAGAATCTCAGTCTGCATCTCAACTCCCAGCCTCAAGCATACACACACAGGAGTGTAAAAGATTTTAAAAGACTTTTACATTTAATATGGAACCAAAATATTCTCAGTTATATGAGGTGGGATACATTTATCAATACTGTAGTCCAGCAAGGCACATCAACGCTTTATAACACTTTTAACTGGTTTTGTCATTTACCATAAATTTACCATAAATTCATTTGGGAGTTGTATTTTTTTCAGTACCTAGGGAAATAAGTAAATGAGAGACATGACTGAATGTATCTAACCAATGACATGCAATATTACAACCAGCATGCTGTGTGTTACAATTTAACGGACTGTGCTGCTGGAGTTATAAACTGTACTAACTGTGCTCTTCTGTTAAAATTTAGCAGAGGGTGCAGCAGGAGTTATACAATTGTACTAACTCTGCTCTACTGTTAGAATTTAGTGGATGGTGCCACCGGAGTTATAAATTCTATTAACTGTGCACTTCTGTTACATTTTAGAGGATGGTGCTGCAGGAGTTATAAAATTTTACTAATTGTGCGCTTCTGCTATAATTTAGTGGGTCCAAGATGGCCACTGGAGTTATCTGTGCATGCATGGTAACTTGTGCATGTGCAGTAAGCAGCAGTGGCCATAATGGACTCATTGGACAATGCCGTGTTCTGGCCACCAAACAAAGTAGTGCAGTGGATGTGCATCAACCTCCACTACCATAACACCAAAGAAAAACTAGCAGATGGTATCCAGTCAGCTCCTTTGTCTCAATGATCCCAAAATGACTGCAGGACTCTTTCCACTATGGCTGTAAAAATGGCTAAGGAAAATGGGCAGTGCTAGGCCAAGCTAAGCCATATTAGGGACAAAAATAAGGGCCTGCAAGGCATAAAGAGTTCTTCAGAGCCTTGCAGAATAGTGAATAACTAGAAGAACAATGCATATTTAGGGGATGGGAAATACAGAAAATGTGGCCATGGTTTGTCAGACATCTGCACTCTAGGAGAGGCTGTGAATCCACTGATCTCACTGAGTAGGCAGATAGGAGAAGGGAGCTGCAGGTAGTTTGGTAAGTTAAAGAAAGAGACCTTAGGAATTTGTCAACAAAGCAGCACAGAGAAAAGGACTGTTGGCCAGTAGGGGAGGGCCAGCCTAGGTCAATGTAAAGCTGGCAGTTGTATATGAGTCTTGGTGTAGCATAGGAAAAGTAACATACATTGTTGTATGTTACCTCATATTTAGAAAGGATTTTTTTTGCTTGTACCCTAAAACATGAGGATGGCATATGTAAGCCAGGTAGGAGTATTCCCTGAGATTTAAACAGTTGGCAACAGAGTATAGGCAGTGTTTGACCCTAATTCCATGATCAGATGAGCATTTACTTGGTTTGCAGATCCAAGAGACATGCAGGAGAAGTCAAGGGTGGAGTCTAGCAAAACCCCCAGCCACTTGAAGAAATTCACTTCCTCCAGTGTGGACACATCAACAATGATGAGAGAGTTTGGAAGATGTTGCTCAGAGTTTAAGATTGGAGTCAAAGAGCATTGCATTTCCTTAGTCTTTTTTGCTGATTACAATTACCTTGTTTTTGATATCCAAGAAAGAATATGAGCTAAGGAGACAGAAAGGGTTTGATGGATATTTGACGATATTAGTAAGGGCAACTGACTGTAGTAGAGGCTAAATCATCTAAATACAGCAGGGAGCTGCAGCTGGGGGCAACATTGGACAGACTAATTATATAGAGAAGTAAGCCTAGACTCGACCATTGGGAACATCAACAGTTATGTCTGAAAGGAGAGAGGTAGCAGAGTGTAGTCTGATGTGTTGTTTTCCACCAGTTAGGTAGTTTGCATCAAGAACATGGCAGGGGGGAGACACCAAGGGAGGTAATTTTGCTGCATATGAGAGAGTGATTGACTGGGTTCAATGGCTTTGTGAAGTCAATGAACACTATAACAGTTTGAAAGCCAGTATATATTGCTTGGCTGATGTTATTGGTCAGCTTGCTAAAGCAATGGAATAAAGACTCCAGAAATAATCTGGAATTACTTATTAAGATTAAGTAGGACCGCACAGGAAAAATTCAAGGAGTTTGTTCATGTTCCAACTATTTTCTGCTCTATATCAAATTAAGCTTACTTTTGTAATTTTAGGAGATTGTGATGTCAGACCTGATAATCCATTAGATTTCAAACAGGTACTCCTCTATCCTAATGGGTAGAGTGGGAAAAGGGAATGTAGAAGAAGAATGGGCACATCTTAAGGAAGCCATAACAGAAGCCATGGACCTTTGCATTTGGAAAATAAGTAAAACAAAGAGGAAGAAAATGCCACTGTGGTTCTCATAAGAGGTAGCAAGGAAGGTGAGGGGAAAAAAGACATCATTCAGAAAATACAAAGAAACACAGAGGGAGGAAGATAAGGGAATTTATCTGGAAAAGCTAAAGAAGGTGGGAAAAGCAGTCAGAAAGGCCAAGGCATGGACAGAGGAAAGAATAGCCAAGGCAATTAAAAAAGGAGACAAGAACTTTTTTAGATAAATTACAGAGAAGAGAAAAATAAGGGGTGGGATTGTGACTTAAAAGGGAAGGGTCGGGATCAGCAGAAGGGGACCAGGAAAAAGCAGAAATCCTAAACAAATATTTTTGTTCAGCATTCACTGCAGAAGGAGACAGGAAGGGGCCACAGCTTGATGTAAGGAGTACCAAGGGGAGGAGTGTAGATACTGTACAAGTCTGTTCACAGTAGAGGGAGTTCTAAATGAATTAGAAAAAACTGAAAATAAATAAAGCAATGGGACCAGATGGAATTCATCACAGAATTCTAAAGAAGCTAAGAAAGGAGTTAGCAGGCCCACTGACAGCTTTGTTCAACGAACCATTAGAAATGAGTGTGGTTCCAGCAGACTGAAGAGGGCAAATGTTGTTCCTCCATAAGAGTGGGAGCAAGGAGGAGGTTGGTAACTATAGGCCAGTCAGCCTATCTTCAGTGGTAGGAAAATTGATGGAATCATTACTTAAGGAAAGGATTGTGACATACCTTGAATCCAGTGGACAGCAGGATATGAGACAGCATGGTTTCATGGCAGGTAGGTCTTGACAAACAAACTTGATAGATTTCTTTCACTAGGTGATGGGAGATTGATCAGGAGGGGTGGTAGATGAGGCCTACTTGGATTTTAGCAAGGCCTTTGATAATGTCCCACATAAAAGGCTAATAAACAAATTGAGCAGCCTAAGAGTCAGATCCAGGGTGGTTAACTAGGTTAGAAATTGGGTGAGTGGTAGGATACAAAGGGTGGTAGTGAATGGAGTTCAGTCTGTAGAAAGGGAGATGGCCAGTGGGGTGCCTCAGGGATTGGTGCTAGGCCCAGTCCTCCTTAGTGTCTTCATAAGTGACATTGCAGAGGGACTGAGGGGAGCAGTGCTCTTTGCAGATGACACAAAGATCTGCAAAAGGGTAGACACACTGGGGGCATGGAAAGAATGAGAAGGGATCTGTGCAAGCTGGAGGATTGGTCAAATGTATGGCAGTTGAGATTCAATTGAAGAAGTACAAAATGATGCACTTAGGTCATGGGAACCTGAGAGAGGAGTACTCAGTGGAGGTGGGGGTACTATCAGCCACCACACAGAAGAGGGATCTAGGAATAATTATATCTGAGTACCTAAAGGTGACTGGTCAGTGTGCAAAGGCAGTTACAGTAGAAGGGCCAGCAGGATGCTGGGATGCATAGAGAGAGGCATCACAAGCAGAGCAAGCATTTGTCAATGCCAAATGTTGTCTAGCGGGCATTGGCATTGGTAGTGCAGGAGTTAGAGATGCATAATAGGAATGGCAGTGAAGTATTGAACTGAAGCCAACACCACACCCACCCTCCAGAGACTGACAGGCATTGAAGTGTGCCTTTGGGTCATCAGCTATAATGCTTATGCCATTCTACCTCACCCTACCCTGTAGACACTGACAAGTGTCATGGTGTGCTTTTGGGTCTTTGGGCCTTATACTTATGCCATTACATAAGGAAATATGCTGAGGTGGGTGCAGTATAGAGAATGGGGTGAATTTTAGGGCCAAACTCCCAAGTCCCGACGTCAATGCCTGTCACTGGCTGCAGGGCAGGGCTGGGATGGAATGGCATGAGAATTACAGCCAATGATCCCAAGTCACACCCTGATGCCTGTCAGTCTCTACAGGGTGGAGAGTAACAGATGAAAACCCCAACACTGTAGGCTGCTTGTTGGTATTTTCACCCAGATTTTCAACATAGGCTTTTGTGACCCCACTTCATGAAGAGCGCACTATCAATTTGTTAACTGAAAGGTAGTTTTTACAGTGGCTACGCCATTTAGGGACACACAGGACAAAAACACATTTTGGGCAGGATGTGAAAATAACAACTGTATTGTTCATGAGGTGGTGTAAGAAAATTGCAACGTTGAAAATCTGGAGTGAAAATAGGAAAAATTGATGACGTCATGAGCATGCATAGAAACTGTGCAACACACATATGTAACCCAATTATTTTCAGGATTTTTTAACCACATTTTCAACATAGGCATTTTGGGACCTCCCCTCATGAACAGTGGCACCGTGATTTTGTTAATTTGTCCCATATGTTGATTTCTCACAGCAACCACACCATTGTGCGCCACAGGTGTAAACACATTTTAGGCAGGATGTGAAAAATACAGCTGTACTGTTCATATGAGGTGTGAAAAAATGCCAGTGTTGAAAATCTGACACGAAAATATTGCAAATTTGCGAAGTTGCAAGGGTGCGTGGAAACTGCACAATGCATGCTTGTAACACAGTCATTTTATGGACGTTCCTCACCAAATTTTCAACATAGGCATTTTAGCACCATTGCTTATGAACAGTGTCACCCTTATTTCCTCAAAGTGTCCCAAAAACTGATTTCACACAGCTACCACACTATTGTGTGCCGGATGTGTGAAAACACATTTCAGTCAGGATATGTAAAATGACAGCTGTACTGTTCATAAGGAGGTGTGGGAAAATGGCCATTTTATTTATTTTTATTTATTGTATAATCAGATTTACAACCTTTGAGCCAGAGGCTCATTTACAAAGTTACCTCATCACACAGAGGACATACAGAGTCAACATACCTACAGAAGACAATCATACAGAATAGCATAGTTTTACATAATTGCTTGAACACAAAGAGTAATTAAAAAACATTTCAGAATTGACAGGTTTAGTACCAGCAGGTACTGGCAGTGGAGAGGAAAGCCATGGGGGAGTGGGGGTAGGTGGGGTGAGGGTGAGTTTGGCTCAGAGGGCTATGTCAATCGTGTTTTGAGAGCAGCAGAACATCTATTAGTGACAGGTGCAGCAGCGGGTGTTGAACAATAGGTTCCATAGGGCAGTTTTGAAGGGAGTAATTTTGGTCGTGTTGGAAATGGCTGCAGGGACCAAGTTGAACCAGGATGAGGCTCTGTAGCTGAATGAAAATCTGGAGTGAAAATATTACGAATTCACGAAGTTATGAGCGTGCGTAGAAACTACACAATGCACACATGTAAAACAGACATGTTTTGGAGTTTTTCCACCAAATTTGCAACATAGGCTTTCTTTGAGAACCCCTCTCATGAACAGTGGCAGTGTTGTGTCATTAATCGGGCCCAAAAGGTGATTCCACACAATGACCAAGAAATCACCTTTCAGGACATTCTAACGCCATGACAGTGACTGAAGTCATGAGGAAGGGTCCCAATAACCCCATGTTGAAAATGTGGTGCCAAAATTCCCAAAAATGGCTGATATATCCACCAAAGTTGAAAAAACCCTATTTATGCGATTATACAGCTTACCAGAATTTCTTCGGTTCGTGGTCAGCTTTGAAGAGTACAGACGTGTTCCCAGTCCACCGAAGATCATTGCGTCAGGCTCCAGAAGTAAGTTTTGGGGTGAGGGGGGGTGTGGGGAGGCAGGACATGCAGAGAGGGCACGGGTTGGGGAGGGGCAGGAGACCTCAAGGACCATTTTTCTTTCACAGGTTTTAAAACACACATCGCAGGACAGTTTTTGTTTTGGTTTATTAGTATTTGGCATGCTGGGGTGGGCCCCAGCATGCCACCTGAGTGTTTTAACACAAAGAAGTAAAATTGCCAGCACCAGTCAGAACTGCAGAGCAACACCCCATGATTAAGCGCTAGAGGGCTGAAACGCATTGGGATATTCTTGAGGGGTGATTTTATGGATGTGGAAGCCATGTGCTGTGAATAAACTTGTTTGGAAGAAGCACATTACGGCTTATTTTTTCTTCAGGTGCATGTATAGCACATTTTATTTCATCCATAAGCCCCAGGGTGTTGCCCTGCAGTTCTGACTGTGCTGGCAATTTTACTTCTTTTGTGTTTATATACATAACAGCTGAGCACAGGACCCAGGTGCAGACCTCAGTTTTTTGTCTACTAAATGTTCACCTGAGTGTTTTGGGGGGGATGCTGTAGCCGATGGTGGATTGGGAACCCCTGTCAGCACATACCAAGATGTGGAGACAAGAGCCAAGGGGGATTGGGACCCACATCAGCACACAACAAAATTAGGGGGGGACATTATGCCAATGGGGAGTGAGTCCTCCATCAGCAAAATAAATCGGAATGGAAAACTAAAGCCAATGGGGACTGGGGCCCCCATCAGCAAAGAAAGACTGTTTGGGGGGGCCATGATGCCGAGGGGGATTGGGCACCCCTCGGCATATGTTTTAAATGGGAGGGAGGAAGGCATTATGCCAACAGGGAATGGGCTCCGCAACAAATGAAGTGGGTCAGGGCACTCTGCAGGTGGTTACACCAGGACAGGCACATCTGGAGGGCATGTTCTGGTGCTGCTGCATGATTGCAGTGAACCGCTTTTAGATCTGGCTGCCACTTGATGTATGCCTGGCATCGCCATCTGCAACTGCCTTATTGGTGAATTACCAGCACACCTTCTGATGCATGCCCTGCATTCACTCACAGTGACTGCACCTCCACATCTGCTACTAATGCAATATGTTGGCTGGTGAGCATGCACGAGCCAACATAAAGAGGAGGTGGTAATGCCACTATACAGATCATTAGTGAGACCTCATCTGGAGAACAGTGTCCAGTTTTAGAAGCCACATCTCGGGAAGGACATAGACAGAGTAGAGACAGTCCAAAGAAGGGATACATAAATGGTACAGGGGCTGCACCAGAAGTCATATGAGGAGAGGCTAAAAGATCTCAATATGTATTCTCTAGAGATGTGAAGGGGGGATATGATAGAGTTGTATAAATACCTTAAAGAGATTAGTAAGGTACAGGAGGGTAGCATCTTTCAGAAAAGAAGATGGACAAGAACTAGAGGACATGAGATGATGTTGGAGGGGGGAGGAATCAGGGGCAATGTGAAGAAGTATTTATTCACAGAAAGGGTGGTGGATGCATGTAACAGCCTCCCCACAGGGGTGGTAGTGGCAAAAATGGTGAAGGAATTCAAACATGCATGGGACACATACATGGGAACATTAGGAATAGAAAAGAGTAGGAAAGCCATAGATCAACTAGTCTGCAGAATAAATTAAAGGTAAAAAAATGGGTAGACTAGATAGATCAGATGGTCCTTATCTTTGGACAAATTCTGTTTCTATGTATCTATGTATCTATTGCCAGATGTGTGGATGCCCTCAAAAATAAAACTGCCAAACCACAGTTCTATGAGCTACAGTATCAATACATTCAGTTGGATTTAGTAGTCACTACTGTTTAATTTATATGGTGGGAGATGGACACAGACACAATTTCAAGCCATAGGAATTTAGCCTGAAAATGTTGCTAACTACATTTTCAAGCTCTGCTGTACAGCCCTACATCTCAAAAGCAAAAGCAAGGGTATCATAAGTATTGTATTTCCAAATGTTATATTCCATGGTGGCATCTCTATAGACTTGAAATAGTTATTTTCAGAGAATGCAATGGTATTTGGTATTTGCAGATAAACAGATTACATTAGAATGCTACACTGTGCATGCAAGTATGAAATCCCTTTTGATAAGTATTCTGTACCACGGACCATTTTGCAGTTTAGGATATGGTTTGGTATCCTGACTATATACATTAAGTACAACTGTAAATAACAAAAAGGTCATCCACTATAGTTACATAGGGGTATGTTGAGAAACAAAAGCCTCAGAAACTCAACATTTGCTTAAAAGCATATTAGTTGATACAATGGACCAATTATTTGGTACTATCATACTTGCTCAAGTTTGTAAATAGGTAATTAGCCTATTTCATATCCCAGACCTGCCTTGCATTACAAAGTATGTAATACATAACTTAAGTTCTATTCAGTTATGAAATGTTCCTCTGAGTCACAGTACATGAAACATGCTTTACTCTATTATTATGCTTTTTTTCCCTTTTCTAATCCTTACCTATAGAATGCAGGTTTTCCTTCATCTTGACTACAACCTCATCTATTGAAAAACCCATCCTAAAAAATTGTATCCTAATTTAAAATATTTCATCTAACATCAGGAGAAAGAAGAAATTGTTCACTCACAGTCAGGAGAAAAATTGTGTCATCAAGTTGTAAACCATGGGCCATTAATCAGTTAACTTGACCAACATTTCCTTCCTTTGGTAGTAATATAAATTAAAAATTACACAATTTGTATTTTGTATTGCCTACTTGATGTATGCAGAGGTCCAAATATACAGCCTGTTGGTGCAATGCATGGAATGTCCGTCAGGAATGTAATGTAAATGTGTTGCCCTTTGTTATTTCAGGAATAAACTATGACAGGGTGTGGGTTATGGTAAGATTTACCCACACCTGGTGTGGTTTGGTTATGAGGCCACAGGCCGAGTGAGTAAGCGGCACCAGAAGTGGATAAATCCCACCGTAACCCACACTCTGGAGTGGTTTATTCCGATTATACAATGTCCCCTTTCACTTTCTGTATCAACAATTTAAATAATAGTACAGCTTTTTGCCAGTTTTAATGTTTTTTTGTAAATTTAATGTTGCACCAGGAAAAATAGTTCCCTGTTGCTATGCTGAATATTTAAGAGATGCCCCCCACCCCACAGCTGAGACAGTCATATTATTATAGCACCCCAGTGTCTTTTTGTCATTGTTGTTTTATGTTTTGTTGTATGGTAGCATCCAGAGAGTGAGTGAACATTGCTGTAGTATGGAAGACTAAGGAGCATGTAACAAGTGGGAGCAGCTACCAGACAAAGAGACTGGTGCACTTGGAGAGTGAGTTTTTTTTTCTTCCGGTTGGAAACCACAATCGGGACTGAGAGGTCATGAAAAGACACATTGACATTTACTCTGAGTGTTGTACTGTCACCCATTTTGAGATGCGATACAGATCCTGGACAGCACATCTGACTGAAGAGTTCCCCTCATGTGGTGCTGCACTGGTGTGCCAGTTCTGTGGTACAGATGGCGGCTCCGACACTTACCCTGGACACTGTGACAACAAGTATGCATGTCAGTGAAGATGACCATCTCTCTGCACCTCTCATTCTGTGCTACAAATGGGGCTCCAACACAGTGGATGTTGTGAGTTTAACCTCATTTTAATATATTTCAGGCGCTGAGATCTGATTGGTTTACTGAGACCAATATGGCAGCATTATTGTTCTAATTTTCGGGTGGGGGGGCAGATTGATTTTTGTGCAGACTGCCGCTTTTTCCCATTGGCAATGCCAGGATTTACAATGAGTGAATTGTGCCAGTCAGCCAGTCAGATTTCAGGATTTTAAAAGCTATTGTATATATTTCAGTTTTTATATTGAACTTTAGCTGTTTTCAATGGTTGCAATACAATCATCGTTGATTAACCTTATACTGAAAACAAATATTTCTACATCAAGTAGTAAAGTTAATGTTTAAGGTTTATTATCTGTATTGAATATATCTAACAAATAAGATTACTCAGATCAAAATGAAAGTTTCACTAACCTATTGCATATTTATCACAGAATTCAAGCACAAGACTTGCACTGAATGCCATGTATACCTTATTTAACAATCAGAACAAAACCACATGTGCAATCAGAGCTTAAAGGGACACTGTCATCCTTTTCCTGCATCATATTATTTTTAGGTGAAAACCCACATTTTATGATTGCTTACTTTCTCTAGAATTCACTCTTCAAAAAGAAGTAAATTGCTTTAATTCATATTTATATTGTCAATTAAAAAAACATTACATCAAACTTAATAGGAGACAATTTTGTCATTATGTCTGTTGGATTCAGAGTCAACAGTGAACAGACTTTAGAAAGGAACAAAGTAAAAACCATAATGGGATTAGAACCATCTGGTCTAAATGCCTCGCTCTTTCAGCTGCCACCCTCAACAATTTCCACCAAGCAGTAGGGGTTGCATCAACAGCATTCTGGCCACTGACTCTCTGGACTTAATTTCTGCACAGTGGATGAGCATGGGCCAGTTTTCTACCTATAGACTTTCCCTTCCCATTGCATCTGGACTCCTACATGGTCCTTGGACTGCTGCTAGATCACAACTGCAAATCTCCTCCAGTGAAAGTAAAATAAATACATCAATAACCAACTATATAAACTCTAGGTAAGCAGTATACTAAGGGATTCACTGAATGAACAGAATAAGAAAGGGCTAAAGAAAGGAATATGGGGGTAAAGGTGGACAAAGAACTATGCTCTAAGAGTTCTGGCAGTATCTGTATTAAATCCCGACATGTAAGTTCCAAACACACAACATCCCAACTCTGTTTTCCTGATACTCCATTGCCTGACAAGTGTAACATCTAGACATGACACTGCCTGACAATGGAAGTGTGAACACCATGCAGGTGACTATATTTTAGTTATGGGGGTGTGGAGGGAGAACTAAAATACAATCACTTCCATGGTGGTCACACTTCCATTGTTGGGCACTGACATGTCAGGATTTTATGCTTGTTGGGCAGTTCAGTGTCAGGAAAACAGACTTAGCATGTTGTGTGTCAGGAACTTACATGTTGAGATTTTGTACTAGACCCATTGTCATAAATTCCTGAATCAAGAAAGGGATTCCAAAAATGGTAAAATTTGTCAACAGAGCCCCCCACAAAGTTGGACATCTACTCATAGGTAGTCAGCTATCCAAGTACTAGGAGCCATTCTTGAATGGATGGGCATTGTGTGGTGTGCTGGCGGACAAGGAGAAACTTCTTAGTAGCTGACCTGACTGCCATGACCCACAGGGTGTATGAGTCTGACTTAGGCAAGTCAGCAGGACTGCAACCCAAGAGTAATAATGGAGCATCAATAATGAAGTTATGACCCACAATCTGTTGGCAGATCTTGATGACCTCTGACCAAAATGGTTGTATGATTTGCAAGTCCAAAGGATATGATAGAGCTTGACATCAGCTTGACCACATCTCCAGCTGCATCAGTTTGGCTGGGGTGCAATACAGTCACATTAGGGTCTCATTCATAATTAGGCAGCTTCTGCCACTATGGCAGGAATGATGAATTCTGTACCAGTAATGGGCCCATTGTGTGTTGGATATAGGAGTATCCAACTCTTGTTCCCAAAGCACTTTGGCAGGAAAAGAGGATCTGGGAGGACCTCTCTAATGGATTTATACATTTTACTCACTTGCCTCTGTTGAGCTTATCCCAGGTAAGCACAGGAGGCATCAGATATCAGAATCCAGGGTCAAAGGAGTCTGTACCTAAGTGAAGGACCATATCCCTACTCTGCAGTTCATCCAGAAATGGGTCTGAGGAAGCTAGTAGCAATCATTGAGGGCAGAGAAGGCATCAGTAGAGTTGGAGCTGGGAAGGAGGTCTTGTACTGTCCGAAGGACTTGGGTCTCCCAGAGGTGCCAATGGATGGGGGTGCCACCAATGGTTACCACAGGGTTATTCCACAAAAGGGTGCTTTACCTAAGGATAGAGGATTTAGCAAGACTTTTTTAGACTCTTTTTAATGGGAGATAGAAAGCAATATAGGAAGCTGGAGGGATCAAGGGCAGCGATGAGTGGAGTACAGCAAGACCACATGGAAGGTGCACCCACAAGAGCAGACTCCAGATGGAGCAAGGTAAGAGATTGGGAGGAGGGGGCTGAGAACCAGTGCATGGTTTGTGCCATAATAAAAGCCATATGATAGCCTAGGAACCAAAGTAGGCCTCACCCATCTCTGATCCAATATTGGCATACTTTTTGCCTGCAGTACGGGGGGGGGGTTGCCCTCCCAGAGAAAATGTTCTATTAAGGCATCGATTTTCTAGAACCATTTAATGGGGATAGAGACTGGCAGCTGCACAAGGATGTGAAGTAATTTGAGGGCCACCATTAGTTTTACTGCTTCAATCTGTTCGCAAGGAGAAGATGTAAGGCCCTCCATTGGTCCAGCTCCATTCAGGTAAATTGTAAAAGCCATGTAAGATTCAAAGGAACCAATTTTGAAAGGTCGTGATGCAGCTTGATACCAAGGTAAGTGATACCCTCAAGGGCCAACTTGAGGCCAAGGGCTTTAAAAGGTTCAGCAAAGCTAAGTTTATTAGTGGCATGATCTCTGAGAGACAGTGATGAGGAGGCCTTCTTTGTAGAGGAAAGCTTTGAAGGT
The DNA here is from genome assembly GCA_016271365.2 of Neoceratodus forsteri. Taxonomy (NCBI): domain Eukaryota; kingdom Metazoa; phylum Chordata; order Ceratodontiformes; family Ceratodontidae; genus Neoceratodus; species Neoceratodus forsteri. The sequence continues at coordinate 633,567,545 of CM028132.1, forward strand.
TTCAGCATCTACCTGAAGGCCAGGGATATCCAACTGTTCCCAAAGGGCAATATCCAGGGGCTCAATGGTGAGAACAAAAAGGAGGAGGGAGAGGGGGCATCCCTGCCTTGTTCCTTTTTAAAGTCAGAAAGGGGGGATTTAAAGTTATTAGTTAAGACTGACACCTTGGGTAATGATACAGAAGGCCAACTCAGTTACAGAAGGATTCCCCGATGCCCATTCTCTCCAAGGTGGCCATCTGATATGGCCATTCGACTGAGTCAAAGCTTTTCAAAATCTGGCTAAGGGACCTGTCCACCGCTTCCAATGTTACTTGGTGGGAACTGGAATCTAGGTAAGTAATAATACCCGACAGGGTGGGCGTTAATGGGATACCGGACCGCCCAGGTGTAATGAGGCCCACGCCACAGGCGGAGGGCCTTATAGCCCTGGAAGGTCCGATATCCCATAATGCCCACCCTGAGGGTATTATTACACTTAGATAATGGGTCAGAGATGCCAGTTGGAAAGAATGAAAAAAAATGTAGATATAAAAATAAGTAAAAAATAACTAAAAAATAATGTTTGTTGTAAAGTAGTCCCTAGTGTGAAGTGCTGCAATGACCACTAGAGGTCGCCAATGTGTTTTTTGATGCAGTTTCTGATTTAGGTTGTGGTCTTGTTTCATCTCTGTGTGACACAGAGACGCACCGACTGAACAACGCTGTGTGAGAATAGGAGAAATGGACCTGGTAATATGTAGAGACAGGTACTTGCACTCCAATGTGGGATGGCGCGAGTTTGAAGTTGGGCATGAAAGCAAGGATAAGCCTCACAGAAAAAGCGAGTAAATTCAGTGATTGAAAATGGAACACGGAAGGTCAGGAGTATTTAAGCGTGCTCGTAACCTGTTAGAAATAGCTGGGTTTTTTTTTCCGTGTCAAGGAGGAACACAGGGAGTTCTGGAGGCCATATCAGTATGTTGGTAGGATGTTAGTGCTGTAACGTGGTGGGGCTCGGGTGCAGGGTGCCGTCTTAGTAAGTGTGGAGAATAAAATGGCGGCTGGCAAGTTTGCTGTAGTGAACGATCGAACTGGCACTTGTTTTGAAGCGGGCTGTTGTTAAGAAATAACGGCCCAGGTGGCAGGCTGTTTCTGCCAATCAGAAAGCGACTTTGACTTTACACATTATCTAATTGTTAATAACCTGCTGGATAGATCCAACTCCAGATGTTCCTCCCTTACCCCAGCGCAATGGGCACTGAGGGAAATGATGGATTCCTTGGGTCTGGTGGACCCTTGGAGGACTCTTTTTCCCACAGCAAAGGACTACTCATTTCAGTCTCTGCCTCACAACACACTGTCGAGAATTGACTACTTTTTGTTGGGGGACTGAGCACCTACCAGGGGTCCAATTCTGTGATTACCTAGCAAAAGTGATATCGACCATCACCCAACTTTACTGCAATGGGTACTACCTAACTCGACAGCCCACGACAAGGTCTGGAGATTCAATTCCCAATTACTAAAATCTGACTATCTAATAGGGCAGCTTAATAGTTTTATAAAGAACTTTTATGAATACAATGCCCCTACTATGCCAAAACTGAACATACTATGGGGGGCATTAAAATGTTCATTAAGAGGAGAGATTATCCATCTAGCCTCAATCAGAAAAAAAAATCTCCTAAGAATCCTCCCAACTACTACAGCAAATTAGAATGTTAGAACAATCCTCTACTGCTTATTCTAACCCAGCTGACCTGGAAAAACTAGCTTTCAATATAATACCCTTCTTAGCGACAGAGTTGAGCACCTCCTCTTACATTCTAAATCCACTTACTTTGACCAAGGAGATAAGGCTGAGAAAATGCTCGCAATGAGACTCAGGGCACAGGTGGCAGACAGGATTGTCTTAGCCGTACGAGATGCCTCAGGTACCCTTCATACCTTCCCCAGGGACATTGTTTCCTCATTCAAAACTTACTACCAATCACTTTATTCATGTTCTCTAACACCTTTTAAACACACCGAATTAGATCAATCTCTTCAAGATATAGAGCTCCCAAGACTGACACAGCACCAAATTTCTATTCTACAAGCTCCCCTGACATTAAGTGAAGTCTACAAAGCTATTGATGCACTCCCAGTAGATAAAGCACCAGGTCCCGATGGCTACACACCTAATTTCTATAAATCATTCAGAGCCCAACTAGGTCCTAACCTCAACCTAACCACAAGAGTGGTAGCAGGGAGGAGGCAGGGAACTACAGACCGGTCAGTCTTACCTCAGTAGTGGACAAGATTATGGAGGCACCTTATGAAAGGATAGTGCAACACCTGGACTCCATAGGGGCACAGGATCCATGATAGCATGGGTTTACAAAAGGAAGGTCCTGTCAAACCAATATCATAGATTTCTTTGACTGGGTAACCAGAGTGGTGGACCAAGGGGAGCAGTTGATGTCGCCACCTTGACTTCAGCAAAGCTTTGACACTGTTCCACATAGAAGATTGATAAATAAGCTGGGTAGGCTCGTGGTCAGACGTTGGTCAACTGGGTGGCAAACTGGTTGAAGGGCAGAAAACAGAGAGTGGTGGTAAATGGTATACAGTCAGAAGAGATGCAAGTCACAGGTGGGGTACCTCAGGGATCAGTCCTGGGGCCAGTCCTCTTCAACATCTTCATTAGTGACCTTGCAGATGGACTAGAAGGTAAGGCTTGTCTGTTTGCAGATGACACCAAGATCTGCAACAGAGTAGATGATCCAGATGGGGTGGGCAGAATGAGAAGAGATCTGATAAACTAGCAGAATGGTCAGAAGAGTGGCAACTGGGATTTAATGCAAAGAAGTGCAAAATCATGCACATAGGGAAGAGAAACCCTGAAGCCACCTATAGGCTGGAAGGGAGTTGCTAGCAGTCACAAAGGAAGAAAGAGACTTGGGCATCATCATCACTGATGACCTAAAATCATCCAAGCAGACCTCTAAAGCAGTAGGTAAGGCTAGGGGTGTTAGGGTGTATTAGTAGGGGTATCAAGTCAGAAGAGGGAGGTACAATCCCTCTGTACAAGACACTGGTTAGGCCCATCTGAGTACTGCGGCAGTATTGGAGGCCACACCTTCACAAGGACATTAACTAAATTGAGGCAGTCCAGAGAAGGGCAACCAAAATGGTGCAGGGACTGCATCAGAAGACATATGAGGACAGATTAACGGAGCTCAATGTATACCCTTGAGCAAAGGAGGGAGAGAGGTGATATGATCGAGGCATTCAAACACCTTAAGGGCATAAACAAGGTGAAAGAGTCTAACATGTTTAAATATAAGAAAATAGCAGGACAAGAGGACACAGCATGAGATTAGAGGGAGGCCTATTAAGGGGAATGAGAAATTCTTTTTCACAGAAAGGGTGGTGGATGCATGGAATGGCTTACCACAAGAAGTGGTGGCTATGAATACAGTGCAGGGCTTCAAAAGGCATGGGATAGGCGTAAAGGAGCAATACAAATGACTATGAATAGATAGGCCACTGACAGAGCAAAGGCCGATGGCACATTTATAAGGTAGAAAAAGAAATGGGCAGACTGGATGGGCCTTGCGGTCCTTATCTGCCATCAACTTCTATGTTTCTATGTAACCTCCTTGATTTCTACAATTATATCTACAAACATGGCCTGTCAGATCACAGTTTTACCTCCGCCACTATTGTGGTTCTTCCAAAACCAGATAAGGACCCCACAATGTTGTCAAACTACCGCCCAATTTCCCTTATAAATGTTGACTTAAAGATTCTAGCAAAAATCTTAGCTAACCGATTGGCTCAAATATGGCAGACTCTGATAAGTCCCGAACAAGTGGGATTTGTGGCGGACGTCTATCGGCGGATCATCTGCGTAAAATTTCTTACTCTCATTTCAGTCCAGGGACTCCAATATACCATCAGCCTTGGTGTCCCTGGATGCAGAAAAAGCCTTTGATCATGTGTCATGGGACTACCTATTTAATTTACTCCCAAAATATCTTATCCTAGTACAATTTATACAATGGATTAAGGTCCTTTATTCCCATCCGTCAGCCCACATTTTCTGCAATGGAGTTCTCTCCCCTTCCTTTACATTACAACAGGGTACCCGCCAAGGATGCCCACTTTCCCCTTATTTGTTTAACTTATTTCTAGAGCCCCTAATCAGGAAAATAAATGCCTCTACCTTAGTTACGGGTATCCCCATTCAGCATCTCCAATATAAAATATCAGTGTATGCTGATGATATTTTACTTCATGTTACCCACCCATCTAAATCTATACCGGCTACACTGGACATTATTCAGGGATTTGGGCATCTATCTAACTACAAATTAAACCTGTCTAAGACAGAGGTTATGCCTCTAAACAATTGGACCTTAAAAGCTGATATTCAACATCTTGGGCTCTCCTGGATAAAGGATAAAATGAAATACCTAGGTATATATTTATCACCATCTAACTCTAAAATGAAGCAATACAATTTAGACCAGCTAGTAGTGCAAATTAAAACTGACTTGAATCGTAGGGCATTACTCCCCATTTCCCTGTGGGGGCGAATTAATATCGTTAAAATGAATGTTCTACCCCGGTTATTATACCCCCTTCAATTGTGTCACCAAATCTTCCCAAGGCCTGGTTCAGTCACTTTCATGGCATTATATCCAAATTCATCTGGAACTATAAAGCCCCTCGTAGAGCGCTGTTTAAACTACAGAGACCAAAAGTATTAGGCGGCCTACAAGTCCCTAATATATATCTTTATTATCTTGCCATTAACTGCTTAGTTGTCTTGCAATGGCTGAGTCCCGCTCCGAACTCCAGTCTGAAACCTTATGCCCCACTGTGGTTGCAGATAGAGAAGTTGCTCTGTACCTCGGCTGGCATAGATATCAGAGCATTACCATATCTTTCTCTTAATATGGTTCCAGGACAGCTTAAAACTACTCCCGTTATAAGAACCCTTCATACCTATAAACAATTAAATAATACTACAAGATATTCTATGGAAAGGATACTTACAGTATATCTTAGGTAACCCTAACTTTAAAATTGGAGGAAAGGTCATCAATCACTTGTTTAGGTGGGGAATGGGGAAAAGGTTATAGATATAACAGAGAACTATAGATTACTAACATTCCCAGAGATAATGGCAAAATATAAATTGCCTGTTACCTTCTGCTTCAAATATCTCCAAATTTCCCAGGTCTTAACAAGGCATTTTGGCAATGGCCCATGGGATCACCATATGGTTGGCACCATACCTAGTACGCTACAAATGAGGCCCACCTCCCACTTAATCTCCTTTTATTATAAAGAGTTGCATAAAAGAGTTACAGACCTAGAAGGCAACCCCCACTATGCATAGGACAGGATACTCCCCTCAACTTCCATGGTCCCTCGACAATGGTCACAAATCTGGAAAAGGCTATACAAGGATGTTAAGTGGGACCGTTACAGATTGCTCCAATTTCAGATAATACAGGATTTATATTACACCCCTGTAAAACTTTGTAAAATGGGTAAGCTTCAGTCAGACTTGTGTACCAGGTGTGGGACCCAGCGGGGCACACTGTATCACATTTTGTGGGAATGTGATAAGGCATCCCCTCTCTGGGAAAATATCCGCTCCAAACTTGACCCATTATTGGGGTTACAAAATGCCTTTCAACCAGAGATTTGTATTCTAGGGAACTCGGGGAACATCCTTATTGGAAACCAAAGGAAACATATGATGTTAATTTCTTTATGTGCTAAAAAGTGATATTACGTCACTGGCTGGACCAGCAGATTCCCACATATATGGAATGGCACCAAGAAATCCTCTTTGCCTTATAAGCAAAACATCTTCCTATCGAGCATTTCTAAAATAGTAAAAATATCAGAAGATCTGGGCCCCTCTGAAAACCCTATTATGTATCTAGCACTCCCTTACCTATAAATAAGACTGCCTTGGCTTCCTGGAGCTGAATCCAATGGGCATCAGCTGTCCCAGCTAAAATAACTTATATTACAGAATCAATGAACGTACCCCAAAATACATGGAGTATACTTGAACTAGGTGGAGGTTTCTCTTCCCTTTTCTTTTCCTTTTTCTTGCTGTTTTCTTCCTGGTGGTGAAGGGTATGGGGGTAAGGGGAGACAGGGTGGGGGGGTGGTTGAGGGTTTCTTCTTTTCTATGTTGTTCCTTAATTCTTCTCCTTTTTTTAGCACCATTAACTCCTTAATAGTAATATAACTACTTCTTTCAAGGTGCCAAATACTTGATATTGATCTGCAATAACGATAAAATAGATTGGTGTTACTGGTGTACTGTACTGAAGCATGCTATGTAATGGTGCTTTGTGTATTGCTTGTTGAATGGCAAATGTAATAAAGCTTATTAAATATGAAAAATATGTGGCTAGGGCCACTACCGAGATAGCCAGGTCTTGAGAATGTTGTGTAAGGGAGATCAGTGTCCAGAGATGATAAGAGCTAAGTTGTCCTTTAATGAACCTGACCTTGGAGGGGTGAATCAAACCCGGCAGTGCGCCCTCTGACTGAGTGGTCAACATTTTTGCCAGAATCTTGGCATCAGCATTAATAAGCAATATGGACCTATAACTGCCTGGCTCAGAGGGATCCTTGCCTTTTTGGAAGGACAGTAATCACCACTGCTCATATAATGGTGAGTTATACTCCTCATGAGGAGTTTAGAAAGCACATTAACAGTAGATGATATCATCCTCAGGGCTTGATAAAAATCTACTGGGAAGCCATCCCACCTGGTGCTTTATGCACATTCAGTGACCAGATGTCTTGCTGTATTTCTAATATGGAGATGGAAGCATTCAGAGCAGTTGCAAGATGAGGCAGGATTTTGGGGATAGTGAGATTGGATAAGAAGGTATCAGTAGCAGCAGGATTGGGGGGAATGAAGAGGCATAGAGCTTCTCATAGAATTGAGCCATAATCCTGCTTATGCCCTTCTAGGATGTGGTGAGGACACCGGAGGGTCCAGTCAGTCCAATGATTGCTCTGGCTGCTTGACGGTTCATGAGTCAGTAGGCCAGTAGTTTGTTGGATTTGTCTCACCCTCCCAATATGCATGGCACATCCTATGTAAAGCTACTGTAGCTAAACATTCCTGGTAAGATTGGCATTTAATTGATCACAAGTACTAATTAGTTGAATCAATAGTTTCTGAGGGACTTTGCCATGATAGAAAGAATTGTATTGAGCCTCCAGGGAGGCACACTTTTTCCAGAAAAGCCTGTTCAGCTTGCTGATTCTTGTGCCTATAAGAAGTATATACTATGATCTGCCTACAAATTATGGCTTTAAAGGCCTCTCACAGGAGGAATCTGAGACATCTCCTGTGTCACTGTCTAACTAAAATTCATTCACTGGCATTCCTAGCCACTGAAGAAACTGTTGGTCCTCCAGGAGGAGGAGGGTAAACATGCTTTAGGAACAAAAAGCAGGCAGTTCTGTAATGGTGTGTAGTCCAAGATGATAATGATGGTGGGGGTGGGTCAGAGAAAGGAGCTCATAGATGGATTGAGAAATGAGACACATATCAATCCTGCTTGAGAAACCATGAGAGGTGAGAAGCAGGTGTAATCTCAGGTAGAAGGGTATAGAGTACACAGACATCAATCAAATCATGCTCAGAAAGGAGCTTAAAGACTGCTGTGGCCACTCATTCATGAGGCTCAATATGTCCCCTGCTTCTGTCTTTAGTGTGGTCCAAAGTAAGATTAAAGCCCATGCTTAGCAGAATAGGGGAGTGGTCAACATTAAAATCCAGTAGTTCCTGGTTAAGGGTATGGAAGAACCCAGGGTTATCTTCTTTCAGAGCATAAATGTTACCTAGAATCAGAGGACCTTACCTAGTTGATACCTTAGCCAGGATCCATCTGCCTTCTTTATTGTCTAAGGAGCTGAACACTGCCCACCCAAGGTCTTTATGGATAGTAATAGACACCAAACATTTTTTTGCTATAGCCACACTGAGCTCCACCCCTACACAATCCTGCTTAAGTGTTATTGCTTCAGGGCAGAAAGTTTTCTTCCTGTAAAATGCTAAATGGGGTTTCATTTTCTTTACATGAGTTAGAATCTTTGTGTGTAGTTGGAGAATTGAGACCCTAGACATTCCATGTATCAAACTTAGTCTCTATAGAAAGGCAAGGGGAAAATACGAGTGAAGGATCTATCAAAAAGCATACCTGGGCACCATGGCAGTGTTGTAATAGCCACCTGATACTCCCAAAATAAAAACCGAAATGAAGGAAGTAATGCAATCTAAGATCACACAACTGCCTGCAAAATGTGATAAGAACAATTAAGTAACAATAACCAGAGTACACTATAAACATATAACAAACCCTATCAGTAAATAACCCAACCCACCCTTCCCAAAAAAAACAAAAAGAGAACCAGCTGTCACTTTGGGAAAAGGCATAGGTACAGCCCACATGACAGCAACCATCGCTGGGGAGATATGGTGATGAGGTACCAGCCTGTCAAGCCCTGTACTATACAGTCAAAACCCCTTAGTTTACTGAGAAAGGATCTCCAAACTACCACCTAGTGTGAGCGTGAAAACCTCCACAACATAAATAATGTGCAGTTAGTAGGGCATGAGAACTGGAGCACAAAGCAGGCCATAATCAATTATAGTGACATGAGAGGGCAGCGATATGCTGCCCAGAACAATGCTGTGTGAAGGACACCAGTAGTGCCCTCTGAAAACAGTAGGACTGAAGTCAGATCCTGCTTTGGGAGAGGCCCCATCAACATAAGGGGACAAGGACTGATGAGGGAGGGAGGAATATTGAAGGGGGTTCACCAGCAGAGCTCTGGTCCACAGGATACAGAGAGTATGATGTGTGCACCCTGTGATTAGGAACTGAACGTGTCTGTAAAGGGTTGAGGAGACATGAAAGGTGAACAGAGAGGTATCCCTCTCAGGGGCATATGGGCTTATAATAACACATGCTGTGTTCTTCGGCCTCCCCCACAGAAAAATAAGCAAAGCCAGTTCAGTATGTGAGATGCCCCCCCTTTAAACATTCCCTCAAACAAGACCCCAACAGCTCAAAATTATAAACACGACCAGGTGAGTGTGCAACAGAGCATACCATTGTTTAGGGACCCTCATAAAGTAGGAACTGGGGAAGCATAACTCCTGTCCATGTTCCAGACAAATGAATATGCAGAATAAACAGGAGCAGGGCAGCTGAGAAAGAAAGGGAGATGAATCAATCAGTAAATGTTCCTCCTTCTTAGTTATAAATGATAAAGGGGAAACTGTAAGGAACAGTAAAACAAAAATAGAGTTAAATCAGCAACAAATTTTCAGAAAGTCCCCTGTATAAGAAAGGTGTGCTCCAGATATGGCAACTCCACAGGGCATCCATCCCTGTCACCAATCTCTATAGCACCAGAGCATGGCTCTAAATACCCGTGGAACTGCATTTTCACCATACTCAGCTGGCAAGAGTTCATTCACTGATAGGGCCACTGACTGGTTAAATGAGCTTCCTGGTACCTTGCTTAATCTGCCTAAGTTTGACCAGTTTAAGAGAGAACTATAGCTATCCCTAGCAGTTTAATGTAGCTGTAACAGCTAGTCACTCTAACTAAATCCATCTTGGTATACAATTTGAACTGTGTCAGACTCTGGCTCATGACTTATATACCATTTTCTAGCTGTCTTGCACAGTTTCTGTTTACCTGCCTGATTATAAAATTGTATGCTATTGACCTAGTCGACTTAGTTAGGGTTACAACCTTTTAGAAGCCCAAAGTTGACATTCTTACTGAAACGTAATTTTTCGCAGAAAAATATGTAACCTCAACCAATGCAGCAGACATGTTTTTTCTATATCATAAGAATTAAGACTATGTGTTGTAGTTTTTAGTTGTTTCTATTGTTTCTGTCATTTTGGGGTATTTTAGTTGAGATATTATAGTTTTCGCAATATTTAGAGGAAATGAAAATATTTTCCTACTACAACATCAGGACAAGTAGTATTTTCATGTTTTTACAGGGCACAGCTGCCCAAATCAGGACTGTCCTGCAAAATCAGAACAAGTGGTAAGCCTAGATTTAGTTGTACTTGTTCAACTGTATTGTACTTGTTTGACTTCATTCCACTGGAACTCTCTGTGTTTATTTTGTTGCCTTGCAGTCTCTGTTACTGATGTGGAACCTATGTAAAAGAGCACTTATGCTGAAAGGTAGTCTCCAAAATTTTCAATAAATAAATAAGAACCTGAGACTTTGAAGTCATAATTTAGTGTTCGAATATTACGTGTACTAAAAAAGAATCTCCATGCTAGCTGAAGCAATATAAACATTTTCTGTTTGTTTAGTGCTATCAACCATAGCCTGTATGATCATGGTAACCATTTTAAATTTCTCCCTCAGGCTGTCTGCATTTCCAATGCATTATTTTTTTTTACCTTTCAGGGCTTGCTGCCAATCCAAATTTCCAAATGTTGTTATTGCAGAATACAGGATCACATGAAAGCAAGCTTTTTTTTGCTGTACATACAGACAATGGGGTAACTGCATTTCTCAGAATGATGCTTACACAAAACTTTTGTTATGTCTTTACTGGTTATATATTTTCAGGTTTCTATACCTTTTGTTTTAAAAACACATAAACACACTATTCTTGCATCCATATGCAAAACTCAAAACACTTACCACTTTTAAAACATTATTAAAAATAGGGTCACCTCCTACCATGATTACTCCACCATGAGAGAGAGAGAGTTCTGTGTCTATAGTGCACTGGGGTATTTGACTGGCTTTATGGTTTTATAAAAAAGAGTGACCTACTCAAGAGGCCTAGTTAGGATCTGACTTATACTGCTTCATTAAAATGCATTGCTTCCTGCATTGTCCTAGGGAAACAATGAGCAAAAAAGAGAAAAAATCCATTGACCGTATAAAATAACCTGCTCATATTAAAACATTTTCTTCTGAATGTGAAAATGTAAAAATTGCTCATTTTGAAAGCTGTTTAGAGCTTTTCATTGCAAGGGCCAACACAATAAAGAAGTATGTTTGGCAGCCTCTGAGAATCTGGTTCTCCTGAGCCTGCATGTAAATAGCCCAATCTGTTGCTGACCATGCTTTTGTTTATTGCTTGGAAGCTTTCCAGCAAACATAGATCTAACTCATTAGAACACATTTCATTTCTAGGTCACCAATAAATTCAATAAAGCACTTCTCTTTCCATCTCACCACTTCCATCCCTCAGCAGAAAGGCCACTTTAATATAATAAAAATGAGAGCACTCTGATCCAAGAAATTCATACACGTTAAACAATTTAGATCAGACAATTGTGCTTTATATTCCTTGATGTACCTGACTGAGCAGCTTTATATCTATAGATTTGATATGCTAGCATCAAGTATTCCTTATTAAGACCACCTTTGTTGGGGATATATTGTAGCAAATGTGTATTACTCAACTTTACATGCAAACAGAACATTCAGGACTTTAAATCTGAACTGTTTGTTTTTTAACTTTGTAAAGAAGTAGATTGAGATACCTTTCTGTAGGCAGTGCAGACTAGAGATAAGAATGCAGCCCTGACACCTGGAACTCAGGTATGAATGTAATTCTATACACTGACTTACTCAGAGTGACAATAAGCAAGTCACTGGAACTTCCTGTGCTTAACCATCCCCAACACCACAATCTCTCTTTGTTTCTTTCTATTTTCTCATGCCATATTTGATTCTTTACATAAAGAAAATACTGTATACAATCAAACATAAGATTTCAAATAGCATGGTATCACTCTCTTTAATTTAAGTTCTTGCCTGTGTTGGACTGGCCAACCTGGATAACAGGAAATTTTCAGATGGGCCCCTAAGCTGAACTCCGTCATCTAACAATGTCTGAAAATCTTTGCATACATTACCTGTTTTCAAACTAAAGGGGTTTCTTGACCATTGCAAGTAAATGCTAAATGCAAACAGAAAGAGTACCAAATGTAAAGTGGAATGCTGAACTGAGTGTGGCCACCCTGCCCTAACACTGATTTTCAAGGTGGGCTCCCAATATCAACTTCTAGGTGGGCTCCCAGAATCTGTCTGACCCAGGTTCTCAAACCCCAGCTCATGATCTCTGCCCAGCTTGGCTGTCACAAACTATGTTGCCATTACTTGTGTATCTTCTTATTACTGTAACTTGGTAAATAGCAACCTTAGCCCTTGTGAATGATCTTTCTGTTCAGAATTACAGGAAATGCATACTTTGAAAACAGGTTTTACATGTACTGCATCTGTTACTAATCTCATGTACTTCTCTTTGAAGGCCTAATGGCTGCTGCCAACTGTTCATATAATTCAAAGCATTTTGAGATATAATGTCCATGAAAGAGACTATATAGAGCAATTACTTCATATTTTTAGTATTTCTTCTTGAACCTATCCTTGTCAGAAATGGAACATAGTGCAGTGATTACCCTTTAACCGGTATTATATGATGTCATCTATTTCTAATCATAAGAATTAAATTTATTTTCTCAGTGTATTTGACTTTTATCTGGATTATAATATTTTACCATTAAAATTCAGAATTTTTCATTTGTAACAAAAGAATCCTATAGACTAAGATTTTGATTTTTAAATGTCTGGATACAGCACTTGCATCTGTATTTCAGATGTGTTTTGCATCCAGGCAATGCATTGGGATGCTTGCATCAGATTTTCAAACATCCTGATGCATTTGTGAGACTTGCCACTTTTAATGGCAAAAATGCATGTGTCTAATTTTGATGCATGCATCATATTTGGAATGCAAGTTAGACAATCCTGCCCAGAATTTAGACCTCTTTGTAGGTGGTCTAAGGATCTGAGCAAATGTTGGGTGTCCACGTCACTGAAATGCACGTGGCTGTCTGAAAATCCTGCTCCAGTTCTCTTACTGAATTCCTTCTTAGCCATTCAGTAAAGTAGGCACTTTTTTGTGAGAAAAAATACTTGTAATTATGATACCTTTAACTTCTCTCTATCAACAAATTTTATTTACGTCAGATAACCCTCTACAAGAGTTTAATTAATTTTATACTTGCAAACACTCTTTTTTTTTGTTTGTTTGCTATTTTGCTTGAGGAAAGGCCAACATCAAGCCAAAGTTAGTTTCCTACTGTGTCCTGAGAGCACTTTATTTATTTATAGAGAACTCATATTCCTATTTAAAATCATAAAACAAGCTGTTTGAATTGGTTCCTACTGAATCTATTAAGACTTGATTTAAAAAGAATTAATTTATTGTTATACCAATTAACTTCTAGGGAAGTCTTGAGGGGTAATATAACATATTTCTCAATGTAATTCTTTATTTCTATTTTGTTGTCTGTATTAATGTTGATTTTATTTTCTGTTTTGAAGATTCCAATAAAAAAAATCAGATTTTTTTTCTTTTCATATTTCTTTCTCTGGGGGAAAGACTTTGCAGCTTTAATGGATGCCCAATCTTACTTTGTGGGTTGTGCATGAGTAAAAGTTTCACCTCATTGCAGTCTGATGTACCCCACAAGAGCCTTCCAGAGGAGGAAGGCACTGGCACATCTAATAGACAGGTAGTATCCGCAGACATACCAAGGAGGGGGCAGCCCCATAGGGGGCAAGGGAAAGTTATTGGTAGCAGGGGATTCAATAGTAAGGGGCCCTGGGAGGGAGCTGGGTCTAACACTTGATGGTAAAGAGGTGGTGTATATTTCCTAAAGGCAACAATAGACAGACTCATAGCCAGGGTGCAGGATAACATGGAGAGGAGAAGGAAATACCTTATCTGATAGTGCATATAAGCATGACTGATCTGCTCAATTGAGTACATTAACATGGACAAAACACCAAGGGAAGGGGCTGACAGCCTCACGTCATCAAATGGATGTTCTAAATTGTTGAACATGGGGAAGGGGGAGATACAAATAGGCAGGGTGGGAATGATTTTTATAAACTGTTATGCAGCAATGTAAGATGTCTGAGTAACAAAATAGCTGACCTTCAAACACTGATTGCAGAGGTAATATAGATCTGGAGGCTGCCACAGAGACATGGGCAAAGCCAGAACCATAAGAGGAACATGTCAATACTGGAGTATGCATTGTTTAGGAAAGATGAGTTATGAGAGGTGGTAGCTGTCTATGTAAGGTATTGAAGGCATAGAATTTAACATTTTGGATGGTTCTGAAGTTTACAAACTATGGGTACTGATAGGTGAAAGGAAGCAGACACCAATCTAGTGCGGGTGGTTTATAGGCCACCAAGCCAGGACCAGGGGGAGGACAAGAAAGAAGGGACATTCTAAAGAAGGCATCTTTTTCAGGTAAAGTAGTGATGATAGAGGACCACAACAAGCCAGACATGGACTGAAAAGTCACAGTTATTGCAAATGCAAGAAACAAACCAACTCTTGTTAGAGGTATGCCAGGAAGCATTCCTTGTGCAATTGGTCCAGGACCCACAAGGAGAGAGCACAATTGGACTTGGTGGCCATGAATAGTGAGCAGGTCCAAACACATTGGTCCTGGAACCATTGGGAAAAGTGACCAGAAGACAGTGTGACTGGGGGTCCAGGTGGAAGCTAACAAAAGGAACAGAACAGTAAGGATGTGAAACTTCAGAAACACAGACATTAAAGGATATGAAGGCTACTGGGAAATAATGGGGATAGAAAGAGTAGAGGAAATATGGAAGCATTCAAGGTAGGCATATTAAAGGCTGTGGAATACTGTATCTGGAAAGCTAGCAAGGTGGGGGAAGCAAAAGACCCCACGTGGTTCACATGGGATGTGAATGAAGTAGTGAGGTCAAAAAGGAGGGCATTCAAGAAACACAAGGAAGTCAGAAGGTGAAAAGTAGGAGGATTATCTAAAGGTAACCAAGGAGGCCAGTAAGGAGATGAGAAATGCTGTGACGAGACCCAGCTCAGAATAGCAAGAGGAGCAAAGATGGGGACAAAGCATTGTTTCAGTAGATGCAGAAGAAATGCATAGTCAGGGAGAGTATTGTGAAGTTAGAAAAAGGGGGAAGGAAGGGAGGAAGGTAATGGGGCAAAGCAGACTTACTGAAACAATATTTGTTCAGTATTTGCAAGGAAGGAGGAGGAGGAATCTTTTTTTTAGAATGTGGGGAAGGGGTTAACTGAACTGAGGAAGACAGCTCTAATGATCCAGGAAGAATCAAAGAAGAAAAAGTACTGGGGGGTTAAAAAGGTTAATGGCAGACAAACTGAATGAGCCAGAAGAGTTAAACCTTAGGATAGTTATGGTAGCTGCTGAGGAAATATCAGCTCCACTTAGAGATATTTTCTTTTTTTTGTTTTAATTACACATTTATTGAACTTCTCATCAATCAGTACAGTACAAATAGCAATGTAAATATTTCTTGCCAGGGTAAAGCCCCTTAGAGATACAACTGTAACCATTTCATAACACCATAGCACTGTGATTAAATATGTAAATCAACAGTATGTAGGAGTGTTTATGTCACACAACAATTGTTCACAATTCACTGGAGTGTTGTAGTAGTAGGTGTTCTTCTGATGTTCAGGGTGCTGTACTAATAATTAACATTCTAAATGTAAACAGGCTAATCAATCATATTAATGTGGAGGGTAGGGTGAAGTTAGACTTGATAGTTAAATTCCAGGCAGCTAATTACCTATAACTGAATACCTTTGTCAGGTATCTGGCAGCATGGTGATTATAGATAACTTCCCCATTCTTCCAGTGTTGATTCAGTTTGTTCAAAACATTACATTTAACCTGCTCATAGCATGCCAGCTTATTCAATTCTAGGAGCTGCTGTCTGGTTTGAGGGGTTCAAGTTGATACCAGTGCTGCAGTATTACTCTTTTGGGCTTTAATAAGTCCACTTGTCAATCATCATGGGGGGTCTAGAGAACCAGAGGGTGTGGCAGGGTCAACTGCCAGGAGTAACCATGCTACAATAAGATTTACAGGTTGTTTCAGTACTGACCTGCAGAGTTTCTGTACCTCTGACCAGTATACCGCTAGTCTGCTACACATCCAACATAGATGCATTATGGAGCCTGTGTCCCGAGCATATCTTCAGCATTGGTCAGATGCTATGGAGGCTCGATACATGTAGCTTTTGTGATATTCTATGCCATCTGTGTAATATTTTAAATTGTGTAAATCTATTCTCGGTATCTTTTACTTCTCTCTGAGGCACTTTCCAACACTTTCACCAGTGACCATAGAATAGCTGTATGCCCAGTTGCTCTTGCCATTTCTGTTGAGTTAACAGTGTGGGATCTGGGAGCTGAGCTACTAGATATTTGTAAAGCTGAGTGCTGGATGGACCCCTTTGAGCCACCACTTGGTGCCTCCATGCTCATGGCTGCAGCTGAGGTTAAGAATCTGGTTGGCATTCTGGATGAGCGGCTAACATTCAAGACTCAGGTGTCGGTAAAAGTTCAGAATGCCTTTTACTATACTAGAATATCACTCAGATTCGAACCCTTATCCCTCTCATAACCTGCCTCATTGGTGCATGCATTTGTGATCTTGAGACTCAACTACTGCATTGCTATTTACCTCAGGGTCAGCTAACGGTATGTTATAGCACCTGCAGCTGGTGAAAACACAGCTGCTAGGATGTTAAGTGGCCTTTCTAGACTGAGCCACATTTCCCCAGCACTGTGTGAACTGCACTGGCTGTAGGTGATGTGGTGCATCTCCTATAAAATTGGTTTACTAACTGATAAGGCCCTCCGTGGAATGGGCCTGGGCTATCTGAATGACCTCCTGCATCCCTACAGGCTTATGTTTCCCCTTTCTACCACAGAGGAGGGCCTCATTGTGGTCCCCAGGTTAAGACTGAAAACTCTGGGGACTGAGCTTTTGAAGTGGCAGGCCCCATGTTATGGAATTACCTTCCAAGAGTTGGAAGGGAAGCCCCCTCACTAGAGAGCTTTAAAGGGGCCTAAAAATGTTTTCATTTTCTCAGGCCTTTTTGGCCTAATTTTTTACCTATATAAATATATGACCCTCCAGCTGTGTGCAATATGATTCATTAATTTATGGTCTGTTTTATTTGGGGTTGTTTTATAATTTTATTTTGTATTTTTTTATATGTGGCAATATTTTTTGATAGTTGTTGTTTTTGTGTGAATTCTCTACTCTGTACTGGCACCCTGGGCCTCTGGGAAATGGCACTGTAAATAAATAAAATCTACTACTACCACAATCACTTAAGAGAGTATCCAGTGAGTTATAGTACTCAGTCTTATATACCTGGCCTAGGCCAAATTGCAACACATGACAAAGCTGCAGGTAACACAAGAGTTGATTATTAGGTTAGTTAGAAGTTCAGCTTGCAGCTGTGCAAACTGTTGTATGATTTTCATGTGCTAGTCAATACGGTCTGTTAGGCATCTCACTCCTTAACTGTCCCACAGACCCCAGTGCAGAGACTTGAAGTCTATATGCAGCCTCTCAATGTGCCGTAGTGGAAAAATGTGGAGAAAACCAAGGGACCATTCCGTGAACTTTGTGTCTAAATCTGCACTTTTTGGAGTGCTGAATGGTAGGATAAGAGCTTAGACTGGTCGGCTGAGGTTTGAAGGAAATGATACCATGAGTAATGCCTCCAAGGATATTATCTTCACAAAATGTTCATTTAGGATGTAGGTGTGGGGGTATCTTATGAGAGGCCTGTCCTGACAGAAACAACACATGTGCTTTGTATTTCAGATCCAAATGTTGGAAGTTGAGTCATCCTCACAGTATGTTTTGCTGCAATTTCTGAAGACTTAGCCTTTCCAGACCTGTTTCTCAGAAAAAAGTTGCCATCTGCCTTTGCAACTGAGACAGTAAACATTGCAGTATAATCACTGGCACATTGCCCAGATGATTTTGGGTGCTGCCATCATTTTATTGATATGTGTTCCTACCCAATGTGATAGGTGTAGGTGTAGGTGCTTCCATCTCCCCAGATCAGACTTTAGGTTTTTAATGAGGGGAGACATATTTAGGTGCACTGAGTAGTCTATGTCCCAGGTGAAATCTACCCTCTGGTATTTTAAACAATCCTTTACCTAAGAGTGTCCCCACATATATTGTGGGTATTAAGTTATGGCACTATGCAAGGAGAGACTCACTGATTTGGAGACATTCATCTTAAATCTTGAAAGAGCTTCAAACTCTTGAGTAAGATCTATCAGCACTGGAATAGAAGTCTAGCTGAGTTAGCATGAACAGTATATCATCTGCATATACCTGGATTGCATGCTCCTCCCCATTCTGAATACCATGTATGTTGGGGTTCTGTCTGATACATTGTAATAGAATTCCATTGCCAAATTGAATGGCAGTGGTGAAAGTGGACACCCTTGACTGGCTCCCTGTACAGTGCAAAGTCCTCCCATGCCATACCATTCATAAGGACATCTACTTGACCTCCTTTGTGTAGAGTTTGGCCTGCTTCAGTGATGATATCCCCAAACCCAAAGTGGTGCAGTATGTGGAAAACATAATACTATTTGACCCTGTCAAACACCTTTTCTGTAGCAAACACCACCAGGGCAGTGGGTGTGTTTGTGGTCTTGGAGTACCATAGAAGGTTTAATAGTCATATGGTGTTATGCATGCCTCTTCTTCTCGGGGTAAAACCCACCTGCTCTTTTAAGATTAATGTGGGTAATATTGTATACAGCCTAGTCATCAGAGTTTAGTGTAGATTTTGCAATCAGCTGTTACTAATGAAATCAGCTGGTAGCTGCTGCATACAGAAGGATCCTTTCCTGGTTTGGTCAAGAGAATGATGTGTACAGAGAGGACTGATTGTGGGATTACTTATGTCTGACCTGCTTCCACAAAGATAGATTTAAGTAAACCCCAATCTCTTTTTGAAGGCTGCATAAAATTAATCTGAAAGCCATCCATTTCTGTGTTTTTTGTTTTGAGCATAGAGCAAATTGCTGCAAATTTCCTCCTCCTTTTGGGGTACATCCAGGAGTTGCTTTGCTCCTGTGTGTGAGGTGGGGAGGTTATGATGATTTAGAGGAGGTTTGGATATTTTCTGGTTCTGCCATACTTCAAATGAAGAGCACTCCTAAAAGAAGTTAAGTAAAAGCCTTATTAATATCCTCCTGTCATTACATGTCAAGCAGCCAGGTCTGTGTACGGCTGATCCTTGTTCTCTTGCCTCTTTTTAGCTGATATGTGAGCAGGTGTCTCCCTGGGCTACCAGAAAGTTTGTCTGGTCCTGTACATGAATTTTCTGCTTTCTGATTCAGGTGGACATTGACTTTTTATCTAGGCCCCTAACTCTGAGAGGTGAACCTGCTTGGTTTGCATGGTCTGCCCAGTAGGCAGTTTCCAGTGTTTTGAGTTTGTCTTGGAGGGTTTCAATCTCCTTGCTGCAGATTTTCTTTTAGAAAATGTCACATATAATAAGCCTTTCTGTCTTTAAGCCCTTTAGGCTTTGCATCTGGTTATCTCTGAGGCTTCTCCAGTTGCTTTGTTTTTTGGAAGTGATGTATGTCCTTTACTGAGCCTCAAAGGGTACAACTTTAAGTAGGGTTATAGTAAGTTTCCAGTTTGTCTTATTAGTCTTGTATGTTCCAGGTGGCATCCACATAACACATTCTGGGGTGTGATCTGAGATGAGGATTTGCCCTATCTCTGAGTCTAAAATGGCCACAGTCATATTTTGTGGTATCAGCCAGAAATCTATTCTGGTATGGACCTGATGTGGGTGTGAGAGGTATGTGTATTCCCTTCCCTGAGGGTGTACCATTCTCCAGATATCAATTTGTCCTATTTCTGTGACCAGAGATTGCAGTGCAGTAGATGCTTTCATCTTTATGTCTAATGGGGGTTTGCTCCTGTCCAACAAACCATCAGTTATGGTGTTCATGCCTCCTTGTATTTTGAGATGGCCTTATGCCACCTCATTGAGATGATGAGGCAGAGAATGGAAAAAAGTCTGAGTATGAAGAGATTGGTGCACATACTGTATGTTGCAGTGTGTAATTGATTATCCAACTAGCTGTCTTTTAGAATTATAAATCTACCCTCCTGGTCCTTGATCACTTTGTCTTGCTTAAAGTCCAACCCCTAATGTATCAGTAAAAAGCTACTGCATGAGTTTAAGATGAGAAGGGGCTGCTGTGGACCTGTGCATCCAAGCCCATTTCAAGCATATCTTTCTCTTTAAGCACCATGTGGGTTTCCTGGAGAAAGGCAACATCAGTACTCATGTTTTAAAGGTGAGCTGATATTTACCTCCTGTTAATTGAGGAGTGAATGCCTTTAGAAATGTTCCTTGAGACAAATTTTACAGGGTGCACAGCCATGAGTGCAATTGTGTGTAGCACCTCATCTTACACTGTATGTGTGAACAGCATTGGGTGTGCGTGCCCAAGTACCTTCCCACTGCCATAAGGTATGTTTGTGCATTCTGCCTGTGAGATGTGTAATAACGTACTATACCTGCTACTTCTCCACCCTGTCTCATGCTGTGAAATAACACACTAAACAACACATCCTGAGTGTACAAACATAAATCAAATGCTGCTATAGCAACACTGCATAGAAAAGCTAAGAGAACAATTCTATTAATAATATTGGTTGTATTAGTTTAGCCCATCTGATGCTAACTGCAAGTCAGACTCGAGTAGGCAGTCTATCTGCACATTTTTTCAAGTAAAAGAAAGAACTGCAGACATTTTTATCTTACCACATCTTTCACTTCTTAACCACTTTTCCAGTGTTAGCAAAAAACAATTGTTTGCTCTTAAGTCCATTGAAGCAGCTGTCCATTACTGTAGATGGCTCAGTTGCCTATTCCACAGTTCTTCAATTCATAGCTTGCTTTGTTGTTCTGCACTGGCTCAATTAACATTTTATTGAGCATCAATTTTATCCTGGATTGCTTTATTTATTTATTTAGTTTTGTTAACCGGTAGGTGCACTAGCCATAAAATGACTATTTTCAGGCACGACCCGGAGAGTACAACAAAGGAGAACAGTTGAACAACAGCAACATGGGTACAATAATACAAATAGAGGAACAGTACAACAGTGCTACAAAATACAATGGGTAGAAACAATAAAAAATAATGGCAAGCATTATACAGATAATGGCAGTAAGATATATAAGTGCAGAAACCATGGACCCGACCTGTGGAGTGAAAGGGTTAATAAGATAGTAAGATTATATAGAGAGAAATGTGAGGAATGTTCAATCATAACAAGAAAGACTGACAGAAGGAAGGTCAGGGGTGGTAATTGGCAAAACAACAGTGGATGGTCAGTAACAAGGTTCAAGAAGGAAGAGAGCTATTAGTCAAGAAGTTATTTACAAAGAGAAAGGAAAAATATGGGGAAGGGAAGAAGAGACAGTCTTGGAGCTGGATTAGAGCAGGGGTGACATTACTGGTAAGTCTCAGGAGCTTCAGGTTGGGTCAAAGCATTTGCAATCATCAGCTAAGGATAGATAAGCAAGGTGCATGTGAATGTGCATTGAGCATCCATTTTATCCTGGATTGCTTTAGCAAGGTGCATGTGAATGTGCATGCATGAACACAAGTATGATGTAACAGTTGAGGTTTTGATGGCTTGACTCCGCCTTCTACTGAGCTACTTTGCTCTTCCATGTTGTTTTTTTTAAATACTCAACTGGTTGTTATGGCAATCAAGCAATAAAGCATGTAAATAACTTTTTTGCTTAAGTACATTCTATTGTTCTAGTATATTTTATCTTTTTTTTACAGCAATAAACATCACATACCCCATTTCATGTGTACCTCACTAAATGTATACACATCCATGAAATGTATAAATTTGACTTGAGAGTAATCTTAACTTTTAAAAAAAATCTGGATGTTACCATTGTCTATAATTCCTATTGACAGTAACATCAAGGCTTTAAGTGTTGCCCTATATTGCTAAAACAAGCTTTTTGCTTTCAATCCTTTATGTAAGAGTTTTTTTTGAGATAAAATACACTAAAGTTGTTTACATTCTTTGCTGCTTGGATGGATGCACTTTAAAAGACAACTACTGCCGCAGCTAATGTAGTGACCACTACAGAGATAGAGGCATCAGTACCCAGCCCCCCCCCAGGTACAATCTTCATTGTAATATATTCATACTTGAATGCTCATAAAATATAAAATGACTACCATAGCAGGCAACATTTTCTAACATCCCAGTACTCGCTCACTGAGCTCATGCTGCTAACAATGCGATAAGATAATGTGCTACTGCCCCTTCCTGTATTGTTATGTATGAAGATTTAATAATCTCATATCTCCCATGCCTGTTTGTTTTCAGATTTTGCCTAAATGCCATGAGCATAGCATTTAGGCAAAGTCTGTGAAAATTGAACAGGCATGAGATACAGACACTATTAAATCTCCATACATAACGGTTACAATACAGGAAGGACAGTGGCATGCCATTATATCAGGTTGTTAGTAGCGATTCTTGATGGTGAATACCAGGATGTTAAAAAATGCTGCCTGCTATAGAAGCCATCTTACATTTCATGAATATTCAGCTATGAATATATTTCAATGAAGATTCTGCCTGCAAGGAGGATCGAGGTAATGAAGCCCTGATCTGTGCAGTGGTTACTGCATTAGGTGTGGTGGTAGTTCTCCTTTAAAGTTTTAAAAGGGAAGCCAGGGAAGTCAGGGTAGAACAACACAGAGAGGTACAGATTGAAGAACTGTGGAATTGACAATTAAGCCATGTACAATATTGGACAGCTGCTTTGTTGGGCTAATGAGAAAACAATTGTTTTTTTTCCTAACATTGTGCACAAATAATTAAGACATCAAAGAAGATGTGGTGAGAGCAAAACATCTACAATTCTTTCTTCTTGAAAAAGTGTCCAGATAGAATTCCTACATGAATCTGACAAGCAGTTAAAGTCAAGTGGTGTAAAACTAGTGAATTACCCTGCTATTATTGCACCTTAGTAAACCTAGAAGCTATTTTGAAGCTTACCTGCATAGAATCTAAATGTGGAGGAATTGTTGGAGCAAAATATTGGTTGTATGAAAATTGTCACAAAAACGTTTTAACCTCTGAGAGCTAATGGTAGGCAGGGTGACATGCCCCTGAACCTCTTGCTCTCCATGGTTTGTAAAATGAAGCTTCATACCTGTAGGTATAGCATCCCAAGTCATATGTTAGAGAAGCTATAGTAGTTTCTGCCTGACTTGTTGTCTTATGTCGTTTGGCTGGGGGGAGGAGGTGAGGGGGAGAAGGCCTGTGGGGCATAACATGTGGTCCAAGAGGTTGCCTAGGGTTGGTGTGAAGGATCTAGGTTTCTGCAGTATGATTATGACTGTCACTGCAGCATACAAGGGTTCCCACAGAGCCTGTCTGCCATCAATACCTCTTACTAACCATAAGCATTTGGGGTTCTGAGAAGAATTTGGGACACCAATCACCACTGCCACCTCTGTAACTGTCCCACCAGCCTAGCTGTAAGGTAAGCTTCATACCTGTTCTGGACACAACCCTCTAGTGTCCTAGAGAGACAGACAACATGAGTCTCCTGCTGACCATTCTATCTCCTGGGCTCATTATTGCCCTGTGGGCAAAAGGGTCAAGTGACTACCACAAGATCTCCCCACTATTCCAGAGGTGCTAGTCAATGTAAAAAACAATGGTTGAACAGAGCTATTGGTGGTTGCTACTTGCATTTGTACTAAATAGGATACAGTGGTATACTGGGCTTTGTCCAGTTTCATATTTCTGAATTGATATCTTTCTTCCCCCAGCAAGCCAAGCCTCTCTTACCTTTCATTTTAACAAGTACCTATCTCTAATGAGGTTGCATTGCAGGTGCTCTGTGAAGGAAAGAGAAATTTCCCATGTAGAAGCCGTAGTGATATTATTTATGCACAAGTCTTTTGGGGGAATCAGCTAACTATGAGCTTCTATCAAGTTCTGCATATTACTAGGTAGAGTGTGAGTGGGCTACTCTGCTCCCAGTTGAGTCCCCTGGCACCCGAGTGAAGTTTCCATGAATTTTGGTATGACCAATTTAGTCAAGCTCCTATCAGTTCCTCAGTCTTCTTGGATTAGTTTCTCCTGCTGTAAGAATGCTGGGATTGGACAGAGGAGTAAGTTCATCAAAATGGCATATGGCGGCCGACCAGTGCAGTGATAATGTTACCACTTAAGATGCAGATGACCTGGAATTGGAAGTGATCTTGGGAGTGGGTGGTCTGGCTTTGGGAAGGAGGATCTAGCATCCCAAGGACTGCTGTCCTCCTCCTCTGGAGGGAGGGTGGGATGTCACTGACTTGGAACTTGACATTATGTAGGCTGGTGGTCCAACCACCAGGGCTGTATCTGGCTGGGAGGTGTGCGGGCATTGGGTGTGTATGCCTATTATGTCATTGCATATCACACCTCTCCAAGGAGAAATGGAGAAAATTCCCAGCCTGCAGGATACAGCCTCCTACTCATTGGCCCCACACCCACTTAATGGGCCCTCTAGCTACATCTGAATTAAACTCTGCCTGGGGGGTGGCTCCTGGAGGCTCCACCACAGGGGGTAAAACCATGGGGCATACTAGACTGGTCAGGTAAGTCCCAGAGACAACAGGGTGATGGGCCTGGAGGAGAAGCAGAAGGGGGCAGGCTGGGTGCAAAGGCGAATAGCATGCTAAATTAAAAAAGAGCATATGGGGGTCCATTAAGCTCGGTGCATTTTCTAGTGCAATAATGAGTGACTGGATGCATTTTGGGTTCAAGATGTGCAGCAGGTTCTTGCTTGTAGCTGAGGTTTGCCTCTGAATTTATGACATGCTATGAACCCCAATAAAACAGCAGCAGTATTCACTACTTCTAGGCACTAAAATAAGAGGTATGTGGAGAAGATGACAGATAGCACTGCCATGTTTTGAGCCCATCATGCCACAATGCCTGATCCATCATATATCCATAATAATTCATAAGTAAGTAATATTTAAATGAAGAAATCAATATACAGAAATATATGCATTCAATAATTACAATAAAACATAAAATAATTAGAAACAGAAGCACTGACATTTTGTGTTTAAAAAACAATAATTCATAAAAGAGTTCTTAAAAACAAAATCAGACTGAATCTTTTGAACTGTGTTTAGAAGCATATTCTAAAATCTGACTGCACAATATAGATAAGACCTTTACTCAAGAGATGTTTCAAAACACAATGGTCTAGTATTAAGGCTTTGACCCTTAAAAAGATCTAGTCTGATGAAATGTAAAGACAGTTTTGATACCAGTCATGAATGAAAATTACTCAGAATTTCTAAGATGTTTCTGAAAGTTTAAAACTGTGTTAACCTTCTCATGTCTAGGGAAAACCAGTTTAACTTACTAAAAAGTACACAATGATGCATTCTACATGGGCTTAGAACTGCAAAATGATAAATGGAATTATACAAAACCTGTATTCTTGAAAAAGAAAATTCAGATGGTGTACTATAAACAGGAAATCTATGGTCATGCAGATAAGAAAGAGACTGAGCTACTACTTTCTGAGAATGTAATGTTAAGACAATTTTTTAAGCAGTACAATGGACCCAAGCATACATGAATTGATTAAACTAATAAATTATGATTGCAATCAAAAAGCAGATTCTGGTCTAATGCAGAATCTAAATAACAAAAAGGTAAAAACACTTTCAATCATAGACCCCGTCCTGTCAAAAATTGGATGAGGGTATAGGACAGAGCAATTTCTGACAACTACCAACTTTATATACTTTGTTTTAGAACTGTTCTACAAAAGTGCATTATCCATCAAACAGTTCTGCCCTATGGAAACACAAAGTAATAATCAGTTTGCATAGCTGCATTAACACCAGACCAGGAGCTTCCCTTACTAAACAATACTGTAACATAATGCATAATAGACTAACTCAGAAACAAATTCACTAGACTCAAGATTAGTATTGCAAGAAAAATTGAAAACTTTCACATTATTTGCACATTTCGTGAAATATTTCGCAGGGCAAAACATGACATTTCACCCCTGGAGTGAGTGACATTTTGGCCCCAAACTGGCAAAATTTGCCACTCACTGGTGAAATTTAAAGTGGCCAAAGTTCTCCCATGTGTCTAGTGGTCCACCGGACACTCACTGGCTCAAATTATTCTCCCTGGTATCTAGTGGTTCCTCCAGCTGATCACCAGCCGTAACTGAATAAAGCCCCCAAGTTACCCTGGCCCTTCATGTCCTTTTAAAACAAAAAAAATGAAACCCAAACTCCCTGGTGTCTAGTGGCCCCTCCTCCATGGCTGCTCACTGGCCCAAATTATTCTTCCTGGTGTCTAGTGATCCCCTTCAGCTGATCACTGGCCATAATTCAATAAAGCCCCCCCAGTTAACCTGGCCCCCTGATTTCCTTTTATTAAAAAAAAAATAAAACCCACACTCTCTGGTGTCTAGTGGAGCCCACTCCCCAACTCTGTCATCATGAGCTAGCTACCCCCACCCCACAGTACTGTGATCAGGCCACTGCACAGCCTCCACTCACCTCCTCAGCGGTAGCCCAACTGAGCTCTTCAGTGAATGAGCCGCGGTGCTACAGCACTGTTCATTCATTGAAGTGCTCAGTTGGGCTGCCTACCTTGGAGGTGAGTGTAGGGCTATGCCTGTGGCCGATCAGGGTACTTGGGGGGTGGGATGGGTGTTAGCTCATGAAGACAGGGTGTGGGGTCTATGAGACACCAGGGAGAGAGGGTTTGATTTTTTTTTTAATAAAAGGAAATGAGGGGGCCAGGGTAACTGGGGAGGCTTTATTCGACCCAGCTGGTGATCAGCTGGGGGGGACCACTAGACACCAGGGAGAATAATTTGGGCCCATGAGTGGCCGGGGGGGGGTGGAGGGGACCACTAGACACCAGGGAATTTTTTACATAATGTGAATGGGATATGCAGGGTGTGAAACTGCAGTGAAATGTCGCCATTTCACGAAAAAGTTCATGCGGTGAAATTACCAATTTTGCAGCAATTTCACCTGCAAAATTTAATTTCTTAACATCTCTATTCAAGATCATGACAAAAAAAACAGAAAAGCAGAAAACAAAATGAGCTTCAATATCAAAATCTGCAGAACACCAGTCATAGGCTTTAGACAAATCGAAGAATAATGCACCTGCCATGTCCCCATTGTCCAAGGCCCCATGCAAAAATGAATTTATTTCCAGAACAGCAGTTAAAGCACAATGATTAGAACAAAAACAAATTTGTCTTTTTTATAATACCTTGGCATTGCGTGCAGTTCTGGAGACCCAGTCTTTGCAAAGACATAGACAGGATGGAAGCTGTCCAGAGGAGGGCAACTAAAATGGTGCAGGGTCTGCACAAGAAGACATATGAAGAGAGACTTAAGGAGCTTAATATGTATAGCCTCGAGGAAAGGAGGGAGAGGGGGGACATGATAGAAACTTTCAAATACCTCAAGGGAATCAACAAAGTCCAAGAGGGTAGCATCTTTCAAAAAAAGAGGTGTGCAAGAACAAGGTGGCACAATTTGAAGACGGGGGGCGGCTCAGAGGTAATTTAAGGAAGTATTTTTTCACAGAGAGGGTTGTGGATGCATGGAACGGCCTTCCGGAGGAGGTCGTGGAGTCAAAAACAGTGGTGGAATTCAAGCATGCATGGGGGTGGGGGTAGGAAGAAATAGGCTGCTGGTTAACTAGGATCTGCAGCTTATCCAGTAGGCAGGGAGATGGGCAGACTGGGAGGGCCGAGCAGTCCTTATCTGCTGTCAAATTCTATGTTTCTATGTTTATATGTAGAATGGTAATTCTTTGCTGTAGTTCAATCAACAGATTTAAAACTGGGCACTATGGCCACCTGCTTCCAAGGCACAGGCACGTCACCAAATTTAAGTGAAACATTAAAAAAACTCACAAGAGGGATAAGCCATTAAATCTAAAACAAAGGAAATGATCTCAAATCAATATTATCAGAACCTGTTTGTGAATAACGGTTCATATCCATCAGAGAATCCAAGGTTTCAGAGAGCGAGATCTTGCTGAAAGTGAAAGAAGTACTTAAACTACTTGACTAACTTATTTTCTCTTCTTGAATTTTTGAGCAAGTATAATTACTTTACTATAACTTAGTTATAATATATAATGGAGAAAGTTAGTCACCAGAATCAGTTGACAGCAATGGAATATTAGTAGCTTTTGATTTTTCCAACAATTTATTCAATGCTGCCCAACTTTGTTTCATATCATTAGTATATGACAACTCATTATTCAAAATAAATCTGCTTTAATTTTCTCATTAACTTTTACATTGGTTTCTCAACTTAAGTTGGTCCATTAAATTCACTGAATCATGGGTCTTTTAACGTCTTTGCCATTTTGTGTCTCTGTCTTGCATTAAACATATCAGACCATAGGTAATCCACTTTTGGTTGTAGTTTTAACCTTACTTTCTGCACAAAGTGCAAATCTATCACAAACTGAATTAAATTCTAACATAAATTCTGACATTGCATCTATATTCAGGCTATAATTCAAGATGAGCAATCAATAACAGCAATGGCTTTATGAAAATCACTCAAAGTCCATGCACAGACCAACTTTCAATGTGGACCAGTGGTAATTTAGATCTGTGTGCTCCCAATAACATGCTTTTTGCATTCGAATGCCTAATATGTTCACATGAAAAATTTTCATGTAAACTGTTTTGAATTCTAGGATCACCTCCCTTGACAAAGTTGGCAGGAGCCAACAAAACTTTTGGGGTTTCTATAAGGGTGGCTAAGCTACAGTATGAATAAAAGAACTGATTGAACCTCACATGAATGCCTTGTCATTTCACTAGTTTGATTCCTTCCACCTTTTGGAGTGAACTTGTTCTTTTGGTTATCTCAGCAGAACCAGCTCTCTGCAAAAACACCTGGGGTTTTCGTAGATGGGTCTCCTTTGTCCTGGAGCTGAAATTCAATGCCAAAAAGTGTAAGTTATGCCCTTATGAAACAAAAGGCTAACAAGGATGCTGGGGAGCATTGGGAAAGGGTTTGACAGTAGAAGGCAGGAGGTACTGTTAGCACTCTATAGATCACTGGTGAGGATACGACTACAGTACTTTGTCCAGTTCTGAAGTTCCCACTTAAAAAGGACAGGGACTGGCTTGAGAAGGTACAAAGTAGGATGAACAAGATTTTATTTATTTATTGAAATGTTTCACCAGGAAGGCATACTGAGCGACAAGTCACTCATCTCCCGGTGTTACCTGGGGGAAGGGGTACAATAGGAATGAGACATTAAACAATCAAGTTACGGGATCAACATTAACATACAGTTATAAGGCAGGTGTTACAAACAGTGTTACAACAGTGTTGAGCATAATAGGTAGAATGAGTGGACAATAATAAGTGCTGGGTTAATAAGTAAACAAGTGCTTACGTGAAAGAAAAGGGGGACTGGAGAGAGAGAGGGGTGAGGTGGGGAAGGGGGAAAAGTCGTGTCCCTGGAGACCCCTTCAGGATGCAAGGAACCCTTCAAGGGGACTGGGGGACCAGAAAGAAGGAGATAAGGCAGTGACCCAGAGAGACCCCTTCAGGATATGGGGAACCCTGCAAGGTGGCTATGGGGCTAAATAGAAAGGGGGATAAGGCTGTAGGGATTTAAAGAGGGAGGAGACAGTAGAAGGAGGTGTGACTTAATGCTAGCAGGGGGAATAGGACCTAACCCAAGAGAGAACCCTTCAGGATGCAGGATACCCTGCAAGGGGGTTTGTGAAGGTCAGTAGATAGGCAGTAAGAGATTGATAGGAGAGGGAGGGAGTGAAAATTGAACCCTTGTGGGGAAGAGAATTTGCACCTTTGGAGAGGATGGGTTCTAATCAATAGTCCATCAGAATGCATTGGACTGTGTTAGTAGTCATGAAAAGCCAAGATAGTGGCTAGATAGAATAGGGAGATATGCTTAGGCTCAGTTGGACCCCTTCAGGATGTTGAGAATCCTGCAAGGGGACTGCGATGGCCAGGAGAAAGGTAGATGGGGTAGGGGAAGAGGAGGAGAAATGCCTATGCACAGTAGAACCCCTTCAGGATGCTGAGAACCCTGCAAGAGGACTGCAAATGCTAGGGGGACAGGTAGATGGGGAGGGGGAAAAGAGAGGAGACAAGCCTAGATGCAGTAGGATCCCTTCAGGATGCTAAGTACCCTGCAAGAGGACTACAAGTCTAGGCAGATAGGAGGGATGGTGGGGAAAGGGAGTAGATGAGAGATACAAGTCCCTTAGGGGGTTAGGAGAGGGACCCATGGAGAGCATTTGGGGTCCCTTACATTCTCTGAGAGATCAAGGGAGGCCAGTAAGGGGAAACAATTTTTAGGAAAGGGAGGAGAGCTAGAAGTTTGGGGGGGTGGGTGTGCACTGGGTAAAATGAAGGTGACTGTAGAGGGGTAGGGTTTGTCCAGAACTTAGAGGAGGGAATTAAAGAGGGACACGTCAGGAGCAGCTAGGTGCTAGGTAATTATTGAGGGCAGAACTGATGGAGTAGGCAGAGTGTGAGTGCTGGACTTGAGGGGGGGAGGGAATTCTATATTTTTGGGAGGCAGTGAGAGTACCCGAATTGGCCAATTTGGGTGGATCTGCGGGGGGACTACCATGGTGTAGCAGTCAGTTGATCTAAGTGAATGGAATGATGGGGGGGGTTATAAAGGAGGAGGAAAGGTAAGAAGGGAGATCACTCAACCAGTGCTTGGAGGTGAATTTAGCACAGTGGGAGAGCCACCTATTTGTAAGAGAGGGGAAGGATAAGGCACGGTAAAGATCACAGTGGTGGGTGAGAGGGGGACATCCAGGGCAAAGCAGCAGAAGGAACTGAGGAGGGTGTCCAGTCTGGCCAGGGAGGTCTTAGGGGTGGCACCATAGACTATGTCACAGTAGTTGAAAATGGGCAGAATCATCTTCTGAACACGTTCCCGCCTAGTCGTAGGAGGGATGCAACTACAGTTCCTGAATATGGCACCAACCTTGGGGCATAGTTTTTTCTGGATAGCGTCAATATGTCCAGAGAAGTTTAGGTGTTGGTCTGACCAAACACCTAAGTACCTGAAGGAGGTGGTGTCCTCAAGTAAAGTCCCATCAAGGGTGTGGAAAGTGGGTAGGGAGGGAAGCCTACAGAGTCTCTGTCTTGTGCCAAAGGTCATAGAGACAGTCTTCTTGACATTGAGGGAAAGTTAATGGTTAGCAAACCACAGCTAAACCTTGTTGAAGTCTTGCTGTAAGCTGGTTGCAACCTCAGCAGGACAGGAACTAGATGCATACAGGACTGTATCATCGGCATATGTATGTATAGCGGAGGAGCAAGAGCAAGCAGAGGCAAGGTAATTTAAGAAGATGGAGAATAGGAGGGGCCATAATACAGAGCCCTGGGGGATGCCAGTGCTAATTGGGAGGGGAGGGGGGGAAGTGGCGTCCAAGATCTTAACTGATATGGTTCTGCCAATAATGTAGGCCTTGAACCAGTTTGTGGTGGAGGAGATAGGCCAGCTGTCGGGAGGAGACAAGGAGAAGGGAGTGAGAGACAGTGTCAAAGTCTTGGCCAGGTTGACAAAAATAGCAGAGGTAATTTGGCCATTGTCCATCCAGGTTAGGATGGAGTCTGTGAGTAGTAGAGAGGTGGTGGTTGATGTTTTGTCCCAAAACCAGACTGGAAAGGGGTGAAAAAGGAGGTGTCACATAGAAAAGATGTGAGTTGGGAGAGGACAATGTGTTCTTGAAGCTTGGCAAGGGTTGGGAGGAGAGAAATGTGGTGATATTTGCCAGGGAATGAGTGGTCACCCCCTTTGGGTAGAGGGAGCACCACTGCATGTTTCCATAAAGAGGCGACCGAGGCAGTAGATAATGAGAGATTTAAGATTACTGAGAGGGGGGTAAACAATGTCTGAAGCAGAAGGGAGAGGAGTCTTGGGTCAAAGCTGTCAGGGGAGGCACCTTTAGAGGGGTTGATGGTGAGGAGGACACTTAGGGCATAATTTTGGGTTACAATAGTGAAAGAGAAGGGAGGTGGGAGGGTGCTGGAGGGGCACACTGGTAGGGGTGGGGGGGATGGGTAGGAGGAGGGATTTAGTAGCTTAGTGGTGCAGGAAGTATAGTAGGAATTAAATTCGCAGCTATGGCTGGTGGATTGTCGCTAGTGAGCTATTTACTTAAGTACTAGGGGCATGGGTGAGATGAGGAGGGTAAATAAGGCATGGACCACCTTTCAGAACTTTAAAGGGAATTTATGTTGGTGATGAAAGCAGATTTGAAATATTCAGACTTAGCTAACCTTGTAGCCCTGGTGCAAGTGCTTGGAGCATGCAGTAGTTCACGAGGTCACTAGGATGCTGGGTAGCTTTATGATGCTGCCAGGATCTATCTCTAGCCCTGAGGCAGACAGAAGTTCAGGGGTTATCCAGGTAAGTGGTTACCTCTGATTCTGGTTTGTTTGAGTGGGGCAAAGGCGCCCAGTTTACAAGAAAGAGTTCTTTGAAGTAGGAAACAGCCTTATCAACCAAGGGAGAGATGTTAGGGGGACCAGTCAAAAGTGACAAGCTTACTCAGGAGAGGTTTAAGGTCAAGAGACCTGAAAGAGCATAGTTGTATGGTTTTATGTGGTGATTTAGTTCTATGGACTTTCCTAACTGTGAATATTTGGGTTATGGTCACTGAGAGCATCAGGGAGGATGCCAGAGGGGATGATGCAGTGGGGGTGGGAGGTAAGGGCCCAGTTGAGTAGGGAGTGGTGTTGTGTCTTGTGGTTTGGGTGGGTGGGTTTGGAGATCAATTGGGAGAGGTTTAGGGCTTCAATTTTGATTTTAGTTTTGGCAGTTTTAGTTGACAACCATTTTATATGGAAGTCACCTTGGATGATTAATTCCCCAGAATGAGCGAGGGAAGTGATGAAGGTTAGGAGGTCTAGCACGACTGAGGGATGGACATTTGGGCAACAGTATGTGCCAGCTATGAAGATTGGGAGAGTGAAGAGGAAGGTCACATGGATAGCCAGGGCATCATGAGTCTCAGGATTGGCAGATGAGTAGATGATGGAATATTGGATGGAGGCTAGGACATAAATGGCCACACCACCACCCCTGCCAGCACAGTCTTGCCTTATCAGTGAGTAGCCAGGAATGGAGACCGAGTGGTCAGGGATAGTGCCCTTAATCCAAGTTTCTGAGATGATTAGAATGTCTGGTTTTAGAGTACACACCATGGTCTGAATCAGGTGTATTTTTTGCAACAAGCCGTGGGTGTTTAGATGTAGGATCTTTAAGCCCTTTGGGAGGGCTGAGAGAAAAGAGCGATGGGAAGAAGTAGAGAAGGAAGTACCAGAGGAGCTAGAGGCAATAGGGCCTGGGTTGGGGTGGATATCCCCAGCAGAGAGCAATAGGAGAGTGAGTATAAGAAAGTGGAGCTTAGGGGATTTTAAAGGGGCTGGCGAGGAGCTTGGAAGTTTTGAGACGAAGGGAGTGGAAAAGTGAGGATGAAGAAGGTGGAGAACTTCAGTGAAAGAGGACACTGTTATCAAAGCCACATGAGGACTAGTGATAGGGTGAGACCATATTTCAAATGAGTGGCAGGGAATGATAGCATGGATGTGGGTAGGGGATTGTATTTAATAACTGATGGGGGTGGGAAAGTTATTAGGAATAGATGAGTAGTGAGCAAGTGGAGGTGGTAAAGAGAAGGATATGAGCACAACAAGGGGGAGAGAGGAGAATAGGGGATGCATTGTTCATAAAGGCAGAGAAAGTAGGAAACAATTGATTTAGGAACAGGAAGAATTTGTAAGCAGGGAGCACGGGGGGGCTGGTCAGATGGAGGGGTAGCTGTAGTTTAGGAAGGTATCTATATGAACAACAGTCAGAGATTGCTTTAGAAAAAGATTGTATCCCTGTAGTGATTGTACAGTATAACTTGCTAGTGGTAAAATGGACACTTAAAAAAATTAAATTTAAAAAAAGATGATTCAGTGCAGTAGGGGAGATCCTGTGAGGATTGGCTAAAGGCTGTAATATGTATCCACTCAAATCCTTAAGAAAAGAAGGGATATGACACAGAACTTCAAGTTCCTAAAAGCAATTAACAAGGTAGTCTGTGCAAATATATTTACCAGGAAAACAGAAGATAGGACAAGGGGTCACCAATAGTGGTTAATGGGGAGAAGGTTTGAAAAGGATGTGAAGAAGTATTATTTAGCAGAAAGAGTGGCTGAGAAATGGAATGATCTGCTGACAGAGGTGATAGGTGCCAAAACCATAAATGACTTGAAACAAAGCTGGGATAGAGTTAAGGCGATATTAGCTACTCAGAGGGAATTGGGAAGTAGAAATATGGATAACAAAAGGATAATAGTGTATGGGAAGATCCAATAGAGACAGTAGATCCTTGGTTATGATGAGGTGATGTGGGCAGACTGGATGGACTATCAGTCTTTTTCTGCTCTCATTGTCTGTGCTTCTATGTTCATATAATTTGGCTTAAAGAGCAGCTTTGCACTACAATATGTGCTTTCATAAATATAATGTTTCAGCTGTTATAATTTAATAGAGAATGCATACTTTTTTAATGTTCAATGTTCCCTTCCTAACTTTAAGGCAAATCTTGGTTGTCTGTCTAAGTCTATATAAAATCATTTGCCTCTCCCCTGTTAACCTCACAGTGACTTTGATTATGATATCATAGTGTTCATCATGACAACAGACTGTGATGCCACAAACAGCAATTGTGTGGTTTGCAGGGTGGAGTCAGATACATTTCAAAAGATTCAGTGAAAAAATTACTGCATTATACACACTATTTAGAAGACCAAAGGCAGGTAAAAGTAAAGTAAATAACTTTAACACAATAAAGTTCAAACACAATTGGTATAAATCTAGTGTTTCTAAGACTCTTTATATAGTAGAGAGTTGCTCTTCAACGGGATGAAAATACAACAAACGTAAGTCTTTTTTTTATCTGACAAAGATCAGGCAGTGAATGCTGCACACTAACAATGTGACTTTTATTTGGTTTCAGAGGAACCGTCTGATAAGTACATTTAATTAATGTTACTAGATGGAAACTATATACTTATAGAAAATGATCTCAGAGCAACCATCTGATAAACACATTTAATTAATGTTACTAGATGGAAATGATATACTTATAGAAAATGAGCCATGCCTTTGTGCTGACTAGCAGTAATCAGCAACTGACACAGACTATAAACCTTATAGTATGTTAGATCAAAATGCTGCTATTTTATTGGCTCACATGTGGTTCTTATTGTACTTAGTAAAGATCCAATATTGCAAACAGAATGCCCTTGCATGCCTCTCTGACACATATTTAATCAAGATAAAATTAAAATCAGATCTATTTTCATTGTAAAACATTCTGATGGGCTGTAATAGTTAATGACTGGTCTTGGCATCAAGCTCTTTCATTTTCACTTCAAGATCTTTAGCCTTCCAGCCCATTATTGACAACTAGTAAAGAACTGGAAAGGAAACTCTTTATTGTTTAAATAGTAGAGATGCAATTGTTCTAAGTAATGAAAAACATAAATCTTACTATAGAAAATAGCAGTACAGGAATAATGTTTCTGCCTGTTTCAAATATTAGTAGCAAAACCACACATTCACTCCTTTAGAGGTAATAGGTTAGAATCTATCCCTCCCTTTGACAAATTATGCTATGCTTATTTCTTTAAGCTCTTAAAACATGCCACAGAATGCAAAGGGGTGCAGAATAATCTAGTTCTGGCATGACTATTTAAACATCCCAATCACAGGCTGTTTTATAGCAAAAACATTACAATTTCATCTCCCAGGAGTACTTCTGGAGGACAGGTCATTGCCCAGTATGTATGAAGATACATAACCTGCAGGCCCAGCTGGTGGCAGCCTGGAATGAAATTGAAAGGCTCTGGCAACATTTGACTTGGAGCACTCCATCCCCCACCTCAAAGATCCACAGGAACAGGAGGCTGGAAAGTGGTGAAAAGAGGACATGAGAAACCAGCAAAGAAAAGCATGGACAACACAACTGGAGACACCCCAATTAGGACAACAAATCGCTTGAGCTACAAGCAGAGAGAATCAGACAGCTCCACTTAGGGGGGGATGCTAGTTCCATCAAGGGAGTGAAGAACTGCAGCAACCTCAGCAACCTCAACAACCAGCAGCAGACATCAGCAGGCCATTCAATGGACCAAGAAGATCCTGGTAGTCGGCGACTCCATGATCAGAGGAATGGAATCTAGGATGCACAAGTACTCACAGAAGAGGGTGACAGTCAGATGCCTTCCCAGTACCTCAGCAACAAGAGACTGTCAGTACATCAGGAGAATTGTAGACAGGGAGGAAGGAGACATGAGAGTGCTGGCACACATTCGAACAAACGATCTGGCTGACCAGATGGTGGAGGATGCAAAAACGGAGTGTCAAGAAGCTGGAAAATAGGCTTTCAACAACTGCAACAAAAGTAGCCTTCTCTGAAGTCTTGCCTGTATGGTGTAACGATGGTGGCATGAAAAGAATCAGACTGGAAGAAATAGACAAATTCAGCAACAGGTTGAAGAGCTGGTGCCAGACAAGAGGCTTCCATTTTATCAGATCCAGGGGGGAATTTCTTGGATAGATCACTCTTCAAACAGGATGGACTTTACCTCACACAAAAGAGAACAAGAGCACTGGACCAGAAAATGGAAGTATATTTGGCCCATTTAAACTAATCGGAGGGGAGGCTAAGGCATGGAAACAGGTAGTGTGCCTTGCCAAACACTTCCCCAACAGGAAAACTGAGAGCAAACATAAGTGCATCAATCACATTAGGGTATGTTGTCACTATGGAAACAATTTTACAGTGACTGACAGTACAATGACAACAGCGACAGGTCGCTGTAGTGTCGATGTGGGACCCTGGCACTGTTTCTGGGGGTCTTGTACTCCGTCCCTGAATCAACTCCAGCTCAGAGTTGATTATTTTAGTTGCAGGGGCTGCAGGGGGCAGAGTACCCTACCTGGGGGAATTCGGGGGGCATGTGACTGACTTAATACTGACCACAACTGCGGTTGACATAAAGGTGTCACTGTAACATCGGTCGACAATGAATTTGTCGACTGACTGTCATGGATCCTCACATTAGGACAAGCAAAGCATACAAACAAAAGGCCATCATCAGAAAAATGACCTAAGGGATCATCAGCAGGAAAAAGGAAACAAAATCATCCAACAAGAATCATGATGCTAGCTCATGGTGAGGCATCTGCTTCAATGCTAGGAATCTGGGCAACAAGATCAATGACCTCCAGACTCTAGTGGCAGACACAAAGGTTGATCTGGTAGCTATTACCAAGAACCGGGCCATGGACAACAATGAATGGGACATGGCCATACTAGGCTACACACTGTTTAGAAGGGACAGACAGGTTGGAAGAGGTGGGGGGTTGCCTCTGTGTGAGGGAGGACATTGAAGCAGTGGAGGATGAAAGAACCAAGGCTAGGGGTGGGGGCTTGAGTCCCAGGCCCAGGGAGTTTAGAGAAAATATGGAAAGTTATTTGTACCGTTTTGAGGCAATAAGACTCTGCATTTGGACTACAACAAAGAAAAATAGGTTTAAGAGACCACTGTGGTTCTCCTTCCAATAAGAGAGGCAATCAGGGTGATACAGAATGCATAGAAATAGTTCAGGCAACATAAAGAGGACAAGGAGTGGGAGAATTATACTCAGAAAAGTAAGGAGGCCAGGAAAATAGTGAGGAAGGCCAAGGCAGCAAAGAAGCTGCAGATTGCTCATGGAGTCAAATCAGGGGAGAAAACCTTATTCCACTATATTAGTGAAAAAAGGAAGAAAGGGGTTGGAATTGTAAGGTTAAAAGTGGGGGACGAGGCTCTCTAGGACAGTGGACAAAAAGCAGATGCTCTAAATGAATAATTATGTTCATTTTTTACAAGGGAGAATCAGGGCCCACTGCCAGAAAGTGGTATCAGAGCCGGGACCAGAGGGGTTCAGAGAATGTGTACCCAGGAGTTCACCACACACAGGATCAGGAAAGACCTTTCAGACATCAGACCCAATAAAGTCCCTGGCCCTGATGGTTTATACCCTAGAGTTCTTAGGGAGCTTGCAGAAGAGCTGGCAGCGCCTCTCGCACACTAATTCAACAGGTCACTGGAGTCAGGAGTAGTTCCAGGTGACTGGAGGGTGGCTGACATGGTGTCCACTGCACAAGAGTGAAGACAGGGAAGATATAGGTAACTACAGGCTAGTCAGCCTCACATCAGTAGTGGGTAAATGTGTGGAGGCCCTTATCAAGCAAGATCTAGTGGAATACCTCAAAGTAAATCACTTCCAGAACTACAAACAACACGGGTTTGTGACGAGCAGGTCATGTCAAATGAACTTTATTATGTTCTTTGACGAAGTGACCAAGAAGTTGGACAGGGGTCATGTGGTAGACTTGCTTTACTTTGACTTCAGTAAGGCATTTGACACAGTCCTGCGAGGCTCTCTTAAAAAGCTAGAAGACCTTGGGGTAGCAGAACAGATAGTAAAGTGGGTATGGAGTTGGCTGAAGAGACAGAAACAAGGGGTGGTAGTAAATGGGGTGAAATATAATGAGAGGCAGGTCACTAGTGGGGTGCCACAGGGGTCAGTCCTGAGGCCGATCCTCTTCAATGTATATATTAGTGACATCAGTGAGGGCTTGAATGGCAACATCGCCCTATTCGTGGATGACACGAAACTCAGCTGAAGAGTGAATAGTACAGAAGGAGTCAGGCAGCTGCAGGAGGACCTTAAGAAGTTGGAAAGGTGGTCACAAATATGGCAATTAAACTTCAATGCTAAGAAGTGTAAGGTAATGCACCTGGGTAGGGCCAACTACAAGGAAGAATACTGGCTAAATGGAGTCCAGCTGAGTTCCTCTACTGAGGAGCATGATCTGAGAGTCATCATTAGGGTCGACTTCAAGCAGTAAAGTCAGTGCAATAAGGGTTACAGCAGGGCTAGCTGGGTTTTAGGATGCATTGGCAGGGGGATAGACAGCAGGGACAGGAAGGTGATACTACTACTTTACTGGTCATTAGTGAAGCCTTATCTGGAGTACTGTGTACAATTCTGGAGGCCTCATCTAAGAAAGGACATTGATTGAATGGAAGTGGTCCAGAGAAAGGAAACAGAAATGATACATGACCTTCAGGAAATCGCCTATGAAGAGAGGTTTGGGGCTCTGAAATTGTACTCACTCAAGACTGGAGGAGAGGGGTTATAACTGAGACCTTCAAGTTCCTTAAAGGCATCAACAGGGAGCCAGAAACATAGCTTTTTACCAGGAGCATTAATTCCACTACAAGAGGGCACGAGTGGAAATTGAAGGATAGAGTGTTCAGGAGGTTCATCAGAAAGTATTACTTCTCAGAGAGAGTGGTGGAGCCTTGGAAATGATCACCTCCCAAGGTGTTAGCTGCAAAGTCAGTTTCAAGTTTTAAGCACAGGTGGGACAAGGATTGGGAACAAACACATGGCACTTTCAAGGGCTAGGCTGGTTGTCTAGGAGGACAGAGCACCGGTGCATAATATATCCCAGGGATACCTCACTTGGGCAGACTCAATGGACCAGAGGTCCGCTTCTGCTGTCATTTTCTATGTTTCGATGTTTATATATTTTCAGAGTCATTTA
The DNA here is from genome assembly GCA_016271365.2 of Neoceratodus forsteri. Classification (NCBI taxonomy): domain Eukaryota; kingdom Metazoa; phylum Chordata; order Ceratodontiformes; family Ceratodontidae; genus Neoceratodus; species Neoceratodus forsteri. The sequence goes on from CM028132.1 coordinate 633,607,244, forward strand.
AGGCTTATAATCACCTGAATGTACAAAAGTACTTCAATATTTTTTTAAATAAATAAATATTTTGTTTGTTACACTTTCTCCATAGAGAAAACTACATATATAAGTTACATAAACAATAAGGCATAAACAAGTGTGGGCTGTTATGAGATATTCTCGTGCCCTGTGTCATAGCGAGACATAAGGCTGTAGACTAAGTGATTTCAGCACCTGGAGCATCTTACTGCCATTGTTGGTTTTGGAAACGCATCCTAAAGAATGAAAAAAAGGCCAAAAGTTTTAAAATCTAAACAGTTTAAAATAAAATGATTTCATTATTGTAAAGTAGTCCTTCTGCAGTCGGGCTGACTATAGGTGTGCAATGATCAGAGCTCATTGAATTCTCTGGATTTGAAGATGTAGAACTGACTGCAGAACTTACATCCTGCTGTATGTATATCTAATGCTACAGAAGTCATGATATTTGGTGATTTCTATTTTTTTAAATGTATTGTTTTTACTGTGTATGTTTCTCTTTCTTTGGTTATTTATCTTGAATCCCCTCCTTCAGGCACTGCACATGATATCATCAATGCATTACATTATATTTTTGCCCATGGCTAGACTACTATACATTCTGCCAAATAAGTGAACAATTCATTCAACAAAGTACTCTATTCCAACCCTGCTACAGGAGACCAGAAAACAGGGTATAGAAATTAATACTAATGTGGGAGAACTAGGGTACTGGCTTTGATGGCCTGCTGCTAACTATTGAGAATACAAGGAGAAATCAGCACTCCCAGCATCTGTAAGTACATAAGATGAAGAGATTTCCTCCATAAAGAGATGTACTCCAAAATGATCAAATTTATTGGGGGAATACACCTCTGGTATGTCAAGGGCACATACAAAATAATACATTTCTTTGAGCCTGACCAAGCCTCTTCATCAGAAGGTAGAGCAGCAGACCAGCTGTACACAGGGCCAGACCTATTCCTTGCTTCCTACAGGGCTCTATGGGCTCTACATGAAGCAGTAGCCCTGACAGGCAGACACCACACCAGTAGCTTATTATATGTAGGACCCTGCAGGACCTACCCAAAACAGCAGCAACACTGTGCATGTGACGAGATTAGATCTTTAACTTGCTTCTTAATGTTTCTTGTAGTCCCCATGAGAAGCAGTAGATTCATCATGCAGGGCACTGGACCTATTGATTACTTCATACAGGGCCTTGAGCCCTCTATGCGAAGGAACAGGCTGGACAAAAATACAAATGCCTTTCACAATCAGGGTCCTGTGGTCACTACTTGAAAGTTGCTACAGTACTTAGGTAGATATAAACAGGATGGTAAGTCGCCCTTACATAAAATCATTCTTAAAATGAGATTCTTAAAAAATGTTAAAGTTACGGAAAATAGGAACAAGCATTTGTCAATGCTGAATGTTGTTTCTCTGGCATTCCTAGTGCAGAAGTTAGAGATGCATAATGGGAATGGCAGTGAAGAATTGAACTGATGCCAACCCCACCCCCACCTTGCAGGGACTCACAGGCATTGAGGTGTGCCTTTGGGTCATCAGCTATAACGCTTATGCCATTTTACCTCACCCTACCCTGTAGACAGACAAGTGTTGTGGTGTGCTTTGGGGTCTTTGGGCCTTATACTTACCACATTCCATAAGTAAGTACATTGAGATGGGTGCAGTATAGGTTAATGGGGTGACGTTAGGGCCTATCACTGCAAGGCAAATCTCAATGCCTGTCAGTGGCTGCAGGGTGGGAGGTGAGGTGGAATGGCATGAGCATTACAACCAATCATCCCAAGTCACACCCTGATTCCTGTCAGTCTCTATAGGGTGGGATGTTACAGTTGGAAACCCTAGCACCATAGACAATTGTTGGTATTTTCATTCCAAATTTTCAACATGGGCTTTTTGTGACCCTACCTCATGAAGAGCGGCACTATCAGTTTGTTAGCCAAAGGGTGGTTTTGCATAGTGACTATGCCATATGGTGATACAGGCATGAAAACACATTTTGGGCAGGATGTGAAAAATGACAACTCTATTGTTCATGAGGAGGTGTAAAAAAAAATGGCAAAGCTGACAATCTGGAGAGAAAATATGAAAAACTGGTGAAGTCATGAGCAGGCATAGAAACTGCGCAACACACGTCCATAACCAAATTATTTTTGGGATTTGTTTTAACCACATTTTCAACATAGGCATTTTGGGACCTCCCCTCATGAACAGTGGCACTGTGATTTTGTTAATCTGTCCCAAAAGTTAATTTCCCACAGCGACCATGCCATTGTGTGCCAGAGGTGTGAAAACACATTTTGGCAGGATGTGGAAAATGACAGCTGTACTGTTCATAATGAGATGTGAAAAAATGCCAGTGTTGAAAATCTGGCATGAAAATATTGGAAATTTGTGAAGTTACAAGGGTGCATGGAAACTGCGCGCAACGCACGTTTGTAACACAGTCATTTTATAGAGTTTTATTGCCAAATTTTCAACATAGGCATTTTAGGACCTCTGCTCATGAATAGTGCCACCGTCATTTTCTCAAACTGTCCTGAAAACTGATTTTGCACAGCAACCACGCTATTCTGCACTGGTCGTGCGAAAACACATTTCAGCCAGGATATGTAAAATGATAGCTGTACTGTTTATAAGGAGGTGTGGAAAAATGTCAATTTTGAAAATCTGGAGTGAAAATATTACAGATTCACAAAGTTACAAGCATGCGTGGAAACTGTACAACACACACTCTTAAAACAGCCATTTTTTGGATTTTTCACCAAACTTGCAACATAGGCTTTTGAGAGCCCCCATGAACAGTGCCACTGTTGTTTCATTAATCAATCTTGAAAGGTGATTCTGCACAGTAACTGCAAAATCACCTTTTGGGACAGAATAACACCATGACAGTGACTGAATTCAAGGAGGAGGGATCCCAATAACCCATGCTGAAAATTTGGTGCCAAAATTCCCAAAATGCCCGAGATATGCACCAAAGTTGAAAACCCCTATTTATGCCATTATACAGTTTACCGGCATTTTTCAGTTCACGGTCGGCTTTGAAGAGTGCAGATGTGTGTTCCCGTCCACCAAGATCGTTGCACCATGCACTGGAGGTAAGTATGGGGTGGGGGGTGGGGAGGCAGGGTGAGCAGAGGTGGGCGTGGGTTGAGGAGGGCCACCGAGTCGACTAAGGACCGTTTCTGCTTTTCAGGTATAAAAACCCAAAAACATTGCAGGATGTTTTTTCTTTTACAGGGCATTTGGCACGCTGGGGTGGGCTCCCAGTGTGCCACCTGAGTGTTTTTTTTGGGGGTCTAGGCGATGGGGATTGGGCATCCCGTCAGCACACAACAAATGGGGTGGGGACATTATGCCAACAGGAAGTGGGCTCCCCCATCAAAAGTTAAACTGGTAAGGGGGGGAAATGATGCCAAGAGGGATTGGACACCCCTCGGCACACACTTCAAACTGGGGGGTTGCATTATGCTGACGGGGAGTGGACTACCCCGACAGCAAATTAAGTGGATCTGGGCACTCTGTGGTGGCATACTGCCATGTTTTTTGTAAACTGGTTCACCAGGAAAGGCATGCTGCGTAAGAAGCTTGGCTTTCATTGAAACAGACCTTTTCTTTGATCTGGTGGCCAGTTTACATGTTGCTGGTGCCAGCACCTGCAGCTGCCATGTCGGGGAATGAGGGACACACCTACAGATGCGTGCTCTGCATTTGCCCACAGTGACCGCGCCTCTAAGTCTACTACTAATGCAACATGTTGGCTGGCACGCAAGTGCAAGCCAACATAAACACAGTGAATAGAAAACTACTGTATGTCCCACCACATCCGCAGTTCATGTTTTCTGGGACTTAGCATTTTTTTTTTGGTTTTTTTCAGTCACCCAACACTTTTTATCTAACAGTTCTTTTTTCCCTTTTTGAGCATCAAACTACTTACCTTCCTCCCCCTCAGCATGCAGTTTTGGGATTTGAATTTGACCCTAAAATGCATTTTTGAAAACACCAGTTTTAACACTTTAAAAAATCCCAAGTCCTGTACATAAGCAGTGCACCTTTGTTGGTAGTGAATGTCAGCAGATCAGATCAGAAGACAGAGAACAACCACGTCAAGAGAAGAATGTGCTGGTAACTCACCATGGGATCAGTATTCAAGCATATACAGGAAAGGATTTGGGTGGGAGAAAGGTTCATATGGGAAAGAGGGTGGGTGAGTGTGGGGAAGGGTAATCTAAAGAAAAAATTGTGCTAGGTGTGCAAGTGGATTGGGGCAGCAATTGCATTGTAGGTGTGAGTGTTGGAAAGAGATTGTTTTTTAATTAAGTGCCTGAGTGGCCATGAGAGAAGGATGGCTTGGGTGGCAGAGATATGGTGCTTATTACAACTTGGGAGGGGGGACTAGTGAGTCAACAGGGTTGGGCATACAATATCTGCACAAATTGATAATTGAAAGTCGCATGCCTGTAGTTATGTGGGGGAAGAGCTCCTCCCCCACATCCTACTTAAACTAACAGGCTAACCGCCACTCTGCTTAGAGTGCACTTACTGTACTCTCTCCATGCTGCATGCTGGGACAGGCTTCTTCCTCTGCTCTGTACCCCCCCCCCGTACCCCTGCCTTCCACTGCTCTCTTCAGCCTCATTTGTTTTCCCCCTGCCGTCCCTTACCATTTGTTTCTTGCCTTTTCTTGTTTGTTTTCTCCTCGCCCCAGCTCTGCAGCTCTGCAGTTTGTACCGCCTTCAATTTGCTTGCTTCCACTCCCTGGACCGCCTCTACCCGGCATCCTGCACTCCTCCACCTTGCCTTTGACACTGACCTACACATTTGATAGCAACCTTGCATTCTGCAGCCATTCCATTCCACTGTTCCTGTGGGTGCAGCTCACTCCAAGCTGCTCTGGCAGCCACCCGCTCTCATTCCTGTGTGCCCACTTCTCTGGACTCACCATGGATTCCTGCAGACTGGTATGCTACACAGCTGCTTTAGTTTGCCTCCATTATTGCACCTTCTCTTCCTGGGACCTTCCTAGTGGCTGTCCGCCGCCACCACCTACTCGGCTTCCCCTTCCTCCTTTGCTGCATCATGACTACTAGGCTATACCTTCAGCAGCCACAGCCTGCTGCTGGAGCTTGTATGCATTCCTCCTCCACCTCCTGTATTGCGATCACGGACAAAGTTTAAAGTTCTCAGAGATCAAATATTAAAATCAGGGATATATCATATGACATGTAAAATCTACTCATGGAGTCTTTAATATTGTGGGGCTTGTGCAAAGCATTTTTTCAAGAAGAACTGGACTATATTATTAATGTCATAGATGATGCAAGCCTCATATCCTTACTTTAGTGACCAATATGTCACATTTAAGAGGGGCCTGGGGCATTTTTGAGGCACAATCTGTGATGTCCAGTCATTGGGGACCGTTGAAAGGTATGCCTGTCTGTCTCACCTCCTCTTCGGCTGCATTTCCTGGTTGCCGCCCTCACTTCAGCCTTTGCAATGACTGCCGCTTGCCTGCCTGGAACCTGCGCTGCTGCTACTTTTTGGGAACTTCCTTGCCTTGGCTACTTCTGCTCTCATGCAAACACATATTTGTGGATTAGCACCAAACAACTTTTATGTTAATGCTTACGTGCATCTTCAGCTTGTCTTCTGCTGGCAATGGGGCCTCCCTCAGCTTTCCTGGTCTCAGTACTTCATCATATTTATGCCCTTACCTCTGTCAGTAGCACTTCTCCTCCCCATACAACCTGTGGGGGTCTAGCATCTCACTCCCCTTCACTGACCTAAGTGGAGTCTGGCATATTCTGCTGTTAACGGGGGCCAGCCTGGTGGACGTCACTGACCTTGCAGATCTACGTGTGGGTTTGCAGTCTGCTTGCCTACTTGGGTCCTAGCTTGCTGCTCTCTACACATTCCTCAGCTGACCTATGTGTGGTCCAGCTGCCCATCTACCCCACGTCAGAAGCCTAGCTTGTCGCTTTGTCTAGGATATCTGCCATGCTCTAGTTGTGCCCTCTATCATGGCATTCACTGCCCTGCTCATCGGACCTCTGTTTGCTAGAAGCTTTCATTCCACATCACTTATTCGTCTCTCACTTCCATCAGGATTGGACACTGCCAGGACATCCTTCACTCTATTGTGGACTTGCCTATGTCTCAAGATATTTGCAATCCATTCCCTAAGATCCTTCTTGCCTTGCTGCTTCACTTCATTTCTAATTACTATGACTACCGTTTCTTGCCAGAACTCTTAGCTGAACTATTCTGCATCCTATCTCATGGCTTAGGCCTCAGACATCAACTTGCTGTAGTGCCCAGAGGATTACTAAATCTAGTTGAGTTGCCAGCTCTTCTTACTCAGTTCTACTGCATTCTGCTGCTGTCCTTTCTCATCAGCAACACATGTCTACAGACTTATACTGCACTCATAAGTTTGCCCTTGCCTCTGTGCCTACTTTTGACAATTATGGGCATAGCAATTTGAATATCATTGCTACTCTGTTACGCAGACCTATGTGCAGGTCCACTTATTCTTACTCCATTTACTGACCAATGTGCAGGTCCACGCTTGCTTTCTATAGCGTTGCTCATTGCTGCCACGATTTGTTACTTCATGCTTACTGCCATCCCCACGGCTACGCCTCAGGGATTCTGACGCACTCAATACCACATTCGCCCTTCCAGGGCGGCACCACTCAAAGCTCACTCCATTCTCAGCACTCTAGTGCTCTTTCAGCTGCTCACCTGATTAGCTACTATGCCTGTCTTGCCCAGCATCAGGGCCTGGAGGTTCAACTTCTCTGCCTTACACCTGCCTTGCCCATCATCGGGGCCTGGAGGTTCAAATATTTTACACCATATCTGCCCGCCCAGTTCACAACATGCAGTTTCTATTCCTTAACATATTTACTTCACAGGTCGATTGGAGGAATTGGAGCTATCCAACTTATTGTCCACTCCTAGCCTACTGTCTAAATACTGCTTCATCCACTCAGGACCAGGGGTTTATTTGCTCTTTCTTCAGCTTTACAACTTCCATCCAGCTATTCGCTTTCCTTCTGGAATTCTATGCTCCATGACTTGTAAATTGGAACTCGGACTGCAACTCCAAGATAGACTATGCATTCAACTGGATTCTAATGACCTTCTATCGATGTTTTGCCATGAGCACTTTGTCAGTGTCAGTGGCTCAGTAGGTAGCACACTCGCCTCTGAGGCCGGGAGATCAGTGGGCTGTGGGTTCAGCTCCCACATCTTGCACTTGGGTTAATATCCCAGTACTGACACTGTAGTGCAGCATGAGTGGGGTGCTGTACTTCTGAGGTGTCATCTTTCAGATGAGACTTTAAACCGAGGTCCCATTTGCCTGGATTGGTGGTTGTTCAGGTGGATGTTAAAGATCCCATGGCACTTATCGAAAAGAGTAGGGGAATTTCCCCAGTGTCCTGACCAAATTTCCCTCATTCACTAAAAAAAATACCACCAAAGGCTTAATCTGGTTCAAGGACAGTTGGCATTCATCTGTATCTCCCTCCTCCCGGTTCGTGCCTAAAAATAGGCAGGATTTGTCTAGTGCACTTACCTGGTCAACAAAAACTAAATAAAATAAAAAATAAAATAAAATTGACAGCTCAGACTGGGACATTGCTCAGGATATGCTGCTATCTTACAGTATCATATGCAATCTATTCTCTACTCCTTCGCTACTACTTCTGCATTGCATGCAGGTTCATCACTTGTTACTACTAGCACTGACCTATGTGCAGGTCTACTCTTGCTTATGCAATAATTGCTCATACCTACCATCCTCAGCTTAGCCTCTGGGATGACTGCTGCAGTCCCTGCCACTGCTCTACAACCTGTTTTGCCCCATGGGTCTGGAGGTGTCACCACATGGCACCTTGAATGAATTGCCCCATGGGACCCAGAGGTCTATCGAACTACTACTAATGTACCTGCTTCGCCTCAGGGTCTGGAGGTTCATCGAGACTATTTCACCTGCTTACAAGACCTGCTTCACCTGTCCGGACCTGGAGGTCTTTCAAACTCTCTATTTACTCATATCTCGAGTTCTGTTGCAAATCTACTTCTATCTGTTTCACCCGCTCAGGACTGGAGGTTCCAACTGCTGCACCCAGTCTCATAGCCTACATCTAGCTAGCTCCCTTACTTCACCAAGTTCTTATCCTTACATAATTTTCCATTGAATCCAGGACTACAAATCCTACTATTCTGGATCAGAGTCATTCCTTCAAGCTCAAGTTCTCCTTGGAAAGAAGTCCTCACCTGTTGGTTTGCTTAGACCAGTACAACTCGACCCTTTCAGATTGTTTATGCTGGCCTGTGGATTGAATGTACTTCAATCAGATTCTTGCCCTGCACATAGATATTTATTGGATTTGAATTGCTAAAGGATGTGCTGCCATCTCATGATGGACTCTCATTATCAGGGCTCTGACTCAGCTTCCTTGGTTTATTAGATTTAGGATTTATAATTTATTGGACTTGGATTAGCCGACAGCCTAATATGTTTAATTTAGAATTAACCTCCTTTAGTATGCCCAGAAAGATGGGCAGGTCAGTAGCCATGGGTCCTCAGAGGTTTCCTCCCAAGGGGGGGTTTTCTCTCTTGCCTGCTACTGACCACACTCTCCAGAGTTGGAGGAGATAATCATACTGATAATCATTATTTTTGGTGGGTCTCATTCTACTCGACTAAGCATCTTTCCTATGGTGAGATACTTAGAAAGGCCAAAACATCAAGTCAGAGCAAGTTACTCATCAGTTGAAGCATCTAAGCAATGCATATTTTATCCAGTTCACATGTACTATAATCACTGACTTGCTCATGTGTATGCTGAAGTATCTAAGTACTAATCATTCCATACAACTAATACCTCATAAGCCTTGTCCTACATTACTGGTCTGGCTTCAATCCAAGCACAACCTACATCATTCAGCTACAGCATGTAGCACAAGCACTGGAGCTATGAACACATACTGTAATAAAAGCAAAACCCCAAACTAGCATTGAGCATTCAGTTTCTGAAGACATGGGGAAGGTGGTCCAAAGTCTTCTGACACCAGGATTGTGCACCTGGTACCAGAACATGGATGGGCTGTAATGAATGGCAACAAATTAAAAAACAATAGCCTTTTTTTCATGTGTGATTGGCTTCCTGTTTTGTATATCACAACTGAAAAAAAATTGCTGTTATTTTTTTCTTTTTATTTTGTCAGGTTTATTTGTGCATGTGCCCACTCTGCTGACTAAAAAACAGATATATCTTTTTAATTTTGCCTTTGTTTTCACAAACTCTATGAAAGACCAACATCTAAACTAAAAGTTTCAGGTATAAATTTGGGTATTTTATTTTATTATCTGTGGAGAAAAAAAAGTTCTTAACCTTGGGCATTTTTATACAATGTTGGCACTCAATAAAGCCAAAACTACAGGGCAAACTGTTTCAGAAGTGTGTTTGCTCTTTGCCATAGGACTTAAAGTGTACATGACAATTTTAAAATCCATAGGTCATAAACGCCAGTATAGTTAGAGTTGAGTTGGATGTTTAATGTTTAACTCTAATTCTGCACCTTAATAACTTTGATGGTGTTAGAAAGAATTACTCAAAATGTGGCATGCATTGTCTCAGAAGCATGTTCTCAAGACATAAAAAGCTTCCTGATGGCTGCTTGTGTGGTTTCAGAAATACGGAATGTTGATGTTTAACAAATGTCAATGTTTTTTTTTCTCTACTTATTACACATTTTTTTGCTGTAACCTACAACCTAGATGGTGAGGATTTTTTTCCACGAAACTTTCAGAGTAGAAATGGTCTCTGCCAAGGTATTTCTATTCAAAGGTTTCATGAAAAACAATATTAGTCTGTTCCACAGTTATAAGGATTTAAGTTTTTCTGAGCATGCTCGGTAATGCTTTTTGATAACCCTCTGATACGACACAAAAATGTTGGTGTCACAAGCAGTTTTTACTTTCATACAACTTAAGTTCTCATGACACAAAAAGACACATTTTTGGATCATAATGACCACCATTTTATTTTTTCCAACAAGAAAACATGGAAAATACCTAAAACTTATATACAAAAAAACTGACTCTAGCTAAACAGGATCCATTTAGCTAGACTGTGGTGTTTCTTTTTAAAATTAGGCCTAGAAATATGTTTTTTGGGCAGCGCAAAATACTGGGTGCCCAGCTTAGCTAGAGGATGTTTTTCAAGTTGTGAGCTGAAAATTCCTGTCATACACAAAATGGTATGACAGAGGGATTTTTGGCACACACCTAAACTTGTGACATTCAGCCCTACCCTGCTGTTTGTTTTCTGTCCCACCCACTCCATCTCTCTGCTTAATAGCACCCTCCAACCCCATTCTGCCCAGCTCTATAGTTTTCTTTGTTCCTGGCCCCACTCCATCCCTCTGCAAAGTACCATACACAACCCTGTTCTGCCCTTCCCTGCCATTTGTTTTCTGTCCTGCCTGCTCCATCATTCTGCTCAGCAAGACTGTCCAACCCCGTTATGCCCCACCATGTGTTTTTGTCTCCCTTGTTATATCCATCTGCTCAATACCACAATCCAACCCTTCTATGCCCTACCCTGTCATTTTTCTTTGTTCCCACCCACTCCATCCCTTTACTCAGTACTACCCATCAATCCATTTCTGCCCTTCCCTGCCATTTGTTTTATGTTCACCCCATTCCATCCATCAGCTCCATACCACCCTCCAACCATGTTCTACCCTGATGTTTTCTTTGTTTCCACCAATTCCATCTCCAGGCTTCGGTACCACCTACCAACTTTGTTCTTCTATTTAATGTTGTTTGTTTTCTGTCCCATCAGCTCCAACCCACTGCTCAGTACCACCTCCAACCCCATTCTGCCCTGCCCTGATGTTTCTTCATTTCTACCCCTACTCCAACCCCTGCAAAGTACCACCTAGAAATCCAGTTCTGCCCTTCTTTTCCATTTGTTTTTGTTCTGCTCGCGCCATCCTCTGTTCAATACCACCCTCCAACCCATTTGTCCCTGCCTTTTTCATTGTTCCAAACTCACTCCATCTCTATGCTCAGTACCAGCCACCAACCCTGTTCTACCCTACAATGCCACTTATTTTCTGTCCCACCTGCTCCATCCATCTTCTGAATACCACTCCCTAACCACATACTGCCCTGCCTGCTGTTTGTTTTCTGTCCCATCTGCTCCATCCCTCAGTATCATGCTTCCCTCTCCAATCCATTCTGACCTTTCCAACCATTTTTCCTTTTTCCAGTCTGCTCCATCCCTCTTCTCATTACAACCCATAAACCCCATTCTACCATGCCCTACTGTTTGTTTTCTGTCTCACCCACTCCATCCCTCTGCTCAGTACCACTCTCCAACTCCATTCTGCCCTTACATGCTGTTGGTTTTATGTGGCACCTGCTGTATCCCTCTGCCCAATACCACCAGCAGATCCCATTCTGCTATGCCCTGCCATTTGTTTTATGTCCCACTCACTCCATCCCTCTGTCAGTGTCATCCTCCCACCCTCCAACCCTGTTCTGCCCTTCCCTGACATTTTTATTTGTGTCCACCTGCTCCATCCCTCTGCTTAGTACCACCCATGAACCACATTCTGCCCTTTCATACCATTTATTTTCTGTCCCACCTGCTCTATTATTGCTCAGTTCCTCTGCTCAATACCATGCTCCAATCCCAGTCTGCTCTGCCCTGCTGCTTCTCTATGTTTTTACCTACTCTATCCCTCTGCTCATTAGTACCTGCCAATCCCATTTTGCAGTGCCCTTCCTTTTTTCTGTCTCACCACTCCATCCAGCTGCTCAATACCACTGTCCAACCCCATTCTGCCCTGCCATACCATTTTTTTGTACCTTCCCCTTCCCCATGTCTTTGCTCAGTACATCCACCAATAGTGGTGCAAGGGTGGGGATGGTGGGCATGGGAGAATGAGGGGATATGCAGGAGGGGAAAACAGGAAAGGGTTGGGGCAGACTGAGGAAGGAAAACAAGGAAAAGATAGGGGGTATGCTGGGAGGAAGGTTCAGGAGAAGTGGAAGGGGATAGCAGGTGTAGAGGGTCAAGAGAAAGTACAAGAAGGATAGATGGGGAAAGGAGGAGGCAGGTGGGAGTCGGCAACTGAATGGTCAGAAGGGGAGGGCTCAGGAAGAAGGAGGAGAGTGGTGATCTTGGGGATTCAATTGTAAAGATGGTGAGATGGGGAAGGGGAAAACCATAAGAGGGTAGAATGCAATCAGGGATGACTACAGAAGTACAGGACTTCTAGTAGCACAGTGCATAGGACAGGGAGGAGAGAAACCTACATTATAGTGCACCTGAGTACAAATTATTTTGCAGGATGAGGGTGGGGTAATGCAAGAGTGGTTCAAGGAGGTGGGGAGAATTTTCAGGATGGAATGGAAGTTAGTAGCCTTCTCAGAGGTGCTTCCAGTCCCAAGGGCAAGTATAGGCAAGGATGGTAAGGATTGACAAATTTAAACAAATGGCTTAGATGCTGGTGTGAGACAGAGTGGTATGGTACATTGATGGTTGGGGACATGGGACAACAAGGACCGTACACACTGGACAGAGTTACACCTAAGTAGAAGAACTGGTGGAAAATGACTGACTGATCTCTCTTCTCTGCCCACTGGCCAAAGTACAGGAGACATTAATCTATAACTAACACCAGAACTATGTGGAATAGTAGGGCCTACTCACAGTCAGGCAACATGGGTTCAGAAAATACCATGTAACTAACACAGTCTTGGGAAGGCAGACTACAGATGTATTCAGTGCCATGGATCAAGGCACAGAACCGGTGTGGTCTTCATAAACCTCACTAAGGTTTTTGACTTGGCTAATCGCAGCCTTCTCCTGAATAAGATAAAGCAACTGGGCATTGGCAGCCTATCCCATCTATGGGTTTCTGACTACCTAACAAACAGGAAGCAGCTGGTAAAATGGAAGGGTGCCCAGTTGGAGATGTTCCCAATTGGTGATGGTGTTCCACAAGGCTCCAGCCTTGATCTTCTGCTGTTCTCCCATTTCATAAATGACATGCAGAATAACATGTGTGCTGATGCTGTATTCTACAAAAGCTCCAAGGATCAACTATCAAAAGACTTCAGAGAGTTCGAAGCATGGTTCATAGCCACCAAACTAGAAAAAAAACTTGAAAAAAAAACAAGGCAATACTACTCTGCCCCAGGCATATATGAAGGTGCAACCTGACAGAACCTACTAGCTGTGAAAATACTACAAGAGCCCCCAGCTGAAGTAGTAGAGCATATCAAATACATGGGAATATATGTAGACCAATAACTTCTCTAAAACTCCATGTGAAACAATTTGAAAAATCTCTACTTCCAAAAATCAAATTGCTGTACTGCCTCAACAGTCTCTCACCAGAGAATCCAAACCAGAGATTGCTAACTGCAACATACTCCCTACTCTGGTATATGGTACCCCAATCTCAGAACAGTCGTGAACTCACAGCTGCAAAACTCAAATCACTATACCACAAAACTGGTTGCTTTTAACTGGATTCCCACCCAGACAGCACCATTGTGCCATAATAAAGTCGCTCAACTAGCCCTTGCTCAAGGACTGACTAGACTAGCCCCATCAGTCTGTCTTCTAAACTATTAAAAGGATCCACGCTTCCTAGCCTAAAAGATATTTTATTCACAAAGCCACAAAGAAGGATGCTGTGCTCCTCAAATAGTTTATTACTAGATGGTCCCAGGATGAGGACTACCATGGAGGAAGGTAATTTGCCACTATTAACCTCTAAGCAGTGGAACAACCCCCCTCCCACCATATAGGAATGCTTCTGTCTAGGGGCTTCAAGAAAGATCTAAAGACATTGCAATTGAAATGTACCCAATGGATGTGTCTACAGTGAGCCTGTTTGTCGCTATGCCCATGCCTGCACTTATCACATTACCATCTCTCTAGGGCTAGCATGTTCTATGACAATAGGCACTTGTAGCAATACTGATTTATATAATACCCTCTTAACGTAACATTGAATATATGCAGCAAGTATTAATGTAAATAACACAATGTATTCCATCTTTGTTTGAATGCATAAAGTCTTTCACCTTATTCAGTGTAATTAATCCTGGGTTGCACATGAAAAAGGGACACTAGAATCAGTGGGCCTCCCTGGCCAACACGATTCAGTAAATAAGTAGAAAGGGCACAAGGGTCCTAAAATGAAAGCTGGAGGACTGCATGATTAATATCCTAAATTAAACTGTCAGGGGGGCAGCAGGGTGCACAACACTCTTAGTTACCTAGTGGAGGAGGCTGATAGGCCTTCAAAAAATCAGGACAGCATTAGGAGGGGATGCATGGGGGAAGAAGGGATAGAGCAACTCAGGAGTAAGGTGGTCCAGAGTTATAGTGGAGGGTGGTGTCTCAAAACTCCATAAGTCTGGGGAACAAAATGGTGGGATTGTAGTCACCGTTGGCTGAGGGGGAGGTGGACACTACAGCCATCACAGAGACTTGGGCTGCACAAAACCATGAAGGGGACCTAGCATTTCCAAGTTATAAAATGTACAGAAAGGAGAGAGTGATGTTGTATGTGAAGGGGGATAAATGGTATGTGAGAGGAAGAGGCAGAGAGCAAGAATGAAGCTTTGTGTGTTCAATCCACTAAAGGAAGGAAACTAACAATGGGGTGGTCTACAGACAGCCTTCCAAGGTGAAGGAATTGGACCATGTATTGGGGTCCTAGATCATAGATATGTTCAGTGGTGGGGGGAGAGTAATAATGAGGGATTTCAACCTATCTGAGGTGGACCAGAAAATCTTTGCTACCTCCTGCACAAGGGAACAGGTACTGCTGGATGCTTTCCAGAGTGCTTTCCTGATACAAAGTGTCTTGAAGCCAATTAGGGAGAAGCCACTCCTGGATCTCTTCTTATTCAAGTGTGCATATGTTCAGGATGTGAAGGTGGATTTGCCACTTGCACGAAGTGACCACCACACAGTGTGGCTCACCTGGTCATTTGCAGAGGGATGGTCAAGACCAAGATGAAGGTGTAGGACATTAAGAGGGCTGACTTAGGTAGCATGGGAGTAGTTCTGCATAGACACTTTGCTGAGATCAGAGTTGGGATGGATGTGGAAAAGAAATAGGCAATAATAAAAAGGAGATGAATGGAGGCCACTAGTGAGTGTGCAAAAAAATCAAAAAACTAAGCCCAGAAAGCCCAGCTAGATCAGCAAGGAGGAGTAAAAAGCATTAGGGGGCAAGAGGCAGCATTCAGAAGGTATAAGCATACTCAAAAGGAGGAGGATAGGGTGGACTACACCTCTAAGTTGAGAGAGGCAGGCATAACGGGAAGAGCAGCAAAGGCCACAAGAGGTGTTCAACTAGCTCAAGGGGTAAAAGAGGGTGAGAAGGTCTTTTTTTCCATATAAAAGGGAGAAAAGAATCATAAAGGAGGAGATTGTTAGGTTAAAAAGGAGGAGGATTGGGCAGAGTAATGAAGAAAAAGCAGAGGTGCTTAACAAGCACATCTGTTCAGTCTCCACTAGGGAGAAGGATGGACCAGTACCACGATGGAGTGGGGAGGGACTGGGAGGGGTGCAGTCCCAGATGGCACAATTCAATTTCAAACTGAAAGGGTACTCAAGGGCCTAAGGTCCTTAAAGGTGGGCAAATCACTAGGGTGAGGTGGCATACACTGGAGGGTCCTTAAAGAGCTGGTAGAAGTTCTGACAGGTCCACTGGCAGAGCTGCTATAAATCTTTCTTGAATCCGGAAACATGACACAGGACTGGAGAACAGTGCATGTGGTACCTCTCCATAACAGTGGGCCAAGGAACAACCAAGGAATTACAGACCAGTCAGCCTGACCTCTACAGTGGATAAGCTGATGGCGACCATCTTGAAAGAGTAGCTGGCTTTCTGGAGGAAAATGTGCTCTAGCATGAAAGGCAACATGGGGTTATGTTGGGAGGTCCTGCCAAATTAACCTAACTTACATTTTAATTACGTCCACAAGGACAGAGGACAAGGGCCATGCAGCTGATGTCCTGTATCTGAACTTCAGTGAGGTCCTCAACTCTCTGTCTCATAGGAGACTAGTCAGGAAGCTGGAAACCTGGGGCTGGGAGCTAAGCTCAATGATCAATCAGAAGCTAGTTACAGGATAGCAGCCAAAATGTGGCAGTTAGAGGAGAATCCTCAGAGGTGAGGTGTGTGACCAGTGGGGTCCCACAGAGCTCAGTACTCATTGTGGTGTTGCTTAACA
The DNA here is from genome assembly GCA_016271365.2 of Neoceratodus forsteri. Classification (NCBI taxonomy): domain Eukaryota; kingdom Metazoa; phylum Chordata; order Ceratodontiformes; family Ceratodontidae; genus Neoceratodus; species Neoceratodus forsteri. Next base: position 633,623,556 of record CM028132.1, read on the forward strand.
TCTTCATAAATGGCATCACAGATGGGATCAAGGATAAAATCTGACAGCTACACTTTGTCAGCTTCAATGTAACTAACCATTAATTAAATACAACAGGCTAATTACCCTGTAGTGACATGTTTGTTGCATGCAACTACATTGCAGTTGATGATGTAGTTATAGTATAGTTACACCGTAAGTATACAGTATAGTCCACCTGCTTATTGATAACATCAAGTTCTGTGGGAGGGTGGACACTGATGAGGAAGACAGAAACTTCAGAAGGATGTGGCTAGGCTAGAAAATTGGTTTGGCATTTGGCAGCTGGGGTTAATGTTAAAAAGTGCAAAGTTATGTACTTCAGGGGTGAAGAATCTGGGGGCCAAATACTGGTTGGGTGGCATGCAGTAACCATGTCAGAGGAAGAGAAGAACCTATGAGTAATAATCACAATTGGCCTGAAACATTCTGCACAGAACAAGAAGGATATCAAGTTGCTGGAGATATTCCACAGAAGAGTAACCAAGGTGATCTTGGGCCAGCAGGGCAACACCTATGAGGAGAGGCTCAGGAAACTCAACATGTACTGTCTTGAAGAATGAAGGAAAAGAGGAGACAGGACTTGAGACCTTCAAGTACCTTAAGGGTATTAATAGGGTGAACACTGCGGTCATCTTTTGCCTTAACAGGAACAAGACCACTGGGGAAATAACCTAGAGGGTGATGGATCAAGAGGGAGATGAGGAGGCACATTTTCACCGAGAGGATGGTGGCCAAGTGGAATGAGTTACCAGAGGAGGTGGTATCCCTAAAAAGAGTGGGCAGCTTTAAGAGGGAGTGGGACAGTGTGAGCGGAAAAGTTGTACTAGTAAGGGGTGAGTTGGGGGAGAGGTGGAAGATGAGGGAGGTCAGAAGGGAAATGGGAAGGGAGGAAGCTCCCTTTGGAAATGCATAAGGAGCTCTACAAATGAGTAGACTACATAGACCGCAAGACCTTTATCGACTGACATGTTTTTAAGTTTGTATGTTAGTATATGTAAAACTGTACTGTTTTCTGAGCATGCTCAGTTCAAACACTCTCTAGTCAGAGCCAGAAAGGCTGCTAATGCATTAATGTGATAAGAGATACAGAATTCATGTATGACTTAGTCAATATGTTGTTTTCTTGTTCCTGCTGCTCACTGTCCTTTCTTCAGGCTGTTGTTTTTTAATTTTTTTATTTTGGATTATTAAGCCTTTGGGGGTGCTCTCACCCACCACAGCATGCAGCAGTGACTTACCCTTCCCCACTTCCACCCCATTCCCCTGTACAGTAAAAATGTGTAGGAGTAGGACTGGACTCAGTTCAACAGCAGAAGTAAAGAAGGAGTTAATGTATCAGTGACTGGTGCAAACAACACTTTTGAAACATCTTCTGGATTCATTTGAACTGCAGTGAAGGTGGGCTTTTCAAAGTATGCAGCCCTGCACTGTCTGAAGTAAACTGTGATTTGTTTTACTCAGTTATAGAAGCTACAGTTTATAGAGAGTCTGCTGGCACAACTCTATGAATCAATTGAACCCTTAATAAATAGGCTCACTCGATATTTTGCTGCTCCCCCCTTAACCACAGGATTGAAACATAACAGAACTGTCACTACATTGTTCTTTTCAGTTTGGGCAGTGACAAGGAAAAGGTGAGTGCTGCGGGGGCCATAACAGTAGATATGTGTGAAGTCCACAAAATTTGCTCCGTGATGTAATTCTCAGATTTCACACAGCAATTTCTAATTTTGTGAATTTTGCTACAAAACATGAAATTTTGCCCACAAATGTTTCCTGCCACACACCAGTTTTGTGCTTCGTAGGAAAAAATGATGAATTTCACTGAAGATTTTGTGTAAATCACGTGAATCGAATTTTTGATGGCCAGCCAGAACTCTGCAAATTCCACGGCGCAAATTTTCGAAGCTTCACACAGAATTCATGTGGTGAAGTTTAGCTTCACAACATCTCTACGTAACAGCACAGAGACTGGGAAAACAGAAAATAACCACAGCTAAGTCCAAGCCAAAAATGTTAAGCTTAAATATTGCTTTAAACAAAAGACTCTATTCATATCAGTTTTCTCAAGAAGGAAAGCATTACAGCTGCTACCCACAGCAGAGGCTCCTTCCTTTCCAACGAGCTCCACTTTAACAAACAAACAAATAAAAGAATAGTATAGACAGACTGGATCTGCCATCAGATTCTGCTTCTATTCTGTGTACTGCATGTATTAGCAAATCAAGAATGCTCTTGAAGTTCACGTGGTAGAGCACAAAATTACCATACATACTGCATGAAAAAAACAATTTCTTTTCCATGGCACAACATTGCCAGAAAGTGGGGAATGTGGCATGGATCAAAGTTATGTCTTAAATTTCCCAGGTTGGAAAGGGTGTGTATTCCAGATAGTCACTGAGATCTTGAGCAGAAATGTTTGCAGAGACACAGTTATTGGGTACACACCCCGGGGGACACTACACCCAATAGACTAAATAAATCTTCTAATAGCACTGTTTATCTTTCTCTGCTAACACTGTATATGTTGTTCTACATTTCACCATTTCCAGTTTTAAAGTTTGTTAGTTTTAGAAGTTCTTTAATTTTATGGTTTTTAAAAATGTAGTATATTTTTATGTTGGCTCGTGCTTGTGCACCAGCCAACATATTGCATTAGTAGCAGATTTGGAGGCACTGTCACTATTGGGCAAATGCAGGGCACACATCAGTAGGTGTTTCCCTCATTCTCCAATAAGCCAGCATGCAGGTGCCACACCAGGAATACATAATGTGAGAGCACATCTAAGAAAAGGTCTGCTTCAATGACAGCCAAGCTCATCATGCAGCAGCACCTCCCAACATGCCTTTCCTGGTGAAGAACTCTATAAACATGGCAGCAGTGACTGCTGCCACCACCTGTCACAATGCCAACTTCAGGGGTGCCCAATCCCCCTGTCGGCATGCCTTGACCCTTCATGTTCTGACGGGGGAGCCCACTCCCTGTCGGCATAATGCTCCCCCCATTTGTTGTGTGCCAAGGGGGGTGCCCAATCCCCCTCGGCTGTAGCCCCCTCTTCAGTATGTGCTGATGGGGGTGCCCAATCCCCCATTGGCTAGCCCCCCAAACACTCATGAGGCACGATGGGAGCCCACCCCAGCGTGCCAAATGCCCCAGTAAATAAAAAAAGTTCCACAATGTTTTTTTTTTTTAACCAGTAAAAGAAGAAAATGGTCCCTCACGGTCTGTCCTGCTCCCTCCACCAACTCGTGCCCACCCTCTGTGCACCCTGCCTCCCAACACACTCCCTTCACCACATACTTACCTCTGGAGTACAGCACGACGATCTTCGGTTGACCATGAACATGTCTGCACTCTTCAAAGCCGACCGCGAACTGAAGAAATGCCGGTAAGCTGTATAATGGCATAAATAGGGTTTTTTCAACTTTGGTGCATATCTCAGGCATTTTGGGGAATTTTTGCACCAAATTTTCAACATGGGGTTATTGGGACCCCTCCTTATGAATTCAATTACTGCCATGGCATTATTCAGTCCCAAAAGGTAATTTCACAGTCACAGCATGGAATCACTTTTCAGGACCGATTAATGATATGACAGTGCCACCGTTCATGAGGTGGGCTCTCAAAAAGCCTATGTTTCAAATTTGGTGAAAAAAAATCCAAAAAAATTACTGTTTTACGAGTGTGCATTGAACAGTTTCCACGCACGCTCATAACTTTGTGAATCTGTAATATTTTCACTCCAGATTTTCAACATTGGCATTTTCCACACCTCCTTATGAACAGTACAGCTGTCATTTTACATATCCTGGCCAACATGTGTTTTCACACTTCTGGCACAGAATAGTGCTGTCACTGTGCAAAATCAGTTTTTGGGACAGTTTGAGAAAATGACAGTGACACTGTTCATGAGGTGGGATCCTAAAATGCATATGTTGAAAATTTGGTGATGAAAGTCCATAAAATGAATGTGTTACAAGCATGCATTGCACAGTTTCCATGCACCCTTGTAGCTTTGCAAATTTTCAATATTTTCATGCCAGATTTTCAACACTGGCACTTTTTCTCACCTCCATATGAACAGTACAGCTGTCATTTTTCACATCCTGCCCAAAATGTGTTTTCACACCTGTGGCGCAGAATGGCATGGTCGCTGTGGGAAATCAACTTTTGGGACAGATTAACAAAATCACAGTGCCGCTGTTCATGAGGGGAGGTTCCAAAATGCCTATGTTGAAAATGTGTCCCTTCAGGGTGGGGGTGAGGTTGGTATCAGTTCAATACTTCACTGCCATTCCTATTATGCATCTCTAAGTCCTGCACTACCAATGCCAATGCCAGCGAGACAACATTCAGCATTGACAAATGCTTGTTAGTTATTATTTATTTATTTCCTCCTAACTGGTGTTGATACTTTACCATTGATTGCATTTCATATACTGTATGTCACATTTCCCAGTGTTTATGTAATAGCAGTTTGGTAGGTAGCTATTTCTCATTAAATAAATTATCAAAATACAGTATTGTTTAAAATGTTTACATGTCTTTATTATATCTAGTAACAATCTGACACATTGTTGATATACCAACAACTCACACTGCATAGCTAATATTTCCTTTGGAATCAATCAACACTTTTTATCCAATGTACTCATTCTATCATTCTATCATCCCTCCCAGTGGCAAGCACTGATCCGGGGGCCCTTGTGATGGCCTATAATTCGGCTATTACATCAGCCCTGGATGTCATTGCTCCCATTCGTGTTTATCCTCATGCCCTCCACCCTCGGTTCCCATGGTTTGATGGGACTTTGAGGGAGATGCAGTGATTAGGACAAAGGTTACAGCTTTGTGGGTGGAAGTCCACCCTTGATGCCGACCATCTTACACTGATGGATCATTGTGAAGTCTATCAATCTGCAATCACCCACAAGAAGGCAGAGTTCCTGCCCGTGGAGATTACGGTCACCTAGAATCGACCAGCTCAACTTTTTCAAACTGTCGACAGACTGCGCAACCCAGCCTGCCTACAAGTTCGAAAAACTTTTTCGCAAATAGAGTGCGATGAGCTTGCTCGATTCTTTGCAACTAAGGTGGCCGACATCAGGGTGGTACTTAGGCCAGCACAATCTATGGGTGTTGCTGTTGATTGTCTCAAGACCACTGCTTCTCGGCTTTCCTAGAGTACCTTTGATGGACCAGAGTTCATGGATGTTATGTGGACTGTCCAGGTGCTTGCCCTATGTGTTGAGTTTGGATCCTGGACCAACTTCCTTGATTTTGGGTTGCATTGATTCCATTGGTCTGGTCCTAGCATGGATAGTCTGGTGCTCCTTGGAAACAGGTAGATTTCCTAGCTCCCTGAAGGAGGCGGTGATAACACCCCTCTTGAAGAAAGCTTCCCTGGACCAAGACTGCCATGCAAACTACAGACCAATCTCTAACCTTCCCTTGTTAAGGAAGGTTATTGAGAAAGTAATGGGTGGGTAGCTGGAGGACCATTTGACCATCCATAACATCTATGAACCCATCCAGTCTAAATTCCGAAAGAGACATAGTACTGAGACAATGCTGGTTCGGGTGCTCAATGATCTCCTGATGGTGAGGGATTGGAAAAAATGTTTCATCTTGGTTCTTCTTGATCTCTCATCAGAATTTGACACTGTGGATCATGGGGTTCTGCTTGGCCATCTGAAGTTTATCTGTGGACTGTCAGGTACAGTCATCAGGGGGTTTACATCTGTCCTCACTGGAAGATCTCAGAGAGTGGTGTCTGGGATTTATTCCTTTGACCCAGTTTCTCTGTCTTGTGGGGTTCCTCAGGGCTCAGTATTGTCCCCCATGTTGTTTGCAGTGTATATGCTGCCCCTCGGAGACATTGTAAGAAGGTATGGGCTGAAGTTTTACTGTTATGCTGATGATACCAGCTCTACCTTTCTTTTACACCTGACCAGGATGGAGCTTTCTCAGCTTTTAATAGCTGTCTCATAGAAATCCAAGAGTGGATGGATGTCAGTTGGCTAAAGTTGAACTCAGAAAAGACTGAGGTGTTGGTTGTGGATACAGCACACTAGATAGGGGGCCAGGAATGGGTTCCCCCTCGGGGCTTTTCCTTGATAGTGTAATTTTTGAAGAGGGGCTGACTCTACATTCGCAGGTGTCAGCCGTCATCAAATCCTTTTTTTACCATCTGAGGAATATCTCCAGGATTAAGCACCTTGTTTCATCCTTTGATCTTCTTATGCTGGTCCACGCCTTTGTGTCCTCATGCCTGGACTACTACAACTCACTTTATCTAGGGCTACCTGGGGTGGAAATCTGCCACTTGCAGCTAGTGCAGAACACTGCGGACTGGCTTTTGATGGGAACTTCTAGATCCTGCCATATTATGCTAGTGCTGCGCTGACTGCACTGGCTGCCAGTATACTGGTGGATCACCTTTAAAGTTGGTTTACTGACTTTTAAAGTCCCACATGAACTGGGCCCAGATTACCTGAAAGAGTTTCTGGTTCCCTACTGCCCCAGACGATTGCTCCACTCAGCCAATGAGTGGTTGCTCGAGATTCTGAGGGTGTGTTTGAAATCATCTGGGGACTGAGCATTTATGCACATGGCCCCAACCCTTTGGAATTCTCTACCCCATTGGGTACAGAAGTGCACGCCTCTGGAAGGATTCAAATAAGCTTTGAAAACTTACTTGTGGATCCAAGTCTTTGGTAAATGAATAGCCGTGAGAAAGGATTATTGGCTTTACATTTTTTATGGTCTGGACTGTGATATGTTATTTTAAAATTTTGTTAGGTGCCTTGATACCTTGAAAGGCACCATAAAAATGAAGTTATTATTATTATTATTTTATTAAATTTGCAACTGTCATTTTAATAACACATGAAGGTCTATATGATTTCAACATATGTAACGGACCATATAAAAGTGTAAAAGCTGAATTTGTTTGTAAGAATACTGTATATATGCTTTGTCAGATTGGTGGGAAGCCCAACTTCAGGGGGCAGCTGCAGCAGACAGGGGTCACAAGGTGTGATTTGTCTTGCACCCCTCCCCCGAAGACAGTCATCACAGACACCTGCACCCCTGGGACTTTACCCTGGGACTCCCAACCACCACCATGGCCAATCAAGCCAGGCTGTGGGCTGGATTAAGAACAGCATGGATTTTCCAAGGGACTTTAAATTGTAAAGATTGATAGGCTTTGCCACAGATCAGCGGGAAGCCTGTCTTCAGGGAGTAGCTGCAGCAGACATGGGTACAAGGTGGGTACTGCCCTGCATCCCCCTACCCCCAAAAACTGCCATCACAGATCAGATAACAGGTTCCCTGAGACTTTGCCTGAGTCCCTACCAGTGCCAATTAAACAAGGCTGTGGGCTGGTTTAAGAAGAGCATAGATTTTCCAGGGACCTAATCACACTGTTCTGATGTTTGGCAAGTATCAAACAGTAACAATCATCATTTTAAAAAAAGCAAAAAGAATTCTGTACTGCATGCTCACATACACACACACAGTATGAGAAACCATTTGTCTACTTCACACAGGTCTGTTTGGCTTTTTGTTTCACATCAGCGATTACATACCATACACTCACTGCAGTATTTGATGTGGGGAAAAAAGCTCAGTATATAAGTACTCAGTGAGAGCAGTCTTGAATAGGTAAATGGTGACAAAAATCTAACATGGTAGTCCTTATACCAGTCTTGAAGCTTTTCTTGCAAGACTTTGAACATTTCACAGCTGGCTGGTCTCCTCAAAGTGTGAGCCATGGTTTGTGTATTGGAAAGTGAGCTGAACAGCCAGTCCTCCTGTCCTCACCAGGTCCTTCTCTATTTTACACACAGACATGGCAAAGTGGCAGAGAGTCCCAGAGGTGTGTTGTGGGCAATAGGCTGAGTGTTTATAGCACAGCATTTTATCTGGGGAAAAAAATCAATGTATAAATGGTCTGCACTACAGATCAGCAGGAAGCCTGTCTTCAGGGATTCACAAGATGGGCATTATCCTGCATCCCCCCCCCCCAACAACCGCTGTCATGGACACCAGCTTCCCTGGGATTTTTTCCAGAGCCCCTGACCACTGCCAATGAAACCAGGCTGTGGACTGCTTAGCAAACCATGCTCTTATGCATGAGCATCATGGCATGATACTTGTGCATGCCTACTGTGATCACGGTGGCTATCTTGGACATGGTGGGCTCTTTTCTGTATGTGCTTTATAGCTGCAATACTCATGCATGTGCACTGAGCTCACTGTGGCCATCTTGCACAGGGCAGGCTCTTGCGGATGTGCTGGGCTGGTACAACATAGTTAGTGCACTCACCGAGACAGAAAAATTACTGCAGTGGGAGGAGGGGATAAGAAGTAAACATACTGGTCTACTGAGTGGATACAGCGGAGTGCTTTGACTAGCAGAGTTTTTGTGCTTTAACTCCAACATTTTGTGTTGTTCATTAAGAATCCAGTGAAGTGAGCTGCTTCATTTTGATAACAAGGCATCTCCAGAGCTCCACCCTGCAGCCATAAAAATTAACATTCTATGGATAGCTTTTTTTTTTGTGTGTGTTAGCAGTTTCACCGATACTGATGTCCTTCAAACTGCATTTGTTGGCCGGCTGATTATAGCAGTTTGAAATAAATAGGCAGTATAGCCTAGAAGTTAGAGTAACAAACTGTCAATGAGCATGGTACATCCAGTAGACCTGGGTTTGATTCCTACAACCTCTACTTGCATACCATATGACTCTGGACAAGTCACATAACCACCCCAGTGCTCCCAGGTCACCCCTGAAAACAGGCACTTATGCCTAGTGGGCTTTACCCAGTTAGCAAAGAATATCTAAAAAAAATAACAACATTTCATCAAAGGAGATTTATTTCATACTGCTCTTGTCAGTTGGCTGACAAAAGCAGTGTGAAAAATCACATACAGTCACACTGTAAAGGCACCAAACCCCACGCCTATCCTGGGAATGCCTCCTGACTGAATGGCCAGTGCCAAATCCCACCAACGGTTCCCCTTCCTTTCAAAGCAACACTTCAGATTCAGATACAATTACCAGATGATGGGCTACCAGTTCTGCTGCCTGTTTTCCCCCCTTCCTTCTGATTAACAGTTTAGATACAATTACCGGATAGTAGGTGCCCAATGCTGCCAACAGTATCCCCTGCACCTCCCGATCCATGCTTTCACTAAAAAGGTCTGGCTGGTGCCCAATCCAACTGGCTGTTTACAAATTTCGAAAACAGCCACACTCCGTGCTGTTTAACATCACCCTTCCCTCCAAATTAAGACGTGACTGGGGTGCCCACCTCTGGTACCACTGTATGCAACAGTTCCTCCTCCCTCCACTTCACCCCTCCCCACATGTAGCTCACAACACTGGTGTGTCCACCCCCAGTGCCAACAAAGAGTTTGCTGACACTAGGTTGCACAAATCCCCAGTGCTGGTACTTCTGAAAAAAGAAAACTGTCCTTCAAAGAGCTTTCATTTTTTAAATCTGAATGGAGGAAAATGGTCCCTCATCAATTTCTGAATCCCACAACCCCCCCACTCCACCCAGACCCTCCACTTTGCACACACCCACACCCTCGCTCTCCTACAGACTGTCCAGCACTGTAATCTGCTCTCTGTGATGGTAGATGCCCTCTTCCTTGAAGCACTGCCATGAACTGAGGAAACAAGGTAAGTATAGTCAATGTATTTTCAATGTGCTTTGAACGTTGACTCATAACATAGTTATTTTTAAATATTCTTTCACCAAAATTTCTACCTGGACTTTTAGGAAACCACCTCATGAATAAGGTGAAATGTTTCAAATCTATCCCAACAGGTGATTTCCCAGTCACTCTGTGAAATCACCTTTTGAGTAGAATTTGAAGAATTTCACCTACTAGGTTCATGTGGTGATATCATAAAACACTAAGTGAAAATCTGGTGAAAAGTTATACTAACATGACTAAGTTATGACTGGACATTGACATTTTCAATGTCTGTGAAACACATTATGGAAAGAACAGGATGTAAATGTAATTCTAAAAAATATTTATTTATTTATTAAATTTTGGTGACCGGTTGAGCCCACTGGGCCCTGGAGGTCCCTTTTTCAGGGGCGATCCGGGATTTTCATGGAACTGAAAGTGAAATGGTAAGCATGAATTACATGTGTTACAAGCAAGATACAGTATGCTTCAGCATAGTGAAGCAGTGAGCATGAATTACATTCTTTACCAGTAACATACAGGTACAATCATGATACATGAAAAGTAAATGGGGGAGCTGCAAACTTGATAGATAGTACTGAACCAACCAGAGTCAGTAGAGGTCCAAGGAAACCTTAAAATCTGAGAAGTGGTCTCAGGGGTCGATGCAGTGTCAGGTACTGGCCATCACCATTTGGGCCTTGAGCCCAGTGAGTAAACTTTTAATGAAGGGTGCTTCCTGCACACCGGGAGGTAGTGGGTTCCACAGGGTGTTTGTCCTGCAGAGAGGAGGGGCCAGGGATTGAACTTTAAAGTGATGAGTCCAGAGAGACTAGGGGGAGGAGCCATGCTGATTAGTTTGTAGACTAGGCATAGCAAAGGATACTGGAGGTGGGCGTCCAGTGATGGCCAGTTGAGTAGGGATTGGATATCGCAATGATAATTCTGGGGGTTTTCCAGGGAGGCAAAGAACACCACCTTGTTGTACAGCACTTGGAGTCTGTTCTTCTGGGTCTTTGTCAGCCAATATATGACTGGGATGGCATATGTGAGTGTCTGGAGGAGGACGCTGGTGGTAATGGTGATTCTGGCTTCCAGTACCAGCTGGCCTTTTAATCAGTAGAGGGTGCCTAGTTTCCCATGTATAGTTTTGGTGACTTGGTCCACATGGTTCTTAAGGGTGAGACCCTTGTCCAAGGTGAGGCTGAGGTATTTTTGGGAGGGCACTACCTCTATGCAGGTCCCTGTCATGGATGTGAGATGTAGGAGTTTTTTTCTGTCCTGACTGAGGGATCTGGGACCAAACAACATGGCCTTGGTTTTGTTCATGTTAAGGACCATTCTGTTCTCAATGAGCCAGTTCTCAAGGGATTGTAGATCATCTTGGAATAAGGAACTGAGGTCTATCCAGTTGGCAGTGGAACGATACATGATAGTGTTATCTGTGTACTGGACGGCAGAGCTCCCACCACAGTGGTCACTTAGATTGTTAGTGAACATGGAGAAGAAGAGTGGGCCGAGTATCGATCCTTGAGGCATCCCCTCTTTTAGTGGAAGTGAGTCGGATATGGCATCCTTCCATTTTACCCTCTGTGTGTGACCGGTTAGGTAGCTTTCAAACCACCTTAGAGCATGGCAGTTGAGGCCCATGTTGTACAACTTGGCTAGGAGCAGGTTGTGATTGACCAGGTCGAAGGTCTTGGACAGGTCTATGAAGACCGCTTCAGTAGGGAACCCCTTGTCCAGGTCTCGGAGTACTTCCATAGAGAATAATCTTCATAAACAAGAAATAAATTGCCCATAAAAAGCAAAACATTAGCAGTAATATAAATTAAAAAGAAGACTTAAATGCCAGTCTGGCAAAACAGAGGGCTGAGATGCTGTGCTCCTTACCTCTCACATGCTGGTGACTGAGTTTGGGAACAAGCTTGGATTGCCAGGGGTCAGCAGTTGGGAGTATTGGGAGTGGATTGAGCAGTTGCCAGGTAGCTCTACTCTCTCAGATAAGGGGAGTGGTGGGCTGACTCAGCTCTTGGCTGCTACCAGTTGGAAACCTGATGGTAGCACTGATACACCAGTAGTCCAGGGTGGATGGGAGCCATAGTTCCGGGATGCATGTGCACCTCCATGTGCATGCAACCCAAGCCATTGCAGCTCAGGGAAGAATGAGGAAATAGGGACATGAGGGCTAAATGATGCCACGTGCACCTCCCCAGAACCACACCACTGCCCAGCCACATGGAGCAACTGGATATGGAACTCTGGTGAAAAGACTGCTCTCCTCCCTCTGCCCCTGCCAAGGTGAGGTGGGTGCCGGCCAAGAGGAGGTGGGGGACAAGAGCAGATTAGCCAACTAAGGGGTAAAACACTACCTAGAAAAAAATAAAATTTAAATGAAGACAGTAAGTATGTCAGGTGAATTCAAGCTATGGTTTCTAAATGTCTTCTCTGATGAATCATATACAATGTCTCTAAAAGTTTCAGTAAAACAAACAACCCCCCAAAAAAAAAATATTCCAAATGTAGTAAGCCACTTGTGTCAGGCTGTACAAATTATAACTTGTAATCAGTTTAATTAGCTTATGTACTATATAAGAACCACCATACTGTATAGCAGTTAGTATTAGCACCTGATATATTTAGCATGATGACTCTGATTTGCATATTAGTGCTTGATATAATTAGTGCTCAGTGCTTACTGCTAGAGTATTGACTAGTATAGCAGATTATATCAGTGGTCTGTTTATATTAGCGTTCTTGCTTTCAGCTAATATGGCTAATATAAATGGAAAGCTAATATTATCTGCTATACAGTATTTTCCAGAAAGTATTAAAGCATTGGACAAACTACATTATTGCTGGACAATCCTTGCTGGAGTGAACTGATATACATACAGTACAGTACAGAAGAAGGGTCACATAATCCAAAATGCATAAGCCATTTGCTTCCTGTTTTGTCACCTGAAATAAGTGCTGCACCTTGCAAATTAAGAACTTTCTGAGCTTCAAGTGTCTTTTTTGGAGGTGAATGCCCATCCTTACAGTATGTGTTATTGTAGCTCTAACAATGAGCACCACATCCATTGTTGCAGATTTTTGAACCAGTTTTTATCCTGTAAAGTAGTAGAAAAGAATAATGTCTGTCTCTGACCCTAATGCAGATGACAAAATATTCAGTCCTGCATGCAAATCTAAAAACTATTGGTTTTATCTTGATCCCCACAGATGTATGTTTTTGTTGTTGTTGTTGATTTTCATGTAATACAACACATATCTTCACAGGTTGAAGTACTGAGGTAGGCAAAACATTCTCTTCCTTTTGCTTTGGTACAATCCTTTAACAATGGATGGAATGTACAGGTCTATTCTGCTCTGACTATCATCAATCAGGTTCCACCAAACCACATTGACAACAAAGTTGTTGAAATGCAGCACAGTGAAAGTCACAATGTCAACAGGCAAAATTTCACCTGTCAGACATTGGCTGTTTTTTTGGGAGGCTTTGCCCCCCACAACTCGCAGGTGAGGGGTTTTACCCCTGCACCCCCATTATCTAAAGATTCAACTCCAAGTCAGACCTGACTTGGAAGATGGGTGTATCACAGGTTATCAGTGAAATTTCACTTGAGGGACTGTTACAGCAACAATTTTGAATTTCATCAAAATTATCACTGTAATGACTTTTGCTGTTGAAATGTTGCTGTTCTGACATGATGTGGTTCCTCAGTATCCAGGGCTAGATTTTGCTGCATATGGAAGAACTCAGCCATGGGGCCAGATTTTTTAAATGCCCTTGGACCGATGCAAGGTGTGTCAAAAATGACATTGAATTATATATAGTTGTGCCAAACACTGTGTGCCGTATTTTGCAAGAAAAGCTTTCTCTGTGGTTACGTCCCTCCAAAGGACACTAGTGGTCGACTGTGTTACAAATATGATGCATGAGGAGAGAAAGACACAAGCTGAGTCAAAAATGCTTGGGGCTTGCCTGACTCAAGCTGAGCCAAAATGATGATGCTAGGGCAGAGAGTGACTCAAGCTGAGTGAAAAAGATGATGTAGTGGATGGGAATGACTCAAGGTGAGTCAAAAAGAGGATTTATTCATGGAGTGAGAAAAAACGCAAGCTGTGTTAAAAAGATGATGCATGGGATGAGAAGTGACTCAAGCTGTGTCAAAAAGATGATGCATGGGATGAAAATTATTCAAGCTGAGTCAAAAAATATGGTGAATGAAATGGCCTAGACAATGGCATGTTAAGCCCCCCAATGCTATAAATTAGTCCTGCAGGAGAAAAATGGGCTCCATAACCAAACCTCTACAGGATTTATCTTTTCTTTTATATGAACCAGTGTGCACGCTATCTTTGGTGCAGTGTCAACAGCTTTCACCTTTAAAAATCAAAAAAAGAAAGGGAATGGTGTGTCATTTTTTTATGTAAGCGCTGTTGCGACATGCCATGCCCAGTTTTTTGATGCAAGCAGGAAGCAAGCCACTTCAGTGCAGGCAGTTCTGCTTTTGATGCAAGCAGCATTAGAAAACTGAATTGATGCAAGTTCTGATGCAGCTTGCCCGTATGTCATTTTTTGTTTCTGGTGCAAGCACCTTGCATCATTCTTTGACCTTTAAAAATTGAGTCCATTGTGTTTAAATCTCCTTCCTCTTGCTTTTTTATTTTCATTTTGGTGGTTGGTGTATTTCTTTTGTTAAGTCATCACTACCAACATAAGATTTTTTGTGTAATTAACTCTTGAAAAACTTTAAATTTGAGGTGGTTCCAAGCAAACATGTCTGTTCTGACCAATGCTCCATGTCAACCTGACCCCAAGTTTTACTTGTATTTTAATTTTTGGCCACTGCAATAAGAGGTCTACTGGCAACACTTTTTGGTGGTTTTCCATTTTCCTTGGATTAATACTTGCAATTTGCATGAGATTAGAGAGGGCTGTTTGCATCAGATTATTCTATTATTAGCCATTTTTTTACATATCATGTTCATTAGAATGAATGCAAGTGATGAATGAATAAATGAATGAATGATTGTTATTTTTTTTAACCAATCACAGATTCATTGTAGTTTGCATAAACCAGTAAGGTAGTATCAATCACTGGCAAGGCCAATTAGTCTCAATAAATACATGCACACACACACACACACACACACACACACACACACACACACACAAAATGGGTGAGAAAAGTCAGTAAAATGTTGTCTCCTGATTGGATGAAACATACCATATGTCCATGCATTATCACACAATGACCACATGCCTTTACTTCTTACTATTTTTCATCCTCTAAAACAATTTTGGTCATTTATAAAACAGATAATCTACTGCAGGGTGAGCGGTTATACTTTGATACCTACATGCCTTTGGTGGTTGAGCATGACGCAGCCTGCGTGCCTTTCAACACACATCAACGTGTTCAGAATCAAGACATGATGGCACGCCTGTTTATCTATCTATCTAGCTTATCTATCTATCTATCTATCTATCTATCTATCTATCTATCCGTCTGTCTGTCTGTCTTTCTATCTGTCTATTATATATATATATATATATATATATATATTCAAAACAGTTCCCACTCAGTTGGGCATGATCAACACTAAAAAGGAAGGAGAAGCAGAGAAGCACAAAAAACTTGAACAGTTTTACCAGATATTTCTTTATTCAGCATTCATATAAAATGAACAGTGCTTTATGCAAACAGAGTGGCTCACCACTCATCAGGAGGTTTGACTGCTGAGGGAGGGCTACAGGAACTTAACTACTCCAGTCCAGCACTGTGTTTGCACTGAAGGCACTATACACTTATATGTGGATCCTGAATAAGGAAATATGTGGTAAGACTGTATAAGTTTTTATGCTACTCTCTCCAGTTGGTGTTGACCATGTCTCACTGAGTGGGATCCTTTTGAACTGAGCTGTATGAGTTCCTGGTATCAGTGCACAAAATAAGTTTCCCATCTATGAGCATCCTCAAACTCCTCAGAATTATATATATTATAAAAGTTCAGTAGTACCCATATACTGAGGTTGGAGTTGGCTGTTCAACATTAAATGCCAATTGTTGCCTCTAATTACTTTGGCGTCATTTGATGAAATAGCAAAACATTTGGCTTGTGCGGTCAGGCTGTCAGAGTCTCAAGATGTGAAAAGTTTTGTATTGATATCCTGTACAGTTTTCGAGATACAGAGTGCCAAAAGACAACAAAAAAAACTTAAGATTGCATATTATTTTCTCTCACCTACAGCTTAGAAAGGGCGAGGAATTTGTTGATGAAATTTTCAGATTAGTAGGGGCCTGTGACAAGGGTGTGCATTTTGAAGGTTTGGTGAAATAATATTATACTTTTTTATAGTTATAATGGATTTTGAGTTAACATTCATGTTTGACTATTAAAAAATCCTTTGCAAATGTTTATTTTCATGATTTACCTCTCATGCTCAAAAAAACACCAGTCGTGACAACCAACATTTTTCCTCCTTTTAAACTTGCAAACATTGAAAATACATAAAAAGTACCTTTTTTTTAAAAAAACAAATACCTGGACCTAGCTAAACAGCACCTGTTTAGCTAGATTCTGTCATTGTTTTTAAAACATATGCCAGAACACCTTTTCTGGGCACCCAAAAACCCAGGGTGCCCACCTTAGTGAGAGGATCCATTCACCCATGTTCTCTGTATGAGAAAAGCAGGAATTTCTTAACATCTGCAGCCATAGATGGAGATGCTGTGTGCTGCAGTGAGAGCAATGAGCTGCTGATCCCCTGATCTGTCTCTGTCACATCTCTGTTTATCTGTCTCTGTCTGTCTATCTGTCTTTCTGTCAATCTATCTATTGTAAATAATTTATTTTTTAATTAGCAGACTGGGGTGCCCACCTATGTTACCACT
Organism: Neoceratodus forsteri; assembly: GCA_016271365.2. Classification (NCBI taxonomy): domain Eukaryota; kingdom Metazoa; phylum Chordata; order Ceratodontiformes; family Ceratodontidae; genus Neoceratodus; species Neoceratodus forsteri. The sequence goes on from CM028132.1 coordinate 633,640,195, forward strand.
TTTCTGGACCCCCCCCCACCAGATCATCCAACTCCACTCCTCAAAGTGTAGCCCAACACTGGAGTGCCCAATCTGCAGTGCTGGAGGCTCAGTTGAAATAACAAAAACCTACCTTGATTATTTTTTTTACACCTCTAAGAAAGAAAATGGTCCCTTGCCGATCTGACCCCCCACCCTGACCTCCCACTCAGGACCCACCAAACCACACCCCCAACCCCCACTCACCCTCACTTATATGAACAGGCCCCATGGTGTAGCTCCTATCTCTAATCAAAGCCACATCTTGTTGCTGGAACCTGCATACTGCAATATGAGAAACTAAGGTAAGTGCAGTTTAATGTATTTCAATAGTTTTTTTATACTTCTTTAGTGAAAGTGTTAATTGGAAAGGTTAACGTATGTCAGAGTATTTATTTTTTTATTTGTACAAGTCATATAAACATTTAGGCGCAACATTATATGTTGAAAACAATAAATAGAAGTACATTAAAACTCTTTAAACTATTATTAATACATAAGATAATAGAAAACAATATATGAATAAACATAAACAAAAGAATAATTAATCAGTTAACCACCACCACTAAGTATAAGTAGGCATTGAGGGAGCAGCTTAATAATAAAAAAGTATAAAAATTACTAGGTTCACAGTAATTTTTTAAAAAGTAGAACTAAATAGAAATATATAGAAGCAAGGTTCAACGCCTCTAGCCACAGCTTATATCTCTAAACTTGATAAAATTTAGCCTAGTCCACCTGTTTACATAAGCTGTCACTCTGTGTTGGATAAGGAAGGTTACTCTTTCAAACCTCTGGATTTTTTGAATAATAGTGGACCAGTCAGTAATGGTTGGGGGGGTGTCAAACTGGAGCTGTTTGTTCATGATGGTCTTTGAAGCCACCACAGTCAGAATGGACCAAAGATAAAGAGCCTCCTGCCCTTTTAAAATTTTTGGTGGACTACCCAATAATAAGTGCTTTGGACCTAACAAAGTTGTGATGTCAAGATTCTTGGAAATATGCTTGGTTATAGTGGCCCAATATTCCTTTAAACATGGACTGGAGCAAAATATATGGGCCTGAGTGCTGGTCCCCTCTCTAGAAAGCCGCCAGCAAGAGGCTGAAAAGGAGGAATCCTTTTTTGCCTTTAGCTGCAGAATTATGAGATAATGAATAAGCAGTTTCCAGGAGAATTCTTACCAAGTAGCGAAGGAAGAGGTCTGCCAAAAGGTTATGAACTTTGATGCATAACTTTGTCAGTTTTGCATATTTTGATCTCATGTTTTCAACATGGCCTGTTTGGAACCTCACCTCCTGACCAATGGTGGTGGAATTATGCAAATCAGGCCAGAAAGATAATTTTGCAGTCATTTGGTGAAATAAAATTTGGGCAGGATTTGAACATTTTCACCATCCCTGTTCATGACGTGGGGGTCATAAGAAGGCTATGTTGAAATTTGTGGTCAAAATATGTAAAAATGGTGAAGTTACTGAATGTACATACACTGAAATATTCTATGCTTCCTCATAACATTTGTAACTTTTAATATTTTAACCCCAAATTTAGCCATTATTTTCACACCACCTCACAAACATGGTAGCTGTCATTTTCAAATTTGAGCCAAAATATGTTTTTGTACCCGTGGAATATAATAATGTGTCTGTGACAAAGAATGACATTTTGGCAAGGTTTTGAACATTTTTACTTACGTGGTTCATAAGGTGAGGTAATCAGAAGGCTATGCTGAAAATGTGATGTAAAAATAAGGTAAAATGCCCAGGTTATGAGTGAACATTGCAATATTCCAATGTTTACTCATAACATCAATAATTGTCAGTATCTTGGCTCAAAACTTTCAACATAGCCATTTTTCCACACTACCTCATAAAAGTGACATGCACCATTTTTATGTTGGCATGCCGCACTTGCGCACAAGCCAACATCTTGGGAGAGTGCAGATTTGGGGGCACGGCCGCTGTTGGGTGAATGCAGGGCACGCATCAGTAGGTGCGTCCCTCATTCCCCAATCATCCTGCATGCCGGCACCACACCATGCATATATAATGAGGTGAGCACATCTAAGTAAAGGTCCGCTGCAATCCGAGCAAAGCTCATCATATGCAGTGGTCCTTTGCTTGCTGTGCTCACCGCCATTATGAGTATGTTCCCGCAAGCAGCCACGGGTTAGCCGACATCGGGTGCCTAATCCTCTGTCGGTAACTCCTCACAGTTTACTGTACCGACAGGGGAGCCTACTCCTGTCGGATCACCCCCAGTTGTTGAATGCCTTAGGGGCACGCAATCCCGCCGGCCCGCAGCTCCCCCGCTTTGTTTGCCGGCTGGGGTGCCCAATCCCCGCCGGCATTATTTCCCTCCCGTGTTGTGTGCTGATGAGGTGCCCAATTCCCCATCGGCTACTGACACCCCCAAAAAAAAAACAGTTAGGTAGCATGCTGAGAGCCCACCCAGTGTGCCAAATGCTCTGCAACACAAAAACTGTCCCGCGATGGTTTTCCTTTTTTTCCTGTAAACAAAACAGTCCCTCGTAGTCTCGAAGCCTCCTCCCCCACCCGCACCCACCCACTGTGCAGCCTGCCTCCCTCACCCCCTCACCCCATACTTACCTCTGGAGTCCAGCGCGATGATCTTCCGTGGACCAGGAACATGTCTGCACTCTTCAAAGCCGACCGCGAACTGAGGAAATGCTGGTAAGCTGTATAATGGAGTGAATAGGGTTTTTTCAACTTTGCTGCATATCTCAGGCATGTCTTGGAATTTTGGCACCAAATTTTCAACATAGGGTTTTTGGGGCCCCTCCTCAAGAATTCTATCACTGTCATGGCGTTAATCGGCCTTGAAAGGTGATTTTGCAGTCACTGTGCAAAATCACCTTTCAGGACCCATTAATGAAATGACAGTGCCAGTGTCCATGAGGTGGCCTCTCAAAAAGCCTATGTTCCAAATTTGGTGGAAAAAATCCAACAAATGCCTGTTTTACGAGTGTGCATTGTGCAGTTGCTACGCAGGCTCATAACTTCCCGCAGTCACAATATTTTAATGCTGGATTTTCAGAATTGTCATTTTTGTACACCTCCTTGTGAACAGTACAGCTGTCATTTTCCACATCCTGCCCAAAATGTGTTTCCACACTTCCGGCGCACAATAGCGCAGTCGCTGTGGGAAATCAGTGTTTGGACCAGATTATGAAAATGACAGTGACACAGTTCATGAGCAGAGGTCCTAAAATTCCTATGTTGAAAATTTGGTGATGATACTCCATAAAATGACTGTGTTACGAGCATGCGTTGGCAGATTGCACACACGCTCATACCGTCGTGCATTTGTGATATTTTCACTCTGGATTTTCATCATTGCCATTTTTCCACACCTCTTGATGAACAGTACAGCTATCATTTCACATATCCTGCCCAAAATGTGTTTCCGCACTTCCGGCGCAGAATAGCGTGGCCGCTGTGCGAAATCACTTCTTGGCACACTTTGAGGAAATAATAGTGACACTGTACATGAGCAGAGGTGCTAAAATGCCTATGTTGAAAATTTGGTGCCGAACGCCTATAAAATGGCAGTGTTGCAAGCGTGTGTTGCATATTTCCCATGCACCCTTGTAACTTCGCAAATTTGGTATATTTACATGCCACATTTTCAACACTGGCATTTTTTTACACCTCCTTATGAACTGTACAGCTGTCATTTTTCACATCCTGCCCAACATGTTTTCCCGCACTGCACTACCAAACACCCAAAGGGACATCCTAATGCCTATCACTCTCTGCAGGGGTGGGGATGGGTTGGCATCAGTTCAATACTTCACTGCCATTCCTATGATGCATCTCTCTAACTCCTGCACTACCAATGCCAATGCCAGCAAGCCAACATTCAGCATTGACAAATACCTGTTTAAATACTGAATAAGATGTGTTTTTTCACTTCTGGTGCATAATGACATTTTGACTACAATACTTTAAATGGTACATGTAATGTTTGTAAGGTGATCATAAAATGAGTATCTTGAAATTTTGGGGTCAAAATTAAAAACAAATTTATAATTGTTTACAAACTTTTTGTGTAGTGCCAGTCTTGACCCCAGCAGGTATGCTTTGTGATGCAGTGCCAGTGAGCTGGGTTTGGGGGTGAACTCAGTGACCAAACTAGATGGGCTGAGGGCGGGGAGATGGCACTGTTACTCGACAACCCTCCAGTCAAGGAATGAAAGGTGCAGGGTTGTCCACACAGGCTTGAGTACCATATAGTGAAGACAGCTTATCCTCCTGGCATAAGGCCCTGTACCTCTTCATCTGTAGGCGGCAGAGGGCCCTGTGCATTGGCTGACAGATGCACTGTTTTCCCCTGTGCATCTGTATCTGTGGCCACTTGGAGGTACAGGGACAGCAGGGCCTTGAGCTTCCACAGCCCACCATACAGCCCCATGAATTCTTCACATCTGTTGATGCATTTCCAAAGGTGGACAGAGCCTTTCCTTGGTGCAGCACATCTGCATCTGTTTATGCAGGTTGGAATACAATCCCACTATCTCAAAAAGAAAAGAAACTCTTAGCAAAACATGTTGTTAATGCACCAGTTAGTGTAACTCAATGCCACAATGGTAGATAAATGTGGCATTACCATTTCCAACCCTAACTTCCCTTCCCCACTCTCCCCCCAAGCAGCAAAAGAAAAAATTGGTTATCAGGTCACCAGAGTCTTGACGAATCAGTAGTGTGGTCTTCCTTGGGGTTGTCTACCCTATTGCTGCCCTGTTTCCTGATCAAATGTAACACATGATCTCCTTTCTTCATGCAGGGCTCGTAGCTACAACAAATTGTGTTGGCAAAATGTGTTGGGACATAACTCTCTACCTTTAAAGACTGTATCACCATGAAGCACTTACTTACAGCTGCACCTTGTGCTTCAGACAGGAGACCACAAACTGGGGGAAAGGGTGAGCATTAGGTTAGGCAACACTAAGGATGACCCCACCACTAATTTGCCAAGGCTTCAGAGACCCAAAACCCTAATGTTTTTCCTTTTGCTTCTTGTGGGTTGGGGGTGGAGAGTTAGGGTTGTCACATTTCCTGACTTTTCTGGTACTATATTACCTTAACTGTTGTATTAACAGAGTTTTTTGCAAAGAACAATAGTGGTGGGGTAGTGCCACTACAGTAAGTGCTGAGTAGGCTTTTTAATGTTAAGCCCTTAACTTTGTGCCTTAATAACGTTGCCCCCGTTTAACAGAATTGCATAAAATTTAGCATGCACAGTCTGGGAGGCAAGGTTTCTTGACATGCCATGTTTTGTCCCATTTTGATGTGCTGGTTCTGAGATCTGGATGGTGATTTTTTTATGAAAAGAATTAGTTTTTTTCCCCTCATCCCTACAGCCCAGATGGTTTGGAATTATAGTCTGAAATTTTCATGAAAGAAGGCTTGCCCAGAATGGTGCCTTTTGTTGGTTTGGTGAAAAAATATTAATCGATTCCCAAGTTATGAGGATTTTAAAGTTCTGAGGTTGCTAAGACTCTTTTGAATAGATATTTAATACCCTACTGAGCATGCTCAGAACCAACATTTTAAATCCTTATGACTTGGGAATGGATTAATATTTTATATCAAACCAATGAAAGACATCATTCTGGAATAGGTCTATTCTATCTTGAAAATTCCAGTCCAAAATTCCAAACCATCCAGGCTGTAGAGAATGGCCAAAAAAAGAAAAACAAAAAGCAAAAAACTTCCATTTTTTTCTAAAAATGCACTATCCAGATCTCGAAATCTACACATCCAACTTGAGCAAAACTTGACAAATCAAGACACCTTGCCCAGCAGACTGTACATGCAAACATTCATGCAATTCTATTGAATGGGGGCAAAGTTATTAATATCGTTATATACAGTATATATCTATGTAAAGTATTATAGTGGTGCAGTAGTGCCACTATAGTTAGGGTTGAATAGGCTGTTAATGTTGGTTCCACGTGATCTGGATGAAGACAAAAGAGGAAAACCAATTTAAGAGACAGCATTTTCAGCGACTGCAAGTACAGCTTCCACATATGGCCAATTGCTGGAACAATGACAATTTGACAAATGCTTTCCTGTGTGGGTTGAAGCACCCCATTAATGGAATAACCAACTCCAGGTCATAGCACCTCAGGGATGGGGGAAGCATTTGTATCCATTTAATCGCCCATATGTATGGGCATCGTCTTGCAGTCGCCCAATCTCATTGCTCAAATTTCTTTTACTCTTTTCTCTTCACTCAAATAATGTGCTACCTTAATGTTAAACTCCTATATTTGCAACCAAGTAGCTTTGCCTCTGTTCCACAGAACTGCACAAACATTTGCACACATGGTTTGGAGGCAAGGTCTCTTGATTTACCAAGTTTTGTTCCAGTCTGATGTGCAGATTCTGAGATCCAGATAGTGTGTTTTTAGGCATCTTTTTTTGTCATTGCCTATAGCCAAGATGGTTTGGAATTTTGGTCTGAACATTTTCTGGGTAGAAAAGGCTTGCCCTAGAATGGTGCCTTTCATCAGTTTGGTGAACAAATAGTAATCCGTTCCCATGTTATAAGGATTTGCTATTTCTATTCCAAGCATGCTCAATAGGATCTTTTGGATATTTGTTTAATACCCTACTGAGCATGCTCAGAATTGAAATTGAATTAAATAAAATAATTTAACTTAATTAAATCAAAATTAATCCAGAGGGTGGTCTGCTGATATTGGTATAAGGACAATAAAATAAATCTCTCTTTTTCTAATTATCTTAAGATATTTAACATATCATAACAGGTTGCAAATATTGAGTATGCACAGTCTGTGTAACAAAGGCAATTACAACCATGATACAGTATCAAGAAATCTGCACCACCCCCACACACAGTCCATGTTGTACACTGTCCGTAATCTCAAACGATAAGTTTCCTATATACAGTGAACAATCCATTTAGGCTAATATTATTGCAAAAGACCATGCAAAGTGAAATGAGATTATGGCTACAAAAAGTGGAAAAAACAAAAACAAACATGCTGCATGTTGGCATTATTCAACTGAAGTAGAACACTCTTTGTGAGCTTATTATATGAATCTCAATTACATAGCCACCCTGACTGTCACTAAAATTGAAACTGACAAACCAGCATCAATATGCTATCAATAAAAATAGACACATTGATTGGTATATTGTAAGTATAAAAGATAACATTACTGTGACTGATTTCAATTCAGAGAAACAGAAAGATAACTTGCAGATTAACATTTACTTCATTACAGTGCTTACTGTGCTGCTCGTATCTCAGTATAAGAGGTTGCACTTGTGCTAATAACGCTCATATGTTCACATAAATGAAAATGAAATTGCATGTCACACTTTTGAAAATTATGGATGGATCCAGATTAATTACTTAATGCACTTTTAATTCCTATATTTCACAGCAGGTCAAGATGTGTGTCATTACCTATGTGGTGTGAAAATGAAATTAACATTGTCAGCCCTTCATTCATATTCTAAACTCAAAAAAGGGGCTAAAACTTTTGATACTGTTGGTAGTAGCCACTGATACTATTCTTCCTAACTGCAAGCACGTAGGCCCCATGAAATAAAAAGCAGTTCTGTTTTAAGTTGGTCTGGTGTCCACCCTCTGTACCATTTCTTTCTCCCGTCTTCCTTCCAGGTCACTCGCATGGCAATTTCTGCCAATACTGAATTTTGTAAATGCCACATGCCATGTTTATAGGGGCAGTCATAACATGACTATCTTGAAAATTTGTGGTTAAAATTAAATAAAAAAAGTGAATGTATGGAGAGTGACTCTGTGAAGAGTGAATGTGTGAAAGGTGAATGTGGAAAGAGTGAATTTGTGAGAGTGAATGTGTAAAGAGTGAGTGTGCAAATAATGAATGTATAAAGAGTGAATATGCCAGACCATGCTCTTCTGTTGGCAAATGGAGTCTTCCCATGGCACAGGGCCCAAAGGGCTCTGTGCATAAGCACCTGTTCACATGGGTCCCAAAGGGACCTGCACGACTGATGATTGATTCTGCTATCACAAAAGAAAGAAACTCTTTGTAAAAACTTTGTTAATGCAAGTTAGGGTAACCTAATGCCACAAGTGAAGGGAAATGAGGCATTAGGGTTTTCAAACCCTACTCACCACCCCCACATCCCAAGCAGCAAAAAGAAGAAAAAATATGGTTTTGTGTCTCCAGAGTTTTGCTGAATCAGTGGTGGGATCTTCCTTTGGGGTTTTCAACCCTAACGCTCTCCCCATTCCTTTAGCAAACAATGTCTCACATGATTTCCTGTTTTCATGAAGGACTCGCAGGTCTCTGCATGAAGAAGGCTACAATAAATTATGTTGATAATATGGTGAGACATACTTCTTTACCTTTGAAGAGTGTATCACTATGAAGTATTGGCTTTCTATCTTGTGCTTCAGACTGGAGGATAAAGGCTGAGGTGGTGAGCATTAGGGTTGGCAACCCCAAGGAAGACCCCACCACTGATTCACCAAGACTCTGGAGACCCCAAACCTTAATGTTTTTTCTTTTGCTGCATGGGGGGTGAGGGTAGGAACCCTAACACCACATCTCCTACTTTTGTAACAGTATGTTTTCCTAGCTAGTGTAGTAACATTTTTGCAAAGAACATATCTATATTGATATGTGTGTGTATGTGTGTTCCAATTAATTTTCACAAAATTCTGTAAATGTGTAAAATGTAGTGGAATTTCATAATTTTTGAGAAATTTTTATTTGGTCATATTTCAGTCATGCTCACACTTAGAAACCTTGATATATGCATGTTTACTTTTTTTATGAGTCATGAGGGATGCCAAATGTCAAGAAATTAGGATGAGTAGTTTTGAACTTAAAGGTGCTTAAAGTATGGCAATTTATTTTTTGGTGAAATTGTCTGAAAATATTTCAGTGGTTATACCACTACCATCTTTGGATTTAGACACCTAACAATTTGTGTGCATAATCTTATTGGAACAGTCTTAGAAATGACAGTTGGCAAACACGAAAGAGAAGATGGGCAACTTGTGACACACTTGACAAGAAAATAATAACTCAGGATACTGGAGTTGTAAATGATAGTGTAGAAAGTAATCAGCCAGGTGAACAGATACAAAGAACAAAGCACTCAACATGTCATTCCAACACTTGGAGCATTGTCAAGAATGCTGGCACTTGAGCTGGCCCACCCAGTGCAGTGGTTGAAATTCCACTTGCGATGCTGGTGGCCCAGGTTCGGGAACAGACCCAGGTCACCAGAAGGCTGGACGGGGGGTGAAGGATAGAGCATCCCATGGACAGCTCTCCTTCTCCAGGGGGGAGGGTGGGGAAGTGCCTGGCATGTGACGGACCCCTAGTGGAAGCCAGGGGTCTCACAGCTACCGGTACTCGCAGCTAATGGAGGTGGGGCGGATGCTGGATGTCATTGCACGTCCCTGCCTCCCAGAGGAAAAAAACAAGAAAATGGAGGAGGGGAGAGCCTCTGTCTACATGAAGCCCTCCCTGGGCTTCAATCAATCACTGCTGCCTCACTCCCCACCAGTCACTAATCCCATGGCACCGGAATTAGGGGAATCAGTGCCACGGCCCCACCCTCTAGGGGGTAAGCCAGGGGTAACCGGGGAGCTGCTGCAATGGGCAGTTGGTGGGAGCTCTGGCGACTGTGACCAGGGTGGATAAACAAGACAGAGGTCTCTCCCGGAGAAAGAGAAAATAAAAGTAAAAAAAAGAATGCTGACATCCCCAAATGTTGCCTCTTAAATATTTTAGGGAAAAGGGTTGTGCCAGCTCCTCCATCATCCTAATACCATATTTGCAGATGCATACAGAAACACATAATCAGACAACTATTAAAAGAAATGGCAGAGGACTCTTCATGATCTATGCATAATATCAGCAGTATTCAAGTCTGTAATATATAAGCAGAAAAGATTAATTATTACACATCGTTGTAAGTTTATCAAAATTGCTGCCTGCTGCACACTGAAACACTTTTCATAGTTACAAAAAACATAGTCTAATCAAATCTGACATGATATCCTGGCAAATTTCTTGCATTGGTATTATAAATCAAATGAGCCTTTCTTTTGGACAAAATGGCATCAAAATTGCACCTTGGGCCAGTAACAACTTTTTCGATGCCCATGAAACCAAGTTTCTGGCTAATGGGTTCACCAGAGGTCAGAACATGATTAGCCCAAACATTTTTCATACTGGCACTTACCACCACCCTTATATGATCACCAACCCTATCCCTCGATTTTCTCTTGGTCTTACTGATGTAAAGATTACCACAGCTACATTCTGCTTTGTTGAGCACATAAAGTGGTATCACAGTTGATAAATTTGGTAATGGGCACAACAAGCCCAATGTCAGGTTTAACAGATTAGCTTTCAACCTTTATCACATCACAATATGTGCATTTCCTACACCCCCTTCCCCAGTGGTGGAAGTTGCCAAGAACTAGATCTAGTGTAGGGTTGCAAATTGTGTGTGAGATGGTCACCCAGGTTTCTGCCTCTTTGGGAGACCATGCCTGGGGACTTCCTAGAGTATGCATATAGGTTGGGTTCAGCATATAGGATTCCTTAATTTTTTTCAGACAATAGAATCCACAACACTGGATTGGACATTATATGTTGTAACAAAGTGCATAGTGTGTCCTTATTGCTGATGTTCTGTTGTGGAGTTAACAGATCTCTTCTTTCCATAGATGCAGCTCTATTAAAAGCCAGCTCAGTGCCATCCTCAGAATATCGTCTTGTTATGGGCCTATCTGAATGGCCTTTGGCATGTTCCTGAAATGTGCTATCTTGACTACAATCTTGGCAGATCTGCAAGAACTGTCCAGTTTTTTTTAATATTTTTTTTATTTAAGAGATGAATCGGAATTACAATCCTTTGAGTCAAAGACTCCTTTGCAAAGGCTCCACATCAGATAGACACATATACATAAAATAACAGGATACTAACATAGGAAATACAGTACACGGAATATATACAATTAGCAGGTTACAGCTTTAGCTGTCATTAACAGTAGACCCCCAGGTAATAGATATTTACATATAGTAGGTTTCAGTTTCAGGGGGTCTTAAATGGACCATGAGTCATAATATATATACAGTGAGAGAGGAGTAATGAGGGAATTAATCAAGGCACATCAGATATGGTTCCCCTTTCCAGTGTGCATCCTAAGTGAGTAAACTAACAAGTTATGAAAATATTCCTCCCAGGGGTTAAGCTATGCAACCTATAGAGATGAAAATTAGGAAGATGGACTATTGTGTGCAGTCACAGACTGTGGAGGAAAGGAGGAGGGTATTGAGGCCAGTTTTAAATTGGCTAAGACTGGGTACCATGGAGATGGAGGACGTTAGGTTATTTAACCACAGGGGAGCCTGCTACCGGAAGGATCTTTGACCAAGGAAGGTCCTACAGTGGGGGATCAGTAGGGTGGTATTGGGGGAAAATCTGGGGGCTCTTCTGTTGGGAACTATTTAGATAAAGTGGTATAGGCCTTGAGGGGCTTGATTCTGGAGTATCTTTTTTGCAAGAAGGCAAGTGTGATACTTAAGCCTGCCTTCGAAGTTTAGCCAGTTCGTTAGATTGTACAGCTCACTTGTGTGAGTAAAATGTTCACAACCGGAGATCATGCAACAGGTTTTATTGAGAGCTAAGTTAATGCATTGTAAGGCTGTTTGGTCTGCAATCCCATAAATCACTATGCTGTAATCCACCAAGGAAAGGACTGAGGAGGACACTGCTAGTCGGAGAGCATGGGGGGTAGACGGTGCTTATGTCAGAAAAGGATCCCTAGTCTGCTGTTAATGGAGGATGAGACATGTTGGATATGTGTGTGGTAGGTGAGTGAAGTGTCAAGGTTGATATCAAGGTACTTGAAAGAGGAGACCTGTTCAAGTTTGGAGCCTAGCGAGTTCAAGATAATTAGCGGGGTGTTACAGAGAGGGTTCTGATGGTGTGCAAAGATCATAGACTTTGTCTTGTTTTAGTTGAGTAATAGGCGATGCTCAGAGAACCAGGCTTCAAGTTCCCCAAAGAAGGCCTGTAGGGCTGTTGGAGGAGTTAGGATGAGGGTGTTTCCAGAAAACACAGCATCATCTGCATAGAGCAGTAGCTAGCCATTGCAGGATTGGGAAAGGAGTTTAGGAAGAGGGTGAAGAGAAGTGGACCAAGAATGGATCCTTGTGGGACCCGGTAAGGACTGGTCTACTGCAGGAGGATGTGGTATCTATTTTGACCTGTTGAATACGGCTGGATAGATAGTCTTCAAACCAGGAGGTGGCCTCCGGGGAGATATTCAGGGCAGTAGGGGAGTGGAGAAGCAGCATGTGATTGACAGTGTCTAATGCTTTTGTTAAATCAACATAGATTGCACCAGCAAGGGAGCCCTGTTCTAGTGCCTCATGTATGTATGATGTGTATTCGACGAGGGCAGTGGTAGTACTGTGACCCCTCCGGAAGCCGTGTTCTTCATGGCTGAGTAGGATACATTTGTCCAGGTACTCTGTAAGCTGGTCCGATACAATTTTTTCAAGTGCCTTGTACAGCGGGGGTAGGATCAAAATGGGCCAATATTTGCCAGTGGAGGTGTGATCACCATTGTTCAGAATAGAGGTTATAACTGCTTTTTTCCCAGGAGGGGGCAATTGGTTGAGACATAAGGATAGGATAATTATTTTGGTGAGCTGGGACAGGGTCACATCCAGATTGAGCCGGTGGAGTTTGAGGTCCAGGGAGTCGTTATAGGGCGGGCATTCATCAGGACTTTGGTATGATAGTTTGCTTCACTGCAAGTGAGGACCCATAGCCAGAAAGGGGGTGGTCCATGGCAGCTGGATTGTAAGTAGAGGAACTTGGAATAGGGCTGAAGAAGTTATGGGGGAGGATGTCACTGAGGTCAGAGAAGGCCAGATTGAGGGTGTTGGAGATAGCTGCAGGGTCCTGAGACATGACCCCATCAGTTAGTAGCTGGTCAGGAGCAGGGGATACAGTTTTCCCTCAGAGTTCCTCTATATTGTTCCAGATGTTTTTCCCAGAGCCCCAGGAGGAGGTTAGGGTTTGCCTATAGTAATTAGCTTTAGCTTGCCATATTGCCCAAGTACATTTGTTCCTGGCCTCTCTGTATAGCTGTCTGTCATGAGGGACTTATGAATCCAGGGCCCTGTGCCAGAGGTTATCTCTGAGGTGCATTTGGTCCAGCAATGATTGGGAGATCCAGGGTGTGTCCCATTGTTTTGCAATATGCTTGGTGATCGGGGCGAAGATGTCACAGGCTGAGATAAAAGTAGAGATAAAATAGGTGAGGGCAGCATCAGCAGATAGTACAATGTGTATAGGGGCCCAGTCACAGGAAGCAAGGTATGATTTGAGGAGGGAGAGGGATCATTTTTTGAGGTGCCTTTGAGCATAAACTTTAGGCGTGATCGGGTGCTGTTTATTTGACCACCAGCAGATAACTGGGGAGTGGTCACTTAGTGAGTCTGGGAGCACTTTGACCTTGGTGAGGTTGTCTGGGTGGTTTGTGAAGAATATTCTTGATGGTATGGTGGGGTTGACACAAGCTGCCCAACAAAATGGTATTTGTATAGGAAGGTTTGTGGAAAAGACTTGTCTCCAAACTCTGTTCCTGGTTTTTAATGGTACAGATATTCAGGAAGGGAATGTTTGTTACTGCAGTTAACCACAAACTTTAAGTGAGGATTACTCTAGAGTAAGTATTTCACAAATTTTACCTGCTCATCAGTTGTTCCCAGCATGAAATCAGGACATCAACAGTTTATCCAATTATTTAACCAGGAGTGGCACACTAAGCTGAAAGCTTGGTTACAGGTGCAACCTGAAGCACAAGGAAGTTATGTGACTTGCTCAGGGTCACACATTATGTAAGTGGGGGCTGTGGGATTCAAAGCCAGGTCTCCAGATTTGCAACTCAGAGCCTTAAACCACTACATTATACTGCCTCCTGACACAGTGTATCGTTCCAAATGGCTGTCTTGGGAGAAGTACCTTATGTTGTTCTCATCACAAATGATACATTCTTTCCAAAACTGCCCCATATACAAATTAGTAAAATTGAGGACAATAGTTGCCCACATCACTGTACCACTGATTTGTAGATAAAATCACCAAGGAAGCTAAAAGTGTTATATTCAAGCACAAACTCACGAAGTGTTATTAGGAACACTGTGTGTGGCAACAGCCACTCTTCCCTCCTAGTCAAGTACTCAGCTAAGGCAAACAGGCCCTCCTGATTAGGGATATTGGCTTACAAGGATTTCACATTGAGTGTCACAAAGATATGTGACTCTTCGACATGGATATCCTGCAAAGAGCCAACATCTCCATTAAGTCGCTCACATAGGACTTTGGTTGCACACAAAGAGCTTGATGAAACTATCAACGTATTCTGACAAAGGCTCTTATGAGTTGTCACCCGATATGATCGGCATCCAGGAGGTGAAATCGAAGCAATTCAGGAAAATGCCAGCAGCACTGTTCATAGCTGGCATGTAGGTTGGATCTAGGATTAAAGTTTTGGGATGCTGAAACAAGTCCTGATTATGTCTGCATCTCAATATCAGATGGATCTCTGTATCTGGATGACACACTGTATCTTGTTGATAAAAAAATACTATTAAGATTTAAATTGCATGTCACTAAAAGTCAATTTTTGTTTCAAAGAAATCTATGTTTTTTGTGGACACAAACTTTAATCCATTTTCCAGTACAGATAATTGTGAAACAAAAAACTGGTAAGAAGAGTAATTAATGGCATTCAAAATGGGGAATGGATCAGTTACTGACTGACCTTCTCCATATGGTATTAGGAATGGTGAAGGAGATTGCACCACTCCTTTTCTGATGTATTTCGAGGTGACATTTGGGAGTGCTGGCACTCTTGACAAAACTTCAAGTTTTGGAGTGAAATGTTGATTGCTTTTTTCATTGTGCTTGTTCACCTAGCTGATTAAAATTCTTCACTAGTGTATGAGGCAATGGGTAACAGACAGACTTTCCACACCAAGATGTTCAGTACAACATGCAATCTGCATGGCTTTATTTACAAAAAATAAAAAAATAAAAAAAAAAATAAGTTTATACTTCCAAACAGAGAAGTCTGTTAGGATCAGATCACATGTCCTTAGGATTTCTCAAATCCTTCTAATCAGCATTTCCATGGAACGCTTCCATCATTCAGGGCTATGGACATGAAGCTACCCATGTCCTTTCACTCAGGTCAGAACTGACTGATTACTTTGAGGTCCAAATGGAGGGTTTATATACCCACCCCAGGTCATGTGATTAGTCCTTTTTAATAAATATTAGTAACAGTTTTACAAATAATGAATATAATGATATAAAAACTGAATTATGGATGAACCAACAATGATAATGCAGTATTTACTTTGGAACACTGTTCATATGCTATTTTCAGTTAGAAAATTACAGATGAATATCAAACTGAGTCATAATAAAGTGTAACTCTGCCTATATCCTTACTATTGACCCTTGGACCTTTGGTATAAAAAAACTGTTAGGTGGGCTAGGACAAGGCTGCAAAATGCCTCAAGCACCAACCTGCGGGATTGAACAAATCCACTACTGCAGCGGGCACCCTCTCGGGGGGAAAAGTTCCTGGAGATAATGCAACCTCTACAAGATAAAATAACTGAAATTTCTGATGACTTGCAGCAAATTAAATCCTCAGTTCCTTCCCTAATCATTTGTGTGGGTGACTCAGAAGCCAAATTGGTTTCCTTACAGAAAAAAACAAGATAAAAATGAGTTGACTGTAGCACAGTTTGGTTGGAGACTTAAAAAACTTGAAGAGAAAATTGAGGACTTGGAAGGGAAAAGTCAGAGAAATAATCTCGTTATTGGGATACCTGAAAAGGAAGAGGGAGCAGCACCTGTTCTTTTCCTTCCGAAGCTTTGTGAAAGGATTGCAGGTCCCTCCCCGAATGAAGCCTCCTACATAATTGAAAGGGCCCATTGTGCCCTCCGCCTCCCCCCACCACCTAATTTTCCACCCAGGCCTCTTATTTTTAAATTGTTAAACTTTCTGGACAAACAACATATATTGGCAAAGGTGTGTGACTTACAAGACATCTTATGGGAAGGGAGTAGAATTAGGATCACCCGATTTCCACAGTCAGTACAAGTGAAATAACAAGAAATGCATCCAATTGTATTGAAGCTTATTGCCGCCAGAACCACATTCTGAATTAAATACCCAGCGGTGCTTCTGGTGAAGTCTGGTGATCACTGGGTCTCCTTTGAATCTCATGATCAAGTGACTCAAGATCTTAAAGATCTCTTTAAATGAAGGGACTGCTGAGAGTATGTGGAAATGCTCCTGTTGTTTGTAAAATATGTCTGTTTACTAATTTTGGTGGGCCTGACCCATGTTACAAGGAGGCGCCTATTTCTCCAATGTTGGATACCTTACTCAGCTGGCAGGGTTTTGTCAGAAATCTAGCCTGATATAACCAGAAGAGTTTCCTGCTATAACTATTTCTATTTTATGTTGGAACACACCTCATATGAGCTCATTTTTTTCTATATGTGCAAGTGTAGAAACTGAACAATGTTCTCCGAGTGAGCAGGACTACTCGAGTGTTGTTTTAGCAGATTGCTGATTCTCAACGAATGTGGTGCTAAACACTGGCTATGACTTTATGTTTGTCTCTGATTGACTCAAGATTCTAGTTTGCCAAAATTCTGGGGTCGGGATAACATCCATGATCCCTTAGCCCTCATTCTGATGGACTGGTACTGGACATTCTTGGTGGTCCTGTGTACTATCCATATTTGACAGAGCTTTAAAATATCCATGGGGCATTTTTCTGTGTTCTGACTTCAAGCCTCCAGAGATAAGCAGTGGTCACATGTTTGTTACTGAATTTTGATACAGTTTTGAATTTACTATGATGCCTTGAAAGAAAAGGTTTAATGTTGCAGATCAGTTTTATTAGCTAGTGCCTAATTGTGTTGAGTTCTTGTACTTTACTGCAGTGCCTGCATACTATTAGATGTATCTAATATCCTAGTCGCTAATAAAGTAGCAGGGAAGGCGGGGGGTTCTGATGCAACTCATTCCTGTGCAAAGACATCACTTGCCATGGTTTGCATAGTGGTGCAGTTGATTCGAATTGGGGTGGGGAACTTTGTGTATAAGGGTGGGTATAGGATACAATGGAAAATAAGTTTTCTTTTATCTCTTTTATGGGTATCGGGGTAACAAATCACATGCGCTAATTCAACCTTCTTATGTAGACTTTTTCATGGTATTCAGTTTGATAAACCTCAGACTTTATTTTAAACTGGTATTTCAGGCTTACCCATCATTTTCTCCATAAAACAGTACAATGAGTGGCCCCAATAAGGTGGTAAATTGGAATGTTAAAGGTGACAGGACAGATACAAGAGGATGTTATTCTTTGACATCTTCATCAGTTACAAACTGGGATTGCTTGCCTCCAAGAGACTCACCTTCGACGAGAAGACATCAGTTTACTCTATAAAACCTGGGTGGGACAAGCATATGGAGCAGGGAAGTCTATGTGTAGTGGGGAGTTGCAATACTAATAGATAAAAAAATTCCTTTTAATGTTGACAGAGAAATCTGACACCCTAATGGTAGGTACATTATCCTGCATGGAATTTTGGAAACGCAACAAATCATTTTAGGGTCTGTATATAGTCCAGATTGTGAGTCCCCTCATTTTTTTACTCACCTGTTGGGCCTAGTGGCTGCTAACCCCCCTGTTTTGACCATACTGGGGGTGATTGGAACGTTGTTCCTTATTCACATGTAGATAGATCTGACTCCCGAAAACAAGGTCTATCCCCTTCACAGAGGGCTCCACATGACCTCCTGACAGGAGCTGATCTCATGGATGTGTGGAGAATACTTAATCCTGGAGAACGCGAATATACCTTTTTTACACCCCCACATAAGTCCTTTTCCCGTATCGATTTCCTCCTTTGGAGTTCCTTTTCATTGCCCGGTGTAATAAATGGAGCTATACATATGAGGGTCATATCAGACCACTCACCAATTTCTCTCACATATCTCCTTGGGCCAGGCATTTGAAGGGATGCTGGAGGTTTAACAACCAGTTGCTCCAAAAATCTGACTCTCCCCAGCATATTAAAAATGTTCTCTCTAATTTTTTACCTAACAGCAGGGACTCAGTCACTAAAATAGACATGATTTGGGCAGCCCCAAAATGTTCCCTTGGGGGAAGGGAGTGTCTTAGGTTATCGGCCACAAAATTCCAACAATTCTGTTCTCAGCAGGAAGCACTGCTTCCGGCCGGAACATACTCTTAACCGGCAATCCCCAGATGCTGATTAGACAGACGTACACAACTTGCAAGCCCAATATTCACCCTCATGTACCAAAAAGCAGAACTCTCATTGAAGTATACCAAAATGAAATACCTTGATACAGGGGATAAGGCAGGCAAACTATTAACAATTCAGCTTCAGCAAGCTATGGCTTCGAGTTATCTCATGTATTAAATCTGGTACAGAAGACCACCTTGATATATCCCAAGAGACATTGTTGAGTTTTAATGTCCTACTACCAAAAGCTCTATTCGAAGCCCAAGGAGATAGGGCCTGCAGCTGCAGCTGTCTCCAGTTACCTTAATTCTACTGCTCTCCTAAATTAGCAGCTCATCAGGTTGCTTCACCTGAAAACTTGATCAGTATGCAGGAAGTCATTGCAGCAACTGAACAGCTTTCACTAGATAAATCTCTTGGACTGGATGGTCTCTCTAATAACCTACATAAGAGCTGTCTACAAGAGCTTTCCCCTCTCCTAGCAGAGGTATATAATTATTGGTTTTCTGAGGGCATGTCAGAACCAAATTTTCTTAATGCATTAATTACTCTTATTCCCAAACCTGGCAAGGATCCTACATATCCAGAAAGTTACTAATCTATTTCATTAATAGTGATGTTAAAATCCTAGCCAAGATCCTTGCCACGAGGCTGGGTCCCTGCTTCCCAATCTTATAGGTAGGGAGCAAATTGGTTCAATGACAGGTAGGTCATCAGTGGATCATATGCTTAAATTAATGTACATTCTCTCGGTATCCAGGGATTCAGATCTCCCTACAGTATGCTGGTATCCCTGGATGCTGAGAAAGCTTTGATAGGGTTTCTTGGGATTTCCTTTTGCAACTCTGGCCAATGTAGGCCTCTTCGAGTTTTCTCAGTTGGGTTAAATTGCTATACTCATCCCCACTGGCCCAGATTTGGTGCAATGGCATATTGTCTGATCCCCTTCCACTTCAGAGGGGGACCAGACAAGGTTGCCTCTTTCCTCACTATTGTTTAACCTTTATTAACAACCCCTGATCTGAAGATTGATAACTTCCCCCAAAACTCCAGGGAATTAGGCTAGGGGACCAACATTACACCCTCTCTGCATATGCAGATGATCTTCTTTTACATCTTCAACACCCCATAATAGGTATCCCAGCTCTCATTGCTGAGATTGACCATTTTCTGCAGTTTCCCACTATAAGCTTAATGTGTCTAAATCAAATTTTTACCCTGAATGATAACCCTGTCAGTGCTTGACAACACCAACTTTTAGTGGGAACCTAAATCCCTTACCTATCTTGGAATTCAAGTTACCACACAGATTCCTACCTTGCTTAAATTGACTGTTTCAGATTTACTGAGTACAATTGAAGCTGACATAGACAGATGGGGAGGCCTTCCTCTCTCACTATGAGGAAGAATAAATACTATCAAGATGAATGTCTTGCCCCGTGTATTGTACCCTCTTGAGATGTTGTTTTTTTTCTCCCAAAAAAATGGTTCTCAAAACTGAAAACAATGCTAACTGCCTTCTTCTAGAAGGGTAGGAGTGTTAGATGCTCTTACTTGAAACTCTCTGCACCAAAGCAGCAGGGGGCTTATCTGCACCCTCCTTTTTTTCTTATTATTGTGCTCACCACCTCAGTAGACTGTCGTATTGGTCAAAGGAGATATCAGGTATTGAACTGCAGGCATACTTTCCCCTGTGGTTAGATACTGAGAAATTCCTAGCTGCTCAGTATCACTGTACCCTCCCTGCCCTCTTATATGCCATGCCCAAAGTGATTCCCAAACCTCTTCAGAATACTCCATTAGGTTGGTCAATTAGGACTTTACACCAACTGCAAATACATCTCTCACATAGCTGGTACTCTTCGCTGGAACAACCCGTTATGGGGAATCCCCACTTTAAAATTGGACATAAACCCATTCCTCTGACCTTTTGGCCTCCTTTGATCAATGTGTGGGTCTCTGACATATATGCTGAAGGTAAAATAATTCCCTTCTCCCTTTTTAGGCATCGATTCAAAGTGCCTGTAGCAGCTTTTTTCAAGTATAAACAGCTCAAGGACACTATTGTAGCCCACCTGGGTTGAGGAGGGATACACTCAGAGTCCACTGATATTTTTAACAGACTCCTGCACGTGGCTACGGAACCCCATGCAGTGTCTGCAACTTACAAAGTAATTAAATCCTTTGACCCTGGCCTAGCTCAAGGGGTTTGTTACTACTGGTCTTAAGCGCTCTCTCTTAATACTGAACCTGACCTCTGGAGTAATTTATGTCAATCTCTATATAAATTTGTTAAACAAAACAGACTGCATTTGATACATTTTAATAGTATGCACAACTTATATTTTACACCACTTAAACTTTTCAGACTGGGTCATCTGTCTTCCCCCGATTGTTCTTGATGCGATAATTCTACTGGAACTTTATACCATATGTTATGGGCCTGTACAGCGGTTCAGGCATTTTGGCAATCTATTAGACAAATATTTGACCCTTTTTTGATCTTGATTCTTTTTTTATTCCAGCGGTTTGCTTATTATATATTTTTCCAAAAGATACTCCCAGCCTTAGAAAGGCACACTTGGCTTTGACTTCGCAATAGCCAAGTTAATTATCATGAGGCACTGGACAGATAATGCAGATTTATCAGTTTTGGAATGGCATAAGGAATTGTTATTTGCCCTCCAATTAGAGAAGCATATTCTAACTATAAATAACTGACCACATGTTTATCAGCTCAGATGGGTTACTCTAGATGCCCAACTTACTGTATGGAAACCATAATAGATCACCTTATACCAAGTTTTACATAAGTATACTTTGTTGACTGAGTACAAGCACCCTTGATGAGGGGTGGGTTAGGGAGGCTTTTAGAGGGTTAAAGATGGAGGAGGGGGAGCGAGGGGAGGGGATTTACCTCTGATTTGTACTTTATTTCATTATTGTAACTCTGGATTGATATGCACACAGTACTGGTGGTACTCTTCCTGTCTGTCCAGCTGCTACCCATATCTTTATCAATGGTATTATTATAATACTAATAATAAGAAAAAAATAAATAAAGCTTATTGAATTATAAAAAAAGGAAATAGATAAAACAAAACAAAAACAAGTAAAAGAAAATTCTGCAGGCACTTGACTATTTTCAGCCCTCTTTACCAATTTAAAAAGCATATTCCTCAGTCTTTTAGGACAATCTACAGCGTCTTCTTTTTTGTTATAGAATACATTCTTTAGTCAGTGAACTGTGCCACAGCACGCTGGTTTCGACGACTGAGGGAGGGCGAGAGAGCAAGAGAGAGTGCTAGGCTGCATTAGGACTGTACAGCTCTCTCCTTGTACTATTCCCGAGTCTCCAGAGTGGCGACAGAAGTCCAGTTTATTATTTTTTAAAATATTTAGCCCTGTAAGAGAGTCTTGATTATTAAATGTTACTTCTATCTGTGAAAAATGTAAAGCCCATGGAGCAGCATTTCGGACAGCCAGTGTAAATTCTGTAAGGTAAGCTGCAGGAAACAGCAACTTAGAATTATTAATAAAGCAGAGAACCCCAGTATGTGGGTCTCTACAATAAAATAGAAATAATTGTCTCTGGGGCTTCTTTAAAACTTTTAGGGCTGTGATGAAAAAATTAAAAGCTACAGTTTTGTTTAAATGCACCCAGAACAGAGCTCAAGGAGCGGCATCTTGGACGTTTAAACACAGACTCTGAGGAATGTGCTGCAAAATTAGAGTAAGGATTTGTTTTTAAGTTTTCCTTACTAGGACAACAGAATTAATTCCTCTTCTAGTTTTACATACTTTTAGTCCTCTTAAGTTCAAATACCTGTGGGACCATTTTCTTAGTAAAGGCATAAAAGGGAGCAGATTCTCAAAAAACAAACACCATCTCAGTTGTTCTATTTTAATAAACCTGCCTATCAGAGCTGAATGGCTTACAAGCAACCTGTACAATAATTAATTGTATAAGAAAACATATGTTGAACAGTATCCCACAATCAGCATTCAATAACTCAACAAGCACTTTGGGGAAATAGCTTACCAATAGGGCTGTATCATGTTTGCAGATGCATTAGACACTTGTTTTATACTCTGTATTCATTTTTCATGCAACAAATAATTATTCTTTTAACAGCATTAACACCTTTAGTTGCACTGGTACTTCTAGAAGGACTTGAAAGAAAAATGGAAAATAACATAGGTAATAGATATGGGGGCTGCAGGTGCCAACCTGGCAGAACTAGGAGGAAAAATCTGGGTAGTGAAAGGACAATAGAAGATAGTGCTGTTGCAAGTCTTTCAAAAAAAGAAAACAGTACAGAGTCCTTACAAATCAGATAGGGTATAACCCTATCACAACTAACATTTACAACTCCAGCATCCTGAATTGTTATTTTCTTGTCAAGTGTGCCACAAATTGCCTGATTATTCTGTTGCGCTTGCCAGTTGCAATTACTCTAACATGACATGCTGGAAAGTGTGACATCTTTATCATTGAGTGCTTTGTTGTGGTGGGCAGTACTGTATTTGGCCCATAATGTGTTCATTTTATAGTTTCAGATATATTTTTTGTGTGTCTTAGGAACATGTTTCGTACCTGAAGTATTAGTTCTCTGATAAGTAACTGTATTACTAGTTAGTAATATTGAGTTTTCAGCATTCTCACACTAGCCAACTTCCCAAACTAGCCAATGTTTCATGTTATGTGCTTTGTCATGGCTGTATTCAGTTTGACAAAATACATGGTGTCAAACATTGGCTGGTGTGGGAAGTGCCAGCCAGCATTTCACATTATGTGCTTTGTCAAGGCTTTATTCAGTCTTGACATAGTGCATAGTGTCAGGGAGTGACCATCACTCAGTATGGCTCACATTGGATATGGGCAAGGAAGGAGTGGAATCTGGCACAAGAGTGCTGGACTTCAGGAGGGCCAACTTTGGGAGAATAGGAAGAGGTAAAAGGGTACCCTACAAAATTCAACCTAGTATGGGCACCCACCAGAGGTGGAGTTCATAAAGCTGGGGATAGTGGAGGCAACCAAACCTGCTGCAAGGCCCAGAGCAAGAAGGCTAGGGCTAAGAAGCAGAGCTGGTTGAGCAGGGAGGTCATGGAATAGGTAAGGAGGAAAAGAACTGCCTTTAGGAGGTACAAGAAAACAGGGAGGGGTAGGACAGGGAGGAGTACCTGACAGAAACAAAGCAGTGACATGGGCAGTAAGGGGAGCCAAGGCATCTACGGAGCTCAAGCTGGCACAAGGCATTAAGAAGGGGGAGAAGGACTTCTTTTGGTACATTAGGGAGAAAAGGAGCTGTAAGGACCACATAGTAAGGATTAGGACGGGGGGGGGTTGGGTGGAAGCAGGATGCGATAAGGCAGAAGCGCTTAATGATTACTTCTGCTCAGCATTTACTAAGGAGAAGAGGGGGTTGATACCCAAGGGGGAAGAACATCAGAAATGGGGGTGAGGGGGAGACAGATGGGGAAATCATGGAAGGCAGAGTTCAGAAGGGTTTAAAGGCACTGAGTGTGGACAAGGTGCCAGGCCCATATGGCATCCACCCCAGGGTACTGAAGGAGCTGGCAGAGGTCCTTGCGGGACCTTTGGCAGACCTATTTAATGCCTCACTACACTCAGGGTGTGTACCTGAGGACTGGAGTATGCTCATGTGGTGCTCCTCCACAAGAGTGGCCCCAAGAATGAACCAAGGAACCATCATGGGTAAGCTGATGGAGACTATCCTAAAGGAGAGGCTGATGGCTCTCCTGGAGGCCAAAGGACTATAGGACAGCAAACAGCATGGCTTCATACATGGCAGATCCTGCCAAACCAGCCTGGTGGAGTTCTATGACTGGGTAACTAGGCAGCTGGACAGGAGCCATGCAGTGAATGTCCTGTATCTGGACTTCAGTAAGACATTTAACTTGGTGCCCATGGGAGGCTGGGAAATAAGTTAGAAGGTATGGGGCAGGTGCAAAGCTAGTGAGATGGGTAGGAAACTTGCTTCGGGGAAGGCAACAGAGGGTGGTGGTGGGTGGGGAGCTCTCACACCCAAGGGTAGTGACGAGCGGTGTTCCACAGGGCTCGGTGTTGGGGCCAGTGTTGTTTGGGATATTCATTGCAGACATATCATTGGACATCAAGAGCAAGATCAATCTGTTTGCTGATGATACCAAGATGGGAGCGGTGGTGGACGATCTAGGGGGATGGTAGGGGTTGCAGGATGATCTGGCAAAGCTGGAAACCTGGTCAGACACCTGGCAACTATGGTTTAATGTCAAAAAGTGCAAAGTGCTGCATTTTGGGGTGAAGAACCCAAGGAGGAGTTACCAGCTAGGGTGAGTGCAGCTAGCCCAGACAGAGGAGGAGAAGGATCTGGGGGTGCTCATTACAGGGTCAATTAACAACTTGGCACAATGTAGGAAGGCAGCTGAAAAGGCCAACAAAATGCTGGGTTGCATTGCAAGGGGTATATCCTCAAGGAGGGAGGAGGTGATTCTGCCACTGTATAGGTCATTAGTTAGACTGCATTGGAGTACTGCATGCAGTACTGGTGCCCGTATCTAAAGAGGGACATTAAGTTACTGGAGGGGGTGCAGTGCAGGGTGATAAAGATGATCAAGGGGCTGGGGGACTTATCATAGGAGAGGAGGCTAAGGGAGTTGAACATGTACTCACTGGAGGAGAGGAGGGATGGGGGGACATATTGAAACTTTTAAGCACATGAAAGAAATAAACAAGACAGATTCAGAGGGGCTGTTCAAAGTAAGGGAGGGGAGGGACATCAGGGGCCATGATATGAGACTGGAGGGAGGAAGGTTCAGGAGGGAGATAAGGGGACACTTTTTTACAGACAGGGTGGTAGCTGGGTGGAATGCATGACCTACAGAAGTGATATCCAGTAGAACACTGGACTGCTTCAAAAGGGGATGGGACAAGACAAGAGGGGTCAATGGAGGGAAGGGAGGAAGGGAGAGGCAACTGCAGAAGAAGGGGTGCTAGCTGCACAGTCAAGCAGGCTTGATAGACCTCTAGGCCTTTATCTGCTTGCAAATTTCATATGTTTGTATGTTCATAAATGTTGGCTGGTGGGAAGTGTACTACTGTTGTGAACACCTGCATACAAATCGTGTTTAAATTCATCCTGTGACCAAGCTCCAGTTTATTAATTGTCTGAGCTGTGAGCCATACATGGTAGACTACACAATGTCATGAACTGTTTGAATTGGTACAGGGTGAAGAAGGGAATTTCACTGAATACTGGATTAGTTTGGGGAAGGGTGAGGGAGGTAGTGCTCCTGGATGCCAAGGATTGATTGCCTTGGATCAGTTTGAGGGAAGGGATGCCACTGCCCCTGCCACTGGATACCAGAGACTCTATGGTTTGCATGTTGTGAGGAAGGGTTGCCACTGAACCCCAGGGCATGCTTGGTTTTCAGAAGGGTGAGGATTGGGTACAACTGAATGATTTCGTAATGGCTTGCATTGGGGTAGGGAAAAACTTCATGGCAGAGACTACTTGTCATGGGATAGGGTGAAGGTAAGAATTACCACAAACAGCAGAGACTGGCACAAAATGAATTGATAATGTGCTTGAATACTTGCATTGTAGTGCTGTGTGTAATTTAAAAATTCTGGCAGAATTAAATGTTGCTAAATTTTTGAAATTCCACCAAAATTCCACTGAATTTCACTGGAAAGGGAATGGAGGAATTCCATGGCAGAAAAATATGGAATGAGTTTTTCCACAACATCTCCATAGAATTGTATTCCTCGGATCACAGAAGAACTAATGAAATTCCTGTGGAAATTCCACCAGTGGAATGGTCATTCCACTGTAATTCCACCAGCAGAATTATGAATTTGCATATCACTATTGCATTGTCAATACAAATTACATTGCATTTGTTATTAAATATGTTTTTTTTTTAAATGATGGAAACTGATTTCAAAACATCCACATGTTTAGAGATCACCTAATATTAAAGTATACTATCTCAATATTAGGTGAAATGTGACATTAGGGTAAAACTTCTCCCGAATCTTGGTGAATGTGTGGTAAGGTGTTTTCATAGTTTAAACATTTGATTACAGTAGAACTGATGGTACCTAACTTCTGCACCTTCTCTCCACACATCAGTCTATGAGCATTCATGTACCTTGCAAAACAGTGTCAAGGTTAGGGTAATGTCAATGCAGCATCAACCAATTGTTCAAACCTCTAGGAACGAAACACTGCATATGCAAAAAGAAATAGAGAATTTTTCAGCCTAATGTCACATTTCCCTACTTTTGAGTCTGCAGACATTAACCAGATCCATAACTGATGACTAAACATAGAAGTCTACAACAAATAAAACAATGACCTAAACATGTTGACACAGTCTTAGCAATGTCAGTGCTCAACTCCTTCTCACAGTAAGTCATTTCACTTTTTTTGCTTGGAATTTTAATGTTCTGTTCCATGGCACAGACATTGTATTGCAATAGAGTGATGTACCCTGAATGACAACTGAAGAACCCTATATAAATAAAAGGAAGGGAGAAAGGGGAAATTGTTTAACCAGAAAAGGCACCCTAAGTCAAAGCTTATTTCCAGGTGTGACCTGGAAGCACAAGGAAGTTAAATGACTTGCTAAGGGTCACACTGCATGCAAGCAGCGGCCGTGGTATTCAAACCCAGGTTTCCAGGTTTGTTGCTCAGTGCCCTAAACCACAGTGCTATACTGCATCCTATATACAGTACACAAAGTTTATTATTATAAAATATTAATTTTGCAAATGAAAGTGAATTCATTTGGACTGTTTCCCTATATCATAATTATCAGTGATGCAACAGCCTACCAGCATTTAATGATCATGTGATGCCACTAGCATTACTGTATATTATTGCTGCTGACTGTAATTGCCTTGATTGACTTTTAGTGGTCAGACAATTATTCTGTACTGCAGGTATTATTTACTTGATGAATAATGCATCCACTTGAATAATGTATCTCCTATGTCACACATAGCTCAGTTACCAAGGTTAATGTGGCATTTTTATGTGCAAACTTTGACTAAAAGTTATAGAGGCATCTTACAAAATTGGACAATAACTCAGAAGCCTGAGTAGTTCAACTTAATCTATGCTTATTATTTTAGCACTGCAAAGTTGACTTAATTTTTGTGAAGACCGCAGCAAACATTCTCCATTTAGGGCCCTCCTAATCAAACACATTCCTCATCTACAGCTTTGCAACAGTAAATAAATTTGGGGGTGTTGGGTGGTTACAAGGATTAATCAAATGAGACAACATTCAAATAAAGCCATATAGCAAATGCAGTGCTTGACGGTTGTTTGTATTCTCCCTGCAGCTACTGGCTAATTAGTGACAAAATTGGTCCCCTTGTCAAATTTCTATTGGCCACAGTAAAAGATATAGGGCTTATGATTCAAAATGTTCAGACTTCAGATATAGATGTATGCTGTGCCTACATCTGCATCCATCCAATTGCATCTGAGCAGCCTGGTCCATGTTGCTGTTTTCAAAAAGATGTATCCATTAGTGACAAAAGACATGATTTGCAGCATGAAACTAATGCAGAAGCTATATTTTACCGCACTTTTTTTTGGGGGACTCAAAATTCAAACACATATACTAGATGGTTTTTCCTCTTGAAAACAGTGCAGGTGCACTGAGATGGATCCTTCTAAAATACTTACCATATTCTCTGCTCTTTATGAATTATAAAAGCCAAATAAAGTTTTAACTGAGAAAGTAACTTAACCTCTATGTGATAAGTCTACAATACATTCCTCTCTCTCTTTGTTGGCTACACAACAGTACATTACGGGCAATTCATCCCACGACAGTTCACTCTCTCCAGATTTTAGGGACCGTTACAGGTAAGTGAACATTTCACAGTGAAAGGTAAGTTATTAATTTAGAGGGTCTAAAATATAAATAAAATAATGCTGCAGTATTCCGTTTTGGAGGGAGAGAGAGAACAAACTGCAGTGGGGAGAATTGCCTATAGTGAATTGATGTGCTCCCTTCTTTTGTTTGCTGTTGCTCAAAGAGTGAGTCAAGGTGAACTTGTAATTGGTGAAATCTCTGATATCCAGCACTTTTGACACCACTGAATCCAGTCCAAAGGAATTCAGATTCACTTTGCACTTCATCATGAAGCAGTAGTTTATACAAGGATCACACACTGCATATGTGTAAGATGCTGGCAGGCGGAGATGAAGAACTTCTTGCACTGTGCATTTATCAGTACCATTTCTTGCTGTCTCTCAGAGGAAAACCATCTGCTGTGACTGACAGCTGTGTATTTCTTTGTAAAGCACTAATCTGTGAAGAAAAATGTTATGAATCTTAACAAAATGTTTCTTCTTAGTTGCTGTATATATTAAAGCGTAGTTTCAGGCAAGAAGGCCAGTGAAATCATATA
Organism: Neoceratodus forsteri; assembly: GCA_016271365.2. Lineage (NCBI taxonomy): Eukaryota > Metazoa > Chordata > Ceratodontiformes > Ceratodontidae > Neoceratodus > Neoceratodus forsteri. Next base: position 633,669,042 of record CM028132.1, read on the forward strand.
CTGCGCAGGAAGAAAAGAATGCAGTGTGCTTGGTTGCAGGTCCGCAGCTGCAGCAGAGAACTGAGTGAATTTTGCAGACTGGGAAATGAGAGGTGGATTTTAAATGAATTATCTGACAACTATTTTGACTGTTGGGGTGCAGAGTAGAGAAACCCATAGAGTGTGTATATGTGTGTGTGTGTGCTGGCTAGTCAGTGAGTGAAAAGTGAAGTAGTCTTTGTGTGAGACATTAGGGAAGGATTTTCAAAGAGCTCATAGATCGCTACAATTTGTGGTGATCTAGGGCTATGGTGCACTCCTGCTGTGTCAGGGACCCTGTGCCTAATTCAGGAAGAACTGGGGTCTCTACACAACAAACACACTGCAAATGAGCACCAAACAATTGGTGCACCTGTGGAAATGCCACAGAGATCAGCCTCCAGCCTGGTGCAACACCAGAGGAATCAGGATGGTGGGGGAAGGGGGCTTGGGGCTGCAACTGGTCATGCAGCAATGGTCAGAGGTGGAAGTGGTACGGGGTGCCATTGTGGGTATTGGGGAGGCTGTGGGCAGTCAGATCAGTGATGTGGCATCCAGTGGGGGTGCTGATTATATAGTAATTACACTGATGACATGGTACAACCAGGGGAGTATCCAGTGACACACAGTGCCATGGCCCCACATGGGCACAGCCCTGGTAGCAGCCCCAGCCTTTGGGTTGCTGCCAGAGCTGTACCCATGTGGGCCATGGCACTGTGTGTCACTGAACACCCCTGGTGGTACCATGTCATTGGTGCAATTACTATATAATCACCACCCCTGTGGGGTGACACATCACTGTTCTGACTGCCCACAGCCTCCCTAACACCCACTATGGCACTCAGTGCTCCTTCCACCCTTGGACCCAACTTTCAGGGCCTCCCTACCTGAGTTGCCAATGTGTGTACCTAGACCAGTTCAGTGCTGGTCTGTCTTGAGACCTTTTCTGCACCCATCATGGGGCTTACTAAATCCCAGAAAAGTGGATGATGCAGCCCCACTGTGAGGCAAGCACCCGTGCAACCTACTGCACCCTGCTGAGTGTTGCAAGGCTGGTGCAGTACCAGTTTAATGCAGCAGCTCCCACTTCAGGCACAGGCCTGGTTCTGAATTGGGAATGGCACATCTTCTAATGCAAGGTGCCACTTGTGTCATTTCTATTCGACGTAGGCACCTTGTGTCATTCTTTGGTCTTTGATAATCTGGCCCTAGGTCTCTCAGTGGGGTGATGTGAGGGTGCGTTAATGTGGTCAGAGTGTGGACTGATGGTGTCACTGTCACTCATCTTCTATATTTCCATATCACCTCACATGATGTGTTGCACTATATTATGTGCAGGCACTGCATGTGTCACATGGGCATCTAAAAAGCATCCATGACTAGTGTGAGTTATCATAGTCAGTATTGGCAGTGCCTGCATAATGAAAATATATGGAAAATAACAGGAGGAGAAATGGATTTGGAGAGAAGGCTCAGGTAAAGGTTCCACTATGACAGTTCCACCAAGTACAAATTGGTGGTGAAAAAGAAGCTGCACATAGTGGAAGAGTGACTGTGAGTCATAACTGTGGGGCTCTGATGACCAGGGAGGTTGTTTGATAGTACAGACAAAGAAACCATGGTTCATCAGTCCCCATACGTCTACTGGTTCCTCTGACACTGTGACTGCAAGCAGCCTTCCTAGATGGCCGTGTGGTTAATATAGTGATGAAAACACCATGACCAGTCCAGACAAATGTTGGGTTCCCACTATTCTCCTTCAATGCTTCCATTTATTCGCTATCCAAGATAGAAGTTATTCACCCAGAAATGTAAACAAAAGCCATTCTCTTTTCCTCTAACATGAACATCATGTCAATAGCTGCAACAACCACCTGAGCATGGGCATTGTGGGAATTGCCATTCCACCTTGAAACACTGTATGATGCCCCCTACCCCTCAAATCAAACAGCAGCACCATGAGAAAGAGAACAATTACTCTGCATCTGCAGATACCACTGTTATTGTGACACCAGAGGAAAAAGTATAGGTTTCTTGGGAGTAAGAGAGGCAGGGCAATATATACCATCCCCACAATTCTACAAAAGTAAGCAAGTAGCATAATCACTAAAGCAGCTTTTAATGGGAAAAAAACAGTATAGATGATATGCAAGTGGAACCATCAGATCAGTGTCATGAGACTAAGGTGGTAGATGGGAAGCAGGAGAAAGCACATGATCAATGCAAGGAGCAAGACAGACACAGAAGAAAGGAGCATGAGAGAAGGAGGAGAGGATGGGAAAGGAGGAAAGGGAAGAGGCATGAAAGGAGGAGCAGGGGGCAGGAGCAGGAGAGGAGGATGCATAAGAAAGCACATGTAAAAAAGAGGGAAGAAGAATAAGAGGAGCTTGCTCATCTAATGTCAGATCCACAACTGACTAGTGGTGATGACTGTGATATTAAGGAGTGGTGGACTTAATGGAATGAGTTGGCAACATTGAAAAAGAATGCTGAAAAACAGAAAGCAAGAAAGGAAGTTTTTCAGTCAGTTATATCAAAAGTTAAACCCAACCCCCAGCATTCACATAGAAACCTAGACTTTTTTTTTAATTTCTGTTTATTTTTCCCAAAGCCTGCCATCCATGACCCATCAGGAGAGCCTAGCAGACATCCCTCTGCCTCTCTCCCTATCTGAGCAGCCTCCAGAACCCCAAGGAGCCATGGCTTTTCCCCGAGCAGGGATGAGGTGGGGCCCAGAGCACCCAGATACTTACATTTTGTCGGTCCAGAGCCATGGGCAGGCAAAGGCACAATGAGGGCACGCCGCTGGCTCTTCATCTCCCGGTGATGGCAGGCTATTTTTGTGATTTTCTTGTGGTGTCACTTCTAGCCCCTGACTCCAAGGTGTGACCACTGAGTTCATGGCGTCCTCCCTAGCTGCCTACTAGTGTCATTGAACCCCAGACCTCTGTCCGAGGACCAATCAGGCACTGAGGCACTTGGCATGTTGCTAAACCCCAGCCTGTGCCAGGGTTCAACAAATGCCAAGCTGCTTCAACCCTCCCCCCCTGGAGCAGGCGAGCTGTCAAGGGATGCTTCAGCTTGCTCCCTCCCAGCTGGCCTACCGATGACCTGACTCTTTTCCTGAACCAGGGTTGCAAGGCCACAGATGGAAATCCAACCGCTGCACTGACAGGCCAGCCAAAACATAGACCTTTGATGGCAGATAAGGACCACTTGGCCTACCTAGCCTGCCCATTCCCCTACCTATTGGATCAGCTGCAGATCCTAGTTAACAAACAGCCTACTTCCTCCTTCCGCTCTCTAGAATTGCCTTATGTCTGTCCGATGCATCCTTGAATTCCCTCACTGATGTTGATCCCCATGACCCCCTCAGAAAAGTCCTGCTATGCATCCACCACCCTCTTCATGAAAACATACTTCCTCACGTTGCCCCTGAGCTGCCCCTCTCTAACTTCAAATTGTACCCCCTTGTTTTTGCACATCTTTTTTTCTGAAAGATGCTACCCTCTTAGACTTTGTTGATTCCCTTTAGGTCCCATGATCATGAAAATGATCAGTCCCATAGGACTTTACCACTTGCTGCTGCACTGTCTGCCCATACCCAGATGCATCATTCTACAATGGTGGAAAAGGGAAATCATCTTGCTGTTGCCATACAATTCCTGCTGAAGTACCCCACCATCACAGCCAGTCCACAGTACCTAAAAAGCCGAACTGATCTTTTGCAGTATGGATGTATTTTACACATGAAACCACAAATCTACAACAAACATCTTGCAATTGTTGTGGTAGAGTGGCCAGTTGTTGACATTCTACTTGAACTTTAGGGACACATGGTCTGGGTGAATTTTTTTTTTAACTTTTTACGAACAGAGACACACTAAGCTGAAAGCTTGCTTGTTTGCCGGTGTGACCTGGGAGCCCAAGGAAGTTAAGTGACTTGCCCAGGGTCACACAGTATGCAAGTGGGGGCTGTGAGATTCAAACCCAGGTCTCCAGGTTTGCAGCTCAGAGCCTTAAACCACTGTGCTATACTACCTCCTTCAAACTCAAAATGTGAACTTGGCGTCTTCCTAACAGACACATCCATTCTCAAGCCTAACACAGGATAGATTCACCAGTAGCAGCAGAAATAGTTGAAGATGGCAAGTAGTGGGTTTGTTCAGAAAGTCCAGTCACCATGGCAGCCACAGCAGTGAATTGATGCATTCTACAGTACTGGTGCCACTTCACAAACAGACTATCCACCACCAACCACCATCAGCCAGATTCAGGCCCAGTGTACACCCCAACAGCACTACTCCTGAATTTGTTGCAAACAGACTACACTGACAGAGTCACTGCATGCCCATACTAAACCTTCACTTACTCACCCACATTCTGTATATAGTACATGGTTTGGGCTTATTCACCACAGAAACTGGTGGCTTTCTAAATCTTGTTGTAGGACAATTCAAAGGTCAAAAAAGTCATTGTACTATCATTTTGACATCACATCAATAGTACAACTTTTCTCCCTTGAGCTGCTATTTGATTGGCTGAAATAGTGTTGATTAAAAAAATGCAGGATAAAATGGTGTCCTTGCTTAATGAGCTGTCGGGTGAGAAGTTCATTAGCACAGTTTGGACCTGGAATCCATGGTCAACTCTATGTGCACAAACTATCCATTTGCAGTTTTTCTTTTTTTTATTTGCTGGTGCAGTTATGGGGTCAGAGCAAAGCAGGACTGCAGAGAGGAGAACCGGTAACATTGAGGGCAGGACTGCATCAAGGAAGACTGGAATCTTCAGGGACAGAAGTGGAGAGAGCCTGAATGTAGTTAGCGAGGACCAATGTGGAAGCATGAACACAAGGTATGGACCTTGTGAAATTAAACCTTACACATTTGGGGGCACCATATACTACACAAAATAGTGGATGGGTGACCATCCACAACTTAAGGATGTTTTTTCCATCTCAGGAGTTGTGATGTCATAGAGACCTCTCGAGCTTCACTCTTGAGGTCTCTATGATGCCATCAACTCCCTCGATGGAAACACAGCCTTGTTGTGGATGGTCACCTGTACACTGTTTAATATGTGTTACACAGCTCATTTGGAGATGATGGCTGTTAATCTTCAGCCATTCTACCCAGCAAAATACACTTTCTTCTGAAGGTCTAAATGAAGTGAAGCTCAACTACAACACTGCATCATGCCTTTTTAGCATGTTCTTCCACTATGTACTAAGCAGAATGCTTGTAGATGGGACACTTTTGAAAGAGGCAAAAGGGGATTATGTGCATATCAATACTGACATCTGCTGAAGTAGTGCAAACCAAAGCTATCTAAGTTACAAAGTGTTAGTTTGTTATGTAATTGCCAGGTAAAAACACTGGGCCACAAACCCTTTTACAAGTGCAGCCTGGGTACACAAAGTATAGATAAGGCATTACATTATCCACAAATTATCATTTAAATACAACAGGCATCTTCATTTATCATTTAAAACAATCACGTTTCAAAATGGAATACAAAAAAATGTATATGGTATACTTTAAAAATAGTATAAGAGCCTATTTGTCTCAGATTTAAAGAAAGATTATTTCATACTGTAGGTGCTACAAAATGTGTTTTTTGAGCAATTTTAAATTTTATTAATGGAACAGCAAAACATTTTTGTCAGATGTTCCTGATCATCTATTTGAGTCCTGAAAATGTAAGATATGTGCCATATTTACCCTCACAATCTGAAGGTGGACATGTTTGTTTGTGACAGGCAGCAGCAGTAACATGTGGAAGGTGATGGATAATGGGAATTTCTGCCATGCACTTTGATAAAGCACTACATACGATAAGAGGAAGGAGGTACTGTTAGAACTTTATATATGGTGGTGAGTCAAGCTTGATAAACATGCACAGTTAAAATAAACACTTGCTTTGGTATAGGACATCAGGATATATTGCCATAATTCCCCAAAATATGTTGAGCTCCTCTGCCAATACCAGCAGAAGCATAATGTCCTCAGAGTTACGTAATTAAAGATGTTTCCACATGGTGGAACTCCAGCTTTTAAATTGTTGTGAGACTCAAGGAACAGTAACCTGGGTTCTGGCATATGTAATGTAGATTACTCATTTGGGGGTTATGTGTCATGGGGGCAGTGGTATATCTTCGAAATTTAATTCTGGCTTCTGTGACTACAGTGTATCAATAAGATACCAATGATTTCAGTCAAGAATAAGCAACTCTTAGCACAGTCCTTCTCATGGTGAGTCTATTTGATATCATATATGTAGTAACTTATGATCTTATATAGCAATCCAATAAAACAAGGTTAGTGGCTGAATTACAGTAGCAAATGTTGTTGGCACTGTTGGCAGTAATGACAAGAACTGTAATTATGATGGTTGGGGTGTAGGAAACCCACTAGTTCATCACTGTAATTAAAGTAGATGCAGGATGAAATACTCATTAAAGAAATGGCAGAGATGTTTCTTACATAACTTATAAACAGGTTGACAGCATGATATGGGAGACTGAAATTGGCATGCATTGGCAACACTTTGGGATACCAGCTCTAAGGATCTGTTCATCCCCCATCCATCCCCAAACCTGTAAAATATATCAAACATAAACTGTTGCATACATTTATGGTGGAGCAGCAAAGAAAGTTTGAAGAAGGCATCAAGAATGTGCATATACAACCTCATACTGAAACTTCTTTACTACTGTCCTCTCATGATGCTAGTGCCATGTGTGAGTGAGATGACATTGAAGACTTGGATAGTAATGTTCCTGCACATATAATGGACATTTGTGAGTTTTTGGATACTGAATGTCAGCACCACTCTGGCATTTTGGTGGAAGAATTAAACTTGCTACCACAGTACCCAATGCAGGTATCCAAAGCAAAGACATTGTCTATAAGTACTAGTGATTCAATTAAATTAAGGCTAGATATGCCACCAGTCCTGCTTACAGTGGGTAAAGGGACTTTATATTTTCTTGGAAGTCCTCCAACATTGGTCGATTCATAATGTTTTTCAGTTCCACTGGGGATGTCTTCACCATGTCAAGCTCAAGGCTATATCCTGAGAATCTTGAATTCTCTGTAACCACATGCATTAGAACAAGTGCTCACAACCAGCTGTCTTGCTGGTAATGGATACAGATGCACAGTACTCATGAATGATTTAAACAGTGAAAATGCACAACCTGCTAAAGGAACCCTTTTCAGACTGGAGTCAGCACCAATAATCAAAATCCCAAAATGAAGACTGCTTACCAGACTGAATGTGATAAAGCTTTAAATATCAACATCCATCTACTGGTTCTAGAGGCAACACAACTACATTCCAAAGATCATTTGTTTTAAACATTTATTAGTATGCTTCAGCTTGGGGGCTGTTATATTTTCCAGTATATGAAAATCCAGTAAGATGTATCAGTAAAAATAGGCTGCAAAACAATGTTTCTACTTGCATGCTGGCTATTTATTTTTTCAGATAGAGAAAATTCAGCAAAAGCTGGAAAATACAAAACACAAGTGTCACCACTACTCCAACATGCCAACCAAGTGACAGACAGTTGCCATTAGTTGACATATCGTCAATGTCAGATATGCTATCTTCAGAGCATGAATCTTGAATTCATAGATTTACTCAAACTCAGCTTACTACTGATAAACTTCAGCTATCCATTAGATTATTCACACATCCAACAAGTGACAACTACTACCATTCCAATTATTACACCTCCATTTGGCAAGCCTACCTGACTCCAAGTGGCACTGGCACCACAGTCCATCTCCCCACTCCCAGCAGTAACATAATAAATATCTGGATGCACAACACCAGTTCAGATCTTCCTCTTAAAAACACTTTGAAGACTTTCACATTCTCATCAGCAGCAAGATCAATGTGATCATGTTTGTCACTCATATAGAGTCATTATCAATAACTAAGACCCATCATACCAGCACACCTAATATGAATGGGGTAATGATGGAATAAGTAAGTGGCTGACCACCATTCTCCAGTCCAACCTCATGCATTCAGTTGGCTACAACTTTCTCTGCTAGCAGACAGCAGTTGTGTTAAAAAAAAGGAAATATTTGTCCACGGCTGTTAAAGTATTGTGTAGAGCAGTGTAATGTTCTAAATGTAATTGATTTCTTTCTATTTGTTTTCCTCTTTTTGATGCATCATTTTTGTTTTGGGGGATTATTATATAATTTGAAAATACATGGGGCCAGGGAGAATATAGCAACTGTCATGGAGGTAAAGCAGAAACTGCAAGAGGTATAAGTCTTGAGATCTGCAATGAATATTAACTATTAATGTGGCTGAATACTGGACCACAGTGGTCTTACTAGGTTGCAGATGCTGTTACATCACCACAAACACTTTAATCCTCAGTTGTGGTATGCCACTATCACCTGCCACAAGTAAGCTACAGTAATTAATATTAATTGCCGACCTCAAGGCTGTTGGCACCCTATTTGTAGTCTCCTTTACTCCATGCCAATTACTGCATTGGGAGCCAATGCAGTTCAGCAAAATGATCAAAGCTGATTCAAATTCATGGTTCTCAAGTGAAAGGCAAGCCAAAGATTTCAAGGACCTACCTCTTTCACTCTTACTCCACTCCACCTTCCTGTTTGTATTTCCTTGTGCAGCTAAAGAAGGAGTCTTTCTTTTTTATTTGTTATTTTTTCTCATACTTTCTTCCTTATTTATATATCATACTTTCTATTTTTGTATTCTTGTCTTCTCATGTTTTCTGTCCTAGTTGATTCTTTTTATGATCAACACTGTATTCATTTTCTCATTACTCTGTTTTCTCCTCTGAGATTTCTCCTTTTCCCACCTGACTGTGTCTTATTTCTCCTCCCCCCAACCCCTGCATTCATAGTACAGAGTCCAAGAGTCCTTCAGTTCTGTAGCGTAGAAGTTTTGAGGCCACTGAAAAGAAATTGGTGACTGAGGGAAACATTGGCAAGCTACAATTATTTGAATTATCTCACATAAGAAATAACATTCAGAACTGAATATTCAAAACATATGTGTAGTTACAAGACTTACATTTTTTTTTACATATTTATGATTCTCTGTGTGAAAAGTGATTCCTGTCGTTTCACTGAACTTGACTTTCTTCATCTCCTAGTAACACTCTCTAGTCCTGCTCTCCAGGGTAAATTAAAAATAATAATCTTCGTTTACTATTTCTATGTGTCTCAGGAATTTTTTTAAATATTAATTACATTCTCTCTTATCATTTTTCATGGCCGAAAAGATTCAACTCTTTTAATGTATTCTCACTCTTCTATCCCTTGAATGCACTTTTTTATTTTCAGCCAGGAGGTTGACTGGGCATAGCCCTTTATTAACCACGCCCAACACAAAACATTACAAAAGTATTACAATTACAATACTTAACAATCAACATGTAACATTACATTTACAAACATTCACACTTATTAACATTACTTAGAAATTTACATAAAAATCATTTAAAAATTGTTACTTTTTTTGCTACAGTAACCATCCCCACAAATTCATTTAAAAGGAAGGTCCAAACCATGAAAAGATCTTTTGTATGTCTTTTCTACATGGAGGGATTGAATATACAGACATTGCAATTATTTTTTTGTTTATTTGTTTTTGACATGTTGTCCTCAGCTTAAGTGCATCTGAAAGTGATTTTGGTTCTGATTTAATTGTTACTGTATAAGCAAAATGGCTGCATTAAATCTTAACAGAAGGGACAAATGATCCAGATTATAATACAATATATGATGTGTCCAGTGGGGCTCCAAGGTAGACTGACAAATATTATTAAAAATAACTTAGCATTTATCCCCAAAGACCCAAGTATGGCAGACAAATAATATGTTTCCATAATCTAATGTTGGAAGAAGTAACTGTTTAACTATTAACAGGCATGCTTCATCTGTAAGAGAACTCATATTATGGTGCAGAAACCTCAATTTCTGGTTCACTTTCTTCTGCACTCAGTCAATATGAGGAATAAGACTTAAACTAGGATCTAATAAAAAACCTTAATATTTAACTTTAGTTACCAATTGTAAATACTACCCATTGTTACCCTTTATCTGCTGGTAGTTCTTATCCCTTGCTAATTTTTGAACAGATCCAAATATCATTGTTTTTGTTCGTATCCTCATTCCAAATTAACCTATTTGATTCAAGCAATTGAGCCAAAATATCATACTTAGTCTGTAATAATCTGTAAAGATGGCTGTAGTTCTACAACTGCTGGTTCAGACTCCTATATTATGCATCATCTGTGTACATCAGACTATTCCCCAGAGAAAGGACTGGGCAAACTGTTCACTTAAATGCTATCACAAAGGCCTCCTTGTAATCTGAGGCAATCACATTTGTGTACTTTGTTAAGCAAATAGTATGTTCCTTTCTACTTTTCAAAAATTTAGCATGGCATTTAACAGTTGTTACAGTGGAACAGTCAACACTAACAGTACCACACCCAGTGAAAAGTTGGTCTCAATTGCACTTAGTGTGCAAAAGTGCTTTTACATCCTGTTCACTGCAGTATAAAAGATCGTATCAGACTGATTTTATTGACTCATAAGCTGCCTTTGATGTAATTAACCAGAAATAGACCCCTTGTAGTTGACACCAGTGCAGTGCTGCATCAATGGCAGATTAAATAGCCTGCAGTGTATTATAGGAGTTTTTATAATATCTGATCTTGGTTTGCTGGCCACACTGCCTCCCCAAGGCTTAATGCAGTCACAAAGGACTGTTCCAAGCCCTGTGAGAACAGCAGGAATTACAACCATCTGATCAGAGCTTATAACAATCTTTAATATGCACTTTGGCCTTTGGTGTTTAATTACCTGTATCAGCCATATGTTTCTCTGTATACTCTGGCTAACTATTTTGTTTTCACTTACATCAGAACCACTTATAACATCCACATATATTCCATCCAATAAGCTTCTAGGTCCAAAAGTGGCATTCAGAAACCTATGCCATAAGTTGTTTAAATAAAAATAGCAGCTATACTTCATTAAATCAGCCACCTATTGTGGATAATAACACAAGTAGTTTATTTCATTGTGAGGTGTTAATTGACCAGGTAATTGTTTGTTTATTTTTGTTAACCAGATAAGTCTTCTGAGCACAAGTGCCCATATTCAGGGAAGGCCCAGGTGCATAGCATAGCATAAGGTACAATCAATGCAATGCAAACAATACATAAATTACAGTATAATATAGTATATTGTCATTAAAACTAAAATGAGAGCACACAGACTTCAAGTGTAACATGTGCATTTACAAAAGTTCATCAGATATATATTTAGAGCATTTTAAACATAGAAAACATAGAAAATGATGGCCAAAGTAGATCAAGGGTCCATCTAATTACCCATTGGTTTTGAGACCTTCTACAGGTCCCAGGACCTAGCCCCCTTCTAATTTTTTCCTTTCCTGTCCCTTTTCAGTCCTTGCTCTGTCCCACCCCAGCTTGAATGCTGTCACAGCCCTTGCAAAAGCAGGCCAAAGCCTGAGCCATTCTTGATTGTGAAGGCAGTACACTCCATCTCTTAGGGCAATGGTTGGAAATGTGTTTTGACCTTGTTTAAACTCTTGGTAAAAGAAGTTAATTTTTTTATATTCACTTTTGCAATTCCAAAGCCTGATTGGAAGTGAATCATGAATTATCAACTGACGGGACATGGGGAATTCAATCTTTTCCAAATCATTTAATCTGAGGAGAGGAGGGTGACCACTGGGGTACCACAATGATCAGTTCTAGGGCCAGTACTCTTTAATGTCTTCATACATGAGATTGCTGAGGGTCTGGAAGAGAAGATTTGCCTCTTTACAGACAACATAAGATCTGCAACAGGGTTGACACTCCAGAGTGTGTGGAAAAAATGAGGAAAGACCCACAGTAAGCAGGCTTGAGGAGTGACCAAGATTGTGGCAGCTTAGATTCAATACAAAGAAGTATAATATCATGCATTTGAGGCACAGACATACAGGAAAGGAGTACAAGATGGGGGGGATGTACTGATGGCCACCAAACTGGAAACAGACCTGGGGGTGATCATATCTGATGAACTAAAGGTGACCAAACAAGGTGAAAAGGCTGAAGGGAAAGCCAGAGGGATGCAGGGGTGCACAGGGAGAGGTCTCACCATCAGAAAAAAGGAGGTGGCAATACTGTATCACTGTACAAATCATTGGTAAAGACTCATCCGGAGTACTGTGTCCATTTCTGGAGGCAACATCTCTGGAAAGACATAGAGTTGATGCAGTTCAGAGAAGGGAAACAAAAATGGTGCAGGGTCTGAACAAAAAGTCATATGAGGAGAAACCATAGGACCCCCAATATGTATACACGGGATGAGAGGAGAGAGAGAGAGAGGTATATGACAGAGACTTTCAAATATCTCAAAGTCATTAATAAGGTACAAGAGGGTAGCATTTTTAAGAAAAAAAGATGTTTAAGAACAAGAAGTCATGTTATGAGGCTGAAGGGGGTAGACTCAGGGTAATGTGAAGAAGTATATTTTCATGGAAAGTGTGGTGGATGCATGGAACAGTCTCCCATCAGAGGTGGTAGGTGGAAAAGCAGTATGGGAATTTAGGAATGCATAGGATAGACATAAGACAACCCTAGCGATGGGAAAGAGAATATAAGCCAGAGACCAAGTTGGGTCTAGCCGACAGTAATGAGGGAAAATAAGCAGAATAGATTGACGGAGCAGTCCTCATCTGCCATCAGTTTCTGTGCTTCTATGTTTCAATAAGAGTTGTTGCTATTGAATATATTCATGCAAGGGAAGACAATTAAGTGAAGCATGCAAATAACAATGATGAGTGCATTTACTTGACTTCAGACTATAACAACATATATGGTTCATTAGTACTTCTACCTTAGATAGTACAGTAGAATTAGCTGATGAATAAATCAGCAAACCATACTATACCAAAGAAACCAAGTATGCTGAGCTATGGCTAGTAAAGCAGACTCTGTGATACAGTAATGATAACAATATAGCATTCCTAGACATTTGTTTATTATTTTGATCATGGTGTCAAAATGCAAAGAATAGGTAAGGGTCACATTTAACATTAATCTTAAGTACTTAAATGATGTCACATTTTCAATGCATGTATTATCTAGTGTTCGAACTGATATTTGAGCCACTTTTTCACTGTAGGTATAGATATTTGCAGAGAGCTCGGTTTACTTTTTCTGTATTTGAAATCATATGATGCTCATTTATCCATATTTGAAATGCCTTCAATTCATTCTGCAGCTTCTTCACTGTGGCATTAATATCTTTGCCAGCTAAAAATATCACTACATCATCTGCATACAATAATACAGATGTTTTTGTGCAAACACTTGGGAGTTCATTGATAAATAGGCTGAGGAACATTAAATTGCCCTGCGGCATAGGTGGATTCGCAGCCTCACTACTTTCTTCCTCTTTTCACAATAATCCATCAGTGTATCAGTATCATTAGCAAGTGGAGTGTGCTTTTCCTGGGAAAGTAAACTGAATTTTCATCATCAATTAATGGTTTACCTAAAATGAGCCTTAAAGATTATGCATTCGATCGTCAGCAAACTAGTAATGCAGTGATTGTAGCAGTTGGTAAAGGCATTAGGGAGGACTGGCTATCCTGTCACTACACCACACATCTCCACACTGCACTACACTACACAACACTACACGACAAAACAAAACAACACAACATGACACTACCACTATACTATACTACACTACAGTACATTTCATTAACATTACACCGTGGTGAGCAATGGCGCATCATGGCAACCTGCTTCCAAACTGGTAATGGAGCTACTCCCAGTTATCACTAAAGTCAAGCAAAAATTAATGGAATCATATTATTTTCTTAGACAAAATTATTCCATAATCTTACAATGACAAATGAACTCTGATGGCACCAAGTCAATTTGTTGAAGCAAAACCATGAGGATAAACCATGTGGTCAAAACAGTTAAGGCATAATAGCTGCAGGGACAGTGCAGCAAAGGTAAATTGCTGCTATCCCTGTAGCTATATTGCCTTTGGGAAAGAGGTGAAAGGCTTCGGCTGGCAGAGTACTGGCCAAGTAGCCATTGTGGCTCAGTGGATATAGTCACAGGCAATGGAGGATGATGGAGTGGTGATTGACTGCGGCTCGATTCCTGGTGTTGCAAAAAAAAGATTTTTGTTGTTATTTATGTTTTTCCCCCTGGGTTTTCTCCCATTCCCTGAGTTTAGTCCCCCCTTGAGTTAGTTATTGAATGATGGTGGGGTTTGGGGGTGCAGCCCGCCTGCAACGGGGGAGGAGGTGCCACTAGCAAATATTTAATTTTTGTGTTTTTCTCGTGAAAGGTAGCACTCACTGTTTTGCTGAGTGCTTCTCCATTTTGCAATATGCCTGCACACTTGTTTACAATGTTGTTATTGTTCTGGCATATTGACCCTATGCCACTCTGACTCATAACATTAGAATTATTGATTCATTGTCTGAGTTCTAATGACTTTAATAAAAGAGCAACTCTCTAGTACAACAAAAGTTTCAACACACCAGATTTAAACTAATTATGTTTTACCGCATTGTTTTTTGAGTTGTTTTGTTTTGTTTGTTTTTACTTTCCCTTCTATTAGTCCACTAAATATTGTAGATAATGCATCAGTTATTTCACTGAGTCTTTCAAAATGTATCTGACTCTAGCCTGCTAACAACACAATTGCTGTTTCCTGACAACAGTCTTTTGCCACATGTAAGCACTAAGATGTCTTAAAACAAATGTATTTTGAGATTAACAGAGGAGAGGCAAATGTTTTTCATATAGACTTTTAGGCAGACTAGCAAGATGTGCTGTAATCTTTGAAAAGGAACAATTAAAATGAAAAAAATGCATTTTCAGTAAATTCAATAGCAGAAACATCTTATTTATGAACATACTTGGAAGTGCACAGCTGCTCTTTAAGAGACCATGCAGACTGTAATCCCTGTGTTAAATTTAAAATGTGTTTTTTGTACCCTTGCAATAGATAGATAGATAGATAGATAGATTGATAGATAGATAGATAGACTGATAGGTAGACAGATACACAGACAGAATTAATTTTATTTGTATACAGGAAAATGGTCAGGGACAAGTCCTGCTTTCAACAATAGTCCTGTACAAATTAAGACTTTATACATATAAAACACTAATAAATTGTTACACTAATGCAATAATCTTGTTAGGAGCCCATAGTAAATAAGACGCATATATTTTTCTTTTATCCAGTTATATAAATAAACTGATTTGAAATATATTCTACTTGGCATCACAATATTAATAACATTTAGAAAGATGCCTGCGTGTTTTGTGAAGAATGAGGAATTTGTCCACTGAAATTCCACTGGGATAGCAATTCCCCATCCAAAATCATTGTTGAAATTTGGTTGTGAATTCTGCAGGACTCTGACAAGTGAAGTGAGACTGACAGATAGATAGATAGATAGATAGATAGATAGATAGATAGATAGATAGATAGATAGATAGATAGAAACATAGAATTTGGTGGCAGATAAGGACTGCTTAGCCCACCTAGTCTGCCCATTTTCCTACCTAACAGATAAGCTGCAGATCCTAGTTAACCAACAGCTTACTTCCTCCTACCCCCCACTAGGATTGCCTTATGTCTGTCCCATGCATTCTTGAATTCCTCCACTGTTCTTGACTCCACGACCTCCTCAGGGAGGCTGTTCTATGCACCCACAACCCTTTTTGTGAAAAAATACTTCCTCACATTACTTCTGAGCCTCCCCCTCTATCTTCAAATTGTGCCCCCTTGTTCTTGCACATCTCTTTTTCTGAAAGATGCTACCTCTTGACTTTGTTGATTCCCTTGAGGTACTTGAAAGTTTCTATCATGTTCCCTCTCCCTTCTTTCCTCAAGGGTATACATATTAAGCTCCTTTAGTCTTTCTTCGTATGTCTTCTGGTGCAGACCCTGCACAATTTTGTTCGCTCCTCTGAACAGCTCCACTCTGTCTATGTCTTTGCGGAAATGGAGTCTCCAGAACTGACACACAGTACTCCAGATAGGGTCTCACCAACTGTCTGTACAGAGGGATAACAACTTCGGTTTTCTACTATTGATGCCTCTTCCTATGCATCCCAGTATCCCCCAGCCTCTACTGCCTTCTCACATTGCTTGCCCACCTTTAGGTCATCTGATGTAATTATCCCCGGTCCCTTTCTCCATTTTACTGTTGTCAGTATTTCACCCCCATTGTGTATGCTTCTGGTTTTGTTTCCCATGCATTACCTTGCACTTTTGCATTGAATCTGAGCTGCCATACATTTGACAATTCCTCCAACCTTGCCAAGTCCCTTCTCATCCTTTCCACTCCATCTTGTGTATCAGCCCTGTTGCAGATCTTTGTGTCATCTGCAAAGAGACATACTTTTCCTTCCAGTTCCTCTGCAATGTCACTTATAAAGACATTAAAAAGGACCGGTCCCAGTACTGAACCCTGCGGTACCCCGCTAGTAACCCTCCTTTCTTCACTGTGTACTCCATTTACTACTACCCTTTGTGTCCTGTTGTCTAGCCAATTTTTTATCCAGACTACCACCTTGGGACCCACTCCAAGGCTGGCTAACTTGTGTATTAATCTTTTGTGTGGGACTGTATCAAATGCCTTGCTAAAATCTAGGTAGGCCATGTCCACAGCCCCTCCCTGGTCTACTACTTTGGTCACCCAGTCAAAGAAATCTATTAGATTCATCTGACATGACCTTCCCATCGTGAATCCATGCTGCCTTGGGTAGATAGATAGACAAATAGATACAATTTTATTTTTATATAAGAAAATAGCTAGAGACAAGTCCTACTTACAGCAATAGTCCTGTACAAATTAGGACATTATACACATAAAACAGTAATAGTAGTGGTAGTAGCTGCTTTATTTGTTTTTGGCACCATTCCCGGGAGGCCCAGGGCACCATTACAAAGACAGTAAAATACAAAAATGTAAAATAATGAATACTCTTCACAAAATTCAATATGTTTAAAACATATAAATAAATAAATATTTAAATATTTGTATCTGAAATACTCATTTAATCCCCAGATGCTTGGATAAACAGAAAAGTTTTCTGACCTTGTTTAAAAGCCTCAGCCGAGCATGGACTCCCTCAAAGTCCCAGGCAAGGAGTGCCATAGGACCAGGGCTATCACCTCAAAGGCCCGGTCCCTGGACAATTTAATCTTGTCCTGTGGACAACCAGGAGACCTTCATAAATGTAGAGGAGATGGTGACTAGGAATATAAAGATGCAGGATCTCTGACAGGTAACCCAGGCTAAGCCCATGCAGGGCCTTGGAGGTCAGAAGACACACTTTAAAGGAGATATGCCACTTCACCAGATGTCAATGCAGTTTGTGCAGTACCAGCGACACAGTAGCCTGGCTGCAGCATTCTGCAGCAGCCGCAGGCAGTGCAGCACCCATCCTTTGGCCCCAAGGTACAAAATGTTGCAGTAGTTGAGCCTCAAGGTCACAACTGCATGTACCAGCATGGCCAGGTCATCAGGTGGGACAAGGGGCCTAATCCAGCTGATATTTCATCAATGATAAAAGCCATTCTGGACAACCACCTCAACCTGAGCCTCCATGTTAGCATACTGTCCAGTATGACTCCTAGAACTTTCACTTTGGTGGAGACTAATAATGTAGAGGGCCAAACAGAGCCCAGTCTCCCCTGAAGCCTCCACTCCTGCCCTTTGACCTGGCTCCACCACTAGTACTTCAGTTCTTTAGGGTTCAGTCTCAACCAGCCCAATGACATCCAGGTCTGGAACTCAGACAAGCACTTATTAAGGACATTATCTGCACCCTGTGTCCCAGGTGTAAAGGACAGGTAGAGCTGGGCATCATCGGTGTAACAATGAAACCCAAGCCCATAATCTCTAATGATCTCATCCAGGGACAGCATGTATACTGTGAACAACATACAGGTGTAGATGACAAGACTGAATCCTGTGGTACCCCACAGGACAGAGCCACTGGGTGTGAGGAGTATTCATCCATCACAACCCTATAGGTCCTGTCCTCAAGATAGGACTCGAACCAGTCAATGACCTTGCCAGTGAGTCCTATGTATCCCCTGAGTCAGTCCTGGAAAAAACCATGGTCCACAGTATCAAATGCTGATGAGAGATCAAGGAGAATTAGAATTGATCATTCTCCCCTATCCCTCACTCTGACAAGTCATTAAGCACAGTCATTAAGAACCAGTACTGCCTCTGAGCTATGCATTGCCCTAAACCCAGACTGGAGGGGCTCATAGATGTTGAAGGCAGTAAGGTGTGCCTCACACTGTAACACAACACCTTCTCAATAACCTTTCCCAGAAAGGGAAAGTTAGAAACAGGGCAGTAGTTTGCCAAAACGTCTGGCTCCAATGATTTATTTTTCAGCAGAGGCTTCACCAAAGCACTTTTCAATGCCTTTGGAAAAAAAAAAACTCTGATAAGGAGCACTGGACAATCTCAGTGAATGTGCACCCAACTGTCCCACACAACTCATTAGTAGTTATGCTGGCCTGGATCCAAATTACACAGTTAGTCGCACCTCAGAGATCACCTCACATACCTCATTCCCTCATTAGTGTAACTATTAAATTGCTACACTACTATAATAATCTTGTTAGGGCCCATAGTAAATAAGATTTTATATTGTTTGGGTGTTTTATCCAGTTATACAAGTGAAATGATTTGAAATATATCCTACAGTACTTGATATCTCAACACTGATACATTTAGAAAGATGCCTGCTTGTTTTGTGCAGAATGCAGAATTTGGGCACTGAAATTCAAGTGGTATAACAATTCCCCATCCAAAATCCTTATTGAAATGCTGTTGTGAATTCTGCAGGATTCTGACAAGTGAAGTATGATTTTTTTAAGTAAGCTGTGAATTTTTAATGAGGAAAATAGTTTAGTATCGCAGAAACAAACACTGTGGGAAAACTGTAGAAACCACAAAATTGCCATTTTACATGAAATTCTACATCAGTTTCTAAAATTCTATATTTTATGAGACTTTTTTATCAACCATATAATGCCTATTCTGCCGAATGCCGTAGTATTTTGTGAAATTCCAATGAATTCTAGCAGAAGCAGAAATTTGTAAATCCTCCCAGCACTATTGTCCATTTAAGCAATAATGCACAACAGGGGATAACAGGGGATGCTGGGATAACCTCATGGCTGGGGTGGTTGGGCACAAGGCTACAGGTCAAGTGCATCCAATGACTCAGAAGTGCATTGTTGCTATTATACAATGGCAAATTTGTATTTAAATTTAAAAAAAAAGTATAAAAAAACCCATACATGTTAACTGGTTTTAAATGGCATTTTGACTGTGGAAGTACATTTATAATTAAAAAAAAATTAATGTTTTACTGTCCAGTAGGTGGTGCTGTACTTTATTCTGTAGGCTGAAGTGTCTGCTTGCCTGTTCCTCTGTCTGTCCACTCACATCATCCTATGCAGCATTACAATCACCATTACAAAAACATGTAACACAGAGGGTAAAAAAACTCTAGAAACTGCTTTCACAAATAAAAAATTGTGTGTAAATCAAACGGGGGGCTATGTGTCTGGTTGTTGACCTCCACCTGTGCTCCCAACAGTATCACCTCGCTCTCCTGCCCCTGCTTCCAACAGTATCAGTGCTGGATTGTGTCAAAGTAGTGTTTTATTTTTGTTTTTGTTTTTATTAAAATTAAAGTTTGAATGGATGCAAGCCTGTGATCATTTCTTTGTATAGCTGAGGTGCTTGTGGACCAAGCTGGTACTACTGAAGCACGCATGTGTGCTACAATGAAAGCGCCAATCTCTTGGCTTTCGGTTTGTGAAGTGTTGTTGAGAGGCCCTCAGTTCCCGACAGTATTACTTTCAGTTCGCCTATTATTGCTTTTTATTATTTAAGACATATTAGCATTGCTGTAAGCATGCACTCATTTGGGAGCCAAGCAGTTTGTGGAGCTTAACACGGCACTATTTAATCAGGATCGCACTGTCATGCAAGGGTAAGTAAAGGAGTCACAGCTCCATTTTTGTTTTTTCCTATTTATTCTGACTTATGTTGGGGCAGACTGGCTGATATGTGTGTCTAGAAGAATAACAAAAAAATAATGTCGGGAGGGGACAGGCTGGTATGTTTGTCCATAAGAATAACAGAGGGATAAAAAATGTCGGGAGCTGACAGGAATATGAGTACTGATTTTAACATGCTGTCTTCATGTGAAAGGGCCATGTGTGTGCCTTGACTTCATACAGTGAGGTTATATTCTGATAATGTCATTGTCCTAGGCACACACTGATCAATTAGAGCCCAGGATTCTTTCTCGCCACTGTAAAATATAAGTTATATGCCTGTTTTGACTTTTTTTTTATTTATAGTTTATCCCCGTATTTTACCTCCATTTTGCTTCCTACCCTGTCCTGGCCATGCACGCATGTGGAGGTGCATGCATACCACAGCACTAGGATGCCCTTCCACTGCTTGCTACCCGCTCACCTACACTGCACATGGACCTCCATTCAAGGGCAGTGGAAGTACAGCTGGCAAGAGAGTCCTCCCCGGAAAAGGAGAGCTGCCTTTCAGCTACTCAATCCTGCTCCCTTCCTGCCTGCCCCCTTGCCACCTCTCTGTTGACCCAGGCTTCTTCTCAGCTGGATCACTGGTGTAATGTGAGGTAGGCATCCAGTGTTTCAGCACTCAGCCCACCAGGCCGCCTGTTTTGACTTTTAATCTCCAAGTTCGCCTTTCATATTTTTATGCTTTAATATGATATTATTCTGATGAGCTCAGAGTATGTTCCACTTACTAAGATTATATTTAATTTCTATCTGCCCAGATGAACAGCAGATTCAGGTCCATTTGAATTAGTATTACGTGACTTTAGTATAAACAGCCTCATCCCAGCTTGGCATCCATAGCAAATCTAACATGATCGTCTCCACTTGAAGTCATTATATATTGTAAATAACAAAGAAATGTTGGTAGCTGTGGTAGTCATTGTACAAACAGATGAAGAAAGTTGGTGAACTGATACCTTTTATTTAACTAACAAGAAATTTTCACAACATAAACTTTCAGGCCTTTTGGTGACCTGCAGAAGGACACTGTCAGGCCTGAATGCCTGTGTTCTGAAAAATTTCTTCCTGGTCCAAAACAGGTATCAAATCACCTTCTTTGTTAAGGTCAAAATAATAACCCCTTCATTCGGTATCCTCCTCAGTCTGGATTTAAAGACGCCTTCACAAGTACCAACGGTGTTCTGTCCTGAAAAATTAACAGCTGGGATTTAAAACAAATTCTCATAAGCATGACCAATAGGATGCAGCTGTAATCTTCTGGATTCCGCTTGATCTCTGAAACTGACCAGGATTGTTTGAGCACTCCTGTTTTGAAACAGCTATATAGAAAAGCTTTTCTAGAATATGTGATTACAGTCCTACCTACAGACAAGGGAGCTCCTTTTAAGAAACTGTTATGAATTTCAATGGGATGAGTAAACTACTTAAAATAGATGTAAAATCCCAAAGGAAGTTCAGGGTAAGTATAAATTAGGCAAAACATCCCCTCAAAAACTGAGAAATAGTTTAAATGCTTACATTTACTGTATGCGAGAAAAGCCAGCTCTTGTGCCTATAGTGGGGGCCAAGTACTTGCTACAGTAACTAGAATGGATTTGGAATCAGTACAAAATTACTTTGGACCTGATTATGCCCACCTTCAAGTATTGATGACAGGCCATGTTTCTAACGTAGATTCAGCGTAGTGGAAATCCCAAAATCTGCAGATTGCAGAATGTTGGAAATATGGGTATTGCAGTCCAAGACATGAAGCATGTGTTCCATTTAGGCAAGCTAACCATATCACAACCTGCCTTCAGCACCTGCTGTATATTCAAAAGAATCCACCTCAGCACCCAAAGAAGTGGAATAGCCTGACTTGATACAGGCAGTGCCCCACTAACTACCTGATTTGCATGTTGAAATAGCCTTAGAATATGGATCAGGTCACCCATTAGTTATCAATGGTCTCTTGTTAGAGACATGGATACTCTGGCACTGTAATGGTTCTATGCAACAGCAGATATTCAGAGATGGCTTTGTGCTGCTTGTACAAGGCAATATAGCACAGTGGGTTAAGGCTCTGAGCTGCAGATCTGGAGACCTACTGTAGGTTTGAATCCCATAGCAGCCTAGGTGCATACTGTGTGATCCTGAGCAAGTCATTTAACTTCCTTGTGCTCCCAGGTTGCATCTGGAAACAAGCTTCAGCTTAGTGTGCTACTCCTAGTTAAACGATGCCCCCCCAAACACGTACAGTGTTGAGCTACATCTGGTGATGGCTTCCAGCTTCATACAGTGCTGAGGCAGTTTGTTCTGGCTCTGCAGGTGCCTGAGATGGTTACAGGCTTTTCTGCAATGGGCAAAGAAGGCATAGATGTAATGTGAAACAGTCAATACAGACTTGATATCAGGATATGCTTGAAAATCCAGCATACTGAGCTTAAGACCATTTGTCAGGCATGGTACTCTGAGACCCCGTCCCCCATAACCAATGAATTTCACTACAATTGAGCCATTATTGCTTGCAATGAAACCAACTTTCCATGAAAAAGGAACAACCACTAATCAGTGTTATTCAGGAGCAATTTAGCATTTTATGACCCATGTGTGATTCAAGTTACACTTGTCATGGGTCACTGCACACTGGTAATATTAATTCCTTGGGATCTATGGTGTTGCTCAAATGAAAGAAGTGATTTTATTTTTTATGCATTGGGGTTGTTGTGATTTGGTGCCTGTGGGTGGTAGCACTCAACCCACTGCTTCTGCTAGGATCACTACTAGGCAGTCCCACAGACTCTTCCTTATCTCTGTAGTAGTCCTCCTCAGTCAACCCTCCATCCACCAAACACTATTTTCCTGCCACTTCTAAATGCCTTAGCAAATGCAGAAGGTACAGAAGAGGGACCACCCCCCTTAACTGGCTTCCTTTCGGTGATGAATACTGCTTAACAGGGGCCTAGACTTTGGGTGTATGTGTTGGCCACCAGTGCTTAGGTTGCTGCCCTTTTTCTCCATACTAACTTGTGCTTGACACAGCTGACACATAGCAACAGTTTAATCAGCCGAATCCAGTATAAGCAAGCTCCAAACTGGGGATTGTGTATCACTTGATATTACATTGTGGTGAGAGTGTGCAAAATGAGGGATGGAAATTGGTTTTTTGGGATGTGTTATGCATTTGACACTGGGTGACTCGTGCAGCTACTGTATGTTATAATGGGCTCAACACTGGTAAGAGGAACAATTGTTGTAGTATGGGGGAACCTTGGTAGTTGTACGAGATAATGGTGTGTAAAGTCCCACATTTTCAGCAGAATCATCCTCCCTATTTTTCTTTTCTGGTTCCCATAGGGGATCCGAATCCTCATCTCCACCACTGCAGATATTCTCCTCTTCCTGAGCTCTGTGCTCCTCATCTTCACTTTCTTCAGACTCCCTCTTGCTCTCATCATCTTTACTATAGACTCATTTTTCAATTTAGTTATTTCTGCCTGTGCATCAGTTATATCTCCTCCTCAGGCTCTGACTCATGGACAAGCTCCACACCTGATCTGGGAATGGGAAACTATCATCAAGATCAGGCTCAGCATCATCGCCACCAGCAACAACAACCTCCGCCTTAACCACTGTGCCTAAGCTAGAGAGTTTGCCAACTCTTGACTGCTCCTCTTGCCACTGCTCCACAGCCCACACCAACATGGATGACACAGATGTGGCAGAGAAAATTGCCCACACTTATACCACCACCATCACTGCCATCTACCCCTTTTCCACTACTCTCGGCCTTGAAGCCTACAAATGATTCTGAAGTAGACACAGTTTTCTTTATTTTTTTAGTTGCAGTGCCTTTTTAACCCTCAGAACATCCACACATCTCTGCTGCCTCCCTGGCACCCCTCCCTTTAGTCATGTGTCTCTTCCCAGTCATTTTATATATTTAGATTGTTAACATTAAGAGGAAAATAAAATTAAACAAACCATTCAGCGCAGCTAAATAACAGATACAAACAACACCTCCCTCGAGGGATTAGCAGTGTGATCTGAATAAAACTGTTTACTGAGCTAATAGTGGCTACAGTAAAGCCATCAAACAAAAGTTTTTTATTATTATTTATATATTTTTAACACAATGGGCATTAACAAGACACACATGACTGGGGTATTAACAAGATAGTGTGACAGAATGCCATCACTTTAAGAATTAAATAAAATAACTACAACTAATAAAGAAAGAGACTGACACAACACTTCACTTAATCACACCAAACTGAACTACAGAAATAAAATGAGAAATCAGGCCTGAGACAAAAAATATTAACAAGAAAGACTAAGGAAAACAAATAGGGTATCTTCTGCACACAGACTAGTGATCACTGTACTAAATACTCAAAGTCATTGAGTTTTCTGGGTTGCCTTGCTAACTGAAATACCCTCCCACACATAGCAGTGCTTCACTAGACAACATAAAACCACTACTTTAAATAATCAGCAAAAACAGAAATAACAGTAATCTAGCAGCACAATGTTCTCTATGTCAATAGTTTGTGCCAATCTTTGATGGATTTTAAAGGTGTTAGCTCAGACAAACAGGGACTAATGTCTCTCCAACTTTCTCTGCAGAAGTCTGCACTCAATGTAGTCATAGGCCCAGATATTCAAAAGGGTTGTGCATGGCACAACAGTGTTGCACCATGTGCAACCTACTGATGCACCCCGGTGCAATATTCAAACAGGAATTGTGCCTGGCACAAATCCTGATGCGCCGGAGCACTTCCATAATGTATGCAGTGCAGGTAGGGAAGGCTTGCCCATGCATACTCTGAACATCACACTATTCAGCCTGGGATGTGCTGAGTCCATGCATGCGCAACCCCTACTTGTGCCACACAAAATTGATCTAAAAAAAAAAGGAACAACGGCTGGCCACCCACAGGTGAGCTGCCGTATTGCAGGGCACAACACGGCAGCTGCCACCTGTGGGTGGCAACCCGAACTCTGGCTGCACCTCTGTGGCAGCACCCCTCCCATGCCCGATTGCGGGCATCTGTTCAAAAAATCATGTCCAATATCCCTGGTGGTCCAGTAGACTGCTGTCAGCCCGATCGCGGGCTTCAGTATAAATAAAATGAATTTCTATATCCCTGGTGGTCCAGTGGACTGCTGTCAGCCCGATCACGAGCATTTGTAATAAAAAAAAGAATTACATCCAACATTGCTGGTGGTCTGGCGGTACCTCTTCCCCACCCGCCTGGAGTCTCACTGCCCCACTCCCCTCAGTCAGCGGTGGGCAGCAGCACCCCACCCACCTGCTGTCCTGCTTGTCACTGACTGACACTGTAGGTGGGCTGTATGCCCATTGGTCCCAGCGTGAGCCAATGGGCGTGCAGCTCGCAGCAGTATTACACATTCCAGATATGAGAATGGATCCATTCACATACCTGAATGTAGTACGGCATAGCTGGCATGCCCATTGGCTCATGCTGTGACCAATGGGCATACAGCCCTACCTATAGTGTCAGTAGGTGGGCAGCGGGTAGCAGGCGGTGGTGCTGCAGCCCGCTGCTGACCGGGAAAAGCGGGCAGGGGTTTACTGGCGTGGGGAGGGGGTACCACTAGACCACCAGAGATATTGGATGTAATTCTTTTATTACAAATGCCTGTGATCGGCTGACAGTGGTCCACTGGACCACCAGGGATATAGGATTCATTTTTATTTATACTGAAGCCCACGTATCAGGCTGTGGGGCACATTGTCAAGGCTGTGCAGGGGCGCCGGTCCTGGATGGCTGCTGCCTGGCAGGCGCCAGGCGCAAGTCACCAGGGATCAGCACAATTTCAGAGCAGCAGATGTAAAATAATGACATGCAAATGGCCCCATTTGCACCTTGAATACATTATGGCCCCATTTGCATGTGCACTTATGAATATTGCAGCTGCTGCACATAGCGCAATGGAACTTGCACTAGCGCATCCCCCGCTCCACTCTGGCCCCTTGCACTGGTGCAGTGCCACTGCGCCATGCACACTGCGGGTGGCCAGGGTGCAATATTCAACGATGCTATGCCATGGTGCAGCTCTGTTGAATATCGCCCAGTCAATGCCCCTACACAGCCAAGTTGCACTGTGCCCAGGCTTGCGCCACAGCCTGGCGCAGTTTGAATATCTGGGCCATAGCGTACAACTCATTTGTACCATGTCACCTACATTCCCATAGTACATTGCAAACTTTGCCTGTGGGCCCCATTTCGACAGTGATGTTACAAATTCATAATTTACAAAGTTATTCTATACTGCAAATTGGAACTTCATAATAATGATTAACTTTATGACTCTGACACATTTGTGAATTAATTCACAAACACATTTTTCCAGCTTTGAACACCACTATTTGACCTACATCAATATGTTCAATGGATACACAGTTCCATTCCAGTCCAAAGATAGTTGCACTTGCATAAGCAATAGGAGGTGTATCTGTAATGATAATTATTTATTTTTAATTAGTTATCACGATCTTCTGCAGGCAGGTACAGTATATCCACTTTTTCCGTACATGCCTAGTTTCCAAGAGGGTCCTGGGTGACATTTACAACAACAGGTATTAATAGTAATCACATAACTAATTATTTAGAAACTACTTGAGACAGTACAGTTGGTGATAAAGGGAAAATAAATAACATGCACATTGTTACAGAGATTAGATTTGTGTCATTCATATTAGGAGTCTACAAGGGAGTGGGTGGCTTGAATGTTGGAGCATTATCAGTAAAAGGGTGGTGATGGTACATGGAGTACTGATGATAAGGCTTTAAATGATCCTCTTGAAGGTGATGGTGGCTGTAACGTGTTTAGCATTGACTGGGAAGACATTCTAGATAGATGGTACAATTACTGCAAAATACTTGATTTCAACAATCGTGCTTGTTTTACAGGACTTGGAGGAGGTTCATATGATGGAACTGCAATGCATTTGACTGGTTGGAGTTATGCAATAAACTTCAAGATATTTCACATGGACATATTTATTGACATGTGATGCCTATCTCAGCTTCCTTGCCTTATTTGGTGAAATGAGGCCAAGATTCCTATATAGGAGACAATACTGGGTGGTTTTGCCACAAGTCAGCACAAAACTTCAGATGATTTTGAACATCACAGTAACTTTCTGCAGTGAATGTAAGAAGGCTATCCAGAAAAACTCATTGCCATATGCCTAGGTTGGGAGCAGGATTTGCTTTTCTAGTGCTTGTTGGAAGACAAGTGCAAGTGCAATACAGTGCACCTAATTTTGGGGGAACACATTTGGTAGTTCTAGAAATGTCGTCTGAGAAGCTAAGTTTTTGATCTAACCAAAGCCCAAGATATTTTGAATGTCATGACTTCTGTTCTCTTGTTGATCAAGTGCCATTTGTTTGCATTCCTCCAGAGCTGAGTTTACTCAAAGACTGTTTGAGTGTCTTGTAAAGGTCACTGATAGATTGATTTAGATTAGATGATGGTTATTTTGCCATGATCGGAGCATACAGAGGTGAATTTGTTGATAGATTCTAAGGAACAGGGGGCTGAGGATGGAATCGTCTTTGACACCAACACTGAAGGAGCAGGAAGGACTGACTTCACCATTGACTTTAAATCCTGTGACCTGTTTGCTATGTAGGATCTGAACAAAGATAGTGCATCCTACACCAGGCAAGTTGTTTTAGTTTGGAAAAGAGGATAATGGGATTCACTGTGCTGACAGACTTAGTAAGATCAATAAAAATCACAACTGCATGGATCCCAGATCTCAGGGCTTAAGACAGGTCAAGGAGACAAAAAACAAAGTGCAAGCACCAAGATACAGCCGAGATTCTTTATGTAAACTAAGTACAAATGAGGACAAGAAGTATAAGCATCCACAGCAAGGAACACAAAGCAGATGCTAAACAATAATACTAGGCTTAGCATTTATTTCTCATACTGCCATCATTCCTTAGCATGATTGCCCAGTGGTAGTTGGGTTTTATGTTATTATTATAATTGTATTGATCTATTGGAATTTGTCGTCATACAGTTCCACATGAGTACATACTGAATAGTGCAAATGCACAGATGGATTGAAATAATAGTTATGTTATGGAAACATCTGAGAGTATATGTACTTGCTTAGGAACATTATTTATTTAACTTCTGGTGCTACTTATGTAATATACTGTATATTTAAGTATGGTGCATGATCATGTAAAATGTGTATTTTAAAATGATTTAATTTCCATGTAGCTTTATAGGGTAGTCTGAGCATTATATAAAGCATGATAATGATATCTATAACTAACTTTAATGAAGTTTGGTATAACTAAGTGAAACCTTAGTGTTAGTAGCAAAATTGTGATTTGTGACGTTGTTGCTTGCATGACTCTCTTGCCAACAGCATGGTGGTGGTGGTTCATTAGCTTGTTCACTGATGGCACTATGAGAAATAGCGGTAAGCACAATATTATTTTCTACCATTTGCTGTGTGTTCCTTGCCATGGATGCTTAGACGTCTTGTCCACTGATGATAGGTCATAACAGACTTTCAGTAGTGTGGTGCAGACAGATTGGTTTGGATGGATGTCTGGTTGTGTTTTCATAAGAAAGTTATGGAGGAGAATATGGTCCATCACATACTTGTGCACTAGTTTTATGGCTGCAAAGCTCTGCTATGTATGACATCTTGCTTTTACATAGAGAGAGAGAAGGAGCTCACTGGATTCCACATAAGAACAAAATTGTGCAGTTGAAGCACAATCACGCTACTACTTGAAGCAATCCACTGTCTCCATTCAGTAGTGCCTCCCCCTCCCCCCTCCACCACTGCTGCACTATTTTCTTGTAGTGACAGCTGGTAGCACTAGCCAGCCTAATGCTGAATCTGTACAGTATTCATATTCTCCCCTGCCTTTCACTGGGAGTGAACTTTGAAACACTTCTAGGCTAAATTACTTTCCATCAACAACAGCGTGACAGTTCCACTATGTGACACACACAACTCTGGATCCTCCCACTTGAGCTGAGCAACTGCTCTGGCCATCTACCACAACCCCCACCCAGCCGCTCTACAAACCCAGAAGTGCAGTGGGTGCTGCCAGGGTTAAGGGTTACTCTGGAGAAGGAGCTGCTGCAAGTTTCTAACTAGTAAATGTGTGTGTGTGAGATCTGTTTGGGTTTGATTTGTGCCTCCTCCCAGAAACACACACACACTAGAAGAGAAGGAGACAGAGCCCTGAACTCTGGTTGTCCCACTGCCATTCAGTCCCTTTCAAAGCCAGTGCTGTTATTAATAAAGATTGTAACAAAGTTGCTGTTCCCCACTGAACTAATACATTTCAACAACTGCTAATGCACAGCTTATTTTACCATTTTATTTCCAGTGCTTAGCAAGCACATTCTGCTACTGAAGGAAGGAAGCTTGAGTGGGAGACTCAAGAAACTGCTCCAGTGGTACCGAGATGGGGATACTTATGGCTTGGTCTCTTGTGGCAGTTGCTGCAAACTTTCTCTCCACTGTCATTCTTCAAGTTAGTTCATGCAAATCTTATTATCCAGTTCCAGCTGTTTACATGCCTGCAAATGGCAGAGAAGGGGGAGTGCTCATGTGGAATTTGTAGTCTTCCAGGCAAAACAGTAGGCATCCTGTTAAAAAATGCCAGTATATAAAACTACAACTCCGACATGCATCATAGACGGTAGTGGTCTTGCCCTGTGCAGGGCTTTCATTGTTCAGAAACTGCTATCTTTTTCTGATGATGGCTGTAGCCTCTGTGATCTCTAATCATAACTTTCCAGATTCACCAGTAGCAGCAGTGACAGCAAATAATGTTGCTTCAGTCAAAAGCAACTGTCTAGCCAAGCAGAGCACTCTATCCCACTGCTAGAAGCCAACATGGTTCACTCTGGTGGCCACAGAACTTATGTATGGAGCAAATGAGAAGGTGCGAGTCAGCTTTGTTTAAGCAGCATAGGCACTGGCATTACAAGTGGCTGTCAAAAGTAAGTTATTACATTGTTGAGACCTCTGGTCTCCATGGCAACAACTGTAAGCTGTCAGATCTGTACTTCTGCAGCTTGAGAACTAATAGGGGTGGGGGATTCACACAGTCAGATTTATGTTTCTGATCTGAGGGCTATATAACACAAATTGCAATATTTTAGTTCTAAGTCATTTGGACACTGTTGACACTGGAAGGCATGTACTTTGTAGTGGCTACATAATATATTGTTCTCAGTTTACAGTTCTGCCATTACTATTATTGTATGTGGATTGTCACAGGAAAAGCATAACACCAACCTAAATGTTGTTGTTCATGATTAAGATATCACAAAGTAGTTGTGCTCATGATCTGTCAGTTCAGTAGTACAATGCCTTAAAACCTATAGGTTCCATCTCCTTAGCAACAACTGGGGTAGTAATTTTGTCCATATTTCGAATGTAATTTAGACGCTAGCTAGCTCTGTATACTTTAAAACAATAACACCTTTCACATGGGTTCAGCAGAGCTACATGGGGTGAATGGATACACCCACTGGTTGGCAAAGAAAAATGAAACTGATGCCACGATCAGCAGCATGGAACTAATTTGGAATTGTTTGCCAGTTTTACATCACTTTGCATGAGTGTGAGAGACACTATTACAAATTACAAATTTTATATTATAGTTATTTATTTATTTCAGAAGTTTCACCAGGAAATACATATTATGTTATTAATATAATACATGTGTCTTGTTTTTTCCCATATGGAAACCCATGGTGTAATTTGCCATTATAGAGAAGTTTATAATGGCAAACATGTGCCAGGTTTGCCTTGTCCTGAGCAAGCAGCTGTGCTTTCTTTCTCTCTTGGTGCACTGACTTACCGCTGAAACTTATACGGCCACTCTGACTTGATGGTAAGTCAATTAAAAAAAACCCTGAGAAAACCCTGAGGAACTCAAACAGAAAAAACAACAAAAAAGAATAAAATCTTGTCTTCAATAGCAGAGTCCGACCATGGAACCTGGTCAGACCATGGCATAGTTGCAAGAGACATTGTCTTATTTTATATAGTTGCTGTGGTGAAAAAACAATACCCAGCAATTACATAAAATAAAACATGGGGTGGAGTGTAAACTTGAGAATTTTACACACACCCTCACTGTTGGATGCTTAGATAGACCCTTTGAACTTCACTCTTGGGGTTTATGTGGCATTCAACAGCTCGGGTGTGTGTAAAGTTCTTGTTACACACCCCACGCCCTATATTATTCTATATATAATTAACTTGTATTATTAACATACTTTACTGTGGTGTGAGTGCCTCCATTAGTGCAAAGTCTATTAGCAATATACATTTTGGTAAATACAGATTATGTTTCCTTGAACAAAGATATTGGGCTTGATTCACAAAAGTCAGTACAAGCTGTGTCAATGGCAGCTTTTGATGACTGCTGATGCTCCAGGGACCCTGCCCCTGATTCACTACTGGGTAGGGTCCCAGTGGCAAAGTCCCTCATCTTCAACAAACTGTGGCCATATGCCAAACAGATGGTGCATCTTGCAGGTTTGCTGCAAGTTGCAGGAGCAGTTGGGTTGCAGCTTCCCCCATGTGCAGCAATCAGCATAAGGTAAGAACCAAGCACAATACATCTGTCCAGTGGTTCTAACAGATCCCTGATATCCTCTGTATGTACATAATGCAACTTCTTGGTGGTCTAATGGACCCCCTTCCTATTCTCAATCTCCCCCATATATATTTTTTTATTTCACTCCCTGGTGTTCCAGCAAACCCCTTCTGTTTCCATGATCGCCCCTTTTTAAAACGTGATTCATTCCCTGGTGGTCTAGTGAACCCTCCACCCCCACATCCCAGCCAGCAGTGCTTCACACAACCCCACTCCCCATCCCATCCGCAAGCCAGTGACTGGCACAGCCTCCACTCTCCACCACAGCCATCCACCTAATGAGTTGCCAATCAGTGCGCATTGTATGGAAGAACAATTCATTTTACTCATTCTGCTCACTGCCCTCATTCACACGTCTACATAGCTTGTTCATGAGTTAGTTACATTTTGCAAACACTGATGTTTTATACCAGATATACTTATATGCTCTGCACTGTCCTTGTAATATAATTTTTAATGCAAAATGATAGCTGCATGTCAAAGAAATTGCACTTTGAAAAGTCGAGCAATGAACCCGCCATGTGTACTACTGTCACAGGTCAGCTATTCAAGGTGTACTTTCTTTTACATGAAGCAATCATTTTGCATCAAAAGGCATCTTGTAAAGGACAGTACTGACCATGTAAGTACAGTCAGTTCCTGATATATGCATGTTTGGTGCACCCTATTTTTGTGCATGCATCTGAAATGGCATACAACCAAAATTGTTTTGACATCAGTAGAGCTACTAAGTAAAACATATTTTCTCACTTATTAATCACTTTTTACTTTAATTGAATGTATAAAACTCATTGAAACATGCCAAGTCATCAAATGTTGCATACTCTGAAATATTTAAGATATTTGTTTCCACTACATTTACTTGATCTGACAAACAGGAGGAAACTGACTCAAACTTAAATATATTTAACCACTGGCAGCATGGTTAGCACCTGTTTAACAGTTGTGATACAATATTTTATGTCTGAGGATCCCCTGTCTGGAGGAAAAGTGTGCATACAACCGAAATTTGGTGCACAAACAAGCACTTTTTTTATTAAGTGTATAGGATTGGGATTGGGGCATGCCATTTATGTGCATATAACCAAAATGTGCTTACATCTGATGTGCATACAAATGGAATGTATTCTATATATGGTGTAACACTTCAATGTCTTGTAAAAAAACAGAACTCTCTCATGAACGATTATCCTGGTGCTCTGTTTCTACATAGACATATGAACATGGGTGGTGGGGATACTACTGAGGCAGCCAGAGTGGTTCTGACAAGAGTTTGTTCTAGAATGTCACTGGAAAGTGACAGGAGGTAGAATGTCTAATTCTTATTAGAATCTGATGGGGCTTGATTTGAGCAGGGGGAGTGTTACAGTACTGTAATATGTACTTATATAGTGAAATCTCTAGAATAACATGACCAGAAAAAACACTTAGTGATATACTGTATGTTTTATACAATTCTGTGTAGCATCACACTTTAATTGTATTTCCACGGTTTCTGTTGTTTTAAGTGAAAGAGAACATCTCTATGAATGTGTTGCAATTAAAACCCTATACTGAACAACATCTGCGTATAGATACCCAAAAATCATGAAACCCAATGACATTTCTCCTTTGTCAGTCTAGGCTAGTCATAACTAAGTCAAAACCAAATGGAACAGATCAGAGTTAATAAAACTTTTTTCTTTTGCACATAGGTGGATCTGTTTGAAATTCATGTCAGTCTGCCCATTCCATTGTTTCTGATCCCTGGCAATTAGGACGGATACATTTATCATACAGAGACACAAATGGGGGCAAGAGAAAAAAGCAGCTAATAAATGAAGAGGATATGTGTGTATATATTTATATATATATATATATATATATATATATATATATACAAACTGTATATATATATATATATATATATATATATTTGTCTGATGTGTAATGGTTTCAATGGAAAATGATGAACAGACCCAAGGGAGATTTATATGCCATAATGTGTTAATTTCACTTTCATTAGATTTAATAAAATGATATATTTCATCCCTGTTTGTATCTGTCTGTTTTCCTATATGCCCATCCATCTGTCTATCTCTCTGTATGCGTGTAACCTGTTATGTTTAAATATGATAGGATCACTTGATATAGTTCTTCATTATTGGATGAAGGATACAATTTGTTATCTGCCATTTTTTGCACATAATAAGATACCTGATACAGTGTTATACAAAATATCACAATGCACTTCACTATAAGTGAAAAGAAGAGCATAGCCAAATAATTATATTGGACTTAACATTGGTCATTGGGATATATCTGTAAAAGGGCACATGATTTTCCAGAAGGAGTGAGTGATTCTGATGGATTGTGCTGTACATCAGTCAAATGGCCAAGCATCTGGCTTTAGCTACTGTATCAAATAAGCTTATTGCTTACCTGTACTTAAAGCTTGCATGCAAAAGGATTTCAGTTCTCTACCCCCATCTTCTATTACAGGCCACATTCTTGCTAGAAAATTGAGATAGGAAATCTGCCTGCCTGAAAAGACCTAAAACATGTTTTTTTTTTGTTTTTTGGAGGTTCTGTTTTAAAGTCTTAAGGAAATCCATTTCAAACATAAATTGTCCACTCATAATATAAAGTATTAATATTAAACCACAGTGTTGATCCCTGTCATTTACTTTGCTTTTCAAATCCATTAACATTGTAAATGACAGTATATCACTGTATTTGTGTCTGATAGCATGGTATGTTGGAGTTTGGTAAGGGCACTGAGTGGTTAACCTGGAGACTTGAGTTTGTATCCCATCAGCCCCCACTTACATCCTGTGTGATCCTAAGCAAGTCACTTAACTTCCTCATGCTCCCAGATCACACCTGGAAACAAGCTCCAGCTTAGTGTGCCTTTCCTGGTTAAATAATTTCCCCTTCCTGTTTAACTTTGTGTGCTAGAGTTAACCTCAACCTTTGCAGTATCAACAAAAGTCAGGCAGCAGTATTTCTTACTTGCTAGTTTTGCTTAACCATTAGAACACTGATGTCAAAAGTCAAATTGGATTTCTGAAATAACTGAGAATAAAAATGGTATTACTGTATGCCCTTCATGTCCTTATATAACAAAGCCTTTACACTGGGGTGACATCTGAGTCATTGACATTAGACCATGGAACATTTTGTATGTATGATTATCTATCATCATTTTCTTTCCAGAATGATTTTTGATATGCTAAGATGTAGAGTTTGTGGGTGGGAAAGAAAATAACAAGGTGGGTGGAGAGCTGGATATGGGGAGAAGCCGCCTGAGGGTGGTGGTCAAAGGGGTGACTTCCAGAGAGGTAGGATTGAAGATCTGGGTCCCACAGGGGTCAGTGCTGGGGACCATTCTGTTTAACATCTGCATCAGTGACATAGCAGAGGGGCTACAATGGAAAGGTCTGCCTTTTTGGAGATGACATGAAAATCTACAACAGATTAGAAACCCCAGAGGGAGTGGAAGCTATACAAGAAGATCTAAGGTTGCTTGAGGGGTAGTCAGAAACATGGCAAATACAATTCAATGCCAAAAAATGCACAGTGTTGCACATCGGGTGGAAGAATCCACAAGCCACATACACACTAGGAGGAGAGGAAATGGTTGCATCTGAGCAGGGGAAGGATTTAGTAGTCATAATCACTGACAACATTAAGGTAGGAACCCAAAGCAGCAAGGTGGTGGGCAAAGCAAACAGAATGCTGGCATGCATAGGGAGGGGAATAACTAGTAGTAGAAGGGAGGTACTGCTGCCACTCTACAGTTCTATGCTGAGGCCACACCTGGAATACAGAATTCAGTTCTGGAGACCCCATCTATACAAGGACATAGATGGCATGGAAAGGGTACAGAGAAGGGTCACTAAGGTAGTGAATGGGTTAAGTGGGATGCCATATGAGGTGACATTTAGAGTGTTGGATTTGTACCTGCTGGAGACCAGAAGGGAGAGGGGGATCATGAAAGAACATTCAAATATGTGAAGGGGATCAATAAAGGGGAGGTGCTAATTCACAGGGAAGATAGATGCAAGAACTAAAGAGCATGGACAGAAGGTGGAGGGGGTAGGTTTAAGGGAAACATTAGGGGGCATTACTTCACTGAGATGGAGGTGGCACTCTGGAATGGTCTGCTGGAGGAGATGGTGGGGGCCAGAATAGTGGAGGGATTCAAGAGGGCTTGGGACAAACACATGGGATTGTCAAGGGGAAGGAAGGAGGAATATATTGGGGGGTAGGCAAATAGGCAGGGAATGGGCATTATCTGCTGACACATATCTATGAATCTATGAATTTGAAAACTAGTAATCTGGAAAGGTACAACTGAGCTA
The DNA here is from genome assembly GCA_016271365.2 of Neoceratodus forsteri. NCBI lineage: Eukaryota > Metazoa > Chordata > Ceratodontiformes > Ceratodontidae > Neoceratodus > Neoceratodus forsteri. The sequence continues at coordinate 633,705,240 of CM028132.1, forward strand.
AGGGTCATTTCCAGTGCATCTGGAGGAGGTGTACAGTACAGAGAATAACAGCGGGTAACAATAATTACAAAGTTAAAGTAGTTTAGACATTATTTTCTTTTGTAACATCTTTGTTGGTCCAATAAAGGTATCAAACCATATGCCTCTGGATCTGTTGTTACACAGACCAATGCGACAACTAATCTATTTCTGTATGTCAAAGAAAAAGTAAAAGGCAAACATAATTAAAAATTAGAAAAAAAAACATGAATGGTAAAATACATTATTTCAGTACAAATGTCATGAAAATAACACCACCAATTGGCCTGCAGAGCTCTGGATCTCCAGAGGCAGAAGTGAGGGCAGCTAGGGTCTGGTACTAGTGGGAGAAAGCTGTCCACTCAGTAGTGATTTCAAAGAAACGTAAGATGAGCCAAGACATACGGTACAGAAGCAGGGAGATTATTCCAGATGTAGGAATAGAGATGGGCAAAGTTGGCTAAATTTGCTCCTTAAATTAATCCATGAACTTTGCACAGTTAGCAGGGTGGATTGATCCCCAAAGTGCAGAATTTTGCTGCGAACAGTAGAATTCTGCCTGCAAATGGCAGAATTTCACTGTTCGCTGGTGACATTTCACCATTTGCTTATGGAATTCCACACTTTGTGAGTGGAATTCTGCCTCTTGCATTGAAAACTTCACAATTTCGAGTGAAGCTGAAGTTGCTTAGGGTAGGGAAAACTTTGCGAAACTCCACAAATGCAAATTTCGGCCACTTTGCTGCAAGTTCACTGGTGGAGTAAAACTTTGTTGTAACTCTATGTAGGAAAGAAAAACAAAGAATGCAGTTTAACTATTTGAGATTTGGCAATGGGAAGAGAAAAGGTACAAGAAACAAAGGCATTGAGTGAGTAGGAGTAAGGAGGAGGAGTGGAAAAAAGGGGAGAGAAAAGAGGTAGGAATGTAGGGGTGAAATCCAGTACTTTAATAGGAATGAAGCACAGTTTGAGAGGCATCAGGAAGTCCAAGGGAACAGAGTGGCAGTGATAAGTAAGGGAAGGGAGCTAGTGGCAGTGACAAAAGGCTAACAAGTGAGGAGCCAGTCTTGTAGGGTAGCATAATGCAGCACCACAGATCACATCTGTGTAGTCAGACACCAGCATGATGATTATAAATGTGATCTAATGGCATACAAGGAGTGGAATGCAAAGTTTGTTGTAGTAGAGGCTGCTGATTTTGAGGCAGAGTTACCTATTGATGGCATCAATGTGATAAGACAAAACCAGGTTTCTATCTTGCCATACACCATGGTTTTGAAGGAGGAGGCCACTACAAGGGTGCAACATCAAAAGTAGAAAAGGCAAGGAGGAAGGGAGCTTTGATTGTTTTGTCTAGTACTAAAGACAGGACACAGACTTTTGGCAAAAAGCTTAATGGGATTTTCCAGTTTTCTGCAAAACCTGACAGTTTGCATCAGTAGGGACTCAAATTTGATAGCAGTTCAAAAAGTGAAGATACTCCAGTTTTAGTAATAAAGTCAGTTGCCTGAAAACAGGCTCTTGCTCTCAGACTATATCTCTCCTTGTAATTATCTTGCTTTGAAGTCATAATCCTCTGCTCTGGCATCACAACCTGTTACCATGAGAATTATTTTGGTATCATAAGATGTGATTTCAAATCTGGAAAATTATAGGAATAAAGTCTGATAGTTGAATAGCCTGTTGTCATGCAGCTGCCTTCTTATTAACAAAACCGATGGATTAGATATTCAGATTTTGGGAAGATTTTTAAAATGCATTCTGCTGATACTAACTGTTAATTTCTAGTTTGAGAACTGATGCTGGGCATAATCAAACTCACACTACAATGATGATTGCAACTCAGGGACCAAGGCTACAGCAAAGAGAAGAGTGTCATCAGCATAAACACAAATGCTAATAGTGACACTTATAACACCTCCCCCACTAGGGTTTACAGACTGCATGGCTCTGAGACAGGGCATGATGCAGAATATTTATATTTACTCTTGATCTGGGGGATTAGGATGTTGTGGAATGATATTTTAGGGGCACCCAAAGACATCTGTCTGACACACAAACCAATGTTGACTTAGAATATAGAATCAACAAAATCCAAGAGGGTAGCATCTTTCAGAAAAAGAGATGTGCAAGGACAAGGGAACACAATTTGAAGATAGAAGGAAGATGGCTCAGAGGGAATGTGAGGAAGTATTTTTTTCACAGAGAGGGTTTTGGATGCATCGAACAGCCTTTCTGAGGCGGTCATGGAGTCAAAAACAGTGGGGAATTCACAAATGCATGGAACAGACATAGGAGAAGTAGGCTGTTGGTTAACTAGGATCTGCAGCTTCCCATTAGGTAGGAAATGGGCAAACTAGGTGGGCCAAGCAGTCCTTATCTGCCACCAAATTCTATGTTTCTATGTTTCTATGGTCCAATAGCAGAGTGCTTTAATTCAGTCTTGGAATCCAACTCTTATCAGTTCATTATGATTTCTGATTTTGCAAAGGCTGCAGGGCTCACAGTGCATTCATATTCTTCTACACTGATCTAAAATGAGGCATGGAGAACCCTGTACTGGAATTCATTATGGAATCTGCCACAGGGAAATGCAGAGCACCTTCCACAACAGTGCTTTGCAAACTTCCACCTACCTGCAAGGTGGGCAACATTTATGATATACTAAACTCTTTTCATACTTCTGTGAATTCACCCTGGCACAGAGAGGGGCCTGCAGCCTTGCAGGACCCCTCATGGAGTCTAATCCTCAATTATGGGGCTGTTGTGATGATTAAACCACCCTCCATCAGTTAAGAACATAGGGAACCACCTCCACCTAGTCAACATCCATCTGGCAAAGGCCCCATCCACATGACAGGAATGGATATACAGAGTCCAAGCTTCTTTTCTCTTTCTGTATTACTGGGCATGAGGGAAGGCACTTATCCATTTCCCAATAGCAAAGTCAGCTACTCTCTGAGTACATTGTCTCAGTTAATGCAGCAGGGCTGTAATCTGTCTTGCACTTTCAGTTTTTTCTTACAAAGCAATAGGTGCCTTTCTAGATGTTACTCATTATTCACATGTCCTTTTCATCTAAACACACTCCACTGATCCTCAAGATGGGCTGTCTCAGGAAATGGCTTCCACCATGTCTCTTCATTCTTGGGATATATTACTTGCTGAAGGAAACTGTGGGCCTCTTGCTGATAGGACTGAAAAGCATCTCACTGTCGCTCTCTTTAGAAAATAGGTAGGGATCAATCTTCACCTTGATTGGCTAAGGACACCAATCATCTGGTCCGGTATCAGGCAACAGAGACCGAGAAATAATGAGTCCCAGTCTCTGTTGCCTGACTTCGTTCTGAAATCCTTGTGCAATAGAATTGTAAGTTTGAATTATCCACCATGTTGTCTCGGTTAGCCAGACATAAAACACCCCCTTCACTTCACTCAATTTTACATTTCTCCACTCTTCTGTCAGCATTCTAGGTCTCCATTTCATTAACGTTTCTTATTAAATGGAGCCTAACTTTCTTTTGATTTACAGCACACACACACAACCCCCCCCCCCGCCATCGTGAGGAAACCCCAATCCGACGGCATGCACACTGAACTGCCAGGTGCTAGTGTAAGTTGCTGGTTGCAGCGAATTAACTTTTAAAAACAAAAAAAAAATAACTCACTGAGGTGGCGTTTACCTTAGCACTACAGTAACACTCCCACTAATGACTGCTGCTTTTCTTTGCTCTGTAGGTGGAAAAAACTAACCATTAGCGCCACCACACTCTAACATTATCACTGAGTGGCATCTTTTGGATCCCGATCACTGTTGCTGCCAGCCAAGCAAATAAATAAAGTCATACTACTGGGCTTACATAAAAAAACTATCTGAAAAGAAGCTGTACAAATTTAAACAAAAGCACAGTTGATGCGCTACCACCTCTCACTATTTCCTGACATTCTGTGTTTACATCTGGGTTTACGTCACCTTGCCAACTTGGGTACATGTCTGACAGCAGTTTAGAACAAAGTGCAATTTAAACAAGATCAAACAAAATTATTTTTTGTTTTCTCACTCTATTTACTTAAATTAAAGGCCCTGTCCTGACTGCACACCGCTGATCACTCTCATACCCTTCTGTCCCGACCCTCACACTGCCCTGCAGCTGCGCTCATCTCTCCCGAAGATTTGTCACTGCTGGCCATGATGTAACCCTTGGTAAGCTACTTGACTAATGGACTGCTGCTAGAGGGAATACACTGAACTGTTGGGGGAGGGTAAAACAGTAAGTAACAGTTAAGTGGACAGCTGATTTAAATAGTCTGTGAAACACAGCAGACCCTCTACTGGCAAGTATACCAGTAAAGGGACTACTTTACAAGAAAATGGACTTTCTGTTAATTTTTGCTTATTTGCAAGTTTAGTTTAGTTTTTACTTTGAAATATTTTATTAAAAGTTTACCAGTAACCCATTTTCTAAGCACAATAATACCCTCCAAGGTGGGCGGTATTGGGATTACTGGACCTTCCAGAGGCTATAAGGCCTTCCACCTGCGGCGTCGGGCCTCATTATGCCCCTGGACAGTCTGGTATTCCCCAATACCGCCCACACTGTTGGGTATTATTGCTTACATAGTCCATAGATGAGTACCACTGTAGACACTGGTGATTCTCTGCACAAATTATTTGCTGCAGTCTTTCTGGTAGGCTCAGGTAAAATATCCCTTTCCCAGCACATTGTCTTCTTTTTAAAACCATATTTCAAGGGGTACTCTAATCCCATTGGTTTTGAAGGAGCCATAGACTATTGTTAAGGAACCTACAGGGATCCCAAGGATTACCCACTTTCCCTTTAAACCCTTGTTGTCCTCAGAAAGTTTTGGTGCAACACTGCTTGTCCTCTTTAATGCACCTACAGCAGATATGGATCAGACCTTCCCCTAGCTGTGACCAGTACAGGCAGGCAAACCAAAGTGGCATATGAGTACAGTTGAAAGACTCTTGAATGCCAGATAGGATATTAATGTGATCCCAACACAATAGAACTCTTTCATAAAGAGATATACATGACAGCAACAGTATGCTCTTTAAACTTGCAATGCCTAGAGAGGAAAATGATCATGCTTTCTAGTCTAATCTAATAGGCTATTGGCAACCATGCACTGGGACCTTCAATGCAGGGTTACAGTCCTATATATAAATCCCTTACCCTGGATCCACACAATAAACTTAGTTAAGCTTAAACACTTCTGGCAGGAACACATTATACAGGTGGTAGTGCAATAAACCTCTCATAATACATGGAAACACATACCAGGCCACTGTCTGTAGGCATACCCACCAGAAAAAGTAAATCATGTACATATTTTATTGTAATCCCTGTAGAACTAAATGGCATTCTGATAAAATTCTCCTAAACAAACTTTAGATGATAGAACACATATCTTCACTGTGTTCTTTAAGTCTACAAAAATGCATTCCCCTGCACTACTTACCTCTATATAATTTTCTGTCTTGCATATAACTTCTAACATTTGGGGAAAGGTTGCCCTACTGCCCTACTAATCCGGCCAGGGGAAAATAGAACATAAAATATATTTTGAATATGTACATAATACAGTACCAAAGAGTTACTAAAACAATCTTGAACTATGTTTTACTGGATTGAAATAAAGTAACATTGCAAGCATCAGGGTCATCTCAACATCTTCCATCCTCAGACCTCCAGACTTTCTGGTCTCAGCTGGTTCTTCTACCTCCAGCTGGAACTGCTGGACACACAGAGAACCTTCTGCATTGGACACAACACTCTGCTTCTGTCTTCAGTGGACCCGTCACTCAAAAGGGGGAAATAAGGCCTTCTCTTCACAAGAATAAAAAAAAAATGTCACCACTCCATCTTGAGAAGCAGGCGGTTATGTCACTGGACTTAATCCAATGTCTAGGTGGAATTGTTGCCTTTCATTCTGAAAGCTAGTGTAGCATAACTGTTTGGCTGAATGGGATAAAAAGCATGAGAAAGTCACTGGGTTTATCTGTAAGGGGCAAGGGTATCTTAATTTCTTTCAGCATCTGCTTGGCTCAGTTATTCATCAGTGCACAATATGTGTTAGGTTAGCTGACTCAGTCCTTAAAAACATCAGTCTCCAAGTACACACACACACAGATAGTATTGGGTTTACCACATGATGCCTGTCTGATCTTCCAATACATAACACACTTTTCACATGCTGCAGGCATTCATGGTCTGCAGTGGTGCATGCTCGCCAGACAGCATCAGAGTCCATGGGTAGTACCTGCAAGAAGCAGCAGTCAATTCCATGATGCTCTTCAAATTATCTTCAGAAGCCATGCTTCAACCAGTCATGTGCCAGTGGCAAAAGGATAAAATACAGCCTAAACCTTTTCTCTCACCTCCTTGACAGACCTCAGTAATCCTATGTCCTGATTTCAACAGTGTCCACAAAATCCCAGATGAGCCCACACATGTAGTAATTCCTGGTATTCCTTGTGGATGGCATGGCTCTGAGGATGGGCACTGTGCTGAACATTTATATTTATTCTGGGTCTAGGGGATCTGGATGGCAGGAAGTGAGACCTGAGGGGCATCCAAGAAACATATTCTGATTCACAAAAGGAAATGTTCACCCAGAATATAAGGTCAAATAGCTCAGCACTTAATTTCACTCTTGGCTCCCAACTATTCTCTCAATTCACCAGTATCTTGTAGCTTCTGACGATGACTTCAAAACTCTGTGGTGCATTCAAAATCTTTCATTCACATCTACTATTATGCAAGGAAAGTCCTGTACATGAAGTCATAATGGCATCTGCCACTAGAGAGGCCAGGAGAACTTCCACCACAGCTGAGCTGCTAAAATGTACATCCAACTGAATGCCTGGTAAATTATGTTACACTGGACTCTTCTTATATTTCTAAGCATTAGACTGGCACTGATTTATTTAAATGTATTTATTTAAAAGAGATTTATTAGGAAAGACATACTGAGCCATGATGCTCATTTCCAGATGCATCCTGGGGGAGGAGTGAAGGATAAGCACAAACAAGTAGAGGCACAGCAATAACAATACAACAATACACAGTATGTACAACAATACACAACAGCATAGCAAATAATAATGCAGGTTAAACATTAGAAGTGTGAAGTGCCCGGCACACACCAGAATGTAATGCCACAACTATAGGAAAGGGTAGGAGACAGAAAGTAGAGAAGGGTGACAAAGAGAGGCTGGGGGGGGTGAAAAGATAAAGTAGTGGTGGGAGTAAACGAGAGAGGAGAACATAACATGTTAGGGTGGGTAGGGTGGAGGAATAGAGTGTTGAGGATTAAGAAGGGATAGAAAGAGTGATTACTGGGGTGGGAGTGAGTGAGAAAGAAGTAAGAGAGTGGGAGGAAGTGGTGGAGAGGAAAGGGGAGTAGAGGGGGATGAGGTGGGGTGGCAAAAGTATAGAGGTTGGAGTAGATAAGGAGAAGTGTAGGGTAATGGGGCTAAGGACATTTACAGGAGGGGAGTGTGGCCTCAGAGAAGAGAGTAAAGAAAGTGTTTGGAGGTGGCAGAGTGAACTGTTAGTGGAAGGAGTTCCAGAGATTTGGATGGTGGAAGGAGAAACCAGACTGGCCAGCTATGGATTTATGAGAGGGAGCAAAAGAGAATGATAACCTGTGTTATTGAGGAGAGTACATGGAGGGTCATGAGGGAGAAAGAAAGAGCTGAGGTAAGGATGAAGCGAGCCAAACAGAACTTAGAAATAGAAGAGGTACAGTGGATGAGACAGCAGTCATTCAAGGAAGGAAGGGAGGAGGGAAGATCAATGTACAGAGACAGTGGTGAGTCCGGGGGCAAAGGCAAAACTGCAAACGAAGTGGAAGAGGGGATCCAGTCTAGCCAGGGTGGATTTAGGTGCAGCACCATAGACTAAGTCACAATAATCTAAAATGGGGCGGATCATTTTAGTGATGATGTCCCAGTGGCAAGATATAGGGATACAGATTTTGTTTCTATAAAATGCTCTGAACATGGGGTGGAGTTTTTTGTATTTTGGAGTTTTTTGAGTGAGTAGAAGCGGATGACATGAGATAGGGGTAATCACAGTAGGTAAAGAATTAATTGAAAAAGGAATCTACCTTCACTGAGGTTGGAGATGAGTGAATGACTTGAGTTTAGGACTGGGTTGATTGACTTGGTGGGGTATCAAAAAATAAGTTAATAACCTTCCGGAACCTGTTGAGGGAATGAAGATTATTCTGGAGTATGGCAGAGAAGTCACGTGATTTGTCTCACTAATGGAATTAGTGCAGGAGCTCCTGAGCCAGTTGCAATTCACCAAGTCCTAAAGGGAGCCAGTCTACTTGTGGAAATGTCAAGCAGAGGAGTTAATGGCTATCTGTTTAGTTGGCACCATGGTATGAGCAAAATTAGGTTTTGCTGACAAAAAAAATATTACAAAATAGATTTTATCCAGATAATAAAGTTAAAAGCCTCACTGATGGTATTTTGCTGCCAGAATGAATTTAGTTGATTGAAAAATGCATGTTGTCTACAGAAAGCAACTGGAGGTTGACAACGTGCATTTTTCCATAAAATGAAGTGCTTGTCAGAATGCTTTTTGTTTTCTATGGAGTGAAGTTGGAGGTTTCAAAAAAATTATTTTGGTCTCCAGAATGAACTTAATGGACAAAATGTTGATGTCATAGATAGTACCAATATTTAGTAAACAGCTACAATAGTCTTTAATCATACAGAGGGGAGGCTAATTAAGTGGCAGCGTTGGGGATTCAAAACCAAGTCTCCAGGTTAACAGCTCTGCTGTCTAACTACCTGGCTGCACTGATTGTCATTGAGGAGAATAACACTTAAAAATCAGGAGAGTCCATGTTTAGAAAGCAATATTTTATTATTTTAACCTAAAACACATCGAATGAATGGGATGTCTTACAAGGCAGAGATAAAAGGACAACATAAAGAAGGTAATGGATAGGCATAATTTGTGTGCAGCATATAAAGCTTAGCCTTTCCAGCAATGCAACAATAACTTTATAAAATGGCAGAGTAATATCGAGTAATCTGATTGGCTTTTTATTTATGTGTAAATTATAGTTTACACATGGTTAAAAATAAGGACTTTTCAGCAGTAAACAGTCTGGAACCCAGATCAATGGTATTTGGAACACAGGTATTTCAGTTAGCCCCCCACAGCCAGAACTGATCTTCCACCACAAACATGGCTGCTACCTTTACACTGTAAAAAATGTCTACTGGGCCCTAAAAATAAAACTACCTTAAAAATAAATGTAACCCCCCTACAAATAGGGGTTCCTATAATGTCTTCCTGGGCTTGCCTAATACCCACTGACAGGATGGTGTCCTGTGTCTGCAGTAGTTTTTGATTGTCTGCTTGAAAGTGCTCTATTTAGTCTCCATAACTGCCTCTTTAAGAGTTATCTACTCTGTGTGAGATAATTAGTCTGGACTGGATCCAAGTGAATTAGGGCTTGTGACCAGCCTGACTGTCCATATTTCTGTTTCATTCTGCAGTCGCTATTTGCGCAGAGGGAGCTCTGTTAGGAACAGTAATTATTTGCTGTTCATCTGCTTTAGTAATTATTATATAGGAGTTTGTCTAACCTGCTTCCAATTGCAGCACAAACATTTGGATTAGAGCCACCATTTTGCTAATGGAACTGCCAGTGTAGGGCCAATTGAACCTCAGGGTACCTAAAATGGAGACTGTCCACAGAGGTCTTGTGGAACTGAAATCTGTAGGAATTGTAGTTTTTAAGATCTGGCACCTAAATGGTTCTTGAATGGAAGCCCTTTTTGTGATAGACAGTTCCATCAGCCAACCAAACCTTTTGGATCACTGAGAAAGCCCAGAGCTGCTGGCAGCAGTGAGTGAGTGGAGAGTTGGAGTTTAGAGAGTGAACAGCTCTAGCCAATCGAGCAGCTGGTCCTGCGTAGTAGCGCAGGAAAATCGGCAGGAAGACTGCATTTGGCCTGCCTGTCACCATCTTCCTGAGCGAGGAATCCAGAGATAGAACAGTCAGATTTAATTCTGATAATTCTTGTGGAGATCGGAAAGCTGAAAAGAAGTGTGGGTGTTCGTTGCCTGCAAGTGGACTGAAGACTTGCTGCAGAAGTGATCGGCATATCAGGTACCAAAGTGAGCCTCAGAGTGAAATGTTTGCACAGAAACCCTGTTGAATTGCAAATGGACTTTATCTGAACTGTGGCTAATAGTTGTGTTGCCTATAAGTGCATTGAATGCTGTGAGTCGTGATCTGGTTCCCCACTAGGCGTAGGTTGGTGGGTGGTTATAGCATCCCAGAGGCTATACTAACTGCAGGTACACTACCCCAAAACCATTGCTCCCTGTGGAGGCACCCATTCACTGAGCTCAGGCTCCTCAACCTGTGCCTAGTCATGCAGGCAGGGTAATAGCCCATATGATAATGCCACTTTGGGTTATATCTTGAGGCACCGCTTGGATTTGAATCCTTTAGTGGCTTTTTACCAAATGCCTGACATTCAAGGAAGACTTGGTGCCAAAGTGTCCTCTGTCACCACACTGAAGCATGGATGGTGTATTTTCTGGAAATGTCCCCACCCCTGATTGTGAGAAGGACTGAGAGACTCGAAAGGCCCATGCTTTATGAGTGGTGCACCACTGGCCCATGACTGATGAGCAGAAGTGGCAGGAAATTTTAGCAACTGTCTGGGGGCCTGCTTTGTATGTCATCCAGTGGCTTCGATCTAAGGAGCCCCCTACATCTGTGCAGTGATATTTGGATACATTGGACTCTGTCTTCGATCCTGACAAGGATGTAGAGAAGCTTATGTGAAAATTCAAGACCATACAGCAACAGCCGGAGAATTGTTGTCGGCCTATATCTTGAAGATGGAGGCTCTCCTGCAAATGTTAGTGGACCAAGAGGGTCTACCCCCCCAGGTAATAGATTAGCTCTGAATTGATCATCTGTTGACATCAGTCAAGGATTTCCGGTCCCTGATGTTTCAATTATAGATGCAGCAGTGCATGAATTATGACCCCACCTTCTTTTAAGCTAATACGGGCAGTCACGTGGGACCGAGCATTCACCTGGGAGTATTCTTCTGTGGCTTCTGAACTCCAAACACCTGCCAGTCCTCAAGAGAAGGTGCAGCGCAAAGTTTCCGTGAGGAGGTCAGGTGACTGGGGCCAAGGAAGCCACTGTGGAAGATCGACTAAGCAAACTGGAGACCAAATTTGCTAGATTGTGTGGCGTACTGCTCGATATATTCCAGCACCTGGAGTTTCCTATTGTCAGAAGTGCCTTGCCTGTGATACCAAAGTTTCTGATCCTGCCTCACTGCTCCTTGGATGCCCACTACAATGGGACTTACTTTGAGGACTTTGTGCTTTCTTATCATTGTGGCCAAGATGGGCATCAGCAAAATGAGTGCCGGTCCTCAGTTGATCTGGGCAGAGTAATTAGCTGCCTGATAACTGATCGGAGGTCTCGGCTGTGCAGCTTGACAAGACCAGCCCCTAAATCATCTAAGTCTCTTTCTGACAATAGTCAATGCTAAAAAGCACCACTGGTGCCCCTGCCCCATCTGACCCCAATGTAACTGATAGGGATGGGCCCCCAACTATGCTGGGTAGAATACAGGAAACAGTAGAGACCTGCATGGTCATAATAATGTGGTTATCTGTTTGAAGCATTTCAAGGAAGTGTATGTGTATGACAAATGTATGGAAACTTATCATTACAAAATGTATTGCTATTATCAAAAAGTACAGTAATGCTTGATGTCTATTTGCTTTTCCTGATGCATCAGGTTTTTTTTTTATGGTATACCATTGAAACATGCATGTATCTTGTCTTACAACTTGCCTGGGGTAGATCCTCCGTTGTTTTGTGGAGATGGCAGCCACGCTGGGCTAGCTACAAGATGCAGCAGCCTTAGAGCAGAATTTTGGTTAATTTTTAGTTTTAGTTAACTTTGTTAACTTTTTATTTTATGTTACATTATGTTTTATTTATTCATTAATTATTTTTGTTGAGCTAGTGGTAGTTAAAGAGGGTGAAGAAGTGACTTAGTAAGCTTGAGAAGCATGTCAGGACAAGGTTTTATATTGTTTTAAGTTGCATAGTTTATATGAACATTTATTCTGCTTCCCAGCAGTCATTGGTTTATCACTGGGATTGCTGCTTTTTATCCTGACTACTTATGTGGTTATGGACATTATATGCATTTCCTTACCTGGCTGGTTGTTTTTCTGGCCTGGTTAAGAAAAAGAAAGGAGAGCTGATTTGACCATTTTGAAAGCTGAATGAGGGGTTGATTTTGGATGTCGGAGTCTGACCTAGAGTCATCGAGGCACCCAGAGATCCCTGCTGGAACTGTGGAGCGGAGGTTCTGTTCTTGGCGGTGACATTAAATTGTGGGACTAGGACTGTAATTGTCTCTCTGATCTGTTTCAGCTGAAGGATGATTGATTTTGTGTTTTTTTCTGTATTTGGTGCCCATAATCCTTTTGTCAACTTCCCAACAGGATGGGGTAGTATTTCGGCCTGAACCTGGGGGAGAAATTGCCGGGGTTAATGGCTGCACAGGAGCCTGGGCCCAGTGCCACTGGAGAGTGAGAGCTGTGGTGTCCAGAGCTCTTTGGTTTCTGGGGGGAGGGGGGCTGGAGTACCTGTTCTCCAGCAAGATTAACAGCAGCAGCCTGAGGCCTTAGGGTGGTGACCTCTTGGGGAACGGCTGAATCACCCAAGTTTTTCTCGTTGTAAGAAATTTCCCTGAATTGCCTGAGGTGCGGTCACTTTGTGGTGGAAGTCCTTTTTAACTCAGTGGAAGATTTACCTTGGATACTGATTCCTTTTGGTGGATGGTCAGACTCTTTCTTTCCTTTTACACCACTTGGATTTGGTGGGCAGTAAGAGTCCTCTACTTAAACTGTGCTGCCTTTTATAATAAACTGCTGACTGACTATGAGATAGTAGTCTGGACTTAGATTCTATGTTTCAAATTTTTTTTAGCGCTGTAATAATTTGGAAATAGTTTTTACTCTATTATTGTTCATTTTGGTAAAGTACTGTAGTGGTAGTGAGAGTACCACAAATACTGTACCGCAAGGGTGGTGGTGAGAGTCCATCCTTGAACAAAACATCTTTTTTGAATTATTATTTATATTAGAACTGTCTGTGTATATTGTTTGGGTTGGAGGGTGGGGGGATTGGAGTGATTGTGTGTATGTGAAAGGGAGTTTTTCTTATTATTTAAATTTAGGTTTGGGGTATAGTGTTGTTGGGTAGGACGGTGGGGAGGATTGGAGTGAGTGTGTATTTGTCAATAAGAGTTTTTCCTTTTCTTTTTGCAAATTACTGATGTGCCAGGGTTGCTTGGAGGGGCCGGGGAGGGTCAGGATAGTGTACAGGACATTCATTCTGTGTGATCTTTAGCCCTTTACCTGCCTCTCGGTCTCTGATACCACTGTGAGATGTTGCCAGGAGGAGGGGATTTGGAGGGGCTGGAGTAATTTTGGGTGGTGGGGAGCCCCGTGCATGGTGAAGGGTGGAGGGATTGGGATTGTTGAATCCAGAAGGTGCCCTGGATTACAACGGGCACATGAGAGAGGAGACATATGGTTGGCGCCCATCTCCAGGGAGTTCACCAGATCGAGTGGCCAAGTAACCTGAGGGACTGTTTTGCCCACCAATCTCCTGAGGGCAGTGCTATGCAATGCCAGCTCAATCAGGAACAAAACCTCAATTATTGAGGACTTGATTTCCTTGGTTGATCTGGCTTGCATCATGGGGACCTGGGTTGAGGACGATGCTGGCCCAGTTTTGAGTCTGGTCAGTCCCCTGGGTATACTGGTGCACTGCCCCAGAGGGGAACATAGTACTGTGGGGTAGCCATCTGTTTTAGATCTAACTTGGGCTTCACCGTGCACCCAGTGGGAACCCCATGTTCTTTTGAATGTGTGGCCATTCGTGGGGGTCTGGGCACATGCTGCAGGATCTTCCTTATTTACCACCCCTCTGGGGTGGTGGGGAACTTCCTGTAGGAGGTTGTCAAATTAATCATCGGTGAAACATTGGAAGCCCCCAGATGTATTGTCTTGGGAGATTTCAATGTTTGGGTCAATGACAAATCTTCACGGTTTGGTCATAACCTCCTCCAGATCATGCCATTGCTGGGTCTGTCACAAGTTGTTTCTGCTGCGACACACCAGGGCGGACACATGCTGGACCTGGTGTTCTCACTGGGACTTAAGATAAATGATCTCAAGATTGATCGGGTGGTATGGTCCGATCTCTGCAGGTCAGGTTCCTGTTCGGGCTCCACTGGATGCCTCCACCTACAGAGATGTTGAGCTGTCATCCTTTGTGGGGATTGACCCTGGAGGGCCTTTTGGAAGCAGCCAGTCTATCTGGTGTGTGCAGTGCATGAGTGGGAGTCATTGGTGCCATCGTGGACTCTATTTAATAATAGAGTGCTATCTGAAGCCATTGACTCCCTCGCACCTGTCCGTGTACGACCCAAATCTTCCTACCTGAGGTTCCCGTGGTTTGATGGGGACCTCGGGGAGAGGAAGAGAAAGGGTTGCAGGCTGGAGTGCTGCTTGAGGAAGTCAGGCTTGAAGGATAAACTGGCCCTGAGTATGCATTATAATGCATACCATGGAGCAATCAACCATAAGAAGGCAGTGTTCCTGTCCAGGGAGATTGCTGCTGGGAAGAACTGACCAGCTGTACTTTTTCAGACTGTGGAAAAGCTGCTTCACCCAGCCTGCCTACATCAGAGGAATGTTTTTTCTAATGCTGAATGCAAAGAGTTTGCTTGGTTCTTCTCAGACAGAGTGGCCGGTATCCATCAGGGGGTTTCGCTAGTCAGGAATGCCATAGCTGGCAGTGGTCACCCAAAGTGTTCTGAGTGCACTCCACCTGGTTGGTGGGAGTTTAGACCAGTGGAGGTGAGGTTATTGGGGTGGCAACCAATCTGAAGCACACTTTTTATGAACTGGACCCGGTGCCGACATGTTTCTTGATGAGATGCATCATTGCCATTGGCCCGGTGTTTGCTCTGATTGTCCAGTGTTCGCTGTCTGAGGGGGTCTTTCCTGATGCCTTGAAGGAGGCATTGGTGAGACCTCTCTTAAAGAAACCATCTTTGGAACTGGAGGTTAGGGCAAATTTCTGACCTATCTCCAACCTTCCCTTTTTGGTGAAGATAGTGGAGAAGGTACAGTAGTGGAGCTTCAGCTGAAGGAGCACCTTGTGACCCACGAAGTTACTGAACACTTCCAGTCGGGTTTTTCAGTGAGGCATAGCACAGAAACTGCACTTGTTCAGATGTAGAATGCTATCCTCAGGGATAGAGACCTAGGAGAAAAGACAATTCTTGTTCTTCTTGATCACTCACCAGCATTTGACACTGTAGACCATTGTGTATTGCTTGACCACCTT
The DNA here is from genome assembly GCA_016271365.2 of Neoceratodus forsteri. Taxonomy (NCBI): domain Eukaryota; kingdom Metazoa; phylum Chordata; order Ceratodontiformes; family Ceratodontidae; genus Neoceratodus; species Neoceratodus forsteri. The sequence goes on from CM028132.1 coordinate 633,720,723, forward strand.
AGGGAACTCTGTGGACTCAGCAGCACTGTAATCTGCTGGTTTGATTCTTTCCAAACCAACAGGAGGCAATGGGCTGTGATGGAGAATTTATCCTCCGCTTCATCCCCCTATCTTGCGGAGTACCTCAGGGGTCAGTGTTAGCCCCAATGTTGTTCACAGTGTACACACTGCTCCTGGGGGGGATCATTAGGCGGTATGGTTTGGATTTTCATTGCTATAATGATAATACCCAGCCATACTTATCCTTTGCTCCAGGAACATCCAATGTGGTGGATGTGCTAAACAACTGCCTTGCTGAGATCAACGATTGGATGGCCTCTAGCTAGTTGCGACTGAACCCCGAGAAGAAGGAGGTATTGGTGGTGGAGTCGAACAAAGTGCATGATAGGATGGCCTCTGGATCAGAAACTGGACTTGTTCTGGGATCTGTTCCATTGAAGGCCTCCTCTAGAGTGCAAAATCTTGGTGTCATTCTAGATAGGAGTTTGACGATGGAGGAGCAGATATCTTCCACCAGCCACTCCTGCTTTTTTCATCTCAGAAATGTCACCAGGATAAAGCCCCTTGTTTCGCCTCTGGACCTCCCCACTTTGATGCATGCCTCAATTACATCAAGGCTTGACTACTGTAATGCGTTCTACCTCAGGGTCGCGGGAGGATCTCTCCGCAAACTGCAGCTAGTGCAGAATGCAGCTGCCCAGTTACTTACTGAGCAGCCAAAGTTTTGCCACATTACACCAGTGTTGTGAGCTGCACTGGCTGCTGGTCAGGTGGAGGATCCTTTTCAAGGTGGGTCTTCTCACCTATAAGGCCCTACATGGTCAGGGTCCTGGTTATCTGTTAGACTTTCTTGCACCTGCTCTCTATGTTCACCCCCTCCATTCCTCATGTAGCGGCCCCTGACAATTCCCAGGATGAGGTTGAGATCGGCTGGCAAAAGGGCGTTTAATGTCACCGCCCCCTTTCTGTGCAATTCGTTGCCCCTCGGGGTTAAGGGAGACCCTACTCTGGAGGTATTCAAGGCCCACCTTAAGGCCCTCCTATTCACCCAGACCTTTCTGGATTAAGCCGCTCTTCTCAGACTTGAGTACAGCTATTAGTAATTTGATGCCTCAGTTTATTTTTATGGGAAATGTTTTTATCTGGAGTTATTTATATATATATATGTTTATATTTCTTTTTTTTTATGTTTTCATTGATTTGTTTTTGGAATATGTGTTTATTTATCTATGTGGTACCCAAAGCCTCTGGGATTGGGCATATTTTTAAATAAATTTTGCCTTGCCTTGCCTTGTAGTGTTTTCTATATAATGTTATAGTAAGTAGAGGCTTGACGTGAATGCCAAATATTTCCAGGCAAGAAAGACTGTAACCCCCCTACAAATAGGGGTTCCTATAATGACTTTCTGGGTTTGCCTAGTGGCCACTGTCAGGATGGTGTCCTGTGTCTGCAGTAGTTTTTGTTTTTCTGCATGAGAGTGCTCTGTTTAACCCCTGTGCCTGTCTCTTAAAGGGGCTATCTATTCTGTGTGAGATAATTAGTTTGGACTGGGTCCAAGTGAATTAGAGCTCAAAACCAGCTCAACTGTCCAGATTGCTGCTCCATTCTGCAGTCACTATTTGCGCAAAGGAAATTGTTTGCTGTTTATCTGCTTTAGTGATTATAATATAGGAGTTTGCCTATCGTGCTTCCAGCTGCAGCTTGAATATTTGGATTAGAGCCTCCATTTTGCTTATGGAAATGCCAGTGTTGGATCAATCGAACCTCAGGAGACCTAAAATGGAGACTGTCCCCAGAGGTCTTGTGGGAGTGAAATCTGTAGGAATTGTAGATTTTAAGGTTTGGTGCCTATATGGACCTGGAGGGGAGCTCTTTCTGTGATACACATTTCCATCAGCCAACCAAACCTTTGGATCACTGGGAAAGTCCAGAGCTGCTTGCAGCAGTGAGTGAGTTGAGAGTTGGAGTTTGCAGAGTAAACAGCTTGAGCCAGTCGAGCAGCTGCTCCTGCATAGTAGCGCAGGAAAATCATCGGGAAGGCTGTGTTTGGCCTGCCTATCACAATCTTCATGAGTGAGGAATCCAGTGATAGAACAGTTGAATTTAATTCCAATAATTCTTGTGGAGATCTGAATGCTGAAAAGAAGTGTGGGTGTTATTTGCCTGCAAGTGGAACGAAGACTTGCTCCAGAAGTGATCAGCCTGTCAGGCACTGAAGTGAGCCTCAGAGCAAAAAGTTTGTGCAGCAATCCTGCTGAATTGCAAACAGACTTTAACCGAATTTTGGCTAATAGTTGTGTTGTTTATAAGTGTGCTGAATGCGTAGTGTGAGTTGTGATCTGGTTCCCCACTAGTGCGAATGTTATGGAAGCTGGAAGCTGCTCCAGCACTCGCTACGGATTAAATCTTACCTGCTTGCTGTGGTCTGGACCCTGCCCTCTTGGCCTAAACTGCTGCTCCCATCGCAGAGACATTTCTGATGAAAGACCCACTCAGAAATTTTGCCCCCTGCTCAACACCATCGAACAAGTAGCGACCACTACAGTGAGTCGTGTAGGCCCTGCTTCCCCTGGCAATCCAGTACAACATCTAGACAAGAGGTCTTCATCTCATCAGTTCTGCCTTCTGGTCTAGGTAGCATGAGTACAAAACAGGGTAGCTCCCTGCAACAAAGCTGCAATCATTGTGTGTCATCTGATTGGGTTTATTACAATGAACTGAGCCATCTGGCACTGGATTACAAATTCTGGGTTGATGTGTATGCTAATTGTTTCTTTCCTAAGGGTCCCAACAACAGCTGCAATGCGGCCTACCCGGGAAACACTTCAGGCTAGCCTGTTTAACAACTGGGTACCCAGGGTTGTGTGACTGTAACAAAGGATTCACTGTGCATGCTGTGGTCAGCCTGAGTTAATCAGACCTGTTAATTATCTGCTAGATTCCTTCCCCAACCTTGTTCAACCCCCCCTTCCTGAATAAATCAGATTGTGGTTTTTCTACAATTAACCTGGCTAGTGTGTACCGTCTTGCTGGGGATATTGTACTGCCATTGAATTGTTGCATCACCGGTCTTGTTTTACAGGCGGTCTCCAGGGCAAGTACAGCTGGTCCAGTCCTGGTGGTAGGTGCAAGGAGTGTGGGTTTAATATTACTGTCATATGGTATATGTAAATGTTACTCTGTTGATCTGTGTAGGCCACTAGAAGGGTTGGTGGGTGGTTATAGCATCCCTGAGGGCTACCAACAGCAGGTACACTACCCCAAAAGCATTCCAATGGGTGGAGGTACCCATTCACCATGCTCAGGCTCATCAACCTGTGCCTATTCACGCAGGCAGGGGTAGCAGCCCATAGGATAGCGCCACCTAGGGGTTACATAAAAAAGTAAAACAAATTTAATTAAATGTTGTTCCCTGATTATCACACTGATTATCACACTTCTATACATACATAAACAAATTAGAAACAATAAGTATTGTTTATAGTTTTACTACAACTCTTTCTTTGCTGACAGTGAGAAATCCCCTATCTTTACTTGCTCATCAGAGAACTCTGTTTCTCTTGCCCTGACAGTGATATATAATTGAGTCTATGGCTGTAAAAAGGTCTTTGTTGTCTGTGTATAAAGTGTACTAGGACAGAAACAGTCTGCCAGTGAAACTGAGCAGAATTTTGAATCCATGTATTCCATGGTAAACATTCCATGATAAGCATTCCATATCTTGAATGTGGAGAACAACAGAAAAAAGAAAGAAGAAAGTAGGCAATAATACAATGACATCATCACTTACATCACTTGGCAGTTGGCAGAAGGACTATTTTATCACAAATGCACACAAGTAAATCTAGTGTTTCTACATATAAATATGCTTTTCCAAACAGTACAAAGTAAAAAAAAAAGAAGCCAATTTTATAAGCACAATAAGGCACTCAGGGATGTGTGTAAAACATATTTTACAGCTGGCCTCATGCCTTACTACACCCCTGGCCACGCTGTAAAATATGTTTTATACACACCCCTTCATGCCTTATTGCTTACATAGTTAATGAAAATGAATAGTACTGCATGTTCTAATCTGGAATAGAATGCAGTGGACATTCTGAGTACTCAGATCATATTGAAATCCTGATTTGGGGATGTTATACTGTTACTTGGACTTGAGCATGACAAATCAAGTTATTGATGATTATGATGTTCACATTTATTGAGTAGAACTTGATTGAGTTGGGAACAGGGCATTCTATTTTTGTAGTCTAACATAGTATGGTGTGTGTATGCATAACTGTGGGTACAGTACCTGTCTATTATGACACTAAGTGGCAACATAATTTTTCTAAATAAATTACTTGCCTACCAACCATTATTGTCAAACATTGTCAGTTCTAAAATTCTCATAGTACCATTAAAGACATAATATAAGGAACAAATTCTGTATTCATGTATTTGTACAGTATATTATGTCACATCTTTAAAAATGGACCCAAGTTACTGTAGCAGCTTCAGAGTTTAAGAAGGATGACAAAGGACTGCAGTAGTTATCCATTTGTCTGGGGAACTCCCTCCCTGAATTGAAGATAGGCAGGTAGGGTTCCTCCTCCAGGAGGGGGGAGCAGCCCCTGGCACTGCCTCAGGAGGAGAAATTACACGGGCAGTCCACAAGGAAGTGGCCATCTGAGGAGGGGTGGAGAGAGAGAGAGGGGGGTCAAAAAGAACTGAGCCCAGCAGCTCCCCCTCTTCTCTCCTGCCTTTGTGGCACCAGATGGGGCAGCTTTAGATTCTTGTCACTTGTCCTCCCACTCTTGGGAGTGGGGCACTGATCTAGAAGGTACAGCCATTTCTTGGCCCACACCAGGGTAGGAACTTCTAATGGGGGCAAGTGTTGGAACCAGAGCAGTCTGAAAGCTCTCTGAACTGTACATGCTACTTCAAGAAGGCAAGGTGCTAAATAAACATATGGCTGCAGCCATTTCCTCCAAGACTCATGTCAGTGTGTTTATTCAGGGAAGGGGCTGTGAGGGCTACCAAGACAATAAAACCATGAAACCTGCATGAATTGAACCTTGTTTTAATTAAATCTGAATTCTTGTGTAAAATCTTTACCTTATCAAAACAAAAATGTTTAGTAACTTTGATCCATGAATACCTTATATAATTTCTTATATGTATATAAATTTTGGCGGTACTGACAAGTTATAACTCAGATGGGGTCACGTGATGCAGCGGACTGCATAGCAGCATTTGGCTTATGCTCCCACTACCAAAAGCCTTAATTTTATTAAAACTCACCTAAAAAAAGGGGCTTATACTACTGTATAGGTGGCTGCTCCTCTTCTACTTCTACCGAGAAAGTGTTTGCTGAAAATGGAAGCCGAAATGAGGTCGGCGCTGCCCGGACATACCCCTCCTGTCTCCCCGGAGAAATCTGGAAAATGTCCCTAGGCCCAGCCGAAGGGCAGTGGCAAGCATTCAACTATTACAGCTTCTCAAGTGCCGGCGGGGGAAACTACTCCCCTCACTTTGGAACTCCATTGGGTAGAGTTACAACCCTTTCAGGAGGATCTCAAAGCTATAGTGTCAGAGATTAAGCAATTGTCTGGGGCGCTGGAGGACTTGTCTACAAGAGTCTCAGACTTGGAATCCCGAATAGTCTCCTTAGAGAATAAGGCGGGCTGCACGGAGGAGGCCATAGTGGATTGTTGGCAACGCATTAAGAAATTGGAATATAAGGCTGAAGATTTAGAGGGCAGAAGCCGTAGAAATAATGTGGTGGTTTTGGGTATTCCAGAGAAAGAGGAGGGCAATAATGCAGTGCTGTTTGCCCAGAAGCTGTTCAAGAAAATCATGGGCCGATGCCCGCACCTGGCCAGCAGCCCCGACCCTGGTTGATTAAGCTTCTCAATTTTAAGGAGAAGCAATTCTTGTTATCAAAGATAAAAGAGCTGGAACAAGTTCTATGGGAAGGCAAGAAAATTTGGGTAACTAGGATCTCCCGCCACAGTGTGCCAGAGAAGGGCACTTTTTCACCCCATCATAACCAAGCTTATAGCCGAGGAATAAAATTTCGAATGGGGTATCCTGCCCATTTTCAGGTGTTAATTTCAAGGACATGGACATCCTTTGAGGAGGTTGAGCCTGCATAGAAAGTACTGCAGAAGGAACATCCTGAGCTTTTAAGCCGATCTTAAGTCAAAGGGACCTGTTACTGCCTTAGTGAGATTCCAAATTTGTTGCCGTTATCCTTAAGCTTTGTTGCCTGGTTTTCTTCCTACATTAAGATCAGTAGCTGTTAAAATTGCTTATCGAGGTTGGAAGTTTTAGGGGGAATTTTTTTCAATTTAGATGGATACCGGGGATAATTATGGCTTTAATCCTTCGGGTGGGTGGGGGTGTGGTAGTTAAGAGCTACTATCCGGATAGTGATGTATCCTCATTGTTAGACTTGGAGGGGGGCACGGAGAGGCTGCGCTGTGAACCTGAGGCTCATGGTAGCTCAATGGCGGCACCTAGTAATTGGCTAGGAACACACTATCGGAGGAATTTCAGTGGCTGTTCCCTACATCAGTGGATATATATTAAGGATCTAGCCCACGAGTTGGACATTAAGACATCCTAACCTCGACTATGAGGTACTCGCTCTACTTCATTATTCCGATAACATTGTACAGGGTAGAGATGGACTCACCGAGTATTTTGTGAATAACTTCACAGTGCAGCCCCCCCTTCCGTTGTTTGCATCTTAGAGATTCGGAGGTTGCAGTGTTCTGTTAATAATTGGGGTAGCACCTCTCGGTTCTCCTATGGGATTTGAAGTTTTTGGGGTTTCGCTATTTATGCATAACCTTTGAGGTTTTGTGTGGGGTGGAGGGGAAAGGTCGGAATATTAAATGGGTATAGAGGGAGAACGTATGATTTTTGCTCATTCACTGCCATTGTTGTATCTTATGGGGAAGAGGGGGAAGAGTGAGGGTTTTCACTAGGTTCTTAATACTATTGTTAAGATGGTTGGGTCAACTCAGGTACTGCTTGGTGTCAGATTACAGAAAAACCAGGTTTCTCGAATTGTTATAATGGTTGGCAGGGCACGTCATGACGTGGAATATCGGGGGCAGAAATAAAAGGGAAGCAATACCAAGTCTACATCACTTAAAGTTAGTAAAGGCAGATATCGCGCGACGCTCAGGAAACACATCTATTGGATTCAGAGGCCTCAGCTCCGGAAAATGCAATTTGGTCAGTTTTTAGTGCAGAGGGCTCCCCTGGCTGTGTAGGTGTGATGATCCTTATACACAGAAAAATTTCCTTAGTACAACTCAAGGTGGTTAAAGATCCAGGGGGTACATTCTCGTGCACTGTTAACTTTATAATAAAGAAGTAATCCTTGGCAGTATTTATGGCTTTAACAGGATACACTCTAATGTTTTACCTTATCTCGCTTTGGTCTTACAGACATTTATCTCGATTCCATGATTATCGGGATGATTTCAATTTAGTATTTGTCCGGATATGGACCGTCTAGTCCTCAGAAAACCAGTTTTTCTCCAGCCCAATGGGCTTTCAGAAATTTCTCGATCAGCTTAAGTTGTGTGACATTTGGCGGGTGTTGCACCCCAAAAGAGGAAATATACCTTTTGTTTCTTTGGTCATACTTCTTTCTTCAAGGATAGATTACTTGTTTTTTGTCCCATTCCTTGTTACCGGCCTTTGCCTGACTCTTTGATTATTCTGGAGTTCCTTCAGATCACGACATTGTTTCCTTGTGGATAACGTATGGTCTCAGCTTGGAACAAGACCCCTAGATGGAAACTAAATGACTGTATTGCTGAAGGACTCTACTCTCTTACTTAAGAGCAGATACAGGAGCAGATAGATATTTTTATCATTCCAATAAAGTCTCCTCGAGTAGGCCAGATCTACTTTGGGGCACCTTCAAGGTGATACTAGGGAATTTTAATTAGCCTGGCTACATTAAGGAAAAAAGGCTACCAACACCAGACAGTCCCAGTTACTTGCCCAGATTAAAATCTTGAAGATAACCCTTCCTTCCAAATGCAGAAACTCATCAGCAAGAGTTAATTAAACTGAGGGCTGCTTATATGGAACTCCTCCGGAAAGACATTGGATTATTATATATTAAAAACTCAGGCATCATAATGCTGACCATGGGGAAAGGCAGGTCAAGCTTTTTAGCCCTCAGGGTGAAGCAAATGGAAACTGCCCATTATATTACTTCCATACAGTCTTTAAAGGACAATTCCTTAAAACTCACCCCTGTAGATTATAAAAGAATTACTGATTATTATATGGAGTTGTATGGCCCCATGCCCACTCCTCCAACTGTTCAACAGATTCAGGACTTTTGCAGGAGTCGCATCTACCTCAACTTTCCAGGGAACAGTAGGATGCTTTGGTGACCCCAATAACTTCAGAAGAACTCTCCGCTGTCATTAAAGCTCTACTCAGTTAACAAAACACCAGGCCCTCGGCGGATACTCCACCTTATTTTATAAAAGGTTCCTAACTCAACTAATGCCAGTGCTCCTTCCCTGTACACACATATCTTATCCGGCGCGATTCTGATTCCTCTTTATTTGAGGCACTAATTGTCCTGATTCTAAACTCGTAAACCGTTATGACTGTGTGTCTAACTATCACTTCCTCTCGTTGATTAATCAGGACATTAAGATCTTGCTCTAAGCTCTTAGCTTAACCGGTTGGCAAGGGTTCTGATTGCCTGATAGGGTGGAAACAAGTGGGGTTTCTGAAGGGGAGGTCCTTGGCGGATCACTTGAGAACTCTCTCGCGATGTCTTCTCGGTGTCCAGGGATGCACCCTACCCCACTGTCTTGATATCCCTGGATGCCAAGAAGGCATTTGACAGGGTACACTGGGATTATCTTTTTCAAGTTTTAGAGAATTTTGGCTTCTCTCCACTTTTATTAATTGGATACGTGCATTATATAGACTCCCTCAGCTCGAGTCTCAGGAGATGGAGTCATCTCTCAAAGGTTTGTTTCCATACTGGTACCAGGCAGGGATGTCCCTGTCGCTTTTATTATTTAATTTGTATCTTGAACCATTAATTAGAAGGTTGCAAAATTGTCCAAATATTCAAGGGATCCCCATTTTTCCATGTGAAGTTAAGGTCTCCGCTTACACGGATGATCTCCTTTTGCAACTAGCCAACCCGAGCAGTTCTATTCCATACATGTTGGATATTATTGCTTCTTTCGGGCATGTTGCTAATTATAAGCTTAATATTAGTAAAACTACGGTATTCTCTCTAAATCATAAATCTTTTAAATCTGATATTGAAACCTAAGGGCTGAGGTGGCAACAGGGCTCTCTCCGATATTTGGTCAGTGACATCGCAGTAGCAGTAATTAGTGATCAGGGCAAACTTAAATACTCTGGTGAGTAAGGTGTCTCAAGATTTAAATAGGTGGTCTTCTCTTTCCCTATTTCGTTATGGGGAGGATAAACCTCATTGAGATGAATGTATTCCCCCGTTTATTATATCCTTTGACTATTCTTAATGTTTGGCTCCCAATATCCTGGTTTAAAAAATTGCAATCCTTGTTCATTAAATTTTTGTGGTCTAATAAATCCCCTCGAATAGCATACATCACTTTGGTGGCCCCCAAGGATAAAGGAGGCATGCGATTGCCCAACGACTTTTTTATTTTTGGGCAGCTCATATTAACAAATATATGAGATGGGCATCTCATGGAGTTCTAGGTAAGGCCCCAGTGTGGTTGCAGATCAAGTAGAGCTCATATGTTCATGTGGTTTTAAACTCATGGGTTTACTGCATATGGGAGAACCACTTGCCGTAAAACTTCAAAAACTCGTAATTTACACTTCACTTAAAATCCATACACAGGTCTGTAGATTTCTCAAATACAATCACTTTAAGGATCGTAATCAACATATTGTAGGTAATCTTAATCTTAAGATTGGGGACAAACCTATGGCACCATATTGGCTTTCAGTACCCATTGACTGCGAAGTTTCCAGTCTGATAGAGGAGGGCCATGGGTGGATGTCTACTCAAGAAATTGCAGACAAGCTGGGTGTTTCCAACAGATATATTTTTCAGGTTATCCAACTTAAGCACGCTTTAATAAGTTTCTTTGGCCACTCACCTTGTATAGGCCAGCCTATACCCTTCTGTAAGGAGCTTAGTCTAATTAGCGGTGGCCCCAGGGTGATTGCTAAGATTTATAATTTATTGGTTGGTTGGAAAATACCCGAGTGTTGTGGACCTACGGATCTGTGGGGATCCCTTTTCCCTGAAAAGGCGATTGAGTGGTCGTCCATCTGGAATACCTCCCATAAATTTATCAAGCAAGACAGGTTAAAGCTGATGCAATTTTTTATATTACACACACTTACTATACACCCTGCAAATTGATGAAGAGGGAGCTCAAAGTTTCCAATAGCTGTGTGAGATGTCATTAGGAGGAGGGTAATTTAGTTCATATCTTCTGGGACTGTCCGAAGGTGGCCCCCTCTGTGGGGGAAGATCAAGCAATCCGTAGATCCTCTTTTTAGGTCTAGGGAATTATTTACTCCCCAAATTTGCTCTCCTCGGTGATCTATCTGGAGTTAGACTTAATATTCAGAAATACCACATTATGCTTATTGCGATGTCTGTAAAGAAGTTGGTGTTAAGACATTGGCTCGATCAGCAGGTAATCTCCTATGAGGAATGGCTGGCCAAATTTTTAGCTAACCTGCGTACCGAGAAAACTATTGCTAATCTGAATAATACAATGTCTAACTTTAGTAAGATTTGGGACCCTCTGTATACTCTCTATTCCCTGCAGGGTTAATTAAAAAGGATATGGGTGTAACTTATTTTGAGGAATAATACTGTTAGAATTGGTCTTAGCAGGGTATGAGGTTTTGGGTACTATTTTTTCCTAGTGGTGGCGGATAAGGGGGGAGAAGTGGAGGAGGGAAATGGTTTTGGGGGGTGAGGCAGATTCATGTGTATATGACAGTGAATGAAAATGATTTGTTTGTTTGTACATCTGCCTGTGTATCATTGTGGGTAAAATGAGTAATAAATTTTAAATTAAAAAAAAAAATTATAACTCAGACTTTCAAAACATGTTCAAAACCTCTGGTAGGCAAGTAATCAGGAAATCAGGATGGTAAAAAAGGGGCAATCATCAGAAAGTACTGCCTTATTCTAATGGATGACCCAACACTGTCTGCTGAACTTGGAAGACATCCCAGAATTACTTTTTCAAAAGCAGAAACAATAAAAGATAAGCTAGTTCATAGCAGATACTAGTTACCACAAGAAGCACACAGAATGTGGTTACCCCCACTCCCTGTAGGGATGTTTAAATGTGGATGATGCAGCGTTTGTGAGCCTTGCTATCAAGGAAAGATGTTACAAGTAGATGGAACAGCTACAGGGTGAATATCAGACTTTTTCAACTGCAATAGTACTTATGTTGTGTATACAATCTGGTGTACATGTAATCTGATGTATGTAGGGAGAACTATAAGACCAGTCAAACAGAGAGTCCAGGAACACCTCAGAAATATAAAAGCTGGCCTTATTAATAAACCCTTGGGGGGAGTACTTTTTTGAAAAGCATAATAACAGGACTAGAGATGTGCAAAGTGGCCCCAATTCACTCTGCAAAGTGGATCATGGAGTGAAAGTGAATTCGCGGAGTGCTTCTGCAACGCTAAGTGGAGTACTTTCGTGACGATGGGTAATGCAAAGTCCATTGAAAACAATGACTTTGCATTATTCCGCTACTTTCCCAAACTGCTACTCCACTAACTCCTATAAAGTACATTGTAAACAATGTACTTCACCTCACTTCACCTTGTTTTAAGCTCCAAAGGCAAATTGTGCAGTGATTCATGGGATTTCAGGTCACATGGGCTCCAGATTGTTCTGCACAGCCTTAGTTCAGGGTAGTGTGTGTAGGAAGCTGTAGGAGACACTCTGCACTAAGAGCTCTCTGTGATTCAAACCTTCTAAAAGCAGTTAAAAAAGCCTTTCTAATTTTTTTGCTGAAACTTTAGTTCATCGATTGTAGGAAACCGTCCTGTGATCATATCATCTAGCGTTTATTGTTTGAGTATGGATTTTGAATGTTAATGTATGAGATTCAGTCTGTATACTGAGAGACAGTGGAAATGTACTTTGGGGGAGGGGCGTATCTGTGGTGTAGGTAGATCAACTTGGAGAAAAAGACAGTTCTTTCTGTTTTGGTCATATTTTTCTTGTATAACTGTGTTAATGTACACACAGCAATATTTTCAATAGTTATTGCCATTTTTTTGATGATTGTTGTAGTGCAGCAGTGCATAATTTTAGTTTGTTTAAAATACGTGGTTATGTTACTGAAGTTTTCAATTTGCTCTGCATTACTTAGTGTGTATGTCAGTATGTGGGTGATATGTGTCATCAAATCACACCTTTTATTGTGCCACATAGAAACTTCAAAGGAAAGGATCATCCAGTACAGCCCATATTCCTCAAAAAATATGAATAAATGAATGTTCTATAGGGGAGGCCTGATTGCAGTATATAGCTGACGCTAAGCAATCAAAGAAAGCAATACTGGATAAAAAAGGCCCGATCACCCAGCAATGTGAACCTGCTATCCACTGCTGCTGAGTGATTGTTGTACTTCTTTGTGGTATCTTTACTAGTACTAGTACTAGTGACTGTTACTGCAGCAGTGCAGTACACCACCCCCGCAGCCTGCCCCATCTAGCTAAGCTATTCTTTTCCATATTTTAATTTGTGATGGTAAGCACTGGTTAGGTGTTGTGCTTTTGCGTCTTCATCTCTACAGTGTGCAGCACAATCTTAATCTGTCTGTGCATTTGCATCTCTTTAGGGCACAATCTCCATCTGTAACTTAAGTCACAGTTGTTTCTTTGGCTTCCCTTCAGAGTACTGGACTGGTGTGGTGCATAATTCTGCATGAACATTGTATCATTAATATGCGTTTTTAAGTCAGGACCATCATCACGAGTCACCCGTGATACAAATCACATTCTTGATCATCACGATCACAAAAGCAGTCACAAATAACGATTCACGATCACGTCACAAATCACAACATTAATTTTTTCACTAGTTACTTGGATGTATTGTAAGTCTGTTTTGTAGTATCTCTCCAGGCTTCACCACCCCACCATTGTACTCATTAATGAGCATTTTTAAGTTGGGGAGTTTTGTGCTACAGCTCATTGAGGAACTACAGCCATAGGCATTCACATGCACAATACAGTTCCATATTGGTTATCTCACAATCACGACACTGAATCATGTTCTTCATCATTACAGTCACAAATGCAGTCACAAATCATATTCACAATCATGTCATGAATCATAACATTAATTTTTTATTAGTTACTTGGATGTATTGTAAGCCTGTTTTGTTGTATCTCTAGGCTTCACCACCCCACCATTGTACTCATTAATAAGCATTTTTAAGTTGGGAGGTTTTGTGCTACAGCTCATCAGGAAGTACAGCCATAGGCATTTGCATTCCTTCCTGTACAGCATGTGAGTTACAGTACTGTAAGTAGTGGTCGGCAAAATGACCCCAATTCACTCTGTGAAGTGAATCACGGAGTAATGTGGAATTCATAGAGTTCTCCACAATGTGAAGTGGAGTACTTCACTTTATAATGAGGAACTCGAAATCCACTGAAACCAATGACTTTGCATTATTCCACCTTCTCCAAACCACTTCACCAATTTTAAGGCGAAGTACATTGAAATCAATGTAATTCACCTCACTTCACCTTGTAATTGAGCTTCAAATGAAATTCTGCAGTGATTCGTGGGATTGCAGGTCACATGAGCTCTAGATTGTTCTGTACAGCCTCAGTTCTGGCCTGGGTAGTGTGTGTGTGTAATGGTAGCTGGAGACAATTTACTCTCAAAGCTCTGCAATTCAAAACCTCTAAAAGCTGTTTATAATGCCTTTTTGAGTCTTTTTTTTTTGCTCAAAATTTAGTACATCGATTGTAGGAAACCCTTCTGTGCTCATATCATCAAGTGTTTATTGTTGTGTGTGGATTTTGAATGTTAATTTAGAACAGTCAGTCTGTTTACTGTGAAGTGTGAAGTGTGCTTTTGGGGAGGGGCGTATTTGTAGTGTAGGTACATTAACTGGGAGAAAAGGCAGTCTTTCTGTGTTGGTTATATTTTCTTTGTATAACTGTGTTAATGTACACACAGTAACATTTTCAGTAATTTTGACTTTTTTTGCTGATTGTTGTGGTGCAGCAGAGTATAATTTGTCTGTTTAAAACATTTGGTTATATTACTAAAGGTTTTCAATTTGCTACATACATTGTAGTGTGTGTGTGTGTGTGTGTGTGTGTGTGAGTGTGTGGAAAGTGCTATTAAATCATGCACCTTTTGTTGTGCCATGAATAATTGCTGCAGTGTGAACTCAATCCACTGCACCTGCCTGAATTTTTATCCTGCTTTGTAGTATCTTTACTGGTAGTGGATTGTTACTGCTGTGCACTAATCCTCCAACTGGCAAAATGTATTCCTTTCCAGATTTGTATCTAACTTTTGAGCACTGGTTAGGCGTTGTTGTGCCTTTGCATCTGCATCTCTTCAGTGTGCAGTGCAATCTTAATCTGTCTGTGTTTGCATCTCTTTGGGGCCCAATCCCATCTGTAACTTAAGGCACAGTTGTTTCTTTAGCTTCTCTTCAAAGTACTGGACTGGAGTGGTGCATAATTCTGCATGAACATTGTATCATTATTATGCATTTTTAAGTCAGTACCATCATCACGAGTCACCCGTGATACAAATCGTGTTCTTGATCATCACGGTCACAAATGCAGTCACAAATCATGATTCACGATCACTTCATGAATCACAACATTAAATTTTTTACTGGCACTTGGATGTATTGGAAGCCTGTTTTGTGGTATCTCTCCAGGCTTCACCAACCCACCACTGTACTCATTAATAAGCATTTTTAAGTTGGGGAGTTTTGTGCTACAGCTCATCAGGGAAGTACAGCCATAGGCATTTGCATTTCTTCCTGTACAGCATGTGAGTTACAGTATTGTAAGTAGTGGTGGGCAAAGTGGCCCCAATTCGCTCTGTGAAGTGATTCATGGAGTAATGTGGAATTTGCGGAGTACTCCACAATGTGAAGTGGAGTACTTCGCTTTATAATGAGGAATGCGAAATAAACTGAAACCAATGACTTTGCATTATTCCACCTTCCCCAAACCACTTCAATTTTAAGGCAAAGTACATTGAAATCAATGTAATTCACCTCACTTCGCCTTGTAATTGAGCTGCAAATGAAATTCTGCAGTGATCCATGGGATCGCAGATCACATGAGCTCTAGATTGTTCTGTACAGCCTCAGTTCTGGCCTGGGTAGTGTGGGTGTAGTGGTAGCTGAAGACAATTTGCTCTCAAAACTCTGCAATTCAAAACCTCTTAAAGCTGTTTAAAGTGCCTTTTTGAGTCTTTTTTTTTGCTCAAAATTTAGTACATCGATTGTAGGAAATCCTTCTGTGCTCATATCATTGAGTGTTTATTACTGTGTGTAGATTTTGAATGTTAATTTAGATCAGTTAGTCTGTTTATTGTGAAGTGTGCTTTTGGGGAGGGGCGTATTTGTGGTGTAGGTACATTAACTTGGAGAAAAAGGCAGTCTTTCTGTGTTGGTTATATTTTTCTTGTATAACTGTGTTAATGTACACAAAGTAATACTTTCAGTAATTCTTGACTTTTTTTGCTGATTGTTGTGGTGCGGCAGTGTATAATTTGTCTGTTTAAAACATTTGGTTATATTACTAAAGGTTTTCAATTTGCTATGCATTACTTGTAGTGTGTGTGTGAGTGTGTGTGCGATGTGTGCCATTAAATCAGACGCCTTTTATTGTGCAACAGAGTAATTGTAGCAGTGTGAACCTGCTATCCACTGCACCTGCATGAATTTTTTTATACTGCTTTGTGGTATCTTTACTGGTAGTGGATTGTTACTGCTGTGCACTAATCCTCCATCTGGCAAAATGTATTCCTTTCCAGATTTGGATTTATGACTTTGAGCACTGGTTAGGTGTTTTTGTGCCTTTTCATATGCATCTCTTGAGTGTGCAGCGCAATCTTATTCTGTCTGTGCATTTGCAGTGCACCATTAATTTTGGGAGACTGCATTTCTTGTTACACTCTCATTTCACTTCATCACTACTAGAAATTTTCTGGACACAAGACAGTAGCATTTCATCAGCGCTGCGGGAATTTTCTGGACAAAGGACAGTAGCATTTTATGGATGCATATTAATTCTGGTGACTCTGTGTGTAACCTGACCACTGCACTCATGACTGGTGAGCCATTAATTCTGGGAGACTTTACATTTCTTGTTAAGCTCTCATTTCATTTCATCAGCACTGGGAGTTTTCTGGACCCAAGGCAGTAGCACTTTAGGGATGCACATTCATTCTGGTGACTGTGTGGGTGGGGTGCTGCCAATATTGATTGTCCTCCACCTTACTTTGCATTTAAGGTGGAATGAGCGAAATAATAATAACAAGGTGAAGTGAGCCTTTCCTATGGGGCATGCCGCGTAGCGAAGTGCCAACGCGAAGTGGCCACTTTGCGTTCACTTCGCTGACGGATTTTAAATTTGCTGCATCTCTAAACAGGATTGTTGGCATCAGATTTATGGTCATAGTAAAAGTGGATAGAAAGGAAAGAGGAGGAGATAGACTGAATACCCTTTTCCAAAGAGAGAGAGAGCGAGAGAGTTTTTGGATATTCACCATAGACACTGTAAAAAAAAGGTTTGAATTCTGAGTGGGATTTAAAGCCTTTTTTAAAAAAAGGAAGGTAAATAATTCACAAACTCTTTGCAAAGAAGAAGCTTTCCACAATAAAAGGGTAATGGAAGGTAGACTGGTGGATCCCCATGTTAGAACAAATTATTGTTGTACAAATGCATAAGAAAAAGTCATAAATAAGCAAGAATGGAAGTGATCACCATATCTACCTATTTATCCCTCAGTGTATTTAGTAGAGATACATATTGAAAGGAATAATTTATTGTCCATAACCATTTGGATACTATAGATCAGGGAAAGTATCTTGGACCCAAAATTAAGACGTTTATTGTATATAATAGTTAAAAAGGAATAAGAAAGTTGAAGCTTCCAAGCAATCCCCTTATGAGTTATTGAAACATTAAAAAGTGATTGAATTTCACAAAAATAGTTAAAAATGTGTCATAGCTCCTTAACTGTTACTGGTAAAAAGATGAAAAGGATTAAAGATGTAGAATTTATGAAAAAAATTACCAGTAAGGCTGAGCCCTGAATGAAGCCCTTAGTTGCATTTACCTTTATTGTCATTTTTTGCTTAATTATTTTGATATTTAAAAGGATGGAAAAAATAAACAAATTAAAAAAATGATTTTAAAAGGGTAAAGGGTTCAAATCCCTTCAAAGCCACTTAAAATTATAAAAATGTTATGAATTTAAATGGACACCAGAAGACTACCAGTTGTTCACAATTAAGTTGGCTATTTAAGAAGGATACAACTAAGCAATCATCACCAAATGAGGAAGACCACAATGCGGTCGAAGTGCCAGGTTTAGTTCAATATTGGAGACACCAGAGAGAAGCTGTGGTATATGTTGAATGCAATGCTGAATAAAATGTTGAATGCAGCAAACTACAAAACCTTGAAACCACAATAAAAGGAATTTTGTGGAATACAACAACTCTCTGGTAATGATTGTGCCTTGAGTGCAGAGTGTGAGTTGGAGACTGATTCATAAGGAAAGTTAGCTACCCTTTCTCTGCACATGGCAAAATGGTAGAGCACATAGATTCGGAGTGGAGTAGGTTCTTTTCCTAGGGGTAACCCAATTTTCAGAACACAAGCTCTCTAATTTTCTTCCTCCTCTACCCTCATCCTGAAAAGTGTTACTATATGAGTTTCTGGTTCACTTATTCCTGTACCTACAGTGGTTCACTCAGATCAAGCATTCTGTGCTTCCTTAACTTCATCCTTTCAGCTAGTGTACTCCTGTATGTGCCCTTTATGTAGTATCCTGATTTGCATCCCATTGTAAAATACATTGGCATCATCTGCTGTGCAAAAATGTGCTGTTGCTTCTGACACTGAATACTAGTATGCAATATTATGTACTGTATACTATAATGCTGTGTACAGTGTTTATTGAGCATATTGTACCTTTGTAGAGCGTCTCTTATGATCTTTGACTTGTTGCCAGATTTGCACCTATATTTGCCTAGACTGTGTTCATATACTTAATGTTTTTATAATTTAGATCCATACCTACTCTTTCAGATGGCACCACATTAAATGCAGTCTAGCAAAGATCCACAGCTTAGGTCAAACTCCACTTAAAAGATATCTTTATAATGTTGTCTTTTTATTATTAGCAAGTCATTTATCCAGTCCTAATACAGCATTCACCAATTAGAAGATATATGCAATTACTTTGTGTTACATAGTATTTATAAGCACGTGTTTACAACACATTAGTGATCCATAGTCTCCCAGGTTCATTACATATCCAAAATATTCATTTCACTGAGTGACTATTACTTCTTCCTAATGGAACTCAGTTTACTGTGCTAGTAATGTAACTGCCTGAAACCATTCTACGGTATACATACTTTTGATAATTGCAACATCCTCATCTGGTATCTCTTATACCTCCAAAGTGGGGAAATAGTAGTCCACTTTAATATTTCTAATAGATAAGAACAATTCAATTCTACTATAATATTAAGTAATATTACGTTTACCCTCTTTCACATAGTAAATTAGCTCATATGATGCACTTTGGTGACTTGTTAAGAATAAAAGATATAATTTAAGTGGACTCACACCCAATTTGTGAATTTGTTTGTGGTAGCATAGTATGTTGACTGGGACTGCTCCAACACTACAATTCTATATTCCTGTCACTATAAGAAATGACACTTATTCCTTCATGCACTATATTAAATGCAATGTTTTTTAATGTAATTTGTTTTTTTATACTCATGCAATACTGAACACACCAAAAGTCAACTACAGAAAGAGGTTTCATTGCTATATTAATATATAGGACACTGAGCTTTTGTCATTGACTTATCAAACTGTTGCGGAATTCATGAACAGTAGAAAACTGTCTTGCTATGTGGGTAACAGGCGGTAAACATCAGGCAACTGAATTGACACTTTTGTGAACAGTATTCTTCAAATAACAGCAGCCTGGTATTACCTGAAACAGCTGAAGTTAAGTTTACAGAAATGATCTCCTGAGGTTAACAGTTACTTTTATTTAAAAAAAAACCTGACTACTTACATGGGATCATAGGATGTCTGGGACAGAAGGAGATCATGGATTAATCTGGTCTTTTCCTCTTCCACTAGCATAGTAGTATCTACAACCCTGTATCCCCCATTTACAGCTATTAGTATGTTCCTTTATTCTTCTGTAAAAGTGTCCAACATTGGGTTAACCCAAGAAAATGTATAAAGGGGTCTCTGGGGACAGGAAGTCTGGTATAGCTGAGTCAGTCTGAGCAACTTAAGGAGGTACGGAGCTTTTCTTGCAGAGGATCCTTCTTTCTTTTTCTTCATGTGAGGCACCAGTATTACAGAGATGGACATTGTAGTATAAGCTGTTAACTGTGAGGTCCCTTTGTGATGATTTAACCTGACAGCAGTTAGTGGAGAGACCAGCAACAGTACAGTATGTCTTAGAAACAGTGTGCTGGAATGAGAAACATGAAATCAAGTTCAAATTGCAGTGGCCCAATCCAATAAAAAATGAATAAATAAACCCTAAAATAATTATTAATAAGTTAGTTAATTAAAAATGTGGACCCAGAGGTTGGGATTATTGCCATTCTTGTAGAGTTCCTGCATTTATTCAGTACCTTGCCATCTATGTCATTTATAACATTTTAACTTGTTATGACTTGGACCATATATCATGTGTGGTGTATGGGTGATCATTCCTTTGAACTCCAATATGGAAAGAGGCATGTCAGAGTGCTCTGAGTGAATTCTGAGAGCTTGACGTGGTATCTCTGGGTGACCATTTAATTGTAGCATTGAGAAATCAAGGTTGTGTTTATAATAAAATGAACTGCACTGTGGAAGGTGAGCAGGCTGGATGAGAAGAATGGTTGTCAAGCTGGTGACAAGAGCTAAATATAGGGTCACTAGATCTGCAACCCACAATGGGAAATGCCTAGTCCTAAGCAAGGGTCTGCTAGTCCAGCTGTAAGAAGCATGCCCTGCATTGTCCCAAGAGCTTTTGTATGAAGCTGATAGTATCAAGAGCACAACCACCTAAAGCCCAGTATCAAGAGTATGGTCTTGCCCATGTTCACTGAATGTAACAAAGGTTAGTGGGAATTAAAACTATGCCCATCAGATGACTTCTGAGCAGAGATGTTGGAAGATTACTCCATTGGGAAAGTCTTGACAAAGGGTCAAACATTGTGCTTCATGAAGCTCTGCAAAGTTTGGCACTTCAGCATTTTGCAAACTCTACTTTCCTGTCCTTGTTGTATACAGTAGCAGACAATCCTCCACCCATCTTCTTTGAGGTAACATTAACCAAGGCCACTTTCCCCAAGTCATTTAACACCCCAATACCCACCTTCCTCTCCTAGAGTAAAATTACACCCACATAAAGCAGCTCATCTTTTACCTTTCTCTTCCCCAAGGTAGAATTAAACACACCCCCACCCTATCTTCTTCCCTAAACTCCAGGGTAAAATTAAACACAAAAACCCTTCCCCTGGCCTAAACCCATGTAGCATCTCATCTCCAGGTATTTTCTACTTTTTTTTTAAACCTACACTTTCCATAAGCATTCACATTGGGAAGTATTCCTTTTGTGAGGTTGTTTTCCTTAAAGGTTTATCCAGTTTGTGGAGAGATTTTTTTCTATGAAATTTGGATTGTTCTGTTAAGGCACATTGCAGCCATTCTGCACAGCCCTGCTCCTGAGGGACAGGCTCCATGCAATGTAAAATACTATTAGTTAGGAAACTGAATTGTTGTTGTCCATGAAGTGTGAGATGCTGTTTGTCATTAACTGTGAAATTTGACTAAGGATATGTGGGTCCTAAAACCAGGTAACAGCATGTGTGGTGCCTTTCCTTCCACCTCCAGTGCAGTTCAATAGGTTTCAGCCATACATGGGTAGTCTTAGACTGAGGAAGTACACATTTCTTATTCTCCTCAGCTTCTCAACCAGAAAAGCCTTACTACTACTAATACTCCTATTAGGCAACAAACACCCTAACTCTTTCTCTCTGAGTAGATCTGGGGGTATTGGGCATAAGTGTAAAGGCTTGAAATTAGCAGTTATGAATATCTGCAGCCTGATCCCAAAGATGGCCCAGCTACAGGTGTGGATAACCTTATATAATGACAACATTATTTGCCTGACTGAAACTTGTCTATCCACCCGGTGTTAAGGATAGTGAAACAAGGTTTTCTGGGTATAAGTCGTTTAGGTGTGATAGAATAGGAAGGAGAGGTGGGGGTTGTCTAATTTATATTCAGGACAACCTGCAAGGGGTTATACTCCCCATCATGACCAGTAGTGATGATCATGAGATGCTCACAGACTCCTGTTTGGTGTGCATGAAAAAATCTCTACTTATTGCATGCATCTACCTCCAACCTAGGAAGGTCAAAGGGGGCTTAAGCAAAATCCTTGGGGCCACTGAAGGCACCAGCAAGAGCTGTGAGCTTATTGTGAGAGGGGACTTTAACATAAATTGGCTCTGTAGTGATTTGTTCCCCCAGAAGGATATCATAGCAAGCTCATATCTCTCACAACTAATCAGTAAGCCCACTAGATTGAATCACAAATCAAGCAAGCACTCACTCCTGCACTGGCTCCTTGCAAGCTCGCTGAGCAGGATATCAGAGGTCATGGTGCTCCCAGATTCTTTGAGTGACCACTCCCCAATCACCTGCGGGTGGTCCAATAAATGTAAAAAAGCCCCGCCAGTCTTTGTAATTAGCAGAATACTGAGAAAAGGGAAGGTCACAGCTTTCAAAGAAGTGCTTTCCCAGTTGGATTGTTCTCCCATAGAGTTACTGCATGACCTGGATGAAGCAGTCCAGTTCTTCATCAACAAGTTCAATGAGGTTTGTGACAGATTTGCTCCATTCAAAAAAAAGAAATCCTGTGATCACAAAAATGGTTAGATCATCATTGACCTCCTGGATCTCATGAGGGAAAGGGATAACCTTTAGTGTAGCGCTAGGGAGACTGGGGGTATAATGACCTACAGGAATACATGACAGCCAGAAATAAGTGCACTCAACTCATCCAGAGTGCAAAGGCCAACTACTACAGGGATCAGCAGGAAAGAATCTGCGGTGACCGGAGGCAGTTCTGGGACAATATTAAGGAACTTACTGGGAAGGATGATAAAATGTAGCCATTATTGCTCAACAGAAAAGGCTCAAACTCAATGGATTCTTGCATCATTGCCGAAGAACTCAACACTGCCTTTATGGGCCTAAGCTCTGTCCTCCCTGCTGATAACCTTAAGCCTACCATCATAGAAATTAATAACATACCTCAGACTAACCAACATCCACTTTTCTACTTCAAGAGAATCACTGTCGAAGAAGCCTTTTGCTATGTCAAGAATGTCCAGGAGAAAACCAGAATGGGTAGTGATAACTTCGACATGAAGTTGATCGCACTGGCCATCGATGAGTTTATAGTTCCCATTTCAAAGATCGTTAATAAGTCTCTCATGTTTGCTAAATTCCTCTCAATTTGGAAACAAGCGCTGGTGACCCCTGTTCACAAGGGCGGGGACAGGACCCTCACTGCAAACTATAGGCCCATCTCAATTCTCTCTCTCCTCTCCTCTCTAAAGTCCTGGAGAGGATAGTGGCCGACCAATTAACAGATCACATTCACTAATACCAGCTGCAATGTTCCCAGCAGCATGGGTTTAGGAAATTCCACAACACTACCACTGCTTTATTGGACTTCATTGACTATGTCCACAGGGCCATAGATGAAGGTAAACTGATTGGATCAATCTTCATTGATCTAACAAAGGCATTCAATACAGTCTGTCACCTGCTTCTAGTGAAAAACTGTGCTCCCTTGGAGTAGCCCCAAATGCCATCATGTGATTCCAGGACTACCTATCATCTAGGTCTCAACGAGTTAAAATAGGATAATCAGTATCTGCCTCTAAAGAAGTCTCCTTAGGAGTCAATCAAGGGTCCATCCTAGGACCCTTGCTGTTCAGCCTCTTTGGAATAATCTACCTGATACCTGCACCAGTAAAAATCATTCTTTACATGGACAATGCTGTTATTTTCATCAGTCACTCTCATTTAGAGCACCTACAAGCCGAACTGCAAACATCCTTCAATCAACTGGAAACTTGGTTTAGCTCTCAAAGACTGCTCCTTAATTATAAGAAAACAAAAACCATGCTCCTTTTGAGCCCACAACTAGAAAGGAGGCACCTTAACCTGACAATCACAAACAACAAGGCGGTCCCCCCTGGAACAGGTACACTCCTTCAAGTACCTGGGTGTCTTGGTTGATGATACCCTCTCATTTGTGTAGCACATTAACATGGTTGTGAAAGCAATGAAATCCAAATTAGGCATCCTGTTTAGGCACAGAAAAAGCCTACCTAATAATGCCCTTATGGTCACAGTCTCTAGCTCCATTCTATTCTTAGTTGATTATGGTCTGGTTGTCTATGGTGCTGTCACAGATACAGCCCTCACAATGGTAGCTACAGCCTTGAACAAAGCATGCAGACTACTGCTAAATGCTGACTGCCTCACACACACCTGCACCCTGTATGGGCAGTCCAATATCCTATCTCTCAGTAACAGAATCAGATATCAAACCTGCCTTCTAGGAGGATTGCATGCACTCCCAGACCCCACCTTGCATATCTGTAATGGTAAAGGAAGCTAGCCCCATGTACAACACTGAAGCATGGCTAAATCCCTAATCTGTGTCCCATTTCATAGGACTGCACTGGGTCAACGCTCTTTCTCTTACCAGGGTCCACTGTGGCTCAATGAGATCTCCGCTGCTGCACTCAACACTACAAACCTTTGGGCTTTTAAAACTCACCTGAAACAACGCTTATTGAATATGAACACCTGTGATTGCTCGAGCTGAGCCTGGCTCTCCTCCATTGATACCTGGGCTCAGCTGTCTTATTAGCCTCAGTATAACTCCCAGGGCCTCTCCCCTTAGCCTCCATCTACCTTTTCTCCTGCTACCTCCCTCGATTACCACACCGATGATCGTGTCAACCTCTGCCCATCTAAATCACAACACTTACTTCTTCTGTACCTGCACGAGATTATATTTCTGGCTCCAGTTGCCATTTCCCCTCCTTCCTCCTCCTGCTCTACAGCACCTCTCTCTTTCACCCTACCTCCTGCTACCTGTCCTATTCTACAAAGCTCTGCACTCCCTATCCCTACACTACCCTGACAAGGCCCTACCAGGGCTGCTATTTCTATTTTCTTCTTATTTTCTCTTTGTGGTAGTCCACTCTTGTTGCTTCAGGATTTCTTCATGCTTTTTAGCCTTGTAATGAATCTGTTTATTTGCATAACATTTAAGCCTGTAACCTAAATTATTGTTTTGAAATGCATGTCTGTATTGTCTACTTTGGTACTCATGACATGGTACTTTGTAAATGAGTTCAAACTCAAAGGTTGATTTCAAAAAAAAATAAATAAAAAAAAATAAAACAGTATCATCAGGATGTCTCTGAAGGAGAGTGCCACTGAAATTTATAATTCCATTTACTACAAACTGTTACTGATGAATGAGAATGGTGCATCAATTATGTATACTGTACATGTGTGTTTAAACAATGTGTTACAATTATTGAGCCATTCAACCTGTGGGTAGTGCCCATTATTTTCAGAGTACCTTTGACTGTGTAATAGTTGGTCAGCAGTACCTTGTGCCCAGTGTGTGATAAGGTACCCAGGATGGAGGTGTCATGCACAAGAGATGAGAAAATACAGACAACAATGAATCAGTGCCATTCACCTCATGCCAATGAGGTAAAAAGTAACAGATGTCCATGGCTTAGGGTACACATTGAAGGTGAGTGTCATGCAGTATGTCTGGATTGCCTGGATACCTATCTAACTTGAATTAAAATGTTTTAATGTTATTAGCCTACACTACTTTGCTTTTGCAATCTGTTGTGCAAGTCAACAATTCTCTGTGTAAATATCATGTCCTAATGTCTCTCTCCCTGTCATGGAAACTCATGACCTCTATTCTTTTCTCTTGCCCTGAAGCCTACTACAGTAAACAGTCATACTGCACAAATATCATCCACCCATGTCCTTCCCATGTGTCATAATTATGCCTCCTCGCAGCCTCATCTTCTTCAGCAAGAACATGCTTGGTTACTTCAACTTGTCACTGTAAGTAAGGTTTCCATTCCCACTATCAGTTTTGTTGCCCTGGGTTGCCCTTTTTCTACAGCCTTGATATATTTCTTCAGATGCAGTCATTAATGTTTGTGACAATGAGATGTTTTCATTAGCTTAGTACTCCTATTCAAATTTAAGCCCCCCAAGTTGCTATAAGATTGTGTGAGTAATGTTTTTCCATCTGGCACTAACATGGGCCTTCAAGGCCCAAGGGGATCACTCTGGCAGGCATTGATTTCCTTTCCAGATCTATGGGGAAAGGATTAAATCATTTTTGCAACAGTGTAGTGCCATTTCAGTTCATCATATTGGCAGGTGTTCCCTCTATCTCTGTGAGTACTCAACAACCACAAAAACTTAAAGTGCAGTATTAAAATAAACATATGAGCTGAAATTCATTTCCCTATAGACCAGGAATATAAACTTTTTTTTTGCTTCGTATGTTTTATCTTCTGGTGGCTAGGAATAGAAACTTAAATGGAATGGTATTATTCTCTTGATCTCCAGTGGGAGTACTGAACTTGTAAATATTGCTTCTGATTATGCTTAGAGCAGATGAGGAGTTGTCTGCAATTGAAAGGGTGTCCAGCAATAACTCAAATATAGGGTTCTATAGTACTTGTAACAGTAAAAGCACAAAGGAAAAACGCCCATAATTACCTAGATGATGCTGCATAAAATATTATGTGTGACACAGATTCAAGAGAAGAACTGGCACACAAAAGTGACAATCTAGCAGTGACAATCTAGCAGATAGAAATAGTGGATATGTTTAAACAAATCAATAGTGCATAGTGTGGTCCACATAGAACAAAGAGAGAAAGGCTTCCCAGGTTGAACAGTCAGGCCTTCCTTTTGTTGGGGGAAGGCAGTGAGCAGTATGTCCCAGCCCTCTGGGTATCTTACAAGATTCCCAGACCAAGCAAAAGCAGGAGGCTAAATAGTCAGCGTGCCTCTCTCCATCCCTCTTTCCATTGGCCATCTCTCTGTTAAATGGATGGTTGCCCTTCACATATCTTTTCTTTCCTTTCACCAGATAGGCTGAGTCCCTGCGGCAACTCTGCAGTTCATGAAGGTGGAAAGGACTCTGAGAAATTACAGTCAAAACATCCACATTTTAATAGTACTAAAATGGACGTATTATGCCTCTGGTCCATTGAACCGGTAATGACTGCCACTACTCATCCTCTATGTTGTCTTTTTAAAAAGTATTTTTTTCCACTAAAGACCTTTTCATTAAAACATTTTTCTACCAATATGACACATCTCATTTAAGTTTTCCAAGGCAGACAGTTTGAATAATCTCAAAAATATATGCTTTGTCCTTTTTGTAACATGGATTTGTATTTTCTGACTTTTATTTTTTCTCTCTCTCTCTCTCTCTCTCTCTCTCTCTCTCTCTCTCTGTCTCCCCTCTCTCCCTCTCCATGTCTCTCAGAATTCTACACTGGCTTTCCCTCTCGCCCTCTCCATGTCTCTCAGAATTCTACACTGGCTTTGTAGGTTGTGTTAACTATTAGCCAGTCTTAAATAGGAGCTCTGATTGAAATTTCAGACATTAAAAAATTCAGCATTAGGATCATCAAATCTCCAATAAGCAGATGCAAAATTTGACATGTCTAAGAATCTTTATTTAAGTTTCAAGCAATTAAATTAGTATGATTTTGCAGAATGTTCAGCAAACTGGTTTCAGTGAAATTCTACTAGTGATAATGAACTTCAGAACATGCAGCTTAGTCCTCATTTCAAGCAATATTGCATAACTTATTTCTGCCAAGTTTAATAACACTACAGTTGTAATAAACATGTAAAACACTGATACTTAGTTGTGTATCATGCAGGTATTTCTAGAATGTGCAGATGTATTGTTCTTCAGAATGTGATTGGGAAGGTAGACTTGGAATACAGCTGGGGACATGGCCATGGGACTGTCATTTGGTCCCCAAATTATAAAATTGTGTGTCCCTGCCTCATTTCAAAATGACTCCTTCCCCACCACAGTTAGAAATTTTTCTTCCTTCCACATTCTGAGACTGCACAAGTTGCACAACCCCACATTCTAAAATTGCATATCCTCTTCCCATTCTAAAATCATAGGTTTCCACTGCATTCCAAAATTGTGCATGTGTCATTCCAAAATTGTGCATTCCTGCCACAAAACAATCCAAAATGTCACATACTCACTGGATTCAGAAACTGTGCATCCACACCATTCTGAAATTTAAAATAAATCATTGCCGCTTTCTGAAATTAAATGTCTCCCACATCATAAAACTGCATTCCCATGACATATTCTAAAAGTTGTGTTCTCCACATTCAGAAAATAGTGCAACCTCCACATTTTAACATCGCATGCCTTCTCCACATTCCAAAATTACAGGTTGCCACCAAATTTCAAAACTATGGGTGTGTCATTCAAAAATTGTGTATCCAAACCACATTTCAAAACTGTATCCGGCTGCAGTCTAAAATTGCACATCTCTGCCACATTCAAAACTGTGTTTTCCTACCAGAATCCAAATTATGCATTCCTATCCCATTCTGAAATTGTATGTCTAGTGCCACAGGCAAAAGTTATGTATCCTTGCTATATTTTTAAAAATTGCAAAACCATTTCATATTCTGAAATTGCATGTCCCTCCACATTCTAAAACTGGGCATCAGCCACATTCTAAATGCCTCCCCAATTCTGAAACGGAATATTCCTGCTGCATTCAAAAATTCCACACCATTGCCACATTCTGAAATTGTGCATCCCCCACATTCTGAAATGTACAAACCTCAAATTCAGAAATTGCATGTCTTTTCCACATTCAGAATTGTGCACTCCTACCACATTGCAAAACAAATTGTCTTTACCATATTTCAAAGTAGTGCCGTCTCATTCCAAAATTTTGTATTCTAATCATATTTCAAAATTGTGCATCTCCACCACATTACAAAATTGTTCGTCCCTGCCACAGTTTGAATGGCATATGCCCACCTTATTTTGAAATTGCACATTGCCATCATGGTTGGAATATGTGTATCCTCACCACATTCTGATCTGAAATTGCATGTCATCACCACATTCAGAAGTTTAATATCCACCACATTCTGAAACTGCACATTCATGCTGCATTCCCAAACTGTGCATCTACTCCACATTTGTGTCACCCACATTCTGATATTTCATAGTTCTACCACATTTTAAAATGTGCTGTTCTGCCACAGTCCAAAATTATAGTTCTTTGCCACATTCCAAAATTGAGCATCCACAAAACATTACATACTGTAATTATGGGTAATTTCTACATTATGAAATTGTTTCTGTCTCAGTCCAAAATTATGCATCTTAGCAATATTAAACAATTATGTGCCCCCACATTTGGAAGCTGTGGATTCCTGCCCCATTTAAAAATTGTACATCTCCTCCACTACCCAAAATGGCACATTGCCAGTTCACCCCAAAATTATAGATCACTGTCACATTCTAAAACAGTTTTTTTTAACCTTATTTCCCTCTGGTTGCAACCCCCATGGAACTCTCTCGGGCATCTAAGTCCTTATCCTGCCCGCCAGAGGCCCCCCAGAACTGAACCTCCTGTCTTCCTCACCTCCCTGCAGCCAGCATCCCTGATCTAACCCTCCCAGGGTGGGTCACCCTCTACCTCTTGGGCACTCTTAGATTCAGACTCCGGCTACAGGACAGGACCGAGGTGAAGGACCTGGAAGGACAGATGGGGATGGCCCAATGAAGGGCATGGGGGACTTGGTGCCGTCGCCTATCCATGGCGCCATTGTTTTTCACATTTTTCTAGAACTCCCCAAGAACTCGGATGTGCAATGATATCCAGCTCAGTGGATGCATGCTCCTGCACACCCCCGGAAGATGTCTGCCGAAGATCTGATCCCCAGTGTCTCATGGCTGAGTACTGTAGTGCCTACAGCCTCTGCTAGAGGTCACCAGTACATCAGCTGGTGAAATTCCTCCTCCCCAGGGAAGGAGAACAGTCCTAGGGATACTCAATCCTTCACACTCCCTGCTGACCCCCAATGACCCGGGCTCATTCCCGAACCCGGGTTGTTGCCGTGGCATGAGGTGTGGCATCCAGCACCTCAACCCTCAGTGCCACCGGGCTGGACCATTCTAAAACTGTTTGTCCCAACTACTTTCTGAAATTGTGCATGCTCACCTTATTCCAAAATTATGTTTTTCCCCCAGTCAGAAACCGTATGCTCCCACTAAACCCTGAAATTGGGCATTTCCCACATTCTAAAATTATGAATCTGCTACATTCCAAAATTGCATATCTCATCTACATTATAAAATGTCACCTACTGCTGTATTCTGAAAATTTGCATTTCAGTCACATTCTGAAATAGTTCATCATTGTTACATGTCTGAAGTATATCCCATTGCACTGCAAAATTGGATATCAAAGCTCCATTCCAAAATTGTGTGTACTGTATTGATTTCTTCTAAAATTTTGTGACCTTGCAACATTCTGAAGAGCTATGTTTCTGACACATTCCAAAATTCTATGTCTCCACTGCATTCTGAAATTGTCTCACTGCTGCATTCTAATACTTTGACCATGCCATATTCTGAAGTTATGTACAACCCTGGTATTCCAAAGCCAGGTTCCTAACTGCTTTTGAAAACCATCTACACTACCACATTCTGGAAATGCATACACCACACACATCCAACCCAAAGTCATCATTGTTGTTTTCTTTCTTTATTTTTTTTTTTTTTTTAATTTTTACTGAAACTACAATTTTGTAAAAGCAGCATTGTATGTTATGGTGAATATTATGATATACACTTTTTTTGTTCCATCTGTTGTTGCCCCATACCTTCCGTCTTGTATCATATCCCTCTTCCCCTATTTTGACTCTGTTTAGGTACTTTGTTTGCATCAGAAATTATAAAAGGATTGCTAATTTTAATATGGCTCAGTCCAGATTTTCATGTATATTTTTAGCTGTTTTTGCGCACTTATGTCCCATCAGGTCAAGGAGCACAGTCTGCTGCATGCAAGGTCACTGTAGTCACAAGAAAAGTTTTTTTAAACAACCAGTAATCACAAACTTCTGAGAATACTGATAAAACATGTGCTCTATCCATATAAAAGAGTGCCCCTCTTATTATTTGAAAGCAGACTCAAAATGAGGAGAAGACAAGTATTGTGCAGGACAGGATATAAGGGCAATCTAAAACAGAATAAAATAAAATACAGGTCATATGTTCACTACTAAAATTCACTGTTGCTTTAAACCTGGGATAAATAAGTAAAAGGGTCCCCATACTGAGACAGTTAACATGCCTCTAGCAATGTTATTGCCGTGCTAACCAGTAATCATGCATTTGCACAGGGCAGGGCTATATTCAGAGGCCCCTGTTTTGCAGTGCTAACCTGATAGTGTGTTTATGCAGAATTTACTGCTGTGTCCATGCAAATGAGTGCGGGAGGTGGTCACAATATACACATGGGAAAGAGGGGCAGTGGATTTAATGATTTATGTGGGTTTGCTGTTACTGTTGCATTATGGTGATGCATGAAAACAAAGGAGCAGGGGGCTAGAATATGCCAAGGAGGTTCCATGGGAGGAAACAAAATAACCCCACTAGGGCTTTGGGGGATCTGAACTTCCTGCTATTGGTTTGAGGCTGGTGGGTCTGTTCACCATTCAGAGTATGGCTTTCGGTCACCTGGCCCAGTCTCCCAAGAAAGGGTTTGCAGCATGGAACAGTGGAAAAGTGGTAGGTGTCAGTGTTCTCACTGCAATGTGGGGAATGCAAGACAGACTTGTGTCATTACAAACATGAGGTAATCTGCCTGCAGGTGGCTCCAACTGCTTGTTTAGTGCACTAAGGAAGCTGCCTGAGGCCCTTTCAGAAGAGGCATGGTGAACCTCCCAACCCTCATAAGGGTGGAGCTCGTTGAACAGACCTAGTCTCTATTTGTTCAAATTATTATCCAACTTTTCTTGACTAAGGACTAAAAATAGTCAGACCCCATCTGCAATATTAATTTTGGGAGCTACAAGTATGTTACCAAACAGAACCTGCTCTTGCACTTAAGACCAATTGTTTTGATAACCAAATCCCTATTTAAGATTAGTTTATTTATTAAATGTGGTTGTAATACATTGACTGTAGGATGTTTCACCTATTGGACTTCATTGAAATTGCCCTTTTTCAACTTGCAGTTACTTCAAATGGATGCACAGTTAGATCATTCTGTTTTTAAACAATTTGCTTGATATGATAAGGGTAACAAACTGAGCCAAGCAGATTTAACTTAATACCATGCATTACTGACAAAACCAGGTGAAACAAATTATTACATGGAAAAACACTGGCACCCCACTTAAACAGTTTTTTTTTCAATACAGGGCTGAATACAGTGGCTGAAGACAATGACCTAATGGCTAATGACATTTTCCATGTTACCATTTTATGTTAGGCAACATATTGCTGCATCATCTTGATAAGGGGCAGAGGGACTTACATTGACATTTATTGCTGATAAGGATGAAGATACTTAGCCAACTTTTTTGAACATCCCCAACTCACTAACATTGGGGGTTGTATACATATATAACACACAGACTGCCTAGTTGAGCCAGACCGGAAGGCGGGTAATTACTCTAATATTGTTGTATCCTAGCAAACTTAACTGGCACTGCAGAATAGGCATTGTGCTCAAAGACAGCAGCTACAATGTTAATAAACATGGCAGTACATACTTTAATTGCTGCTGGCAACATACAGTACAGAGCTTTTGGTACAGGGGCCCGTTACACAGTCATTTGCAATATGTAAAACCCAGGGATATAATCAGTGAATGCAACTGAATGGTATATAACTTAATCTCACAGAAAGACCCTGGTGGACTTCCCAGCTAATTGGCAGAGTTGAGATTGGTCCACTTCTACCTGGCAATTGGGAAGTGATATCGGGTAGAGGGTTAGACAGATACACAGATCCAGTCCTTGGAAGCTTT
Source organism: Neoceratodus forsteri (assembly GCA_016271365.2). Classification (NCBI taxonomy): domain Eukaryota; kingdom Metazoa; phylum Chordata; order Ceratodontiformes; family Ceratodontidae; genus Neoceratodus; species Neoceratodus forsteri. The sequence continues at coordinate 633,753,201 of CM028132.1, forward strand.
TGGAAGCTTTGTATTAACACAATTGTTTTAATCTCTGTTTTGCTGTTTTTTGGCAGGTCACTGCTCATTTGTTCAGGTGAAGAAAGGGGGTTGGGACCTATATGACAATTAGAAACACTGACAACCCACTATGGCCTCAAATGGTACCTAGATTAAAACATATTTTATTGCTTGCATTATGTAGAGACTGCAGATGTAGCTGGCCATTTGAGTTTAATTTCTTTTTTCCTTTTAAATGTGCAAAACAGACTGCTGACCATACTGCTGTTGCCACACAAAAACCTGTTTGTTTACATTCCTTTATTACTCCCACTGCATCTTTTCTGGACTTGGGAACACCCTCAAAGAGTCTAGCCACTTATAATGCAGCTGGAGTAGAGGAGACTGTTGCATCATGAGTTGCTACACTGATTGGTGTGTTAATAATGGCCAGGAAGTGTGTAATATGAGGTGATCAAGGATTCAAAGCCAAACAAATAGGTATAATTACACCATTACCATACATTTTAGTTCTACTAAGAAAAAAGCAAATAAAACAACAGACAACATCCATAATGTTAGATAAGGTATACAATCATAAAAGGTAGGTTTTTCAATTAGAAATACAATAATATGATTCAAAAAAGGGTTGACAGTGTCCAACTAAGAAAAAGGAATTAAATACAAGTCAACCTATTACATAAGCAAATTCAACAGAATGTGACAATCATGAATCTTGTTTTTTTTTAAACTAGTGTAGGAACAATATGAAGCCTATTGGTGGTTGATGGTGCCCCTTTAAATGTGTGCTAGAAATGGGAAGAAAATAATAATGGCTGATGAAAAACCAAGTAGATATGAACAAGTAAGCTTGAGGAAGACAATATTGGATCAAGGTTTGCTGGACCTCAAAAAGTAGTTTATAACTGGGGCAGAAGTTGTGTTTGACTGAAACAGAACAGCTCTACCCCAAATTGCTATTCTGGTTCTTTGACTATTGGGCCAGTGGCCAGGCAAGTGTTACACTTTTCAGCTTTTGAGGTAGTCAACAGCAGTACAGGCCCTGCTCTTTGTAAGGGGTGCAATAATGTCTGAGCAGCAACAGAGGCCTAGTTTCCTCTTATGACTCATGGTACCTCAGGTATAGGTGATAATGAAGAAGTTCATAGTAGCCTTCTTTGTGGCTTAGACTGAGAAAATGGGGCTTCAAGTTTTTCAAACATCCTTGCTATTAGGTGATGCAAGGCATGATAGGGTACTATTTATATTTGTGGTACAATGGAGCTCAGAAACTGAACCAGAAGAGCAGATTTTAGTTATAAACGTTTTCAGTGCTTCGGTGCTGTAGGCTATGTGTTAACCACTTGGACTAGTCTCAAGAGCCTTCAGATGCTAGACACTTTTTAAAGTTCAAGAATTAGAAAGCCTTTTATTATTGGCACTATTGTTTTAAAACAGGTCTGTTTACACAGTCAACGAGGAACAGGCCTTTTGAGCCACATATCTGCCTGGACCAGCATCTATCTACAGTAGCACATTCACTAGAACCCCATGCAGAATCTTTCTGTTACAGCTACCCTGTTAATCTCTCTAACTCAGAAATTGCTGCTGCCTTTCTAGATCATTGCTACACCATTAACCATTCTAGGAATTCCGCTGCCCCCATTCTAGAGGACAATGCAACACTTTCTGTGAGCGAACCCCAGGCATTTTTCCCACTGGAACTTGGGTGATCCCTCATGCCTGGACATGAACCAGCCTTCTTATCCTAGCATAATCAGGTCTTTAACATTTCGTCCTCCTCCATTATGGAATGCTTCATTAGTCCTAGGAAATTGCCAAATATAGTCCACTGTTTCTCAAGCTTAATTAAACCCTTAACCACTCTTCTACTGTTGGCAGCAACAGCCAGCTAATTGCTGCTAGGCAACTCAGTTTTGAAAGCATATTCTACACTGGGCCTTATCCTAAACACTTAACTGTCAGCCTTCACATAATAATCAGCCCTTCAGATTCTAGCCCAAATCATTATGTTGAAAGAGCCGTACAATCTAAGAAAATAGGGCTTTAGTTAAATTCCTTTATATCCTTTCACCAGGTGATCAAAAAAGTTCTTAATTCATCACTTTATTCTTCCATTCAAATTTGTTTCATTTTAGTGTATAGAGTATTCATTGTGACCTTTTATGTTGGATTCTGAATTAATTGAGTCAAGTGAGTTTCTTTTGCAAAGAGGTTTACATCAGCCCAATGGAATTGTCTGGGCTAGTATCAGAGAGTTAGCCACTGTTTGGTCTTGATCTTGCTTTGGGCATAAAAGGTCAAATCAATTAGCTAAAACAAGCTGGTCCTTGTACACTGCATTCTGATAAGCTGATGCCCATGCCTATGCAGGTAAGATGTCTGCTTCAGCCAAACCTTGGAAGCATCCACAGGATTGTAAAATATCTGATCCTGCCATTCAAGTAAAATGTTACTTAGCTGATGGAAGCAGTGAGTATTTGATACCATTGGTTCCTAACATAGTATTAACTTGATCAAAAGATTTCCTTTGCTGTTGTATTGCTTGAATAAAATCTGGATATGTGTGGAATTAAAGTTCTCAAAGGACAGACCACCATCAATTCTAGCCTTGTGTAGAATATCTTCTTTTTCCTGAAATTTGTGTGGTTTAATGAAGGCAGTTTGATTGGATGTATTATTCTTGGACTTCAGCAAGGCGTTTGACTCTGTCCCCCACAATGGTCTAGTGGAGAAACTGACGGGGTTGGAATTCGGCCCTTTGATGGTCAGATGGATTGAAAACTGGCTAGCTGGACACACCCATAGAGTAGTGGTCAGTGGGGAGCTCTCGAACCCTAGAGAGGTCAGGAGTGGGGTACCGCAGGGCTCAGTCCTGGGTTCAATCCTGTTTAATGCATGTGTATTGGACATCAGGGAGGGTATAGGGTGTGAAATGAGTCTCTTTGCTGATGACTCCAAGATGGGAGCAGTAGTTGAGGGGGAAGAGGGGAGATTGGCACTGCAAGGGGACCTGGACACCCTGGAAAGCTGGGCTCACACATGGAAATTAAATTTCAATATCACCAAGTGCAAGGTGTTACATCTTGGGTGGGGAAACCCTAAACACAGGTACACCCTGGAAGGGGAGGCGCTGGAGGCCTCAACAGGGGAGAAAGACCTAGGGGTCATGGTGGATGCATGTATGAATAACTCTGAATAGTGCAGGATAGCAGCTAACAAGGCAAACAGGATTTTGGGATGCATCGTAAGGGGGATCACCTCTAGGAGCAGGGAAGTGATTCTGCCGCTGTACAATGGACTGGTTAGACCACACCTTGGGTACTGTGTACAGTATTGGAGACCACACTTGAAGAGGGACATACAGCTCCTGGAGAGGGTACAGAGGAGGGCAAGTAAGATGATATGAGGACTATGAGATTTGGCGTATGAGGACAGACTTGAGGAGCTCTGCCTGTTTTCATTGTAGGAGAGGAGAGACAGGAGGGACATGATTGAGGTCTTCAAGTACCTCAAGGGAATAAATAAGGTAAACATGGAGGGGATCTTTAGACAAAAGCAGGGAGGTATCACCAGAGGGCATGGTTTGAAGTTGGAAGGGTGGGGGGGGAAGAGGAGGAGGTTTTTCACTGAGAGGGTGGTGGACCCTTGGAATGTGCTGCCTGGTGAGCTGGCTTAGAGATCCACAGTGGAGGGCTTCAAGAGAGGATGGGACAGACACAGAAAGTGGATGTATCAGATGATGGCCTGGCCCAGGGGTGGGATGGATGATAGGGGTTTCTGGAACACAAGGGGAGACCCTCGACCCCAACTAGGGGTCTGAGGTTCGAGCAGACTCGATAGACTGTAAGGCCTAATCTGCTGGCAATTAGTATGTTAGTATATTAGTATGAATGCTTTAATAGATGTCTGCTTTGGAAGTGTATTGTCAGGAGGGCCATTGTGTGCTCTGTCTAACTGCATAACCTGTGCCAGATACTTATGGCCCATTGAAACGGTAATCATTTTTTCCAAAAATTTAAGTGGATCTCCAGTGCCTTTTATACCTTCAGGAACAATTTAGTTAGACAGCAATGGATAACAGGAGTATGATTGTTTCAAATAATATGTCTTCAAATCTATGTCTCTCTTAACACTGCCATTCTCTGTATTTTATCTTTATAATGAAAATTAATGTGGTTTCTGGATTAACACAAGTAATAAAAGTAACACATCACCTGGAGCCCAATATTCAAACCTTAGCTCAGATGCTGAGGGGAACTTGCCCACACTAACTGGGGTTTGTGCATGATTTTGAGTGGGGTCCATATTTGGACTTGCCCCATCCTCTTATTGCCTGAGTGCTAAGTCAGCTGCCTCCGTGTAAATGAGGGTTCCATCCCTGCATACAGATGCAGCAGAATATTGAGAAGTTTACACAGGTGGTAAATACCACCTGAATGGGTGCAAGTTACCACCTTTGCAAACCCCAACTTAATGGCGTGCAAGGCCCTGGTGATGGGCAATGGAACTGCAGTTGGTCACTCCCCCTTACCACCCAACCCCAACCTGATGCAGCTATGCATGCTTGGTGTCTAGTGGCTTCACCATCCTCTGATTCACATCCCCATAATAGAAGAGTTTTTTCCTTGTGTCTAATGGCACCCTCCCACCCTCTGATCCCCATCAGCATAATAGAAGAGTCATTTATTGGCATCTAGTTGCACCCCTGCATAGCTTGCACCAAGCAAACCATCATTACATCCTCTTACCTTTGCCACCACCAGTGCCTCACGGATCTGATAAGGTGACTGGCACAGCCTCTCTCACCACCTCAGCTGTCTGTATATGGAATGACAGGAAGCACATGTACTGTGTACAGTAGAAGGAGCACAGGGTTGGAGGGTTGAGGGTGCCACTAGACACCAGGAAAAAAACTCTTCTATTACAGGGATGGGAATCAGAGGTCAGGGGTGAGACACTAGACACCAGGGAAGGACTCATCTATTATGTTGATGCGGACTGGAGAGTGGTGGGTGCCACTAGACACCAGGGAATGACTTCTATTATGTGGACAGAAATCATAGGGCAGGGGGTGCTACTAGACATCAGGAAAATCTGTTCTATTACTGGGATGGGAATTGGAGGGCAGGGGGTGCCACTAGACACAAGGAAAACAATGTTCTATATCAGGGATGGGAAGCAGAGGGTGGGGGTGCCACTGGACATGAGGAAGGTTGTGTCACTTGCAGGGACAGGTTTTGGGGGTGGAGGTGGTCACCATTCTGCCTGCATGGTGGGCATCATCTGTAGGAGCACAACATTCTGCTGCTTCCCATGCAAAAACCTATAAAGGGCATGCATAGCTCCTAGTGCCATGCATGCTCAATGGACTCATTTGCATGTTGCCATCTGAATATCCCAGAGTTTCCTCATGCTATCAGTCCTGGGTGCACTGTTCCCTGCCCATCCCTACAGGTTACATATAGACCAGATCCCTGTCAGGACAGTGTCACTCTATGCCATGCTGTGTCAACATGTCCTTTATTCTCTCAGATAGCACCAGTGTGCTGTCTGACTGAATATAACATCCTCAGGGTTATGATCATGGGCAAGTGCAGCACAAACCTTTGTGCTCTGCTTTTACCCATATCCCAATATCGGGCCCCTTATCTCTTATTGACCTTTGGAAAATTTAAGGCACTATTAATATAATTCTTATTTTTTTCTGTTACCATCTCTTGTATTTAATTGCACATTGAAGGCCTCACACTTTCTTCTTGTTCACGGGCATGAGTTGGTGACCACCATGGAAGCTCCTGACCATCTTCACCTTGGTGGGTAAGTGGGCATCATTACGGCTGTCTTTGTTAATACTCACAAATGAGTGGGTTGAGAGAGGGATGGGAGATTAAAGGAAGAGATCATTTTTTTGGAATTTGGTACATATGTAGTAGGGAGAAGAGGGCAGAGAAATTCAAGAGTGGGGAGAGGAATATTGTAGTTAGATGATTAAAGGGTTTTATTAGAAGGCAAAGCAAGGCAAAGTTTATTTTATGTCACCCTTTCCTGGAAGATCTAGGCACCTACACTCAAAAACAAGTAAGGGAGTACAGAACAACAAAAAGATATCTTTTTTTTCTTTTTTGTTCAACAAATCTTTATTAGATTTTGATTAACACATGACATCCATTACAACTAAAAAAAAAAAAAAAGGGGGGAAGAAACCTGGAAAACCAGGGTATACAGCCCCAAACTGGCTGTATGAACTATATACAATCCCATATATACATACCCAGCAGGAATCCATCCCTAAGCAGCATATTTATCAATAAAGACCCCTGTGTAAACAACTACAATCCACATTGCCAAATAGTAACATATTATCCATAGATATAGTCTAAACAAATGAACCAAGAGCAGTTCCCCAATCACATGTAGAAAAAAGAAAATAGGAAAAAAACAAAACAGGAGTCAACTCTACCATGCTACTTGTAGTATCTCAGGATACTAAACCAAAGGTGCAAATCAAGAAAACACCTTAGGTTAAATCAGAGGTGGAGTCCTGCTATATCCCCTAAAGAGAGAGAGAGAGAGTCCCATCCCGTCTATCCTCTGGAAGGCTTACAGTCTAGTTCCCCAAAACCCTTACTAGGATCCCAACTTATCTATATAATGGCCACTTTACTCAATCATGTGAACAAAGTGCTGATCAACCAAATCCCTTAGTAGAAAGAAGAGAAAAACCAAGCCCTTGCTACTCAGAGCATGACAGACGGACCTGAGGTAATCTCTGAGATGAATAAATCACTTCTAAAGATGCCCATCTCTTAGCGTATAACCGTTTATTCCCCTCACTCCAGAGCTGTCTCCTTATCCTGCCCAATATGACCATTAAGTCCCGCACTCACTGACCATAAGAATACTCCTGGTCGTCTTTCCAATGCTGAACTAGAAAAGACTTGATTAGTGCTGTCATCAAGGCCAAATGAAATTTGGCTAGGACTCCAGGAACTTTTGAAAATCACCAGAACACACACCTCTGGGGTTATAAATTGAGTAATTCATCCAGGTCCATACGCTGCCTAATTTCCAGCCACAAGGGGGAAATTTACAGCACTCCCACATCACATGTAGCAAATCCCCGATTCCCATCCCACATCTGAAACAATGGTCCATCTGCCTAAGTTTTCTATCACATAGTTTTACCGTGAAAATAAAGATCAGACGTAATAAAATACTGCACGGTCCTAAACTTAGGAATTGTTATGTACCTATGGCCTTTCCAAATTGAATCCCACACAAGAATCTTGGGAGCCATTACCTTGTCCCAGTACGCCACCTGCATCGGCAAGAGTGGACTAACAAACTCCAGCAGCTTCCTATAAATCTGAGAAAGGGCGTTTGCCTTCGGATCCACTGCCTCCAGAAGATCCCATGTAAATGACCCATCTGAAAACCCTCCAATCTTTCTCACCACTGACTCCAGCAGCCGAATCAGTTGCAGTTTTTTGAGAAAGGGCATCCCCTCCATGGAGGCTGGAATAACAACTCTTACACCTTGGACAAGATCCCTCACCTTAAGACCCCTCACCTGGTAGGCCCATCGATCTCTTATCGCCCGCCCCCCAATTTCGAATGTGGGATTACCCACTAACGGTTGGTCCCAGGATTTCAACTGTAATTTCGCTTGCGCCGGGGAGAGAAAAGACCACCACACCCTCAGTGACTTCCCAATCGGGTTCCCACCCTCTTTCCTGAAAGCCTTTACCAGGTTAACATATATTAACGCCTCGGGCGAGAAGCCCTGCTCTCTCAAGATTTGTCTCTCAATCTGTAGCCATGTTGGGATATAAGCCTCCCCTTCAGTCTCCCTAACCCAGCGAAGCATAAAGCCCAATTGCCCTGCCACATAATATAATAGGAGATCAGGCAGTTTGATCCCACCCTCAGCTGGGTCAAGCAAAGTGATTCATATTTCTTCCTAGATAGCTTAGAATTCCATAGGAAATCAGAAAGAAGCTTCCTAATAACCTTGAACCAAGTAGTGTGAATATCATACGGGCAATATATAGTGGGTATAAAAGCCTGGGCAGCATATTCATTTTAATAAGGCCAAGTCTAGCTGTAAAATTAAGGATCTTGTTCCATCTCAGTATATCTCCTCTTATTGCCGATATCACCCCTCCATGTTTGTAACTGCCCTCTTCGCTATTTGCTGTAACCCGGATACCCAGGTACTTAATCTCATCCGCCCTCCACTGGAGGCAAAATTGAGTAAAATCACCCTGAATACACCCGGGGTCAAGGGAGAACCTGAGTTTTAGTTAAGTTCAGCTTATAATTTGACACCGCCGAGAAATGCCCAATCAAACCCCGTGCTCTCTCAAAACTTCTAGCTGGGTCCTCTAAATGCAGTAAAATATCATCCGCAAAAACTGTGAACTTAAGTTCCCTCCCCCCTACCCTTACCCCTTTTATAAGTTTGTCCTCCTTAAGGGCTCTTAACAAAGGCTCTAGATAGATATTAAATAGTATTGGCAACAGGGGACATCCCTGTCTGGTTCCATTTTTCAACAACACTTCTTGTGAACTGTACCCATTGCACAAGACCCTAGCTGTGGGGGCGGCATAGAGGTGTTCAATACCCTTGAGCAAACCCTCCGGAAAGCCCATCTTCCGTATTGTGGCAAACAGAAAACCATGGGAAACCCTATCAAATGCCTTTTCGGTGTCCAATGATATTAAAGATAGAGGTAATTAGGAATCCGATGCATAGGCAATTATATGATGCAGCTTCCTATGGGCGTCCTGAGCTCCCCTTCCCGGCATAAATCCCACCTGCTCCTCGCTAATCAGAAGTGGCGCAATACTCAATATTCTATTAGACAAAATTCTTGTTAAAATCTTAATATCCTGATTCATTAAAGCTATAGGTCTATAGCTGTCCACCCTATCCCTAGGTTTGTCTGGCTTGGGAATGAGAGAAATAAATGCCTGGTATAACGGCGGATGGTACAACCCCTCTTGCATAATGGTATTATAAAAATCTAGTAGAAGGGGGAGTACTGTCTTAATGTGTGCTTGGTAGAACTTGCTGTAAGACCATCCGGTCCCGGAGTCCTACCCACCCGCAAAGACTGCACCACCCCAGTATCTCCGCCTCCGTAATGGGATCCGAATCTTACTAGCCTGCACTTCATCCAAAACCGAGGTATTCTCGAGAAAAGCATTCTCTCTTCTCCTACTATATTTCCCAATCCATATATGCCAGTAAAATAGGATGCAAATGCCTCTGTTGTTTTTTGAGGGTCTACTATCAATTGCCCATCGTGCCAAATCGAAGTGATAGTTCTACTAGCTTCCCATTCCCTGATCCTAGCCGCTAGCAGACTACCCGGGATATCCTCCTGGAGGAGATATTTAGCCTGCATCCTATCCAACCAATGTTCCACCTTACCATATCTAATATCCGCCCATTCCCCCTGTAGGGATTTAAGTTCTCTATTAATTTCTCCTGAAGACCCCTCCAGAGGAGATAGCTAAGCTATCGCCCCCAAAATGAATTCCTCCTTTGCCTTCCTCAGTCTGTTCCTCCTAGCTGCCAGAGTCTGGACCGCCCCTAAATATAGTACCTTACATGTCGGCCACGCCAGCTTTTGATTTTGTAGGGATGGTAACTGAGACTGTATGAATCCTCTCAGATGTTCGTCTAGCTCCTCCTGGACCTTAGGTTCCGCTTAACAGCAAATCATTCAGTCTCCACCTAACTGGCCTGGGAGGAGCAAGACTTGGTTCCCACAGCAACGAGATGGGGAATGATCAGAGAACCCTAATCTCAGTCGTCAAACCCTTCACTTCCTGAGAACCGCACTACTAGCCAAAAGAAGTCAATGCGCGACTGGGACTTATGAGCCCCAGAATAGAAGGTCATGGTGTTGCCCTTCTTGGAGTGGGTCTCACGGGTCCACCAGAGCCATCGCCTCCACCATCTTATTCAAGGCAACCTGTGCTTTGGTTAGAGGTTTACCAGTTGGAGGTATCCTATCCTCCAAATTGCTGGTGCACACGTTCCAGTCCCCAGCCAAAATAAATAAATCTGTAGGCAAAGCTGCAATGTCCCTCTCAATGGAGGCAAAAAAATCTGCGGAAGAGGGAGTGGGACCATAAATAGAGACCAAGGAAATTGCCTTACCAGCTAAAACCCCAGACAGATATAGCCCCCTACCATCCTCCCTTAACAACCCCTGTTCCATCCTAAAGGGGCAATTGTTTCTTATTAGAATCGCCACCCCCCCGAAGCTTTTTCCTTACCCTGCCCATACACCTGACCCACCCATAGTTTTTTAAGACAGCTTAATTCCTCCGTTAGTAAATGTGTCTCCTGCAAAGCAGCTATATGCGCCCCCAAGTAATTAATATGCCTCAGAATGACCATTCTTTTGCGTCTACCCCTAAGCCCTTTGACATTCCAGGAAAGTATATTAATATGGACCATTATCCATCCACTAAATCATAACATGAGATCCAATCCACCCAAACCTTACCATTCCTTCCTCTCTACACAATCTAGATGCTCTCTCTCTTCCCAAACCCCAATCCCACCTCCCCCGCCCCAATCCTTGATCACCCTCCTAACGATTCATCGGTCATGGATGAGCTTCCCTGTGGTTTCCTCCCGCCTGTCCTCCCTAGCCCTATCTCAGCAGAAGACCGCCCGTCTCCTGGTCCTGGCGTATCACCCCCATCTCCGCCAGTGCCCTCCCAGCTCACATATATTCCCCTAATATTTCAAGAAAAAACAGCGTGGTCCAGAACAATGCCCTGTTGTGAGTCCTAAGCCAGTCTCTTCACACTGGCAACTGGTCCTGCCCAGAACTGGTTCCACCATATAAAGAGGAATCTACCAATGCCCTCCTTACATGTTCCCTCAAATAAAGGTGGACATCACCGACCCTGGGAGCTATACCCCCAGAACCAATACCCCAAACCAACCCCCGATCCCCACTCTAAATCCCCCAAGCAAACCCATGGTCAAACCACCATAGTGCAATCCCGAGATGCCACCCAGAAAGAGAAAAAGGAAGAAAGAAGAGAAAGGCAATTCAGCCATGGCTAACTTAAGGTTAACGACCTAGAACAGCTGTATAAAGTCCTTGTCAAGCTGAAAGAAGGTCCACATAGCCCCACTTCATCCGGGCAGTCCACCTCAGGTCGGAGGTTTAAATAGATAAGGAAGTTCCGTACGCAGACTTTCCAGCGCATCTCTCGCGGTCAGATACCGCTTTTCCCCGGATTGCAGTCTCACCACTAGCGTTGCTGGATACTGCATGCGAAATTTAATTCCAGCAAAATACAGCTTTTTCTTAATCTCCACATATTCCTTCTGCTTCTCTCTGATTAAAGGGGTTTGATCCTGGAACATCCAGAGGGTCGCGCCATTCCATTGAAGAGATTTAAGCTGTCTGGCCTTCCATAAAACGTGCATCTTCTCTTTAAAACTAAGGAATCTCATGATGATCAGTCTGGGCCTCATTCCCGGTGGGGGAACTTCCCTTAAGGCACGATGGGCCCTTTCCAAATTATATGCTTCTCCATATGGTGTCTGGCCCAAAAGCTTTAGTAGCAAATCCTGAATAAATGAGACACAGTCCGCCCCCTCAGCTCTTTTGGGCAGTCCAGCCAGTACCAGGTTGTTTCTCCAGCTTCTTGCCTCCTGGTCATCAATCCGAGCTTCCAATTTTTTAATTTGCTTTTTGGCCACAATCAGCTTCTGCTCCATAGACATCACTTTCCTCTCTTGCGATGCAATCCTGGCCTCTGCATCCCCCATACATTGAGCAAGAGATTGCAGTGCCAGTTTTACTGTAGCAAAGTCCACTACCAAACCCTGTAGCATCTTCTTAATTTCCTGCAGGTCCTCGTTTGACTGACCCATCACCCCTTCCCTCTATATCCTCCTCTGGTTCCACAAGGGTAGGGGACTGTGGCTTGGAGTCTCTTGATGGCGAGAGGATCTTGCAGCGAGGGGGCTCAGTGCTTCAGGCTCCATCCCAGCTACCAGCCACGGCCTGCGGCTTCCGACTGCAGCACGCCCTGACAGAACCTAGCGCCGGTGTCCCAAGGTTTTTGGTGTTCAGCTGCCACTCGAACTCACGACCGCTATGGCTTACACCCCCTCCTGATCTGAAGGCGACCGAAACAGGTGGACCCCAAAGCAAATAAACAGAAAATTTGTAGCTCGGGCCTAGGAGCGGCGAGGAGGACGTCCAACTTGTCTCAGCACATCACGTGATCCCCACAAATAAAGATATCTTAAAATCTTAAAACTGATAATAATAAAATATTAAAATAATAGTTCAGCTTACTCAATATTCACTGCACTGGGTCAGATATCTATATCCGGGAAGGCCAGAGAAAATAAATAGGTCTTGAGGCAGCTCTTAAAATCTTTACTAAAGGGGCCTCTCTGATGACAAATGGCAGCGAATTTCATAACACAAGGCCGGCAACACTAAACGCCCTGTGGTCGGCAGTTTTTAATCTCATCCTAGGAATCACCAGGAGACCCCTAGAGGAGGAACAGAGGGAATGGACTAGAGTGGCAGGTGTTAGGAGACCAGACAGATAGCTGGGGCCAAGTTCATGCAAGGCCTTAAAGGTGAGAAGACCCATCTTAATGATAACCCTCCACCTGACCAGCAGCCAGTGCTGTTTACACAGCACCAGAGTTACATGACAGAACCTCAAAAGACCCATCAGCAACCTGGAAGCTGCATTCTGCATTAGCTGAAGTCAGTGGAAGTACCTCTAGATACCCTAAAGTAAAGAGAGTTACAGTAATCAAGCCTAGATATTACAAAGCGTGAACCAGAGTAGGAAGGTCACCAGGCAGAACTAGGGGTTTAATCCTTGCAATGTTCTTCAAGTGGTAGAAACCACTCTGGGCAACTGATGACATCTGAGATTCAAATGTCAATCTGTCATACAGGAACATGGCTAGATCTTGCACTCTAGAGAAGCCATCAACAGTGAAGGCCCCAGGAAAAGACCAGTTGTCACACTGGAGGCATTCCTATCATGCATTCAGGCCAATTCCACTATTAGAACCTTCGTCTTGTCAGGGTTCAGTAGCACCCAGCTAGAAGTCATCCAGTCATTGATCTCTTCCAAGCAGCTGTATAGCACTTCCACAGCTTTGGATATTCCAGGGGCAAAGGATAAATACAATTGGGTATCATCTGCATAGCAGTGAAAACCCCCATTCCTGATTAGGTCACCCAGGGGCAGCATATATACTGCAAACAACATCAGTGACAAGATTGATCCTTAAGGCACTCCACATGACAGGAGCCTCGGTGAGGAGGAGAAATTCTCCATCACAACCCGTTGCTTCCTGTCCATGAGATAGGACTCAAACTAGCAGATGACAGTGTTGGCAAGCCCAGAGTACTCTCTGAGATGATCAAGCAGCACAAGGTGGTCCACAATGTAAAAGGCAGAGATGTTGCAAATTAAATTTCACTGGCAAAGTTGCTGTGAAATCAGCAATTTTGCCATGTGAAACATTTTGTGAAATTATGCTATTATGGAAAATTTTTTGCTGTATGCGTAATTGTGAAATTTCACCCACAACGTGGAATTTCATTGTGAAATTTGAAATTGCGCCATATTTCACCCAAATTTTGAAATTTTGCAGGTGAAATTTCATGTATTGCAGGTGAAATTTTGCATTTCATGGTAATATTTTATATTTCTCTTGCAGAATTTCATATTTCACACCCTTGAAATATTTTGCAAAATGCACACATTTTGTGAAATATTTTGTGGAATGAAAGTTTCCAGTTTCACACATCTTTAGTCAAAGGCTGAGGAGAGATTTAGGAAAAAGAGAACTGACCAGTATCCTCTATCCCTTGCCCTGAGGAGGTCATTGTGCACCCGATCTAACATTGTTTTGGTGCTATGCTTGGCACAGAAACCAGACTGGAGTGGGTCATAGATGTCAAAAGTCATGAGGTGCTCCTCAAGCTGTTATACCACAATCTTCTCTACAATCTTTCTCAGAAATGGAAGGTTGGAGATATGTCAGTAATTCACCAAGATGTCCAAGTGGAATAATGGTTTCTTCAGAAGGGGCCTTACCATAGCCTCTTTCAAGGAATCTGGGAAGACCCCCTCCAACAATGAACACTGGACAATTGAGGCAAACACTGGGCCTATGAAACCAACACATCTCATCAGAAAATCTGTCAGAACTAGGTCCAGTTCACAGTATGTGTGCTTCATCTTCGAAGTGACCTCAATGACCATGGACACCTCCACCAGTTAAAACTCCCCAGACAGGTGGAGTGCCTCTACTATATCCAAGGTGATCACTGCGAGATGTAATATGGCTCACTGATGGGATTCACTGCTGGACACAGGACAACCTGTCAGTGAAGAACTGAGCAAACTCGTCACACAAAGTGGCAGAAAGGCTTTTTCATCTGTAAACAGGCCAGATGTAAATGCCTGTCAGCAGTCTGAAATAGCACAGCTGGTTAGTTCTTCCTGCAGCAATCTCCATGGACAGGAGCTCTGCCTTATTACAGTTAATTGCCCTGGTAGTCACCATAGTGAGCAAGCAAGGTTATTTTGTCCTCCTCCAACATGGTCCTCCACCAGCAATGCTGTAACTTCGCCCCTGATCTTCATCGCCTTGAGCTCCCCATCAAACCAGAAAGACCTCAAGTGAGAAGATTTGGGTTGTACATGGACCAGTGAGGCAGCAGCAGTGCAGTGGATGTTGCCCTGTTATAGACAGCAACCATCTCCTCCATACCACTCGCACATGCAGCACCTATACCACATAGATCAGACACTCAGAAAACCCTCCAGAGACATTCTCCTTAAGGGGGCATCTGTTCATCTCAACAGGAGGAGGGCTTTTGGGGGGCTGAATGAGAACCTCACCATGCAATGATCAGACCAAGTGACCTGATCAGTCTTGAGGTTGACTACCTCAAGCCCCATGAGAACACCAGGTCCAACATGTGACTGCCATGGTGAGTAACAGAAGTAACTTCTTGTGTCAGGCCCAGTGATTACATCATCTGGAGGAGGTTGGAACTAAGCAAGGAAGACTTATCTTCAGCCCAGGCAATGAAATCTACCCAGCATCAAACATCTGGGGGATTCCAACACCTCACTGACGATGAGATCTGCCACGTCCTGTAGGAACTATCCCCTATCCCCAGAAGAATGGTAAAGAAGGATGGTGGGGATGATAAAAAAGAAAAAGCAAGGAATCAACGATAAGTCTTACAATTATAAAAATGCATGTTAAGATGGAGGTATATGCAATAGGCATCAGTTCCACTTTGTTTTTTCTGTTTTTTTTATTTCTGTGTATGGTCATGCAATCAATTGCTCTTCCTAGTAATATGTAATTACAAATAATCTCATTGGATGCTAAAGGCCTAAGAGATCCTATTAAAACAAATAAAATGATTAACTATGTCAATGGGAAAAAAGACTTACTTTTACTGGAGGAAATCCATTTTTCTCAAAAAAGATTGAAATTCTTTTAAAAAAAATAAAGTGGGGCACAGGTTATGCATCCTTTTTTCTCATCCACTTCTAGAGAAGTTGCATTACAATATTGAATATTAAAACTAGGAAAATCCTTGCTGGACAACATACAGGAAATAATCTCTCCAGGTCAGTCCTTCATGGTTAATAGCTCATATTTCCCAAACAAAATAGAACCATCTTTTTCACTGGATTTTCCTGAATTTAGTCATGTTTATGTCATCATTTCTAATGGGGGTGGCTCTAACTTAACATGGAATAGTTTATTGGATAGAGCCAAGTGACCATTAATAAGATCCCTTCTGCAACCACTAAAATTAAAATTTTTATGGAGATCTTAAGATTTGAAGTCCCATGGAGATACAAAACCAACTACAATTAAATACTTCTCTTTTGTCAGGTTCATCAGTTGTTTTCTTGCATAGACTTTTTCTGGTATTCTTTGAAATGTTATTCAGTACTACATAGTCTCAATATCATGATATTTTATTTATAAGATCATGCACCTATTACATTAAAAATGACATCAAATACTAACAAAACAAACAAAAAATCTCAGACCAGTTATTTGGCATTTTGACACCACAATAGTAGATGAAGAAGAATAAATTGAATTGTTGAATAAAGAAATTCTTAGTTTTTTTTAATTAATTCTCCCTTACACACTTCAGAACTAATTGTATGGGACTTCTTTAAAAGCTTATTTGAAGGCATCTCTGTTTCTTATACTGTAAAAACAATATAAAGGTATAACATCACAACTGGATAATTTAGAACACAGAATAAAAGATCCTAACCAACTTTATGAGATTAACCATGCAGAATCATTATTATAGGCATTAATACAAGTTAAAATACAATATTATACCATAACTACCAAAATAACAACATCTCAATTATTAATGTGTAGATCATATTATTATGAGTGATAAGCTGGAAAAGTCATTTCAAATAAAACAAGAACAATGGGAATGAGTAATTATCTCAATTCATAATTTAAAAGGTGTGAGAATGACTACCCCATAACAGATAAAACAGGTCTTTTGAATATTATTCATAACTGCACTCCTCCAATAGATACAAGGTACCAGATGGTATTTTGTAATTTTGTCCTCTTGGATAAGCCTAACTTGACTCCTGACTAAATTTGAGAAACAGATTCTCCATTTACTTAACAGAAGTATCGGATGCAGTAAAGAAACTTTACCTCAGGTAAAGCTCCTGAGCCAGACAACATCCCAATTGATACACCCAAAAGTCTGAGATACATCTAGCGCTTAACCTGACACTATTATTTAATAACATAATCAGTACAGATGCATTACCAAATACTCTTTATGATGCAAGCATAAGTGATTTTGTGAAAAAAGAGAAAGACCCAGAGCAATGTGCATTTTATAGACCTATTTCATTACTTATATAAATCTCCACAAAAGTATTGGCATCCAGAGTAGACAAAGCTATTCCTTCCATTATACACCTGGACCAAACTATTTTTTTTAAAGTACACCACTGAATACTAATATCTTTAGGGCTATTAATACAATAGAATATGCAATACAATCAGATATCATTATACTAACTCATTTGTGGGAAATTAGATGGAAAGAGATCTGTTGCTATTTTGAAGCTTTTGGTCAGCAAATACAGTGAGGGCATATGAAGGGTCATGGAAAGCATTCCAAGAGTTTCAGCAGCATGTTGGAATGGAGGTAAGTGGGCCAGTAAACGAAAGTCAGGTCATAAGATTTATGGTCCAAAGTGGCAGGAAGGAATGGTACACTCAACCATGGGGATATACTGTATCTAGCAGGAATAGGTTTAGTGTGTAACCTGCAGGGTGGGGGGACAGTAGAGTGCCAGTAGTTAGGAGAATGTTCCAGGTTGGCAGAGGCTGCAGGGAAGAACAATGGACACTAGAAGACTTGTAACAGGGGAATTGCTGGAGTGGTTACTACATAGTTTTTTTGTTGCATATGCCCTTCAACTTATGAGGCACACCTGTTGAAGGCAGTGTTCCTGGTAATGCTACAGACCATGTTCAGGGTCAGTGACATGGTGGCTAAGAACAGAAGACAGGGTGTGAGTTTTAAAATGGGGGATGTACAATGAGAAAAAAGGGGCATAGTCATTTGGCTACAGAGGTCTAAAGCAGATCAGATGGGGCAAGGGGTGAAGGTGGTGTTGAAGAGTGGACAAGATGGGGGCAGCTGCATGGTAAAGGCATTGGAGGACTATAGAACAGTTCGGCCTACAATTGTGGGCATCTTGTTTGTCCATGGGAATGGTGCCCCAGCCACCAGCTACCAACTGATGAAAGGGATGGAGTTTCTTGGGTATGAAACAGGCAGGTTTTCCTCGCACTCATTTTGGATTAGTGTGGACTCAGAGCTGGCAGTGTGGGGGGGGGCAGTGGCAGAGATTACAGAAGTGGGGAGATGGTGGTCAACTGTTATAAAAAGTATATCAGGAAATGAGGTAATAACATGTCTACTTTTCCCCTCATATGCAGCACTCAGAAAGAACATTTGGATTGTGGGGTATTCATTCATATACTGGGTGGAGAGGAGAACAGCAATGATACCTGGTGGGAGACAACTGAGGGCAGGCAACAGAAAAAGTCAGAGTCCATTGGAAGGGGTTCAGAAGATGAGATGGGCACAACTGTTACTGCTGGTTGAGGAGGAATGATTTAGGGAAAGGCCATGGGTAGAGCTGCTACAAGAGATAAAGTGGGATATGGAGGTATTTAGGTCATGGTAGCTGTGACGGTGACAGTTGGGTGGTCGGAGGTAACACCTAGATGAGTATGGAGACAGGCTCAGGATATTAAAGCAATTAAGGAAGCCATGCAGAGATTAAATAGGAAGGTGTTGGCTTTTATGATTGAAGTGGGGGGTATATATGTGTCACACAATGACATTTCATATGAATGCATCTGGATATATAGACACAATGGGGTCCATTTATCAGAGGTGAACATTGCATTTTTCAACCTGCAGCTAGAGGAGGCACTGGAGGAGTGGGCGAAGAAGGAGAAAGGGCTGAGGGACAGCAAATTGTCTGCTGCAAAGCTGGGAGATGGGCTAGTGGAAGGAGAAGGAAGAATGGGGGAGGGGAAGAGGCCTTGGGAAAGGACTTTGGTTGCACAGGGAGTACAGGGTGGTAAAAGGCTAGGCATGGGCTGGATTGATATCCAGCTGTGTTGGGCACCTCGTGGGGTTGTCATGCAGGGGTACAGAAGTGGGGGCAAAGATGGGGTGTCAGGTACACATCCGGGCCCAAGAAATAAGATAAGGATGTGGATTTGGTGGTGAAGTATCAAATGGGATAGTGATAAATAAGAAAGGAATTGTGGACACATATGAATATATTTAATGATCAATTTTCAAAATGTAAATCAATAGTAAATACAGGAAGAAAATAACAGAATGATGAGAAGTGATTTCTATTAAATATGTGATGTTTTACTAAAATGATAGCCAATTGAGAACCCAAACAAGTGTTGGGTGTTGTCATTTCAAAAAGAAATCCCAATGACAATTCTTCCTAGATAACAATAAAGCTCTGACTACTTCTATGTGGTATTTATTTACTGTATACTTATATGATTTCTTATTTCCATCAAACACCATCACTGTTTTCTCACAGTTAATTTTTCCATCTAACACCATCACCATTTCTCACAGTTATTTAGTAATTCTGCCCTGTTGAACTGAAGGGAACATTTCTCTAGCATCCTTTTGAAGAACAGTTGTAGAACTTTGATGGATGTTTATAAGCCATTCATGAACATTCATAAAAGTTCATGAGTTAATGAACTTCATTTCACCTGGAAAGTATTCATTCAATAGGACACTGTATTAAGATCAGTCTGAAAAAGACGGTCAGTTGTTTAGGACATATTTTGTATGCTAACTAATTCAACATTTGAATAATGTTCAAGATAATTAAGGTTCTCTAAGAGGGTTATAGAAGAATTAGTAAACAGAGGTTGAGCTTTAGTGCCAGTGTAAAGTGTAGGCAAAACTATTTAATGAGGATAAAAATATCTGTAAGACATCAAAGCACAGTCAATAAGCATTCATAGAAGTGGAAATGTCCACTGGACTGTGGTGTAAATATATTGCAGATGGAAATGTATTTCAAATGTAGGCCCTCCACACACTGACATACACCAGATGCAAAAAGTATATTTACACATATGCAAAAACACACATAAATTGCCATGCAATAATCTATGTCCTGGAAATTCAAACAACATTAATCTGTGTTTCTATAGTTTTTTTAAAGGTATAGTATGCTGTTTCTTCTTACTAAGCTGGTAAAGGACTACAAGCATGATTTGAGGATTGTACATTTAGTTCTAAACATACAGTTTATACCCGAACACCATTAGGAACATAGCAAACATTAATAACAAAATACGTTGCAATGTAAAAAATAACAGGTAAAACATATATAAATAAATAGCTAAAATATTAATATTGAGTTACTAGTCACATCTGTTTTGCAAAAATGGGCAGTCTCAAACAGAGTTCTACTTTTTTAAATTTCACTATGATAGGTGTGATGATAGTGATATATCACTGATGCAATTGATTAGTTTTAGTGTAGTCTACCCTGCAACAACAGCTTTTAATGAACACACACAGTGATGGATTTCTGAACTTTTATTCAAAGAAAACATCAATAAGATATTTTAAATTGAGTGGTTCTTCTGAGGACCATGAATCCCAGAGATGCCATGCTCAACTGAATACAGCTTTTGTTGTAGAAAGCCTAGCTGGAGCAAGAGTCTTATAGATTATGGTTTGTATTGCCATCACTATTACAAATAGAAAATTGATAAAAAGACGTACAGTACAGGTGACAGAGAATAAAGAGGGCAATCTTCTTACATTTATTCTAAAAGTGATGAGAGGGTCAACACATTGATCTTGATGATGCCTCTTTGATTTTATAAATGTTTTAGTGACTGAAATGTACATTGCCAATTTTTGCGAGAGAGCAAGTATTGCTTAATCGGGAAGGAGAAGGGAGTCTTCTTAAAATACCAGGAAACTGCTGGCCCTATGGTATAGTGTTAGTGCAACTTTTGCAATGCCAGCAACATAGATTTAGGATTGAGCCTGGGTCATCAGGGGTGGCTGGCCAAATAGTAAGGTAGAGTGTCCCAGAAGACGTTCCATTCTTCAAAGGAGGGAAGGTGAGGATATGTTTTTTTTTAATTCCATGGTGGTTCTAGTTTGACTCTGGAATCTTTAGGTAGTTGGGTGAAGGAGGAGGAGAGACATATTTTGTTTTATTATCCTACAGATTGTGTTGGGCGCTGGATCGATTAGTTTTTCCAGTGCATAGCCAGGTTACTTGGACTAACTGGAAGCTCAGCCATTTTCTCATTATGCAAAAAGCTTGGGAGAGATACTTTCTAGTTTGCACAAGCATTAAATACTGCCACAGCTATGCTATTCTTTGTCCTTTTGCATTGCAGTAATTTAGTAGCATGAAAACTCTCCATTTTATATGGGTGATTTCATTTTTTTTCCAGAAAAAAATAAAGTTTAGTTGTACATTCCTGAAGCTGTACAGAGAGAGAGCTTATTATCACTTTCCCTCTGAGCTCATTCATTTTTGTGTTGCTTGCACACATGTGCAAGAAACACATTGTGTGAGCTTCCTTCACAAGCAGGTTGTGGAGGTACGGCATTGTTATGCCGAATGGCAGCAGTCTCTTCTGGGGCTGGTCTCTGCCATGGTGAATAGAGGAGCATGCTGTCGAAGATGGCAGTTAATGAGCATGCCACTTTACACAAAGAAACTCGTCCGCTGCAATCAGGCAGCGCCCCTTCACTACACATTCAGCTGTTTCTGCTGTGGGGCATCCCTGACTACAGCAGCCAATTACAGCTGCATTGTGTGGTGTTCCCTTTCAGTAATACATGGTGATGGCTTCTCTGTCGGCCTCTCACAGTCCCCATGAAGCCAATGGAAAACCACCACCCACCTCTCCTAGTTCTAAAAGCAGATGAGTGTGATCAATCCCCCAGTCGGCATGCCTCCTCCCCAGTTTATTTGCTGACGGGGTATCCCAATCCCTGTCAGCATGATGCACCCCCCATTTGTTGTGTGCTGAGGGGGTGCCCAATCCCCCCTTGGCTCATGCGTACCCCCAGCACACACTATAGCCTCGAGGAAAGGAGGGAGAGGGGGGACATGATAGAAACTTTCAAGTACCTCAAGGGAATCAACAAAGTCCAAGAGGGTAGCATCTTTCAAAAAAAGAGGTGTGCAAGAACAAGAGGGCACAATTTGAAGATAGAGGGGGCGGCTCAGAGGTAATTTAGGAAGTATTTTTTCACAGAGGGTTGTGGATGCATGGAATGGCCTTCCGGAGGAGGTTGTGGAGTCAAAATCAGTGGTGGAATTCAAGCATGCATGGGATAGTCATAAGGCAATTCTGGGGGGTGGGGGTAGGAAGAAGTAGGCTGCTGGTTGACTAGGATCTGCAGCTTATCCAGTAGGTAGGGAAATGGGCAGACTGGGTGGGCCAAGCGGTCCTTATCTGCCATCAAATTCTATGTTTCTATGTTTCTATGTTTCCCCCTTTCCCAACACGCATCCAAGTGGTATGCTGGGAGCCCATCCCCAGCATGCCAATAGTCCTGCAGTGCCCTTTTTCCATTAGTGTTTTTTTTCCAGTCATGTAAAAATAAAGAAAATGGTCCTGCAGTGTCAGTGGCTCCCCCTTCACTCAACCCGCGCCCACCCTCTGCACACCCCACCTTGCCACACCCCCTTTCACCCCATACTTACCTCTGTTCATGTGGTGGGGTCACAAAAAGCCCATGTTGAAAATTTGGAGTAAAAATACCAAGAAACACCCAGGGCATTAGGGTTTCCAACCATAACACCCTACCCTGTAGGGACTGACAGGCATCAGGGGTGTGACTTTGGATTGTCAACAGTAATGCTTATGCCATTCCACCCTCACCCCCACCGTGTAGCCAGTGACAGGCATCAAGGTGCGCCTTGGACTCTTTGGCCCCAGAGTTCACCCCATTCTCCTATACTGCACCCATTTCAGCATATTTCCTTATGGAATGAGGTGAGTGTAAAGCCTGAACACCACGGCACACCTCAACACTTGTAAGTGTCTGCAGGGTAAGGTGAGGTGAAATGTCATGACCGTTACGGGTGACGACCCAAAGGCAGACCCCAATGTCTGTCCATCTCTGCAGGGTGGAGGTGGAGTTGGCATCAGTTCAATACTTCACTGCCATTGCTATACTACATCTGTCTAACTCCTGCTGTTCCACGGCTAATGCCAGCAAGCAACCATTCGGCACTGACAAATGCTTGTCATTCTTGTCATCACTGTAGTGGAGGTAGTACTAGGCAAAAGAACACAAAGTTCTCCCCCTTGTAGCCAAAGGAAAATTAGCAAAGCATTACAGACAGCTGCAAGCAGCAATACCAAGGCACAACATACTCACTGGAAGACATAAAAAGGCATGTTCCAGTCCCACCAATCCATTTTAATGGGGCAGCAGCAAAGCACTTCCTGACTTTGATACAAAAGGTACTGGTCTGCTATGCAGACCAGCCTTTAAAAAGCAAAGTTTTGTATACCAAACAGCTACCCCAGTTTTGCTTACATTTACACATGTTCTATGTAGGAATAGTACTGCATTACAGCATCAAAGGACCTATGTAACCCCAATATGTTTATGTTTAGTTAGATGTCTTACATGTTATACACATTATACATTTTTTTAAAAAAGATACGCCCTTGGGAGCCATGTCAAAGCAACTCTCAGTGATACTACAGAAAATGTTACTCATGAGACTGTTACAAGCTCAGATGCTAAAGTCCTTGGGGATTATTGTAAATGACTTTCAAAAAGAGTTATCAGTATCACATGAAATTAAGAAGTCTACATAGTAGTAATCAGAAACATGTCTTTAATAATTGTGTGGGGCCTGTGACCTGTGAAAGCAGAGTCAGTAGTGCCCCAGATCCACTTAGCCTTCTGCTTTTAGAAGCAGCATATTTGGGAGAGGTACAGGGGAAAGAAGCTGCAGTTCCCCCTCCCCATCTCATAACTGCTAGCTGAGACAGCTAACTGGGAGGGGCCTGTGACCTGTGAAATCAGAGTCAGGTGTACCCCAGGTCCTTTGTGTCTTCTGCTTTTAGAAGCAGCATATTTGGAAGAGAAGCAGGGGAAAGCAGCTATAGCTCCCCCTCCCTCCATCACTTAACTGCAGTGTGAGTTAGCTAATTGGGAGGGGCCTGTGATCTGTGAAATTAGAGGTAGGTGTGCCCTAGATCCATTTTGTCTTCCGCTTTTAAAAGCAGCATATTTGGGAGAGGAACAGGGGAAAGCAACTACAGCTCCTCCTCCCCCCATCACTTAACTGCTAGCTGAGACAGCTACAGTATCTAAGAGGGAACTGTGACCTGTGAAAGCACAGTCAGGTGTGCCCCAGATCCATTTTGTCTTCTGCTTTTAGAAGCAGCATATTAAAGTCCCCATACCCAAGTGGCCCTCCACTTGTGGCCATCACACTAAGGACCAGAGCCAAGGACAGCAATGAGTGGAGTCTGCCTGGAGTCAGCCCAGGAGACTGCCAATAGTCAGGGATCCTGTCCAGTGGACCACAGGTAAAGGACAATATTGCTGCTGGGTTGTAAAGAGGTTGGAGAATAGGAATGTGTAAAATTACTGTGTCTGGGGCAGGCTGTATTTGTGGGACTAGGGCCCTGCTGATTAATATTGTTGGGTGAATGAGAGTGAGGAGGCTTGCAAAATAGTGTGTGTGGGAGTGGGTACTTGCAGGAATTTCAATTGTGCAACTGTTAGTGCGAGGACAAGCTAATAATTGTGTATGTGGGTAAGGGGGGCTTGCTGAAAAGTTTTGTGAAAGTGTGAGGGGGGCAGACTTGCTGGTGTGAGTGGGAGTAGGGCAAGGGAGAAAGAAGGGTCAGGGACAAGCAATAATTAGGATATAGGTGAAAAACCCTATCTAGGATAGGAGTAGAAGAAAAATGAAGGGTTTAAAGGAAAGTTAAACAGAAAAACAGACAGGGTAGTGGTGACTTGGGACAAGCAATAGTTTTGTTACTGTGCTAAGTGTACTGCATATGGAGTTGTAGTTGGGAAGGCTTGCTTTAAAATTTACTGGGGGCCGGCCCACTGGCGCAGCGGTTGGATTTCCGCTTGTGACGCCAGCGACCCGGGTTTGGGAATGAGCTCGGGTCGCTGGAGAGTCAAGCTTTGGGAGACAACTTGATTGTCCCATGACTGCTCATTGTCTCCAGGAGGGAGGGAGGGTAAGACCAGTGTTGGGCCACTGCTGGTGAAGGCCAAGGGTAGGCAACACGGTTCACTGCTGGGCAGTGGTGACAGACGTCAGCTAATGCCTTGATGTTCGGACGTCAGGCACCTAGAAAAACCAGGAAATACCACTCGCTGGCTGCCGGATGATGACTCTGTCCCTGAATGCCTCCAGTGCCTTCCCAGGGCCTTCTTCTCTGTGGCAGCATCCCTAGGCCCTAAAGTAGAGTGTGCTGGGGTCATCTCCCTCTCCCTCTCCCCGGTGCCTTCCCCCTTGGAGGAGTGGGACCCGCCTGGTGAAAGGGATGTGCTGGGATATCCCCGGGATCAGCTGTGATTTGTGGAGTTAGAGGAGGGCTGGGTTAGGACAATGGGGCTAGTGGGGACTTGTGGATCCTGAAGGAGTGGGGCCAGCGAGTACGAGGACGGTGGGGAAAAAACTTTTACTGGGGGTGCTGTGGGCTGGCACGGCTGGGTGGGGGGCCACTTGATTACCAGGGATTGGGTGTACAGTATGTATTTTATGTTGATCGGGGGCCGCTAGACTACCAGGGATAGTGGATCTGTGTGTATATATTTTATTACAGTTTGGGGGTGCTGCTAGACTACCAGGGCTGGCATTTTGCCACATATGCAGCTGGCGACTCGCGGTTTGGGGCATGGGTGGGGATCGTAGCATGTTGGCATGTCTGCAGGTGGGTCTACAGGACCCCCGGGTGGTCATAGGTTACACCAGGTAAATGCTGGTGTAACTTACGATGCCAGGTCTCCTCTGGGGGTTCTTGAAGAATCCCGATGTGGGGACTTTGTGGCTGCCCTTCTAGAATGGGGTGCATCTGCTGTCATAAACCCCCTAGCGCCATGTCGCAGGGGGTTTATGTGGTGTACCTGCTGTTCGGTGCATGTTGCAGGCTACTTTGTAGAATCGCGTGTGTCACAACTGCTGGCATAAGTTGCTACATGTGCCATTCTACTTGGCACAACTGCTGTTACGCCAGGCGTATCCCTACTAGAATCATGCCCAATGTCATGAAGACATTGTGTAACTTGAACAAGAAAAAAATCAGTAACAAAAAATTGTCTTATTCTTAGTGGCAGCGGTGTCTTCTTGTAGTGTATTCCCTCTACAAATTACTGTAATGTACTGAGTGCCAGGAAAACAGTAAGCATGGCTATGGGTAGCAGTTTATAGAGTGAACTCGTTTGGAGTGGTCTGAATAAAGCAGTGTTTTCTGCTGCTAACAACAAGTTTCTTTTTAGTTTATGACTGTTAAATGTAAAGCACTGTCATCAGTTTCTTCTGAGGAGTTTGTCTCCCTGAGAATCAGAGCCTTCAAAAAATATTTCCACATAGAAACTGGCACAGAGGACATCAGAAGGGTCGAAGAGGAAACTTTGGCTCAGCCATCATGATGCTGACTGGCTACCTGACAATGCCTTCAGGGTTCCATTTTCTGCAAGTTCTCAAAAGATCCCAATTACTGCACTGGATTTCACTGCCACTGAAATTAGTAAACCAGCCAAACTAAAACTGGAAACACATACTGTAGGGCATGTCAGAAGAGGCTTATCTCTTTGATAAGCACACTCTCACTAGTGGAGGGAATCACTAGAGTGATGACAATGGCTACACAGTTCCCAGAATCCATTGATTTAAAAGCCGAATCTGGGTGAAAGCCAAAGTCCTTATCTCACACAACTATTTCTGTCTCCCCTTTACAAACTTCAGAAATTGATACAATCTCTCCTAACATGGCTGCCCGTGCATGTGCAGCTAGAGGTACATCAGGTTAAGATATTTAATAATATACTCACCTATCTAGCTAATAAACATGCGCCCATCGTAAAGGTTAATGCTCGTAAGTCCATCCACCCCTGGTTCACGTTTGACCTTAAAGTTGCACTCGCCAACCGAGACAAACTATGGGCTTGCGCCAGATATACCAAATCTCCACATGACTGGCAGATTTTCAGAGCTGCCAAAAATAGCTGAGTAAAAAGTATATGAACTGCAAAATCAAACTTCTACATTACTACCCTTAAGCAGAAAAATGGAAATTCTGCCCAAATCTGGAAAACCTTAAACTCAGTAGAAGGCCACAAATCTGTCTCCTCCATTCCCACCAAAATTCTTAATGGGGTGGTTGTTGAGGATCATACTCAGATTCTTCAGGAACTTAATACACATTTTGCCACCACAGGGTTGGCTTTCGACTCCTCCCCCTACATCAGTTATGTCAGTAATGCCCAAGTTACTAATCACCCGCCATTCTCTGCATCACCCCACTCCTTCCAGCTCCGGCATGTTTCCTTCAAAGAAGTTGAGAATCTCCTCCTTAAGCTAGACACCATGAAGGTTGGCTGTGTAGATGGACTTTATCCCTCCCTTCTCAAGCTAGGTCACTACTACCTTACAGCCCTCATACTAGATTTATTTAACCTTTCTATAGATATTGCATCGGTACCCACCTGCTGGAAAGTCACACACATAATCCCTCTTTTCAAATCAGGGGACCGGTGTGATTTAAATAACCATAGGCCAATCTCTGTCTTGCCTACGCTCTCCAAAACCTTTGAGAAAATAGTCTACAACCAGCTTAGGCACCACCTCAAAAGTTACTCCCTCCTCAACCCCACGCAGTTAGGTTTCAGGGCAAATCATAGCACCATTTTTGCCATTGTAAAAGTTACCAATGACTGGATTATGGCCCATGATGCTAAAACATTCACTGGCACCATCTTTCTTGACCTCAGCAAGGTATTCAACACTGCCAATCATGACCTTGTCATTCAGAGCCTGTGCAACAGGGGCGCCACCTGTTCTACTGCACTGTGGTTCACCAGCTACCTGCCAGGTCAAATTCAGAAAATTAAAGAGGACGGTGTATTTTCAACCCCCCTTCCTATAGCCAGAGGTGTCCCCCAGGGCACTATTTTAGGCCTGATTCTTTTTCCATCTTTATCAATAACCTTGGTTCTAACATCAGCAATTCCAAGCTACAGTTTTTCACAGATGACACAGTGCTGTATTCCTCTAAACTAACCATGTCTGAAACTAGAGAGGAGCTACAGGCAGTCTTCTCACATCTAGAACAAAACCTCACAGATCAGAAGCTCCTTCTTAACTCAAAAAATACCAAGACCATGTTCTTTACCCCTAACAAATTCCCGTCTCTGCCAGCCTAGACAAATGCCCCTATTATCACCTGCCTTGGGGAACCCTTCGAGACAGTGTCTAAATTCAAATACCTAGGCTTATGGCTTGATTACTAGCTCTCCTTTAGCACCCATATTGACACCCATGCCAGTAGGCTTAAATCTAGATTAGATTTCTTCTATAGACATAGATCTCTCTTCCCGCAGGAGACTAGAGTCAGGCTCATCCAGGCCACCTTCTTACCCCATCTTGATTATGGTGATATAATTTATAAATTGGCCACGGTTACCGGTCTACACAAACTGGATGTCCTCTATCACAGAGCCTTACGTTTCAACACTAACGCCCCCTATAGAACTCACTATTGTGACCTGTATGCTTCCATTGATTGGACCACCCTCATTTCCAGGTGCTTGTTACACTTGAGCATCTGGATGCTAAAAATGGCAAGGCAAGGCAAAATTTATTTAAAAGATGCCCAATCCCAGAGGCTCTGGGTGCCATACAAATTTTTAAAACAGACATATAAAGATAATAAATATACAGTTTATACACAATAAAATACAGAATCTAAAAAATCAGAGACATTATCATAAATATCAATCTAAACCTCAAATGCTTTAGAAAAAAGAAAAGTCTTCAACTGGGCCTTAAAAATGTCTACTGTGGGGGCTTTCCTGACCATAACTGGCAAAGAATTCCACAGAACAGGAGCTGCGGCACTAAACGCTCTATCACCAGTGGATATCAACCGAGTTCTGGGAATGGCCAGGAAGCCGCCACTAGAGGAACGAAGAGGGCGTGAGGAGAGGGCAGGTAGCAGAAGGTCTGACAGGTAACCAGGGCCCAGCCCATGTAGGGCCTTATAGGTGAGAAGACCCACCTTAAAGAGGACTCTCCACCTAACTGGCAGCTAGTGCAGTTCGCATAAAACCGGTGTAATATGACAAGACTTCTGCTGTCCGGTCAACAACTGGGCAGCTGCGTTCTGCACCAGCTGCAGTCTACGGAGAGATCCTCCTGTGACCCTGAAATAGAGCTCATTACAGTAATCAAGCCTTGATGTGACTAAGGCATGTATCAAGGTAGGGAGGTCAAGAGGTGGAACAAGGGGCTTAATCCTGGCAATGTTTCTGAGATGATAAAAACAGGTACGAACCGTGGAGGAAATTTAAGCCTTCATGTTTAAGTCCCTGTCCAGAATCACTCCCAGGTTTCACACCCAAGAGGAGGCCTTCAATGACACAGTTCCAAGAACAAGCCCAGTTTCTGCGTCAGAGACCATCCTATCACGGACTCTGTTCAACTCCACTACCAATACCTCCGTCTTATCGGTGTTTAGTCGCAACCAGCTGGAGGCCATCCAGTCATTTATCTCAGCCAGACAGATATTAAGCACCTCCACAGCATTTGATGTTCCTGGAGCAAAGGAAAAATATAGCTGAGTATCATCAGCATAACAATGAAAACTCAGACCATACTTCCTAATGATCCCACCCAGAGGCAGCATGTACACTGCGAACAACATTAGGGCCAGTACTGATTCTTGAGGAACTCCACAAAAAAGGAGACTGGGTGTAGATGAGGAATTCTCCATCATAATCCGTTGCCTCCTGTTGGTAAGAAAGGACTCAAACCATTTGATGACAGTTCCGGTGAGTCCACATAGGTCCCTAAGGCGGACAAGCAACACACAATGGTCCACAGTGTCAAATGCTGAAAAGAGATCGAGGAGAACAAGAATTGTCTTGTCTCCCTGATCTCTAGCCCTGAGGAGATCATTATGCACCCAAACAAGTGCTGTTTCAGTGCTATGTCTGGCATGAAAAGCCGACTGGAAGGGTTCATACAACTCGTGAGACACGAGGTGCTCTTCCAACTGAAGCGCTACCACCTTCTCAACAGCCTTCCCCAGAAATGGAAGGTTGGAGATAGGACAGTAATTTGCCTCGATCTCCGGGTCCAAAGATGGCTTATTTAAGAAGGGTCTCACCAGAGCCTCCTTCAAGGCATCCGGAAAGACACCCTCAGAGAGGGAACACCGTACAATCAAGGCAAACACCGAGCCAACGGAGTCAACACATCTCATTAAGAAATGCGTTGGCACCGGGTCCAGTTCACAAAGGTATGCTTCATATTGGTTGCTACCTCGATAACCTCACTAACCTCCACTGGTCTAAACTCTCCCAACCAGGCAGGTGCCTCAAAACACATCAGGCAATCACTGCCAGCTACAACATTTCTGGCTGGGGAAACCACCCGCCGGATCGAGGATACCCTGTCCGAAAAGAACCGAGCGAATTCCTCACAGTCTATGTTTGAAAAAACCCTCCCGGGCTGTATACAGGCAGGATGTAAAAGCCTATCCACAGTCCAGAAGAGTGAGGCCGGCTGGTTCTTCCCGGCGGCAATCTCCCTAGACAGAAACACTGTCTTCTTGCGGTTGATTGCCTCCTGATACGCACCGTAATGGGCAAGCAGGACCAGTTTATCTGCCTCCAGATGAGATCTCCTCCAGCAGTGCTCCAATCTCCGACCCATCTTCTTCATCTCCCTGAGCTCACCATCAAACCATGGTGACCCCAGGTACGAAGTTCTGGGTCGTACACGGACGGGTGCGAGGGAGTTAATGGTGTCAGATAGCACCTGATTATAGGTGTCAACCCCAACAGCAACACCTCCCATGCATGCATCACCCACACTAGACAATTTTGCCGCTGCCAAAAAACCCTCAGGGGTCAAACCCTGCAAAGGGTGAAAGCTAATCATCTCAACAGGGGAAGGGCTTATGGCGGGAGCTCCAAGCATGAACTGCACAGTGCAATGATTGGACCAAAGGACCGGATTGATCCTAAGATCACTAATCTCAAGTCCCAGTGAGAACACCAGGTCCAACATGTGGCCATCCCGATGAGTCGGTGCAGACACAGCCTGCATCAGACCTAAGGAGGACATAATCTGAGAGAACTCATGGTTGTATCTATGATTCACGTCGTTGACCCAAACATTGAAATCCCCCAGAAAAACACATCTGGGGGATTCCAATGTTCCGCCGGCAATGAAATCTGCGATCTCCTGCAGGAAATCTCCCATCAGCCCAGAAGGGCGATAAATGAGAAAAATCCTGCAGCCCGCGTCAGGTCCTCCATGGATGGCCACACGTTCAAAGGAACCCGGAGTTCTCACCGGGTGCACGGTGAAGAAGTCAGGCTGGATCTAAACGAATAGCTACACGCCACCCTGTGTTCACTCTGGGGCAGTGCACTATGGCATACCCAGGAGGGACTGCAGCCTCAAAATCAGGCCTGCATCATCTCCCCCAGGTTTCCGTAATACAAGCCAGATCGACCAAAGAAATCAAGGCAGCAATAATTGCTGTCTTATTTCTGATCGATCTGGCATTACAATGCACTGCCGTCAGGGGATTTGGAGGTGATGCAGCCCCATAAGTTACCTGGCCACTCGATCTGGTGGACTCCTTGGGGATGGGCACCAACCACGTCTGGTGTTTCCCATGTGCCCTCCGCAACCCAGGGCGCCTTCTGGACCTGACAACCTCAATCCTCCCACCACCCATATATGGGTTATTTGAAAATGCATGACCAGCGCCATCTCTTTCAATCCCAGCCTCCCGACAGCACCCGATAGTAATAGCTGAAACTGGGAGGGGGATAAAAGGGCGCAGGTCGTGCAACATCATACTATCATAAATAATTCTAACCTCATTTTGTCCTGCCATATAGCCCGTATGCATCTAAAGCATAAATAATTCTTAATTATCGAAGTTTAAACAACAGACTACTTAACCTAAAAATATCCAGCCTAGCCTATTCTGTCATCAACAGATGTTACTAATATCTAACAACATAACAACACTACTAACAATAGTACCCTCAATTAGCTAATTCTCAGCCTCAATAATATATACAGCAATAGACTGTTTAGCTATAATGGTACTTTTACAAGGCTACAATAAAACAGAGCACATAAACTTCTCTTCTGTGTTAACTAAACATTTTCGATACCGAGTGGCACAACGCTCGTGCTTGCGATCGGCATGGCAGTTTAAATAAAGAAAATCCCCACCCAGGACACACAGGTCCTAGCTCCCCCCAAGTCACTTCTGGCAGCTTGTAAAATTCACAGACCTGCTGCACAGCCTCTCACGCTGTGCAGGTCATAAATCCAAAAGCGAACCGGATGGACGTCCAGAGCAGGGAGCATCTAATCAAGCACCTCCGATCATCCCAGCCACTAATGAGCAATGACACAGTTAGGCAAGTTGAGCGCACACACAGACAAGCCACTTGTGAGTGGCGCAGCAGTTTAAAATCCCCGCCCAGGACACGCAGGTCCTAGCTCCCCCAAAGTCACTTCTGGCAGCTTGTAAAATTCACAGACCTGCTGCACAGCCTCTCATGCTGTGCAGGTCGTAAATCCAAAAGTGAACTGGATGAACATCCAGAGCAGGGAGCATCTAATCAAGCACCTCCGATCTTCCCAGCCGCTAACGAGCGGCGACACAGTTAGGCAAGTTGAGCGCACACACAGACAAGTCGCTTGTGAGCGGCGCAGCAGTTTAAATAAAGAAAATCCCCGCCCAGGACACACAGGTCCTAGCTCCCCCCAAGTCACTTCTAGCAGCTTGTAAAATTCACAGACCTGCTGCATAGCCTCTCACGCTGTGCAGGTCATAAATCTAAAAGCGAACCAGACGAACGTCCAGAGCAGGGAGCATCTAATCAAGCACCTCCGATCATCCCAGCCGCTAAAAATTCTCCTAAAAAAGCTCGTTGGCTACCTTTTGTCCCTTGTCCACATCTTCCAGAGTACTTACTCCCTCAGAAAGTCTGACTTTGTGTATCTAGATGTCCCCAGGACTCGTACTTCATTTGGCAAAAACGCAATCTCCTATACTCTACCTACTGACTGGAACAACCTACAGTCTATTCTTAAGCTTACCAGCCTCGTATATGTTAATGCCTTCAAAACCTTAACCTTAAGATTGGTGACAAAATATGCAACTGTCATTGACTGTAAACCTGGTGTCTGCCATTGGACCATTGGTCCTTGCATTGCCCCATCTCCCTCCTCCCCATGACTACCAGAACACATGCTGCCTCATATCCTCATATCCTACTATCTTCCATTAGACCTCCCCTGCAGCCCTCTTTCCTTGTGCCCCCTTCTTTCTGCTCTCCCTCTCTGCACTACTCCCCACTCTCATCCCACCTCCCTCGTCTAACCTCCCTTTCCACTTCTACTTTGTCCTTTCTCCAACTTTTTACCTCCAGCATCCCTAGTCCTCATGTCCGCAATTTTGGCAGTTTATCTGTGCACCAGTATCCAACTGAAGGTCTTGCACTTTATGTGTTATTTTAAATTCAGTCACTTATGTTTGCATGCCATGATTCCATGTGTACTCCTGCAGTGCTTTGGCACATTTGTTACCACTTTTTTTCTTTATTTACTGTAGATCATGTCTGTCTAAATGCCACCTTATTACTATTGTATATTCCT
Source organism: Neoceratodus forsteri (assembly GCA_016271365.2). NCBI lineage: Eukaryota > Metazoa > Chordata > Ceratodontiformes > Ceratodontidae > Neoceratodus > Neoceratodus forsteri. The sequence goes on from CM028132.1 coordinate 633,786,768, forward strand.
TTGTTAGGAACTTTGCTTCATGTATGTATATACACTATGTTGCCACCTTGATTATGTATGTATTCATGTATACTATGCTGCTACTGTATCTGTGCACCTGTTATATGTCTCAAGACCTCCTTGTGAATGAGCTTGCTCAATGGAGTTATTCCTGCAATAAACTTGAACTTGAACTTGAACATCAGATAGCTCGAGACACACTATAGACTCTCTAAGTGATACTCTAGAAAAACTGATGCACTGGACCCAAACATTTGATGGGAAGTTTCATTCATTGTTGGAATAAGTGCACTTTTTGCAATGACATGTGAAACAGAGCCGAGAAAAGATGGATGTTTTAGTTAGAGGTTGAGATAAATAGAAAGGACATTGACAATACAGAAAATAAGATGGTTGGGGTAAAGGCCACAACTGCAAATCTTAGGTGTGATAATCTCACAAGCTGAACTCCTCAACAGTCAGTCAAGATATAAAAACTTATGAGCAGTAGTTTTATCAACTTCATTTGATACTGAATTTCAGAGCATCAGAGACATGATGAAAGATATTTTTATTACTGTTTATGAGTTGCCCATGGATAATCTACCCTTCATAATTCGTGTTTACAGAATTCCATCTAAAACTAATATTCACGAGACAGTTTTTAATGCACCTACAAGGATTTCTGAAATAATAACACACAAAAAAAATCAATCATAATCACTTTTACATTCTAGTCAGCTTGTAACCTCATCATTCGACTCTCCAGGATAAAAGCACCATAAACATAACAAATGTTCAATTTTTCTGGACTTTTCTTTTGCCACGCAACAAAGAAGGCATTGCTTTCTGGGATATACCTGTAGGCAGGAACTTTTGGAGATGGGAGCAGAGTTTCAGCTCTTTCCCCCTGCTGAAGTGTGCATCAAGTGCAAGTGTGTAGAACATATTTTCTATCATGTTGATCAGCTGTCTCCTTTTATTTTATCACAATGTGACCATAAAAATGGAGATACAGAATCACCTGTCAGATATATTGTAATCAATATGATGCAAACCTGTTTTAGCAACAAGCAATATGCTGTTTGTTTGTTTGTTTGTATGGGATGAAACTTTATTATGGAAATTATTTTGCATGCTAAGATGAGGAACTTGTATTTGAGGGACAGTGGATAAAAAGTGTGGGGGGGCTTTCAATTATTGCCCTTTCTTTATGATTTGAAACAGTGAACATAATTAATTAATGTTGGTAAATTTGAACATGCAGGCTGCAGTATTGAATAACCATCATTGGGAAAGTAAACTTAAAATCTTGATTATCTTCAAGTTACCTGTTATATCTATAATATATATGGACAAGTTATTTCCACATTCCCCCTCAATGAACTGGTCTAGACATGCAATATAGAGTATTAATGGTTTAAAAGTGTGTATTAAAGATTTTGTGGATATGTATTATACATCACCATTTATTTTTATGTATAATATTAAAGAATCAGTAAAATAGAAATATAAAACAGTTACTGTACAGTAGAGAACAACAATGAAAAAGAAAAGAGAAGGAAACTGGCATCATAACACTGTATGGCAGATGTGATTCAAGAAACCCATCATAATCACAAAAACAATCCTAAGTGATTTGAGGCAAAGAAGGGAAGCATGGAAGACTGAAGAGAAAAGACAAGTGCCAATAATACTTGTCAAGCAAGGCAAGGACATAAATGCTTGCTTTTGAAAACTTAGTAAATTTGGTGCATTAGCTGTCAGATCCAGATACCTTGTTTAGCAAGTCTCCCTTGAAACTGGAAACAGCTAAATTATTTTTAGTACTGTACAGTAGAAAACTGTAAAAGATGGACATAGAAGCCTTCAAGTAACTATGAGAAATAGAGCTAGAAATCATTTCAGTCCTTGAAATTTCCTGTAGCAGCCTATTACATTTGTGACAGCATAGGACTGTCAACACTAAGAATCCCACTCCCAAGTATGGGGCTGTTCCTAATTTGCACCCTCGGAGCAAAAACATTTTGTTTAATTACTGTTTACTGCAGTATTGTAGATCAACCACACTAATTCTGTTGACCTGCAAGCTGACATTTTCTGTAACTACAAATTCCAGAATCCGCTGTAGCTGACATCAGAGGAGGGCTGCAGCAGTTAGAGATTCACTAGCCTGCAGTGTATTTTAGAGCTTATATAAGCACTGACCATATGTTTGCTGGTGTAGCTCTTCTCCCAGGGCTATCTAAGCACAGTCATTTTTTGACTGTACTTAGCCTAGGGAGGGCAGCAGCAACAGAAAACAAATGACCAGAACTTAAAAAACTAACATGTACTGCAGGCTATTGAATCTTCCACTGCTGCAACTCTCCTTTGATGTCAGCAGCAGGGAATTCTGGGATTATTTGTTATAGAAAATGTCAGCTTGCAAGTAAACAAAATTAGTGTGATACAAACTACTATACTGTGGTAAACAGTAAGGTTTTTACACACAAAGTGTAAATCAGGACCAGCCCCACACTTGGGTGTGGAGCTCTTTGTGCTGACAGTTTTCCTTTAAATAAATTACATTACAAATGTTACCTGAAACAATAAGATGCAAAACATAAAAATTTAAAATCAAGTTTTTTAGATATCTTCCTAGTTAAATCACTAAAGTTATATTAATATTTTCTGCACATATACAGCTACATGAAGTAAAAGTACCACAATAGAATGATATGAAGATATAAAAAAAGACAGTCTTTTATGCAATCAATATTACCCTACTCATGTTTCATGCTTTTAAAAATATCTCATAAATCCTGCAGCAGAGATGTATGAAAAGCCGTATGCCTTATGAGAGGCGTCAACCTTGGTATCATAGCCAGACTCCCTTTAGAGGGATCATTGTGTTCACAGTTAGACACATTCACACCCATAGTAAACTAGAAGATCATCTCAGATGTTGCCAATCTGTTTCTCAAGTAAAGGAAGCACAAAACACTCAGCCTCAGAGGAGTCAAATCCTTGTTACTGTTGTTTCTCACTGAGATATGAGATCTTTCCCCAGCCTCATTTCTCAGGAGAGGCAAAGAAAAAAATCCACTTCAACTGCTATACTCCTTTTTCATGTCATAAATGTTAGAATACTGCTGGCCTTCCTGTATGCGCCCCTTTCCTTTATCTCAGATATTTTCATATTCAGAAGAAACTGTATAAGCATAAAAAAACATTACTACATCTCATCTGGGCCCTCTGCTGCATTATTTCTGTTATAGAGTTGCTTCACCTTGAATCCAAATCAACAGCACTAAATGCTATTTAAAACACCTTCTTGATAACATGGGAAAGGTTTAGTTCTTAAAGTCATCCAGAATGAGTGTGTGCTTTACATGTTGCCAAGGTCAGCCAGTGAGAGGGCGGAAAGTACTTTCATTACAAGGTGGGTGGTATCCGAAATTCTGACTAAGCTGTTGTCTAAAAAAGCAGTAAATGCACATTACGAATTAAGTACAATTGTTTTGAAGTTGGAGATTTAAAACAACCACTCACATTCAGCTGTCAGTTCATTCTCTGGTATCTAACAATACAGCTTAGGCTTAGCTTGACAGATTGCAAATAGAAAAAAAAATGACCATTTCATTACATTTTAAGAACTATAAAGTCATTAGATCTAATGCACATACCAATTAGACTATGAGGTTGAAAAATGCAAATTGCCATCAGATTTACATGCCGATTTTCTTCTGGATGTGTAATTTTATTGCAAATGATATTCTAGGTATGAATACAGTCTAGTTTATTTTTCTACAGTATTTCTCTTCCCCCATACTATGACTTCCATTCTGGCTTTAATCAAATCCCCCCAGCTCAACCAATCATTAAATTACCACTGACACTGTCCCTCATGGCTAGCCCTGCATGGCAGGGGGGGGTCCAAGGGAGTGCTGCCCCCCCACCAGGACACAGCTGTACTGGGTGAAGAGCTGCATGGTTAAAGTGTGCTGACCGCTGTTATTCAGTCAGACAGTCTGTATTTTCATCCCAATTTTCTTCCTTAATCTTTCCTCCTACCTTTGATGAGGACTCAGCCACTGTCAGCCTTGTGCACACACAGCATGACCCTGTAGAATCTCCCTGCACCACCCACAGAGATTACTGTGGCATTGGAACCCACTGCTATCCCTATCTGGCCAAGGTGCACTGCCACATGGCAGTTGCCTCTGTTTGGCCTGCCTCCCAACATGGTAATCTGAGTCTACTACATAGGCCAGGTTGTCTGTATGGCATTGCACTGGGTCATCAGTGCACATGATTTAGTTTTAACAGTAGCAATTAAAAATATGTAAAGTAAATATACCCCACTCCCCCCAAAAAAAAAACAAAAAAACAACAGTCTACTTGGAGAATTGTTCTGGAAAGACTTGAAATAATGTTTCTAGTCATACAGGTATATATCAACTGCTACATTCTTCCAGTCATTTTTATATGGCATATTTTCTATTTTGTATCACAAACGATTGTACAGTAATCGCATCACAAAGTTCAGGCACATACTCTACTGCATAGGCAGGCACATATGAGTACAACAGTGAGGAACAACTTCCAACAGCTTTCAGTGGTAACATCTGAAAGCAAGAGGAGTGATAGCTTTTCAGCAAGGACTTGAAGCAGGGGAGGGAGCTCATTGACTTCAGTTTGGTGTGTGGGGGGTAGAGACTATTCCAGATAGCTGAAGCATAACTTGAGAAGGCTTGCCCGGCAAGTGTGGCAAGATTGTTTGAGACTAGAGACTGGATTTTCACTGATCCATTTGTCTTCTGTTAGGTGTAACTGCAGATATTTTTTTTCTGATAGCTCCATCTTGCACAAAGAACAGGATGTCCAGAAATCAACAGTGATTTTAGATGGAAGATGTCATCTTGTTTACATAAACCATCTGGGCCAGTTTGCAGTAAAGTGGCTACAGTCAACATGATTTAGATAATCTGTTAAAATAACCTACATACAGTATAATCATGATCTGGCTTGTAGGACTTGCAGGTGGTGATTTTATTTAGTTTATTTTTACCAGGTGAGTGTGCTAGCCATATACATTAGTATTTTCTGACACAATCCAGGAGGTTACAAACACAAACAGTACAGTACAAAGTAGTAGTAGTGTGTGGCTTTTGACAGTAACAGCATGGTACAGTTAAACAGAAATACAATGGCAATGAAAGAACAGTCTAGATTACAACAGTAGGATACAGCTTTCAGTGACATAAAAACACCTAGTGGATAAGCTAGACAAACCATAATCACCTGGCTGACAAAAAAGCTAGTACAGGCCCAGGGTAAGTGCCATAGGCATATCAAACAAATATAATGCATAACAGCAAGCTGAAAAATAGCTAAAATACATTTAACAAAAACCAAAATATTGGTTACTGAAAGGAGGAGCAGAAACATTTCAAGGGGAAGGGGGTAGGGGGAGAAGGAGCTGGTAGCAGAGAAGTTAGGTACGATTAAAGCACATGCAAAGGGTGGGTTTACATAGGTGAGACCGACAAACTTTCTTAAAACAGGGATGGCTAGGCGCAGTCTGGACAGCTGGGGAAAAAACTTCCAAAGTTTGGGGGCAGCACAGAAGAAGGCACAGGTACCCCTGAAGATTTTGCATCTCGGCAATTGAAGTAAGGATTGGTCAGTGGACCAGAGGCCATAAGAGGAGGTCAAAGGAAGTAGGAGGGAGGCAAGAGATGCTGGGACATTGGTTCTAATAATGCTATCCTCCAGTATGCAAAAAGATAGCAGTCGATACTTTGAGGGGGAAGGCCAGTTTAGGTCAGCATATAGCTGATATCTATGTTTGAATCACAGAGATGCTGAGGCATAGCAACAGATGGAGTTATATGTTGTGTTCCATCTGTGTAAGGATGTGTTCAAAGCATTACTATAAGTTGCAGCTCCATAAGTCAGACAGGGGAGTAGAATACCTCTAGCAATAGCCAGTTTGGCAGAAGGCAGCAGGATATGAGTAGTCTTTTAAGCAAGCCCAATTTTGGAGTTCACAGCCTTACATGTAGACATGATATGCTGGTCAAAGTCGAGGGGCCCGTCAAACAGGAATCTGAGGTATTTAAAGGAGCTTACCATCTTAAGTGGATAACCATCAAGGCATGAGACATTGAGTTGACTTTGAGACAATCCAAGTTTGGCAGCAGTGCAAGACCATGGGCTGAGGTTTCCCCACATTAAGCAGGAGATTGTGCCTGGAGAGCCAAGCCTGAACACCATGGAAGGCAGAGGAAAGGTTAATATTTATCTCTGAGATGCTCTTAGAGCTATAGTAGAGAACAAGGTAATCTGTATAAAGGAGAGATGATCATTGAGCGGTGTCCTGGGTAATGTGGTTGATAAAGGCATAGAAAAGAAGGTGGCCCAGGATGGAGCCCTGGGGAACACCAATATTAATGGACACTGGATCTGATATGGTTGAACTGAATTTCACGATTTTTGATCTGTTTGTGAGGTAGCTATTAAACCAGGACACAGATTGTGACAAAAGCCCAGAGATGAGAGATTTGAAAGCAGAAGAGGGTCATCAACCAGATAAAAGGCTTTCATGAGGTCTATGAATACAGCTCCTGTTAGGACCAGTGTCCATTGCACAAAGAACATGGTTTGTGAACTTGAGCAGGGCAATGGTGGTACTGTGCCCTGAATATTTGGGCTGGGGACTTTATTGAAAGATGTTGTCAAGTCCTAGTTACCTGTGTTTGATTTCAAAATAGGGTGAGCAAAGTCTATCTGCTACAGTTTGTGTTATCATCATGGTAAAGTTTAAACACTTTGCAAAGTTTGCCTTTCATGATGGTGCAGTCCATGGAGAATAACTCTGTAGTGTTCACCCTTTGTGAAGGGTCAACTAGGAATATGGCACCTTGTTGGTAAAGTGTGCTACATAAGGTGTGGAAGGCAGCCTGTCTGTAAATAAAGTTTAACCCTTCCCCCACCTTCATAGTGCTCCATCAACCACCATCCTGTCTTTTTCCATGGGCTCAGTAGGATTAAAAAGTCTCTTTCCCCCAAATGGCTTAGCACCCTCACTTCCACCTCCTGCTGCATTCCCCACTGGTTCTTCTGTGGAATTTTACCTGCTGTGGTCCGTGGAATTATATTCTGCAGAACAGCATTTTTCTGTGGAAAATCATTCCACAATCATTTCTGCAGAAAATATTGAGATCCGTGGAATAGAATTCTGCAGAAATTTTGTGGAAAACTCATTCCACATTTTTCTGCTGCAGAATGCTACTATTCCATTTCTGGTGAAATTCAGCAGAATTTTGGTGGAGTTTTGAAAATTCCATACAAAACTCTGCTCAGCTGAAATCTGAAAATTCTGCACAGCACTAGGAGCAACATTTTTTTCTTCAAGATGTGAAGGGTGAAAATAAGTGAGAGTGCCCTGCTAGGCTTAGAGGCCATTACTGAAACAAGAACAACACAGTACCATGATTGGGATCTAAAAAATCCTGGTTTTGCCATCCTCAGAATGGACAGGAGTAAAGATGAGGGAAGGGGAGGGGAGGCTCTGCATGTGAAGGGTGAAAATAAGGTGACTGAAGACAGAACCCTGCAGTCATTTTTTGGAATTTTTTTTCACCAAATTTGCAACATGGCCTTTTTGGGACTCCACCATGAACAGTGGCACTGCCATTTCATTATTCGGTCCTGAAAGGTGATTCCACGCAGTGACTGTGAAATCACCTTTCTGGACCAAGTAACAAAATGACAGTGACACTGTTCATGAGGTGGGGTCCCAAGAATTCCATGTTGAATGTTTGGGGCTAAAATTAAAAAAAAAGGCTGATTTATCAACATAAGTTGACAACCCCATTGAATGCCATTATAGCATGCTTACCTTTGATTCTTCAGTTTGTGGATCAGATTTGAAGAGTGCAGATGTGTCCTGGTACAGAGAAGATGACAGCACCAACCTCTGGAGGTAAGTATGGAGTAAGGGGGGGTGAAAGGAGGTGGGTGCTCAGTGGCAGGAGTGGGGGAGGGAGGGGGAACTGGGGTGATGACGAGGAACCGTTTTCTTTTTACAGGTAAAAAAAATGTTGGGGAAAAGTTTTCTTTACTTACAGGCAAAAAGAACAAAGCATACATTTGGTCATACTGGGGTGGGCTTATAGTGTGCCACATAAGTTGGGGGTTACATAATGCCGACATGGGTATTGGTGACCCTGATGTCAGCGCAGGGATGGGGAGCGGGGAGTGGGGAGGACAGCAGCAATGGAGGGGTTTTCTTTCCTGCCAATGCTGATGGCGGCAATGCAGCTGCACATGTGTGGCACTCATGCATGCATAGTTGTGGTGAATGGCTTTTTGCCATTCACAACATGGTAGTGCCAGCGGAACTACGCATGCATGCTAATGCAGAAGTAACAGCCATAGTGGCCAATTGTAGCAGAGTGTTTCAAGCTCCATTGGACTTTTGGAAGGATATTTCCAAAAGTCCAACAGAAGGTTCTACAATCGGCCATTTTTGTAAGCTACAATCGATCCCAAAATGACTGTAGGGTCCACCCACAGCTATAAAAATCAAGTACTACTGCAAGTAGTACTCTTTTGTAGAAGCATTCCAAGCTTGATTTTTAGCTCAGAGGGTCAGGGAACTTACTAGGGAGGGGCAATCTTGGACCTGGTACTCACAAACAGGGACTCCACTAGGGAGAGAAGGACGGGAGCACTGCTAGGCAACAGTGATCATCTTTCAGTATGGTTTAATGCTGTAATAGGGTAAGGGTTTACAAACTCCAGGACCAAGGTCCTAGACTTCAGGAGGGCATATTTTGGGATGATGAGTGAACTACCCAGGGTCAAGCTGAAGGGTGTTAGGGAGGCAGAGATAGTGGAAAGGTAATGAGCCATAAGTAAGAAATGCATGCAAGAAGTCACAAACTCTAGTTTCTGGCAAGAGGGGGAAAAAGGAAGCAGAGAAAGCTTATGTGGTTTACAAAGGAAGTAAGTGAGGTAATCTGAGTAAAATAGTGGTGTTCAGGAGGTACAAAGCAAGTCATAAGGATGGAACAGGGATTTATACCTGGACAGATTCAAAGAGGTCAACAGGGTGGTAAGAAAAGCATATGCAGGTGCAGAATTTAGGGTTGCAGAAGGATCAAGATGGTATCACAAGGTTCTATAAAATGGTGACAATGTAATAGCAATAATGAACAGACTTAATCATGTAGATCTCAAGGCTGCTACCAGTTATGGGTAAGTCCAATGCCTCATTTAACATAACGTTTAGAAACAGAAACATGAAAAATGGATGAAAGAAGAAGGCCTTGTGGTCTATCCAGTCTGACCTGAGAGATTGTCCATGCCCTCCCCTAGGGGATCATGACAGACTTTCCCCTCTCCCTGCCCCACTGATCCCTTGCCCTGTCCTTTCTGCCTATCCCATCCCCTGTTAAAACTCACACCCATTTTCCTACTAATCAGTGCTTCGGGTAGCTTGTTCCAGTCCTCCATCATCCTCTCTGTGATGTAATACTTCCTTCTGCACCTTCTGAGTTCCTCCTCACAGATTCTTAATATTTCCCCTCTTACTGTATTAATAGTGCCATTGGTCATGAACTGTCCCCTGGAATTCACTTTTTAATATCATGCATATATTTAAGCATTTTAAACTTGTCCACCATTTCCTTACTGGCCTCTAATGAGTACAAGTCGAGTCCCTCCAGTCATTGTTCAAATTTTTCATGGGCTTCCAGTATATGACAGCCATAAAAGTTCATAAATGTTCTTCTTTAATTCTATCCATCTGCTTACAGGCAGCTAGCACACACCGTGAAGAACAGGTATGATGTGCTCAGAATGACCCACTCTGAGGGATGGGCAGGCTGCAGCATTCTTATCCAGCAGCAGATGATATACTGTACATAGTGTGCCCTACCAGACCAGAATGTTGATTATTATAGTAATCAAACCATGTGGGGATAAATACATGTACCAGTGTTGCTAAATATAAAATCATAAATGTGTACAGAAAATGAAGTCATGGCTCAGCTACCCTTTGTTTGTGAAAAATAATTTTAATTATTATCATGTTTTTAAATATTTTTTGCTAAAGTGTGCTTCTTTGTGCCAGTGTGTGAAAATCATTACTGTTTGTTTTAAACATGTAATCAGTTGAAATACAGAGTTTATCTGAAACACTGGCCCAACAGAGAGTTAATAAAAAGCAGCTTACTGGCCTTAATCTGAGGCTTCCATGGAGCAGATGATGGATTATGCATGTCTGAAGCATTTTCCAACTGCAGTGAATCCAGTGTTGACATAATTGCGTAGGTCCCATAATTAAGCTGCATAGGGATTATATGTGGATTTTCTATCTCCAGCATTAAGATCCATACATCTGTTTCATGATTGATTTGCTGCAGAATATCTTACATGTCAACTCTAGTTCAAATGGAACAGGATTGATTTCAGATCTCCCATCCCAAATTTCAATGTTTGTTTTTCTCTTTTGCAATTTTCTCTGAATAGCAAAAGTCAGACTGTAACATTTCCTTTCCAGCAGTATCCTGCTTTTGATATAGTGTTTTTTTTCTGGAATAATGAAGTAAAGGGAATTCAATCTTTTTGTTCAAGGTCATGCAGATAGCGGCTCTGGTAGGATTCAGACCTGGGACCACCTGATTCATAGTTCTGTGCTATACACATTGAGCCACATTGTCTTCCTTTTACTTTGGTACTACTTTTTTATTGTGAAGACATGACACAGTATGTCTTACATACTATAGCTAAGTAGTTTCTTCCTTTGAATCTGGAAAAAGAGACAACACTGAGGACATGAGTACTATTTATATAGAAAAAAGAGGGTGGTTTTGTTTTATTTATATAGAAAGGAGGGATGGTTTTGTTTGACTGAATTTACACTGCACAATGATTATGAAATGAATAACCTTATGTTTCAAAATATCTCTTAATTGACCAGCCTTGTGTAAGGGTGAGAGAAGTGAGCCAGAGCCATCTTCTGTTATCTTCAAGTTAGGGCCCGAAAATGTAGATCCAGGGGCTAGCAGTATAGCCTACAGATTAGAGTAACAAGCTGTGAATACACTTGGCACCTCCAGCAGATTAGGGTTTGAGTCCCACAAATTAATTCACATACTGTGGGACTCTTAGCAAGTCATTTAACCTTCCCAGTGCTTCCAGGTCACCCCTGAAAACAGGCATTTGTGTTTAGTGGGCCTTACTTGGTTACCAAAAGAATAAACAAATAAAAATATAAATAAATAGTTCTGCTTCATCACTTTGGCCCACAATGTAGTAATTGGCATAGGGAAAAACAAACTACAAATAGGGGGAGCCTTGACATCAGAAATTAATATTAATTACTATACCTTACTTGTGGCAGGTGATGTCTGAAAGTCACTGCTGGTGATTGGTGAGTTTTTGGCAGTGTGAAACAGACCACAATAAACACCACTACTGCATCTCAGCTGTGAGCTACAGTCATTGTTAATATTTATTGCAGAGTTCAAGGCTTACACCTCCCTCCCCCCACTGTCTCCATTTTACCTTCATGCCAGTTACTACTTTCTCACGGTCCCCATGTATTTTCAAAGTTTATAATATCACCCCAAAAAAAGTTGCGTGTCCAAAAACATAAACACAAATTAAAAGGCAATAAGTATGAGCATTCACCTTCCCCTTGTTTCACCATGAATGGCTGTAGATGCTTTTTGGTTTTTAATATTTTAAATTGTTTTTAAGTTTTTTATATTGAGAGATTGGAAGAAACAGTCATGACAGCTGCTGCTTGCTGCAGTTAAAATTGTTCTGGTCACTTGACAAGACAAGTTCGTCAGGTCAGGAAACCAAGAAGTTGTGTATTTGTGTTTGTGTTCTGTGGGTGTCAATCACAGATAACATTTAGTGTCAGGTACCAGCATCCTCACTCAGCAGTGGATTGGGTGTAGAGAAGGGTAAAGTTGATAACATTTGTTCCACGTTATTAATCAATTCATGAAGTGTAGATCAATTTGTGGAGTTTCACTGTGAAGTGCAGAACTTTGTGGTGAAATTCCACACTTTGCATCAAAAACTTCACAATTTGGGTGAAGTCAAAGTTACTGAGGTCAAGGGAAAACTTCATGAAGCTCCACAAATTTTTGCCACTTCGCAGCAACTTTACCAGTGAATTAAAACTTTGCCACATCTCTAGTTGGGTGACATCATGGGACTTACTGTATTTAACTGATATTGACTCAGTGTGAGTCATGCATCATACCTAATCACATCAAGCTTGCTAGCGATGACTTTATAAATGTTGTTCTGTCTTCAGGAGGGCTTGAGTGGGAGGAGTGTGTCACAGTTGTGCTACCAGTGCTACTGGGAGTAGTGAACCAGACTATGATGCTATCAGGGATACTTGATGGCAGCAGATATATGGATGGGGAAATCAGTAGATGTGATGAGTAGTTAGACATCAGAATAATCAAATGGATAGCTGAAGCTGAGCCATGGTAAACTGAGTTTCAAAAAGGCTACATAGTCAATATTCTCAGGATCTATCCTGGAGCAATGTGGTGAGGAAATGTCAACAGCGATGTGGTGAGGAACTATCACCAGCGATGTGGTGAGGAAATATCACCAGCGATGTGGTGAGGAAATGTCACCAGTGATGTGGTGAGGAAAGATCACCATTTGTGCTGAAACATTTCTCCAAATATTCCAGTGATGAACAGTATCCCAGAAAATACAAATCCAGATTAGCCAGTGAAGGCCAAAAGGCTTTCTTTTCTTGCCATAATTTCATAAGTGCACTACTTTGACTTGACAGTGGCTTTGCTACATAAGCCTCCATTATGTACTCTGGTAAGATATCTGTGTCTTCCTCAAAAACGTCTGAATGGGGTTTGCAGTCAAAGCTCCCAAATGGCCATTGTTGTCTTTTTATCAACACTATTCAGGTTGTACTCCATGTCATTATAGTGCTGTCTGGTATTGAAAGCATACAAAGTCAACCAAGGAGGAGGACCATTACGAGCAGGAGAAGGATTAGGGGGAAAGGAGAAGTTTTTTAACCAGGAAAGACATGGTGAGCCAAAGCTTGTTTCCAGGTGTGACCTGGGAGCACAAGAAAGTTTAGTCACTTGGTCAGGGTCAGACTGTATGCAAGTGGAGGCTATGGGAGTCAAACTCAGGTCTCCAAGTTTGCAGCTCAGTGACCTACACCACAGTGGTATACCGTCTCTTATTAGTCTGGATTCTTTCTTCCTGCTGTCTGTGCTGCTCTAGTTTGAAATGTACATAAATGTTTCTGCTTACTATAGTTGATGTGGTCAGCAGAATGTATATATATATATATATATATATATATATATATATATATATATATATATTTATCTAAAGCCAGTAGGATCACCATGCCAAACTGTGGGCCCAATCTAATGCTTTCAAATTGGTCTACACTTTGTGTTTAAAACATCTCTGCCACTTCCTTTATTAGTATTGTTCCTGCTTGGGCTGCTGCTGAGATGACTCAGATGAACTAGTGGCTTCACCACCACCTACTTCACCACCACCACCATGCACCACCACCATGACCACTAGCCTTGCTTTGATGGTTGCTGCAGAAGATTTCAAACAATGGTGTGTGTGTGCATTTGCATGTCTGTGCATGTGTGTATAAGTAATACAGAGCAAGATTTTACAGCACACAACATTTTACCCAGGACAGATATCTCACACAGGCCACAATGGTTATTTCTACAGTGCAGAACACAGCTTTCTATCCACCATTCTCTCCACCATATAAAAGACGTAGTTCTACCTTGTCACTGTGTCTTTAATTAGCAATGCTGGGAACATTATGAATCTGCATGGCAGAGAAATCAGTGCATTTGGAGGAAGAATGAAAATATCTTTTGATGTCCCATTCAGTGTCAAGTATATCTTTTATCTGTGCATGTTTGTCAAGCAAATGACTCAGCCAGATTCAGTACATATTCAAAACAATGAACACTGCAGAAATCCCCATCATTCATGGCTTTCAAGATGTTACACCCACTGTTTGTCATGAACATTCCCACCTTCAGATCATGAGGGTATATCCAGATTTTTAGCAGTGACTGGATTAGCCACAGAATGTTTTCACCACTGGGTTTCCTGTTAGTGACTGACACAACAAGTAAGTCAGTTCTTATACTGATGTGCCCCTCTGAGGCTGTCGGTTTCAATACAGCTCCTGCATGAGGTGGTTGTGGCATTGGATGGATGAGAATGGTGGTGCTGCTGCTTGATGTGGGTGCAACCCAATGGGCAGTAAGATTTAGGAAGCTTTAATTTACACTAGTGCTCCAAATATCACTAGTAAAATGCACGTAACCTACCTCTGCCTCCTTAGAAGCTTCACCATCACCATGCATACTGTACTGGCTCATACAATACATACCTGTTGTAAATGAAAAGGTGTCTGGAAAATGTGAAGCATGACATAATGTATTTGGGCTTGTGTTCCTGTGGTAGTCTTTTATAGACAGTGTCTTCTATAATGGAGAATGTCTGAAAATCAATGGTCACTATCTTTCTAATTAGTTCTATGATTTAGACAGTGGCTGGGTGACTAGGTGGCAGATTTGTGTGTGCATATTTGGCCCTATGCACGACTGGGATGCAGGTATGCATGAAATGTGCATACCCAACCTTCGACCCTGTGCCCCTCGAACAGGTGCACCCATGCTGGCATTCATGTTTGCTGGCCACCTGCCCATGGCTCCTCTCCCCCAGTGCACAAGACTCCGCAGGGCAGCTGGGGGAGGAGTCGTCATTCCAGGTGGGCATCCAATGGGATGCCCCCTTGAACCTTTAGTGGATCCCACAGCATAGGGTGGCATGGGTCCGGGGCTGTGCATGCTAATTGCAGGCACTCCAACCCATGCAGCACCTTCCCGTCTCAGTACCGCTGCACCCAAACTCACCGGATGCTCACCTGTTCAACTGCCCCTGCCGCCTCCTGCTGCCCAGTGGTCAGGGGCAGCACAGTGTGTCCTGTCCTGGTCTCCTGGTGACTCTGTGTTTGTGCCCATGGGGGAGCACTGAGGGTTATGGCAGGGTCTCCCTAGCGTACCCTGCACCACCCTCTGCACCCATGCTGCCAGCACTACATGGGTTAGTGAATGCCATGTAGTACTGGCATGTCCCTGGACCATCCCCAGGGTGGAGATGTCCATGGGAATGGGGGATTGGGTGCAGTGGGTCTTCACATGCCGCATGGGGGTGCTGTGGGTGCAGAGTGGCTACTCACCCTAGATACATGCGCATAGCCACTCCACACCAATCATGCATAGGGCCCATAATGAGTCAATCAGTGCAGGTGTTTTTTTGTTGTGGTAAGAGTGGTGCTTTTGATGCATGGCCAATACCGTTGGGTACATCAGTTTGCTCCTGAGGATACCATGGCGGATGCATTACTTGAGCAAACAATATTATTCGACCGCTTCTGTCAACAGTCGCTGCTGCTGCTGGCCCATGTGATGTGTGGGACTGCGAATCAGTGGGGCTATTGGTAAGATGCTATGCTCACACTTCAGATGATCAACCAGAACACTTGTTCCCAATGTCAAAGTAGACTGATCCTGGCTGATTTGGCACATCTTGCTGTCATATAGACTGCGGCATGAACTCAGTAGATTTGTGGGGCCATCAGTAAAATACTCTCACAAAGTAAAATATCTATTTCATTTTATAGCCACATGACTGAACAGCTGGGACTCATTTTGAGGGTATCACATGAAAACAGCAATGTGTAAACAGCAAACCAATTTGGGCTAACCTGAAATGGTGACCCCAAGTATAGCGAGTGGTATTGACTAGCGATTGTACCGAAATGGCGATCACATAGCACTAAGCATTCCTTGGCTACATGTGTACAGAATAGCGCCCAGTACACAGGAACACATGGAAGGGAATAGCAACTTATCCCCCATGATCAATGTGCCCTGCGGTGTGGTAATCCTTAAGATGGGGAGTACAGGGGGCACAGTCCCCCATGGGGTGTGCAGGGACGAAGCCCCCCACATGTGAATGGGAGACACCTATGGAGTATTGATAATTAGGTGCACAGGTAGTAGAAAGCAGAGTCTGTATGTGTACCTCTGCAGACTAGCCTAAAATGTTCAGCTCCAAGTATAATTTTCGGCAAAATCGTCCATGCGCTGTAATTGCATTAACTGTTTAATGCATAGCGCAGCATTGTCGTATTACCCTTATTGGAGTCACTATAAAAAATTTGCCATTTCGACTCTCACCCAATTGCTGTAGCTATATTCACATGGAATCCCTTTTGAGCAATAGGGTGGTGACTTGCTATAATTTCATTTTTTTCTACAATGGTAAAAGATGAGTCTCAGCTGGATGCCCTGGCAGTACAGCACTGGTAGCAGCAGCAGCACTAGAGTTAAAAATAGGATAATTATCTGGTTGCTGGCCTGGTCTTTAGAATTTTGTGGTGACCAGTTTGCATTCTTGCTTTCTCTTTTGCATTATTTGGCCTTCTCCTTCCATAATGACCTCCACTTCCCTGCATCACAGTAATCTTCAGAACTTGTTTGTGTAACTGACAGCATGCTTTCAAATTCCTCTGCTTTGTAATTCTGTGTAACCTATGTTATTCACTGTTTTATGTGTTTTATCATTGGGATTTGGAGCTAAATTAATAAAATTGCCTTGCCCTGTTTCCTCCACCTTACCTGCCTGTGCTTTCTCTTCTCCTGCTTCTTTCCCCCTTTCTCCTCCTAGTCAGCTTCTTCTATTTTCGCATTCCCCTCTGTCTTGATCACTTATGATTCTTCATCTTTTCCCTTCTCTTTTGCCACCTTTCTTCATGTGCTTATGCTCCTCTCCTCTCCTCTGCCACATCAGACTCATGCCCCCTGCCTCAACAGCTCCACTTACATCACTTCTATATCCTCCCCACTGGCACTATCCTCCACTATAAACTTCTTTGGTGGTTTGTGGAATATATTTTAGTCAATGAGTTACAAGAACTGAGACATCATGGATTCATGAGGAGGGAGGTCATGTCAAATGAATCTGACAGAGTTCTTTGACTGGATGGCTAAGGAACTAGGTCAGGGTGGAGTGTGGATCTGGCCTACCTAGATTTCAATGAGGCTTTCAACACTGTTCAACTTAGGAGACTAGTAAGAAAGCTGGTAGCTTAGGAGTGGGCCCAAAGGTGGTAAACTGAGTTAGAAATTGGTTAGAGGACAGGAAGAGTGGTAGTAAATGGAATTCACTCCAAAGAAGTGAAGTAGACCAGTGGGGTGCCTCAGGGATCAGTGCTGAGACTGATCCTCTGTAACGTCTTTATAAGTGACATTGTAGATGACACCAAAATCTGCAATTGGGTGGACACTCTGGGGGTGTGTCAAATGGATGAGAAGAGACCTGAGAAAACTTAGTGAATGGTCAAGGATATGGCAGCTGGGCTTCAACGCAAAAAAGTGCAAAATAATGCACTTGGGGCAGAGAAACCAGGGGCAGAGTACATAATGGGTGGAGTGGTATGGTTGACCACCAAGCAGGAAACAGATCTGAGGGTAATCATACTGTATCAGATGACTTAAAGGTGGTCAGACAGTGTGATAAGGGAGTTGAGAGGGCTAGTGGGATCCTGGGGAGTATAGGAAGGGATATCACCAGCATAAAAAGGAGGTGGTTTGTATAGATCAATGATAAGATCTCACCTAAAGTGATGTGTCCCATTCTGGAAACCACTTCTCTGGAAAGACATAGAGTGGTGGTTCTCCAGAACACGGCTACTAAGATGGTGCAGAGTCTGCATCAGAAGTCCTATGAGGACAGACTAAAAGACATCAATATGAACATCATGGAAGAGATGAGGGAGCATATCATAGAGATCTTTAAATACTGTACTGGGTCTAATAAGGTACAGGAGGGACGTATTTTTCAGAAAAACACTGCTCAAGAACAAGACGAAATGATAGGAAGCTGAAGGGTGGTAGATTCAGAAGAGATGTAAGGAATTACTTCTTTAGAGAAGAGTGGTGCATCCCTGGAATAGCCTTCCACCAGAGGTGGTGGGGCAAAAGCAATGGTGGGGTTCAAGAATGCATGGAATAGGCATGAGAATCTTAGGGGAAAGGAAGGGAGGTGAGTGAGAATGGGTCAGAAATCAAGGAGAGTCTGAGGTGATACTGTACTGAAGGTAGGGGAAAATGGGCAGACTGGGTGGGCATTATCTGCCATCAGATTCTATGTTTCAGTTTCTATGCATAAAGAAATTCACCCTACCCCAAACAATTCCACTGTTTCCTCGGGTGACAGGATAACAGTAGTATCAGAGCCAGGCCCAGATTCCCTGTCCTTTCTTACACAATGACTGAGCAGCAGAACTCAGCAGAACTGGGTTTGGTAATGCTACTGCTACTGATGTCTGATTGGGGGGGGCATTATATGGTGCCTTAAAGTAAGCATGAAATAGCCGATGCCCATGTTGCAAAGGTGGCAGTGGTGGTGTTGGTGCCACTGGATTTGGCAGTAGATGTTATGTTATTCATGCTAGGTGAGGGGGGGGGGGCTACACTTATAGACTGGGTTGGATCTTTTATAAACACATGAGTAAATGACATCAAAGTACTTAAAGGAGGAAAAGTAGAACATATGTGTCCTTCTGCATGGCTCAAGGTACTTTCATCACCAGATGCACTGAACAGCTGGACCTGACTGCAAAAGCAACTGCTTGCAGTGAGAATGGAACCGGTTGACTTCTGGGAATGAATGTCCCATGATCTCTTTGTTCAGCCCTAATCCTTCTCTCAGGCATAGCCTCTGCCCCACAACTATGATTCCCTGTCCCTCTCCTGACTCCTTGTCTATCACTGTTGCTTACAGAAATGGTACTTAGTGAAACTGGCATAATGGAGGCTTTCCCTGCTTCATTCCAGGCCTCTGAATCCCTTTCTCCTACAGTTATTTTTTTTTTCATGATTTCCAAGTCCACTGGTTTTCAGTTTTTAACAGAAAACCTGGTAAAATTCCAAAATGTGGAGTTAAACCTGCACACCTGTAAAAGCAAAGAATTTCACAGAAGTTGACATTTTATGATCAGTAAATCTACATGACTTCTATTTTCTTAAAATTGCTTCCTGTACTATTTTCAGTTTGCGTCATTTAATGCTCTGTATATTATGCCTTCTTTCGCTGTGATTATTTATACATACACTAAAAGAATGACAGCAGAATCCCGGTAAAATCTGAAAATTAGATAATCACCAGTGCAGTTCCTGGAATTTCAAGTCCTGAAAACAGAATTTCATTAATCACTCTAAATCAGTGATTTTGATGATTTCTACACCACATGGTGGCAGATGCCCACACAAATGCCCATCATAGTGCCCATTGTCATCTGCCCAGCATATTGCCCAGTGTCACCTAATGAGTTCTCCTCATCCTCACTAAGACCTCAGCAGCAGCCTGTTTCACTTAGGTTTCACTCACTGACCAATAAACTAACAACAATAAAGATGAATGTTGCTGCCCCACTCAAGCTGTAGCCAAATTCTGAAGATGAAATTCCTTCTCCCTCTGTACTGTTCCTGTGGCATTTGCAAAGTTGCTATGGAACTCCCCCAGCATAACGGGGATGACCACTCCTCCCCTGGAAACTTCCAACCCATCTCTCTCTCCTCCACTCCCTTGTCAAGCTCCAGAAGACTGTAGTTTATTCCAGACTGGCTGACTTCTTTCACTACTCTGATTTCCTGTCCTCCTTCCAGAAAGAAGCACCATTCCAATAAATACAAAGAATCATTCTACAAATTTGTCCACAGACTCTACTGCCTGCCCCTGATTATTCACAAGCTTAATCCTGTGCTGTCTTTAATTTGTGGGAGATGTGCGATGGACCTGGACTTGTATTTTCATTATTTTTTGTCTTGCTCAGTGTTGCAGACCTTCTGGGCTCACATAACACAGGAAGTAGGTACCCTGATGGGGAGGCAGCTTCCATTGAAACCCCTGTTGTTTCCATTTGGAGCAGAGGAACTAGAGGAGGAAGGCAAGGCAAGGCAAGTTTTATTTTTAGGCTCTCTACAAGAAAAAACATATGCAGCACAATAAATAAGACAAACACCAAAATAAATAAATTACAGTAATACAGATAATAAACAGACTACTAAGAATGAAAATGGCTAGAACTTAAAATAGTTATTAAAAAGGGTGGTAATCCCAGGAATAAGAACTAGAAGACTGTGTCTGGGAAAGCCTGGCTGAATAAAAAAGGTCTTGAGGCAGGCCTTGAAAACCTCAGCTGAAGGGGCCTTCCTTATAGCTGGAGGAAGTTAATTCCACAGGGCGGAGCCGGTGACACTAAAAGCTCTGTCACTGGCAGTTTTCAACCTCATCCTGGGAACAGTGAGGAGGCCCCCTAGAGGAGGAATGGAGGGAGCAGACAGAGGCAGCAGGTGTCAGAAGGTCTGACAGGTAGTCAACGCCCAGTCTGTGTAGGGCCTTAAAGATGAGCAAGCCCACCTTGAAGAGTATCCTCCACCTGACCAACAGCCAGTGCAGTTCACGCAGCACTGGAGTGATGTGGCAGTATTTCAACTGCCCATCAACAACCTGGAAGCTGCCTTCTGCACTATCTGCAGCTGGTGGAGGATACTCCCGAGACCCCAAAGTAGAGCGTATTACAGTAATCCAGCCTTGATGTCACAAAAACATGCACTAAAGTGGGAGTTTCATAGGTGAAACTAGGGGTTTGAGCCTGGCGATATTCCTCAGATGGTAGAAGCTGGTCTGAACAACAGATGACACCTGAGATTCAAATGTCAATCCGCTGTCAAAGGTCACATCAAGACCATGGAAACCTAGAGGATGCCTTCAATGGCACAGACTCCAGGAATAATCCTGTTGCTGCGCCAGAGGCCATCCTATCACGCCGTTTGTTTGACTCCACCACAAGTACCTCTGTTTTATCAGGGTTCAGTCACAACTGGCTGGAGGCCATCCAGTCATTAATCTCGGTAAGGCAGTTATTTAGTACTTTCACTGCATAGAATGTCCCAGGGTTGAAGGAAAGATACAGTTGAGTATCATCAGCATAGCAATGAAAACCCTGCCTATACTTCCTAATGAGCTCTCCAAGGGGTAGCATATACATGGCAAACAACATTGGTGACAAGACTGAACACTGAGATACACCACAAGACAGGAGGCTAGGGGAGGAGGAGGAGAAATTCCTCATCACTACCTGTTGCCTGCTATTAGTGAGATTGGACTTAAACCAGCAGATGACAGTGCCAGTGAGTCCACAAAATGTCTTCAGGCAGTTGAGCAACACACAATGGTCCACCGTGTCAAAAGCTGAGGAGATGTTGAGAAGAATGAGAATTATTCCCTCCCCTCAATCTCTCACCCTGAGAAGGTCATTGTGCACCTGAACTAATGCAGTTTCCATGCTATGCCTCACACAAAACCCAGACTGGAAATGCTCATATAGATCAAAGGCCATGAGGTGCTCCTCAGGCTGCTGAATCACTATCTTCTTGACAACCTTCCCTAAAAATGGAAGATTGGAGATGGGACAGTGATTCGCCTTGATGTCAGGGTCTAACAATGGTTTCTTCAGAAGGGGTCTAACCAGTGCCTCTTTCAAGGCATAAAACCCCCCTCTGACATAGAGCACCGGACAATCAAGGTGAACACCGGGCCAATGGCATCACCACATCCCAACAAGAAATGTGTTGGCACTGGGTCCAGTTCACAATATGAATGCCTCAGCTTGGAAGCAACCCCAATGACCTCAGCCACCTCCACCAGTTTAAACTCCCCCCAAATATGCAGAGTGCTCTCCAGGTTGACCTGATGATTACTGAAGGCGATGCTGTGGCTTGCTGGTGGAATTCCCAGCCAGATGGTGGACACACTGTCTGAGAAGAATTGAGAAAACTCTTTCGTATATAGCATCCAAAAAAATTGTTTTCGGCTGTAGACAGGCTGGATGTAATAACCTGTCCACAGTCCGAAAAAGCATAGTTGGTCGATTCTTCCCAGTGGCAATATCTCTGCACAGGAACTCTGCCTTCATATGGGTGATTGCCCCCTGGTACTTACTGTAATGGGAACGCAGGGCCAGTCTGTCCACCTCCAGCCTGGTCATAGAAACATAGAATTTGATGGCAGATAAGGACTGCTTGGCCCACCCAGTCTTCCCATTTCCATACCTAATAGATAAGCTGCAGATCCTAGTTAACCAGTAGCCTACTTCTTTCTACCCCAACCCCCTAGAATTGCCTTATGACTGTCCCATGCATGGTTGAATTCAACCACTGTTTTTGACTCCACAACCTCCTCTGGAAGGCTGTTCTATGCATCCACAACCCTCTCTGTGAAAAAAATACTTCCTTACATTACCTCTGAGCCACCCACCCATCTTCAAATTGTACCCCCTTGTTCTTGCACACTTCTTTTTTTGAAAGATGCTACCCTCTTGGACTTACAGCACTCTTACCTCCCACCCATAACCTTTATCACCTTGAGCTCCCCATTAAACCATGGGGATCTCAAGTGAGAGGATTTTGGTCATACATGGACTGGTGTTAGAGAGTTGAGCATAGCAGACATCGCCCTATTATATACAGCGACAGCTACGCCCATTCCCTCTTTGCTTGCACTATCCACACTAGATAGATTGACTACCACCAGATATCCCTCCAGGATCAAACCCCTCAAAGGGCAGTAGCTTACCATCTCTGCAGAGGGAGGGCTCTCAGGGGGGGCCCTGAGCAAGAACTCCACTGTGCAATGATTGGACCAAGCGACCTGATCAGTCTTGAGGTTATTAATTTCAAGCCCTAATGAGAAGACCAGGTTCAACATGTAGCTGCCCTGGCATGTCTTGGAAGAAACCTCTTGTGACAGGCCTAGAGATGACATCATCAGGAGGAGGTTATAACCTAGCCTAGAAGATTCGTCATTGGCCCAAACATTGAAGTCCCCCAGAATTAAACATCAGGAGGACCCCAATGTTTCACTGATGATGAAGTTGGCTACCTCCTGCAGGAATTCTCCCTACCTGGAGTCCCACAGGGCTCCATTCTGAGTCTTGTCCTCTTCTAAATTTTCCTCAATCACCTCCCCTTTGCGTACACCTCCTCACACATTCGCGTGTATGTGGATGACACTGTCATCTACACTTCCGGCACCATGGCCTCTGCCATGTTTGGGCTGCTCCAGCAGAATTTCCATAAGGTACTACACTGATTCCACAAAGCTCAAAGTCAATACCAAGATAACAGTGTCCATGACCTTCATTACTTGCCAGAAACTGGCCAGGCTGTCTCCACCCCCACTTTCACAACTTTAGATGGAATCCTTTGGAAGTGGTCCCCGGTTTCAAATATCTTAAGAGTGTGGCTTGACAGCAAGCTTGACTTCCCTGTCCACAAAGATGCCATCCATGACAAATTCCATCCCAAACTAGTTGTCCTGTACTCTAATGAAGACTGCCTCTCCCTCCAGGCCTGCAGGGAAGTAATAACCAAAATGGTACTCCCAGTCTTAGATTATACAGGCATAGTGTATGGCATCGCCCCCTCCTCCTCCCTTGCTAGATTGGATACCCTGTGCAATGAAATGGCAAGAAAACCAGTGCAACAAAATTAGAGGATCAGCTTACAAAAAAAAAATAGTAGCACAACTCACCAAACAAAGAAACAAGCACTCACTGTATGGTCTCCACTCATAGAGACAGGTAAAGTCCTTTATTGTGGGTCAAAAAGAGGAACCATGCAAACAAGCGACTACTGTACCCCAGCACTATAAACCCTATCTGGGATTTCCTTGTCATGCCCCCCCTGAGGAAGAACCCAGAGAGAATACGAAGTCCTGGGGTATAGCAGTCACTTGTTTGCACATTTTTTTCTTTTTGACCCACAATTAAGGACATTGCCTATATCTATGTGTGGAGTCTACTTCATGTGGTGAGTGCTTGCTTCTTTGTTTGGTGAATTGTACCCTGTGCAATGCCTTCTGCTGCTTCACCTCCAACTCTCCCCTCCATAACTATCACTGCTCCCTCTACCCACACCTCTCCATCCTCTGACTGCCGTCATGTCACCATGCCCACTTCACTGCTTTCATTGAAATACTGGTTTGGGTTCTTCTCCAACTACTTTTCTTCCCTGGTCTCCCCCACTCCCTTCTCTTCCTACTCACTTTACTCCAGTGATTCCCACACCTTCTCCATTCTCTACCCTCACTGTTCTGCTGGCCAAGCTGCCTTCTCCTACCACCTCACCATCATCTGGAATCTGATCATTTCCCCCACCTATCCCCTTCTCTCTCTACCTTTAGTCACCAACTAAGGCAACTTTCTTTACCCTCCTGTTCCTGTCTACCCCCCAAGCCCATATTTTCTTCCTCGATCCTCATCTGCTTAGCCTGGCCCTTCACTATTCTACCCCTACCCCATTACTCACTGTACACTTTACCTCACACGATTGTTCATTGTTCACTGTTTCAATATTGCGCTAGCACATTTACTGATGCCTTTGTATGTACTCAGTATTCTGTTATTTAATGCTGCATCTGTACCTGTAATTTTTTGTAAGTTGTTATTCCCTGCTACCACTTTCCCCAGGTCACACCTGGAAAAAAGTGCCCTTGCTCAATGTGCCTTTTCCGGTGGCCAACTTTTAAAAAAATAAATAAATAAATTTGCAGTCCACAGGACATAGCAGTGTCCACTCGCCTTTCTGTTTCTTAAACGTTACATATTATGATCAATGATCAAAAATAATTTTGCAAAACAAATGTGACCTTGTGCTTATTTAGCATATAAATCATTATCACAGTGGAAGAAAACAAGTTTATGTCTTAATATCTGATCACATCATGAGTATTTGTACTAGAAAGATACTTGCCTATCAGAAACTGAAGGCTGTATTGAAAGAAAAGAATGTAGGTTGTCCGTACTGTAACAACTTGTGCCTAAAAGTACAAAATAAATGTTTTTGAAGTATATTTGCAATAATTGTTATTGTCAGATGTTTCCTGATATTTCTGTTATGTTTCTAGATAAATTCACTGTCTGCCTGCAGTAACACTGTAGGGTTTGCTGCAATGATATAGATGCATTAGTGCTCAGGTAAGAAGCCCTGTTCACAAAGTTAGCTTTTCTTTTACAGAGGAGTATTAAATGGAAAACCGGTTTCAAACTTTATTGTATTAGTGTCAGTGGTTCCATTGGTAGGACTTTTGCCTTTGGTTCAGGAAGACCAGCAAGACATGAGTTCAAGTCCCACATGCGTTCAAGTCCCACTAGTGGCTTTTTGCTTAAATGCTAACTCTGCTGGCTATGGCCAAGTGCCATTTTATGGCACTTAATAGCTGCTGCATGTAAACCACATACCACCTATGCTCTATAAGTACTGTACCTAACTCATTCACATTTCTTGATATGTGCCTTGGACTACATTAAGTAAGAAAAATGCTATATAATACCAAATTCTTGTCTGGTGCATGCTACTTCTGCCAAGGAATACTTCTTTCATCCAGCATTTATCAGTTTGGAAGTAATGTTCCATATTTTCAGGACAAAAAGATTGTCTTAATAATGACGCTTCAGTGCTGTGGCAGTCTTGCTCCTTGCAATATCAGCAAACCAGTTTCATAACCCAACCTCAGGAGAATTCGACAGCTATCCTGGAGGAAAATAAAACACCCCAATAGGTACTCTTCTCTTCCGGTGCAGGGTGGAAGTTACTCTGCTTTTCTATTACCACCTTGGTGATCACAGCAGCACTGTGCAAAAGGCAGAAAACCAGCTGGCTCAGTGCAGTGTGTACTAGTGTATAATGATCAGGAGCCCTTGATGCCAGCATTCTGATGTAGGGGATGAACAAAGGAGATAAACCCTTACCCAAGTGGCTACAAGTTGATACTCATACTATTGGGGCACACAGAGCATATCCGAGTTTTCTGGGGTTCTTTTTCATGAAGGGTTAACTGCCACAGAGGGAAAGCCATATAAGGCTACAATTCAGCATGAAGACTAGTAGTAGCAGGACTGGAGAAAAATAGACTGATAAAGAAAATCTTTACAAAGTAATGCTTTTTTCTATGTTCTATGATGAAACATTTCAGAATTAGCTGTCCACCTACTCACATAAATACTATTTATGGATGTAGGCAGGCTGCTAATAATTCATATTTTTGGATGCTGTCCCAAGTCAATGCCTACCAGCCCTAACCACATAAATGTTACCTGCTTTGCTCTATAGCTCTTCCACGTAAGTTTCTCTCTGCACTATGATGACACATTCAAATCATGTATACATTTGCTGCTCTTTCTTCAATTTACAAGTAAATGACTGCAGAAAAATGTGAATGCTTAATCTGCCCCATAACTAGTTTCCACATTTATAGTGTAAAAAATCAGCTACATTTATAAGAAACTGCTTGAGAGTTTTGCAGTTCAGATTTCAAGTGTTGATTGTGATTTTTGTAACCCTAGTAGAAAAGAATTAACACCGTGTCAAACTTGTTTAGTGTGGCACATCAACAAATCATTTTGGTGAGTTTCTGATCTAGGAATACAAAAACAAAATTTCATGTAGAATGTTTCCAATTGCAAGTCATAACATCACATTTTTCTTGATGGAGCATTGATAAAAAGTCTATGCCTGCAGTTCAGTGGGGAAGTGGGTGATTTGTGTCTCCCTCCTCCAAGCACAATTTGAAGAGCATTCTCTAGCTTCCCTCAGACACAGATTTATTTGTTGTCCTGGTTCAGCTAAAATTTGCCTGCTTCTGTCTCTGCTCTCTGCTCTACTATGAATCTGGATGGTCGCCATTTGGTATTTCTTAGTGTACTTTAAGGGATTAATGTCCCTAAAGGTGAATAAGTCTCCCAGGCCTGAAAGTATGCATCCCTGGCTTCTAAGGAAGATGGCAGCAGTACTGACAGCCCAACTTCCTGACCTGTTCTACAGCTCCTAGACTTAGGCATGGTGCCAAAATAAGGGAGTTCCCTTGCATAAGAGTTGCATAAGATATGAGCCAAGAAACTTCAGACCAGTCAGCTAGACATTGCTCATTGGCAAGCTAATTGAAATAATTCCCAGGGAAAGGCTGGTGGAATTTCTTGATGCAAACATGCTTCAAGATGACAGACAACATGAGACTGTGGCAGGCAGGTCATGTCAAGTGAACTTGATACACTTTTTTCAACTGGGTCACAAAGGCAGTTAGCAAGGGTCAAGGAGTATATGTACTATACCTATATTTCAGCAAGGCCTTTTTTTCCATCCCCCATAAAAGATTAATCAATAAGTTGGATGACGTAGGGTAAAGGGACAAAAATACATAGGTTGGTGGCAAACTGGTTAAATAGGAGATCCCAGAGAGTAGTGGTTGGTAGGAACACTTTGGGATGAGGAGGTTGCCAGTGGAGTGCCACAGGGGTCCATATTTGGGCTGATGCTGTTCAACATGTTCATTAATGACACTGCAGATGGCATTAAGGGCAGAAGATGCAGGACAGTAGACATAGATGAAGGGGTAAGAGACATAAGGAGTGATCTAGAAAGGCTAAAAAGAGGTTCCAGAATTAAACAACTGGGGCCCAATTTTCGAAGAGTTTAGAGGGATTGAAGGGACTTGCATCCAAAGAGTTTGACGCAAGAGGTGACTTGGGTCACAACTTGTGTCAAACACGATTTTCTATAGCAACCTGCATCCACTCCAGATGAAGCTGTGCCAAAACCCCCTTGTGTCACAGGTTACAACAAATGACAGGTGCACCTGGTCACAAGGGGTCTTGCATCATGGTGGGGCTGCAATATCCCCTTTTTTGGATTTTCAAAGCTCCACCATGGATGCAGCAAGGGACACCACTTAGACCAGTCAGGAGGTGGTCTAAGTGCTTTCTCCCATGGGATGAGTCCTACAGGAGTAACGGGGTGTACCAGGGGCCAGGGAGGTGGCAATGTGGGCATTGGGGAGATACTGCAAAACTGTATGGTATAGGTGAGCACCCATTGGGCAGCTGGTGCCATACAGTACACTATAATAAAAAGCACTGCATATATTTCAACCCCCCCAATCCCTGATGTCATCCATAATAAAAGCAGACACCTAGCCCTGATTATGTAGTGGACCTGATCCCCAATCTCCTCTATGCTGCCACAAATATCCTCCCAGGAGGTTTGGCCGACTACCCTCCCCCACCCCAACCCCCACGATCACCCCTGTATAACACTGTATAATCATGACTGGTGACCCAGTGGACCCTCCACCCCTCCAACATGTCAGGTATTGTCCCACCACCTGCATGCCCCCCAATCCCAAACAGAAGTCAGCAGCCAGCACAGCTCTCCTCACTTCACCATGGCTGGCCGCTGACTGGGCTGGCATGGACCACATACTGTATACAGTATGCTCAGTGCTCACCTATACCTACACCATACAATTCTGCAGTATCTTCCCGAATTCCACATTGCCACTTGCCTGGCCCCTGGCACACCCCAGGCACCATCCTAGCCTCCTGTTTCTCCCCTGTCCCCACCATCCCAACCCCACTAGTGTTGTGCCAGTGGGGGGGGTGCATTCCTGCTCCAAATCCCACAGATGTGGCAAAGTCTTTGGTGTATCTTGTGGTATGTGGCAAACCGAGGTGTTTGGCACAGGGACCCTGCAGATTATAAAATCTGGTGCATGACGTCTGGTGTAACCAGAGTTTTCCATAACCCTTAGTGTGACATAAGTTGTGTCAGCCTATGAGGTCTTTGGAAATCAGGCCCTGGGTGTTCAACACCATGCATGTGGGAGGAAAGAACACAGCAGTGGAATACAAGCTTGGGGGGGGAGAGGATTTATCACAGGGTCCAAAGAGGAGGAAAATATGGGGACTGTAATTAACAGTACTCTGTGGCCCTCTACACGAAGCAGTAAAGTAGTTGCAAGGGCAAACAAAATGTTGGGTTGCATAAGTAAATTGTTCACAAGAAGAATAAAGGGAATCATATTGTCTCTATAAAGATCCATGGTGTGACTGCACCTGGAGTACTGGTTGCAGTTCTGGAATCTGCCACAAAAAGGACATAAAACATTTGGAGGCAGTGCAAAGAGGGCAACAAAAAGGATTCAGGGGCAGTAGGGACTTTTTCATGTGCAGAGGTGGGGTAACATGAATATGTACTCACTGTAGGTAGAGGGAGGCAGTATAACATAGTGGTTAAGAGAACTAAGCTGTAAACCTGGAAAACTAAGTTTGAATCCCACAGCCACCACTTGCATAGAACGTGACCATGAGCAAGTCACTTAACTTCCCTGTGTTCCCAGGATGCACCTGGAAACAAGTCTCAGCACGGCATCAGGAAGGCAGGCTCCATTGAATTATTCAAGACCAGTAACAAAAACATGAGTGTAAACTGCTGTAAATTGGCTGGGGTCAGGTTCCAGAGGGATACCACGAGGCACTTCCTAATGAAGAGCATAGTGGAGTGGTGGAACAAGCTGCCAGAGGTGGTGCAAGTGTGAAATCCATGGATAGCTTCAAGAAGTATTGGGATCAAGGTAAGGGGAGGATAAAGACATTGGTGAGGGGTGAATCAGTATGTAAAAAATAAATACATTTTTTTCTCTCCTCTCCCCTCAGCCTCCTATCATCGTTTTCTTCCCTCTCTGTCTCCTCTCTCTCTCTCTCTCGCTCTCTCAACAGTCTCTATTTCTACATGCTTTAAGTGCTATTGTTAATTCCTTACTGAAACTCTGTAATCTCAAAAAAGTGTTGCAGTTGTGCAATATATGTGCCATCTATATGGCTCGGGTCATGCCTGAAAATGGGTCCTGTGACCAGTGTGTCTACTCAGTTATCAAATGCATAAATAAATAAATAGGTTAAAAAAACTCAGCTCCAAATAGACCAAAAATGATACTATTATTATATAAGGACCACAAGGCCTTCTTCTGGTGGCAGACTTCTATGTATCTATTACGTCTCTCTGTTTCCTAAATTTCTTGTTCCACTCTGGCAACTTAGACCCTGCATTAATGCAGCACATTGGCTGTCTCTCCTGTGCCTTATTTCCCCTTCTATTAACTAGTATAACATTTCTAGAACCACTGAATCCATTCAGACCAGCAAGTTCCCACAGCACTTGTTTTTTACACATACAATAAACTGAAGGAAATAAGGAAGACCCTCTTCCTATGCTTATGTGCCACTCCTCCCATATGTTGAACCAGCTTAATACTTACTGCACAAGCCTTGTTCTGTGCAGTGTGTGATTTTCCTGTGAATGAAACAAGCAACTCAGACCTGAGGTGTTGTTCCAAGAAAATACACTCTGGCAATTTACAAGTTATCTTAAATGATTCAGGAAGCTTATATTTTTGCGTGCTGATAAAATGTGGATTTTTCTCATTTTGTTCAGCTCTCCAAATTGCAGCAAGTGGGTTACATTGCTTACTAGAAATCCTGGATAAGGACTACTAGAAATCCTACATCCAGACTACCATGAAATAAGAATTGAATGATTGCTGCACATAGTATCCTCTGAAGAACGGAATATTTTTTTTTCTGTACCTTTTTTTAAATTAGATTAATACAAAGTAGTACAGAAGATAGCTTCAATATAGAAGTGAACTTGATTACATACATAGATAGGATTCAAGTTATACATAAGGAAACACCTACATAACCTCTCCTTCACTGTTACAACACTGAAGGTGCATTGCTAACCATTTATAAAAATAAAATAAATGACCAAAGCCTATTGATAGCATAAAGTGCAGGCACATATAAACCCATATATGAAAGTCTCTCCATGAAAGTTTCCCATCAAACTATTGGCTTAGTGCCTGAAATTGTTCAGAAGTTCAGAAATTAAAAGTCTTTGATGCATGGCTAAAGTTGAAAAAGAGATCAACGAGTATCCCCTTGATATAAACTGTAAAAATGAGCAGCTAAATGTGACCACATTGCTTTTATACCTTAAACCACTGAACATGTTAACTGACATCCAGTTTTTTTAACAGTAAATAGAACCATTGAAAACACAAATTACATTTTGCCATAAAAAACTGACAAACTAGAATTCTTTGTAATCCAGTGCGTACTTATTTAACACACAAATATTACTAGAGCCAACTCCATCTGCTGTGTGCTGCCTCAGTGGCGGGAACTCTGCTAAGAATGAAGAAGGGAAGGGGAGCTGCACCAGGATGAGTGGCACCTATGGTGCCATCTTTACCATGCAGATTCTGCCACCATAAGTATCCCAAAATATATACAAAAGGTTACACATACCCATTTCAGCCCAGTTAAAGCCAAAACCAGCAATATCTAAGAATTTCCAATATTATACTAACAGTATCAGCAAATTATTATGAAATGTTCACAAGAGTCCACTCTGGCAAAACAATCTTACTGCACAATTTTGGTGTAGATTCAGTCTTGTGACTCTGTCTCTGCTTCTTCAATTCCCATTCTTCCACTCTTGCAGAGAACTGAGTTTACATTTTTTGAGTACTTTTTCACACATCTGTCAGATTGGACAAAAATAAGTTATCCATCCATAATGAATTTTTAACTTGACTGGGAGCAGCAAATAATGATTAACTCCCAGTTCCCTCAGAAGTGATTTCATGTCATAAAAACTCTTCCAATGCATTCAGGTACTGTAACTTAGATCCAAGAATAATTTTAAATGTAGGTCCTCACACTTGATGCCACCACTACTTTTGACTACCTGCAAAATAGCTTCACATATCTCCAAGCTGCCAATCACCATCAAAACTGTCCTGGGAGAGTTGTCATTCAATGCTGGCCTCTGTGGGTTAATCCAGTAAGCTTTTTATATTAATGATCATGTCCACAGCTATTAACCCTGGGAGCCAGTTCTCCAGTTATTAAGACATTCCACATTTTTATCCAAACATTTTAGTGTGGAGAGAAGAGCCTATAAGGTAGGCTCCCCTTCCCCCCCAGAGGTTGCTAGCTGCTCCGAGTCGGTGGCTGCTTGTTTCTGTTAGGCTTTAGTTTTGAGGTGATCAAGTTGTTGCTGATTCTCTGGCTTGCCCAGTTCTTGGTGTTCAAAATTTGCAGGAGATGGAGAAAATACTATCGGAATGTAGCCAAGTAAGTTAGGAGACAAACAAATCAAGTTTAAAGTATGTATTTGATATTTTCTTTTGTTGTATAGCTGGAGCTCCATAGCTATGCATCTTTTCCAGCTGGCTGCCAGGCCATACCCTCCTGGAATGCTTTCTAGACTAGTCAATACATTATTCATCTATGGTATTTCTTTGCATCCAACAGGAAGACTGTTGTCAGCTATGGCTTTGGTAACTCTCCCACCCAGGGACCACCAGAGCCACTGCAATTGCCTCAGAGGTTGCCAAGAAAAAGGAGCGGTTGGACCACAGTGGGCTCAGGGAGGGTAAGGGTGGTGGAAAAGAGGTGTATCCCTCCAGCTTTACCTCTCCACAATTCATATGATGTTCTGGCAAAGTGTGGTTCCTCTATGGAGGCACCTGCAGTGAAGACCAAGGAGGATGCTGGAAACCTCCACAAAGAAGAACCACAGGAGGTTGGCATGGGACCCCGCAGGGGAAGGAAACAACTCCTGGTGGGGGACTCCATTGTTAGGAGGGTAGAACTGGGGGAGGAAGGGGGGAAGGAGGTAAGGTGCATGCCTGGCGCTATGGCTTGGAGGGACGGGGAGCAAATCCTCAGGATCGCCAGAGCAGCTGCACGGGGCAGGGAGCTGGATGTCATTGTCCACCTAGGGACAAATGACCTTGCTGAGAAAGGGATCAGGGCAGTGCAGGAAGAGTTTGTGGAGTTGGGGAGGGGCCTTAGACAAGTAGCACACATGGTAACCTTCTCAGAGGTGCTGCCTGTCTATGGCATGGGTGAGGCTAGGGTACTCCACACCATGGGATTCAATCAGTGGTTGAAAAACTGGTGCAGAGCTCAGGGGTTTGGCTTCATTACGGACTGAGGGTCCTCCTGGAGTGATGCAGGCCTATACTGGCATGATGGTCTGCATCTGTCCAGGAGGGGGAATCAGGATCCTAGGTGATAGGTTTAAATGCTTCATTGGCAAGCACTTAAACTAGCCAAGGGGGGAGGCACTAGAAAGGAGCAGGAAAATCCTAGCCACCCAAAAAATCAGGGTAGTAAGTGAGGTAAACACCAAGATAGAGACATCAATAGGGAGAAGGGCAGGGGTAAATGGAGAAAACGACAAAGGCAATAAGGACAGGGATGGGGCAAAAAGGGATAAGGACAACAAGAAATGGAGGGTAATGAGTACCAATGCCCATAGTCTGGGCAACAAGCTCCCTGAACTGGTGGCCTTGATGGAAGAGGGATGCCTGGATATTGTGGGAGTCATAGAAACATGGTATACAGAGAACCATGACTGGGATGTTAACATACCAGGGTACACAACCTACAGGAGAGACAGGAAGGGGAGAAGAGGGGGAGGAGTAGCTCTCTATATAAGGGAAGGGATAAAAGCAATGGAACAAAAGAGTAAACAGGGAGGAGAGGAGGCACTGTGGGTCACTTTAGAGACTGGAAATGGCACCACAATCCTCACAGGGGTTGTATACTGACCCCCATCTCAGATGGGGGGGGAATGGATAAGGATATGATAGAAAGCATCCTTAGAATGGCAGAGAAAGGGGAGATACTGTTGATGAGGGACCTGAATATGCCAGATGTTAACTGGAGCATTTTTGCTGCAGCCACATTCAAGAGCAGGTCCATTCTCGATGACCTACAGGGGGCAGGCCTCAGACAGTGAGTTTTGGAACCCACTCATGAGAGAGCAATCTTAGACCTCATACTCTAAAATGGGGACAGTGAGAGGATCTCAGATCTAGAAGTGGGTAGCCATCTGGGAACAAGTGACCAACAAACAGTGCGGTTCATGATAAACTCAGCTATAGAGTCAAGCCATACAAGAGTGAGGGTACTGGACTTCAGGAGGGCTGACTTTGGCAAGATGGGAGAGTGCCTTAGAAAAGCACTAGTGAACAGGCAAGAAGGGGGGCGGAGCAGCAATGGGAAAACATCAAAACTGCCATCACAGAAGCAGCAAGCCTTTGTGTGAAGCAAATAAATCAAAATGAAAGAAAAAGCTACTCTGGCTCTCAAAAGAGGTGGTGGGCAAGGTTAGGGAGAAAAATATATCTTTTAGTAAGTATAAGAAAACACAGAAGGAGCAGGACAGAGAACTGTACCAGTTAAGGCAGAAGGAAGCAGGGAAGGAAGTCAGAATAGCAAAGGCCCAAACTGAGGAAAAGATAGCCAACTTGGTTAAGAAGGGAGATAAAACCTTTTATAGGTACATCAGGGAGTGTAGAAAGACAAAGGAAGGGATAGTGAGGCTGAATAGAATGGATGGTGGGTAGACAGAGAGGGACAGTGAAAAAGCAGGGACACTGAATGAATACTTCTGCTCAGTATTCACAAAAGAGGAGGAGGGGTAGGTACCTAATCCAATTAACAGAAGCACCTTGGATGGGGAGGTCGATCCCAGTCCTTTCACAGAAGAAACGGTTCTGAAAGAACTCCTAAAACTGAAGGTGGACAAAGCAATGGGGCCTGATGTGATTCACCCCAGAATTCTAAAAGAATTAAGGGGAGAACTAGTGACACCACTGACTAAAAAATTTTTAACAAATCATGGGAGGATGGTGTGGTACCTGAGGACTGGAGGAAGGTGGATGTGATTCCCCTTCACAAAAGTGGGAGCAAGATAGAGACAGGAAACTATAGATCTGTCAGTGTGACCTCTGTGGTAGAGAAAGTGATGGAATCGCTTCTCTGAAGGAAAGAATTGTTGAGTACCCAGAGGACAGTGGGGCACAGGACCCAAGGCAGAATGGGGTCACAGTGGGAAGGTCATGTCAGATGAATCTAATCGATTTCTTTGACTGGGTGACCAAAGTAGTAGACCAGGGAGGGGCTGTTGACATGTTCTACCTAGACTTTAGCAAGGCATTTGACACATTCCCACATAAAAGATTAATAAACAAATTAACCAGCCTGGGAATGGGTCCCAGGGTGGTAGCCTGGGTAAAACATTGGCTGGACAACAGGACACAGAAGGTAATTGTAAACGGAGTCCATTCTGAAGAAAGGGTGGGGTTACTAGTTGGGCACTGCAGGGTTCAGAAGTGGGTCCAGCCCTTTTTAATGTCTTTATAAGTGACATTGCAGAGGGACTGGAAGGAAAAGTATGCCTCTTTGCAGATGGCACAAAGATCTGCAACAAGGTTGATACTCAAGGAGGCATGGAAACGATGGAAAGGGACTTGGCAAGGTTGTAGGAATGGTCATAAGTATGGCAGCTTGGATTCAATGTAAAGAAGTGCAAAATAAGGCACCTGGGAAACAAAAACCCAGTGGATGAGTACACAATGGGGGGGAGGTAGTAACAACAGCAAAAATGGAAAGGGACCTGGGGGTAATCATATCAGATGACCATAAGTTTGGCAAGCAATGTGAGAAGGCAGTAGGGAGGGCTGGGGGGATACTGGAATGTATAGAGAAAGACATCACCAGCAGAAAACAGGAAGTTGTTATCCCTCTGTACAGACAATTGGTGAGACCCCATCTGGAGTACTGTGTCCAGTTCTGGAGACCCCTTCTCCACAAGGACATAAACAGGATGGAGGCAGTCCAGAAGAGGGCAACTAAAATGGTGCAGAGTCTGCAAGAGAAGCCGTACGAGGAGAGACTAAAGGAGCTTAATATGTATACCCTTGAGAAAAGGAGGAAAAGGGGGGACAAGATAGAAATTTTTAAGTACATCAGTGGAATCAACAAAGTCCAAGAGGGTAGCATCTTTCAGAAAAAGAAATTTGCAAGAACAAGGGGACACAATTTGAAGATAGAGGGGGGACGGCTCAGGAGCAATGTGAGGAAGTATTCTTTCACAGAGAGGGTGGTGGATGCATGGAACAGACTTCATCAGGAGGTTGTGGGGTCTGAAATTGTGGGATAATTCAAGAATGCATGGGACAGACATACGGCAGTTCTTGTGAGGGGTAGGAAGAAATAGGCTGTTGTTTAACTAGGATCTGCAGCTTATCCTGTGGGTAGGGAAATGGGCAGACTAGGTGGGCCAAGTGCTCCTTATCTGCAGTCAAAGTCTATGTTTCTATGTTTCTATATTTAAAAAACCTGAACGATGCAAGCCTGCAGTGTTTCCCTAAGTTTAATTTGTTTTTCATTGCTGTTGAACTACATTGCTCCCTTGTTTATCTGCCCCCTTTATCCACCACTCTCGTTTACTGCCAGTGTAAGCTCCTGTCCTGTTTTCCAGTAAAGTTATTTCCCCCTTTAACTGCCACCCTCTATTATCTGCCACCCTCTTTTATCTGCCAAATGTTGAGATGTACGGAGGCTGGTGGGTAAGAGATGAAGCACTGTATTACATACTGTCACCTCATTTTGCTCAGTGATTGTAATGTGTCTCCTATCCATTCCTAATGCTCTCTGGCATGCTTGCTCAGCATCCTTCACTCTCCCAGACATGCTCTGGACACACAGATTGCCCCAGAACACTCCTACCTTCCCTTTCTGAGACTTAAAGCTTTATGGATACTGCTGGAGGTCACATACCTCAGGAAGCATTGACCAGTTGCTTGGGATGCCTTACAGCTTCAAAAGAATACCCATGTTCCTAGCTGGATCCATTCTACATTCAGTAGGGCACACACCCTGGATGCTAGTTTTGGTCATCTACCCATACCTCTTACTAAGGTGCAGCGGGGTTTCCTAGTCCTCAGTTCTACTTCAGATTCATGACTCTAATCCATAAATTCATCTATAGTTCCCCCTTTATATACCACCTGCCTATTTCCTGTAGAGCACAAGCTCCTCTGCTGGCATCATCAGCAGTAGTTTTAATCCATACAGCTAATTCATTTCATATATTAAAAAAATTAAAGACATATACACACTCCATTTATTTTATATTTCCTCTGCTTCCAGTACTTTTACTTCTTGAATCACTGGGTCTGCCAGGGAACCTGATTGGCACAGATTACTGTGGATGAGCTTGAATTCATCAGCTGCAAATACTCTCGTGTGTGAATCTTAGAAGAGTACATCAAAAATTGCCCTGAAATATAACGATTGGATATTGACTAACATGATGTCATCTCTTCAAGCCATGATGGTCCCATTGTCCCACTTCAGTCAAGAAAAAGCTTTTATTTGGCCTATTCTTCACTGACCCAATGCTAACCCATAGAATGTTTCCAAACATCCATCTCTGCCTCCTGACCTTATAATGTGCTTAGCAGCCTAATTCGTCAAGCATTTTCCACAGTATCCAAACATGACACCAAGGTACAGGGACAGCCTATAGATCCTTCTTTTCCCCAAATGCCCATCCCATGCACTCCTATCATATCTTGAAATCCTTCTGGCATTCATACTCCAGGGACTCAACTGCCTCTAGTGAATTCAATGAACTCCTCTTATTCCTTCTGCATCCAACTGCATTACTTCATTATTCAAAATTCCTACATCAAAGCATGTCAGAGGCTGTCTGATCACAAGATAATGGCTCTGATATTGTAGTACTGTCAGCACCCTATTCATTAACTCTTTAATTTCTTCCTGAAGTATCTCTTCAGCCTATCTCAGAAACTCTTCCTCATGTCTTCATATGTTGTGTAATTCCTGCCTTGTGATTTTATATTATTCATTGACCCATTCAAGCAGATTATCAGAGGCTGTCAATCACATTAGCACAACTCTGAAACTGTAGTGTTTTCATCCCCCTATTCATGTGATCATCTCCTCCTCCTCCTGCAACAACTTTTCAACCTAATTCCAGGACTCTACAGCCTATCTCCATACCATCTACTTTTTATCCGGAGCCATTTCATTTTTCATGGAGCCCAACCAGCTGGCTTATTAGAGCCTTTCCAGTCACACATCACAGCTCTTATACTGCAGTGTATTTCACTATTTATTCATCAGTTCTCCTCCTGCATCAACTTTACAACCCGACTCTGTGTCTGTACTGCCTGTCTTTATGCACCATGCCGTAACTACATGGAGGTGGTTCATTGTTCATAGGCACTACCTTACAGCTCATCAGAGCCCATTCAGCAATACAATCAAAGCTTTGATGCTCTAATACATTTAGCACCCCTTTCATCCACTCAGTTGGCAATATATTGTTTACTGTGATTCTA
The DNA here is from genome assembly GCA_016271365.2 of Neoceratodus forsteri. Taxonomy (NCBI): domain Eukaryota; kingdom Metazoa; phylum Chordata; order Ceratodontiformes; family Ceratodontidae; genus Neoceratodus; species Neoceratodus forsteri. The sequence continues at coordinate 633,824,994 of CM028132.1, forward strand.
CTTCCCTTCACACCTATATTACAACCCTTCACTTTTTCTGATTCTGCCTCCTGCATTTCATATCACACCTCAGTCTATTCCTACTCTTAATCTCCCTCAACTCTCTGAACTGTGATTTCTTTTCTTTTTTTGTTCTTTTGCTCTGTATTTGCCCTATCATACCCTGACAATCTCTGAACCACGGCTCACAATACTCATCTCACCCTACCTTTTCTAGCTTACTTTATCTGCCCTCAAGAGCAATGCTACTCCTTCTCTCCTCTCTCCCCCTAACCGTACTCCTATCTCTCATCTTACTATCCCCTCTAGCTCACAACCCATGATCGGAGGCAAATCTATCCACTCTTCCTTCCTCATATTCCCAAGCTCCCATCTTCACCCTAGCCATTACTCCCTCCTCCCCATTTGAAATCTGGTCCTATTTCTCTTCTATTCCTAATGTCTCTCTAGAAAGAGTGCCCACATTCTATGCTGTTTTCCACCTCCTGCTCCAGTGCTTCTCCCCTCCCATCTCCTCAAATCACCAGACTTCACAGTCCTCACCTTCCAGTTGCCCTAAGCTACACTTCCTAATTCTCACTCTTCTTTTGCAGTCCTCAGGGGACATCCACCCCATACCTGGCCTGACTGCTCCCTGTATTCCTTGCGCGCCTTCACCTGCTGCTGCTTCACCCTCGGGCCACTCAATACTACCAAAAGGCTTTAAGACTGTACATCTAATTATATGCAGTTTGCTGCCTAAAATAGAACTCCTTCAAGCTTTAGTGGTTACTCTAAAACCAGACATATTAATAATCATGGAAACGTAGCTTAAGAGCTCAGCCCCAGTCAATTCAGTCAGCATTCCTGACTTCTCCATCCTAAGACAAGACCGAGTTGGCAAGGGTAGCGGGGTGGCTATCTACATTCTCTCCTCCTTCCACTACTCCATTATATACTCTTCCTCTAACCCAGCTACCCATGACTCCCTTGCCATTCAAGTATCCCTCCCCTTAACTCTTCCTATCTTTATAGCTGGCATTTACTGTCATTGGTTGTTTCCCAAATTATCCAAAACACGAAATTAAATTGGAACCCTTAACCTATCTCAGCTGATCTCTGAACACACTCACCCTAAACATAAGACACAAAATCAGTCCCTCCTGGACTGGGCCCTTACCTCCCACCCTCAAAAAATCATCAGCTTTAGCATCTTTCCTGATATACTCAGTGATCACAACCCAGTATTCATAGTCAGGAAAGTACACAGGCCAAAGTCCCAGCATAACACATTGCAATTACGCTCTTTCAAATCCACAGAGCTCGAACCATTCCTGCACAGCCTTGTCCAATATGACTGGTCTCCCTTAGCCTCCATCCCCTCAGTTGACAAAGCCAATAAATACTTTAAATAAGTTTTCTTGGAAAATTAGAACAGCTTTGCACCATTTAAACAAACCAGGGTCTGGGGCAACCACCTACCCTGGATTACACCTGAACTGCTGGCCTGTCACAGAGCCAGGGATCATGCCTGGAAGCACAACAAAGCAACTCAGCTCCCAAATGACCTAGCGCTGCTTTATAAGCTTCATAATGCCTGCACCAGGGCTACAAGGATAGCCAAGTCTGAGTATTTTAAATCTGCCTTCCACAAAAACTTAAATTCTCCTTCCAGTTTCTGGAAGGTGGTCCATACCATCTTTACTCCTTCATCCCACCCCCCTGTGCTTAAAATAAATGGCACACTAGTGGATGATCAGTCTGCCATTGCTGCAGAATTCAACTCCTATTACACCTCCTGTGCAAATGAGCTTTTAAAGTCCCTCCCTACCTTTCCATCTGCCCCTACTCCTTCCGTATCCTCCCTTCCACCCTCCTCCCACCCCTTTTTCCCTTCAGTTATATCTCCAAATGATACTCTAAAAGTCCTGCTCACTATCAACCCTTCAAAGCTCCTCCCCAGATGGCCTTGACTCTAAACTCCTGTCCATCTCAGCACCGGCCATTGCCTACCCACTTTCTTTATTTCTAATCCTATCATTCACAACGGCCTCAGCTCCTTCCCCATAGAAACATGCAGTGGTCCTCCCCCTACCCAAAGGTGGTGACTCTGCATCCCCTGGTAACAATCGCCCTATCTCTCTTCTCCTGACTCTAGGAAAGTTATAGGAATACCTTGTTTTCTCTCAGCTTACCTCTTTCCAATCTAACACCTCCTTCTTCACCCCTTTCCAATCTGGTTTCAAGAAAAGCCACTCCACTACCACCTCCCTACTCTGACTCACTGACTCTATCCTTACAGGGATGGACAATGGCCAAATCACCTCAGCCATCTTTGTCAACTTAGCCAAGGCTTTTTGACACTGTCTCCCACTCCTTCCTCCTTGATTTCCTCACATCAGCTGGCCTTTCCCCCCAACTACTAGCTGGTTCAAGGCCTACCTCACTGGAAGATCCCAATCCATAAAAATCAGTGATACCATTTCACCCCCCTTCCTGATCAGCACCAGAGTCCCTCAGGGTTCTGTACTAGGTCCCCTTTTATTTTGCATCTTCCTAAATGACCTCCTTCTGTTTGCTCCCCCTCCACTGCCATAAATATGTATGCCGAAGATACAATTCTGCATGCCTCTGGTTCATGCCCAACCATGGTTACATCCACCTTATAGCATGACTTTGACAAAGTTCAGCTCTGGTTTGCTAACCATCAACTATTCCTCAACATCAGAAAGACAGTCTCCATAACCTTTGGCACATGTCAGATACTCTCTAGGTTCCCCTCCCTGCCCTCTTTCCACACCCTTGATGGTACTTTACTGGAGGACACTTCCTCCTTCAGATACCTAGGTGTCCAGCTTGACCAACATCTAAACTTCTCTGGACACATCGACGTCATCCACAAAAAAATGCCCCCAAAACTCAGTGCCCTGTTCCAGAACCACAGCTGCATGCCTCCTGCGGCTAGGTGAGAACTTGTCCAAAAGATGATCCTCCCCATTTTCATCTACTGCGATGTAGTCTATAGTGCTGCTCCAAAGTCCTTCCTGACCAGATTGGACACCCTATTCAACTCCTTCTGCCACTTTTGCCCTTGATGTTTCCTCTCACACATACACCACTGCATTCTGTATCAAGTCCTTTCCTTCCCCTCTCTAACAAATAGGCAACTTTCCTATTGTACTAAATTCACCTCCAAGCACTGGTTAGGTAAACTCCTTTCCTACCTCTCCTCCTCATTTATATCTCATATGCCTTCATCCCACTTTCTAAGATCAGTTGACCACCATACATTGGTTGCCCCCTACTGGTCCACCCTTATCGGCCAAACGAGCTTCTCCTATCGCCTACCAAATCTATGGATTTCTCTTTCTCCTCAAATTCGTCACACCTCCTCTGCCTACTCTGTCAATTCTGCACTTCATAACTACCTCTCACCCAACTGTTCCTGCTAAATCCTATCATAAATTCCCTTATATCTCCGATCCTCTACAACTCCTAAATGTCCTTTCCCTTCCTCTAGACTTCCTCTCAGTTCTTCCCCCACCCTCTACCCCTACCTGTCCTTGCTAATCTCTCACTCCTCGTCACTTCTCCTACCCTCAATGAACTTCATCAGTTCTGCACTTCAAAACTACCTCTCTCTCCCAATTGTTCCTGCTACAACACACCAAAATGTCACTCCTTTTCCTTCCCCCCAGAACTCACTAGAACCTCCCCATCCCCTTCCTACTCTTATCTGTCCCTCTAAATCTCCCTTCTTCCCACTCCAACTACCCTTAATGAGTCCTGAGCCCTTCCTTTAACCTCCACCCCTCTCATCACATCCTAGTCCTCTCAGTCCCCTTGCGGGGTTCACATCATCCTGAAGGGGTACCCCAGGTACTAGGTTTCTCCCTTCCCCTATTCTTCCCTTCCCACATTCCTCTCTATGTACTCATTCCATCTTCCCCTCAACCTCACTCCCTTCCCCTCCTTTGTCTATGTCTCTACTATCCTCCCCTACCTCTACTTGCTCCCATTCCCTTACTCTTAAATTAAACTTATTATACTGCATAGTCTTCCCCCATTCTTTGTTAATCCCTACTCATGCAATGCACCTAAATGTAACAATCACTGGAATTAGCATTTGTATGTAATATCAGTGTAACAATCTCCGTACATTCACATGTCTTGCAAATGTTTGCAATGTGGTCCTATGTAACTTGAATGTTTGTATTTAGTGAGATCATGCAAATTCCTGCTCTATCCCACCTCCTTAATGTAACAAGCACTGTATTGATCATATGGCTGAATTTTAATGTAGAAATTTCTGTACATTCACTTGTCCTTGCAAGATGTTGCAAGGTCGACTTATGTAACTGGTGTTGTTGTAGTTAGTGAGTGTATGCATGTATGCATTATTTCACTCCACCATTTTAACCCCCAGGTCACACCGGGACACCGGGAAACAAGCCACTTGTTGCTCAGTGTGCCTTCCTGGTGAAACATTTCAATAAATAAATAAATAATAGCTTTTCATCATTTTTTTCTTACTGTTTTTGTGCTACCTTCTCTCCAGCCAGCCCCATCCTCCCTGCTTCTATGCCAGTCTTATCACCAATTTTCTAAGGGACATACCCCTTCCACTGTTTACTCCTCCCTCCCCTTTGTGGAACTCCTTCATCATGGCTAGTCAGGCTCTATAAGTCCTTCAATGCCAGTGACAGTGTAAAAGTACCATGTTCGAGGCTGTGGGGACTTCCAGGGAGCTGAAGTTCTCCTTCTGCAGCATGGGTGGGTTCTCTTTGTTTCTCCTGGCCCTGAGGGATGTGACACTTGTGAACATTAAGGCAGGTAGGTCTGTTTATGCCAGCAATGTTCCTCCCCTCCCTGAGAATGTTCCACTGAACTGCCACCTGTGATCACCAAGGTGCCAGTCTCTCCCTGGAGAGGCAGTGCATCCTGTGTGATGACAGATCTTTCTCTTCCTGCCCCCCCACAAATGTTCACAACCCACTTCCAAACCTGGTTCATTGACTTTGTGAATGGTATTCCTGTCACTGCACTGATGGGTCAGCCTTATTTTTTATAATTCTTAGAGCTAACCAACAACTTTTTGAAGGCTGTATAATCACACAGTCATAGCTCTGATTCTATAGTTCTTTACACACCCAAGTCAGTCAATTATCTTATTCTAATGCAAACAATTTTTCAGCCCAACAAACTGCATTGTCAGTCTCCATAAACTTATCTGGATGCCTTTGCATTGTTCAATGACCCTACATATAACTTGTCTGAGGCTACTGTATGTGGTTTCAGCTGTGCTTCTTTAGTGCTACTCCACAAACTCTCCTTTTTCAGTTCTCCTTCTACAGTCTGTTTCTGTACACTGAGCAACAACTGTTTAGAGGATTTCCATTCTTCATGACTGACATCTACACGATTACAGTAGAAGCTTAGATACTGCAGCTGGTAGAAAGAATTAACTGTAATCATATTCATCAATGAAGTTCTGCCCTGGATCTTCCATGGAGTTTAGGGCATAGGGCTCTTATTTTGCTGAGGAAGCCATTGTGGTAACAATATACTCCATTTTCATAAAAGTAGCCATAAGGCTACCAACACACTCCAGTACCTAAGAAGGTAACCTTATAACTGACAACACATCACAACAGCAAATGAAGGCCCTTCTAATGTTGACTGCATCTATATTCACTATGTCCTGCAACATAAGGACTCTGTCTCTTAAACACAATTTACTTGTTTTCATATACTGTACTCTTTCAGTAGATACTGCAGTCTCCATTCTTCAACTCAATGCTATACCATGATCTACAGAGCTCAGAATCCTTCTCCTTACGATTCCATGCCAACTGTACTTTAACCTTACAGCTGAAAGGAATCTAGTTATCACAGTTCACCTTCACAGTTTCAACAGTGGACTTAAACAACCAGTCAGTGCCTCATTATCTTACAGTGACTAATTGTATGATTGTTGGTTTAAGCTTTGCAGTATCTTTGGTGCAGTAATTATTGCTGTTTTGAAATAACAAATATTTTATATTAATAAACCTGGAGGGATGTCAACAAATGGCCTTGGATCTGTCACAGGTGACAGCGTAGTTGAGTTGGTCGTGCATCCTCATCTCTGTCAGATGGTCGTGGATTTCATACCAGGACTGGGTTTACACCATAAATGGTGGCACCTGAGTGACTTATGAGAGGGATACAGTACTGGGGTATGCAATCCATTGGACAAGATGTGAAACTGATGTCCCTTCTGCTCATCTCTGATGCTGTCTTAGTGGATGTCCAGGCAGAAGTAAAATAAAACTGTACCCAGACAGGACAAAAACATTTTGTCCTTTTATAGAGCGTGTTTCCTGTTAATCCCCATGTATCATTTGATTTGTAGAGACATAATTACAATATGAGTCACTCATGGCTTGCTCTCTGTTGTCAATTATACTTTCTTACAACATTTTAAATGTCATCTTTGTTAATGCCTCACTTTCTGTTTTCCTTCTTAGTGTTGGGTCACTGTTCACTTTGGCTGAATTTCTCCATCTTTACTTAGACACAAGGGGGTGAGTTGTATATCTGTAGTATTGGAAACATGTTTAACTGTGCAGTGATATGAAATGTCATAATTTGTGGCAGCATTATCTTGAATGTTCCATCTTATTCATTGCCCTTTTTTAGAAAAGGGAATGTACAGTATGTGTTTCATCTGCTCTCCCTCTTTATACAGTACATACATATAAGCTTACCTACAGATATGTGTAAAAAATACATAACAGGGACCTGTAGAATAAATGATGTATTTCTGCTAGAGCTGTTTGACCTGGGGTAACCTCACAAGTGGTGCAGGCCATGAGTGATGTGTCCAAGGTCAAAGAGCTCAAGTGGAAAAAAATAATCTATTTCACAAGATACCTGTTGTATATGTCATTTATGCAGTAGGCAAGGATCTTGTGTTTGTATGTGCTTTTTTTAAAAGAGTTTTTAGGTAAATAAAATAAAGAAAACACAGGTGGCTTATTTTGTGAAGTAGAGCTGTTCTGCTTTTGGGGAGCTCTGTTGTCATGGTTATTGCCATGAATGCCACATCATGATGTTGACATTGATAGGGGGTGTCACTGCTGATTGAAGGTGGTAGCAGCCTTCTGAAAATATTTCATTAAACATGGTTGAGATCCATAGTTGGGATTTTAGAAGTGTTACATTAGTTGCTGTAGTAGACAGAGGTGCAAATTCAGAAAGTGTCTTTAGTTTTCTTTATTATAGTTTTTTTTTAAATAAATATGGAGTTTTTAAAAGCTGCAGTTCATTTTCATATAGCTAATGGAGCCAGAGAGCAAGCGGGTGATTGGGGAGCAGGCAAGCAGGGAGATGGGATTTGGAGCTCAAAAACCATCTGAAAAAGAACATGGAAAGGGAATTGGGACAGGAGTTTGCTGGATTAAAAAACACAACATTTGCTATGGGAGACAGAGCTGTGTGTGAGGATAGAAAGAGAAAAAGGTAGGAGGATGGGCAAGTAGGACTGCATAGTATGGGTTGGAGTTTGGAGCAGTAACCAAAATGTGGCATAACAATAAATCTGGGAGCAATGTTAAAATCCTTTTTAGTGTTCTAGTGCTCTAGGTGTTTCTAAATGACAGTCATTAGCATAAGAACATTTTTTTTAAATCTGTTTGTATCAGCCTTCTGTTGAACTACAGTGTATAAGAGGAAAATGAAAGTTTAGGAAGTAATGCTTATTGTTTAGCAGTGAGATAAATGACTTATCTAAACTGATCTGAGTCCATGCCTGTTGCATAAATATGTGTATATATATATAGTATGTATACATATATATATATATATAATTATATTATATACTTGGAGTAGGCATGATTAGCTCTGAGGAAGGCATGTAATGCCATGATAAACCGTCAGCCCCATATGACTGTGCATGATTGCTATGTCTGCTCAGTCACTCTGATGACTACCCAGTAATAAGAGCCACTAAATGATTACAACTTGTTTAAAAATGGAATATACTGATATTGTCATTGGAGTGAGCATGTTATTGGCAAGTTTAGATGAAAGATAAGCATCTGGCTAAAATATGTTTTGCATGATGCTGTCTTACTAGAGTGCTACCCACTGTGTCTGGCAGTTGTCAGAACAACTATTCTCATTCCAAATGACTGGAACATGCAGCTGTTTGGGATTATAATCAGCAATATAGTTATAAACACAGGATTTGTATTAGTTTATAGAAATCTCTGTGTTAACCCTTTAGGAATAACATCTATTAATTCATTCAGATGATAATGTGTCCCTATTTTAAAACTTTATTATATGAGCTTTATTTGTATCCATAATACCAAAAACATCCAGAGTGTCTCTTTAAGATACATCAGAAATGAAAAGTTGATATAAATTTTGCTCTCTAGTGGCAATATGTGGGATGTAGTGAGGACTGACATGCTATATATTCTAGCAGATTTCAACAAACAGCTTCTATTCATTCTACAATAACCATTTTTTCTACGTTGCGCAGCATTCAGCGTGATAAAGACAAATTTAACTTTCTAATTGTTGATCATGAAATAAAGCAATATTGCACTTTCTAAATATATTGTTTCTCTGATTGAAAAGAGCACCAGTACAATCACTGAGACTGCAGACTAATTTAATAAAGGACAGAAGATTTAAAGAATTGTTAAGCATGTACAACTATTCATGGCTTCAATCTACATTTAGAAAGAGATTATGTAAAAGGCTTGTAAATGCTGCCGTATCAATCAGGGGAAACCTTTTGACTTTCCAAGTTGAAGCTGCCATTCTTTGTCTAAATCCTATCTATAGATCAGTGAAGCTTGCAGTCTAAGCAGCAGCTGCTAATCACTGCCACCAGCCTACGACCTAGCACATCCTGCTGTCCTCAGATACAATTCAATATACATCAGAGGCAGCACTCTTAAAGTACTAGCAAAAATTATATACAGGCCAAATAAAAATAAATTATCTAGGGAGCTGATGTGCCTTCAGAGTCACAACAAAGCATTAACTATTTGTCTATCCTGTTGCTTTCTGCTGCCCCACTGTAGTAAGATTTTTCCACACACTTGGGAAAAAGAATGTACTTAATTGGGGTCATGTGTTAAGTCTGAAGGTCTACAGTTATGTTTCTTACAACACTATAAATATTGTTTGTTGGAGCAATTTTATTTATTTATTGAATTTTGTTGACCAGGTAAACCTACTGAGTCTCTGAGAGTCCCTTTTCAGGGGCAACCCGGAATTAATTACAGAGATAATTCAATGGATTACAATCACAGAGAAGCATTGGTAGGAAGTCATAGTACCATGCACAGGTTAGGTTACAGAGACACATTGTAGGGATGATATACATACTGTACATTATCTATACATGAGTCTATAACAGTGTACAAAATAAGTTTTAAATTTATATTACCTGAAAGTTAGGATAATAGCTAGAGAACTTGGTCACAACCAGCGGTATAGCAATGTGTTGGCCTATCAATGGGAACAACTGCACTGATTTTGTTTTAATACATGTGCCTTTAGACCTTCCTTAAAGCCCCCGAGAGAGGAGACTACCTGTAAAGCATTGGGAAGGGCATTCCAAATGATGGGGATAGAGTTAGCAAAAGACCTACTGCCTGCCATCATTCTGACATTTTGGGACCTGGAGGAGTGATCAGCAGGAGGATCTGAGGGGTTGCCTCTCTGGTTTATTCATTATTAGGCCATTGAGGTTAGGTGGAGCTTTGATGCCTTTTACCTTGAAGGCAAGGCATAGGGAGGCATATTCTAGCCTACCATTGAGGGAGGGCCATTTGAGGCATTCCAGTGCTCTGCAGTGGTGTTCCTTGGTTCCTTGAGTGAAACACCTGCTGCAAAATGAGCTATAGTATGATACAGTGTTTTGAGCTTTTCTAACTCAGAGCTTCTAACTGAGGAGAGGACTGAAGAGCCATAGAGAAGGGTGGGTAGGAGGGTAGAGTTGACAATGCACGAGCAAGACTCTTTGGTGAGGTAGGGGTTTAGACAGTATATGAGACCATTTTTTTGATGCTTGCTTACATTAATATTTATTTCACAAATCTGACTTTTGGCCCCCAACTCTTACAAATTAATTTGTGTTATAAATATAGAGTAAATTATAGAAATCTGTCAATTAAAATAATGTAATTCAGTTGAGAAGTTTATTGAATGCAAACTACAAGAGCTAAGCTGGAGTGGTTCATAATTTTCTATAAACTCTGAGATAAAATTATACAGTTGTCATTAATAGTTGTCATAGTTTTTATGTTATATACTATAAGGATAATTTAATAGATCTCCCATATAATATGCAGATAATCTGTTAAATCTCCTCCCTTTTTTGTTAAACTCCTGTCCCCAAAAAATTGCCATTCATCTGTGCAAACAGATGCTGACTCACCATGACTATTTAAATTTTAAACTCTTAACATTGTTTCCTTTGTCATCTTAATAATATATATGTTTGAGTGTTCATGCTGGGTTGTGTAGATCTGCTGTTGCATAGTAAAATTACAACTGTGATGTGAGCTAACAATGCAACAGCAGTTTTTAAGCACAATAAAGATTTTGCGAATGAGAGCATGAAGATGGACAAAGTTATTTTTAATAAGAAAAACAAAATTAATATTTTTATATTAAAGAGTTTTAGAGGGTATGGGTGGATTTGCATGGTCGTGTGAGGAAGCTTTTGGTGGCTGTAGGATTACTTTTGGTTTAGGTCAGAAAGTGCTGTTTAAGCATATTGATTGACAGCTGGTGAAAATGTATGGGTAGTCATGAATGACATCATTTAGTCTGAATAAAACAGTTTGAAACATTGCCTTATTTGTTGGTTATTGGCCTTAGCCATATATTGTATACCTACATACAAACTGTGTATGACAACAAATAAATCCTGCTGTGATTCTATGAGAGATTCAGCAATTTAGCGTAATGAGTGACATACTAAGAAATCTGCCAAGTGTTACAGCAAACAAAGCTTTGTCTGTAGACCATCCCCCAAGGCCTGGACAGCAGGAATGCAGGTAGGGCTCCTCCCCTGGGCTGCAGAAGAGTGCAGGCACTGCCCCAGGAAAGAATGAAAGAGGTTGTCCACATTGGGCTGAGAGAAGAAAGAAAGGTTAAATGGTACTACTGTGCCTTAGGGTTTTTGTTGTTTCTCTTTCTCCAGTCAAAGATTTCCTACCCATTCTCATAAATATAGGGCTACACGGTATGCACAGGTTAGTTTAGGGAACTCTTTACCCCAAAAAAAGGATTGTACTAGGTATCAAGAAGGAACTTCCCCATTTTTTACCCAATGGTTTTCTCAGATTTTTCATCTTCCCCCAAAGGGGTTTGAGAGTAAGCAGTAATTCTTCACTTTAACATTACAGCTATTGTCAATGGCAGCTTGTGAGTCTTACAAGATGATGCAACAAGGAGAAAAAGAAGTGAACTACTTCTGCCATGATGGATCCTTCACCAGCTGGCATGAGGTAGGCTCAGACAGCCAGGTATCCAGTTCTGGTAGGTTGTGACAAACCTCATTGGGCTTTCCTACAGGTGCAGTGCCACCAAGTGGGGGGGTGGCCTCCTGTCACCTGGCCATATGAAACCCTTCCCCCCGCACTGAGGTTCAGTTCCAGAGAGAGCAAGCAAGCCAATTTTATTTCTAAAATAGTGCTATTCACAAAAGACCATAGCGCTAGCACAATAAGTAATGAAGCCACAGCTAAAAATCCATAAAAAAATTAATAAATATTAGAATCAAAAGATTATTCAGCATCAGGAAAAGCAAGATTAGACAAATATGCTTCCAACACAGTTTTAAAGCTCTCTACCATCAGGCACTCTCTTATTTGATGAGGCAGAGAATTCCACAAGGTGGAGGTCGCAAACTCAAACATTCAGGCCCCAAAGGTCTTCAAATGAACCCTGAGAATTTTTACCAATCCCTCATCAGTGGAGCAGAGTGGGTGGAAGGGGTAGTAGGGATGGAGAAGTTCTTGCAAATGGTATGGGCCCTGTCTGTGTAGAGGTACATGGATCCCCCAGTCCTCAAAATGTGTGCCCCTTCATACAGAGACTTGCAAAGATCTGCGTTTGACTTGGTGAGAAACACAAGCTGAGAACATCACTCTAAACTGTATCATTAAATAGAGAATAAAGGATGGGGTAGTGTGTGATATGAGTATTTAAAGCACACCGAGGGTGTGCATTAAATTTGAATATGCACACTTCCTCATTCTTTATTTTTTATAATTGCTGGTGAGCACTTTTTTTCCACCCTGAATCCTGTGATCCTGTGTGAAACACAGACACACACATACCACACAGTCTCTCTCTCTTCCTCCCTCACTACTTTTCAGGAATCCCCTTGTGGCACCTTCAGTGTACTTCTTTGAGGTATACTCCAGCAGCCCCTACACAGCTGCCTCAAATGCAGCAGCCTCCAACTTCCCCAGCTCCCACTCCAGCTTTCGCAACTATGGAGCAGCCCCCACTCCTTCTCCTTCTTTCCCCACAGCATCCTTAACCCAGCACAGCAGCCACCTGCTCCCACTTTAATGAATTCATTTTTTTTCAAAGTTACAGTTAAAATCACATTCACACTTACCTCTGATTGCAGGCAATCAGCTACGGACCCATTCCAGCTTATATTGTGTATCACCTGAAGCTGGTGAACCATACGATCAACCAGATAGGTTATTTTTTTAACTTAAAGGTCAGATGAATGCTAGGATCAACCAGATATATAAAAAATGACTATAGGAAGGTGACGGTCTTGTTGTGGCAACTCTCTGATAATGAAGATATGGAGCCTCCATGTTTGAACAACTGTTTAGCCCTCCCACAGACAGAACAGAGCCAATGAGGGTGCACTCTCTTCTGACAGAGCACGTGAATGCCATAGTAACCAGCTGGTTATTACAGCAAACAACAACTAGTTGAGCCCTTAGAAAAATTGCTCACCAGTTATTATAACAGTTTAATAAAGATATGGACAAAGCCATTTCTTCCAAAACATATGTGGGGTATGGATCCTCCAAGTAGAGAGGAATGTAGGATCCTAACAAGAAAATGTAACACATTAACACACCGTCTGATCAAGAGACAAAAAGGGATCTACAGTTCTGTCAATAAGATGGTGGATCTGAATATCTCTAAAGGGAACTGTGTAGATACTTGAATGGGTAAGCATTTCAAACATATTTCAGATGGGAAATCTTACCAGCAATGTTACTTTCAACAGCTTTAAAAGGGAGCAGTCACCATCAAGGGCCCCCCACACTCCATCGTGGGGCTGGTCCCAATCTGCTCTTTACGGGCAAAATCATTTTGTTTTCCTTACTGTTTATTGTAGTATAGTAGATTGTATCAGACTTATTTTGCTTAGTTGTTGGGTAACATTTTCTGTTACTACAAATCCCAGAATCCCCTGCAGATGACATCAGAGCAGTAGGAAGCACTGAGAAGATTCAATAGACTGCAGTGCATGCTAGAGTTTATATAAGCTCTGCTGTTTTGTTTGCTGGCCCCGCTCTCCTCTATGGGCTATGTATAGTCACAGAACACTGCACTTAGCCCCTAGAGAAAAGCAGACAAGAAAAACATCTGATCAGAGATTATAAAAGCTCTAATATGCACTGCAGGCTTTTGAATCTCCCATTGCTGCCTACTGCTCTGATGTCATCTGCAGGGGATTCTGGCATTTGTAGTAAAAGAAGATGTCAGCCTTCAACTAAGCAAAATAGTCTGGTATAATCTACTATATTAAAGTAAACGGTAAGTATACCATAATAATTTTGCCCACAGAGTGCACATTTGAACCAGCACCAGAACTGAGTGTGGGGTCATTTGTCCTGACTGTTCCTCTTTAATAAGGCATTTGCACGAGGAAGATGCAGAAAGAACTGCCATACTCATTTAATGCAAAATCCTACACCTAATTAATTGAAATCATAGTCCACGATATCATGGTGTGTTCTAGACTTCTAGGAAAACAAACTGAACTTACAAGCTCAAATGGGCAGACTAGGTGGGCCATAGGCCCTTATCTGCCGACACTGTCTATGTATCTATGTATCTATGTATCTATGTGTTGATGCAACATAGTTTGAGGTGATACCGCTCAGTTGAATAAGATGCGCAGTAAGCATTACACAGGCCACCATGGGTTTGTAGATTTCTTCCTCAGCTGCCCTGCACCACAGAACCTAAAAAAAGCCACTGGGAGACTATGACAGTGTGTGTGTGTGTGTGCGTGTGTGTGTGTGTGAGAGAGAGACCATTTTCTATTAGTCAGGTAAAAGGTACAGTATTAGGACAATTTTGCAATTACTCCACTTCAGCTAACACATTAAAACACCATGCATTAACAAGGCAATTAAAACAAATCTCTGCTGAATTATATAATAATTAATTAAAATTGATCTACCAATGATCATCTGACAAAGGTGTTTCCTCAATTTCAGCAGATCCTTTACAGCTCATTCATTCTGCATTTTACCATTTGATACCCCTCTGTCCCACATGGGAGGATCATGTGTAGGGCTGAACTGAATTGTTTAAAAACAAATCAAACCCTGAATGTCAGTAGTTCAACTCCTTTTGAACAGCAACAAACCTTAGAGACAGAGAACAAGGTTCTAACCAGCTGGACTCTTGCACCGGTCAAATTGACTTGAACTCTGAGATTCAAAGTGAAGTTCACAGCCACAGCTACAACATTTCCAATTCAGACATATTCCAATATGTTGAAGTGCACTCCTAATGGCTGACAGTTGCAAATGTTCAAAGGTTCGTCTAGTTCTGGTCCTGCCACAGACTCTAAACTGAGCCTATAAAGAAAACATTATATATCAATCTGTAATAGTCATCAATAATTCTTATAAAAACTAAAGAATTGTTTCTTTGGAGTTTACATTTTACAGTGACTTTTTTAATAACTAAATAAACTTTATTAGAACAAGTTTAATAATGTATTCCATATTTTGTCTCATTACTGCCACATTTTAATATAATAACATAGAAACAGAATTTGAAGGCAAATAAGGACCACTTGGCTCACCCAGTATGACCATTTTCCCGTACCTGCAGTACGCCACAGACTCTACTTGATCTTCAGCTCTTTCTTGAGTCCCTCTTCCTTTCCATGAAGATTCCTTTATGCCTATCCCACGTAGTCTTGAACCCCACCACTGTTTTTGCCCCCACAACCCCAGTTGGAAGGCTATTCCAGCAATTCACAACCCTTTCTTTGAAGAAGTACTCCTCACATCTTCCCTGACTCTACTCCATCTAGCTTCATAGCATGTCCCCTTGTTCTTGACCTCCTTTTTTCTGAAAAAAGTACTTCCCTCCTGTACCTTATTTACCCCAGTGAGGTATTTAAAGGTCTTTGTCATATCCCTAATCTCCCTCCTCGCTTCCAGGGTGTTCATACTGAGGTCATTTAGTCTCTCCTTGTAGGGCTTTTGGTGCAGATCATGCACTATTTTAGTTGTCCTCCTTATCTGGACTGCCTTCACTCTGCTATGTACTTCCAGAAATGTGGTCTCCAGAACTGGAGATGGAACTCTAGGTGAGGTCTTACCAATGATCTATACAGGGGCAATACCACCTTCCTCTTTCTGCTGGTCATACCCCTCCCAATGTACCCCAGCATTCTTCTAGCCCTCCCAACTGCCTTGCTCACTGTCTGGCCACCTTTAGGCCATGCAATTTGATTACCCAATGTCTCTTTCCTGCTTGGTGGTCACCAACACCACTCCATCCATTTTGTACTACACCCTGGGGTTCTGTGTGTTCTAAGTGCATTATTTTGCACTTTTTCACATTGAAATCCAGCTGCCGTACCCTTGACCACCCCTCGAGTTGTCTCAACACTCTGCTCATCCTTTCCACTCCTCTCCCTCCTTGAGTGTCCACCCTACTGCAGATTTTGGTGTCATCCACAAAAAGGCAGACTTCCCATCCAGCTTCTCTGCTTGACTTATAACGACATTAAAGATGACTGGTCCCAACACTAACCACCGACCACTCTGCTGGTCTCTCTCCTTTCCTCACAGTGAACTCTGTTTAACACCACCCTCTGTCACCTATCTCCTAACAAATTTGTTACCCAGTTTACCATGTTTAGACCCACTCCTAAGCTACCCAGGTTGCTTACTAGTCTCCTACTTGGAATGGTGTCAAAAAGCCTTGCTGAAATCCAGATAGGTCACATTAACCACTTCACTCCTATCTAATGCCTTGGTCAACCAATTATAGAAATCAATCAGATTTGTTTGATATGACCCCCCCCCCTAATAAATCCACACTGCCTCGGGTCTTGTAACCCACTGGATTCAAGATACTCTACAATTCTTTCATTCAGCAAAGATTCCATTAACTTTCCTGCCACTGATGTCAGGCTGACTGACCTGTAATTGCCACCTCCTCCCTGTACCACTTTTGTGAAGTGGGACTACATCTGCCCTCCTCCAGTCCTCCAGAACCACTCCTGTTTCCAGTGAACTGTGAAATAAGACTGTCAGAGGTGCAGCCAGTACTTCCCTGAGCTCTCAGAGCTCTCTCAATACCATTGGATGCACCCCATCTGGCCCCATTGCTTTGTCCACTTTCAGATTAGTGAGACCCTTCAGGACTCTCTCTTCTGAAGAAGGACTACTGTCCACTTCCCCCCTCCAAGTTCCTGTTATGTTTTTGTGGCCCCTCCCCTTCCCCTTCCTCTGTGAATGCTGAATAAAAATATATGTTCAGAATGTCTGTCTTTTCCAGGTCCGCCTCTTCACAGTCTCCCCTTCCATTTTTAACCTTACAATCTCTCTTCTCTGGTCTTCTTCTTTTTGCTTAGATAACTAAAAATGTCTTGTCCTCTTTTGTAACAGCCTGGGTTATTCTCTCTTCAGTTTGCACCTTCATGCTCCTTACTGCTTTTCTTACTCCCCTTTATCTCCCCTGATATACCTCTGTACCCTCTTCCCTCTGCATCTCCTTATACCTCCTGAATGCTACCCTTTTAGCCTTTACCTTTTTAGCCACTGCTTTCAAGAACCATAGTGTTCTCCTTTTCCTCTGGCTTTTGCTCACCTGCTTGACACAGAGGTTTTTCACCTTCATTATGCTCCTTTTTAGCTTCACCCATGATTTCTCCACCCCACCCAGGTCATACTTCCTAACAGGTCACCCTTTAGGGCATTCACCCATCTTTATAAAATCTACCCTCCTGAATTCCAGAACCCTCGCACTTTTGTGGTTAGATTTTGCAACCTTCCTTATATTGAACTACACTGTATGGTGATCACTGGTCCCCAGGTGGCCTCCCACCTTGATGTCAGCAACATTGAACCAGTTAGTGATACCAGGTCTAGTATTGCCCATCACGAGTGGGGAATGCACCTGCAGTTAGTCCAGGATGTTCCTGCTTTTAGCTGAAGCCACAGCTATGATGTTTAAATCTACATCCGACAGATTAAAGTCCCTCACCAGCAGCACTGCCTCCTTTTTTGCCATCTTGCCTGTGGCTTCCAACAGTACCTTATCTTACTCCTCCCCCTGTGCTGTAGGTTTTTAGATGAGATCAGTGTGAATGGTGGCTCCATTCCCAGTCTCCATGGTGACCCACAGTACCTCTGCCCCCCTTGTATTCCCTGTATCTCCATCACTTTCATGCTTTCCCTCACATAAAGCACCAGACCCTCTCCTTTCCTTCACACATTGTCCTTCTTGAACAGACTATAGCCTGGTAAGGCCATGGCCCAGTCATCGTTTTCAGTGCACCATGACTCGGTAATGGCCACAATATCCAGGTTGGCCATGATGGCCTCTAGGTCTGGAATCTTATTTCCTAGACTTCTAGCATTTGCACAGATGGCCTTCAAGGTTTTGTTAGCAGTATGCTTTTACCCCCCTTTTTCCCTTTTTGCCTTCCTACTTCCTTCCTCTCCTTTTTTTTTTTTTCCCTCCTCTCCCCATGGTCCCCCTCTCTTGGAGACACTCCTGACCTTTTCAGCCCTCGCTCACCTGCCTGTAGACCAGAGCAGTCCATCCCCACGGAGCTTGGTTTTACCCCCAGGCGGGTGCAGGGGGGGCCCTACACCCGAGACTTACTGGAATTCGTCGGGATGCTGTCTCTGGGCAGGCAGGGGACGAGGGTCGGGGCCTGGTGCTCCGTCTGCAGGGGGACCGCGAGGTGCTTTCCGGTGTTCTTACTCGCGGCGTGCGTGTCCCTGGCGATCAGGCGCGGCTTCCGACGTCTGTACGTCACCCCTTCTTCCTGCCATCGGCCTTGCTGCGCCTCAGGTCTCCACCTGGGGACAGTCAAGTGCCGGGCTCTGAATCCCCCCTCCCCGGAGGGCGGGCAGTCCCTGGGACTCAAGCCCTCTCCCCGGCCAACCCTCCAGCTTCCCGGGCTCGTTCCCGAACCGGGTCGCTGAGGCCTCAAGTGAAATTCAATCATAGCCGGGCGGGCGCCGTTCTTCCTCTCCTTTAATGTTCCTGATCCCACCCCCCATCACTTCTATCTCCCTGTTTCCTTTACTAATTTGCACATTGTGGGGTTCCTCTCCCCTTGGATTCTCCCTTCTCTCCACTTCAGCCTGTGGAGAGGGGAGGAGAGAGGAACATCTTCTGCCTCCCTGATTACTCCCCCTCCAGCTAGTTTAAATGTTTATCAAAGTAACATTTAACTTATCCATTGAAGACTGTGGCTCCCCTCCTGCATGGATGTAGGCCATTACCCCTGCATAGGCCTTTATCCCTTCGGGTGGATTCCCAGTCACCAGTCTAGCCAAACTCCTCATCTCTGCACCATTCATTCAACCATAAGTAGAAGCTCCTGGTGCAGTGATCTCTCTCCTCCTCCACCCCGTCATTGACAGGCAACATGTCAGTGAAACCAGCTGAGCACACTACCTGTCAAAGACCCCTTCCCAGTTCCCTAAATTGCCTCTGCACCATCCCATCTCCATCCCTAGCCAGGTCATTGGTATCCTTGTGGACAACTGCATCTAGCACTTTCTTCCGTCCTGCTGCCCTAGCAATCCTCAGGATATGCTTCTCATCTCTCAGTCGTAATGCCGCATAGGCACCTGACCTCACACTTCATCCTTCCTAGTCTCAAAAATATCCCCCTCACAATTGAGTCCCCCATCAGAAGTTGCTTCCTCCTCCTTTGAAGGCCTCGACAATCCACCTTGGGGTCTCTACTACACAGCCTTCCTGGCCACTACCATGGGTGCCTTCTCCTAGTAGTCCCACCCCACCACAGCAGTGTAGGAATTTCGTAGTGGTACCGGTTAATGAAAGTGCATTCCACCCACCACACTCACCTTCCAGAGCTGACCCTAGTCCTGCTTTTTCTCATCCTTGGCATCCTCTGAGGTAACAGTGGATGACATGGTGACCTCTGGGTGGGAGATGAGGTCCTACCAATCTTAGTGAACTTGGCCTGGAGTCTAGTGACCTCCTCCTTCAACTCAGAGATGTGTGCAGATGGGGCAGCACTGCAGTCACCAGAAGGTCTATCTGCAAACTGCCACCCCACAGCTGCTGCTCAGCACCACTCCCAGCACTCCCAATTCCTACTCTCCCTGTAATTAAAAATACTTATGTGCTCTTACCCTTGATAAGGTGCTTCTAATTTTTCCCCTTTTGCTGATCATTCTCCCCCTTCATATACTTATCCTAATAAGGCATTGCTCCTATTCCCAGTATTGGTCTCCCTTTACCTTTCACCCATACCTTACGTACCCTTACCCCTGATAGTGTGTTTATAGCTTTTCCCCTTCTGTTGTTTTGTTATGCCCCTTTGTACACCTACATTAGATAGGATGTTGCTCCTAGTCCCTGTTTTGGTCTACCCTTTACCTTTCACCCATCCTAGCAGTGAAGGCAACAATGGGAGCAAACAGGTACCTTTACCTCAGTCGACCAGGAGAGTTCCCTGCCTCCCTGCTTACATAGAAATGTAGAATTTGATGGCAGATGAGGGTCACTTGGCCAACCTAGTCTGCCCATTTTTCCCCTGCCTATTGTATCACAGCAGACCCTACTTGATCTCCGGCTTATCCACCCCTTGTCTTATCACTAAGGTTCCCTTATGCCTATCCCATACTTTCTTGAACCCCATTACAGTTTTTGCCCCACCACCTGGCTTGGGAGACTGTTCCAGGTACACACCACCCTCTCCATGAAGAAGTACTGCCTCACACTCCCCCCACTTAGTCTACCCCCTCAAGCTTCAGAGCATGATCACTTGGGCTGGCAGTATAGCCTGGAGGTTAGAGGAATGAGGTGTGAACGAGCTTGATACATCCAGCAGACCAGACCTGAGTTTAATTCTCACAACCTCCACTTGCATACTGTGTGACTGTGTGACTCTGAGAAAGTCACTTGACCACCCAGTGCTGCCAGGTCGCCCCTGAAAACAGGCACTTGTGCCTAGTGGGCCTTACCCGGTTACCAAAGACAAAAAAAAAAAAGATACATAGATTCATAGAAAACGATGGCTGAAGGAGACCAAGGGTCCCTCTAGTCTGCCCATGAGATCCCAGGACTTGTCAGTGTCCCTGAGAGCTACCCCCTCCATTTGTTATTGCTCTCTAGATGAGTCTTGTATCTGTACCACCCATGCTTGAAAGTTGCCATGGTCCCTGCCTCCATCACCTCTGCTGGCAAATGATTCCAAGACTTCACCACTCATTCCATGAAGTAGTGTTCCCTCAGATTCCTCTTGAAACTTCCTCCTCTAAGTCTGCACTCGTGTCCTCTAGTCATTGAACCAATGAGTCAGTGTCAGGCGCCTTGTTGATGCCTGTCAAGAACTTGAAGGTATCTGTCATGTCCCCTTGCTCCCTCCTTCTTTCCAGTGAGTACATATCTAATGATGCTAGCCGATCCTCGTACGTGGGTCCCTGCAGACCGTGGATCATCTTCGTTGCTCTCCTCTACACCATCTCAGGTCCATCCCTGTACCTTTTTTAGGTGCAGTCTCCAAAACTGGACACATTACTCCATGTGAGTCCTCACCAGGGATATATAGAGTGGGATGATCACCCCTTTATACCTGCTATTGATCCCTCTGCCTATGCATCCTAGCATTATGTTTGCGTTGCTATATGTCTTACTGCACTAGCTCTCCTGCTTCATGGTGTCAGAAATGATGACCCCAAGGTCCCTCTCTTCTGCAGAGGTGCTCAGGTTAACTTCACTGAGCCAGTATTCCCCTCTGGATTTCCCCTTCCCCGAATGCATAACCTTGCATTTCTTTGCATTAATCTTCAGCTGCCACAAATTCCACCATTTCTCCAATTTTTGAGGGTCCTTTTGTAGGTCCCTAGCTCCTTCCTGACTGCCTACTCATCCTCCCAGCTTGGTATCATCTGCGAATAGGGCAGTCTTACCCTGGATACAATCACCAATGTCCCCGATGAATATGTTGAACAGGACAGGGCCCAACACTGAGCCCTGAGGCACTCCACTTGTGACCTTTCCCTTCTTTGATCATGCCCTATTTATCACTACCCTTTGTTTCCTGTCACCCAGCCAGTTCTCCACCCATCTTACAATGTCTTTTGCAGCCCCTATGTCCTCCAGCTTCTTCAGCAGTCGTCTGTGCGGCACCGAGTCAAATGCCTTGGTGAAATTGAAGTAGAGAAGATCAACTGAGTGCCCCTTATCTTAACCCCTTGTCCTTGAGCATCTTTTTACATCCAAACATACATCCAAACATATGAAATGCCAGAAGAAACAGGCCTCATGGTCTAGCGAGTCTGTTCGATTGTGCAGCTAGCCCCTCTGAAAAATGCTTCCCTCTTGAACCATATTTATACCTGTGATGTATGTGAAAGTTTCTTTCATGTCTCCCCTCTCCCTCTGTTCCTGCAGGGTATACATATTAAGGTCCATCATTCTTTCCTCATAGGGCTTTTGATGCAGACCCTGAACCATTTTGGTTGCCCTCCTTTGGACCGCCTCCACTCTTTCTATATCCTTACGGAGATGAGGCTTCCAGAACGATCCTCCTGTGGATGCCTGCTGATGCCTAAGACATCAATCTTACACCTCTTCTGCTCATGTGCTGGGACATGAACATGTGTGGGGACATGTTAGGAGTGTCTGCTTTTACACACCTGGTGGAACCTCCCCTAGGTGGGACTTCCTGAGTAAGCTAGCGCCTCCAATTGGTGGGCTAGTTTCCTGAACTAGTTTACCCCCACACTACTTGTTACAATTTTAAAGACAAGTTTCAAAGTGCCCTAGACTCTGCCCACAATTCCCTTTTTTCTCTCCACTTATCCTGCTACTTTTAGTTTGAAGAAAAATATAAATATCCCTTTAAGGTGAAGTTAGGTGCTTACGCTCTGCCATCAAGTCTGTACTTCTAACAGAGGACCCCAACTAACTTGATCTTTACATCTGCTGTTCTTTGTTAGAAGGCACTAGGCCTCTGACAGCACCACCCTCCCCCAATCATGCACCTGATTCACAGGGCTTCCTGAGTCTACTAAACTGGAAGATTAAACTCCTGACCTAATTTTCTTCCACACTACCTGTTACAATTTTAAAGACAAGTTTCAAAGAGCCTCAAATACTGTCTACAAATATTTTGTTTTCTCCCCACTTAACATGCAACTTTTAGTATGAAGAGAAATATAAATAAATATAAATATACCTTTAAGGTAAAGATAGATTATTGCACTCTGTTAGCAAATCTGCAATTGTTGCAGAGGACACCAACTAAATTGTCCTTTAAATCTATTGTCCTTTGCTAGGAGACACTGAACCTCTGATAGCTCCACCCCTCAATTGCACACCTGTCTCACAGGGTGTTCTGAGTCTACTAAAAACCAAGATTAATCTCCTGACCTAGTTCCCCCCCCCCACACTACCTGTTACAATTCTAAAGACAAGTTTCAAAGTCCCCCAAATACTTCCTATACATCTCTTTCTTCTCCCAACTTACCCTGCTACTTCCAGTATGAAGAGACATTTAAATAAATATTAATATACCATTAATGTAAAGCTAGGTCCTTACACTCTGTCAGCAAGTCTGTACTTCTAACAGAGTACCCCAACTAACTTGATCATTAAATCTGCTGTCCTTTGTTAGAAAGTACCAAGCATCTGGCAGCTCCACAGCCCCAATTATACACTTGACTCACAGGGCTTCCTGGGTTTACTCAGCCCCAAGATTAATATTTTGATCTTGTTTCCCCCACACAACATGTTTCAGTTTTAAAGATAAGCTTTAAAATGCCCCAAACTCTGCCTACAAATCTTTCTACCCACTTGCCCTGCTACTTTCATAAGAACATACGAAAATGCCAGCAGATACAGGCCATACGGTCTATTGAGTCTGCTCGAGTGTGCAGCTCCCAGTCCAATAAACCACAGTTACTCCCCACCTCTGTTTATCCATTTGATTTATTGCCCCCTTCTGCTGACACCCCTTCCCCAGCTTCCCTCAGTTTTGACCTTACCTTTAACCCTGTCCCACCCCCTCTTAAAACTGCCCACAGATTTCAATGATGTCACCTTCTCTGGCAGTGCCTTTCACCTTGCCACCACCATTTCTGAGAAATAGTGCCTCCTCATTTCCCTCCTGAATCTTCCGCCCTCAAATTTCAGACTGTGTTCCCTTGTGTCCCTCCCCCCTTAATCTAAACATGCCCTCAGTACTAACCCTGTTCATGCTGTTTAAGTATTTGATGTTTGAAGGTCTCAAACATTATCCCCTCTCTCCCTTCTATCCTCCAGGGAATACATATTGAGATCCCTCATTCTTTCCTTATATGTTTTTTCCCCCAGTCCAAGGATCATCTTTATCACTCTGCTCTGGACCCCCTCCAGTAGCTTGATGTCCTTCTTTAAATAGGGGCACCAGAACTGCACACAATACTCCGAGAGCAGTTTCACCAGGGACCTATACAGTGGCAAAATGACTTCTTCTCTCCTAGAGGTGATTCCCCTGGAAATGCAACCCGGCATCTTACTAGCCTTGGCTGCCACCTTCCTTCACTGTGCGGAGTGATTCATGTCCCCTCAGATTCTTCTCCTACACTGAAGTGGAAAACTGCACTCCTCCAAGCCAGTAGCAATTCCCAAGGCTTCTGTCTTCCAAGTGTAGGACCAGCTCTCAAGTCATGCCAAATCCTCTTGGAGTACCTGCCCCCCTTCCACACTATCTACCTCTGCACAGATCTTTGTGTCATCTGCAAAAAGGCTGATCTTACTGTTAATCCCATCTGATATATTGGCAAGGAAGATGTTAAATATCACTAGTCCTACCACCGAGCCTTGTGGAACCCCACTGGTTATAACTATAGGAATTGAGAGTTTTCCTCCTACAACTACCCTCTGCTGCCTGTCCTGCAACCAGCTCCTAACACAACCAACCAGTTTCTCCTCTTCTCACAGGTTTCTCAACTTACAAGTCAACCTTTCATGTGGCACAGAGTCGAAGACCTTGGTGAAGTCCAGGTACAGGACATCCACCACATGGCCCCTGTCGAGTGCCCTTGTCACCCAATCAAAAAAGTCAACCAGGTTTGTCTGACAGGATCTGAACAAGACAAAATCATGTTGCCTGTTGTCCAGGAGGCCATCCACCTCCAGAAAGATCACCAGCATCTCTCTAAGTATAGCCTCCATTAGCTTCCCCACAATGGAGGTATGGCTGACTGGTCTGTAGTTACTTGGTTCATCCTTGGGTTCACTTTTATAGAGGGGCACCACATGTACCAACCTCCAATCCTGGGGCACCTAGTCCCCAGGGAGGTGTTTAACAAATCTGCCAGAGGTCCCACCAGGGAACTCATTCAGGACCCTTGGATGCATGCCTTCTGGCACTAGTACCTTATCCTCCTGCAGGGACCTAAGGCCATCCAACACTCTGCTCACAGAGATGACCCCATCTTTTATCCCCACTTCTCTGTGCCCACCCTAATTTTCACCTGGGGCATAGGCCCATTCCTCTCCCTGGTAAACACTGAACAGAAGTACTCATTGAGTGCTTCTGCCTGCTCTGGTCTCTTTTCTACCCACTCTCCATCTTTCTTGATCCTGACAATCTGATCATTACAGCTTCTCTTCTCCCTTATGTACCTGAAGAGATCCTTTTCCCCTTCTCTGATCCGCTGTGCCAGTCTTAGCTTCCTTGAAGCCTTGGCTGCCCTGACTACTCTACTCAACTTTCTGGATTTCCTCATGTACTCCTCCCTGCTCTCCTCTCGCTTGGATCTCTTACAACTTCTAAATGCAGCTCTTTTGTCCTTCACCCTCTCTACTGCCTCCTTGCTCAACCAGCTTGGATTTTTGGTCCTGGCCTTTGTGCTTGATCTTTGTACAGGAGTTAGTGGCCTCTGCCAGACCCAGCTTGATGATGACCCATTTCTGGTTGGCATCCATGTCTGGGTGGATGCTGGTGAGGTGCCCCTCCAGTATATCTCCATCCTGCCAAAGTCTTCTCTTTTGAAATACATTACCTTTGTCTTGGTCCTGACCATATCCTTACCTAGACTGAGGAAGAACCCCACTGTGTGGTGGTTCCTGCCAGGGGGTCATCTGCCCCATGTCCTGGATGTGCTCGCAGTCAGTCAGCACAAGATACAGAATTTTTCCTCTCTGGTTGGCGCCATTACCCTCTGCATCAGGAAGCCATATTGGAGGGCCTCCAGGGGGACCTGTTCCCTGGCACATGAGGTAGCTTGGGTGCTCCAATCTACTCCTGGCAGAATGAAATCTCCTACCATCACCATATTGCCCTTACCACTAAGCTTCCTTAGTTGCTCCTCCAACTCTGTATCAAGCTCCTCATTTTGAGAGGGTGGCATGTACACTGCCCCCAGTCTAACCTTCCTGCCTTTTGAGTTCTGATGCTGTACTCATAAGGCTTCAGCTCTGCCCTCCTCCCCTTTCTCCCTATTGCACAATATCTCTTCCCTTACATAAACAGCCACCCCTGTCCCTTTCCCTTTTTCTCTGTCCCTATGGTACAGTCTGTACCCAGGGATCAACATGTCCCAGTTCTGGTATTGGGTGGACAACGTCACAGTGATGGTGGCTATATCCACCTCCCCTTCCACCATCAGTGTCTGTAACTCTACTGCCTTGTTTCCCAGGCTCCTTGCATTCAAGGAAACCACCCTCCAGAAAGACCCCTGCCCCTCCTTGCCCTTTCTCTCTCCCCTCTATCACCTCCCCTTGTTGAATTCCCCTCCATCCCCTCCTGACAAGTTGGGGGGATGCCTAGCAGACTCCTTCTCCTGGTGGCACTGGTTGTTGCCTAAACCTTCACCCCCCTACTTAGTTTAAATTAAATCTGGCTGCTGTGTGCTCCCACAACTTTTGCTTTAGGACCCATGAGCCTCCTTACTTAAGTGAAGCTTATCTGGTGCATAGAGACCCTTGTTCTCCCACATCCTATCCCCCCCAACAGACCATATCCCATGGTCTCAAACCATTCCCCCAGCCATTTGTTGAACTCTACAATTCTTTGTTTTCTGGCCGTACTTGCTCTAGGTACTGGGAAAATCTCAGGGAAAGCAACTGAATGTCCCTCTTTATTGCATAACCTTCCCATTTCTCTGAACATCTCCTACACCTCTTCAACACTACTCCTCTCCAGGTCATTTGTACTCAGGTGCACCACAGTGGGAGGTTTCTCCCTAACCCTCTACACATACATAGTAATAAACTTCCCCACTCTTCCTGCCATCATACCCAGAATATATTCCATCCATATGTGACTTTTCCTGGTGCCCTTGCCACACCATCTTATACCCTTCAGTATAGAGTCCCCGAAAATGATGACCCTTCCTCCTTTTTCTTGCCCCCCCTCCTAGGTACATCCCATTATTCTGCTCATGGTCCCAATCCCCATCACCTCTTTCCATGTCTGTGCCCCCATTGCCTCACTTGATCCCTTCTTTATCCCTTCTTTCCACTCCCCTATCCCCCCTCATTACACCGGCCCAGGCTAACTCAGTCTCCCCCACCATTCCCTACCTGTTCCTCCTCATCCTCATTTGAATCTGCTACCCCTCCTACCGCCATAACACCCCCTCCACCAATGCTACCCTTGGCACACTAACCTTGCTTCCTGCCACTCTGCTAAACCCCTTGCCACTACTACTACCCTTTTCCCTCGCCTTCTCTGTGACTTACCCCCAATCCACCAGGCTAGCCAGCACTGAGAACCTGTTCCTAGACTCCTTCCCCTTGTCCTGAGTTTCATCTGCTGCCCTACTTTTTTACTTCATTGCATGCTTTGTCACTGTTCCCATTCTCCCCCTGTTCTTAACCACCCTCCACTTATCTGTCTCTGATTCCAACATTTCTTGAGTGGTTACTGAATTTGTCCCCTTTAGTCTCTCTCCTTGTTTTACCCTCTGTTCACCAGCTGTGATGTCTAGGGGAACCCTCTTCTGGTCCCTTGGTCACAGATGCTCCCCTAACCCCACCCACCCCATTTACCTAGTTTCCTTATCAGCCTTACAACTTCCTCCCTAAGCTGCCCCAGCTGCATACACACCATACAACCCCCTGCCCTCCACACAATCCCCAAGAAGATGGCTGCTTCAGAATCATTGCACCTTACCACTCTCCCTGCATCCCCTCTTGTACTGCTGCCACCAAACATCTTCCACCTCCATACTCCTCCCCATGTCTGCTGCCTAGTCCAGTTTCTAGGTCCCTCCATCATACCTCTTATCCCTATTTAGTTTGTAATGCCTTGATCACCACCCCTACTACTAGCTCAAGATGAGTGCAGATTCCAGCTGTGTTTCCCTGTGTTCCTTGTTTAAGATACGGTCACCTCCTAAGTGTAGCCTTTGTAGCCTCCTTCCCTCAGGAAATACTGACTACGCACTTGTCTCCTGAAACCTTCTAACCTTCGATGCCCTGCCCATCCTAGCCTGCAGTCTGTGGTCCTCCCTGAAGATGCTCTGCAGATGCCACCCATCCAGATGCCACAATCTTGCCCCATGGCACCCATGGCTCGGGGTTGCTCACTCGAGGGGTCGTTTGGCCCCCTGGGTATGAAATATTGACTCCACCTGGCATAGTCGCTCAGCTGAGTCACATGGTCCCCAGCGTCTGGCTTCTTTGCAGTCCTTCCTCTCCCTTCCTCTATCAGCATCTCTACCTCCCCAAGTCCCTGTAATTAAATCAACATGCCCCCAGTACAATGCACCACAGCTAAATGCTAAAAAGCACAAATCACAATGGTACTCAGCTTCCCCCCTAAGGTCCAGTGCTTTGTTCCTTTTGGCATCTGCCTTCTAAATGCTGAGGACTAAAGCAATGGTGCCTGTAATGTGCCTGTAATGAACCTGGACTCCAGCCACTCTAGTGGCTCTGCTGAGTCATGTGATCCCCGGCATCCAGCCTCTTTGCAGTCCCTCCCTCACCCTCCCTCTGTCAGTGTCTTCCCACCTCCTCAAGTCCCTGTAATTAAATCAACATCCCACAAGTACAATTCACCACAGCCAAACACAAAAAAACAAAACACAAATTACAATTGTATTCAGCTTCCCCCTGAAGGTCTGGCTCTTCATTCCTCTCAGCATCTGCCTTCTAAACGACAAGGACTACCTACTTCAGTATGAAGAGAAATAAATATAAATACACATTTAAGGTAAAGCTATGTGCTTACACTCCTCTCTGTCAGCAAGTCTGTACTTCCAGCATTGTGTCC
This sequence comes from Neoceratodus forsteri, assembly GCA_016271365.2. NCBI lineage: Eukaryota > Metazoa > Chordata > Ceratodontiformes > Ceratodontidae > Neoceratodus > Neoceratodus forsteri. The sequence continues at coordinate 633,853,702 of CM028132.1, forward strand.
TATGTATTGTGTCCTAAACTACGTCTGGTGACAAAAGGTTGAGTTAGTGGACTGTGGCTCTCAAGGTATTCAACTAAGAGTTATGAAGGGCAGAAAGCTAATTGACTTGCTTAAGGTCACATGGTGAGTCTGGTTATGTTGAGATTGGGATCAGGGTCTTTTGGTTCATAGCCCTATCTTCCCTCTAGTACTGATCCACAAAGCGTTCCAATACAAGTTTAACATCCTGGCTTATAACAGATTTTTTTTTAGATAAAAGGTTACTTTACAATTGAAACAGAGAGACTGGGAATAAGTAGAATGTTCAATTGTGGATTTAACTGCTGCGAAAGATAAGTACTCACTGCCTAAACAATTATAGGTAGATCAACTTCAATTACCTATTTAGTGCCCAACAATACCAGTATAATAGCAGTAATGTGTTTCTATTGCTGACCATCACACATACAGTACTGGCCATACAGTGAATGTTTTTGTCTAGTCAGACACACAAAGTACATATTCCTGGCTCTACAACGCAAGTGCTAAGTTTCTTAGAAAAACAAACATAAAGATATGATAGCAACACAGTTGGCAGAGAATGAAGAAGTACTCATGCAGTAATAAACAAAAAGGGGTCACTCTACCAGTTTCATTTGTTTCAACTTGCAATTGATGTATTTGAGAAAGACATTAGTTGCAATAAATGTCAGCAGCAGGTGCATGCACATTAGGCACACACTGGTTACCCCTGTTTATCACTCAAATCCTCATGGCAAAAATTTATATATATATACAGTATATTTCTTTTTTTACAAAAAATGAATGAACTACCCTGTTTGCTATGTTAAATGATAATTCTGATGATTGTGGGCTGATAGAATCAACAAATGAAACTTCTATGACGATCCTTATTATTTATTGCCGTTTGAGTGCCGCTTCACTGGCTACTAACTGTGTTGCTAGCATTGCTCAATACATCTGTCAGTGCTTAGTTTATCATTGTCACGTATGATTGGTAACAAAAGTTAACATTGTAACTTGAGTGGCTGGCAGGACCAATTCAGTATTATAAAAAAAAAGAAAAATAGGTACTATTTTTTAACAAGGAAAAAGAGAAACAGCAAGGGAAAGTTTAGAATAGGATGATGATGATTTAATAGGGATGCAGCCAACTTACTACTATTAGTATTACTAGTATTGCCCTTCCTGCATCTTCAGCTAATCCCTATTCCCCAGTCTGGAACTCTAGTCCCCTGTAACTAATTTTATAAATAAAGAAAGTTTATAAGAATTAAAATATGGTATCTTGAAAGCTGGGTGCCAGGATAACATGTTTGTCTTGAAAACAGGATCTTTCTGTTCAAGGGCCTGCTTGAAATAACAAAAAAATAATAGGGATGGGTTAACACCCCTATAGTTAGGGTTGAGTACAGTGTTTAATGTTAAACCCTAACTTTGCACCTTAATAACTTTGGTGTCATTTGATGGAATAGCCTACAAATTTGTATGCACAGCTAAGGTGGCAAAGTCTCAAGACATGAAAAGTTTTGTGCTAGCATTTTTTGTGTTTTCAGAGACCTGGGGCCCAATATTCAAAAGTTTATGCAGGCGCAAACAGGTGTTTGTTTAAGGAAACTGTGTTTTGTGCCAAAGCACAATATTTCAAAGGAGAGCCTGAGCAGGTAAACAGGGTTAGCGCTTGCATGAAAAATAATGTATGTGGGTGGGAAAAGGGAGGGGTGGGGACAGAAATATCTGTGCAACCTCATATTCAGCTCATTTGCACTGCATTAAAGGGGTTAATATGGCCCTTTTGTGTATGCAAATACCACCGAATAAAACCCCGTCTTACTCCGGGTAACCCTTGCAGCTGCTGGAGTGACTGCAACCAATAGCCAAGTTGGCTGGTGGGGGAGAACACCTGCCTCCTGGTGTCCATGGTCCTCCCTGCTGATCACTACCCTGGTACTGATGGAGGGAAGCCCTGGTGCTTACTGTTGCCCCCTTCCAATCTTCAGTCAACAGTGCACTGTACTACTCCCTGTTGCCTAGCAGTCCCCCCCGTCCAATCATCACACCATAGACTACTGCTCCCAGGTGCCTAGTGGTCCCCCCCTTCTGATCACCAGCTTGTAGAGTACTGTACCACTCCCTAGTGCATAGTGATCCCCCCTTCTGATCACCAGCACATATAGTACTGTACTCCTCCTTGGTGCCTAGTGATCTCCCCCTTTGATCACTAGCCCATATAGTACAGTCAGAGTCCCTGGTGCCTAGTGGTACCTCTGGTACCAAATCCCTGGCCTGTAAAATAAACCAGCTCCCTGGTGGCCCGTGGTGCCCGTGGTCCCAATCCCTGACCCTATCACAAACAACATATTTCCTGATATCCAGTGGTCCCTATTCCACCTCCCCCTGGTCAAGGAGAAGTGAGGAGGGCTGTGCCAGTCACCATATAGGCTCCATTGGCACCGAAGAGTCAGGTAAGGGGGTGGTAGGGTGGGTGATCAATGCCAGGGGCTGCTAGATGCCAGGGATTCCCTATGTCACATGGGGGGTACCATGGGACACAAAGGAATATGTTGGGTTGGTTTTTGAACTGCAACATGCATCCTAATGACAGTTCTCCTAAACACAGGACAGGGTGTTGTCTTTGATATGGGGCAGGGGATCAGAGAATGGGGAAGGGGGATGGGAGACCACTGGATATCAGATAATATGTTGTATGTGAACAGGCTGAGGATCAGAGACTGGGGTCCGCTGGCACCAGGGAGCTAGTTTATTTTACAGCCAGGGACTGAGTACTGTGGGGACTGCTAGGCACCCGGGACTCTTATCCTACTATACCAGCTGGCAATTAGAACCGGAGAACCACTAGGCATGAGGGAGTAGTACAGTACTCTACAGGTTGATAATTGGAAGGGGGGACCACTAGACACCAGGGAGTAGTACAGTAATCTATGGGCTGGTGATCGAACAGAGGGGGGCAAGCACCAGGGAATAGCACAGTACTCTACAGGCTGGCAATCAGATGGGGGGGGGACCACTATGTACCAGAGCATCATAACTGACTATACAAGCTGGTCATCAGAGGGAGAGGGGCCACTAGGCACCAGGGCCTTCTCTGTTTTGTAAGGTACCGGGCAATTGGGACAGGTGCAGTGTTGCACTAACCTGCCATCACTTCACATGCAAATGAACCCATAATGGGCATGTAAATGGTCCCATAGTGTCTGGCATGCCCAATGAGCTCATTTGATTGGGTCTCTGAATATAATGCCTAGTGCTCTGTTGCTATCGGGTCTCTTGGTGCTACTCCCTACACAGCATGGATCCATGTCAGGGCAGAGCTACGTGACTTAGCGCTGTGCCAACACGCCCCTATTATCTGTTGGATAGTGCCAGAGTGCTATCCTACAGAATATAGCATCATCAGACTCCTATGCAAGGGCAATGCTCAGTACAAAACATTGCACTCCATGTTGCCCTTTTTTGATTATTCGGTCCCTGGAACGCTGATTGTTATAAAATTGAAGATTTTATTTTCCATTTACTTACCATGGGTTTTTAGCAGATAGTGCAGAATTTTGTCACAAAACTTTAAGAGTAGAAGCAGCCTGTGGTGAAGTAATGCTTTTCAAAGATTTTGTGAAAAAACAGTAGTCGGTTCCAGAGTTATAAGGATTTATAGTTCGTTTTTTGACAATCTCTGATGCAAACGGTAAAAAAACATTGATAGTGAGGGCTTATTTTTCATTATCTACTTCTTGTGAGAAACTATGTACTTGTCATGAGAAAACTGTATTGATCATAATGGCTGCCATCTTTTCTCATTGCATTTCATTTATTCAATTTTATTGACAGGATAGGCCCACTGAGACAAGAAGTCTCTTTTTCAGGGGTGACCAGGTAGGGGGGAGGGAAATACAGATGGTAACTAAATGAAATTGAACCAAATTAAGCTGTTGCTGGTATTTTTAGTGAATGGGGAAAATTTGGCATGGGCACCAGGAAAATTCCCCTACTCTGTGGTAGGGGGCACTATCCTGTACGTTGTCACTATGGGGGAGGTCAGTGTGCTGTCAGTTGTGGAAGCAGAAGGATGTCTACTACAGGCTGGTATAGCAGAGGATGTTACCACACAGAATTCAAGTGAGCAGTCTGTTTTAGTGACCGAGATTTCAGATTTTTCTGAGTTACCTAACCAGGAGATGGATGCGATTGATAAAGGTTGCATTGGCAGAGATGGCTAAATGTCATGATTTGTTGAAAGCTCAGCTATTGCAAGCAGAGATGGCTCTTACCTCGGCTCAAGTGGAACTACTGGAAAAAAAACAGAAACATCTTTTAGGTTTGTCATCAGTGCTGCTCAGAAAGTCTGCCGGCTTGGTCCAGGAATGAGTGATGACATAACGGAAGTCGCGAGGGTGTTGCTAGTGGGTTCCCCACCATCCTGCGAGGAACTCACAATCTCAGGTGCTGGCTCTTGGTGACCTGAACAGGCCCTTAGTAACATGGGTTAGAAACAGATCTCAGATGGTTCCTGGATAGTGGATGCCTCTAAACCGGACAATGTGTTGGCGCATTCAGAGCGCCCTAGCTTACTGACTCTTCCTACAACTTCAGCCATGATCCCTAGTGCTAACAAGGACTTTTCTGATGCTGTTCTAAACTTTGAAACAGGTACTGGTTTACCTTTCCTACCTGTAGACACTCCAGTAGACATTTCTATTACTGACACTTCGCATGATGTTGAGAATTTGAACTCAGGGGATCCAGAGTTACCTGCAGGCCTCCCCACTGACCCTCCACCATCTAAACCTAAATATGCTGACTTATTTTCTAAACCACTGAAACAAGCTAAACGCAGAAATGCCATTAGACTAAGATATCTGGGAGGGATGGAGGAACTCCTTGATAGGTTTTATGTAGGCAGAGTTTTGATTAAGTAATCACTTGGTTTTACACCAGCCGATATTTACGCAGTTATACATGTTCCTGGGGAGCACTATTTTGATATTAGTTTTCGAGCTCCTGTTATTTTAGAAATGTTTTGGTTAAAACATGCTTCTTCGAAAACTAATCCATTTTGGTCCCATTTCCAGGTGATTCCCTTTACTAAACAACCTTTTAGAGTAATCATGGTATTATTTAGACATGAAAGTGTGAATGCAGCTGATATTTTATATTGGTTAGACAAAAGATGTGAGCTTCAGGGCACTCCAGAACCCATTTTGGATGGGGAAGGATTCTGGAATGGGGGTTGGTGGATTAAAATTAAGCTACATAGTTCTCACAATGAATACACTCATTTGCCAAATTGTTTTTTTTTTCATTGGGAGGGATAAAGTTTTTTTGTTTTATCCTGGACAACCGAGGAAATGTCATAAATGTGGACCCCTGAGACATATTAGTACGAACTGTGAGAAACTTATGTGCTTTCAATGTGGGGAACTAGGGCATTCAGGCTATCAATGTGAAAATTCATTTAAATGTAGTTTTTGTGATGAGGTGGGTCATTTGTTTACTGACTGCCCATGGACGACTCATAATACTGAAGAATCTGACTATGCTATGCAGGATTTATTTATTTTTAAAGCCGATCCGAATATATTGGATGGCCACAGATTAGGACCTTCTTTAGGCCCCAGGTTATACTCTACTGTCTTAGCACCCAAGGTTTTTGATGCTCATTTACAACCCTGCCCCCCACCCCAACATTCTGTCCTTGTAACTACTCCTGTGGACCATGTGGCTAGGTGTTCTCCTGCACACAATGCAGTTGTTGTCCCTTTAACTACAACAGAATTGTCCCAGCTACAGCCTCCCATTTCTGAGAAATCTACAGAGACTGAGGACCTGTTTCAGACAGTTAAGCGGGGAGTATCACAAGGTCCACCGACTGATTGGGAACAAACTCCAGAACCCCTTCCTGTTTCAAATAAATATGGTGTCCTGGCTCCTGTTAGCCCGGACAAATTAGACTCTGATGCAATTTCCAAAGCCCCTTCAAAGACTGATGGATTATCTGATTAAGAGTCTGCTGCTGATCCTGGGTTGGGGGGCAAAGCCAAGGCTAAACCAATGGAAAATAGAACAGAACTTAGAAAAAGTAATAGAAAACTGGCCACTACTACTTAAATTACTTTGCCTACTTCTGTTAAAGGCTATAATTTCTTGACCGCTAGTCCTAACAAAATAGTATTAGGTCTACATATAAGACACAAGCTACTTTTGACATTTTCTCTGATTTGAAATATGATATTGTATTTTTACAAGACACTAGACTTTATACTATATCTGACTTTGATATAGCTACTGACACATGGGGATGGGGTCCTTGTTATTGGTCTGGGGAGAGGATTTGTGTTCTGGGGTGGGGATTTGTTTCACCTCTTGGACAGTGAAGATTAGTGATATTGTAGATATTGCCCCAGGGAGGGCATTACTGTTAGACATCACTATTGATGCAATTCCATTTCGGCTGATTAATATCTAAGCTCCCCAATGTAAATGGGCTATGGTTCAGTCATTACAATTAATACAGCCATATTTGTTTATGGGTAGGAATGCATTATTTGGGGCTGATTTTAACATTTCCTGTACTGCTAAATCTGTTACGTCTAAAGTATATTGTGATACACACTGTCTGAATAGGCTGTTGCAGCTCTCAGGTTTGAAAGATGCATTTGAGGATATACCTTCTTTTACCTTCCTACAAGAAACCAGGAAATCTCATATTCACTATTAGTTTATTTCCCCCACCCTTCAAATTTCTTCCCCATTTATCCAGTTAGTTGCTACTTTGGATCATGGGGTATTAAGCCTTACAATTTCAAATTTTGGTAATACTTCCAAAGCTCTGGGGTACTAGAGGTTAAATCTGTCATTGTTATATATTCTGGAAGTGCTACTTCGCATCACTGATGTTTTAGAAGCTTTAAAATCAGTGTTTTTTTCTTTATGATAGTCAACAGGCCTGGTGGGAGGATTCAAAACAAGAGTTTCAGGGATATTTTATGCATATAGGATGTCTATTGGGAACCTCAAGAAAACTTGATAAACAACGCCTTCAGAACACTTTGAGTTTTTTTTATTCTCAAATAAATTCTGGGGTCTCAGTAGCTGCCCATGGTATTTCTTCTGTTAAAGAGCAATTGGCACAGTTGCATAATGATAAAAAACGACAATTAGAAAGGGAACAGAAATATGGCATGCAGAGTACATCTGCTTGTACAAATCCATTTGATAACTGCGCAAATAGACGTAAAAAGAAAGGTGTTAGTCTTAAAGATTCTGGTGGTCATAGGGTGAATACTCGGGAGGATATTTTAAAAATATTGGATGGACATGTTTCATCCTTATTTCAGGTCAACAACATAGTAACACAAACTAAGATTGATGAATGGTTGGCTTTAAGTACATTACCAAAAATTCCTGACCAATTTTTGATCTCCTTATTGGCACGTATTTCACCGTTAGAATTTCAAACTGTGGTTCAGCACCTTCAAACAGGGAAAGTCCCCAGAAGGGATGGTCTCCCAAATGAGATCTATTGTAGTATCTGTGAAGTATTGGGTCACCAGTGTCTATGCTGTATAATTGCTTATCCCAGGGATACTTTCCAGATAGTATGAATTTAGGTCTTCTTATATATTTTTTTCAAATCTGGGGATAGAGAGTGTCTAAATAATTGGAGGCTGATCATGTTATTAAATTCAGACTCTCAAAGTTTCACCAAAATTCTCAGCTTATGGATCTCTCACCTGTTGGATTGTATTACTCATCCTACTCAGTTTTGCTCAGTACAGGGTCGACATATTACTGATGCATTATTACTTATTCGAGAAGTTTTAGAACATGGTCTGGTAGGGGAAATTGCTGGGATTTGCATAAATTTGGACCAGGCAAAAGCCTTTGATAGTGTGTCACACCTCTATCTGTGGAGTTGTATGAAGGAATTGGGTCCCCTTATTTTATGGTTACAGCTCTATTATTCATAGGCTGAGGTAGCCCCTTATGTTAATGGGTGGATATGTCAAGCATGGAAATGTGCCAAGGGCATATGACAGGGATGTCCTCTGAGCCCTATCCTTTATATTCTCTCCTTAGAACTTTTATTGTCAGCCATTTATCAATCAGATACCATTAGAGATCTATCTCTTGGTTGTGATGATATGGAGATTAAATCAGTTGCCACATGCTGATAATTTATGTCTTTTTCCTAGTGGATGCTCCATCTTGTGCTGCTACGGAAGCCATGACAGTAGCCTATATGAGGGGAACTGGAGCTACATTTAACCTGATGAATAGTAAGTGTTTTTTTCTTGATTCATATAGCTCTTCACATTCCACTATCATGGGTATTCCAGTTACATCCCAAACTTGTTAAATTTTAGGTATTTATTTTTGTGGAGCTGACTCAGCTACTTATAATTGGGATAGACTTATACAACTTGCAAAGTAAAAGTAGCTTCCTGGAATCAACGGAAGATGTAAAAAAAAAGGGTATATATGGTTTGTACATTCCTCATTGGACTGTTTTAACATATAAGTTCTATTTATGCATTACCCTAATCTAGGGAGACAGCTCTACTTAGTGCTTTTTCCAGGCAATATGGGGTAGTAGGTTGAACCTCATAAAAAAGGGTATTTTATATCAACCGGTAAAACAGGACGGGATTTCTATGGTTAATCCAATACTGTTTTATTTTTGCATCTTTCTATATGTAAATCTATCTCCACTATTAATGGAAAAGTCCAAAATATGGACACCATGGGTGTCGGATTATATATCACCCTGGTTAGTTTATTGGACTGCTGAAGGTATTATTCCTAAATAAAAGTCAATACAGGATTTACCTATGTATTTTCATTCCTGTTTTAGTAAATTAAAACTTTGGAAGATTCATTATACATTAATTACCCCAAATTCCAGAAGACAGATGTATACGTTTCTTCAGGAGCAATATTTTTTAGAATATCCTGTGTTTGGTAATAGGACAAGTAAGGAAATGATACAAATACAAGCTATGCTTACTAATCAAGGTATTCCAGATTATATGTGAGATGTCATTTGGCTCAAAGCACATGGTAAATGGAATATTAAGGGTAATTTGAAACATAAGGGTAAAGAAGATAAATATTGCCCTAGAAGTATGATATGTGTGAACCATACTGAAACAATGGCACATCTGTTTTTCAAATGCCCATATATTATACAGTTTTGGTCAGTATTGTACACAAAATGGGTTTCAGCACAATTTCTGGTTATTGATATGCAGGTCCTATCTTTGGGTATTCTGCCGGATAGTTGAGATGGATTTAATTCTGACACTATGACGCTTGTTCTGGGAGGTATCAAATATCAAATATGGCAAGTTCGTTGTGTTTGGTCACTGCGATCTTTGTATATCTCTCCAGAACAGCTTTTTTGGCATATTCACAAATGGTTAATGGGATTATGGAAACATGATAAACGTACTTTATCACAACATAGTTTGGCAACAAAATGGAAAGCCATGTCTTGGTTGGACACTGGTTAAGTGCTGAATACAATATTTCAAAACTTTATACTAGATTGTGATTCTCGATTGTCATTTTTGTTCAATTTTTTTAGTATGAATGCCATTGTTTTCCCTTTTAATAAAGGTCACTGAAATTTCCTACTGTATTTTTAGTGGGGATGGGTTTTCCTTTTTTATTTGTATTGATACAGAGTATCTATATATGGCTAAGATGTATGATAAATACATATTCTTGATGATGATTTTTCTTATGATTTTTGTCTGATTTAATGCACTACTGTGTGAAGTTGTAGAAATCTTTCCCTACTCTTTTGTGGGGAGAGGAAGGGGATATGTTTATTGTATTTTTATTTTTGTATGGGTTTAAAGTATGCTCTAATACTGTATTATGATTTCATTTTTTTTTATGCTTCTTTTGGATGGAATACAAATTTGTTTACATTATTTGTTATGATTGAAAAATTCCCCTACACTTTTAGTAGGGAGGGGTATACATATGGGGTGGGATATTCAGAAGGGTTACACCCTGGCGTGATATTCAAAAGGGGAACATGCATGGCACAAATCCCGATGTGCCAAGGCGCATCAGTAATGTATGCTGCATAAGTAGGGGAGGTGTGCCCATGCATACCCCACACATCCCGATATTCAGCCTGGGATGTGTGGAGCCCATGCAGGTGCAACTCCTACATGCGCCGCATATAGTTGTTCCAAAAAACAAAGGAGCAACAGCTGGCCACCCACAGGTGAGCTACCATATTGCAGGGTGCAACACGACAGCTGCCAGCTGTGGGTGGCCACCCAAGCTCTGGCAGTACCCTCCATTGGGTAGCACCCCCCACATGCCCAATCATGGGCAGAAGTTGGAAATGAAACAGTCCTATATCCCTGGTGGTCCAGTGGACCGCTTGCAGCCCAATCGCGGGCATAAGTATAGAGATAAGAAACTCCTATATCCCTTGTGGTCCAGTGGACTGCCGCTCTCGTTGACTGGGCATATATAGAGACAAGAAACTCCTAGTGCTGCGTGGTCCAGTGGACCGCTCCGCAGCCCGATCATGGTCAGATGTCTGTAAAGATTCGATCCATCCTGGTGGTCCAGTGAGTCCCTTCCCTCACCGATCCTCGCCGACCCCACCCCCCGATCAGTGGTGGGCTGCAGCTCCACACCTGCAAGCTGCCTGGCTGCACTGACTGACTGCATACAGTACAGGTGTATGCCCATTGGTCCACCAGCGTGGCTAATGGGCATGCAGAATATACTAGAATTATACAGTCCAGATATGTGGAATGGATTCATTTACATATCTGGACTATGTAGTATGGTGTGCATCAGCGTTCCCATGCTTGGGATCAATGGGCATACAGCTGTACTTACGAGTCAGTCAGTGGGCGGGTTGTGGTTTAGTGGTTGCCAGCTGACGGGATTGTGGTCCCAGTTGGAGGATGGGAGGGGTACCAGACCACCAGGAATGGGATCTTAATTTTTTTAGACATCTGCTGATTATTGCAGTGGTCCACTGACCACCAGGGATGTAGGAGTTTTTATTCCCATACTTATGCCCACGATCGGCTGGGTTGAGCGTCCACTGACCACCAGGATATAGGTGTTTTATTTATATACTTATGCCCACGATTGGGCTGCTGTGGGGACTTTGCCGCTTGTGCAGGGGGCATCAGTCCCGATGGCTGCAGCCTGGCAGGCGCCAGGTGCAGTCTCCGAGGGATGGCACCTGTACGCAAATGGGGGTTATAACGACATGCAAATGTCCCTATTTGCACCTTGCATGCATTATGGCCCCATTTGCATGTGCACCTTTGAATATCATGGTTGATGTGCCTAGTGCAATGACACTTGCGCTAGCGCATCCCCCTGCCCCTCTCTGGCCACTTACATTGGTGTAGTGCCAATGCACCATGCACAATGTGGGTGGCCATAGAGCGATATTCAACGGTGCTGAGCCATGGCGCAGCACCATTGAATATCACCCTGTCAGCGCCCTGGCACATCCCAGTTGTGCTGTGCCCAGGCTTGCGCCACAGCCTGGCGCAGGCTGAATATCCCACCCATAGTGTTTTATTTATGTTTACAGTTTCAAGTATGAAGTAATGTGCATCTGTGTTTTTGTTTTCTTCTTTTTATGATTTGTATGAAGAAATACTGATTTGTCTTTATGTTCTTTTGAGTTTTGAATAAAAAAATCCCCTACTCTTTCAGTAGGGGAACTCTTGGCCATTTGGAGTTCCAAGATGGCCACTGCAACGATGGATGAGGATGATGCTATGGAGGTAAGGGAGTGGGGCTCCTCCCTTTCCACAACATTGCAAAGGACCGAAGAAGGTATTCCTGTGGAAATTGTGAATGATTTAGAAGACGTTCCAGTGGAAATGGACATTGGTATGAGCAAAGTTTCACAAGAAGGTAAAAATGCTCCTGCACCAAGGCAATCTACAACTGTTTCACCCACTGGCCCTAAATATAGTCCCAAAACAAAACAAAGGAGTAAAATTCTCTACCTGCATACAAGGCATCAAATCTGGAGAACAGCGTGCAAGAAATTGCATCACAGATTGACACAGGAAAATGCCAAACTGACAAGCCGGCTCAGCTGATGGGTGATGATGTGCAAACATCAAAGGCATCACCCAACTCTTTGGAACCAAGTAAGCATAATTCTAAAGTTTTTCTTGCAATGACTGTCTAAAAAAAATGCAAACATACCTGAAAGTGCCACAATACAGGAAGGCTCGTTGGGAATGGCATACACAAGTGAAAGTTCACTTGGCCTGAAACAAGCCTCTGGAGAATGGGATTCAACTCAAGAAAAGCCAGCATGGTCGGTAGAAGCAGTGTTAACAGCTGCAGGGTGGGAGCATTCAGCAGAAACAGGAGCATGGAAGTCGGGACCATCCTCGATTAGAGTGGGCATGGATGTTATAAATGAGCACAATTCAGGCAACATTTTTACTCTACCAGAAGAGCTGCAGCTCACACAGTACCCAGAATCTGCACTGTTTAGAAATTCCGTGGGGCAACCAAAAACACTTCCATCAGACAATGCACAACCGGTTACCAGCAGGAGCCCTCTGCCTTCTTCCAGCTCTACAGAAAGGGCCCCTACAGCTAGGAAATCCAGCACTGATCCACAACAAAGGGCGTATGCTTTTTGTATTTCATGAACCTGTGTTTCCAGCAAAAGGCCATAATGCTGTAAGGCTGCATTATAAGGGAGGCATGGAGGAATATCCGGACAGACTATATGTGGCTAAAACTTTATTAAAAGACTCACTTAAGCTCTTTTCATATGAGATTTATGCCTTGATTCATGTATCACGGGAATCGGTGTTCGATGTTAGTTTCAAAACTCAGGCAGGTCTTGAAAGGTTTTGAGTAAAGTACTGCAAGGTAAAACAGACCCCTTGGACCCCTTTCAACACAATTCCACTGACCAAACCAGCAGTAAAAAATATATAACTATACTGTTCAGAAATGAAGGAGTGAGTATGACCGATTTAGTATACTGGTTAAAGCAGAGGTGATCGGTGTTAGGAGATCCTGAAGCAATCTTTGATTCAAAACATATTTGAACAGGGGGTTGAAGAGTAAAGATTATGCTAAAATCTACCTCAACAGGTACCAACACTTGCCAAATAATTTTTTTATAGGTACAGTGGCGTGAAAAAGTATTTGCCCCCTTCCTGATTTTCTCTATTATTGCATATTTGTCACACTGAATGTTTTCAGGTCTTTAGACAAAATATAATATTAGATAAAGGGAACCTGAGTGAACAAATAACACTTTTTTTTACTTATTTCATTTATTTAATGAAAAAGTTAACCAACACCAACGGGCACTGTGTGAAAAGTAATTGCCCCTAGTTAAATCAATCCAATTAAAGGGATAATTAGAGTCAGCTGCTTGAACACAGCCAGGCTTGATTACAGCCAGCCCTGCTCAATATAAATCTCACTTATTTTGACCCTTACCATCAGAGTCACATTGCCAGCACAAAGATTCAACAAGCACATTATGCCATGATCAAAGGAAGTTCCTGAAAGATCCAGAAACAAATTTGTTGCCCTCTATCAGTCTGGAAAGGGTTACAAAGCTATTTCTAAGGCTCTGCAGGACTCCATCGAACCACAGTGAGAGCCATAATCTCAAATGGAGAACACTGGAACAGTAGTGAATCTTCCCAGGAGTGGGCGGCCTGCCAAGAAATTACTCCAAGGGCTTGGCGTAAAATCATTCAGGAAGTCTCAAAGGATCCTAAAACAACATCCAAGAACTGCAGGCTTCCCTGCCTCCAGCTAAGGTCAGTGTTCACGACTCCACAATCAGAAAGAGACTGAGCAAGAAATGGGCTTCATGTGAGAATGTAGCAAGCAAAGAAGCGACTGCTAACCAAGAAGAACATAAATGCTCATCTCTCATTTGCCAAACACCTGGATGATCCACAAGCCTTTTGGGAAAATGTTCTATGGACAGATGAGGTCAAAGTGGAACTTTTGGATGACATGGATCCCATAATGTCTCCGTCAAAGCAAACACAGCATGCCACAGTAAGAACACCATACCAACAGTCAAACATGGCGGTGGTAGTGTGTGATAGTCAATGGGGATGCTTCACCTGCCTAAGGACCTGGATGACTTGCCATAATTAAAGGAACCATGAATTCTGCTCTGTACCAGAAAATTCTTAAGGAAAATGTCGGTCATCCTTCCGTCAGCTGAAGCTGAAGCGTGGTGGGCCATGCAGCAAGACAATGATCCAAAACACAAAAGCAAGTCCACATCAGAATGGCTAAAAAAGTAAAATTAAAGTTTTGGAGTGGCCCTAGTCAAAGTCCAGACTTAAACAATAGAGATGCTATGGCAGGACCTGAAATAGAGCAAGTCATGCTCAAAGGCTACCTAAAATGTTACTAGATTAAAGCAGTTCTGCGAGGAAGAGTGGGTTAAAATTCCTCCACAGCGATGTGAAAGACTTGATATTGAATTATAGGAAGTGTTTGGTTGCAGTCATTGCAGCTAAATGTGGCATAACCAGTTATTAAGTGTAAAGGGGGCAATTACTTTTCACACAGGCTCAGACTATGTTGGTTAACTTTTCATTAAATAAGTGAAGTAAAAAAAAAACAAGTATTATTTGTTCACTCAAATGCTGTAATACATTTTCTCTAAAGACCCTGAAAACATCCAGTGTGACAAATATGCACTAATAGAGAAAATCAGGAAGGGGGCAACTACTTTTTCACGAGACTGTAGAGACCGGGGAGTGCTCTTTTATCCTGGCCAACCAAATGCCTGTTATAAGTATGGGTCAACAGAGCATCTAAAGCAGCATTTTGACAAGCTGAGGTGCAACACCTGTAACAGGCTCGGGCATACCAGTATGATGTATAATAATGAAAGGATATGTAGTCTGTTTAAAGAGAAAGGTAATTCTTACCAGAGCAGCCCTTGGGCAGCACATAATCTTTCTGGGCAAGCAGATGATGCAGAACAATGTTTATTTGTCATCTTAGCTCAAAGGTCACAAATGAATTCCTCTAGATCCAGGAGCAGGGACCCACACCATCCTTCCAGCTCAGTCCCCAACCTAGAAGTAGAACAGAACCCTCAGCAGGCAGAAAAGAACCCAATACAGGACAATCCCCCAGTTCCCAGAAAAGAGGCCCTTTCTCTTCAAATATTTCAGGCCCCTATCCTAGTCTGGGAACAGATGGTATCAATGTCCTTACAACCTCCTCCATGGAAATGAAAAAAGTTAAATGATTAATGAATCTCTCCCTGCTCAGACAGAAAACAGAGAAAAGACTGAGGCAGCCCAGACCATGCCCCCCCCCACTGCAGTCCCTATGGAAACTAGGTTGGCCACAAGAAGAAAGCTAAATTGGGGTTACCCCAGTTATAAACTGCAAAAATCTAAAACAGTTCAAATCTCCAACAGGTCTGAAGTTCTCCAGGAGGAAGATGAAATATCTGAGTCTTCCTCTGATATTTCTGAACCTACAGAAATCCCTGAAAAATAGAAAGAAACACCACAAAAAGCAAAACTAAAGAAAAAACATGTCAAAACAGGGAAAAAAGGCATAATAACCTCTAACTGCTTAATCTGTATCACTAAATGCTTAAGTCTTTGCACACTGAAACTATAAATGTCAATAGTTTAAAAAATAAGGTTAGATGGGAAACCATTTTTTCCTGTTTGCAAACTGAAAAGGAAACTATTTATATTCTCCAAGACACTAGGCTACATACCCTCACAGAACTTTTCAAAGCTACAAGAGATTGGTACCAAGGGCCGTCCTTTTGGTCCCTCAGTACCGACACTTGTTCAGGCCTAGGTATTCTTTTTACAAACATACCAGTGCAGGTTAAAAAAATTATAGATTTGGTTCCAGGCAGGGCCTTAATACTAGAAACAAAACTAGAAAACTCACTTTTCCGCATTATAAATACTGTATATACAGTCCACAATCCAAAGCTGAAAAAGTGAAACTTTTTAAAACGGTTCAGCCTTATCTTTTCTCATCTCATCCTATACTTTTTTGGGGTGAATTCTAATTATGGCCTCTCTCTAAAAGACAGGGGTCGAAATAAAACCAAAAAGTTATATTGTGATGCAAATTTTCTAGTGAAACTTATTAAAAGTGCTAAACTCATTGATGATTACTATGGAGCTACTGGGGAAAATTACCCCACTTTCCAAAAAAGGATGTTTAGCCACTCGTATTGATTTCATATTCCTATCTATGGACTTGAATACTGACTCTGCCAAATTACAGATTACTGAATTTATGGACCACTATCATTTACAAATAAGGTTGGCAGATACTGTACAAATTATACATGGTTCAGAGCTATGGAAGATAAAGTCCTCACTACTTACTCACTCATTTGTGCTTCAAGAATTATAACATTTTGGGGGGGGGCAGAAAATCTGTTTCAGTATGTTATGAAAGCCCACTTTTATGGTGAGAGGATACTAAACATGACCTTATTCACCTACTTAAACTTTTTAAGCCACTGAGGCAGAAAGAGTATATGCAATACTCACATTATAGAACACAAATGCAGAAATTGATGTCCCTGGCATATGAGACCAAACTAGACTACACACAACAGATAAATAAAATATGGCAAGAAATGTTTCAGTATCATAAAAAGCAAGCTGAAACCCTGAAACTCCAACACTCTTTTAATACCCAAGGCAGCTTTTCATCTATCTGTCTGTATGAGAGTTGTTCCCATAAAGTTCAAAAGAAAAATATAGGTTTGTTTGATATCCAGAATAATTTGCAGACAGGGAAAATGGTATACAAAAAATAGTCACCCAGTACACTATGGAGTTATTTCAGAATCCTACCCAGCCACAAGGTGATTCTGAACAGTTTTTCTCTGACATTGAGCTACCTTCCTTTTCAGAGGCCAAAGCTCAAATGTTAATACTGAATATCTCAGAAACTGAAATACAACATGTTATCTCTTCCTTAAACAAGCATTTGTCAATGCCAAATGTTGTCGTGCTGGCATTGGCAGTGGCAGAGGTGGAGAGGCATAACGCTGTGAGTTTGTTAATGTGTCCCAAAAGGTGATTTTGCACAGCGAGTATGCCACTGTGCAGCAGAGCTATGGAAACGCGTTTTGGGCAGCCTGTGGAAAATGGCAGCTGGACTGTTGATAATGAGGTGTGCACAAATGCCAGTGGTGAAAATGTAGCATGAAAATATTGCAGATTGACAAAGTTACAAGTGTGCGTGGAAACTGTGCAATGCACGCTTGCAACACAGTCATTGTTTGGACTTTCACCACCAAATTTTCAAAATAGGCATTTTAGGACCTCTGCTGATGAATAGTGTCACCGTCATTTCCTGAAAGTGTCCTGAAAAGTGATTTCGCACAGTGACCATGCAATTCTGCACTAGACATGCGAAAACACATTTCAGCCAGCTGTACTGTTCATAAGGAGGTATGGAAAAATGGCAACGATGAACAGCTGGAGTGAAAGTATTACAAATTCACAAAGTCACGAGTGTGTGTGCAAACTGCGCAACACGTGCTCGTAAAACATTCATTGTATTGACTTTCATCCCTAAATGTTCAACATAGGCATTTTAGGACATCTGCTAATGAACAGTGTCACTGCCGTTCTCAAAATGTGTCTTGAACACAGGCTGTCCACAGAGACCACGCTATTGTGTGCCAGAACTGCGAAAACAGAATTTGGTCAGGATATGAAAAATGACAGTTGTACTGTTCATTAGGAGGTGTAGAACAATGGCACAGTTGAAAATGTGGAGTGAAAATATAAGTTTGTGAACTTACAAGCATGCGTGCAAACTGCGCAACACACGCTCGTAACACAGTCATTTTATGGAGTATTGTCACCAAATTTTCAACACAGGCATTTTAGGACCTCTGCTCATGAACAGTGTCACTGACATTTTCATAATGTGTCCCAAACAGTGATTTCCCACAGCGAATGCTCTATTATGCGCCAGAAGCGCGAAAACACATTTCAGCAAGGATGTGAAAAATGACAACTCTACAGTACACAAGAAGGTGTGGTAAAATGCCAATGTTGAGAATGTGGTGTCAAAATATTGAAAATGCACTAACTTATGAGCGTGCATTGCGCAGTTGCTATGCACGCTTGTAAAACAGTCATTTTATGAAGTATTGTCACCAAATTTTCAACACAGGTATGCTAGCACCTCTGCTCATGAACAGTGTCACTGTAATTTTCATAATGTGTCCCAAACACTGATTTCGCACCTCGACCGAGCTATTCTGCGCCGGAAGTGTGAAAACACATTTCAGGCAGGATGTGAAAAATGACAGCTGTACGGTTCACAAAAAGGTGTGGTAAAATGGCAAAGTTGAGAATCTGGCATGAAAATAGTGCAAATGTGCTAACTTACAAGCATGTGTTGCGCAGTTGCTACGCACGCTCATAAAACAGTAATTTTTTGGCTTTTTCCCACCAGACTTGTAACATAGGCTTTTTGAGAGCCCCTCTCATGAACAGTGGCACTGTCATTTCATTACTCAGTCTTGAAAGGTGATTCCATGCAGTGACTGTGAAATCACCTTTCGGGACTGAATAACACCATGACAGAGCAAGAATTCATGAGAAGGGGTCCCAAAAACCCCATGTTGAAAATGTGGGGCCAAAATTCACAAAAATGCCTGAGATATGCATTAAAGTTGAAAACCCCCTATTCATTCCATTATACAGCTTACCGGCTTTTCTTCAGTTCGCGGTCGGCTTTGAAGAGTGCTGACGTGTTCCCGATCTGTGTTCCCGGTCCACAGAAGATCATCGCGCCAGACTCCGCAGGTCAGTATGGGGTGGGCAGGGTGAGGGGAGGCAGAGTGTGCAGTGGGTGGGTGTGGGTGAGGGGAGAGGGCATCAAGACTATTAGGGACTGTTTACATTTTGCAGGAAAAAAGAAAAGAAAAAACCCATCGCAGGACATTTTTTTTTTGCAGGAGATTTGGCACACGGGGGTGGGCTCCCAGCATGCCACCTAACTGTTTGGGGGGGTTCTGTAGCCGATGGGAGATTGGGCACCCTCATTGGTATACAACATGGGAGGGAAGTAATGCCAATGGGATTGGGCACTCCTGTTGGTACACAAAGCAGCGGGAGCCAAGGATTGGGCACCCCTGGGCATTCAACAATTGGGGGTTATGCTGACAGGAGTGGGATCCCCTATCAGCATACAAAGGGGGGTAACCGAACAGGGGATTGGCCAGCCCCAAAGTCAGCATTAGTTAGGCAGCCACCCGCTCGCCGACCATGCACATAATGGCGGCGAGCACGGCAAGAAAAGGACCGCTGCATATGATGAGCTTTGCTCGGCTCGCAGCAGACCTTTTCTTAGATGTGCTAGCCACATTATGTATGCATGGTGTGGCGCCAGCATGCAGGCTGATTGGGGAACTCGGGACGCACCTACTGGTGCATGCCCTGCATTTGCCCAACTGTGGCCCCGCCTCCAAAGCTGCACTGTCCCACGATGTTGGCTGCACAAGTGCACCAGAATAAAAATAATTCTACTCCAGGCAAATATGGTCTCATCAGTGAAATTTATCAGTTTTAGGACCCTTAATGAAAACAGAGTTGGCTATGGTGTTTAATTATATACTTACTACAGAATAAATCTCCTGGAGTATTAGGCAAGAAGTCTTAATTTATTTACATAAAAAAGGAGATGAAAGGAATATACTTAATTGGAGGCCTATCAGTAGATGGAATACTGATTGTCAAATCTTAGCTAAAATATTAAATAATAGGCTTCTTCAAGTTTCACAAGATCTAATCAGTTCTATACAAGCATGTGCTGTCCCTGAACAGCAAATGTCTGATCATCTCATATTTCTTAGAGAGAAGTAGTAGAAAGAAGTCCTAGAGATATCACTCAAGGTTGTTTAATCTCATCAGACCAACACAAAGCCTTTGATTCTGTGAATCATGAGTTTTTATGATTCACCTTGGAAAAGTATGGCATCCCAACAGTATTCATACAATGGCTAATATGCCTCTATAAGGGGGTGGTAGTTATCACAGTAACCAATGGATGGTGTGGTCCTATGATTTCAATAAAAATAGGGGTAAGGCAAGGATGCCCCCTCAGCCCCTTGATTCATCCATTTTATATTGACCCACTGTTATGTAAACTTAAGCCCAGTACACATCAGAAACACTCCTATTAAAAAAAATATTAGCTTTTGCAGACAATATATGTTTGCTATCGGAAGATGGAAGATCGGTACAAACAGCCCTACATATATGTTCAGAATATAGAAATGTATCATGATGATCCTTAAATCTACAAAAATGTCAATGGAAACAATTAAAGTCCTTAACTGACCTCCATATTCAGACAGCCAGTATTAAATTACTAACATAACCTATACCAGTTTTAGGTATTCTTTTCCATTCTGAACCCATGGTCAAATTAAACTGAGAAACCAAAAACTAAACAAGGGAACACCCCAGTAAATAAATGGAATACTTGAACTATGGGGAAAAAGAAAAGAATATTTATGATAAAAGCCTTTCTATTACCTTTATTTAATTTCAGTAGTCATATCTTTCCCCCACCCAAGACTCTGGAGGCTACACTATTAAGCATTTTTTTTAAGCCCTATGAGGGAGTCGCCTTAATCCCATAAAAAGAAATGTAATGTATTTACCTAGTAAACAAGATGGCTTAGATATGGTTAATCCAATAATGTCCTTTTATTCCATTTTTCTTTCAGCAACCTTTAAACCTGTCTGATGTAATAGAAACAAAGGATGGGAACAGTTTTTATTCATGAAACTTGTCAGGTGTGGTGGTAAAAATGGGAACAGGGAATACTAACAGTAATCCGACAAGCACCGACGGCCACAGTATATATTACAGAATGTTTTTTCAAATAAAAACATTGGACTATTAAGAGTACACAGATTATTACTTTGCCAAGGAAACTGCTATATTGATAAATTATGAATTCCCATTTTTTGGAGAGCAATGTCTTTCCAAATTGCCCTTTAAATGTACTACCCTCCCTTATCCAGGTTTTGACTGAACCTAGAATTACTATTCACATGGGGGATATGCAGTACATTGGCTATGTTGCCATGAAAAGCTGAACATAAAGGGAAACCAGAAACATAAGCAGCTGGAGGAAAGAATGTGTGCAAAAATAATATGTAGTAATGAAACAGAAACTATGGAATATTTATCCTTTGTATGCCCCTATATAATGCCTTTCTGGTCCATGTTAGCAGACAAACGGGATCAACCTGAATTCAAATCTATAAAGTATAGCACCTTAATCATACCTGAAAATAGGCAGCTATGCTGTCTAGTGTACCTACCCGGTTAACAAAAACTAACTAAATAAATAAATATAAATATATGGCGACTTTCACTCTAAATGGAATAAATGGGAATCTAGTACATTACGGGTCATCCTGAAATGTGGGTAGAGTTCTAAATGATAAAATGTACAAAGGGACTTATGTCAAACCATTTTGAGTTGTTTTACTTGATTTGATTGCATTTTTATTTGTTTTCTTGGCTCTGTTATGTTGATGTATTGCTGAAATGGCTTTTTTGTAATAACTTTCTTTTCAATAAACACCCCTACTCTGTCGGCAGGGGACACTGTCCTTCTGCTCACAGAGATGGAGGAAACCAGTAAGGAGTTGGCTGCTGATGGAGGATATGGAACAGAGCAAGGAGCTCTAGTGGTTGAATCAAAGACATCTGGAATGCACCTGCGAGATGTCCAGCTCAGCATGTCAACAAATCACATGTCCTCAGATGGCAATGAAGATGCCAGAAAAGAGGGCAAAATCATAGAACTTATAGAAAGCTCCAACAAGGAAGCGGAGCTTTTACCAGAAGAAATACAAACACAACAAAGGATACAGGAACAAAAAAAAGCTTTGCAAGACCAGTTGAGTCAACTGGATAAGGAGTACTCACAGGTGAAGTGAATGCTGGAGGAGGAAAAGAAAAAGGAGCCCTGAGTTTTCGCCACAGCAGAACACAAAAGTTTTTGTCTTTGGTTCTGGGGGCACTCCCTCTGGCTGCACACCAACACAGGAAACAAACTGAGCACAGATGCCGAGGGATCAAGTTCCTGGAGGCTCAGGCTGGTCACCAGAGAGAACTTTGAGAGACGCTGGGTGGATATTGCAAGGAGCTAGAATGTGGCATGCTGATTACTCTCACAATACCTTCCATTCACAGCACACTGAAGCAGAGACACCAAGCACCACTGAACAGATGCAGAATCCAGCTCGTCAAATCATGGTGGGACAGCAGAAAACAATGTGGGAATCATACAGATACTGTTGATCCTCTGGCAGATGATTCAGGTAGCATTTCTTTTTCTCCCAGAGGTTCACAACCAGAAATTTTTTTAATGCAAACCAAGGGGACACAGGTACACAATCCCACACTAATACAGGACAAGGGGAAAAGGAGGGGGAACAGACTAATGCTGGGGCCAATAATTCACAATGCCCCACCTATGCAGATCTTTTTTTAAAACCACTCAAACCTGCAAAAAGGCTCAATGCTGTGCACTTGCGCTACTTGGGGTGCCTTGAACATCTCCCTGATAGATACAATGTATGCTGTATTCTTAAAAAGCAGTCCCTGGGCTTCACGCCTACAGAGGTTTATGCCCTGATCCATGCTCCTGAGGAGCACATGTTTGATATAAGCTTCCTAACCACAGAAGTCTTGGAATGTTTCTGGATAAAACATATGACTGTTAAGACAAACCCCTTATGGACACCTTTTCAGGTGATCTTCCCTCATAAAACAGCCTTTCAGGGTTATAACTATCCTCTTTCATAATGAGGGGGCCAACATTTCAGATATTCTTTACTGGCTTGACAAACATTGTGAAGTGCAATGTACCCCAGATCCTATTTTAGATGGAGAAGGATTTTGGAATGGGGTACAGAAGATTAAAGTTAGGCTTTTTCCAAACTGATTCTGGTCTCACCCATTTACCTGACTGCTTCTACATGGGGCGAGATAAAGGTTTTATTTTTTACCCGGGGTAACCCAAGAAATGCTACAAGTGAGGCTTTATTTGCCAAATTAATTCAGCCTGTAACATTGTGCAATGTACACGATGTGGGGAGCAGGGCCATTCTGGCTTCCATTTTGACAATTCACCAAAGTGCAATCTGTGTGATGAAGGGGGTCACAACTTCATGGAGTATCCCTGGCCAGCACACAACACCGAGGATGTAGATTATAGCATTCAAGATTTTTATATTCACAGAGCAGCTAGGATGGCTATTGAGTCATCATGAAGCAGATTCCCCCCCAAGTCTCCAACCACAATGGAGACCAGAAATACAACCTAATCCCCAAGAAGCTAGCGAGCACAGGGCTGCTCCAGATGACTTGACTGCATCTCAAGAATCAGTACCAATGAGTGCTAAGGCCTGTACATCAAAAAACTAGGGAGGTAGGCAACAGAATCAACCAAATGAGGACATGTCTGAGGACACATCTATGCCACCTCCACCGCCCTCAGCCCCTCAGTCCTCACACCCTACTGACTGTCCATATGTGATGGGGCGGTGTTCCTCTTGAACGTGTTCATTATTTCACATATCTTGGAATCACTCTTGATGGTTTGCTCTCCTATGCCATCCACACAGACATCACATCTATAGCAATCAACAAAATGCTTAGGGCTACTTTATCACCATAAGCAGAACCTGACCCCTGAAGACCTCAGCATAGCGGTCCACAGTTCAGTGGGTTCCCTAGCGGACTACAGACTGCTGATATATGGCTCTGCCACAGATACTGCCTCTGACATATAAAAACTGCCCTTAACAATGCCTGCAGGCTCACCTTAGGGGCACACCGACTAACCCACACCTGCTATCTCTATGCAAAGGCTTACTGGCTAACGCTCTTTGGTCACTTAAAATATCAAATCTTGCCTCCTGGCCAAAAAGATCTGCATTGGTCAGCTCCCGACTGGGGTCCAACAACTCCTAGTTCCAAGCACTAATCCCAGGCCCACCTGAAATTCACAACTGCAGTCCTTCCTGACTCCAAAATTTCAGACATCTCAAGGACAAAGGTCCTTTGCCTATCGGGCACCTTTGTGGTTCAGCTCTCTCCATGAGAACATTATTAGCCTGCCCACTCTATAGACCTTCAAAAAGAACCTAAAGAACCATTTAATACAGGAATCTCAATGTGTCTGCCATTGCTAGCACCTAGCAAAGGCATCTCCTACCATCTGCCCATCTACCAAACAGATCTCTGTCTCTCTCGGACACCCTGCACTTGGGGCTCAACCCCCCAACCCACCTCTTCAGCACTTCTATGCGCTAACCCCATCATGTTGCTGACAACTAACTGGCTCTCTGTTGGGCACAGTTATTTAGTCTATTCCTGTATGTATCTGACTGTGTTTACTTATTCCAGTTTTAGTTTTTGCTGTATTTTTTTCATTCCTTTGTTTAAAGACCAAATGTACCTAAATGTTCTCATTCTAATTCTATTGTCTTGTTTGTCTCAGTCCTCTGTATAATCACCTACTTGTTCTAAATGTACTAACATGGAACCTATGTAAAGAGCTCTGAGCTCAAATGGTTAACCTGAGATCTGAAATAAATAAATAAAAACATAATGTTTACACAAGAATCCTTCACAACACATTTTTTTATTCTACCTGCTGTACGAATATTTTGAACTTCTGCACTGTGGTTTTCACATCCTTATGCTGCAGTATGGTTTTCATAAGCTGCATATTGCACGATGATTTTCAAATCTATGTGCTACAAGATGGATTCCAAAATCTTTCTGCTATATGAGAGTTTTCAGAATCTGCTTGTGGTGCAATGGTATTCACAAAACAGAAGTCCTACACAAAAGGTTTGAAAATATACTGGCTGTGAGGCAGTTTTCAAAATCTATATTCTGCACTATGGTTTTCAAAATCTAACTGCTTAGTGAAGGTTTTTTACTTAGTGTTTAAGTTCAACAGGACTAAAAACTTCAAAGTAAGATAGCATATTAAATACTAAATGTTAAGGGTAATACTTTGGTGTTTGTGAGGGAGAGGTAGAATGAGGCACACAATGTCCCATGTATTGGGGCCTAAGCACTAATGTGAGCTGGCACTAGCAAGAGACATGTATTTGGCCTGTCCAGCTCCGCACCCGTGTACAGGTGCATGACGGCTGGCATCCGCAATCACTGGGTGACCGTCTTCAGCCCTGCCTCCTGGTGATCAGAATTGTGGAGGGTGGATCGGTGCAATCAGAGGACACAGGCAGGCATCCAATGGGATGCCCAACTTGATCCTGCAGTACACCCCTGTTCTGCATTGAGCAGAGGACTGTAGGATGGCATGGATCCCAGATATGTAAAATGTTGGGCAAGTACTCAAATGGCTGCCCCAGACTTCCCAGAGGGCTGGGGCATCATGGTAAAGGGGGACTATGGGTACTCTGCGTGGGGTCAAAACAGTTAGAGCAAGGTCCCTGCTGCCGTATTATGCACCCCCTCACCTGACACTCCATGCCTTGCTAAATAGTGCAGAATATGGGCAAGCCCTTCACAATCCTCCAGACCACCTGAGCATGTAGCTGCATGACCGGCCAGGGTATCCACTGTAGAAGGGACATGTGTCCCTTCCTTGCATGAGCACAGGGGTTTGTGGGACTGCAGTGTGCAGAAATGACACTTAGGACTGCCTACACGCTGCAGATCCATGGCACTTAGGTATTCTGCTCCAAGTGCATAGGGCCCATTATGAAGGTTAGCACAGCATTAATAAACATACTAAGTGCATTTGGGTGGGATGGGGACTATATACAAAGGGTTACCTGACACTGTGCACAGTGGATAGTGCTGATATGCACACTTCACTACTGTGACCTTGGAAAATCAGGGTGCCCCTCTTGCATATATACAACAGTATATTCAAGGCTTTTATAAGTGGTAACAGGCAGTCAAGGCAGTCCTAATTTATGTTTATGAAACCCTGCTTTTATCAAAGTACATAGAGTTGTGGGACCCCTGACCTCACTGCTGACCCTTGCATTCACTTGCCACATCCCTGTCAGTACAGAACAATATTACAGATCCCAGATCTGGCAATCTAGTTATTCCCCTTCTCCCAATTGCTTTTAGTGCTGTACAACATTAACTATCAGAAACCTGGCAGCCTAATGGACACCCTTCCCTCACCCAGTCTCTGACAGTTTTGTGAAACTGTACCAAAGCCATTGACTGGCAGTCTAGTGACCTCACCCTCTGAATAAAACCCTATCAATATTGCAGAACTGTATCAAAGCCCTTGTCTTGCAGCCAAGGGAACCCCTCTTTCTTCAGCTGATCCTGTTGGCATTTTGGAACTGTACGAAAGCCTTTTCGTGACAATCTAGTGGACCCCTCTTCCTCACTTAATTCAATATTGTGGAAATGTACTGATGACCATCTTTGGCAGTCTTGTGTTATCCCCTGATGGGTTGCTGTTAAAGACTTCACCTCCCTGACTCACCCACAGAGCACCCAACACCCACACCTACTGTTGACTCCTAACTCACCCACCACAGATGACAACTGGCACAAACCCTCTCATTACCTTGGGAAAGCCACTGTCTCACTTACAAGGAGTAAATTAATGTATACTATAGAAACAACTGGTTCTATATGCTGCATGAATATTTTTAACATCTATATTATGGTTTTGAAACTCTTCATTCTGTATGGTAGTTTTCAAAATCTACATGCTGCACAACGACTTTTAAAATCTATGTGCTGCTCAATGGTTTTCCAAATCTGTGTATTGCATAGGGTTTCCACAAAATGTTTACAAAGAACTTCTTCACAGAGGGTTTGAAAATCTACAAACTGTCCAACAGTTTTCAAAGTATAAGTGCTATGAGACAGCTTTGAAAATGCATATGTAACATCCCTTTTTTTTTTTTTTACTTGGGATCTTCCACTTCTGTTATTAGATGGCATACGGTTTACAAATCTCTTTCAGCAGTGGTTACTGTCCCTGCTCATTCAGTTAGGGGCTGATATTATATGATAGCACTCTCTTGGCATCAGGCAGAGGCTAGGGGGTGTGCATAGTTCCAGGTGTACCCTCCTTTTCCAGAGTAGGTGGTAACTGCTCACCAGTTTCAATCAAATACACTCAGGGACAGATTTTCAAAGGGCCCATAGAATGATGTCAGATGCATCAAACATCCACCTTGGATCCAGTTCAGGTGCACCAAACACTATGTGCTTTATTTTGCAAGAAATATGTTCTCTGTGGCAAAGTTCCCCAAAATGATGCAAGAGGTCCACTGTGTCAGACATATGATGCATGGGGTGAGAACGATGCAAGCTGAGAATGAGGCAAAGTTAAGGCAAAACTACAATGTACAGAATGAGGTGGAGCACAAAT
This sequence comes from Neoceratodus forsteri, assembly GCA_016271365.2. NCBI lineage: Eukaryota > Metazoa > Chordata > Ceratodontiformes > Ceratodontidae > Neoceratodus > Neoceratodus forsteri. Next base: position 633,881,174 of record CM028132.1, read on the forward strand.
GACTGCAGGTTGAGTCAAAAATATGATGCAGAGGGAAAATGACCCAAGTTAAGATAAAAACAAGAAGCAGATTGTGTCAAAAAAATGAAGCAAGTTGAGTAAAAGAAGGAAGCAAACTGAGTCAAAAACCACATCCATGGAGAAAAGTGATGCAAAGTTGAGTTTAATAATGATGCAAGTTGAGTGCAAAAAATGAAGCAAGTTGAGTCAAAAAAATGAAGCAAACTGAGTCAAAAAAGGTGCATGGAGCAAAAATGACACAAGCAGAGTCACAAATGTTTGCAGGCAAAATGGCCAAGACAATGGCAAGCTACACCCCCAGAACACTGTCAACAAGTCCTGCAAGGGAATATTGGCTCTATAACCAACCCCCTCCATAATCTGTCCCCACTTTAACATTCTCCAGTGTCAGTTAGACCAGCTCTGGCTGGTCTAACAGCAGCATGCATCTTCCATGCACTGTCAGCAGCTTCCACTTTTGAAAATCCCAAAAAAGGGATGCTGCATATTTTTTTCAATGCAAGCCTCATTGTGACATGGTGTACCCATTTTTTTTTAACACAAGCCACGTTGGCACAGGCACTTCTGCTTTTGATGCAAGAAGCATTAGAAAATCAGAACTGACACAAGTTTTGATGCAGCTTGCTCGTTGCATCATTCTTTTCTGGAATAAGCACCTTGAGTCATTCTTGGCCCTTTGAAAATCAAATATTCCATCTGTAGCTGTTTATAGTTACTTTTCATTCCATTCACTTCTGGGTGAGCTTTGCTCAGTGCTTCTTTGGTTATGTCAGAAATAAATTACTCTGCTACATGATGGGTTATTGTCATATTTACTAGCATATTTATTGTTACACACATGGGATCATGGCCCAAAAAACTGCTATCCTAGTCAATGCTGCTAGACTGGGAGTTTGTCCTAGAAGATAGAGTAATGAGCTATGAATGAGCTTAGTACATCTAGGAAACCTGGGTTTAATTCCCACAGCCTCCACTTGCATACTGTGTGACTCTAAGTGAGTCAGTTAACCTCCCCAGTGCTCCCGGGTCATCCCTGAAAACAGGCACTTGTACCTCATAGGCCTTATCTGGTTACCAAAGAAAAATAATACAATAAAAAACACTTAGGGTACCTTAAAAAAGGTTTTATCCATTACACATCTCTTAAAGGAGCCCCATGACTCCTCTTATGTCTTGCAGTTTATCGGGGTTGAAGTGATATCTCAGGACAGAGCCTGTCCTGTGCTGCCTTCTGAATTTACCAGAGTTCCCACCTTGCTAAACATTTTGGGTTCACTCCTGTTTTTTATTTACTGACATGACATTGCAGCATCAAATTAGCTGGTGTGCAGGAGGCAGCACTGCTGTAGGGACATTCACTATGACATTCCCATCTAATGTCCACCTTAGCTCTGGACACCTCACATTAACCAGATTTTCACCATCAACAGACAGTGTGCTGGGCAACAATGCACCAGCACCTACCTCAGCTTGCACAGAGGTAGTTGCTGGTAATCTCTCCTGGCTCTCTGACAGAGGTAGCATCTCCAATATTCATAACAGTTTGGGATTCCCCATACAAATAATAGGCCATCTCCTACCTGTTCAAGAATGTACAGGATAGGCATATTTTATTATATTTTATTCTTTTGGTAACCGGGTAAGGCCCACTTTTCAAGGGCAACCCGGGAGCACTGGGGTGATTAAGTGACTTGCTTAGAGTCACACAGTATGCAAGTGGAATTTGTGGGAATCAAACTCAGGTCTGCTGGATGTACCAAGCTCATTCACAGCTCATTACTCTAACCTCTAAGCTATACTGTCAGACCTAATGGGAACCGTAGTGGTAGGAAACGTGTGGGTAAAACCAGAGATCAAGTAGGGTCTGTGGTGTTACAGTAGACAGGGAAAATGGGCAGACTAGGTGGTCCAAGTGGTTCTTATCTGCTGTCAATATCTATGTTTCTATGTTTCTGCTTCTGTTTTAGCAGCTTAGTCTCTGGCAATAGATATTTCACCATCTTCAACAAAGCTGACAGCAGCTATCTGCCACAGAAGAGACCAGATGTTCCCCCAAGGTGAAAACGCACACTTTGGTGAAATCCTCTGCATATCACAAGGCCACCAGGGAGCTCCCTTAAGTTTAGACCCTTATGAACATCCCTCCCTCCTGGATATTCCTTATACTCCCACCAGAATTAATAGTGATACATCTACACTAAATGGTCTTCAAGTTCCCACTGTCTTCACTGAAATAGTGTCTGTCCTTGGAGGTTACCAGATGACTAGACCATGAGTTCTGCTATTTGCACACACTGAATGGAACAGCACAAAGAAAGTTAGGACTCATGCACAGGAAGTAAAGTGCCCAGTGCATCTTGCCCTACACAAAGAAGGTAAGTCGGCACAAACAAAGTTACAAGCCAGCTCTTTTGCACATGGCCTTAAGGGCCCTGCTCATAGCAAGTTACCACTTTGCAGTCTCAAAGCTAAGGAAATTAATTGCAAACAACTATGCTAATGCAGAGAATGTCTAAAGTGCAAAACTCAAACCCTCAATGTTTGGGAATATACTATTAAGTTTCTCAACCCAATGCCCACAAAGTTTGGAAATGTGCTATTAGATTGTCAATCCTAACTTGCACCCCCTCCTGGTCCCTTCACTTTTTTACTTAAGACCAAGCTACAGGTATGGGTCCATGCATCAGTGATGTAGTACCTCAAACATGGCCAAAATATTTTAAATGTTTAAGCAGTAACCCTGATCCCCATCCCATACCAACATCCTTGTGACCCAAGGCCAAGTTACAGATCCAGGTCCATTCTGCAATGCTGTGCTGGTTCACGTGATCCTCTCTTGGTCCAGTGCTAAGTTGCAGTTACCACAGAATTGTATCTTGACAGTGCATAGCATTGTGAACCCTGTGTATAGTAACATACATTTAATAGAAGCATTTTGTTTTACATATTGCCAAGTAGGATATGTACCACTTCTACTTTGTTTCATATAGCTTCAAAAGAGTACTGCATACAGTAATATACATGTACCAGACATGTAAAATGCTTTAAGTAGTTCCAAGTATGCTTCAGAAGGAAGGAAGACAGGAAGGGAGAGAGAGAGAGAAAAAAAGAGAGAAAGAAAGAAAGAAAGAAAGAAGGAAGGAAGGAAGGAAGGAAGAAAGAAAGAAAGAAAGAAAGAAAGAAAGAAAGAAGGAAGGAAGGAAGAAAGAAGAAGGAAGGAAAGAAGGAAGGAAAGAAGGAAAGAAGGAAGGAAAGAAGGAAAGAAAGAAGGAAAGAAAGAAAGAGCGAGCAATATGTATAGTACTGCAAAATCTGTAACATGTCTGCTTCTTTGCACAGGGTCCATAGTATTGCATGCAAATCAAGCCACATAGTTAGTGGATGTACAACTCTTTAGTTGTGCTCCTAAAGTATTCTATTTGCAGATCTTAAATGAGTAGGGTGTGCATTAAACACTGGACCTGTATGGCATGACTCCAGACCTGCAGCTTGGCCTTGGGCCAGGAGGGTAGAGGATGGGGTGTGGTTATGGTTGTTATCTGTTTATCTTAAATAACTTTTGTTTATCTTAAAGAGCTCTTAGATCTCCCCCCAGCGAACACTGCTGCATCAGAATGTATTAGTTCCCGCAGATATTTCTTTACAGCACAATCACATAAAAAGTCCCATACTAATTTTGCACTCTCATAATTATTTAAAAAATGCTTTTCCACAATTGCTAACAAACCCAGTAAGATCAGAAAGATCAAAAAGTTCCACCTGCTGCTGATGGGGAAAAAATCTATTACAACTATAATCTTCCAAGGAAGTGTAGCAGTTCTGAGATTGTGTATGATTTGAAAATCAGAAAGGTTAGACTTTACTGCTACTGTTTACTTGCCTAGGCTTGCCCTCTAATTGAGATGATATTTTTCAATACCTTACAGTGGATCATAAATGTCATGGGTACAAGTGCAATTTTTTTTTTTTTTTTTAAATTTTAGTCTTTTGGTAACTGGGTAAGGCCCACTAAGCACAAGAGCCTGTTTTCAGGGGTGACCTGGGAGCTCTGGGCAGTTAAGTGACTTGCTTAGAGTCACAAAGTATGCAAGTGGAGGTTGTGAGAATCAAACTCAGGTCTGGTCTGCTGGATGTATCAAGCTCATTCACACCTCATTCCTTTAACCTCTAGGCTATACTGCCAGCCCAAAATACTAAATTACAATCAAAATAATCTCATTCACTAATGCAAACTGCAAAATCTCACACTTAGTTGCAAAGAAATATGGCAAATGAGGGACTTGCAAGCACACAAAATTATTAGAAACCAACCATGCCTGCAGGCCCAGTGGCACTGAGGGTTGAGGCACTAGATGCCACACCTCATGCCATGCCCGTGACCCGTGTTCTGGAGTGAGCATGGGCCGCTGAGGGTCAGCAGGGGAGGAGAAGGATCAAGCATCCCAGGGACAGCTCTCCTTCTCCGGGAAGGGGGATAACCAAAAGTCGGTGAATGTATGGCCCCTAGCAGTAGCTTAGGGCTGGCACACTAGTGCTGCAACAATTGGATAAGAGGTGGGGCAGATGCCTGATGGGGTGCATTCACAGCACCATTGCTGGTGTCCCTACATGCTCCACCTCTGGGGACAAGAACATAGGAAACAAGGGGCTCCTGGTTGGGCAGCATGAGCTTCTGTCCTCTGTGGCACTGATCCCAAATGGCACTTCTCCTGAAGTCTGGATCTGTTTTAGGTGAGTCGAGTTAGGGGCTCCTCACCACCCTGCCATGGAGGGGAACCCATGTTGGATAAAGGGGGAAATTGGCCTAATGCTGAGGAATGGGCTGGGAGGATGGTCAGGATGTACAGCCAACCAGGGGACCAGGAGAGAAAATAGCAGACAAAAAAAAGAGAAATGACCCATACCTAATTCTTGATGAGAAAGCAAATCCTTATGGCATTAATAAAGGCCTCTAATCATGATGAGGGGGGGTGACCATCAGATTATCCCTTTGCAAGGTTATTAAATGGCAGATGTCCAGAACAGATACTGGTCTATATTCATGAAGTATTGTCTCCTTTCTGTTCTACTGTCTAGGCTGAAGTTACGGGGACAGGGCCTTTGCAGTGGCTGTGTTGCTGCTCTGGAATTCTTTGCTACTCTTTATTCATGATGTCCCCTCAGTGGATACTTTTAAAGAAGTTCTGCTGTCCCACTTGTTGTAATTGCCTACAATGACCTTTTATAACTTTTGTATGATATTTATTTATGGGAGGGCTTTAAGTCTGAGGTTCAATGGACGGAGCAACAACGTCACTCCATCATTGAGCTTAAAAAGGTCACACACCCTGGGCTTCACCAGGATTCATTTTTCATTGCCCACCATCCACCCCTCCTCCAGTGGCTTGTCTCTCTTACCTATGGGCTTCTTTCTAACCTACCTTTAGCCAATGCATTAATTTCCATGGCACCTGTAGGGGGGGAACCCTCCTCTAGGGTTCCTTGCATCGTACCCCTACAGGGTGGTATATCCCATGGATAGAGAGGCGGAAAGCCACAAAGCAAGTCAAGTTACTCAAGCATCATCTCATCTCATTTAATCCAGTTGCATAAGCACATTGAATGGGAGGGCTTTAAGCCTGAGGTTTGATGGGTGGAGCAACAACGTCACTCCCCCATTGGGCTTAAAAGTCACACATCCTGGACCTCGCCAGGATTCATTTTTTTGTTGCCCACCATCCACCCCTCCTCCTCCTCCAGGGGCTTGTCTCTCTTGTCCATGGACTTCTTCCTAACCTACCTTTAGCCGATGCATTCATTCCCACTGCAAATGTAGGGGGTGTCCCTCCTCCAGGGTTCCTTGCATCATACCCCTACAGGGTGGTATATCCCATGGAAAAAGAGGCAGAAAGCCACAAAGCAAATCAAGTTACACAAGCATCATCTCATATTATCTCATCCAGTTGAGTAAGCACATCAAAATAATATTTATTGCTCTGTTTTGTTTGAGTGTTTTGCAATCCATTTGTAAGGCAAAATAAGCCTCGATAGGGCACCAGAAAAATACATTTGCCTCACCTTGCCATGGACCCAACAGGAAAGTTAAGGAGAAGAACTGTGGGGGAAGGGAGGACTTCCAGACAGTCTGCCCATGGCCATAGTGTCCATCTGGGTGGTAGGGCTGTGCAAATACCTTTTTCCAAATATGTGTCCAAATATCCAGATTTGGCAGTCAATATCTGGGTATTTGGGTATTCATATTCAGAACCCATTTAAAACAAAAAAGAAAGCCTCTCCTCCTCCTTCCCAGCCCCCCCAAGTAAAACATAACCCCTGTTCCCCCACCTTCAGCTACCAGCCCAATCCCATGCCCCCAGCACTGACAATTTGTTATAGTTAATTAGAAAATAGTAAATAAATCTCCTGATGGATAACTGGCACAACCCACTCACCTCCAAGGTCAGCCATCTTCTTTCTTATTGTATATTGTATAGCAGTGTCAGTGGCTCAGTAGGTAGCACACTCGCCTCTGAGGCCAGGAGATCAGAGGGCTGCCGGTTCAGTTCCCACATCTGGCACTTGGGTTAATATTCCAGTACTGACACTGTAATGCAGCATGAGAGGGGTGCTGCACTTCTGAGATGCCATCTTTTGGATCAGACATTAAACCGAGGTCCCATCTTCTTGGATTGGTGGTAGTTCAGGTGGATGTTGAAGATCCCATGGCACTTATCGAAAAGAGTAGGGGAATTTTTATTAAGAAAGTAATACACAGCATCATGTAATAAAACAAAAATACAAACAGAGGAATCTACACAGAGAATAGAATACAAATACAGAAAAGGAAAGCAATAAAAACAGTTTACAAAAATATAGGCAAAAAGAAGAAACTAATCAAAACAAAATGCATATTAATACAGTCATTGAAACCGAAGTCCATCCATATAGGTCAGTGTAGAAAAGTAATATGTTTCCATAGCAATTGAACTTGATCTGGTGGTAAACTTCTGTGTTCCAGTTCCATAAGCCTAAAGAGAGCTGTTTCAATGTGCAAGATAACAGTCTGAGGAGAGGTTTGAATTTGCTGTAAAACATATTGACATCTTTCTTGCCATAAAAAATATTTACAAATAGAAAAAATGACTCTCAATGTACTCTCATGAAATTTACCCCATATTCCAGAGAAATCACCCAGTATCAATGTCTGGTAATTAATTTTACTTAAAAAAGTCCATTGCCATTTAAATGCTAAAGTTTTCCAAAATAAGAGAGCATCCCCACATTCCAAAAAGAAGTGTGACATGGTTTCTTCAATCTGGACACACAATTGTTTTGGACAATACCTGTCCTGAAAAGATTTATTTTTTAAATTACCACGAGCATTCAATCTGCCTTGACAGCATAACCGTGTTACATCCCACATATGTTGTGGAATTCTTTTGTCAATAAGAAGCTGTAAAGCAAACCTAATTCGTGAAGGAGCACATTCCGGAAATAGAAGCAAAGGCTCCACAATACCAATAAATGTCTGGTAAAGCTGCTTCCTGGTAAGATATAGGACAGACAATTTCTGCAATTTCCATTGTCTGTTTCCTAAAGCAATCAACCTCATAAGAAGGAATATGTAAATGTTGAGAAATTTTGGGAGGTAAAACATCCCATTTATCCATAACTGCCGCTAGAACTACTCACCCATATATCCCAATTATAAGTTGTATACCTCCCACAATACAACATATTATAAAGAAAAAAAGAAAGATAGAAAGCAACAGGATTACTCATCCCAATACCACCTCTTTTAATAGGTAAATATGTAGTATCCCTTTTTATCGGGTTAAGTCGACTGCCCCAGACCATTTGAAAGAAAGCACTAAAAAGCCGTGTCTCCAAATGATGAGGGGAAGAATAAATATAACTTAAATATAAAAACATAGGAAGCAAAAATTTCTTAACTATCATGACCCTTTTCTTTTTTCCCAATTTCCTTGTTTTCCAAATTTGTACTTTATTTTCACAAATAACCAATCTCTTTTCCCAATTAAACATTGCTGCATCTATGACATTAAACCACACCCCCAAAATTTTTTGTGGTTCAATGCTTGTCTTGTACCCCCCACTTCTGGAACCTGTATGGAATCAACATCCAAAGGGATAGAAATACTTTTCTGTAAATTAAAAGTCCCCCCACAGATAAATGAAAAGCTCTGAAAGATCTGAACCACTTATCACCTGCACTTTTATTCTGCACAAATAAAACTACATCATCTGCATAAGCAGATACTTTTTCCGGACCCAAATTAGAATATGGGGCCAATCCAATAATTTGAGCATCCCACTTAGTCTGTCTAATGATAGGGTCCAAAACGAAGGTATACAATAATGGGCTCAACGGACAACCCTGTCTGATACCAATGTTGTGAGGAATGAAGTCACTCAGACAACCATTAATCATTGGTCTAAATCCAGCTATGGAATATAAATGAAAAATCCAGGTTAAAAACAACCTAGGTATACCATATAGTTCCATAACCTGAAACAAGAAAGCATGATGTACTTTATCAAATGCTTTGTCCTGATCCAAGGATAAGACAAAGGCTGTAATCTGAGATGTCATTTTAGCTTCAAAAATTTCTCTCAATAGAAAGAGATTAGACTGAATATTCCTACCAGGAATGGCACAGGACTGTGAGATATCTATCAGTTCTTGAGTCATCTTCTGTAGTCTACTACTGAGAATCTTGGCAAAAATCTTATTATCAGTGTTAAGGAGATTCAAAGGCCTTCAATTATCCAAGGAACATTTATCTCCTTTTTTATAGATAAATTTCAAAACTGCTAGACCAAAATCTGGATCCCCATCATCTTCCCGCAAAACTTTATTATAGACCATTGCCAAGACGTCAGTCAAATCTACAATGAATGTCCTATAAAATTCATGTATAAGACCACCTAAACCTGGAACCACCCCTAATTTAAGCTGTGCAATAGCAAGAGCAACCTCTTCCTGTGTAATCAGTGTCACAGAGTCTGAGGCCGAAAGGGCAGACACCTTAGGAGCAGGTGCTGTAAAGACATCTGCCAGGGACTTCTCCAACACAGGGGCTGTACCAAACTGCATCAGTAAATGTGACTGTGTAATAGAATGCATTCCTGTAATGGAAGTATCTATGGTACCATCAGAAGTATACAGCCCTGACATTACTGTAGCATGCAACCGAGCCTTACAAGCCATGAAAGGGTTCACAGATGGTGAATGGGAAGTACCAAATCTCATTTCCATGTGAAGAGTGTGTGTCCTGTCATATTGACTAGCAAACATGCATTTCTGTATTGCTGCTATCTGTGTTGTATAATCGATAGAAGAGGAGGCTGATAAAGACAAAAGTTAATACAACTGATTCCTATAACCAAGATATGTCATATATCTATCTTTAGACCATCGTTTCCCCCCCCTTATAAAAAAAGACCTTAATTCTAGTTTAGTATCCTTCCACCAAAGCCAGAGGGAATCATAAAAACAAACAACAGAAATCCTAGCTTGAAAAAGGGTCTTTACCTGTAATACAATATCACTGTGTAGGAGTAGAGAATTATTAAGTCTCCACAATGAGTCCTGTGATAGAAAGGGGGGGGAGGCAGGCAGATCTCAAAGTAAATATCCCGGTCAGTAAATGATGATCAGATAATTCATTTGGTTGCACAAAAACCTGAACCAGTGTGCAATATTGAGAGGTAAAAAGATAATCAATTCTAGTATTATAGATATATCTATGATACGTAGCCCCAGTATCAGACCAAAGTGATCTATAAGCGTCGGTGAGACCAGTATCCTTAATTAAGATTTGCAAAGCTAGAGAGTCGCAATACACCTTCTTACCAACGTCCATCCTACAGGAGATACCCAAACTACAGTTAAAGTCTCCACCCCAAACAACATGTTTCCGAGTATAAAGAAAGGGCTTAATTAAATCAAATAAGTGTATCCTAGCAGCCTTTGATTGTGGCGCATAAATATTAACTATGCAAAAGAAAAGATCCTGAAATCTACAGGCTATTATTAAAGCCCTACCTGGAACAACATCAATAATCCTAGAAATGGAAAAGGCTGTGGATTTAAACAGTATAGCAACACCATCCGCCACCTCATCCCCAAATGTCCAATAGGAGGGTCCCCAGACCCAACTCCTTTGGGACTGCCTTATTACAAAAATGGTTTTAAGCCTTGTCTCTTGCAACAAGACAATATCAGTGTGTAAAGTAGTTGCATAATGAAAAAAGGCTGTCTGCTTTTTGTAGTTCCAAAAACTACAGATATTGAAGGAAGAAATCCAGAATTGTGCCAGTGTCTAAAGAAAAGAAATCAGCTGCTCCCATCTGTAGTAGTCATATTCTTGCATTTTTTACCTCCCTTTTTCTTTTTATCCTTTTTTTACAAGCCACGTCCTGAGGTCTGACACTAGGTACATCCACATCAGAGGGTAATGCAGAGGCCTCAGAATCCTCATCTGAGTCCTCTCCTCCCCCACGCAACAACTCATATACATTAGACGTTGGGATACCACTAACTTTCTGTGATTTCCTAGCTGTAGCCCTAGTAACCCTTCTAGACTGAGAGAAATCATCCACATCCCTTATGGGAGTACTTCAATCCTGAGAGTCAACTGTAAGAGGAGCCGCAGACACAGGATCCACTATGTCCTGCACCTGAACATCCGTATCCTCTGGAGGAGATGTCCTAACATCCTCCTGGTGCACAACTATGGAGACTGCAGCCTGTTGTGGGGCAGATGTAGGTGATTCCACAGAAGGGGTAGGGACAGAAACATCCTGCTTTTGTACCAACTTGTCCTGAGCTTTCTGCACCAAAGTGTCCAGATTCCATCCCTCAGATCTATTTCTACTAGCCCAGAGACACTGATGATAAGCATGCCCCTTCTCATCACAGAGATTGCATTGGAAAACATTGTCACAATTCACGCTAGGATGACCATAACCCCCACAAAGACTGCATTTTAATAAATCACATGTACTACTCAAGTGTGTATGAGCATCACATTTGTAGCAAGCCCTAGGTTGCCCCCCATAGAAACATACACCCCATCCTTTCCTAGAAAGAAACTATTCGGAAAATGTACTATCTCAGAATTAACCTGGAAAATTTTAACTCGGAATTTCCAGCCATAGACCTTCAGAATCTATAATAGCTTCTGGTGTGGATAAAACTCTACATCTATTCTGTAGCCAGTAATAAATATCACTAATACTAACCCCTTCATTACAGAACACGATTGTAACAGTCCGCACAGCTGGTTTCGTTAGTGGTATAACGTAAAAGGGGGTCCATAAGGGAGTCTGTTTTAAAGTACCATATCTATGCCAAAATTTCTCCAATCCTATATTAGTTTTAAAACTAACATCGAAGGTTTCGTCTCCTGAAATATGTGTTAGGGCATATATATCAGAGGCTTGAAAATGCATAGAACCTTTTAAAAAGTTCTAGCAACATAATATCTATCAGGGTACTCACTGAGACCACCCCATGACGCAGGCGCATAGCATTATGTCTGGGAGCTTGTTCTAGCTTATCCTTAAACAAATCTGAAAGAGTAGGCCCCATGCCTGGGGCCCTATCTGTACCTGAAGGTCCCTCTCCCAGATAATCTAAAAGAGGAGTAGGGTGTTGCCCCATACCACCATTTGATAGAGGTGTACTTTTTTGTTTTAGAAAGCCAGGGCCTGACTCACTCCCATCAGAAGATACACAGAAAGGAGCCTTCCCTACCATGGATGGACCTGGACCAGGCAAGGTAGACATCACCCCACCGTCTCTACTGCTACCTGGAGTTGCTACATAGGGTTTACACACAGTAGTAGAGGACAAAACATTAGGCAAAAGTGAAACACATCCCGCATCATCCCTCCTCGAGCCCTCAAGGTCCCCAACTGAAAGAGAAAACCCGACATGTGTAGCACTAGGCAAATCATCAGCAGGTAACTCAGTTTCTACAATATCCCCCCAGTCCTTTTTGTGTGAAACATTCAGCACTGGTCCGGTAAACTTATGTCTTCATAAGTCAGGTACCTTGTTGGATCTCAAAGAAGATGTTACAGGCCTGTTTGTGGAATATAAAACTCCACTGTCTTCCTCATTCCATGAAAGATCAGGCGTCCAAACACCGGAAGCCAACCGAGTCCATCCTGCACATTCAAGCACCTCCAATGCAGTCCAGGTGTCCTCTGTAGTACTGTCAGTTGGCAAAAGTCCAAAACGACTACAGACAACTTGTGACGTAGAGACCACCTGGTCTATCGGTAAACCCATTTGCAGTTCTCCAGGAGGTGGCCCAGACACTGCGGTAGCAGTCTCACCCCCCCTGACAGGAAGTAGTAGAGGGAAAATCACTAGAAACACCACCATGAGCCAGGATCTGTGGTTCCACACTTGAAGACACAGTCTGTAACTGCCTACCCATAGGTAAAGCAAACGATGAAAAGGCTGAGCTGCTCTCGATACCGTAACTACAGCAGCACTCTCAGAATTCTCCATTGTAGAAACAACATCAGCAGTAAACTGCAAACACGAGCGTTGCTTCTCAACCTCCACTGTCTCCATCTCAGCACACATTGAGTTTTCTAGCCACGAGGCAAAGATCCCCCTACCGAAGAGTAGGGGAATTTTTTTATTGTACAAACATCAAGGACAAATGAAAACCAACAGTGTTAAAGCACTCAAACCATAAAGCAATCATAAATTACAAAGAAGTCAAATTAAATATCACATTGTGTTAAATCACACACCAAAAAAAAAAAATTTTTGCAAAAGAACAAGAAAGGCGTACTATTTATATTTGATAAACATTGGGAATCCTTTCCACCAACTGGTAACCTTCCAAGAAGTGGAGTTTTCACAATCTTTAACATAAATCCTTTCCATAGCCCCTGTAATTAACAGACTGACAGTTTCATAAGACATCCTTTTTGGGTACAAGACCCACTGACATCGGGCTTGCCATAAATAATAAATTAAACAACAACAAAAAAGGTGCCATGTTTCCCTATCATAACGTCAACTCAACTGGAAATTAATACCTAAAATCAAGGTATTATAATCTATATACAACAACCAAGACATATTCCATTTAGCAGACAAGAATTTCCATAAAGATGTGGCATAAGAGCAAGAACATAAAAAATGTTCCATTGATTCTTCTTGAGCAATACAATCCGGATAAGGACAGTATCTTTCGGTTACAACTTTATCTTTAGCATTTTCTCTAACGTTCAAACAACCATACAAGGAAAGCCAAACCAATTCCCACATATATTTGGGCAATCTAGGAGTATTCAGTCTTTGTACAGCAATTTTTACATGAGTCTTAGGGCAATTTTTAAAGGCAGGTTCAGTCGGATAAAGCAATGTCATTACTTCTTTATACAATTGAGGCCCAGTTTTGTCCTTGACCAATTGAACTGAAATACCCCAGGTAAACAACTTCTTTGCCACTAACAAAAAATAGTGTGGCACTTTTAATGATTTGATCAGTTTCGGGGGAAAATTTTGCCAGGCTAAAAAGTAGTTAGCCAAAGTGTGTTTAAACAAAGACCCACAAGGGGTTATTTGGGGAAGAAGCCCTAGACAAATATTATGTGAGATGAATAAAGAATGAAAGAAAACCACCGGGTCCACCATTCCAAGCCCACCTTTCCTTTTTTCTAAATAAGTATACTGCCGTTTTATCGGATTTAACCGGTTACCCCATAATAATTGAAAAAATATACTGTAAAGTCTGGTTTCTAAAGACATAGGTAAAGGAAAAACCATAGCAGTATACAAAAAGCAAGGAATAACAAATTGCTTCAATATCTGAACTCTCTTAATTTTTGACAATTTCCATTTTCTCCATAAGTCAATTTTCCCCTTCAGTTTTATGTATTGCAGTGTTCCAGTTTAGTTCTGATAAATTCTGTGACCCATAGAATAAGCCCAAAATTTTTATAGGCCCCGATGAAATTGTAATTCCTCCAATAATTTCATCCACAACATCCCCTAGTCCTATAACTAAGCCCTGACTTTTTTGTTCTTGTATTTTAGAGTTAGATACCCTAGAAAAAGAAACCATTAATTCTAGAAAAATAGGGATAGATTCAATTTTAGAAAAAAATATACATAAATCATCAGCATAGGCTTGAATAAAATGCTCAGACAAGCTGGATGGGCCTAACATCCCCTCCCATTTGGGAATGGTAGTCATAGATCTTATTAAAGAATCAATTGTAAAAGAATATAAAAGAGGGCTCAAAGGGCATCCTTGATGAACCCCACTAGGCATGTGGAACCCCACACCACATATGCCTTTCACAATTGGGTGGGCCAGTGCCCCTTCATAAAGTGCTGTGATCCAATGAATCACTACCTTAGGTACTCCATAGTACCGCAAGGACAAAAACAAGTACAGGCGATACACCCTATCAAAAGCGTTTTTCTGGTCCACTGAAACAATGCAGCCCTGTTTTCCTTGAGAAACTGTATGTTCAATGAGATCACGAAGGATCATGTGGGTCTGCTGGATTTTTCTGCCAGGTAGTCCGCAAAATTGATAAGGGGAAAGCACCATGACAGCAAATTTTTCCAGTAGGTTATTTAAAATTCCTGTGAAAAGCTTATAATCAGTGTTTAAAAGCGTAATCGGTCTCCAATTCTCCAAATGGGTTTGCTTCCACGATTTATACAAGAAATTTACTAATCCAGCAGGGAATCACCCTGGAAAAACCTGACAAGAAAGGAAAAAATTAAAAACTAATTCTAAACACTGACTGAATTCCAAAGGAAAAGTCTTATAAAGCTCCGCCTTTAAGCCATCTTGTCCTGGAGAAATACCTACTTTTTGAGATTTTATTACATCCTCTATTTCTAACCGTGTTATAGGTTTTACCAGTAAATCTTTCTGGAAGGTTGACTCAGGAATTTGTATAGAAGAAAGGAAATGCTCCATTTCTGTTACGCTGGGTGGTACTGTAGGTGCATGTGCTAGAAAGAAGTCTTTTATAATGTTCTGTATGCTCTCATTATCCGTCACTACATTCACTGCTTGATTGACTAAGGCATTTAAAGAAGTATTAGTTCTATACTTCTTAAAGGCCTCAAAAGAGTCACCTTGAGGTTGCTTTTTTAGCCCATATTGTTGAATAACTTTAGCAGTTTTTGCCGTCATATTGTATCGATAACATTTCCTTTTTAAGTATGTGTATTTGTGATGAATAATCGAACTTTGAAGTATTAGCCTTAGAAAATAAGTAATACAATTCTTGCCGTAAAGTTAAATAGCGAAGAAAACAAGAATTTGATGCTATTTTTCCTTGATTCTGAAAGAATTTGCATAAAACAGCTTTTGTATCCCACCACCATTGACCGATGTCATCATGTAAAAAGGTAACCGACAACCTTGCCATCAGTAGAGAACCTAATTTATGCCGAATCTCAAAGGAGCTTAATAAGGGAGCACTTAATTTCCACCTGGATTTTCTCCAATGGGGAAGTGAATCATCAGAAATGTTACAGTGAAGTAACAGATGGTCCGAAAAGGCCACAGGTATAGTATGAAAACAAAAAGATAATTTTGAAGATAAAAAAATATAATCAATTATAGAAGAGTATTTATTTTTTTGATAAGTAAACATAGGGCCTCCCTTCTGTTTAATACTGGCCGTAACCAGCCCAGATGATTGTACCAATGCCCGAAGAGCCATAGTACCACAATATATTTTCCCTGTTTTTAATGCAGTTGTCAATTTCTTACTAGAGTCCAATTCACAATTAAAATCACTGCAGAGAAAAACTGCAAATGAAGTAATCAAAAAAGGTTTAATCATTTGCATTAGTGCCACCTTTTCAGCTTTTACTTGCGGACAATAAACATTTATAAATCTACATGTCGAGGACTTCCAAACCCCATCTAAAATCATCAACCTCCCCGGGATCAAGTCCATTAATTTTATCAAAGAAAAATCATAAGTACCAAAAGGAAAACCCAAGCCATCGGCTGAATGTTGTCCAAAGGACCAATAAGAAGGGCCCCAATACCATTCCTTCTGGAAATTCCTGACCTGGTCAATGGTGTAAACCCAAGTTTCTTGTAATAAACAAATGTCCAATCGATTTTCATGCATATAATTAAACACAACCTGATGTTTTTTAAAGTTTAACAAACTATGTACATTCAAAGACCCCAAATTAAACGAATCCAGAACTAAATATGAGTCATTTAACTATCTTTTTTCCTTCTTTTCTTTTTTTTACTTTTGTACCCTTCTTGAACCATAAATGGGGAGGGGGGACTATCCCTAGCTGGTTGTGAGTCCAATTCTTGACAATTCATGACTGAGTCTCCCCACTGAGAAGAAAGAACCTCAAAAGGGTTACTGGTTTCCACATCTGTAGTAGAGCGGCCCACCAAAGGAGGTTTTAAATTCCTGGAGGACCGTCTTACTTGTAGTGGCACTGTAGTAACTACCTCATTGGACCGAGCCTCCTGATTGTCAGTATAACATACTGGGGCTAACATAGGCAAGGTATCTTTCAAGGTGTCAGATAATGGAACTACAGAATCCACAATTAAAGGTTGTGGGTCAGGGACCGAAGTGGCACTGCTAAAGGCCTGATGTCCTGCCCCTGCTTCAGAAGCCAAATCCTGAGCTTTTTGAATAAGAAGATCAGGACTACTAATTGTAGCCTTATTCCTAGCTGCCCACACACATTCAGTGAAGACATGACCTGTGCCTTCACAGAGATCACATTTAGTATGATTCATACATTGGAATGCAATGTGACCAATCTCTCCACAGTTGTCACAAAGGGGTTTATCACATGAACTAGATAAGCGTGTTCTAGCACCACATTTGTAACATGCCCTGGGTTGGCCTGCATAAAAACACCCCGATCCGGCCCAACAAAAAAGAGTTTAGAATATGCAAAATCCCAGAATCCGATTGCGGAAGTTTAACTTTTAATTTCCATCCCCCCGTCCAAAACTGTTGGTCATCTGAAATGGCTTCAGGAGAACTCAAGACATCACATTTCTGGGACAACCAATACAAAATGTCATCAATATGCACACCTTCATTTCGAAACATAATTGCTACAAATTTAACCAATGGTTTAGTCAGGGGGATTACCAAAGACGGGGTCCACAAGGGTGAGAATTTGACCTGGTTGTAACGTTCCCAGAATAAATCCAATGCATAAGCTGAGCGAAAGCTTATATCAAATTATCCTCACCAGATATGTTGATAAAAGCAAACACTTCATGTGGGGTAAAATGCAAAGAGTCTTTCAACAAATATTTCCCCACATAATACCTGTCTGGCCTAGCTTCTAGATCACCCTTATATCTCAATCTAACAACATTACGTCTAGGGGCTGCTTCCTTCTTTATTTTAGAAAATAAGTCCGACAACAAAGGTTTACTAGAGTCCACAGCTTTTTTATCAGTATGAGGATGTTCAGTATGCAAATCAATTAAAACCTCTGAAGGCGGAACTTGTTCCTGGGGGGGGTTCTTGCTTTTCACCACCTGTTTCCAAATTAGCTTGTGTCGTGGGTAAAACAGAAATGTCAGGCCGCCATGAAGGCTCGTTTTGCGAAAAGTTTAATTTAGGGTCCCAGTCAGGAGAAGGACGCCAGGAACCATTATTGAAGGACCAACCAGCTTCCTGCAATGCCATTTGAGGGGTCCAATTTGCATCCGATAATGGGTTAACAACAGTACTGTCCTGCTGACAAGAAGGCTTAGAGTCATTAGTAAGTGCCCCAGACACCACTGATTCATCTGGTGAGGTCACCAAATGTCTTTTAGCTGAAAAAACAGCCGCCCATTTTTCCTTTCCCTCAGTCCCCACAGAATCAATATGAGCAATCAATTTCTTAGCAAAAGTAAATTCCGACACCCCAACCTGATCCAAAGGGTTTGTTTGATAGATACAGCTTACCTCAGGCTGTTGCGACTGCTTAAAAGCAGCAGAGGGGAGAGGCTTGAAAACAAACCCAGCATCTTTGGAAAGCGGTTTCTGCGGTGTGCAAATCACTGGATGGACTGACTCCATTGCCCGTAATGTTGTGTTGACTCTAGTATCCATGACAACCGAGGACGCGTTGTCAGTAGTAACCTCTGAGGAACTACAAGATTTTGGCTCCCGGCACTGGAAATCATCATTTCCCTCCCTGCCAGCCAATAATCCCATGTCAGGGTTATCCTGTAGAAAACTCACCTCCTTTCCCAGTTTTTGTATCAAAGCCGCAAGAACTGAAGTCTCTGGTTCTTGCAAATCCTGTTTCTCTGGCACTTCAACAGCCCAAAAAAACTCAGTCACCTGAGGAGTCTTGTATTGTTCCACCCGGTCTCCTGCAGAAATGTATATGGTTAAGTCTGCCTTAGATATCGCTTGAGAGTGCTGGCAAACTGTATCCTCCGTAATAATATTTTTTCCTTCTTCTCGTGCCACCAGGCTGACCGCCGAAACCATGGCATAACTTGTAACATCTTTATAATTGGAATTACCGTTAAATCCTTCAATAGCACTTTGAACAGAGTCATCCTGATAGGGAACCGACTCCCTATGCTCCAGAGGGTCCATCCTCCACCAAAGCTGAGCCAACAATGACTCAAACAGCCACTAGCCCCCTACTGCCAGCAACACAGTAGGGGAATTTCCCCAGTGTCCTGGCCAAGTTTCCCTCATTCACTAACAATACCACCAACAGTTTAATCTGGTTCAAGGTCATTTGGCATTCATCTGTATTCCCCGGGTCACGCCTGAAAATAGGCAGAATTTGTCTAGTGCACTTACCCGGTCAACAAAAATGAAATAAATAAAATATCTTGTTTTCGTGCATAAAAAAATATCAGGTATGTCCTCCCCACACCCTGGCAGCACTCTTCTCTCACCCTCCACCCCCAACGCCCAATTCTTAATATGAGAATATGACTGGCATGAAACAAAAATGACTTCTTTTCTTTTCTTTTCTTTTCTTTTCTTTTCTTTTCTTTCTTTTTCTTGACCAAGGCCAATATGGCTATTGACTTCTGGTGCCAATGTTGTACTCTGTATCATGCAAACTGCCCTACCATGTAACACTGCTCCTGTCACATTTCCAATTATGATCATCCCTGCAAGCCACTGGTACCTGTGGTGTACCTCATGAGTGCTGCAGCAATGCTCACCCCCAGCTGCATGCCCAATTGTAATGCAAGCTGAGTCATCCCAATAGGCAGAAAGAAGCTAAGTGAGTGTTAGCACTCAGTGATTTAAAAAAATGCTGAAACATGCCATGCTTCAGCAGTAAGCAACATGCTAGAGGGGGTGGGGTCCAGTGCTATTGCAACAGGGAGAAGGCAGATCACAATCAATAACATAGCAGAACAAAAAAAGACAGCAAAACTATGCAAACACTAGAAAGGACAGTTAAAGTAAGATAGAAGGAGGGGATCAGAAACTATTCATAATTAGCCTGCTATGTAACTATCTCTAGTGGAAGAATAAAGAACAGTACACAGGCAGAGTCTCAGCAGGGACTTCTTTTTAAGACTTTTTTTTATCCTTTTCAGTTATTTCTTATCCTAGTTTAATAAAAAAACAAGTTTTATTTTTTTAATTAGTAACCTATTTTATATGTGCAATAAGAGTTACACTGGGCTGTGGGTTTCTTTTCCTGAGCCACACTTTCAGGTGGTTGAATAAATTTTGATCAAGGCCCTCATGCCTCACAATGCGCCTGGGCATGTGGATCAGGAAAAGAAACCCACACCTTGACTCAGCTTATTGCTTATATAGCCTCCCATAAAAAAGTAAGGCACATGACTCCACTACCCCTTGTAATTCCCTCTTTGTTAATCTACCTTTTAAAGTAGGTTATAGATGAAAAGACCTCATAATATGGACAGAGCTACAGTATGTACAATGTGGATGTTATGAAGTTTATTGGTTTACCCAAATCCTATATACAAGTGAGATTTTATTAGTTGCTTAGTTATTTATAGTTGTTTATTTATTTTAATAGTATAGCACCATTAAGTAGGCCTTGTTTTCAATGATGTTCTGCAGGAGCATTTGCTTGTATAAAGTTTCATACAATAATAAATACACTGTGATGATAAAAAAAACACAGAAAAATACAGTTATCAATACACTCACAAATATCTAGTTTACAAATTTACATTCCAATAATGCATTTTGAACTGACAACATATGTTTATGTTGACAGCCCATGTCAGTCTGTGCAGTCAAATCTTCCATTCTTAATGGCCTGAAGGACTGATATCAAATGTTTTTCAGTTTATTGTTCAGGTTTCCATGCTTCACCTCATAGTAACAAAAATAATGTTCACAGAGAAGACAGTGGGCAGCTTTAAGAGGCCATGAGATAGGCATAAGGGGATCCCCAGGAACCATGGGGTGGGATGGGGGAAGGAAAGACCGAGGGGGGGGCAGAGTTAATGGCATCAGCTAGGGTCACTGCAATAATGAGCAGACACAATAGATCAAATGTCTTCTTTGATATGTTTGTATGTTTGTAGTGTGTGTGTGTGTGTGTGGGAGTGGGGAGGGGTGATGCTAGGATGAGTACTGACAGAGAAAAACATTAATTACCTGTTATTGTATTTTCCACATGGGGCTGAGTGGGGATTCTAGCACATATAAGTATTAGGGGTACATGTCAATGATAGATGCAGTTTCCAAGCAGAAGTCTAATTTACACTAAAAAAAGGAAAACAAGGATATTTTGAGGATATTGGGAGGATCCTGCAAAATGATTGTTTTAAATAGTTTAATGTGTTTGTTTGCAATCAATATGTTTAGTGAGTTTCAGTCTGCACATAGTTATACAGGAACATTAACTGATCTTCAGTATCATCCTTCTACTGAAGTGGGGTACTGAATATATATATTTTTTTATTTAGTTGTTTAACCAGGTATAGCACACTAAGCTGAAAGCTTTCTTACAGGAGTAACCTGGGAGCACAAGGAGGTTAAATGACATGCTCAGGGTCACACAGTATGCAAGTGGAAGCTGTGGGATTCAAACCCAGGTCTGGTCGGCTGGATGTCACCAGATTTGCAGCTCAAAGCCTTAGACCACTGTGCTATACTGCCTTCTAATATTTCTCAGAATATTTACATTTCTTCTGAAATTTTACCTAATGTATGCTTTAATACATTCCTTAGAGTGTACTTGGTGAAAATTACTCCACAGTCTTTGTTTCTCTTGGGAAATAGACCTTGTAAAGGACTGTTTCACAAAAGAATACAAAAATTGAATTTAAGGGTGTTTTTATTAAACTTGTTGTGTGTTGTTTGTTAACTTTTGGTGATGTACATCCAAACCCAGGTCCTCTTAATATGCTATATGATGAAAAAGAAATTAACATGAAACAAGGATCTATGATTATTACCCACTTAAATGTTAGGAGCTTGAGAAACAAGTTTGACGAAGAGAGGGATTGGGTAAAAGAAGTCAAACCAGGGGTTCTAGTATTAACAGAAACCTGGTTGGATGGTAGAATCCAGAATACATCTATTGATTTGGAAAGTTTCCAACTATTTAGAAGCAATAGGACAAAATGGGGGAGGAATTATTATTTATATCGATTGTAATTTAACTGTGCATGAGGTAAATTATTCCTTTCCTAGCAACAGATTGGAAATGCTGACACTGGAAATAGAGGTACTCTTTTGAAAACCTTTATTGTTAATAGGGCTATATAAACCACCCAAGGTTACGGTACAAGTATTTTTGGATTTACATGAGTTTTTGTTTGGTTTTCGAGACTCCCATGAATTATTTATAAATGGAGACTTGAATGTTGACTGGCTGACTGTTGATGTGAATCATGAATTGGTTGATTTCCAGATTGGACTGGGATTGACTCAGCTAATTCTGGAACCAACCAGAATTAATCACAGAGATCCTAAGAGATCTACAATCTTGGACATGATGTTTACAAATTCTCCCCAGTTTTACTCTAAGGCAGGAGTCCTTCCAGAATCCTTTTCAGACCACCAGGTTATTTATTCAATTAGAAATAATAGTCAAATTTGTTGCTGAGTCAAAAATATTTTGGAGATGCTTTAAAAAATTTGATTATGTTAGTTTCATGATTGATGCTGAAAATATCAATGGGAATAGAGTGGAATTGATCCCTATATCATCAGCTGCCTGGGAATTTTTCCTAAGTGAGTTCATGTACATTTGTAATAAACATGCACCCCTGAGGTCAAGAATGTCAAAACATGAAGGTAATAGATAGGAATAAAAAAGGGAAGAAAGCAAAAAAAAAAAAACAAAGTTAAATCAGGACTGGGTTTCCTATAGACAGGCTCGAAATTTATATACTACTAAAATTAGGGCTACTAAACAACAGTTTGTTTGCTCTAAATTGGAGGCCAACCATAAAAGGAATTCAAGGAGGTTCTGGGGAATTATCTCGGAATTAATGGTGAAAAATAAACAGACTTGTGTAAACAAAATAGAGAAGGATGATATTGTGCTGACCCTGGGAAAAGGAATGGCCGATGCTTTTAATGACTATTTTTCTAAGGTGGCCTTACCAAGCTCCTTAGATGGAGCTTATTGGGACCAAAATAAGACCTTGAAGTTAAATCCCATAGATACCAGTATAGATGACAGAGATATAGGTGGTTTGATTTTGCCCATATTTCCCCAGAAGAGATACGTTCTGAACTTTTGAAGCTAGACACTTCCAAAGCAAAAGGATTGGATGAGATCCCACCTAGACTGCTGAAATATGCTGCACCTTGTGTGACATATCCCTTGGCCTATATTTTTAATTTATCTATTGAAAGTGGAGAATTTCCTGATGGCTGGAAGATTGCAAAGGTTAGACCTATATTCAAATCTGGCAATAAGAGTGAGC
This sequence comes from Neoceratodus forsteri, assembly GCA_016271365.2. Classification (NCBI taxonomy): domain Eukaryota; kingdom Metazoa; phylum Chordata; order Ceratodontiformes; family Ceratodontidae; genus Neoceratodus; species Neoceratodus forsteri. The sequence goes on from CM028132.1 coordinate 633,904,102, forward strand.
TGGGCAACTATTAGCCCATCTCGCTCTTGTCTCAAATTTCTAAAATATTTAAAAAGATGATATCTTGCCAACTGAAAAGTTTTCTTGATAATAATAAATTAACATCTTCTCAATTGGGCTTTAGGGCACTTCACAGCATACAAACAGCTCTGACAAGGGTTATAAGCAACCTCCATCTGAGTCTGGACAGGAGGTTAATGATAGGAGCCTTGTTTATTGATCTTTCAAAGGCATTTGACACCCTTAACCATCGGGTGCTCCCGTCCAGACTCAGCGAGATTGGCTAGTCCACTGGATCAGTTAAGTGGTTTTCTTCCTATTTGATGGGTCATAGCCAATTTGTAGAAGTGGGTTCTTATAAGTCTAGCATACTGGATGTGAAAAATGGTGTACCGCAGGGTTCAATTTTAGGGCCGTTGCTATTTAACAACTATATGAATGAACTTAAAATTGCATCAACGGTCACCCGGTGTCATATATGCGCAGATGACACCATATTATATGTTGAGGGATATACTCTAGAGTTGATCTATATGAGGCTGCAATGGGCTTTTGATGAAGTACAGGATTTTTTTAAAATGAACCAGCTTGTCTTAAATGCTAATACAACACAGTCACTTTTGTTTAAAAATAATAATAATAAAAAAACAAGATCTCCACTTAGAAATCAATACTGTGGATGGCATTGCCATTAAGCAGGTGGATTCATACAAATACCTCAGTATTTGGTTAGATCCATGCCTGAGTTGGGATATTTATATAGATTCCCTTATAAAAAATACAAATAAGAAGCTAAGCGTCTTATATAAATATAAAAAGTTCATGACCAGAGTGGTCCAATTGAGTGTGGTTAACTCTCTCCTACTCCCAGTGATTGACTATCGTGACTTGCTTTATGGAGTGGCTACTGAAAGGTATATAGGTAGAGTGGATTCAGTTTTCTGTAGGTTGGCTCATTTTGTATTGGATGCACCCTATAGAACTCATAGGTGCATACTCTTTAGGGAATTAAATTGGCTTAGACCCGTAGTGAGAAGAGACTTACATCTGTTACAATTTATGATTAAGGTTTGGTATGGGGAAGTACCTAATTATATTATTGACCTTTTTGAAGTTAGAAAAATAAAGGAAAGTTTGAGGGCCTCTGTTGGAACCCAGTTTGTTCCAATTAAATGTAATTTGAACATTGGAAGATCATCTGTACTTGTTAGAGAATTAGCATATGGAATAAATCTCCTTCAGACTTGAGAAGCAATAGAACTAGTTGTAATAAAAGTGAATTAATGAAATGTTGTACATCTGTTCTAAATAATACAACAACATGTAATAATTGTTAGCACTTTAAAAGTATGTATTGTATAATGTGTACGACTGTTTTCTATTTTTAACTTTTCTTTGTCCTTTTTATTTATTATTGTATTGTTAATTGTCCTAATTATATGTGTTGTATCAGCAATTGGTGTTATGCTATATGATGTGGAACCTTATTTTAATGCAATATGGAACCTCATTGAAAATGAGCTTTGCTCAACTGAATGTATCAATTTATTTGTATATGAATAAAAAATGATTTACTACTAATACTACTTATGTTTTTTTCTTAAAAATACCCTAAGTAAGTTACTTATAGTTAATAAAATGCAGTTGTAAGTAAATAAGTACATAATAACATGTGTATTCTGTGAGGTAAAAAAGAAATACATTTGTTTCATTCTATTCACTAGTTAGTCTTTCTATCCAGCCTAAGATACTACTGTTGGCCTCTGCAAATTGAGAAAAAAAAAAAAAAAAACTATCATAAAACCCTAAACAAACTCTTTAAAGCCAAGCCTCACCTTCAACCCTGTTTCCATTTGCTGATGTACAAATCAAATATTAAAATAGCAGAACATAACTATTCTGCTTTGTTCGTTTGATTTTTGACAGACCATGTTGCTTTACAGTGATCTTATCCCAAAGGCTTTCTGACAAATGATAAGCAGGCAACTCTCTTTGACATTTTGATACCCTTATCAAGGTTTGGCAGCCTGGGGGTACTACAAATCTCAGTCTTTGTGTTTGTACCTATCTATGGCTGTACATTACATTATTGTGGCATATTATAGCTGTAAGTGATTTTCTCATGTCTTTCATTTCTCAAGGCATACAGATTGTATCCAAAAAGAAGTCATCATGTACTTTAGTTTAATTTCACAGGAGTAGCACACAACACCAGGGAATACCAATTGCTATTTCTATGGTGTGGGCAGTGCAAAATGTACACTGTATAAAACTGCACTGTATTTAATACCAGCAGTTCCAAATGTATACCAACAGTTCTGATGTCATCAAAGTTGGTTTGGCTTCCTTGAGTATTGGCAGGGGAACCTCAGAGCTACATTTAGGATAGTTTAGTTATCTTCAAATTACAGAAGTAATGCAGGAAACACATTTTACAAAGTAAATGCATATCTTGCCACTTATGTTTTTTATTTCAACTATCAAAATCTTTTTTGAATGGAATTATCTTAATTTACAAACACCCACAGAGGACAGAAGGCTACTGAGACACATAAAGTTTGAACTTTTTCTGCCAAGAGATTAGAACCCAGATAAGTATAATACATAGTAAACTACAAGAGAAAAGCTGTAATGTTATTGTAATCATAGCCACACTGAAAATTTGTATTGCACAGCATTTAATTGCCCACTATACAAACAAAATCTGGCCAGAGCCTGCATGGCTGCAGCTGTGATTGCTGAGCTCATAGCAAACCAGTCCACCATGTTCAAATGGCCACAGTCCAGTTGTGCATGTGCATTAAACATCGGTGGCCATCTTGAGCACAGTGGGTAACTGGCCACTCAAACAGTGCACCCTCGAGGTGGGGAGGAGTGAGCAGTCCATTTTTGAGTTGTGGAATGATCATACTGCAACTCCAAAATGGAAGTGTTGTTGAGTGTCAATCCAGTGGCTCATCTTTAGAGCTACCGCAGGATGGCTTCAGGATCCACCTACTGCAGCAGTAAAAATGGAGAAATAAATGTCTCAAAGACACACTTAAAATGTATGCATAGGCACTAAACTGGCTGTTTATTTATTGTATTGTGCACTTGGGAAGAGATTTCTGCAAAACAAACTACGGTGCATTCCAGTTGTATGCACATCAGATGAATGCACATTTCAGAATATGTACAAAAATGCATGTCCCATCCCAATCCTATATACTTAATGGTAAAACATATGGTTATATGCAAACCAAATTTTGGTTTGTGTGTACAGTTTCCCCTCCAGACAGGGGCACCAGAGACATTAATACTGTCAACCACACCTGGTAAACAGGTTCTAACTATGTGGCCAGTGGTTAAATACATGTAAGTTTTATACAGTTTTGGTCTGTTTCAGAGCCAGCAGCCATGAAGAAAACAGGTTACTTAAATAGCTGGGAGTGTAGAACATTTACTAAATTATCTGTTTTAAATTAATTTGATACAAGCATACAACAAAGACAGCAGAATAAGGCCATTAGGTCTACCTAGTCTGCTCATAATGCAGGGTCTTCAGCATAAGCTACTGACCTTGCCACCCCAGTCCACCCTTCCTCCGTCCACCCCTTGACCCTTATTTTCCCCTTAACTGTATCCCAAACTCCCTTAAAGCTCCCCACCTTTTTCAACCAGACCACCTCTTCCAGAAGCATGGTTCAACCCGCCACTACTCTCTCTGTGAAGAAGCTCCTCCTAGCCTCTCTCTTAAACTCCCCAACAGCTTGGGACTGTGTCCCCTCATGTTTTTGTTCTCATTAAGGTTGAAGAGATTCTCATTATGCACCCTAATTATTTATTTCAAATACTAGAAGGTCTCAGTCATGTCCCCCCCTCTCTCCCTTCTCCTCCAGGGAATACATGTTCAGGGCCTCCAATCTCTCCTTTTATGTCCTACCCTGCTGGCCTATGATCATCTTTGTTGCCCTCCTTTGGACTGTCTCCAATAGGTTTATGTCCTTTTTAAAGCATGGGCAGCAGTCAGTACTGTACACTGTACTCCAGATACAGTCTTACTAATGACCTGTATGAAGGCAGTATTACTTCTTTACTGCCTCTCACCTGCTGCTGATCCTTCTGGCAATGCAGCTCAACATTTTATTTACCTTTGCTACTGCCTTCCTACAGTGCATGGAGGGTTTTAAGACACTAGTTATTATCACTCCCTGGTCCATAGTGATCTTCAATCCCAGGCCCTTTTCCTCCTCTGATACAAATTCCTGGACTGCTCCTAGGCTGATACATTCAATAAAGGTAAAGTAGTAAGTGAGAAGGTATGTTCTGCTGAGTGGCTTCATTGGTTTCAATACAATGTTAGTTGTATGCCATTTCAGATGTATGCACAAAATTGGGATGTCCCAAGCATGTGCATACATCAGGAACTGACTGTATTTTATTCTTAAGGCAATGATTGCACATAGGAAAAATGTCTGACTAAGTGTTCTCTAATTGATGTACATGTTAAAGTATAATGGAAACTACTAGACATCTGACCTTTCAGATTTTATGACATAGTTATTTGCATAACTTTGTCATGAATATTTTGTTTTTAAATTTATCAAAGGAAATACTAAGCTCGCTACAACAGAGGCAAAGCAAGAAAAAATGTCTGTGTTTAACTTTATATCAGTCATCATTCTCTGTTACAAGGAGACAAAGTGACAATGGGCTACACTGTCATTAAGAGGGATATAGGTGACCAGGTCTGAATCCTTTAATGATCCATTTACATTCCAAGTATTTCTGGTATTAACTAAGGTTTTTTTTTTCCTCTGTCTTAGTGAATCATCATCTCGATGAGCATTTTCAGCAAGTGTATAATTTTTAAATTGATCAAATTCATGTAGTAAATGTATTGTAAGTTTTTGTCATATGTACAGTATTTTATCATGTTTGTAATGGCAACAAATGTTAAGCAAATAAACCTAAACTTGAACATTTTCAACTGGATTTGTTTTTACTTTTTCCATTTTTTCCACCTTAGTCCAGTTGGCCAGACTTGCTTTCATCCCAGCCATGAGTCCCTGATTCTGTATCAGCTGGAGTGTTTACCTCTGCCCCCTCATACCCATTTCCTTTCCCCTCATATACAATTCCAGGCTTATCCCTCCAGATGGGACTGACTGGATGGGAGCAGAGCTGGCTGGAATACTCTTAACCATTGGGAGAAGTGTCATGGTGCTTAGAAGTACAGGCACTGTAAGTGGAAAGCGTAGACCACGATGCTGCCATCCTCATAAATAACACCATAATTTTCTAGCAGTCAGTTCCACTACTGCATCCCACCCACCTAGTTTTGGGCCGGACCAAGCTGGAAAAACTTTGGAAGAAACTCAATGTACATTGAATGATCTACTGTAAGTGTAAGGTTCACCATCCCACAGTTCCCCAGGTTGATCCAGCTCAGGTCATTGAGCTACCTGGATCTGATGTTCCTACTATTTCACCATTTAATTTTGATTGATCTGCCATCACCACATCTACTACTGATGATGATGATGCCCTTAGTCAGTTCCATTTTAAATTCACAACTGCCTGGGAAAAATGTGCCCCTCTTTTTGTTACAGGCTTCCATCTCCCTTGGGTCTCTCTGGAGCTTACTGCCTGCCTTAAATCTTTGGACTCCATGGGACACCTTTATAAGTTATGTGATTCATAATTCAGTCTTCATGTTCATAGTTCCACACTCTAATCACATGGCTATATTCTGCCCTCCCCATTAGAATGATCTTGCATCCTCTCAGTCATCCTTGCAACAGTCTGTCTTTTGTATTAGCCCATCTCTTCTAGACCAATTTCTTATTGGTGCAAGACCCCATCGGAATGTCTTCATTGACTGCTGACTTTTGCAGAAGATTCGGTGGTAGATTAATTTTTAACTTTCTGATAATTCCCCACTGAGCAGGGCTGACATTTGTTAGTGTGAGCAATGGATGGAGTTTCATTAGTTGTTGAAGCAGACAATCATGCCAGACCAGACCCTGTCTCTAGCATTTTAATCTGTCCTGCCTGTCATTTTTTTATTGCCCCCTTTCCTGCTATTTGGTCTGTCTCTGTGTCTCAGCTGTTTTTGTGGCTGCTACTGTACAATGTTCAATAGGCTGCCATCCCACCATTCCCCACCCTCCACTCCAATTTATTGTGTGACCTGAAGAAAACTCACTCCGAGACCATCTTATTATATTGTTACAGTATATGTGACATGCTGCTGAATGGGTGTGCAGCACATCCAACTTGTAGAATAGACTTTTGAATGCACACTCAGCCCATATATTAGTGCATGGCATGGAATGAAGAAGTCTGAGTTTTTCCTGGACTATGTGTAAGGGTGGGAATAAAGCAGCTTTATTAGTCATATGACCAGAGTACATGGAAGGACGAGATGCTCATGTGACTGGGGAGTCAGGGAATCAGGAGGAGTAGTGCCAGCAATAATGACAAGACTGGAAAGAGCAAAGGAAAACAGAGCCTAAATTGGAGTCAAACCTGAATTGCTTCCAGTAAAACCAAGCCACCCAAGTTTGGGAAGGCTTATTCCACCCAGATAAGATTTTACATATCTACACTTGCTAAGGCTCTTGACATTCTTGTCCATCCCCCTTTCCACTTGACAAACCTGAAAGGGCTAGCTTTTCTGAAATTACAGGTAAATGGCTCAGTTTTTACTTGTCACTTATGTTTAAAGAGGTTCTAGTAGGTGATGTTCTTTTCAACATCCTGATCAGGTCTGGTGTTCCTCAGGGATCTGTTCTTTGGGCCTATCCAGTTCATGACTTCCCTAACTGGCAGACCTAAGGCCTGTTTCTCCTTTCATTTGCACATACCTTTCCATACCAGTGTCACTGTGTTTTTTGCCTCTGGCCCTTGAGTTAGCAGTTCAGCTACAGATTGACTTCAGCAGCATCCAACAATGGTTACATGCAAGGCACCTAACATTTAATGTCACAAAAACAGCCTATATGTCCTTTGGAACTTTGGAGTGACTGGCCGTACTCCAGTCCTCTCTTGTTTTCATGACCTTGGGTGGTTCTAAGTTGGAGGAGGTATTGTACTTTCCTCCTTTTATGGCTGGAATGTAATCTTGACTCCTCAAATCTCATCAATACCATCCACAAGAAACTACTTCCTAAGCTAACGTAATATGTGCCTGTGTCTGCTGTTCTCAGCCTTTACTGATTGCTTTGTGAGGCCTTCTGGCACCATGCAATTCTGCTTAAAGTTGAGCAAGTCCAGATTATTTCATGGGGATTTGCATATGCTTCCCATAATGCGTTGCATTATTAAGGTATGTGCAATTTGTGTTTTCTTTAAGATTTGGCTGTATGGCCAATATCCTCCAGGGTAACCCTTGCCTCAGTGCATTTGCTCTGGGGTTCTTTGCAGGTTACTTCCCAAGCTAGGCACACTATCACAGAACAAGGCTGGCTTATCCTCACTTCCAGCTGAGAGGTTATGTTAGAATGGTACTGCTGGAATGTAACTACATGGCCATGTTATGCAGGAGCCCTTCTAAAACCATCTTGGCCTGACTAGACCCATTATATAATTCTTTGCATAGCTTTGTCCTGTACTGTGACCACATACCCATCTCTTCTCCCTATATTCCAGCTACTCTCTTCTCTGTTTGGAGATTAGATACCTCCCTTATTGTCTCTTTTCTCTATAAACTGTAGTCTGACATTGTCCATTATTATCTTTTTTTTCTGTAGACTCTATTTATTCACTCTTCTTCACTGGACTCTCTCCAGCTGGGTTATGGGGTTTACCTTGGCTTATTCTGTCCATCTGAAGCCCAGGTAATCCTCCTGGAGGCTGGCTTTCCCCTCGGTCCATCTCTGTACCCCCCTGGATCTACATCCCTCAGGAGCAAGGACCACCAACTCCTACTTGGCAATCTATCTATGAGTATCTGGTGGAGACAGGTGTGAAGAGACAAGGAGGGCACCACCAGCCCGACATTGGACGTGATGGCTTGGTGCCACTAGACCCACCTTTGCCTACCAGTGGGAAGAGGGTATTTCAGGCTTTTCTTTCCCCTCATTGGCTTGGAAGTGCAACGCACTTCAGCGCTGCATGTGCACACTCCCAAGCACACCCACAGAAGTGCTTCCATAGCCAATCCCCTACCAGCTGGTTCCCAAGTGCTGAGAGCCCCTAGTCATCACCAGAGGCTGCTTGATGGTGAGAAGAGGAATCCCCTCCCTCCCAGGAAAGGAGACCTGTCCTCTGGATGCTTGATCCTTTCCTCCCCCCTCTGACTCTTGGTGACCCAAGCTCATTCCCAAACCCAGGTCATTGGCATAGCGTGAGGTGTGGCATCCAGTGCCTCAACCCTCAGTGCCACCGAACCAGCCATCCACTATTATCTTAATGTGCTTCTATTCCTCAGACTCTCTTTCTACACTCTTAGAAACTCAGTATAGGATTTTCAAAGGGCTTGGATGCTGATGGATCTTCAGTTTATGGACATCTCAGTATTTACCTAATTGCACCAAGACTTGAGCATCCTATTTTGAAAGAGTTTTTTTTTTTTTGTGACAAACAATTTTTGATGCAGGCATCACTGTTTTGACACAGTTTTGTGAAATTCCACCCATAGTTGCACCACCCTTTCAGTTGTCTAGCAGCACCAAAATCTTTAGCACAATTGTGCTGAATTCAAATTTATTTGAAAATCCTGCCCTTGTTCTCTTACTCTTTCTCCCTCCCAAAAAAAAAACTCAGCTGGGGAAGATATTTTTTCTTTCAAACTCTTCAGTTTTGGTCTAATCTCAACTATGCTCTCTGTTTCTCCTCATCTACTGTACATTTTCCATAACATCTTTTTTTTTATCCCCTACAACCTTTATAGTGCTCAGATTTATTAAATATGGGGTATCCTCCATCCATCCTATTGGCTGATGCCTGATCATAAATCTTTTCTGACTGCCAGGGTCCAATCTCCTGGCTCCAGCTGAATATCCAGTTCACTTTGTGCATCTATTGTGAGTGATCATGATCTTTATAGTTCCAAACTCAAGGTAATTTTTTCACTTTTACCTCAACTCTCCCTTCCTCTCTAAGAGTTAGGCCCATCGACAGGCATTCCATGGGTTATCTACTAGGGTTTCCTAGTTCTACTCTGAGAGCAGGGTTGTTTATAACAAAAAAAAACAAAAGAAAGAAATCTTTGCAACCTTTAATCCAAAAGACACACTCACTGGTCAGGGGGCCCAGACCCTCAGGTAGCATCTGACTTGCACTCCCGGTGCATGTTTGGGACCCTCATGTAGCATCCCCAACACTGGATGTCCTGAGTAGCATGCTTAGGAGAGTCACAGCTCCTTACCAGGATGAGCTGAGTGCTGGGTGCTGGGATGCCAGTCTGGGTGGTTACAGGAGACAGCTGGTCAAGTCCCACAGACAGAAATGCAAAACATGCAGTTCTCTGCCTCACGACAAAGACCCCACTAAGACACAATACCTGACATGAGTGCTGGAGCTGCTTTCAGAGCTGTGGCTGCTATTCCTTGGCTAATGGGATAAGTCCCTGGCTAAATTGATCCTTGGCTTCTCCTGGATGGGTAGGCAATGTTGACGGCCATTGTTTTCCCTGGGTGCGGTCATTCAGCACTTTCACGCCATACTGGAGGATCGCTCTCCCGGCCATGACTCCTCTGCAAATTCCTGAGCCCTCTACCATGTTTTCCTTGAAGTCTCTCTCTCTCTCGGAGAGCAAGATGGCAACTCTTGCAAGACTAGGAGGTCTTGGGAGAGCCTGGTTACGGCAACCAGATGACCAGATGCCTCAGGGACACTGGACAGTGTACTCCTCTATGTCAGCTCTTGGTAGCAGATAATTAAGCCACTTTAACCGGGGAAAAGCCACACGATAGCTAGCCATGGGGCCAAATCTCATAAGAGGGAAGTCTTGTGAGTTTTCTGCTGGAGAGCCACAAAAGTCCTGTGAGATCTTGCAGGAATGGTGGCCATCTTAGTGTAGTAGCAAGATGTCCACCACATTAGGATCCTGTGAGGCTTGGGGCTCACAAGATGGTGCCCCATCCCATACTGGCAAACATCTTGTAGAGGTCAGCTCAGACAAGAGCTTTAAAGGTACAGGACATCATAACATAGGGACTAGCTCTAGACATAGGAAAAGCTGTATTTTGGCAGGGCTTTTCCATTACAAGATGTTGCTGAGATTGTTTTCTGTCAGACCACTACAGCTCAGCCAGCTCTCAAAGATTCCCTGACATGCCTGCCTGCCTGGAATGTGGAACAAAACTCCCAGAGTCCCAAATGGGGGAAGCTCTATCTGCAGTCTGCATGGTGCCAGAGGCTAGGGAGCCACAGAGTTCCAGCCTGGATGCAAGGTTGGCCCTCAAAGTGACATCAAGCCCCACAGCACCACTAACGCTGAATGCTGCTCAAGCCAGGCTTCTGTTCCACTGGTTGGAGAAGCTACAAGCCCAACAGCTGGAGAGCACACCACAGGGAGCCCCTCAAAAATTCCTCAGGATGCCTTTAACTCAGCAACCCCAGAAGAAGAAGAAATGCAGGCAGGCAGAGGACTTATCCAATTCATCAGGTGAGGAAGAGATGGACCAAGACACAGACCACAGACAAGCTCTGTGCACAAGAGGACTTAGCTGAGGTGTGGTTAATATGAGACACTCTGCAAGTCCCAGAGCTGGAAGAGCCCCACACCTAAACAGACCCTTTGCTGTCCCCACACACCAAGTTGATGCACCAGCATTTTCCAACCTGTCCAGCCCTTGATGCCATTTTGAACAAAAAGCAGGAGGCACTGGAACCAGCCAGGATCCCAGAGAAACTGGCCATGGAAACATTTTATCTGCTCTCTGACACCTATAAGAAGGTCTTTTGTATGGCCCCCAAGGTGGACACCATGGTGTCTGCCCTTGTCAGGTGCATGGTCATTCCTGTTGAGAATGCTGAAGCTCTAAAAGACCCTATGGACAAGAAGGTGGAGGAATTCCTGAAAAGGATTCATGAGGTGATGGGCCTGGCCCTATCAGTGGACATGGCAGTGTGTTATGCCAGCAGAGCACTGTTGTGGGGTGGAGACCATCGCCGATGGTCTCCCAGAAGATTCTCCACTAGCAGGGCAGGCCAGCTGTGCCATGTAGATGGCACAATATATCGTGAATGCCTCTTTGGACATTGCAAAGTTTGCCACCAGGGCTTCAGTCCTGACCAACTGATCTAGAAGAGCCCTATGGCTCAAGCTATGGCAGGCTGACACCGAGTCCAAGACAATGCTGTAGAAGTTCCCCTTCAAGGTGGGGGGCATCTGTATGGGGATGCCCTGACTCCATTCCTCAGAGATCACAGAGGGACCAAACAGATGGCGGACAAGAAGGACCTCTATCTTCTCTCAGACTGCTCTTTTCGCCCAAAATTTAGAGGTGCCAGAGACCAAGCAAAGTCAGCACAAAACCAGACCTACAAAGTTGGGTCTGAAAGGGCTTGGTCCCAGTCCAGGGCTGCTCAATCCAAATACAGAAGCATCTTTGGAAAACGGGGCGATATCACTGACACTACCCGACCTAAAATTAAAAACCCTACTCATAGTACCTTACTAGATCTTATCCTAGTAAATAAACTCCACCACATCTCTTATTCTGGTGTTTTCCACAATGACCTAAGCAACCACTGCCCTGTTGCCTGTGAACGGGCCATCACCAAAACAGCTTCCACTTTTAGATACATTTTTAAAAGAAATAACTGAAACTTTGACCAATATGCCTTTCTTACTGACTTAAAAAACTCCTATTGGCAAGACATTTATTGCCCTTGAGAGATTCCAAGACATAGTCCTTGGAGCCATTAGTAAGCATGCACCCTTGATTAAAATGCACACCAAGAAAATGTCCTGCCCATGGTTTACTGCTCACTTAAAATCTATGCTGAATCAAAAGGGATGCCTTACGGAAAAAAGTGAGGAAAAGCAAATTCCCAGCTGACTGGACTGCCTTTAGAGCCACAAGAAACCATTACACCAAGCTTATTTGCACTGTTAAAGCTAGTTTCTTTAGAGATAAACTAACGTCCACCTCTAATTGCTCATCCAATTTCTGGAGGACCTTAAAGGATGTTGAAAATCACCATCTGTCTGACTCCCTCCCTGCAAAATCTCCACTGGTGGTTCTTTTACCTCCCACAAGCATACTATATTAGACCTCCTCAATAACCATTTTGCCACTGCTGGGTTGGCTTTTGACTTCTCCCCTGTCAACAGCCTATGGACACAGCTCAATGCCCTGAGCCCAAATGGCTCTAGTTTGGCCTCTCCCTCCCAGAATGCCCCTTTCACCTTCTGCAGTCACATTTAAACAAGTAGAGGACCTCCTTCTGGGACTTGACCACAGGAAGAGTGCTAGCGCTGACCTTATTGACCCTTGTTATCTAAAAATAGGCCACCATGCTTAGTCCGCCCCATTCACTCATCTCTTCAATATGTCCCTCTCTCAGGGTGTTCTCCCACAGGTTTGGAAAACTGCCCATTTTATTCCCTTTTTCAAGTCTGGTGACCTAAGCGATTTAAACAATTATAGACCTATATTCCTCCTTCCCACCCTATCCAAGCTCCTGGAAAAAATTGTCAATGCACAGCTTAGGAAACATTTGGAAGCATTCAGTCTCCTGAACCCTATACAATCAGGCTTCAGGCCAAACCATAGTTCAGTTTCTGCCCTTGCTAAGGTCCCAAATTACTAGTTTAGGTCCCTGGAAGATAAGAATTACATATGTGGTTATTTCTTGATCTTAGCAGGGCCTTTGATATAGTGGACCAAGATCTGCTTTCCCTACAAAATGTTGGCTTAGACTCCCAAGCATTGAACTGTTTTTTGTGCTATCTTACTGGCCGTCAACAGCAAGTTAAAGCAGATGGGGAACTCTCTCCATTGAAACCTCTCTTGAGAGGTGTTCCCCAAGGGTCCATACTGGGCCTATTGTTATTTGCAGTTTACATTAATAACGTCAATATTGGAATTAAATCTGCTAACATTCATCTTTTCGCAGATGACACAGTTCTCTATATTGACAGGCCCATGCCTGAACTCACCTGCAAAGACTTACAACTTGACTTTAACCTTCTGCACTAAAATCTTCTTCATTTAAAACTCTTGCTAAATGCCAAAAAAACTAAGACCATGCTCCTTTCACCTTCTGCTAAAATATCCAGTCCCTATCCTGCACCTCAGATCACCACCCTATTTTGGGAACACCTTGAGTTTGTAGCCAAATGCAAATATCTGGGCTTCTGGATCTACCACAAGATGTTCTTCATTGACCATATCGAAGAACTAGTTAAGAAACTTAAGCAAAGGCTAGGGCTGTTCTTCTGCATCATATGCCTCCTTACTCATGAAGCAAAAATTCCATTGGTTCATTAAACCTTTCTTCCACTCATTGATTACGCAGACCTTCACTATGGTCAAGGCCCTAGTACTGTCCTGGCTAAATTTGACACTCTCTACCACCGAACTCTAAGATTCATTACCCCTTATTCCACCCATCACTGCTCCTGATATTCAGAATTTAGGATGGTTATCCCTCAAGCTTAGAAGACAGAAAAACCCAGTAACTTGAACTTACCAAGCTGTCATTAACAAACTGCCTCAGTACATGTCACATTGCCTGCCTGCCTCTACTGTAAGAAACTACCCACTTAGGAGCCTCTCCTTTATCACCCTATTCATCCCTAGAGTTAGAACACATCTGGGTGAGGCCTCTATAAGTCATGTTTTCCTGTTCTCTGGAACAGCACCCAAAAAACCTTGAAATTAGTAATCCCTGTAAAACTGGCCACTTTTAATACTCTGCTGGCTCATTCCATTACTGAGCCATGTAGTTGTTTTCAGTGTTGACCTACAGCTCTTCCCAATGGTTCCCCTTTCCTTTGCTTCCCTTGCTGAAATGCGACTCTTCTGCTCTATCTTCCTTCTTTGCCTGGAGTTATCCTGTACCATTGTGTACATATTATGTATATACTGTATATAATTGCATACTGTATCTTGTATTTAGCAAGCTGCACGTTTTGTCCCTTCTTGCTATATTGTTTGTATCTTAGCATGCCATGTACATACTTGTTACCTTGTAATTTTTGTGAACTTTTCAATTTTCATGTATCATGTGTTATTATTGTATTAAGATCCAGGTCCATCTTGTAAATGAGTTTTACTCAATGATGTTTCGCCTGGTAAAAGTAAAGATTGATTGATTGGTTTCAATACCAATCACTCTGAGGGTGGCTCAGCCTGAAAGAGACAATGAGATAAGGGGAGCCCAGGTGGACAGACCCCCCATGAGGGGTTCTTTGCAATTTGCCGCTCAATGGGCACAAACCACCACAGGCAAGTGGGTCAGGGAGCTAGTATCTCAAGGTTACACCATAGAGTTCACACAAGAGACAATTCCACACAGACTGGTGATATCCCCTATGTCCACTGACTCTCTCAAAGCAGAAGTGATTCAACAAACACTATGCAATCTGATCTGGAACCGGGCCATTGACCCTGTGCCTCCACAGGAGGTGGGCATGGGAGTGTACTCTATGTTCTTTATGGTTCCTCCAAAAATTGGGGGCCTCAGGCCGGTCATTGACTTAAAATTTCTCAACAAGTTCATGGGCTGCAAAAAGTTCAAAATGGAGACTCTACAGTCGACACTGTCAGCAATCCAACCAAATGACTTCCTGATATCCATTGACCTGAAAGACGCTTAGCTGCACATTTTGATTCTACCCAGCCACAACCATTTCCTTAGGTTTCAATTCAATGGACATCACTTCCAGTACACCTGACTCCCATTCGGCCTGGCATTAGCCCTGAGAGTGTTTATGAAGACCCTGATCGTCATTGCTGCAGTCCTCCACGAATGGGGTATACATGTCATCCCATATCTGGATGACTGTCTCATCTGGTCAAGATCTCCTGAACATGCCCGGAGTAAAACACAGGAGGTGGTGAGCTGCCTGAAGCACCATGGATAGGATCACTCACCTTGGTGCCAGGATCAACATGATCAAGGGTAGGACTTCCCCACAGAGGACAAAGTAGCCCACTTGATCGAGCTCCTGGTTTTCATATGGACACATCCCTGAAGACAGTTGAGCATGTATCTCCAGTTATTGGTGCTGATGGCATCAGTAATAGCCATGTTACTGTGGGCTTACCTACATGTGCGCCCATTCCAGTGGTACGTGCTAGATGCATGGGATCAGTCAACCCTGGATTTCGAGTACAGACTCAATCCCGGGCTAGATGTCCTGCAGAGTCTCAGTTGGTGGATGCACTGTCACATCCTAACAAAAGGGGTTCTCTTGTCACTGCCATCAGTGGTGACAATCATGATGGATGCCAGTTTGCTGGGATGGGGAGCCGTGATGGGTCACCATGTCACCCAAGGCAAATGGTCTCCATCGGAATCCCATCTTCCTATCAATGTTTTGGAGATGAGTGCTGTTTAAGGCCTCTTTGGTTTTTCACTCCTCAAGTGGTCGGTCAGCCGGTACTGGTCAGAATTGACAATCAGGTCACCATGGTGTACATAAACAAGCAAGGTGGGACCAGAAGCAGACCTATGATCAGGGAAGCTCTTCAGGTTTTGCAATGGATGGAGCAGCATCTGCTGATGTTGTCTGCCACTTATCTGGCAGGAAAACAGAACTCACAGGTGGACTGGCTCATTCAAGTGACTCTCGACCAGACAGAGTGGCAGCTGCATCTTCAGGTGTTTTGGATGATCAGCCTCGGATGGGGTTCATTTCAACTGGTCCTCATGGCATCCCGACACAACACCCAGCTGTCACGATTTCACTGCCGCTTAATCGACAGTCAGGCAGAGGAGATAGACACAATGGCAGTGACCTGGAGTTTCAAGAAGGTTTACATTTTTCCACCTCTTCCCATGATCACCAAGGTACTTCTCAAGATCAGGGCCACAAAAACAACAGTGCTGATGGTGGCCCTGGCCTGACCAAGGAGGGCATGGTACTGTCTCCTCAGGGCAATGCTGACCGACACTCCCTGGTGTCTGCCACCACATCCAGATTTGCTGATTCAGGGCCCAATCCTACACCACAACCCCCACGCTCTTTGCCTGATGGCCTGGATGCTGAAAGAATAAGATTGTTTAAGGAGGGGATACCCCACTTGGGTGGTTGAGCATCTGTTGAAGTCTAGAAGGACTTCCAGCAATAAGACTACCAGAGACATTGGTAGGTTTTCTGTAAATGGTGTGCAGCTAAAGGTTTATTCCCATCAGTGGTGGGTCTTCCCCAGATTCTTGACTTCCTGAATGATGGGGCCAAAAAAGGTTTTGCCTTCTCCTCTCTGAGGGTGCAGACATCTGCCATATGAACGATCAGGGGATCTCTCCCAGGGGTGGGACAAATTTGGTCACATCCCAAAGTGGTTAGATTGCTATGGGCAGTAAGGATTTCATCTCTCCATAGTCGGCCCACGTGCCCCCCATGGCAGCTGGACCTAGTACCGGAGGGTCTTGACAAACCTTCAGTTGTTTTCCAGTCCCCCTTATCGGGTAACTCTGAAGACGGTGTTCCTCATGGCCATATGTTTGGCTCGTCAGGTGGGAGAGCTTCAGGCTCTGTCATGTCATGAGCCATTCCTGACCTTTCACAATGACAGGGTGTTCCGTTGTCACAGTTCCATCTTTTGCTCCCAAGGTGATTTCTCCCTTCCACTTATAAAAGGCCATTCATCTGCCAGCTATGTTGGCATATCCTGGGAGCCAGGATGGAGTGCCTCATCTGCTGGACACAGTCTCCCTGCTTAAATACTACCTGGCTTTGTCTGAGTCCTACCGGAAGTCAGACAGATTGTTTGTGTTCTGTTCAGGTAGGAAGATGGGTCAAGTGGCATCTAAGGAGGCCATTGCCTGCAGGATACCGGGGTTCTATAATTGCCGCATATCAAGCAGTGGGTCAGAATCTCCCTTGGGACATCAAGGCACATTTCACCAGAGCACTGTCGTCCTCCTGGGTGGAGAGGGGAGCGGCCTCTGTGCAGGATATCTGTGCTGAGGCTGCCTGGTCCTCAGTTCATACATCTGTCCGCCGTTGCCAACTGGACGTGGCTTCTGCAAATCGAGCTACATTTGGCAGGGCTGTGCTTCAGGCTGCTACAAGTTTGGGATGTGATGTGACTAGGGTTAATTTGTTCCCTGCTGGTGTGTTCTGGGTACTGCTACAAAGTCCCATATGTGATGACTCTGAGCACTATAAAGGTTGCAGGGGATAATGGTAATTACTCATCTGGTAAAGGTGATTATACCTACAACCTTTAAAGTGCTCAGAGTCCCTCCCTATGTGGACAAACCAGACATGCAGCAGCCAGAATCACATACCAGTCCCATCTGTTATGGAGTGGCTTGTGTCTAATCTGGGTTTTCTCTGGTACCGCTCGCTCATGCCTTGTAGCGCATGTGGTTTAGTGATATAAAATTACTGGGTAGCTCTTTTTCCCATAGGAAATCCCAGTTATAATTTGCTGTTATAACCAGCTGGTATTCGTTCTTCCCTGTCCCTTACCCTGCCAACTGCACCCTCTGTGACTTCTGTATCTGTACCCCCTACTTCCGCCTCGCCCCTTTTCTCTGCCTTATTCCTCTATCCCCCTTGAACCCCTTCCCAGCCTGACTACTTCCTACTGGGCTTCCCATGTCGACCTCCCCTCCTACTCTGCTGATTTTCAACCCCTCTCCTATCCCAGCTGTTGCCGCTTTAGAACCCCCATTCCCTTCTACCCTGATAGTGATGCCTCTCCCATCCTTCCCCCGTCATGTAGCCTTCTCTCTTTCAGTCACTGCCTCCTCTTTCCTTACTAGCCCCCTCCTACCCTTTTTTCCTAGCTATCTCTTCCCCTACCTGTTGCCATCCCTTTACTACTAAAAAAAAAAAAAAAAGGATACAAGGTGGAGGGTAGTAGATACCGTGGTGCTCCCAGTACTGGACTATAGAGATATGCTTTATGCGGGGGCCTCGGGAATGGAACTAGCCAAACTGGATACAGTGTATAACAGGTTGGCTCATTTCATCCTTGATGCTCCAAGGAAAACTCACCCTTATGAACTGTACAAATCATTAAACTGGATAAGAAATGAGATTAAAGGACAGGACAGAGTGGCACCTCCTAACATTTATGTTCAAAGTGCAGAAAGGAAAAGTGCCTTCTTATATTCAGGAATACTTTAGGGTAAGGAAAATAAAAGAAAGCTTAAGGTCTGCTTATGGTTTGGAATACATAATTCCAAAGTCTGATCTAAATATTGGTAGGTCAGCGGTTTGACATAGGGGACCAATATTGTGGAATTCCATGCCTGTTTCTCTATGCGATGTAAATTGCATTATCAATATGGCACCAATAAAAAGACGGTATTATGAGAAATCAGCAATGCCATTGCATTGCTGTGGAGAATAGCACAGTGTATAAAGAGACATATATAGTTTTTTTTTACTCCAAATCAGCAGAATTTGCACGTGACCTTGTTTTGTAGGATGTACATATGATGTATTTGTAATCAGTTCTAAATTTGTGATATATTGATTTTGTATGTATTGTACCTACTGTAATTTATATGTGTTACACTATGTATGTAAAAATAGGACCTCCTTGGAAATGAGTCTCGGTTCAATGGAGCTTGTGCCACCTATCCTTTTCATATACATTTTATGAATAAAAATTATTACTACTACTACTTACTCATGCCCTTCAGTAAGTTCCTGCTCCCTCTCTCTGTCCCACAGCAGAGGTTCAAATCTATTCATAGTCGATATCTGTCCATCTCTTCCCCCTATAGGTTCCTCCCTCCTACTTGTTCCCCTCTGTGGCATCCCTGATCCCTCCCTACCCTCAGCCATCTGCTCTCTCCCCTGGTACTCTTCGTGGTCTCTTCCTCCCCCATCAGGAGGCCCCCCACCCTTGCCTCAGGAACCCCTCCTTCTTCTCTCTTTCTGCTAGTGCCTATGATACTGGGGTCAGTTTCAGTCCCTAGTTATTCTTCCTCTGTCCCCCTTTGCCATCCCCTATTCCCCCCTCAGGATGCCTACCATACTCATCTGCCCTGTCACTTACACTCCTCCCTAACCTCCACAGTTCCTCCCTCAAACTAGCCAGTCATCTACAGACCATACAACCCCCCCATCCTCCAAGCCCAGTCCAGGATCATGGCAGACCCAAACCCTGTACACCCCTCCACCCTTTCAAAAATGCCCACCACATTGACATGTGGCACCTGCCCCATTTTGGCCCCCATCTTGTGTTACGGGCTCTTTTTCCCGGGTTCTGTACCCTACAACAACAGTTAGGCTCCTATTTACTCAAATTCCTGTCTCCCCACTAGTCCCCTACTGACCCCACCCCTTGGCAGGGATAATTCGAGTCTCAAATCTCATCCGTTAGACACTGTATTACTATAGCAATCCTAAAGCCTCCTTGTCCATTTTTCACCCCTCAGCTACCATACTTTTTGTTCTCGGCTCTGATATAGTTTCACTTAACCCAGTTAGAAATCCTATTGCACTCCAAGTATTACTCAACTCAGTTAGAGAAATAAACAAAACAAATAATATGTATTATTACAGAAATCATAACAGTATAGCTCAGTACTTAGCTCAGTTAGAGAAAGAAACAGAACCATTAATTCTGTATTATTACAACAATCCTAAAGTATCCAATCATTGCTTTGTCTCACTCCAGAGACTCTGATGTAATATAAGACCTCAGAGGACCACGGGAGGGAGGGTGGGCAAATGTAAATTCCTGGCAGAGCTCCATTGAGCTCGCTTACTCCCCTTCTCTCACTTGCTCGTTCTATTTCTCCCGATGCTGCAGGCTGCCCTTTTGTACTGGGCTCCTGCCTGCATTGGCACCTTTTTCTGCCCAAAAAGAAATCCGCAGCAGTCCTGACACAGCTCCATTGAGCTCACTCACTTCCTGTCTCTCACTTGCTCGTTTTGTTTCTCCCGACGCTGTAGGCTGCCCTTTTATACTCGGCTCTTGCCTGCATTGGCATGTTTTTCTGCCCACAAAGAAGTTCACAGGTGTCCTGACAGAGCTCCATTTAGGTCGCTCACTCCCCCTCTGTCACTCACTCATTCTTTTTCTCCTGATGCTGCAGACTGCCCTTTTGCACTGGGCTCCTGCCTCTGTTGGCACTTTTTTCTGCCCACAAAGAAATCTGCAGCAGTCCCGACACAGGTTCATTGAGCTCTCTCACTCCCCCTCTCTCACTCACTCATTCCATTTCTCCTGGTGCTGCAGGCTGCCCTTTTGTACTGGGTTCCTGCCTGCATTTGTGCCTTTTTCTGCCAACAAAGAAATCTGCAGCAGTCCCGATAGAGCTCTGTTGAGCTCACTCACTCATCCTCTCTCACTCGCTTATTCTGTTTCTCCCGCTGCTGCAGGCTGCCCTTTTGTACTGGCCCCCTGCCTGTATTGGCACCTTTTTCTGCCTACAATGAAATCCACAGCAGTCCCAACAGAGCTCAGTTGAACTTGGTCACTCCCCCTCTCTCACTTGCTCAATCTTAATCTATCCCAAACACTGATTGCCCAAAAGCAACTGCGCTATTCTGCACCAGAAGTGCAAAAACACATTTTGGCCAGGATGTGAAAAATGACAGCTGTACTGTTCATAAGGAGGTGTGGAAAAATGGCAATGCTGAAAATCTGAAGTGAAAATATTGCAAATTCGTGAAGTTCCGAGCGTGCGTAGCAACTGCATTATGCACACTCATAGAACAGTAAGGTTTTGTATTTTTTCCACCAAATTTGCAACATAGGCTTTTTGAGAGCCCACCTCATGAACACTGGCATTGTCATTTTGTTAATCAGTCCCAAAAGGTGATTCTGTACAGTGACTGGGAAATCACATTTTGGAACCAAATAATGCCATGACAGTGGCTGAATTCATGAGGAGGGTCCCAAAAAACCCATGTTGAAAATTTGGTGGCATAATTCCAAAAAATGACTGAGATATGCACCAAAGTTGAAAAAAAACCACTTGTGCCATTATACAGCTTACCGACACTTCCTCAGTTCGCGGTCGACTTTGAAGAGTGCAGACGTGTTCCCGGTCCACCAAAGATCATTGTGCCAGACTCCGGAGGTAAGTATGGGGTGAGGGGGGTCTGGGAAGGCAGGCTGAGCAGACGGTGGGCTCGGGTGGGGGGAGGGGCCGTGGGACTCGACAAGGAACCATTTTCTTGTTTACAGGGGTAACAAAACAAAAAAACATTGCGGGATGGTTTTTCTTTTTACAGGGACTTTTGGCATGCTGGGGTGGGCTCTCAGCATGCCATCTGAGTGTTTTTTTGGGGGGCTGTAGCTGACGGGTATTGGGCACTCCCATCGGCAATGATGGGGGTGGTGGACAAGTCAAGGGGGATTGGGCACCCCCGTCAGCAGAACATTGTGGGGAGGCATACATTATGCTGATGTGGAGTGGGTTCCCCCGTTGGCAAATTCACTTGGGAATGGGGGACTGAAACCGGCTGGGATTGGGCACCCCATTGGCAAACAAAGACGGGGGTGCATGATGCCAAGGGGGATTGGGCACCCCCTTAGCATAAAGCAGAAATGTGGGGGTAGGGAGATTATGCTGACGGGGACTGGGATCCCCATCGGTAAACTGGGTCAGGGACATGGGGACCGTCCTGCAATGACGGGTCGCTCCCTCATTGCAGTGGAATGGCTGAGGCTGCAATGATGAGGTGGCCCCTGATTGCAGTGGCTAAAACATTTCAAGGTGGTGGCACGCTGGCTGAACTAGTGTCAGCAGCAGCATGCCACCCCATTGGGGAAAGTGGGCCAAGCCTCAAAAGGCAGTGGGGGCATTGGCCACAACACTGACGCACCTCCACAACCTGCTTCTGTAGCAAGCTGCCACAACATGTTTCTTGTGCATGCGCACAGTCAACATAAAAAGGGCTTATAGTCTAATGGTGTAATTCTTTTTGAAAAATAAACATGTTACTCCTATTCTCCTTTACTCATTCATTGTCCTTCTCATTCTCTTCGTCCATAGTGAAACTGCCCATACCTCTCCCTTATTTTCACCTCTAACCCATTGTTAATTTTAGCATTGCTTACTCCCCCATAATCAGTTCCCTAGTTGTATTTAGCTGCACTGATAACTACTTTTGCTGTCTACCTGGTGGTATCCTTTCACCTACAGTATATATGATGTATTTGCTGTGCTTCATTTTTCACAAATATTTAATCGCATATTTAATGTGTTTGTAGTATGCAGTTATGCATTTATGTATCCCAACTTCCCTTCTCCAGGATGCTCCTGGAAATTAGCTGTTTCTAGCTCTGTATGCCCTGTCCAACAGTTTTAAATAAATGAATTATGGAGCAGGCCAGGACAATGCCCACCCAGCACGCATTCTTAACACTTGCTGGGAAAGAGAGCAGGACTCATGACACATTTGCATCATGTGTCATGCCAGCAGTAGGATTTCACCCCCTGGCTGAAGCCCCCTGATTACTTTCCACACAACATCATCCCCAGCCCACAAGAGGGAAATTGCATATTACCAGTAGCCACACACACACTCTCTCTTTCTCTTTCTGAGGCAGTAGGCATTCAAGATAGGCATGGATATGGATAGCTGCCTGATGTGGAATTACATGGGCATGGTACCAGTAGAATAATACATTTATTTCCTCTCATGAGAGTACTAGTTTGTGCAAGTTAATTGAGCAATCACCCATCATTTATCTTCTCTCTCCCCTCTCATATATATGTGGTGAATATCTGCCTATGATAACCATGGCAGCATAGTAACAAAGAATATTATAAATAGCCAGAATGTTACCAATGTAGATACCTCTGAAGATGCCCCACCCTGCTGAGGCAAGACATCAGGTCTGGTCAGTGGCTGGGGTAGCTGTGTAAGTGGACTGGCCAGTAGATTCAGTGTCTTAACTCTTCTGTATGTGTGTCTTATTGCCAGCCTTCAAAATCATATATAACACATATTTTTATGTGCCAATATGGTATGATGCAATACATATTTTTTTTTAACATACCAGTATGTGGTAACATAGCTGGTCATTTACATGTATATTTGCTGCAGATAGTGCAACCCTTTTTATGGGGAGGTGGGTACACCATTTCTTTGTAAACTAATGTGTGCTCTGTTTGATTGGTAGCACTGCTGAGTACCTCAGTGGCAGAGCATCTATTCTTTTTATAATACTGGCACGGTAGTGCCAGTTAAGTTACAATGAAAGGTAACTTCTGTGTTAAACCCAAATTTTTGAATGGTAATAACTTTAGAATCGTTCAACGGATTTGCAAGAAATTTGACATGCTTGATGTCTAGGGACAGGTCTCTTAATCTGACATATGTTTTGGGAATCTGTTGTGTTGTTTCTGAGATATAGTATTGAAAAAACAGAAAAATCTGTGTTTTTTGACATTTCTTTGTCCACCTGCATCTCAGAAGAGCTTTAGGTTGTGGTCTGAATTTTTCAAGGAAGAAAGCTTTTGCCTCACAGATGTATCTTTTGAAGGTTTGGTGAAAAAATATTAATCAGTTCAAGTAAGCAATAAGACACAACACAGTGTGCATGGAACATATTTTACCACACAGCCAGGGACATAATAAGGCATGAGGCCTTGGCTGAGTGCCTTTAGCCCCTGGTGTGTGGTAAAATATGATCCTTGCACACCCTGGAGTGTCTTATTGCACTTTTAAAATGGTCCACTATTTTTCTTTTTCTTTTCACAGTTAGAAAAATAATGATTCTTACCACACCATGCTATTACCACACTGCCCCCGGACCTGTCCAGGCACTCTGGTCCCCAATCTCCCTTATCTTCTTCCCCTTCATCCACCCTCATTTTACCCTCTTTTACCCCTTCTACCACCTTATGACAAGGCCTCTGGCTGCCATATTTTCTTTTCCTTCTCTGTCTGGACTCTGCCCTCTCATCTCCCCTACCCCTTCCTTACTCTTCCCTTCCCCC
The DNA here is from genome assembly GCA_016271365.2 of Neoceratodus forsteri. Taxonomy (NCBI): domain Eukaryota; kingdom Metazoa; phylum Chordata; order Ceratodontiformes; family Ceratodontidae; genus Neoceratodus; species Neoceratodus forsteri. Next base: position 633,928,135 of record CM028132.1, read on the forward strand.
CCCACCTCTGATTAGCAATGTTGCTTCAAATGTACCTTATGGTTTTCTGTGCTTGCTTGTAATCTTGAGTGTGTAGCACTGTTCCCACTTAGTTACCAGTTGACTTGCTGTGCTCCGATGATACCATGAATGTGTCTGTACCTCCGTTGATACCATGAATGTTGTCTATAACTCCCAACCTTACTGTAACCCTTTTCTTTGATGTGAAACCTTTGTAAATGAGCCGTCCCAGCTCAAAGGTATTTGTTATCTGAGATTTAAATAAATAAATAAAATAAGAAAAGATTATATGGAGAAAAAACGTTTCGTTCTGCAAATCTGTGATAAAATAGTCCTTCCGCCTGAATTCTGTGTTAATATTCAGTAGCTCATTTGTGTATAGCACTGTACTTTTACCTTGCTATTATTGCCATCCCTAAATGAGGCATAGTAGTTACACATCGAACTAAAAATAAACTGAAGATGGACAGTAAAACAAAAGAGCTGCAGCTGCTGAGATACAATGAGCGTGTGCTGGTTGCACACTAGAATTAGTGCCTTTGAGAGCTCTGCTGTTTATCAGTTGGTTGGTTGAATATTTTGCCATGATACGAGCATGGATCCATCGTTTATTCTGTTACCGCTGCACCTGCAGCCATGGGTGGCTAGCAGCGGCAGCTGTTGTTGCATAATGCTGGCCCCGGGGCAAAGGATCGAGACACCCTCCAAACAGTTCTGCCGGCAGAACATGACCAAACCGTCAGAGCTATCAGCATGGATTATACGGGACTCAAATAGCAGGAGGTGCTACTGCAATGGATGGCTGCTGGGCAAGGTACAGGGTGTGTTACAGTATTCACTGCAATTTCTTAGAGCTAGATGAACCCCCCCCCCCAAATCTGGCAACACAAGAGGGGATTTCAAACAAAGCATGAAAGAGCAAAAAGTAATTATCTGTTTTTCTCTTGTATTGGGTAAAAAAAAGATGGCTGCCAGTAAACATGCTAATGTTCTATGGCACCAAAATCTTGGCCTTTTTACTGCCAGCTCTTTTTTTTACCCATGCATGGAAAAGATTTCATCCATGGTGAGCTGCTTCTTTGATTAACTGATTTACCTTGCCCATTTTATAAAAGTTATTGAACCTTGAAGTTTTCCATTATAGCCTATGGGGGAAAAAATATATCATCTGAAAATGAAAGCAGGTAAACAGCCCCCAAAACTAGTTTCCTTGCCATGTCATAGCAAGAAAACAGTTAGGACTTTTGGGCTGCAATTTGCAGGGTGGCAAGCCCTTTCCCAATGGATGTGTCTTTTGATGGTTTGGTGAAGAAATGGACACCAGTTCCATAGTTACAGCACTCCAAAGTTGCACATTTTACCATAGGATAACATTGTGGCGGTCATGGCACCTTTCAGCGGCTGTATCATGAAAACAGTTTGAGATATGAATGTTTTGCTAAGCGCAGCTTAGTATACCATATGTGTACTAAGCACGTATGGAAGCAGCCAGGCCATGAATACAACTGCAAAGGAATTTTTTCCAAAGTCCTATGGTTCCTGAGATACTTCAACTTTTGCAGCACAGGGTTACCTGGAATGGTTCTAGGTGTGCACTATGTCTCTGTACTTATGGGTACATGGGAGAACAGACATGTAGGGCCCTGTTCTCCCACATTTGAATCCCATTATGCAATACTGGGAGTGCAGGGCTCTACATTAAGCAGTAGCGGGAGCGCAAGGCAAGGAGGGTTCTGTGCTCCCACACAGAGATGTGATATCATTAAAATATCAGTACACTCATGTAAAGATGGGTGTGCAGGCCCCATGAAAATCAGAGACAATTACAAAATGTATGCACGATGGGAGCTCAGGTCCCGGAGGGCCCTGTTCTTCCACAATGACATACAAGTAACATTACACTTTCTCAAAAAGAAGGGAAATTCATTGCAAAAAACATTGTTAATGCATCAGTTAGGGCTGTTTGGAAATTTGATGTTAGGGTTGCCAACCCTACTCCCCACCCCCACCCTCCACACACCAATAGGCATCGGGATGTGCCTTGGGGTTATTCCATTGCTTAACACGATGGGGGGACTAGCATGAAAGTCCATAGAACTTTCACAAAAGTCCCCACTGTTATCCAATGGGACTTTAGTGGTACTTTCATGGAAGATGAAAGTACTTTCGAGGTGAACATATATTTTTTCCCATAGGCTATAATGAGAAACATTAAACTTTAATAACTTTTCAACAGATTAATATTTTTTACGCCAAACCTTCAAAAGGCACATCCTTGAACCAATCCCCATGTACTGTACCCTCAAAATGTCAGACCTGATGAACAAACCATGTGGAAACAAGCAAAGAATTTGCCAAATATGGCAAAAAAAGTATTGTTTTGCCTTTTTTGGGCACTCTGCAACACTACAACTGCAAATCTGACCAGAACAAAACTTGCCAGATCCAGAGATCTATGGTAGCAGACAGCGAGTGCAAAATTTCAGGCAAATCTGTTGAACGGTTGCAAAGTTATTAAAGCGTAAAATGATATATATATATATCTATATGTATATAGATATATATAGATATAGATATATATATATATATATATATATATATATATATATATATGCATATTTATATAAATGTATAAGAGAAAGAGCATGCAAAGAAACAGAAATTTTAGGAATACTGCCGAGTTGCAATTGCTTTAAATAATTATGCTTGTACCATCAATGTGCTTCATCTTATACCTGTCACTCACAGGCAGTGTTCTACATGAAATTATTCACATTCCTTACATGTTTCTCTTTACATAGTTTTGACCTAAGGGGATCTTTCGATTGCAGCCATATAACAGGAAAGTGCCTGGCCGTTGTATTAAATTATCACCCCAGGTAAAACTCTGCATGAAATAATTCATGTCTATCCTCTTTATTAAAATAGCTGAAGGTAATAAGTGGACTACCTACCTGGGTGAAAATTATCCACTTAGCAGAAACATTTCCATGTTCTATAAATATAAATTCACACCTAAAATCATTTTCTTCAGATGAAAGTATAGGCCTGCAATAAGGCAGTCACTAAGTTTAATCTAAGTGGCCATCATGTTTAGTGGAACCTTCTAAAGAGAAAGACAGAAAGCAGATCTATTTATGTTCACAACAAAAAAGCTAAATGTCATGTGTCCAAAGAGTCAAAGGACAAATGCTGCATGTTGTAGGTGAATGTTCCATAATTACATACTTATAGTACATGCAGGTATGCCTTGGTAACCATGAACATGTGTCCTGAACTGTATAAGCAAAAACACACTTCTGAGTGTGTGGTAAATGGGGAATATACATACCCCTACTCCCAATGACTGTACATCCTGTAGTGTGTTATTAAACTTAGTGTACATTTTTTTGTTAAATAAAAGACAAAAACAGTCCTGGTCTGTGAGTGTGCAGTGAAAGATTTATATACTTCAACTGACCAATCAGGAAACAGGATTTTCTTTGACTATTTTATAAGCATGTATGAGCAATGCCTCATAATGAGTATCAAGCCAGGCATAACACCAGGGGTACTAAATTAGAAAATACATTAAATATTCAATATCAGTGTGTCCTAAGATCCATACGGTGTGTGCATGACATAGTAATACCACTTTGTCTGCTTAACTGTGCCTTATTTTGTAACAGTCCACTAGCTTTTTTTTTCAACCACAATGATTTTTAAGATGCCTAAAGGATGTCTGGACTCCGCAGTGGTCCATAGTGGATACATGTAGTGTCTTCTTTTTAGCATAGTTAAGAATGTCTCCTGATGTTTCTATACTTCTTACCAAATTTATAACTTTTTTTCACAGTACAAGATGGTCATCCAGTCATTTCAAATCAGCTATATAAACTTTAGTTTTCCATGACTGTTTCTGAGTTATGTGAGTTGAGCAAAGCCAGTGGGATGCTTGGGTGCATAGTAGAGGTATCTTCTGCAGAATGAGGGGTGTGGTCATGCCACTGAACAGAACATGGGTGAAACTTCTTGTAGAGTACTGTGTCCAGTTCTCGAGACTGCATCTCTGGAAGGACATAGACCTTACTCACCATATTTCAAAACTGGTGAGTAAATTACTCATACCTGCCAATATTATCTGAAGCACTGCTTCTAGGTGTGTGCAGATAACAAGTACAGTATTATAAAAGGTTGTAGAAATAGAGCTTTCTGATATATAAGTATTTTATCAGCCTTGTAATAATAATCTCTGGGATGCACTTGGTAATTGTGACATAAACAGAGTAGAAGCAGTTCAGAGATGGGTGACAAAAATGGTGCAGGGGCTACACCAAAAGTCATATGAGGGGAGACTGGAGGATCTATATATGTATTCCCTGGAGGAGAAGACAGAGAGAAAGAGATAGGGGGATATAATAAAGACTTTCAAATATCTCAAATTATAAATAAGGCTCAAGAGGGTAGCATCTTTCAAAAAAAAAAGATGTTCAAGAACAAAGGGTCATGATATGAAGGCAGAGGGGGGTAGACCTAGGGGTAATATGAGAAAGTATTTTTTGACTGAAATGATGGTGGATCCATGAAACAGCCTCCCAACAGAGGATGTAAGGGCAAACATGGTAGGGGAATTCAAAAAACATATGGGGCAGACATAAAGGAACTTTAGCAATAGGAAGGAGAGGGTAAGCTGCAGATCATTTAGGATCTACGGTATACGAAACAAGTAGGAAAAATGGTCAGACTAGGTGGGCCAAGCAGTCCTTATCTGCCATCACATTCTATGTTTCTATGTAGTGACATTTATTTTCTTGTGCTGGAAAAGAGTCAGCAAGGTGTCAGATTATTTTTCACTAGTAACATTTTTTTAGATCAGCAGTATGAGCACTGCCCCAAAGCAGTACTAATTTAGTGTGCACCCTGTACCGATGGTCTTTAAATAATCAGTCAAAAGTTGATCCACCTAATGCTTTGGTATATGTTTAAACCAACGTTTTTACGAGGCCTTTGCAAAAACAGAATTCCACACTATAAAACAGCATCCACATATATTTATTTCCTTGATAGGGGTTCACTTTTAGATGTCAATATGAGTACTAAACAAATATAAAATAAGAACACAGCACCTATTATGATATTTGGTTTACATTCCACTAATGTTACAACATAATATAAATTATCAATGATATGACACTCCACTTGTATGAACATTCGAAAAAAGTGCTATTTTTTTATATGTGTTTATGCATAAAACATTCGATTCCCATGTCATTTACATAAAACTTTTTTGTTAGCAAGCAAGCAAACTTTATTTATTTAGTAACTTTCAAAATCAAGGCACTGTACATAATATAAATTACAATATAAAAACAAATGACATAATAAATTATTTAAAATCATCAATGAATGAATCAATCAATTAATCAATCAGGGAAAACCAAGGAAAATAAATATGTTTTCAACATAGATTTAAAACTACTGACAGTCAGACATTCTCTTAACCAATGAGGTAAAGAATGCCACAGGGTTGGCATTGCAAATGAAAAAGCATGAGCTCCAGATGTTTTTTTTTTTGTGTTATCTTTTTTTCACCCCCTACATGCTCCCCAGCAGCCACTCCTTCAGGCTTGCCAAGGCAGTCCCCTGACCCATCCATCCTCCGAGACTCCACCCTCAGATTGCAGCTGATCCCCAGGGTGACCCGGAGTCACCCTTCACTGGATGGGTCCCCCTCCTCCGAGGGGGAAGGCACCAGCCAAGGGACAGACCAGTGCTCCTACTTTAGCCCCAGGGATGCTGCTGAGGCAGGGAGCTCGGTAGGACCTTGATGGCCTCAGAGCGCCGGGCAGCTGTCATCCGGCTACCGTGAAGCAGTATTTCCACTTTACTAGTTACTCCCACCTTTTTCTTGCATGCATCAGCTGTGCTCCTGGTCTCCACCAGGGGCCACTGTGGTGCAACAAGTCCCCACTACCCATCCCCAGGAGAGGAGAGCAGTCCTGCGGACGCTCGATCCTCCCCGGCCCCTGCCAGCCCCCGATGACCCGAGTCTGTTTCCGAACCCAGGTCACCAGCGTGGGATGAGGTAAGGCACCAGCACCTCAACCCTCTGTGCCACTGGGCTGGCAGCTCCAGATGTTTTAAGACAAACCCAGGGAATCTCTAGCAATCCCTCACAGGTGGATTGGAGAGGGCGATTGGGGGAGTAGGGAGTCAGAAGATCTTTCAGGTAGTTGGGTCCCTGTTCATGTAGGGCTTTAAAGGTTTAAGCAAGCCTACCTTATAGGTGATCTACCACTGAACTGGCAGCCAGTGCAGCTTGGACTGCACAGGTATAATGTGACTGGTCCTACAAGTACCAGTCAACAACCTGGCCGCAGCATTCTGCACTAGCTGCAAATGATGGATGTCAACTCCCAACATCCCTAGGTAGAGGACATTGCAGTAGTCAAGATGGGTAGTAAGGAAGACATGGACCAATGTCGGAAGGTCGCCTGGTCGAATCAGATGCTTCACCCAGGTGATATTCCTCAGATGGTAAAATGAGGATTTAACCACAGCTGACACCTGAGACTTCAGGGTCAAGCTGTCATCTAAAATAATGCCAAAGTTACGCACCCGATCTGAGGTAATGAGCTGGACACCATCAAGCCATAGGCCCGATATGTGCCCAGCCCCAGAACCCACCCTGGGGTGACATGGATCCACAACCAACACTTCAGTCTTATCAGGATTCAGTCTCAACCAACTCGAGCTCATCCACTCTTATAATCGCAGAGATGTAGACAGTGCCATGGCATTTCTGGCTAGGTCTAGTTTCAAAGTGGTAAGCAGAGAGCTAGTCAGCTTAGGACAGAATCATCTAAGAAATCAATAAAAATGTCAGAAAACCATTTAAACAGTTCAAAAATGTACACACAAAGACACGGGGCAGGATTTTCAAAGCCCCTGAAATTACTGCATCAGCAATGGAAATAAAATATGCAAGTGGGTCTCCATTTGTGGAGCAGTAGTTTTTCCCACAGCTGTAGCATTTTCAAAGGTGGACCAGATTTACAACTGACTCCATGATTTATGGCTGCTTGTGGCTATTTTTTTGCCCAGCTGTGCCAAAATGTTACCCCGGGCGGCTACAGGCATAACATCCCAGCAGCTGCATTAACTGAAACTACAGATCTCCACAGGTGCAGAAATTTCTTCCCACAGCGAGTGCTGTGGCATGGGTCTTAGTCTCTGAAGGGTTTAAAAATCTAGCCCAAAAACTTTAACAATTTCAAAGCTATGCAAGACATTCAGATACTGTAAACAGTATGTACAGTACATGGAACATCTTGAAAGATGCTAACAGCTATTATTGTGAGCAGAAGCTTGTTTCCTGTTTATCACCCTAGTTAGATGTTTTCCTGGACATTACATGATATCATAAATAATTTATCTGGTAATGCTTAGCTCAATGCCACTGATTTATGATGTTTGAAGTAATGAAGTTCCACTTTCAAGATATGAAATTCTGGGATCTCACCAGTAATTGCTTGTCTAATTTCTGGATGTTTTCAAACTTCTAGCGTCAAACTATTAGTATGTGTAGGAATAGTCAAAATAAAAAGGCTTACTATATAGAAAATTTAATAAAGTAAAATTAAATTACTACAGGAAAGATATACAGAAAAACACATGTTCTGTATTTTCATTGATCTGGTAGAAAATGAAAAATTATGTAAACAACTTTGTTTTTTCGAGCGTGAAGAAAGTCTAAATTCTGTAATTTTACCATGTTTTCTGATAATACCCCAAAATAAGTGGCATTTGCTTAGATAGATAGATAGATAGACAGACAGACAGAAAGACAGAGAGATACTGTAGATCGATGTAGATACTCTCTTGCTCAATATATAGATATATACTGTAGTTGTAGCCCACTTAAATGCACATCTCATAAGTGCACATCCCACTTATGTGCACGTGTTCAGTTTCCAGTTTTTTATCATATCTTTACAGTGATGACTAGTTCCAATATGTACACACTGGTTAAGTGCAATTTCTGCTTAAATGCAGTCAATTGTTCCTGAAGAGCATAACAATCAATCAATCAGTCAATTAAATCTTTATTTATATAGCAACTTTCAAAGTCAAGGCACTGTACAGAATATGATCAAAAATATTAAAATAACATAATTATAAATTATTTAAAATCAGTAAAGGAAAGCCAAAGAAAATAAGTATGTTTGTAACATTAATTTAAAGCTGCTAATGGTTAGACATTCTCTTAACAGACACGGTAGAAAATTCCACATGGTTGGTGCTGCAAATGAAAAAGCATGAGCTCCTGATGTTTTTAAATGAACCCTGGGAATCTCTAGCAATCCCTCATTGGTGGATTGGTGATGATGACTTGGGGAGTAAGGAGTCAGCAGATCTTTCAGGTGGTCAGGTCCCTGTTCATATAGGGCTTTAAAGGTAAGCAAGCCTACCTTATAGGTGATTTGCCACTGAACTGGCAGCCAGTGCAGCTCACACAGCACAGACGTAATGAGGCTGGTCCTAGAAGTACCAGTCAACAGCGTGACTGCAGCATTCTGCACTAGCTGCAAGTGGCAGAGATCAACCCCAGACAGCCCTAGGTAGAAGGCATTGCAGTAGTCAAGACGGGTAGTAATGAAGGCATGGACCAGTGTTGGAAGGTCGCCCGGTGGAACCAGATGTTTCACCTGGGCAATATTCCTCAGATGGTAAAATGAAGATTTAACGACAGCTGACACCTGAGATTTCAGGGTCAAGCCATCGTCAAAAACAACACCCAGGTGATGCACCCAATTTGAGGTAGTGAGTTGGACACCATCAAGCCATAGGCCCAACTAGTGTCCAGCCCCAAAAACCAGCCCTGGGCAGCCCGGGTCCATAACCAACACCTCAGTCTTATCCGAATTCAGTCTCAGCCAACTCAAGCTCATCCAGTCTTTGATCTCAGAGAGGCAACTATTTAGCATAGAGACCTTATCAAGCTGTCTGGGCATGAAGGACATATTCAGCTGAGTGTCATCTGCATAGCAGTGAAAACTCAAGCCGTATCGCGTGATGATATTTCCTATTATACAATGGCAAGAAAGAATCTTGGACTGTGATTGATGAGTTTGGGGCTGGACCCATGGCGATATCCCAACATAACACCACAGGTCTAGTCTCAGCACTGTGAATCTCTTGACTGATTATTTGGAGCTACAATTCTTTTTTTGCATCTCCTCTTAAGAAACAACATTTTTTTTCCACACTAATAAAAACATTCTTTAAAATATTTTTTTTATTCTATATATAACAACAGGACATTGCATAATAGAAATAATGCACTCCAGAGTGTGTGTCATGCTGGGATAAAGCCACACCTAGGGCACTGGATGCACTCAGCCTGCGGCCTCATGCCCAACCAACCCAGGTGTGGCATTACCCCAACACAACACACACCATGTCATGCATCATTCCTTTCATGGCAGCATATACACTGCAAACAACATGGGGCCAATATGGAGCCCTGCAGCACCCTGCAGGACAGGGGAAGGGCATCAGAGGGATAAATTCTGGTGACCACCCTCTGAGACCTGCCTACGAGGAATGATCAAAATCATTCGAGAACTGTACCCAACAGTCCACAAAGGAACCACAGGGTCTCCAAAAGCATCCCATGATCCACAGTGTCAAAGGCTGCTGAAAGATCAAGAAGGACCAAGATGGTATGAGCCTTTTGATCTCTCATGACTAAAAGGTAGTTTAATACCTGAACAAGGACAGTCTCTGTGCTATGCCTTTTCCTGAAACCAGACTGAAGAGCTTCATAGACACTGTGGGTTATAAGATGATCATCCAGTTGCAATGCAACCACCTTCCCAATAACCTTCCTTAAAAAGGGAAGATTAGAGACAGGTTGGTAGTTAGCTGGATCGATGGGATCCAAGGAGGTATTTTTAAGGAGTGGTTGAATGACTGCCTCCTTTAGGGAGTCTGGAAAGACTCCCCTCTCCAAGGATCTCCATACAATTTCAGTTAGGATCAGGTAGATAACATCTATACACCCCACTAAAAGGGAAGTAGGGCCAGGATCCAAACTATAACAGGTTAGGTGCAGAGTCTGGACAATCTTCACAATGTTCATGAATTCTGGTCTGCTGAAATCCATCCAGATAGATCGGGTGCTCACCACTTCCCATCGACTTCTTAAACCTCTCATGGAGAGAGCCGGGCTGATTCCAGACCTGATGCTGGCAACCTTATCTGCGAAGAACCAAGCTAGCTCATCACACTTAATTTGTGAAAAAACTCTTCCGGACTGGAGACAGATTGGACTGCACAATCTGTCAACAGTTCAAAAGAGTTCAACCAGTCTGTTCTGCACAGCCGAAATCTCCCTGGACAGGAACTCTGCCTTCTTACGGGTGATTTCTGATTGATAACCTTATAATATTCCATCAGTCTAAGCCTGTCAGCATCTAGTCCGGACTTCCACCATGATCTCTCCAGCCTTTGATCAAACCAGCTCAGCTCCTTCAAGGATCCATCATACCAAGGGGACCTTGGGCGAAGAGTGAGTGGTCAAACATGAACAAGAGCAATCAGGTCCAAGGCATCTCACACTGACTTATTATAGGCTAGTACAAGGTCCCCTGGACTCTTGCTTTTATCCAGTAATCCCAATAGGTCCAGAACTGCCAACAGACCAACTGAAGTAACTCCCCTTAAAGGGCAGTACCGGACCATCTCTGTAGGGGTAGGTCCATTTGGGGGGCCCCAAAACTGAACCCTATAGTGTGATGGTCAGACCAGCTGACTGGTTCCACCCCCAAGACAGTAATCTTCATCCCCAGGATAACAACACATCAACACATCAATAAGGTACACATTGGTGCTTATTCTTTATACTGTGCTGTGAAATGCTTGTCAGCAAGGATAATAATAAGGTAACATTGTTGGGGAAGAATGTAACTTTACTTCAGTATTTGCAGCAGACAGATGCAAAGAGATCTGGTGTTGCCAATCAGTATGGGATAGACATATCAACATTGTCATGGATTGCTGCCAGTACAGTTAAAATTCAAGCAGAGTAGGGAAGCACAGAAAACCGTGGGAGAAAAAAAGAAAAACAGGTAAGGAGACAATTATTGTAAGTTGCCCTACTAACATGGTTTACAGCATGAAGAGCAGCTGACACTCCTATCAGTTGCTCAGTACTGCTGCAGACAGTAGAATAACTTGCAGAAATTCTGGGTTGACCCTACAGCACAGCTTGATTATGCCATAGGACAGCGCTGTTTTTAAATGTTGTTATGGAGAAGAAAGATGCAGATGGTGAGACAGCCAATGAGTGTCTGACAAGCATTCATACACAGATTATAGTCAAGTTTCCTTCCAATGTCATTTACAACTCTGATGCTATTGGGACTTTATTTTAGAGCAACACTGTAGGAAACTCAAACATTTAAATCAGCCATCACATGCCAAGGGAAAAACGAGGGTGTGGACTTCAGTGTTACACTGTTGCAACATAAGTGGCTCAGAGAGACTGAAACCGCTTGTCATTGGCAAGTCAAAATGTCCACACTGTTTCTCCAGTGTATTATTGTTGCACAACTGGTAGATTAGCAGACAAATTCCAATGTGTGGATGACACTGAAAATGTTTGCAGACTGATGAAAAAATGAACACACAAATGAGATGCCATTAAAGAAAAGGGGTGCATTTTTAGGCAACTGTAGTGTGCCCCAGAACACCCTGCTGTCGAACAATAAATGTTATTTTCTCCCCACAACACAACTGCTTATGTGCAGCCCATGTGTATGAGCATAATTTGTAATGTGAAGCACCATTATCAGAGGGAGGTAGGATACCTTAATTGTGTGTACTATACCGCTGAGTCTGTTACCCCCTCACTCCCAAGCACTTACTTTCCTTTTTTGGTTTTTTGATGGTTGAGCAGATCCTCCTACAGATTTTTTTATTTTTTATTTTTTTTTATTAAACTCTAGGATTACAAATGCCTTTGAGCAAGAACTTCTCATTTACAACAGTTCCACATCAAAAATAGATAGATGAGGGAGGTGTGAGCACAGTATCTGACTGGTCTAAAAAGGTGTCCATACTCAATGTGATCCTAATCCTTAACAGTGCTTTGCAAGATGTAGTGGTGTGCAGAATTTTCAAATGCTGTTGGAATGGAATTTGGCAGAAATAACAGAATTCTGCCAAAACTCCACCACACTTTTTCAGAAGTGGAATGACAGAATTCAGCAGCAGAAAAATGTGGAATGGATTTTCTGCTATATTTCTGGAGAATTCTATTCCAAGGATCTCAATATTTTCTGTGGAAATGGTTGCAGAATGATTTTCTGCAGAAAAATACTGTTCTGTGGAATATAATTCCATGGATTACAGCAGGCGGAATTCCACAGAAGGACTAGTGAAATTCCACCAGAAATTCTGCCAGAGGAATGGTCATTCCATGCTAATTCTGCCAGCAGAATTCTACATTCTGCACAGCACTAGTGAAATGTAAAGATGAAAACAGTTCAGAATTGCTACAAGAAAACCAGCTTCACTCATCAGGAATTATAGACAATGGAAATCAAGGAAGAGACACTCCCCCCTATTAATTCTACAGCCAGCTATGCCAATGACTTCACCAACAATCTGAATGTTGACTATGGGATTCCTGCAAGTAGACCGATCCAAGAAGAAGAAACTGGCAGTGACATCTTAGAACCATGACCTGAGAGGGCTGAACAGTCTCACAAGGATCACAAGCATCAAGCACAGGTATCCACAGCTGAGACTTTACACTGTAGCACAAAATCAAATAGTTTGTCCAAACATGGGAAGTAGAGGAATTTAGTATGCTTTGCAATTCTGAAACATGCCTACAATATATCTGCTGCCATCAAAAATCAGAAGCAGCAGCATGTAACATCATATTTTACTAAACGTCAGTGAGTGAATGAGTAAAACAGCTTATAAACGTTTTGTTAGTTTTATTTATTTCTTTATTGAGATCTTGGATAATACCTGCCTGCCAATGCTCTTTGATAGGTTCCATGTCAGATACATTAGACAACAAAGTACAATACTATGGACAAAAATACAAATACTGAGAAAAATATACATGGAGATTACAGAATTCAAACATAAAGCAATAGGTATGCTGCGGCATTGTACAATGTATGCCCACATCAAGAACATAAGCAGACAGGATAGGGAAGGATACATTGGGAGTGGGAGGGATAAGTGAGCAGAGCACAGAGGGCAGGGAGGGAGGAAGATATGGATAGGTCAAGGAGGGAAAGCGGCAGAGCCAGGGAGGGGTAGGGAGTTGGGTAAAGTGCTGTGGTTTGACTATCCTGGGATGACAGATACAAAAATATGTGCTAGAGGAAGATTATTGCTGTATGTAGAGCCTTAGCAGGGGCACATGCCTCCACTACCCTCCTCATTGGATTCTACCCTCACATCTTGGTATACCCAATGCTGTACTTTTCACCCTCTCCCCACCCTTCCTACATTCCTTCCCCCCCCTTCCCTCTCCCTATGACTCCGGCACTTCTTATCTGTTGTCTATTTTCTCTGACAAATGCCGCTGGCTGCCTTGTTACAATGCTTCCCTTGAACTGTATTAATCTGTACTCTGCTTGCAATGTCCACATTGTTGAAATGTCTGTCTTGATGTTCCCCATAATTTGTATTTCTCTGATGTGGAACCTTTGTAAAAGAGCCATGGCTCAAAGGTATTTGTAATCCTAGACTTGATAAATAAAAAATAAATAAAATAAAACATGCAGTTACTTGTATCAATGAGATGCTGGCACAGTCTATGTTTAAAAGAGCCAATTGTTGTGGAGCCAGAGATGTCAGGGGTAGTGCGTTTACCCAGAGGGGTGCATGGTGTGAGAACACACGCTTGCCATAGTAGTGTGGCATCTGAACACTTAGAAAATTTGAGTGGTGGAGCTTCTGGTTTGTCTGGTATTCATAGACAGTGACAGCAGGTTCTGCATCCCTGTTGGAAGCAGATTTAATGTGACTTTTCTAACGAGAAGGCAGGTCTGATACCTGATCTTGTCATTCAGTGGAAGCCAGCCAGCCCGGGCATAAAGTTCACAGGTGTGTGTGAGTCTTGTTGCATTTGTGAGTAGGTGGGAGGCTTTGTTTAAGGCAACTAAGATCCATTGGAGCACCATGTCAGTAGCAGAACTGCATATGGCCAGCCCATAGTCTATGAGGGAGACAACTGAGCTGCTGATTTCCAGGTTTAATGCTTCATGGGTTAGACAATGACTGTTATGGTAGAGGATCCCGATTCTGGTATTACTAGCTCTTGCTGTGATATTGATATCCTGGGAGAAGGACAAGGAGGAGTCTATTGTAACCCCCAGGTATTTGAAATGTGGGACAAACTCCAGTGTGTCACTGCTGTCATTATTTATTGCCAGGGGGTAGCTTTTTAGCTTGTTTTGGTCTGGGGAGTTCAGCATGGTCTTTGTTTTTTTTTATAGTTCATGACCAGTCTTTGCTCTTTAAACCACTTTTCTGCAGATGCAAAGCCATTTTGGAGATCAGTTTCAAGGAGTTCAGGGTGCAGGTTGCTGGTAAAAATCACCTTGTCATCAGCATATAGGAGCATGTGGCAATGGCAGGAGGCCGGGAGATTATTTAAGAAAACACTGAACAGCAGCGGTCCCAGAATGGACCCTTGCAGGACACCAGATCTGACAGGTTGGCTGTCTGTAGAACTTCCTCAGTCCTGACCAGCTGGGAGTGGTGGCTCAAGTAACTGCTAAACCAGTTCACAGTTTCAGGTGCAAGTCCAATGTCAGATAGCTGTTTGAAGAGGAGCACATGATGAACCATATCAAATGCCTTTGATAGGTCAGTGAAGGCTGCCCCTACAAGGTGGCCTTGGTCTAAGGCTTTATGGATGAATTTGGAAAATTTGAGTAGGGCCATGATGGTACTGTGGCTGCCCCGGTACCCGTGTTGCTATGGGCATAGAAGTTGGTATTGATTAAAGTATTCCACCATCTGGTTAGCCACAATCCACTCGAGAGCCTTGGAGAGAGAGAGAGAGAGAGAGAGTATAGAAATTGGTCTGTAGTTATTATGTAAGGACCTGTCCCTACTTTTGTGTATGGGGGTTACTGTAGCAGACTTCCATCTTTGGGGGAATTGGGAGTGGAAGAGGGATAGGTTAAGTATTCTGGTTAGTGTTCCAAGTATTTCATCCAGTGCCAAGTGAATAAATTTGAGGTCCAAGGAGTCCCCACTGCACCTAGATTTTCTGAGAACCTATTCAAGGTGTTTCCTAGCATCTGCTTCAGAGACCATTTGAAAGTGTAATAGAGGCTGGTTAGGTGGTAGTGCAGGTGACCTCATATTGTCCCTTGCATTGGGGTATTGAAGAAGTCCATGGGGAGCACACTACTGGGGTCAGTGAAAGCATGATTCAGTAAGTTGGCAATAAGCAGAGGGTCCAAGGTTGGAATCCCCTCAACAGTAAGCACAGCAGGGGCAGTTTGGGGTTTTTTCCCTGTGATGTTATTAAGGTTGGTCCAGAAAGGCTTGCTGCTGTTTCACGAGTTAGTGAGGGAATCTTTGTAATATGTAATTTTTGCATAGTGGATAGCTTTCATACAGTCATTGTGGGCCTTTTTATAGCATTTAATGTTCCTGTAGTCCCCTGCGCTCGTGCTATTTGCCAGATATGGTCTCTTAAGGCAAGTCACTCCAGGAGTTCAGGGGTAATCCAGGGGTTAAAAGGCCCTTTGGCTTTTCTTATAGTAACTGGTGCATGTTTGTCACAGACAGCATTAAATTTTGACACAAAGAGGTCAGGAGCTGGGCCCACATCATTGGTTTTATGGAGGTCCATCCAGTCAAGGAGTTTTAGGTCCGACTCTAGCTGTGGGAGGTGAGTTTTTAGCAGCAGACATTTTTTTATAGTTCGGCTGGGGGGTTTGCCGTAGTTGTTGTTCCAGTTGCATTTGGCAGAGAAGTA
This sequence comes from Neoceratodus forsteri, assembly GCA_016271365.2. NCBI lineage: Eukaryota > Metazoa > Chordata > Ceratodontiformes > Ceratodontidae > Neoceratodus > Neoceratodus forsteri. The sequence continues at coordinate 633,944,141 of CM028132.1, forward strand.
GTCACTCAAAGAGTCAGGAGAACAGTGAAATTGGAGATATGAGCAGGACGGTTGATGCACACCCAGTCCAGCAGTGTGCTGGTGCTGGTCTTGCAGTTGTCTCGAGTCGGAGTCTCCACCATTTGGGAGAAATGGATAGCAGACAGGGTATCCTTGATAGAGGTGGAGGCAGATGAGAGCCAATTTATATTAAAGTTACCTAAGTAGAACAATTTCTTTGTTTAGACTCAGAGCACTAATGTAATCAAGCAGATTGCTGACACCGGTTGTGGTTAGTTTTGGTGGAATATATACTGAGAGCAGAGCAAGCACTCTATTGTATGCACTTAAAAGCAGTCTAATGGCCAGAGCTTGCAGGTTGTCATTGCTACACGGGGGGGGGGGTAACACATGTCCCTGGAGAGAGTCTTTAGTGTAGATGACACAGGCGTCACCGATTTTTGAGTGTCGGTCCTGTCTGTGCAAGGTGTAACCAGGAAGAGCAATGGCAGTGTCTGGTATCTTCAGGGATAACCAGGTTTTCACTACAGATAGCTCATGTGGGCTATGATGAGAGACCCATATCATCAGGCTATCCATTTTGGGGAGAAGTCTGCAGATGCTCAGAGAGGTGAACACAAGTCCTGAGGTTTTTTGTGGTAGAGCATTGGGGTCATGTGGTGGGCCAGGGTTAGGGTGCACATTGCCTGACATCAGAAGTAGGAGTAGTAGTAGTAGGTGAATAAGTTGTTCCAATATAAGTTTATTATGTAGCGACCATTGTCTTTTTAGTTTTTTACACTTTCTTTTTATCCCCACCTTACTACCCACTTAGTCCACTGCATCGGACCGATCAATCCCCATGATCCCTCCCACAGCAGCTGCCCCTAGAGTGCCAGGCTTTGCTCCATTGTCTCCCTACCTTGCTCCTCTTCCTCCATTGAGACTGCACAGTGGGTCTGACCATGGGTAGGTGATTGGGGCTTGGATCGGTCATCATCCTGGCCCAAGAGGGGTATCTTCTGCTTTTCTTCCCCTTGATCCCCTCTCCCCTGAGGGAGTCGGCACAGATGACTGATGTCCAGACAGGTGGCGTGCATCGTCAAATGCCCACAACATTATCCCCACCCCAACTCTGGAGAGATACCTAGTGCCCTGATGCCCGTGCTTCCACTGGCGCTGCTGCATCAGGTGATCAATGCACCCTAGGAACCCACCGCAGGAGGAGGACAGCATCCTTTGGATGCTCGGTCCTCCTACTTCCCTCCTTCCCCCAGTGATCTGAGTCTGTTCCCGAACCCGGGTCACCAGCATAGCATGAGGTGTGGCATCCAGTGCCTCAACCCTCAGCACCACCAGGCTGGCCAGAGACCACTGTCTTTAACTGGATGTATGGGCTTTCATGTTACCAACGTGGATTACAAAACCACTGAGGAGTGGTTCCATGGAGGGGATCCTTGGGTGGGTATTCCAGGTCTATGATCACAGACAGTAACTGATGGAGGTTGTGGGTTTAATCAGGGTAGGAAGAGGTAACTGTTCCATATACATTTAGGACTACTGCCTCGTGAGTAGCTTGAGTAGATTAGATTGATCCATTACAGGAGCCCAGGGAGGTGATAATGGTGAACACAATGAGGCATTGCAATAATCCAGTGGAAGTGGGAGACATTGTTGGTCCACCGGGAGGCACTGAGATCAGTACTGGGGTAAGGCATCGGTAGAGGATTTCTCATGCAAATTAGTCCCAGAGAGCTTTTGTCTGAATTGATGGTTAGAATAAGGCTAGGAGCAGTGAGCAAGATACACTTTTCCAAGTAGACCATTCAGGTGGATGAAAGCCCCTAGTGGCAGCGGCATATAGGCTGCAAATCGGGAAGTAGCGGGCTAAGCAGAATCTGCGGAGTGAAGTAAGAAGCAGTTATTAAGTGTGGCTTAGAGGTGGTTGAGCAGTTGGGTGGGGGCTGGTGGTAGACAGCCAGTGGGGGTCCCAGAACAATGGGGGATTAAGTTATGTGGTGTGGGTGGGGACAAGTCAGAGCTACAGGGGTGGAGGAGGGAAGGTAGGGCTGATAGGTCAGAAATCAAGAGCTGGGAGGCGGTGAGAAAGAGGATGGGTTTCAGTCAGTGCCGCCTCTTCCAAGACTGAGGTAACTTAGTCTGAATTAGGGCACAGTGAGGAGACTTTCAGGTGTATCCAATAGAGGAGCAGTAAAGACAGTTTTCAGTAACAAATTAGGTAAGTAGGTGAAGTTACAAAGAGAGGGTCCAGAGTGGTATGAGGAGGTTGCAGTAAAAATGAACAGGGATTCAAGAGCAAGTAAAGTAGCAAAAGGAGGAGGAGGAGGAGGAGGCTTGACAGAGCTGAAGAGTAGGTAAAAACTAATCAGGGCATACCAGAGATTAGAAAGCACCGCCAAGGGACCCAAACAGAGGTGCGGCGATAAGGAATTAAAAACAAGAAAGGAAAAAGGGGACCTTTAGTGGGGAACATTGATAACCTGCAAATGGAAAAACAGACAAAAAGGTATCTAGGTGCCAGAACCCTCAATAGCGAAAAAAAAATGCAATTTAGGTGAGGTAGTTGGGAGGAGGGGGGAGAGATTAAGCAGAGTGCAAGATAGTGAGTGTGGGAGGGTGGGACTGGAGCTAAGGAAAAAGGAGATTTGAGAGGCTAGAGCAGGGGGATGAAAGAAATACAATAGGCAAATTGTAGCACTTTTAGCAATATAGTCACAGAATATTAGCACTTGAACAGAAAAAGTACAGTATAAACCCACAGCAGTTTAATGCAGCAATCCACAAGCAGTTTCCTCACAAGCAGAAATAAAATACAGAAAAAGCACACAGCAAAATTAAACTGAGCAAATGCAGGCACTACACTAAGCTTCTCCACAAGCAGATAAGTTTCTCCACTAAGCTGATAAGCATGCTTTGAATCCCTCTGTGTACCTGCATAAAATACACTTACCCATAATAGTTTGGACATATGCACATTTGCCCATATAGTCTGAAAACATGCAGATCCAGATATCAGGAGGCTAAGCAGTACAGGGTAGTCTGGTTAGCAAGCTAAAAGCCATTCAGAGCACAGCTTGAAAATAGCAAAAGCCAGTCAGGGAACAGCCAAGGTGCTTGCAAGGGCCAGTGTCCAATGTCCCGCTTGAAGAAAGCATGCTAACCAATGGCAGTCCAGCAGTTTCCAGGGGACATTAGCCAGTGGGAAGCAGGGCTTTGGATCTGAGTAGGCAAAAAGACCAACAGCAGGCGTACCTGATTTTCTCATCGGTGGGAGGCTGAGCATGCCTGGTGGATCCAAGGAGCGAGCCATGCCCGCAGGTCTGGAGGAGGGAGCCCAGTCAAGGGCAAGTTTCTGATTTTCTCTGTCGCAGGAGGCTGAGTGTGGCTGGTGGCTCCAAGGAGCAAGCCATAGCAGAAGATCTGGAGGAGGGAGCCCAGTCAAGGGCAAGTTCCTGATTTTCTATGAGGCGGGAGGATGAGTACAGCCGGTGACTCCAAGGAGCGAGCCATGGCTGCCGGTCTGGAGGAGGGAGCCTGGTCAAGGACAAGTTTCTGCATAAACAGTGTTTTAATGCAAAATGTTTCTAAACAGTTTTTTAATGCATTTGTGAAAGTATTTATTTAATAAACCAGAAATAACAAAGCAAGCTTGTTGATGTGTATTTACTTTTGAATGGCAAAGTCCATTTTCTGTGTAATCTGCTTAAATGTATTGTTCACATATATGCACAACACACATTTGTAAAATAGGTGTGCATTTTAATTGTGGGCTGCTCTATCTCTATCTCTGTCTCTGTCTCTATCGCTATCCTCTATATATCTATTCTTTGCAAAATACTGCATTAATGCACCAGCCTTAATGGCACAAAAGTAAGGAAATGTGGTGTTAGGGATTCCAAGCCTAACTCCCCACCCCTGCAAGCAGCAGAAGGACAAGACCATTCAAGCAACCACAGATTACCATAATCTGGTAATACATGCAATATGCAACTGTTTCCAGATGACACAAAACACATTCGTCATCACGGTCCAGTGATTCTACAGCCACTTATTGACATTTAGTAAAATATGATGTTTCTGCACCAGGGAGATTGGATGTGCTGCCTAAATATGAAAGATGCATACCTACATATCATGGAATGTGCCTCCCACCATCAGTAACTCAGATTCCACTTTCAGGGAGCACACTTCCAGTTCCGGGCCTTGCCTTTTGTATTGTCCTCAGTCCCTTAAGTGTTTACCAAATACTAGGCAGTAGTTGTGGCAGCCCTCAGGAGGGAGGGGCTCTATGTCTTACCCTACCTGGAGGACTCGCTCCTCAATGCACAGTCCTGGGAACACCTGTTGTGGATTCTAGAATGTACCACCCACCTGTTCCAGGAGCTGGACATCACAATCAATCTGCCCCAAGTCAGTTTTGACCCCCGGTTAGTGCCTCCAGTACATAGGGGCAGTCTTGGATATGGCTCACGGTATGGCATTCCTCCCCCAGAGCAGGGCGGACTGCTTAATGGCTCAAGCCCACCTGCTGCATGACAGCAGATATGTCTCAACCAGAAACTTCCTCTGGCTCTTGGACTTGATGGCTATGTCTGTAGTCACAGTGCTTCTAGCCAGACTGCACACATGAGGTTACTGCAGTGGACACAGATGGTCCAGTGGGATTAAAGTACCAATGACCTGGAACAGCAGGTCTTAGTCTCATCTGCAGTCAAAAAGGTTCTGCTTTGGTGGCTGGAACCCAGCAATTTGCTCAGAGGGGTTCCTTTCCTCATTCCCTCCTCTCAGCAAATTCTCAACACAGATGCTTCCAGGTTGGGGTGGGGGGCTTATCTGGTGCCTCACCAAATACAAAGGATGTGGTCCAGTTTGGAGTCTTCTCTCCCACATCAACATCCTGGAGATTCAGGCAGTCCTTTATGCCCACAGGCCTTCCAGATACAGCTATCTCCCGGACTTTCTGCTGATGTAGATTGACAACATCAGTGTGGTTCACTACATTAACAAACAGGGAGGTACTCACTTGTACCTTCTCTGCTGGAATGTCATGACAGTCTGGTACTGGGCTCTAGAACATGGTCTAAAACTGTTGGCCTCCCATGTTCCAGGCATCTAGAATATCCTGGTGGACAGGCTAAGCCGGTCACAGTCCAAGACACACAAGTAAGAACTGCTGACCTCTGTCACAGAAGACCTGTTCAACAGGTGGGATCATCCAGAGTTGGACCTTTTTGAGTCCCCACTAAATGCAAAATAGATGCTTTTTTGCTCACTTGTTTCAAGGTGTGGAGTCTTCTGGTGAGACACACTGTCCCTCTCTTGGAAAGGGAGGTTTCTTTACATCGTCCTCCCTTTCCCCTACTGCAGAGGGTTCTGATCAAACTACAGATGGAAGGGGTCACCATAATCCTCATCACCCCCTTCTGGCTTCATCAGATCTGGTTCCCCCTACTGCAACAGTTGGTAGTGGAACCTCCAGTGCCCCTGACCCTGTGCTCCGGCTTGCTCTCCCAGGACCAGGGCACCATGAGCCATCTGGATCTCAAATCCCTGCATCCTCATGCCTGGCTCCAGAAGACATAACCATGGCTAGATTTGGGGTGTCCCTCAAGGTGGCTGATGTCATGGTGGTGCCTAGAAAGTCTTTCACCAGGGCCACTTATTCCATGAAGCAGAAACACTTTGCTCGATGGGATGCTTCTTATCATCCAGACCATTTCACTTGTCCAGTAACTCAGACTCTGAAGTACTTGCTATCCTTTTCAGACTTCAGACTGGAGTACTTCTCTCTTAAAGTGCACGTGTGCCATTTCTGCCTTCCATGTGCCTGCTGAGGGCCATACAGTGGCACAACTGGAGGTGTCACGTACATTTCTGAGAAGCATTCTCCATCTAAAGCCTCCTATCTGCAATCCAGTCTTACCTTGGAACTTGAACTTTGTCCTGGAGAAGCTTATTTTGGCTCCTTTTGAGCTGGCCACATCATGCCAGCTACGATTTCTGTTGTGGAAAGTGTTATTTTTAGTTGCTATTACTTCTACTTGATGGATTTCAGAGCTACAGACTCTCATGTGTGAGCAAAGTTATTTGGTTTTCCACAAAGACAGAGTGTCTCTGTGTACTAACCCTAAGTTTCTTCCTAAGGTGGTGTCTGAGTTCACTTTAAATCAATCCATCCACCTGCCTATTTATTTCCCACAGCATGCCAATCCAGGGGAAGTAATGCTCTACATGTTAGATGTGCAATGTATCAGCTGCAGAGATTTGTGCTGCTGCTACCTAGAGTACTGTCCACACCTTTACCAAGCACTGCAGTCTGGACATTGCCTCTAGGTGTAGGGTCAGTTTTGGCCTAGCTGTTCTACAGGGCCTACTTTCTTGGGGTCATGGTTTCCAACCACCCAGACTGCATTTCCTGATGTCAGAACTGCTTGGGACTTGTTCCATAGGTGTGGCCTGCTGCAAAAAAATACCCTTGATGAAGATAGTACAGTTATGTAAGAACCCACTGTAACAGTAGATCTTTGAGAGGATCTCTTGCAGTAGGCCATGCTGTCCCGCCCTCCAACCCCCTTGCTCTGTGGGCCTTCCTGTCACTGTTTTCTTTACGCCTTAGTGGAGAACCTTCTGCTATGTGTTTATTGTTAGGAACTTTTGGCTCTTTATCAGTTCCTCAGCAGTTGCTTCTAGGGTGCAAAGGCCACCCACTCTTATAGGACAGGGCAACATCAGCATGTGACATCAGAGTGGGTGGCCCCCTGGAAGACTGCTAGCTAGAAAAGTTTCCATGTGGTCCTAGTTCCTGGCACCTGTAGTTCCATAGGTGTGGCCTGCTGCAAGAAATCCTCTTGAAGACCTACTGTTACAGTAAGTTATGTAACTGTACTTTGCACCATCTCAATCTCCCCTACATCCTTTCTGTAAAATATGTTCCAAAAGGGTGACCCATAATATAGGACTGACCTAATGTATGCCTTGTATAATAGCATGATAATGCTTTCTGATTTGTTAATGGAACAAACTCAGTAGATAGTAAGTACTCTATAGAAAAGAGGAAACTAAAGGTGGGATCTGCAATATATGAAATATAGGTCACAAGATTTTAGAAGCATCACATTGAAAAACTGTAGCAAAGCTAAGACCTTTAATATTAGAATAACACATGATCATCAGGTTCACATATCATTAATACAAGCCAAGTATTACAATTTAAAAAAATGGTATTACTCTTGTACGATAGTAGCACTGTCAAGTAAGTGTTAAACAAAAGAAATCAAACAAGTTTACAGCATTAGTGCCCAAGCTGCTACATTTTTCTCTGATGTGAAGGCTCTGGTTTGATTTAATTGCTGAACTTGCACAGTAAATCCTTTTAGTACAAGGTAGAGTCACTTAGTAGGTAGACACATAATCCATTTTCTGAGGTCTTCTATTAGAAATGATAGAAAACGTGACTTCATAATAGAAGTATATTTTCCTGAGTGAATTCACTGCCATATGGTTTCTTTATTTCCCCTGGCATTTTTCCGCTATGTTGTATGTATACAGTAGATATTAAATCTGGTTGTTTCTTTGGAGAACTGTGTAAATGCACACACTTGAGGACATCATTACACTATCTCTGACTACCATGACAGCAGTGTGAACTCCTTTGACGCATAATATAACACCATCTAGCAAACTGTTACAAAACAGAGTCTGAGGCACAATTCTATTACTGCTGTTTTAAAATAGAAAACTTCATAAATGTAATGGAATTTAGTGAGCTAATTCCAATTCCTGATTGGATACTTACCCATCCTAATTCCCTAGAAATGACCCATGACGTAAAAAATAAAGCAGCACACATAGAAATGCCAATCACATACCATATTCAGCTATTCCAACATGCTATATAACACCCTTTTTTTAAATTGCATTTATTTACTTATTTATTTAGAGATGTGCCAAAGTTTTACTTTGCAGGTGAAGTTGCCGCGAAGTGGCTGAAAATAGCATTTGAAGAGTTTTGTGAAGTTTTACTTATCATCAGCAGCTTCAACTTCACCTGAAATGATGACGTCTTCCTTGTGAATGGCAAAATTCCACCAGTGAAGTCCATAATTTTGCCCATAAATGGCTGAATTTTGCCCACGACCATTTTTGGGCAAAATTCGACACGTCACATGTGAAATTCCACCATTCACAGTGCAATTCTGCACTTTGCAGATGGATTCACATTCATGAACTGCTCTAAATTCATGGATTAATTCACAGAGTGAATTTAGCTTACTTCACCCATCTCTATTTATTTATTCATTGATTTATACACAGTATGCATTTGGTAACCACGTTGTCCCTTGGGCACAAATTGCCTGTTTGCAGTAATAACTTTGGATCAAACAGACACATTCAAACCAGGATACATACTATAGCCAGACCTCCACACCTTCTGCTCTACAAATCAGAGACAGGGGTTAAAAAATCAGGGACAAATGGCCACATTTAGGGACAAATCCTACACTAATGTAATACCAACTTACATTAAGTCCTACAATAAATAACAATATGAAAACCATTTTCTGACAGAGTACTATACTGTAACACTGTCTAGCATTTTTCTAAACTTCAAATCCCTACTTGAAAGTGACAGAAACATCAGTTTTAGAAGAGACAGGGCAATGATTTAGGCAAACATTGAAGGAACATTCTGGAAATCAGGCACTGTTGAGAGGAATGTTAATATACAGGGTAACATAAATATGGTAACAGGACATATAGCATAGGTACAGCACACAGGGAGCTGCAGAATAAAATATTAATCTAATGAACTGGTATTGAAACGGGCAGCTCCGAGTTGACTTAAATTGTTTTTTAAACAATAGCTTAAAGTTCAGTTTCCTTGTGCTGCACTATGTAACCAAGCTGCCACAACTGAACTAATGCTCCCTCTACCACTTAATACCTTCATAAAGTCACTCATAAGGCATGTGCTCCACAGCTCCCATCTACAGCTCCCCTCCAGCAGGGCAATTTGAGGACACCCCACCCCAATAGTAGCAGGGTTCACCCATGCTACAGTGACAGACATTTTGCCAATGCTGATTACAGCACAGGCAAAATGTCACCTGCATTACAGCACCAGTCATTTCATCTCCCAGGAGTTACAGCACCAGTGCACCCTCCCAGGAAACAGGCAACTTTTGCAAGGGGCGAAGCCACCTGCAATAGCCCCGAAATCCCCCCACACCCCTGAAAACTAAATATAACCTCCTCTGGGGTGGGCATGCCCCGAAAGGAGTAAAAACTGTGTGGGTGCAAAATGCGACATGAATGATGGGTGATCTTAAATCAGGATCACCGCTTTCACTGTTGCCCTTGTTGTGGCACCATAATTGCCATGCCCAAATGTTCTCGGCAACTTGACAGCATGCGTAGTAGCAGTAGCAGTCTTCCAAGAAAAACGTTTCCCTTCCATGACACTCATTTAGCTCCAGTGAACCCAAGCAGCATCAGTGAGTAAGACAGGAACACTCAGTCTTGGTGCAGACTGCTGCAACATAAAGTTAATTATTATTTTTTTTTAATTTAATTACTGAACCACACCAGTTGGTGCACATGCAAAGCATCTATTACCAGTAATTTAGATAAATGGCAGGATCAAACAGTTAAGATTTGTTTTTTTCATTTAAAGACTATGCAGAGGACTTGAGCTGAGTGGTGGTTATGGCTTCAATAGGAAAATCCAATAATTTTGTGAAACTGAAGAAGGGTGAGATCAACTTAAGGCAGCTGCAATCAACTGACTGCATGGAAGCGCTTCATACCTCTTAACCTCTCAGCATTAAAAATCATAGCACTGGCCTTTAAAATTCATAGCAAATGGCTATAGTTGAAGAATAACCTTCCTACAAATAGTGAGTCCAATATAGTTAGTGTTAAGGAATGTTTCTACCAAGTTAGTTCAATTATTTAATAGTTTGTATGTCCAGAAATAGCTCTAACATTATTAAGAACATGAGTAAACCTTTGCCGAGCAAGGGTAAATTTGAGTATAAAAATTATAGCTCTAGGCTAAGTTCATAGCAGTTATGAGGTATGGAGCTCTTCATTAACTGGCGTGTGCCATCATGCTCAGGTATAATGGTGAATGTGGCACACTGGTGTTTGCTTATAATTAACCCTTACCCGTTATGGGGGAACCATAAATGGTTCTGAGGTTTTAAAGGTTATGATAAGTCATAAAAGGTTCAGATGGTTATTGGAGCATGTAGAACATTTTATTTTAAAGCACAAACACTTTTTTAACCATAAATGACCACCCTTAAGCATTATCAGTGAAGGGAAATGAATCTGAGAACAGCTTGGAGTAGTACTACATCTTCTGTAGGAGTATATTAATCTCCAAAATCAATGTTGTAAGAATGGTCAAAACTATATTAGAACCTAAAAAGAAATTTCTGATAAAGTTCTTTTAAAGAAATTGTGTACTATGGGTTCTAGGAGGTTCTGAATTTAATCTGAACTGGTTCTACCATCCTTAATTATCAGTAATTTGACTAGTTTAGTGAAACAATCTCCAAAGTTGATGTGACTGAAAATTGCAAACAAAAATGTCCAAGAGTCTTTATCACATTATTTGTTTGTTAGCATAGATATATAGGATAGTGCATGGGGAACGGTTGACAACAGGGCTATTCTTTCACCGAGTTGGCACTATGACGACGGATTACCTCGAGAGCGTAGCTCGAGAGGTAATCCGTTGTCATAGTGCCAACAAGGTGAAAGATGCCCTGTTGTCAACTGTTCCCCATGCACTTTTCTTTATAATGTATGGTGGAATGTTGTTTTTTGGGAAAAAAAAAACAGTTACTAGATGGAAAAAACAATTTTCATTATGAACGTTTTCACACTAACCATTAATACTGCCCCCGATATTGCTGCTTTCGCCATGTGTCCTGTCTATGGAGTGAGCCCTAACTATCAAATGCTGCGCGAGGACACAGTGTGACGTTCACAGTACAGTAGAAAACATCATTCTGTTGTACTGCGAACGTCACTAGTGTGTGACTACAAGGTTTCGAAAACGATCGATTTCGGTGGAGAACGATGTTCCACCATACACTATATACAAAATAATAAAAAGAGACACGTTTTGGTTTTTGGAATGAGACATAAGATGAAATAATTTTCTTGTGTTTTCTTTAAAGAAACAACTTGATGGGACCTTATTATAGCTCCAATCAGTCAGGTAAGCATTCTGCTATCAAAGTTTAACAAACAAAAATGTTTATAAGTGGGACAGGATAGTAAGTCCTTCTTTATTTTCCGTAAGAAAAACAAAACAGAAATAACCCTCCAGTAAAGGAGTCTGCAAGGGAGTTATCATAAGCGATACTACAATTGGTTTCCATAAAAGGCAAGGAGTCTAAAGATCACAATCTACAACTTTTATATCCAGTTCAATTTAATTAATTTATTGGAAAGTAAGTTGAGTGCAGCTCTCATTTTAAACTGCATCCAGCACAGTTGAGAAAAATTTCAGCAGGTAATAACAATGCAAGATAAATGAATACATGTGTAGCAATAAAAACATGTTGGTGTGACAAGATATTTATTTGTAACAGTCACAAAGATTCAACAAGGCATCCACATCAGAACTCACCTGAAGAACGTTACTTAGGAAAACGGATTAAATCTATCTTCCAAGGAACAAATGGAAAAATGAGACAAAAACATTTTTTTTTATTCTGTGTATCTTTTTACTCCAGTTTCTCTTTCTTGGGCCCAAATTATTTCTAAATGCTACCCTTTGCCTGCATCCTAAATAATGTTACAGATGTTCCTCCTAACACCCGCTTCCTGTTTTTACTTTTCTGCCTCAGCAACTTACCTCCCACAGAGGGCATTCCTCCTCATGAAGAAAAAGAAGGCTGGCATGCCGTGATGCAGTCTAAGGTCAGGTCTGCCTGTGATGTTTTCTCTAATGGGCTATGTGGCCCATGCTAGCACCCATTAAATGTCTGGAAGGTGCTACAACATGGGGTATGTGGTTAGCTTTCATAACTTTCACCCAGGTCACAACAAGACAGTGCTGGTGGTAGTGTAGCAGCATGTGCCATGGGAATATTGTAGTCTCTCCCTTTCATTGGGGAATTGTTTGTTCTACTTAATCAAACATTTTGGAATCAATCCAAGAGTAAGTGTATATCATTCTGGTCACCTTACATTTGTATTGAGGTTCAAGGAAGCATAACGAAGGAAGCATAGCTAAGTACAGTAATAGAGAGGGGCTAAAAGATTAATATGTGGAGGGGTGAATGTAGTGGGGGCAGGGTGAAGCAGGTGGAATGGGGTGTGCAGGGGTTGTGGGGTGGCAATGTTTCTGGGAACTCTCTGAGAGGTGGATGATGCTAGGTTTGTTTGTCATATTAGGCAGCTGAGGGCAGAGCTTTGGCAACTGAGGCACAAGATAAGTGCACTGGTGGTGTGGGGATTTGTAGGTTAACAAAGTGAGAGGAAATTGGGCCACAGGGCTTGGAGACAGGTAAGGGAGATTGGGCAAGAGTGGAGCTAAGGCAGGGAGGGGAGCCAGCAGAGGCAGTAGGATGGAACAGGAGACTAGGCAGGTCCTTGGTGTCCCCCTCCCTCATCAGGAAAGGAGGCCCAGGGAGGGGGAGTGGATAACAGTAAGAGGGAAAGGAAAGGTAGGAAGGACTGGGGGTCCTGTGTGAGCATATGCAGGATTGCTGGTGAGGAACAGATTCCATCCACTGGACCAGAGAGAGGAAGAGGAAAGTGGAGATCAGGAAAAGGGCCAGCAAGAGGAGAAGGGTTGGAGAAGGTGGAGGACATCACAGTTATTAGGGAGAAGGGGCAAGAGAATGTGAGATCAGGCTAGGGGGTAGATGGTGCAGTGGAGGGTGTGATGGGCTCTGGAGTGGTATAAGATATTCAGGAGGAGGGACAGAAGGAAAGGGTAAGGGTGAGGGGAAACAGGAGGGACCGATAGGGTTCTGACAGTGAGGAAGTGGTTCAGGAAGGGAATGGGATACAGGGTGTAGAGTGTTAGGAGGGAGTGCAGGAGGTGCAAGAAGAAAATTTGGAGGCAGCTGGGATTGGGCAGCAGTATGGACAGAAGGGAGGGAGGGCACAGGATGAGGGGGTAGGGTGGTGATCCTGTGGGATTCAAGTGTAAAGGGGGTTAGATGGGGTAGAAGACCAATCCGTAAGAGGGTAGAAGGCATGCCAGGGAGGGTGGAACCTCTAGTAGCACAGCACATGGGACAGGGAGGAGAAAATCACACTGTCTGGTGATCGCTTGTTCCCAGGTGGTCCCCCACTGTGACTTCAACCATCCTTTCCCCCTTTGTCAGTACTAGGTCCAACAATGCACCCTTATAAGTGGGTTCCTTAGTCAGCTGCCAAAGGAACACCCCCTGCAGGGAGTCCAGAATGTCCCTACTCTTGGTCATTGCTGTTGGGGGGGGAGGCTCCAGTTCATGTCCAGCACATTGAAGTCCCCTACTAGGAGCACTTCTCCCTTCTGAACCATCTTATAGATTGCTTCCAACATTTCCTTATCAATTTCTCCCCCTGTGATGGAGGCCTTTAGACCACCTCTGTGCAAACAAAATGCCCCTTTCCTCTTTTCCAGGGTAACTCAGAGCATTTCTGCACCATCCTTCCACTCCTGTATTTCTTTAACCTCTATGTTGTTTTTTTTACAGAAATAGCCACTTCTCCACCCTTTTCTTTCTACCCTATCTTTCCTAAATAGATTATATCCTGGTATAGGCACATGCCAGTTCTTGTTTTCATTGAGCCAGGTTTCTGTAATGGCTACTAAGTCCAGTTCTGCTTATACAATGCTGGTCTCCAAGTCTTCAATTTTGCTGCCCAGAGTTTGAGTGTTGGCACACATAGCTCTCCAGATGGTGTTATCACTTTCTCGCCTTATTGCACTTTGCCCTCTTTTATCATGCCTCCCTTTTTCTCCACTTTAAGCTTTTACTCTGCTTCTCGAATTATATTTTTATTTGATTCCTTCTGGGGGCTCACTCACTCTGGAATTCCATTGTTTGCCTTGGGAACTTGTGGGGGGAGGGACAATTTCTGTCTCCCAGTCTTATTCCACCTCCCCACTCAGCTAGTTTAAACACTTGCCAATGCAGCATTTAAACTTTTTATGGAGAACTGCAGCTCCTCTCCTGGATGGATGCAGACCATCCCTCTTGTACAGACCGCCATCCATCTAGCTGGGGTCCCAGTCCCCAATGAACATAACACCTTCCTCTCTGCACCAATTCTTCATCCAGGCATTGAAGATCTTGCTATGGAGACTTGTGTCATCTCCCTTGCCATAGATGGGTAGCACCTCCAGAAGGTCAATGATCATGCCACCTGCCGAAGATCCATGCCCAACTCCTTAAATTCATTCTGCACCATGGCTGGCTCATCCCTAATCAGGTCATTCATCCCCAGATAGAGAATGACATCTAGCTCTGCCTCCCTTCCTGATGCCCCAGCGATTGTTTGGATCTTCTTTCCATCCCTGCATGCTGTGGTGCCAGGAAGGCACCAAACCTTCCTCTCTTCCTCACTACTTGCTCCCAACTCTAACACCCTAAAAATGGAGTCACCCATGAGGATTTGGTTTATCCTCTGGGGTCTCTTGTCACCCCACTTTGGGTCTTCACTGGGGAGAACCCCCACATCCCCTCTGACCACTACTGTGGGTGCCTCAGTGAGACATTCCTGCTCTGCCAGGGCAATGTAGGAGTTCCGTAGTGGAATCAGTTTGCAGATATGCCTATGCTCTGCCACCCTATCTCTCCCTGGCCTACTGTTGTCCAGTCATTCTTCTTTCCAGGCAACCTCTGTGGTAATGGTGGTAGACTAGGTGGTTCCTGGGTTGGAGAGAAGGTCCTCTGAACCCAAGACAGCTCAGCTTTGAGTCTGGCAGCTTCTTCCCTCAACCTAGAGAGGTGCATGCATATAGTGCAGCAGTGTAGCCTACAAAAAGTGTCCAAGAGGAGGGGGATTGGCTAGCCTATGACCAAGACAGCAGCTTGATTCGAATCCTCCACACCTCCAGGTAAAAAATCCCTAACTATCTACTATCGTCTGTCAATTTTTTTATGAGCATCACAAGTGAAAATGAAGTAATTAAAACATACTTTGATTTGATCCAGTTATTTCTTCTAAATGGTCATTGGAACCAGCTCAAATATGGACAGAAGAGTGACCACCCATCAAAATCTGTTGTCCTGTGGCCCATGATCAACATGACTTCTACAGCAGCTCCCAATACTTTAAAAAAAACAAAAGAGATGCTAGCCCTATTTCTCACAGAGATACAGGACTTCAAAATCACTACCTCCAGGCACACTACTCAAACTGACCAGCTTACTGCAAGAACTACTGCAAATGAACACAAAGTGGCACAAACAGTGGACTCATGCCAATAACTTTAAACCATACTCAGAGAGCACAAAAGATTGATACAAACTCTACAAGCCAAAATTGCTGAGTTGGAAAATTGAAGATGACCCAACAGCCTTCATTTTCTGGGATTCTTTGAACAGAATGACCCAAGAGACACCATCTACTTTTCAAATTGGGCTCTGCCTGAGCTCCTACCTGGGGACACTGCCTTTGGAAATGAAAAGGCTCATTGCACTATGGCCCCCATGCCCAAACTGGGAGAAAAGCCATGACCTATCATTGATAGCTTCCTGAGATATCAAGTGACAGACAACATCCTCAAAAGAGCTAAGGAGCTAGGCACACTGAGTTGGCAAGGGCACAAGATAATGATTTTATACTAAAGACCTGATGTCCTGTCGTCATGCCTATCCTGAAGCCCACCAGGCTCTGCACTATGCAGGCATAACTTTTGCTCTCCATTACCCTACTGTCCTCCATATCATACACAATGGGGCACAGAAGGACTTCCTGACTCCTGAAATAGACAAAAAATATATTCAAACCCACTGGTGCCATGCCCTGCTACCATCAAACCTATGTGCAAGACATTGTGAAACTGACAAGTGCCCAGCAAGGGATGGACCCACAAAATTCCACACACAGGATTCTCCTCATTCCTGCACTATGCAACAAACTATGGAAGACATGTGGATGCAGCCACTGAAACATAAAAGATGGAACTGGACTGGCCAAAATAACTCTTCTATTCACCACCCAGCCAGATTCAGAACCCACAGCCTCAGTGAGGTGTCCAAAGACTCAGAAGTGGAAGCTTTTCCTCTACTGTGACACAATAAATATACCCCTCTCCTACAAGAAGTAGTGATGGATATCTCCTCTATGAAAGCCGCAGAGATCAATCCACCAATGTCTCATCCTACATCTGCTCCCCATGTGTCCACTACCATATCTCTCATATGATCATTTTGCAAAGATATGACTGATACGCTTAGCACTCTACTGTCTCAGACACAGCCATTTTCTATATGCTTTTTTTCTTTGAGGCAAAATCGGCCACTTCGCCGTGACTTCCCTGGCAAAATATAAATTCGCTGCATCTCTACTCACTGCAATCAATGATGTTTCAATACTGGTTGAGTACCAATAATTGTGCAAGAGGGGGTACTACATACACAACTGGTGTGAAAACGTATGGACTCAGAAAACTAAAAACATACACAGAAAGAGAAGAGCAATTTACAGATATGAAGTGAGAATGCTGCAATGCTCCCTTTCCTCTCTAAGGAATTTCCTTGTATTCCTCTAAATTGATCTATCTTTATTTTACTGCATACTTTCTCTAACAAATTGCTTGTACTACGTATCTATCTATCTATCTAAATATTATGTATTATAATGTTGAATGCTCACAGTATGCTGTCCCATCAAGAACCTCTTTGAAAATAAGCTTGCTCAATGGAGCTTTTTCCTGGTGAAATGAACTAAAACTAAATACTATTAATATAATAACTGGTCAGTAATTTTTTCTATAGTCTGATTGAGTTATAATTTGCTGTTATAACCCATGGGTTATAATGGTGAGCATGAGCCGAGTCAGTTAAAAAAAATACGCTCTCTCATTAGCTAACGTTTCATCTATGGGCAGGCTAAACAGTCACAGAAATATGGTGGCTCCATGTCTCACTTACCGAGGAGCCACCAGGAGCCACCACATCATCTTTGAACTCAGCAGAGTTCTATTTAGATAATTTAATAAAACTATTGGGTTGATCCTGCCTATTTCTAGTTTCTCCTCTTATCTGATTGATACTGCTTTTAAAACGAAACAGACCAGTTGCTCTGCACATACAAATGCAGCGTGACCCCAGTCGGTAAGTAAACAATCACAACAGCAGTCAGAAACTGGAATTAAGAAAAATACGTAAAAAGTAAAAGTCGAAAAAAAAACAGAAGTGGGGAGAAAAACAGCAGAATGTGTGTGTGTGTGTGTGTGTGTGAAACTGACTGAGACACGGACACTAGAGCAATGCTGGAAAAAATTTTTGCCCTGCAATTATAAAAAATAAAAGATGGGCAAGTGTGTCTGAACTTGAATTTAATGGTTGCCCTCAGTGTGAGATGCTTTAATAAACCCCTTGGGCTACTCCCTTGGGGTTTATGTAGTATCCCACACCTCGGGCAACAATTAAATTCTCGTGAAGCACACTTCCCCATCCATTATTGTATTTGTAGTATGTAACTGTACTTGAGACCCATGTGTTCATTATTTAAGAGATTTTAATTATTTTTAGTTAAATGTTAATATTAGGTTGTACATTTTTGTTTGCATATATGTGAGTCAACATTTGTAGTCTACTGTGAGTTTGTTGTCATATTTCTGTACTATCCCAAAGGACGCCTTTAGAAATTAGACTTGTTATCATGAGGTCTTTCCAGGTAAAACAATGTGTACTGTTATTAATAGTTATAATCCACATTTAAATGCTAATTTTTACTTTCTGATGAAGGATTTTTTCTCCCATCATACTTACATAATTATACAGATTTAAGACAAGAATTTAAAATGTACTATTTATTGCATTTTGGTGTAAAACACTTACATATTATTATGGCCACTTCTGAGATTTAGTTTACATTACATGGCTTCATGCTATTGTAATGCTGATGAAGCAAATTATCTTAACACCTTAATATAGTTGGTTTCCAACAAATTCTCTTTCCACAGAGCTTTCCTTTTGATAGGCATTGTAGAATTAGTATGAATTAGCTCAAATTATGTTAACGTGGAGCACATCTTTTTAAAACAAAATAACTAAGTAATGTCTGTCATGGTATTTACATGTTGTGATGTCATGTCATTTTTGTCAATGAATAGTAGTAGATTCTTAGGTATGACATTCTTAAGTATATCATGATTCAGTAAAACTATATTAGGGTTTGCCTGGGGAATAATACAATAACTTAATCTTTTCTACATTGATAACCACAGTGACAGGATGTCATAAGACTTAATACATTGTGTCCCCCATACTCAGAGCTGGCCACAAGTGCAGTGCATCCTATAGTGCTGCACCAAAAATAATACGTGGCAAGTTCTGAGCTATAGTCAGTTAGTTAGTGCACACTAATAGAACACACTAACTGACCAAATATTGGACCATGTCCACACAGCCTTAAGTGGATATGGGCTGTGCTGACATAGCCTGAGGATACATATGGACCACAGGAGATAGCACTACCCAAAATGGGTTAAAGCCAGTGCTTCTGTGAGCTATACTCAGCCCAGGCATGCAAATTAACTCTTTTGGAATGTAAGGCACTAATGGGCCATCTCCATGGCCATTACTGGCTCCTTTGCATGCATGCAGCCAGTTAACATCCATGATGTGAAATTTCATTCCCTGGTGTCTACTGGAGCCTCCTCCCCTGATCTCCCCTAACATAAGGCTATTCATGACTCCCTGGTAGTCTAGTGAACCTCCCTGCCCATTGCCCATGTCTTACCTATATATCCATATTTTTGGTAGTGTAGTGGATCCCACTCCCCCTAATTGTATTCTTCTTGTCTGTTGATCCATATTCTTGATAGTCTATTGGATCCCCTTCCCCAATCACCCCAGATCAGAAGTGTATTGAGCTTCCTGGTGGACTAGCACCCCACTACTGAGTGCCACAGAACTCCCTCTTGATTGACAACTCCCATTTGACACCAACACCAGCCCACCCACTGAGGAACCCCTGCCAGGCATCCCACCTCACCCCAGTCAGCACTCACTCATACCTTCGTGTTCAGAACTACAGCCAGCAGAACTCTCCACTCACCACCTTGGACAATCACTATCTAACAGTCACAGAGCACCATTGCAAGTATTACTTGTGATCGTGCTCAACAACTGTCAGATGACAGCCAGCTAAGAAGGTAAATGGAGGGCTGTGTCAGCTACTGCTCTAAAAAGGAAGATATGAGTGAGTGTTGATCGGTATGGAGGGTTGGGTAAAGGGTCCTCAGTGGATAGGAGGGTGAGGGTGTCAGTAGAGATGGGGGTCTGTGGCACTTGGTGGTGGTGTCCCTGCCCACTAGGGAGTTCAATACACTTATGATCCCAGATGATCATGGGGTGGGTGTCCAGTAGACTACCAGGGATAAGGACCAAAAGATAAGGCAGGAGTTATCAGAAGGAGATGTCCACTAGACTACCAGGGATATGTGTTAACAGATAAGTCAGGGGAAATCAGGGAATCCACTAGACTACCAGAGATTTGGATTGACATATATGACAGGGACAATTGGAGGGAGGGGGGTCCATGGACTACCAGGGATGTGCATCAACAGCTAAGACGGGTGATTAGAGGAGGGGGGATCCACATGACTACCAGTGATTCATATTGACAGATAAATCAGGGGCAATTGGAGAGAGGGAGTCTACAAGACTACCAGGTATAAGGATTGACAGATTAAACAGGGGTGATCGGAAGAGGAGGTCCACGAGACTACCAGGGATCTACCAGGGATATGGATCTACAGATAAGAGAAGGGTGATGGGGAGAGAGGTCCACTATACTACCAGGGAGTTAAAAATAACCTTATGTCAGGAGTGCTAAGTGGTCCACTGGAGACAGGGGTGGGTGGCTGCATTGCAGCCACCCTGCCTTCACAGGGTGAGGGCATGGCCTTAGCGCTGTATTAAGACTTCTTTTTGGAGGTGGTAAGCAGCACCACTCAAGGGGCTGTTTAGCACCAGCTAAACCATTTGAATATACCCCTGCACCATTATGCATGAAGGTCTCAGTCATCTGCATTGGCACAGTGGTATGGTTAGCGTGATTGCACAGCTGGGTTTTGGCAGTTCTCCAGGATCCCCTGAATATGGTTGCATCTGGCCCTCCATCGTTAATCTAGGTACAGTAAGCACAAGCACTAACTCAATTAGACCCACACTAAACTTTTGAATTTGGGACTCTTTAGATCTTGTTGACTGTTTATAGCTAGTTTATTTTAACAAGTAATATTTTGCAGAGCCACAGAAATGGCATGATTTATATTTATATAACTGTAGTAAACTTATTCCTAAAGGTGGTAGTACAATGGAGTTACTGTAGTTAGGGTGGCTGGTAACTTCTACGTTAAATCCCAGTTTGTTGCCAGTTTTGACTCATACACTCATGAATGGATCGGAGAAATATTTTTCAGTGTTAGAATTCAGTTCCCAGATCTACAAATGCTGAAAACTGCAATGTGATCATTTCCATCATTTTCAAATGGCAGATTTCTTACAAATGACAAGTTCTAACAACATTGCCATTTTTTTCATTTGGTTAATTTTCTGGGCCTGCAGTTAAAACAATAAACATAAAATTAAAAGAACTGACAGAGTGGTTAACCTATGAGTGTAATATTAGCTTTTGGTATGTAAAAGTTTATACAGTTCTGCATTATTTTGTGAAGCCTGTGTTTGAAAGTTTGGTTCTGAGCCTGCAGTTGGAAAGAAGCAACTTTTAATGTTATTGTATATACTGCATGTGTGCAAGAGCTTTTTATGTATTTCAAAAGATTGGCAGTATATTATAAGTTGTGTAAGTTATCGGGTTGGTAACAAACATCAGCAAACTGTTTACTAAGTGCAACCCAGATTGTGACCATGTGTAAAAATGTTACACCGATGTACTGATAGTGTTACAATTCTCAAGGGTTGGGTGTTGGTGCTAGAATCTACAAACCCTGAAAAATGGAACTGTGATAGAGTACATTCAGTAGTTTTTGATTGCTTATGTAAAACAAAACAGGTAAAACGATTTTGTCTTTTATTTTTCTGGCTTTATAGCCACAAGTCCAAAACAGAGTGTAAACCACCTTTCCTCAAACTTTTTGCATGGGAATGGGAGCCCATCTCTTGTGTCACAGACAGTTCCCCCTCAGGTCTAACTACAGCATTTGGAACCTATCTCCTGTAGTACCAAACACACCCAAAAGCTAAGCTGAACTAAAGCTAAACTCCCACTCAAAGTTTGTAATTGGGAACATGTGCCCCGTGCCACCAATCATGTTTAACCACAATTATACAATGGGTTTTAAAATACTGAGAGCTGATTGGCTGGCTGGTACGATTTACCCATTGTAAATCTAAGCATTACCAATGGATAAAAGTACCAGCCAGCCTCTTGTCATGCCAATGTTTGCTATATCACTCCAACCCCCCACTTCAAAAAACTAGCCACCATCTTGATTCCTTGCTGCGCTTCCTGACAGTCAAAGTGGGGAATCCTACCTAAAAAAAAAAAATAATAAAAAAATGGGCTTCCGAAAGCAGTTAAAAGAAACTCTAGCAAGTGATAAAGCAGAATGCCACAATAGTCAGCGCTAGTAACTTCCAGTAACAGTTGCCCATCTTCGTCTCTGTAATACTAACCACTGGCTCCTGTGACTGCTTGCTGTCTCCAACCTCGGTTTTCAATAACGTCTCCGACTGCAAAGTGATTCCCTCTCAGCTTGCATGCACTGACCACTGCCTCTCAGTCTGTCCAACATTTTAAAATTAAAACAAATACTCCTCCGAGTGACACATATTTCTGTTTCCTCACTCCAAAACTAAATCCAGAAGCAAGCACGCTGAAGCACATCAGCCCGTTGGTGCTTCCAACACACTTTATCCCAGCTTTATCACACCCTGTTTCCAGTCAAAGAGAGGGGAGAGAATTGTTTTTTTTCTTTTTATTAAAAAATAAAATTGTTAAACATGAGGGCTGCTCCAAATCAAACCATGTTATGGATCAAGACAGAGGTGAGAGAAATGAAGGTTTCCCTTGTTTTTCACAGACAGCACTATGCTCTCAGCAGTGACAAACTCTTACAAGCTGTGCTGCTCCCTGAATCAAACCAGGAACTGGAAAAAAAAAAATTATTGTTGTAGCAACCAGGTGGGGATAGGGGTATGTGTGCGTGTGTGTTTGGGGGGGGGGGGTAGACTGTAATCTCCTACAAAAAAATTCTACCTAGGAAGAGGAAACTATTTAACATAAAGAGGAAGGCGATAAGAGAAAAAAGCAATTCAAAAATAGTTTCTGTGCAAGTAAAAACATTTTAATGTAAAAAAAAATATTTTAAAACGGGGCCATTGTATAATCACAATACACCACTCCAGGGTGTGGGTGATGCCAGGATCTACCCACTTCTGTTGTGGTTTACTCACTCAGCCTGTGGCCTCATGACCGAACCACACCAGGCGTGGGTAAATCCTGGTATCTCCCACATCCTGTCATGCTATATTGCTTAATTATACTAAAACGGTCTGGAATACTACTGACCCCACTAGTATAATAGTGGTTTTGCATTACCTCCACAACTTCATAAGTAGTACCATGAGCATATCACCTCTATCTTCAATTCCCTTTCCCCCAAGGCTCCAGAAGCACATCCCCAGTACTGCCAAACACCACTCAACAATGTTAACATACAGTATGTCACCAGTGGACCAGTAGGCCATCCTTTGCAACACTAAACTCCCTTAAATCTCATTCTGCCAAAGTTAAACATCAGCACCAATGTTGTTAAACCTCCCCCCAAGCAATAGTTATTACTATCCCAATATTTATAATTAAAAAGGAGCAGTATTTGTTCAGTGTCAAATAGCAATTGAGGTGTGAAAAGATTCTGTGTGGGTTATTGTTTGGGGGTGGGTCAAATGGTGTAAAGTGTATAACTAGACAACACAGCGTACATGGCATGGAGCAGTGAGTGAGATCAATCACTGAAGTGGGGGCCATTACTTGGTACAAAATGTTCAAGAATCTGAGGGAGCTGAAAGTGGGAAAGTCACTAAGACTTGATGGGCTGCATCCCCAGGTGCTCAGCAAGGTGGGGGTAGGTTCTGGCAGCACCCTTATTGGACCTCTTCAACTGCTCACTACAGACATGTGTGGTCCCATGTATTGGAGCTTGGCTGATGTGTTTTGAGCACAAAAGTGGGAACAGGGGAGACTCAGACAACTGCAGACCTGTCAGCCTGCCCTCCATCATATGGAAGTTGCTGGAAACTATTATCAGTCAGTAGTTGATAGACTTCCTGGAGAATAGCTGTCTCCAAAACTGTAAATGCCATGGATTTATGAATGGGAAGTTCTGCTAAACAAACCTCAGTGAGTTCTTCAGTACAGTGTCTCAGGCCATGTACAAGGGCCAGGCAGTGGATGCCCTATGTCCAGACTTCAGAAAGGACTTTGACTCAGTGTTCCATAGATGCCTTTTGAAGAAGTAGAGAGAATTGACAGTAGGAAAGATGTAACAAGGTGGACAGAGAACATGTTAGGGGGCAAACCCAAAGAGAAGTGGTAAATGGAAGCCATTATGAGGTTAAGATGGAAACCAGTGGTGTAACTCAAGGGCTGGTCATGAATCCTAACCTTTTTTTTCACTTCTTTATATTGTATGAAAGATTAGGAATGAGGACCTAGAGAAATAGGAACAGTGGTTCAAGATCTGAGAACTCAAAATTAATGGCAAAAGGTACAAGCCCATGAACTTGAGGTCTAGGAAAATGAATCTGAAAACATGGTATTGGATGAGAGGGTCAGCATAGACCAGACCACTAAAGAACAAGACCTGGGGCTTATCATAAGTGACAACCTCAAAAACACTATCAAATGCAATAAGGCATACATGACAGCCAGCAGGATGCTAGGGTGCATAGACAAGGCCTTTTCTTGCACAAGGATGTGATTCTGTCCCTCTATAGAACCTTAATAAGGCCACACCTAAAGAACAGTACTGTATGCAATTTTGGAACCCTCACAATAAAAAGGACAAGGACCACTTAGAAATTATCCAGATTAGGGCAACCAAAATGATACCTTAACAGCAGAGGAAAACTAATAAGCAAAAACTGGCTGACCTTGAATTCCTGCCCCCCTCCCCAGCTTCTAACTGTGTCCTCTTGTCAAATACCCATCCCATTGCATGAACAGGTGTTGCTGTCCACTCTGTTTATTCCCTTCAGATATTTGAAAGCTTCATACATATCCTCTTCTTTGTTTTGGCATTCAAGGAGTACATAATCAGGTCATAACATAGAAACATAGACGTTATCTGTCAGCACTGTCTATTTACACCCAATCTGGGATTCCTTTTGGTGGCACAGGGAGTATCCAATCCACTTTTCACCGCTGTATCAATGGCAAACAGCATCAGTTTTGAGACTTTGTCATAGTGAGCCTCCTCCAAGCCATGGAAAAGATCTCAAGCCTCCTCAACTATGGAAACAATTTTGATCCTTCCAACAGAAAAAATATCATACATTGCACAGTACATCAAAAATAAAGGGAAATCCTTTTAGCAATTAGCTTTTATACTCCTTTTTCTTAACTTATTGTCTTCTCCGTCTGTAAACTCCCTTCCTGTGCCAGTCTACTCACTCCACTCATTTGACTCCCAGACTCCTGTTACCCCTCTTTGCAATACATCCATGGGTCAGAGTGCTTTCTCTGACCATTTTTCCTCTCCCTGCAACAACCTTCCTACCAAGCTCTGCCTCTTCCCCTATTACCTTGTGTTAAGCAACTTCTAAGGAATCATTTTGCTCCCTGCTGCTCTTGCTCCTAGTACCTCTGTGCATAAATGTATATTTATGAAGTACTGCCACCAGGCTAATTGGTTAACTTATTACCTGACATTATTGAAACAGTGTTCCAGTTTGTTTGCACTGTTGTTTAGTTTGCATCATTTGACTGGGTTCCATGTCATAATAGTGATAGCAAAACAGCGATTGCTATTGTGGCGAATGTATATTGACAAAAAACTAATCGGCGATATACACTTTAAGGAAACCCGACATCCGGATATGAAAAAAGAGTTTGAGTTGGGAGGCTGTGCCCCCCACACTCCCCTGAATTAGGATTCTCATCTCCAGGGGGGTGCATGTCAAGGATGGGGCAAAATTCAGATGTCAGGGAAAAAATTAAAGTGCTGCAGCTCACAGTTGTGACAAAATGTAACCCCCTCCCGGTCTCAAACCCAGTACCTGCTCTGCCAGAGCTAGTCTCCTACACCATCATGCCACATGGCT
The DNA here is from genome assembly GCA_016271365.2 of Neoceratodus forsteri. NCBI lineage: Eukaryota > Metazoa > Chordata > Ceratodontiformes > Ceratodontidae > Neoceratodus > Neoceratodus forsteri. Next base: position 633,969,625 of record CM028132.1, read on the forward strand.
AGCTCGGCAGCAGCATGTACTCCAGTCCCTGACAACCCCTTCCCTGTCCCTCCCCTTCCCCTCATTATTCCCCCCTCCCATTCACCCTTCCCCATAGTCGCTGTCCCATAACCTTCGCTATTCTGCAGGGTAGTTCAGAATAATAGCGTTTAAAATGAGTCATGATTTTTGTAGTCACGATTTTTGGGTTGCTATTATTACATCATACCTTTGATTGTTTTAAGCATTTACCTTTGAATTGTTTTCACTCCCTGTACCCTTCTCTAGGTCACACCTTGAAATAAGTCATGGATTAGTGTGCCTTTCCCTGTCACCAATTTGCACATAAATAAAGAAATAAAATGAAATAAATAAATAATCCTACCATTATCCACTTTATTTTCCTCATCCCTTCATACTAAACATCCAAAACTCAAAATGTAAATAAAGAATATTTTCATGCTGGATTGTGTCTCCATTGGAAGAGGTTGAGGCTTCCCTTGAAAAGCTTGCCTCACTGTTTGAGAAACATTACCTACAGTATGAGGCTTGTATTTTTCCTAAGGGAGCAAGGACAAATACCCTTTCTACAGCTGCAGCAAAAAACATGGTCAGGTATTTCCTGAAATTTCTGTGATATCTCTAGAGAATTCCACATTTACCTGCAGTTACACAGTAGGGCCACCCGAGATAATTCCTTTAGAAGTATCACAAAATATCTGGAAATATGTGACCATGTCTTTTGATTGAACTGTAATTATAAATGTTGATTACAAAAAGCATTGGATCAATGAGGCTCAGAAAGGGCATATTTGCAGCTAGTCCAGGGGCATGGTGGAAGTGGTCTGAGCTGCCATCAGGGGGCCCCAGTTTTGCATCAGAGAAGAAGTGCTCAGTTAGCAAGTGGAGGGCCCTGGCACCCAGTGCTTATGCATCCAATCCAGATTGCCAGATAGTATCAATGGCTGTGCAGTTAGTCATTGACCTGCACTCCGGGTGGATGTGAAGGTGCACCTTTAAATTCTCAGATGATCACATGGAGGGGCAAAATAAAGATCAAGTGAAAAGGAAAATCTGATTCACAAGAAAAACATTGTATATCTAGGCATAACAGATTGTTTGAAGGGTTCTTCAGATTTTTCAAGGGAACTGTCTGGCCAAGACAAACTAATGGCGTGCATTCTTTAATTAGTCATGTGCACCCCTTCATTGTTTGTTGGATAAACACTGCAGCATAGATTAATAGTAGTACTTCCTGGTAATCTCAGGCTGATTGCTATTTACATAGAAACATAGAAACTGTCTGCTGATAAGGACCGGTAGGCCCATCTAGTCTGCCCATAGGCCCTATACATTGCATGTGGCCACTGACCCTATATGATCAATGGCTTTTCATCACTCCCTCCACTCTTAAGCTTCCCTTGTGCCTGTCCCAAGCATGCTTAAACCCCTCCACTGTGCTTGCCCCCACTACCTTCTGTGGCAGACTATTCCAATTGTCAACTACCCTTTCTGTGTAGAAAAACTTCCTCACATTACCTCTTAATCTACCCCAATCCAATTTCATATTGTGCCCCCTTGTTCTAGTACTTTTTCTACATTGGAAAAGGTCCCCTGCCTGCACCTTATTTATGCCCTTGAGGTACTTGAAAGTTTCAAACATGTCCACCCTCTGTCTCCTCTCATCCAGTGAGTACATGTTGAGGTCCCTTAGTCTCTCCTCATATGTTTTGTGGTGTAAACCCTGCACCATCTTTGTTGCCCTTCTCTGGATAGTGTCCACCTTATCTATGTCTGTGCGCAGGTGTGGTCTCCAGTACTGCACGCAGTACTGCAGGTGAGGCCTTAACAATGTTTTATACAATGGCATCACCACCTACCACTTCCTGCTAGTGATACCCCTGCCTATGCACGTCAGCATGCTACTGCCCCTCCCTGCCACCTTTGTACACTGCTTTGATACCATAAGGTCATCAGAGATGATAACCCCTAGGTCCCTTTCCTCTTTAGTGACAGTCAGCTCCTCCCCTGCCCCAGCCTGTAGCTTTCCCCAGGGTTCCCTCTACCCAGGTGCATTATTTTGCACCTCTCTGCATTGAACCTCATTTGCCACATCTCCGACCATCTTTCAAGCTTCTCCAGGCAAATCTTCATTTTCTGCACCCCTTCTGGAGTATCCACCCTGTTGCAGATCTTTGTGTCATCTGCAAACAGGCAGACCTTTCCTTCCAGCCCCTCTGCAATGTCACTAATGATGACATTGAACAGGACTGGTCCTAGTACTGATCCCTGTGGTACCCCACTGGTCACCTCCCTCTCCTCAGATTGTACCCCATTTATCACCACCCTCTGTCTCCTGTCTGCTAACCAGTTTCTAACCCAGTTCACAACCTTGTCTCCCATACCCAGACTAACCATCTTGTTAATCAGCCTTCTATGTGGGATGGTGTTGAAGGCTTTGCTGAAATCCAGGTAGGTGACGTCTACCGCCCCTCCCTGATTAAGTTTCCTAGTCACCCAACCAAAAAAACTATCAGATTCATTTGACATGACCTTCCTGCTGTGAATCTGTGCTGCCTCAGATCTTGGGCACCACTGGATTCCATATGTGCCACTATTCTTTCTTTTAGCAGTGTCTCCATGATCTTTCCCACCACTGAGGTAAGACTGACTGGCCTGTAGTTCCCTGCCTCCTCCCTACTGTGGCTTTTGTGTAGTGGGACTACATGTGCCCTCTTCCAGTGCTCTGGAATGATACCCATGTTGTGTGGCTCTGTGACCAGGGCTGCCAGAGGAGCTGCTAGTTCCCTTCACAGCTCATTTAATATCCTCGGATGCATGCTGCCTGGCCCTGTGGCCTTATCCACATTCAGTTTTGTGAGTTCTTCCAGAACTCTCTCCACTGTGAATGTACTAGTGTTTAACATCCCCCCCCCATTGCCTCTGCAACCCAACTGCGGTCATTGACCCTCCCCTGCCTTAGTGAATACTGAGCAGAAGTATTTGTTCAGTATTTCTGCCTTGTCCAGATATCCCTTCTTACACTCTCCCTTCTCTCTTTTGAGCCTCACAATCCCCCCCACCGTTTTTTCTTCTTTCACTGATGTACCTATAAAATGCCTTACCCCCTTTGTTTACAGACTGTGCTAAGCTCTCTTCTGTCTGTGCCTTCATCCTCCTAACAGCCTTCCTGCTTCCCTTAGACATTCAAGGTACACCTCCCTGTCCTCCTCCCTTTGGCTCCCCTTATAGTTCCTTAAACTTAGCCTTTTAGCCCTAACTGTGTCCCTCACCTCTTTGGAGAACCATAGTGATTTCCTTCTTCTTTTCCCTTTGGCCACTGTCCTAACGAATTGGTTTGTTATGTCCGCTATGGCTCCTTTCAGTTTCTCCCATTGTTCTTCTCCCCCACTACCACTCCCTTCCCCAGGACTGCTTGTATACATCTACCCATTTCAGTGAAATCCACCCTCCTGAAATCTAATACTCTTGCCCTTGTCTGGCTTAATTGAGTCCACGTCTCCATGCTGAACCACACCACATGGTGGTCACTGGACCCCAGCTGCCCTTCCACCTGTGTTTCTTTGACTCTGTTCCCACTGGTCCATACCAGGTCAAGGATTGACTTTTCCCTGGTTGGCTCATGCCTGCCTGAGTCCAACCCCCTGCAGGGATTCAAGAATGGCTGTGCATCTGGCTGAAACAGCCACCTGGGCGGCCCAATCCACGTCTGGCATATTGAAATCCCCCAGTAGCAGGATTTCACTCTTAGCTGCCATGTCATGTATGTTCTCCACTAGTTCCCTGTCTACTTCCGCCCCTCTGTGCTGGAGGTCTGTAGATCACCCCTCTGTATATTGTTGTTCCATTCTCTGGTTCCAGAGTGACCCACATTACCTCGGCCCCCTCATCTTCCATGAACTTCTGTAGCCTTTATACCATCTCTGCTGTACAGGGCCACTTCCCAACCCCTTTTTACCCCCGTCCCTCCTGAACAATGTATAGTCTGGTACATTGACTTCCCAGTCATGATTGGCAGAGTACCATGTCTCTGTTTTGCTGCTATGTCAAGGTCTGCATCTGCCAACAAGGCCTCCAGGTGTGGAACCTTATTTCCTAGGCTACGGGCATTCATTAGCATGACCTTCTATGTTTTACAGTCTGCCCTCACTCTGCTCTTGTTCTCCCTCTCCAGCATCTTCCCCCCACCCTGGTTGTCTTTCCTATGTTTTTCTTGTACACCCCGTTTCACTTGTTATACATTTTTCATCTGCCTGCCCCTCCCTGCCTGCTTTTGCTGTTCCCATAGTCAACCTATGTTCCTGCATGTTCCCATAGTGGGTGTTCCTAAGCCTCCTGACCCTCCTGGCTGTCCCCTATAGCCAGTTTAAATTCTCACAGCTGAAGCATTTAAATTTCTCACAAGGGACCAAGGTCCACTTCTCAGACAGATGCAGGATGTCCTCCTTATATAAGCCTGCATCTGCCTAGGTCAGGCACCAGTCCCCTATGAAGCCAAAACCCTCCCTTCCACACTAATCCTTCAAAAAGGAATTGAAGGTACGGATATGGAATGCCCTAGCTTCCCCTGTACCCTGGACAGGTAGCACCTCCGAGAATGAGACGGAGCATGCTATCTGTTTCAGGTTTCCCCCCAGCTTCCTGAAATCATCCTGAACTCTGGCTAACTCCACCCTTCTCCTGGCCAGGTCATTGGTCCCCAGGTGGACAATTATTTCCAGCTGCTCCCTCCTAGCTATTGCTGTAGCAGTTCTATAGATCCGCTTCCCATCCCTCCTTGCAGCACTTCCTGGGAGGCACTTTACCTCCCTCTCTCCCCTGCTAGGTGACCCTAACTCCACTCCCTGGACAATAGAGTCCCCTACTAGGAGAAGCTCCCCCATCCTCCGGGGTTCCCTGCTTCACTTCCCTGGGGTCCCATCCTCCCTGGTCCCAGCCTCGGGTTCCTGAGTGGGACTTTCCCATTCCTCCAAAACAGTGTAGGAGTTTTTAAGCGGTACCAGTTGTGGGATGTGCTTTCGACCACTCTCCCTGAACCTCCCTGAGCCCACTGTAGTCCAATCATTCCTTTTCCCTGGCATCCTTTGAGGTAAAGGTTGTGGACCCGGTGGTCTCTAGGTGGGGGTGGATGCCACCTTCAGCTTGGCCAACTGTGCTTGGAGACAGGCAACATCCTCTCACAGCCCAGAGAGGTGCCTGCAGATAGGACAGCATTGCAGCCTCCAGAATGTCTCCCTGAAGACAGCTGCTCCACAAACACTGCACTGCACCACTCCCATCATGTCTGATTACCTTGTCAATCAACTGCCTGCTTAAGATGGCTATTTAATATCCCTCAAATACATGTTTTATTTCTGTTGTGTTCTGTTATGCTTCTGCTCTTTGCTACTTCCTGTATGGATTCAGAACATTGCAAGGCCTTATGAGACCCACCCAATGAATGTAGGGTGGGACTACACCACTGACTCTGTCCAGAAAGCAATCAGCCAAGGAGTCCTCTGGCAGTGACACCTCACTCCACTAACAAACTTGTCAGCTGGAATCCCTCAATCCTGCCCAAACTAAATGGAAAAGCATCCAAATTAACTGGTACAGTATTTGTAAATAAACCATACCCATTACAAATAACATGCTGCTAGTTATTGCAAGCATAAACTAAAGGCAACTTAGACAACTCCTGGTTTGCAATGCTCCTTGTTATCTGCTCTGCTCCACTAAGGAATGTTTATTTTGCTGTTCTGAGTTCACAGCATAAGCCATCAGGTTGATCAAACTTTCTCACTGGTGGCTGCTAATATTTGGAACTCGTTACTATCTTACAAGTTCCCCCTCAGTGAAAGCATCCAAGAAGGGGCTGAAATGTTTTGTATTTACACAAACTTTTCATTCTGAATACATTTTATCATCTAGATTCTCAAAGCAGTTATCAGAGTTATTTTATGCATTTTATTTAAGGGGAAATTGAATTTGAAAGAATGTATTCTGAGTTGTTACTGTTATAAAGTGCTTTGAATCCTTGGGATAGTGAACTATATGAATAAAATTGCCTTTCCTTGCCTTACACATCTGCCTTAGTGCTCAGCTGCTCCCAGAAAAAAAAACATGCCTGTGTCAAGCAAGAGTATATAGGAGCCTAGATGCTAGAGCCCTTAGTTAAAACTCATGTCACTTTGAATAGAACCCAACATGAAAATGTCATCTGAATTCTATATCCAATACCCATACCACTACTACATTCCCTTGAGTGTTAACACTGCTGACAGCACCTCTAATACAGATGTAATGTATTTTGAGATAGAAGAGAGATTCCTTCACAGCTGCAGCACACAGTGATGTTAACAGACTGTTGCATATTGCATATGTCTACATTTCTAGTATCAATTTAAAATTACATGGTGCTGCAAGCATATTTTTTTCCTAAATATTTGCAACAAAGTTGTTTTGAATAATTCTGTGCTGTTTACTGTGCTTAAGTTTTTAGTCATTTCTAAAATGAGTGTATACAATTCAGGAATTCTAAAAATTAATTCTCTAAAGAAGTGAGAGCTTTCTTAATTATATATAGAATAATATATGGGGTGTTGTACTGTACATTGTGAGATTTTTTTTTTCATGCCCAAGGTGTGTGATACCACATAAATCTCATGTATGAAATATGAATGGTTTGTGATGGTATCATACACCAAGGAAGTGTAAAGAAATGAATAATTAGAATGCCCCATCATTTATTTCAAATGCTTGCTAGTCTAAAAAATGGCAGCTGTGACTCAGAAGCATGAGGTGTGTGGTTTCTGGTTGACTACAGCATGTGAAGGGGAGCAGTTCATTTTCAGGTTTTAGGTATTATTTATTCTTCTACTTTAAATGTTTATTTACTGTCAATTTGAGGGGGAAGTGATAGTTATGTATTGCATTTATTGCTCGAGTGGCAGCATCTTTGGCAAGGAATGAACTTAAATAATAAAAGCACTGCTGATGATCTGACTGATACCCATGCCATAATAACCAGCCAGGTTTTATGGATAGAGCATAGTTATTATAGCATTTGAAAGTAGTGGCAGTCCCGGCAGTGAACATGCTGACCAGTAATTATACATTGCTAATGCAGATTCCATATTTACTAAATATTTTATTTATGAAACAAAATAAATGACTAGAGGATTATTAACATCCTATAGTTAAAATCAATTTGATTTGTTGAAGGGTAGGACTTTATATACATTTTATATACCCTGGATAGCCCAGCTTAGATGTATTATATAAGTTCAGGAGGCTCCAGCTTTTACCCATTTTTACAGCTGAATGAAGTGAAGCATTGAGTGGTTAAATGACTTGCACACAGCCACACAGTGAGTAAGTGACTGGTGGAATTTGAGCCTGAATTTCCTGGTTCTTATTAAGCCTGTGCTGAAACCAGGAGCCCATGCAGCCTCTACACATTTTGCATTTGTAGTAGTTCAACTTGAAAAAACAAGAACGGTAGTTCACCATCAAAATATTTTGCTAGAAAAGTGTGAAACCTAAATTAGTTTGCTTAGAATTAGAATATGTTCTATAGCACGGTAAGAAAGCTCTATGACTACAATTTATGAAAGGAAAGAACGTTCATTGCAGCTTATGCCAAGGCGGTGTTCTGAGGGTTCCCTCTGATTAGTCTCCATTCAGACATAACAAGGTGCTCTTCATTATCAAGCTTTCATTCCTCCCCAACAAAGCCAGCAATTAGTGGAGAATAAAATTAGAACCTTGGAAACCAAACAGACAAGATGAGACAGACTTCAGTTACAGTTTTTCAGCACAGCTGATGGTTAGACTTCTGAGAAAAATAAAAATCAGGGAATTATGTGCCAAGTAGCACATGAAGAAAAATGTTAGCCAAATGTGATAAAGTCTGAGTGCACAGCAAGTCAGGGGATTGAAAACAGATCTTGTATGAAATACACTATGCTATTTTGACACTTATAATGTTCTGAAACAGAATATTTACGGAAATAATATGTTACAAAACAATCTGCATGGCAAAAACATAGAAGCATAGAATGTGACGGCAGATAACAGCCACTGGGCCCACCCAGTCTGTCCATTTTTGTCAATCTTCATTTTTTGCTACAGACCCTACTTGACCTACAACACGATCTCTCCCTCCACTTCCTCATCACTATGATTCCCTTGTGCCTGTCCAAGGCATTTTTGAATCCACCACTGTTTTTGCCCCACCACCTCCACTGGAAGGCTGTTCCAGGTGGTTTTACCATGCTGCCACAACATCGAACATGGAGACATCCCCGACAGTGACAGCTGCAATGCTGACTGTCAGCATTGCTGTGTCAGGAATGCCTCATGTTTCTATCGGGGGTCTGTGCCCCCTGAACCCCACACACACCCTGGTCTCTAGGATTCTGACTCTGAGTTGGAGTTGGCCCAGGGGGGTGATACACACTGCGAGGCAGTCTCAGGCACTGCACAGCCCATCACAGCGATGAGTGGGTTTTACCTGATTCTTGTTGCTGTGATGGTCTTCCCAGTGGAGGAGTCACTGCGGTGACAGTATACCATTTCAGGTATCCACTATCTTTTTCATGAAGAAGTACTCCCTCACATCTCTTCTGAATTTACCCCTTCTAGCTTCATATAATGCCCCCTTGTTCCAGAGCACCTTTTTTTAGAAAAATACCCCCCAAAGTACCTTATTTACCACCATTAGGTATTTAAATGTCTCTATCATATCCCCCCCCACTCCGGTCCTACAGGAAGTACATATTTAGCTCCTTTAGCCTTTCCCCATACAGCTTTTGATGTCTACATGTCACCATTTTAGTACCCTTCCTCTGTACCACCTCCATCTTGTCTATGTCCTTCCTGAGATGTGGTCTCGAGAACTGGGCACAGTACTGAAGGTGGGGTTATACCAGTGATCTATATAGGGGTAGCAAACCTCTTTCTATCTGCTGGCAATACCCCTTCCTATGCACTCCAGCATCCCACTAGCCCTTCTGACTGTCTTGTCACACTGCCTAGCCATCTTTAGGTCATCCAATATGATTATCCCTTGGTCTCTCTCCTGTTTTGTCTTTGTCAGTATCACTCCACTGGCTTTGTACTTGGTTCCCAGGTTTCTATGACTCAAATGCATGATTTTTCACTTTTTTGCATTAAAACCCAGCTGGCATACCCTTGACTACTTTTCTAGTCTTTTTAGATCCCTGACAATCCTTTCCACCACCACCACCCTCAAGAGTATCCACTCTGTTGTAGATCTTGGTGTCATCAACAAAGAGGCAGACCTTCCCTTCTATGTTCTCTGCTGTATCATTTATAAAAACATTGAAGAGGACCAATCTCAGCACTGATCTCTGTGGTACCATGCTGGTTACTCCCATTCCTGTGGATCAAACTCTGTTTAGCACTACCCTCTGTGTCCTATCCACTAACTAGTTTCTTACCCAGGTTACCATCTTATTATCCTTCCCCAAGTTACCCAGCTTGCTTACCAGTCTCCTATGTGGAACAGTATCAAAAGCCTTGTTGAAGTCCAGGTAGGCCATGTCCACCAGTCCTCCCTGATCCAAATCCTTGGTCACCTAGTCAAAGAAATCTATCAGATTTGTCTGCCATGCCCTTCCCTTTGTGAAACCATGCTACCTTGGGTCCTACAATCCTCTGGATTCAAGCTATTCCACAATCCTTTCCTTTAAAGGGTTTCCATTCACTTACCCACCACTGATGTCAGGTTGACAGGCCTATAATTGCCTGCCTCTTCCTTGCTACTGCTTTTGTGAAGTGGGTGTACATTTGCTCTCTTCAGTCCTCTCAGACCATGCCGGTCTACAGTCATCTGTTAAATAGATTTGTCAGAGGTGCAGCTAGTATTGTACCTCCTGACCTCCCTCAGCACTCTTGGGTGTACTCTGTCTAGCCCCATAGCCTTGTCAACCAGACTGTTTCCTCAGGAAATGGACTAATTTCCAATTTCCTCCCAGCAAAGTTCTGGGCACCCTTGTGAGATCCCTCCCCTTCCCCTTCTACTGTAAGCACTGAGCAGAAGTATTTTTTTCAGATTCTTCCCCTCTGTACAGTCATCCCCATCCCTCTTTAACCATACAATCCCTCCCTTTGTTTCCCTTTTTTTGCCAATATACCTAAAAAATGTCTTGTCCCCTTTTGATGCTTTCTGAGCTATTCTTTCCTCAGTTTGCACCTTTGTGCACCTTACTGCTTTGCTGGCCACCCTCTATTTTCCCTGATACACTTCCCTATCCTCCTCTCTCTGTGTCTCCTTGTACCTTTTGAATGCTACCCTCTTAGCCTTCACCTTTTCTGCCACCACCTTTGAGAACCATAGAGACCACCTCTTTCTTTTACTTTTCTTAGCTGTTTAACATAGATGTTTGTTACCTTCACTCTGTCATCTTTTTGTTTGGCCCCCTTTTTCTCTACCCCCAGGTCATCTTCCCCTGCTAGGTCATTCCTGAGGAATTCAACCATCTTAGTAAAATCATCTCTTTTGATGTCCAGGACTCTCACCATTTTGTGGTTGGATTCTGTGACTGTTATTATGTTTACCACACTATATGATGATCACTGGTCCCCAGATGGCTTCAAACCCTGATGTCTGCAACCCTGTCCCTGTTAGTAAGCACCAGGTCCAGTATTGCCCCATCTCAAGTGGGTTCAGTGACTAGTTGTCTGAGGAATGCCCACAGCAGTGAGTCCAGAATGTCCCTTATTCTAGCTGAAGCTACAGCAGGGATACTCCAATATACATCTGGCAGATTGAAGTCCCCCTAGATAGAAATCTATCCCTTCTTCTCTCTCTCTCTCTCTCTCTCTCTCATTCTGGTTTCATTTTCTGAGTCCAAGTGTTATTTCTGGAAAAACTTATTTAAAACAGTTGTAAAAGTTGCAGTCTTACATTTTCTAGTTTGAATCAGAATGTAAGTGCATTCCCCACTTGATTAAAACACCATCAGTATAAATGTCTTCAGTGCTGAAGTGAAGGGCACACTGAATACACTGACATGTTATTTTTAGAGGTAGCAGTATACCCACATGTTGCTTTTTTCTATTTATAATGTATACTTAGGCTATACCTACTTTTTGAGGTATAATATACAGTATTGTTTTCTATTTACTGCATACCCACTTTGATAATTGCCACTACACCCCTGCTTATTCATTCAAATTAGAAAAAAACATGGATAACAATATAGGTTACTTTAAGTTACAGGGATGCAAACACATCAGAACGCATTCAGAGTTAAAGAGATGTCGCTGTGAAAATGGCAAAGTGGTACAGTAATAATAAAAAAAATAATCCAGTGTACAAAGAAGTTGCTGCAAATTGCTGATAAAAAGATGAGACAGCCAAGGATCCCCAGTGCTCTGAGGTGCACTACCGCATTGTCAGAAGAGTGGGGCTAATATCTACATTTTAGCAAACTATTTTTAATAAGCAAAACAATTAATTGTTCACATGCCATAAATGAATATTCAAAGGATCTCCTAAAAAGCAATCACATGGCTGAATACTAATGCCCAAAACTGTTTCCAATCGCTCCATTAATGTTTATCCCACACCAAATAACATTGCAATACTAACTACACATGTGTCTTCTGATGATTTAGGATAATGTATTGTGTGTTTTTATACATGTGCAGTTAGTATTACAATGTTATTTGGTGTGGGAAAGGTGGCTATCTCACCTTTGTGTCTATAAGAGATCTGGTAATAAATCGATATTTGCAACAGCTTCTGTGTGCACCAGATATTTTGTTTTTTTATTATACTTTAAATTACAGACTTGTCATGATTTGAGAAAATAGTATTATAGGAAACTGGCAATTCATTAGAAATAATCCAACTTTAAAATAACATTTAGTTGAAATTACAGTGCTTTTCTTCTTGATTTCACAATAAACTACAACTCAGATTCTGAAATAATGGACAACTCTTTTGTTTGTTGAGGAGTTACTGTATCTGTATGACGTTGACACTGGAGTCTTCTCACAAATTAGTACTTAAACATTGTCATGGAGACCTTTCTCTATGGTACAGAAATATTCCTGGAATGTCAATACAAAATAATTCCCCATTGCACTTTACACAGTATGTCAAGAACCAAGTGGAATTCCTTTAAATAAATCATGGCGTTCATTCACCTAGAAATAGTTGTATTCAGTGTCTACAGGAAACATGCAAGTGTCTTCATACAGTTAATAGAGGTGGTTCATCAGCTTTTCACTGGACAGCCTGTGGACTTATGTGTGCAAAAAAACTTGTGCAAAATTTGCCCCATCTTTTCACACACAAGAAAACAATGTCACCTTTTCTATAGCTGGCACTTATCAGGCTTACATGAGCCTGCCCTAAAACAGGCTGGGCCACTTCTGGGAATCTGGCTTTGCCTTTGAGAGACGCTGCACTAACCAAAAGTCACATGCAGGACAAGTAGCCCTAGAGTATGCTTTCTCATATTGCTCCTCAGTCCTGTTCTAGGAGGACAACTTATCTCTGAAAGGTACTTCAGTTTGTTTTCTCAGCCTGTCCAGACCATCCTAACATCAAGGACTGCTTATTACACTGAGTAATACTAACTGATTGGTGGATTTTTGAAACAGGCTGTTATCCTTAAGGTATACTGTAAACTGCAATTAAAACATGGGTTGCCAGTGAATGAGGTTAGTAATAGCTTTATCAGATATTTAATATGGGGTGTCCAAGTAAACTAAAGGAAGACTGACTGCCCTTTGCAAATCATTTTCTGTACTGAAAATTTGCTCCCTACTGATGGTGAATCTTGTCAAACATTCATATAGTCACTGTTCAAAGTCCCTGTAAATTTCATCTCATGAGTACAAATCTTGATTCCAGGGCCTCTGTTGGGAAGTTATAGCCAAGACAATGACATGATGCTAGACTAATAAAGTAATATAACTGCTTGTGTAACAGTCCAAAAGTTTACAGATTTTGCAACAGAGTCATCTGTCATAAAAGATCAATTTTTCAGATCTTTCTGGACAAGGTTTTTACTTTGACTTGGGAAAGCCACAGTTTTCAAAATGTTAAAACTCAATCCATTTCCTATCAGTGTATATGTGTGTGTATATATATATATATATATATATATATATATATATATATATATTCTTATTGAACCACATTCTTTCCCTAACACTGATATTTCATTAAAGTCCTGTGGGCTCTGGACAACTGCTAAGATGTATGTATTTACAATTTTTGGCCTGGGAGGCACAATGAGCTAAGATCAACCATTTCCATGTGTTTCCTTTGAGGAAGGTGAACAGAAAAAACAGGGTACAAAGTCTAAGAAGGGGGGAAACACATGAGGATACAAGCAGAAAGTATAACTACAAGATGTAGATGAGCAAGGGCAAAGTACAGCAATCATTGTATGGCAATATTTCAGGCTAAGTTCATATACATCAAAAGGCGCTGACAGAGTACTACGGACCAGCATTAATATTACACTAGTTCCAGATTAAGGTAATATGTTTACCTTTTACCTTTGCATAAGTTGGAGGGCTCCACCCACCCCCTTTTTAAACAAAACATGGGGGTATGGAGTAGAGTCCCCCAATGGAAACAATTTTAAAAAAGAAACACTGCAACAATAACAGCTAAGCACAAATATCATGGCATACTGCACTACACTATTAAAGTTGGTCCACAGAACTCCACCAATGCCTATCAGTGGTAGCACTGAAATGTACTAATAAAAATGTACAAAAATTACATTACAATAGACAATATGCAATTTACACTGACATAGAGCCTGGGGTAGCATACCAAAGCACAAAATGCTTGTGGGTTATGGGAGGTAATATGAACAATAACAAAAAACGTGATGCTATACAGGTACACACTTATATTACATCAGCATAAGTGTGTACTTGTGTACATTTTTTACTGCTATGCAAGTGCACTCTTATACTGATGTGATATAATAGATTACTACAGTAAGTACAGTATTCTGGCTAGACAGTTAGCAGCACATGATGTCCTATAAAAAGATGCAGGAACACGGTATGTCAAACAGAGGCAAAAACAGTTTCAAATAGAGATAAGTGAGTACAATGTACTATGTACAGTATAAGAAACATGTAGGCCTACTCAGCACAGGAAGCAGTGATTTTAATACTGTGCCTGTCATCATGATGAGAGCCTAAGGGATTAGGGGAGGATTTCCACAGCACAGGGAGACTATACAGCAGGTAAAAGCCAACTGCTCTATGGTCTGGTTGCAACTAGGGTGAGAAAATAAAATGCAAGTCATCATAGCTTTTCATGGAGTAGGAATAGGGAGAGCTATGGGTAAGGAAGGAAGAAAGAAAACAAGAATGAGTGCTAGACCAACATTTCAATATAGGGGATGATTCATGCAAAAGATGCTTCTCTGCCACGGTTAGCTGGTAATACATTGAACAAGATGAATGTAGAAGTGCAGGCAAGGGGCAAAGCAGTTAGATGCTTCAAAGTGGGTCTTGTAAAATGAAGCTGACAGGGGGTATCAGAGTCTGAGTTTTAGACAGTAATGTGAAATAATACAAAACATCAGCTAACTATAATATTATGTCCAGTGTAGCAACTGACAAGCAATAATTTTGTAATAAAAAACACTTTAAAAAACAGCTTTCTGTTAAATGGAAATCATTTGGTTTGTGTAATGCGACACAGCATGCCACATCAAAGTCAACATTGCTCCTTTGAACAGGACTTTAGTGAGTTATTCTGGATTCAGTTCCACTGAAGAAATCCAGAATAACTTAAAATTGTTCAACAGGAAGTGGAGGAGTAAAAACCAGAACAGGATCTGATATTCTTGAGCTCAGAGAGCCACTGGAAAAAAAACAACTTATGTTATGACAGTGACCACATTGCCTTTTTCTCTGCTAACTGTGGCCTCTGGCAAAAAAAGACTAAATCTTCTGCAGGACAAAACATCAATAATTCAATAAAGAGTATCCTTTAGGTATTCTCTCTTTCTATAATGATAAGTCATAGTACCCTTGTATAGATCTTCACATTCAATCTACAATGCACTCAGCTGATATAAACATACCCTTGCACAACACAGTATGTGGTGCAGCTGTACAAAAAGGCAAGCAGCAAACTGTGAACAAATAGGTACAGCACATACTAGAGATTAGCAAAGTGAAAGAATACTTTATTTGTAAGGAAATAACAAGCTTCCAATTCCCCGGTGCTTTGAGTAGCTCTGACTCTTCATCAGGGGGACCAATACACTCAGCCTCTCAGAAAGGATATTGTATCTCCCAAACCAGCCTACCTCTGCTTTAATGATTTATGGTTCATTGCCATTATCTTAAAGTCCATACTGAGTGTGAGTTCCAAAATGTAATAACAGCAATTTAAGGTTGGAAGGGACTCAGCTGTAGGTGGCATGCCCCATCCCCCTGCTTCTTAAGCAGGAATGGAATAGTATGCAGTCCATTCATGTACTCATTTAAAGGGAATCCTATTCATTATTACAAAGACTAGGCAGAGAGTGAGAGTGAAACATTTCCATTCCTTATGTTATAAGGCTACAGTGAGTTGTTTTAGCCATACTGACTTTTCCTGTTCAATGGAACCAGCAGAGAGGTAGCACAGGTACAGTGTACCAGATTGAAATAGACACATTTGTATAGGAACCTAAAATTTTATTTCAGCAATGTAGATGACTGAGGTAGGAAAAACAGTTACAAATTAAGTTGTACCAATACTTTAGAGACAATATGAACATAGTTCAGTTATTTCTCATCACTTTCATTTGTTCTCATTAATGTTTCTTTAGAATGATTATGATGAATAACTGACAAACTATTAATTCAGTTAATTAGAAGTTCCATAGCAGATTCTTACTTGCATATCAATTATAATTAATATTGATTTGTTTGCAAGGGTAACATTGTACTTTGTACTCATCGGCAAGTTTCAGACAAAAGTGACTCTGTCTGGGTACTATAGTTCAAGATTTAAAAAGCTCCTGATGCCACAGAGAAACTTTAAAAAAACATAAGATTTAGACATATTAAATTCAGAAGTCAGATATTTCCTGCACTTTCCTAGTTCCATATGCTTTATTTTGAAGGACTGTGGCCTGAAACAGGACTTTCTGTCACTTGGTCATCATCTGTTCCTGTCACTTGTCTATAAGTGACATCACACCCCTTTGTTCATGACAGCACAACTGATTAGTGTAAAAACAAATTATGACATGGCATGCAGAACATCATGGTGTATCTTGTTAAAAAGAAACAGGAGCAGATAAAGTCCCATCTATTGGGATCTGAGTTTTATGAAAATTTCATAATAAAGAACTGCATGACAGGAAAATAAGTACATAGAATATAAGCTAAATTATATCTATTTATTTTTTTTTCCAAAATTGTCCAAGTGATGTCAGATGATTTTAAAGCCCACAATTTCAAAGCATATGTGCTCTCTAGTATCCCTGAGACCTGAAACCTTGAATGTGTATAACAAAAAGACATGCCATGCACAATACCACTTTGCAGCAAAGCTGTACTAATTAAGCTAAAGTAAAATTACCATGTAGGTTTTATTGCACAGTGGGGCTATTATTATTATTATAGTTAGACTAAAACAGAATAGCAAAAAATGGAATGACATCATGCTTTCACAGACAAATCTGAATTTTACGCTCAGTGATAAACAAGGAAAAAAATATGAGGACCTTATTATTATTAAAAAGAGTGTACTTCGGTTGCATTTCTAAACATATTCCTCTTCACAGTTACTTTTGCAGAACACCTTGTACTGTACAACTATTCAGACTTCAGCTGCCAATATGATTTCCTTGCCAATTGTGCACTGGCTCAAATTTCTATGTCAAAGAAAGAAAATCTTGTTTAAACTGTGACTTGCTAAGCTTCCCAGGATACAAAATACTGAACATGCAGTACATACAGCATAATAAAACAAGTGCAAATATGTTTACTACATTCTCTAAAGAATCCGAGGTAGCATCAGGAGCAAGTGCAGTCCACAAACTGTTTTGACCTCTAGCCACTTGACGTTCTATGACCTTTTTATTACAGTACTGTTATTTGAAGGCCTCTGATTGGAAATGATTTTTGCTAAAGGCAAAATGTGGGAGAATCACTTTTGCAAACAGGGCCAAATGGATTTGGGCTTCTCAGTTTTGTTCACAGTAGAACATTGCAATTGAAAAATCCACATTGTGCTATACACATTTAAGGGCTCTTTCATCTAAGATTTAGCATACAGTATACTGAAATGAGTCTGAATAGCCTAAGCCCAGAAGACTAGAATAACAAGAATAAGCATGGTTCAATCCTAATCACTGCTATACATTTTGGAACCAGCCCACCTTTACTATGAAACTGATTAGAGGAAGAACAACAGTGTTAAGCAATCAGAGCAACGTGCTATGATATATATATATATATATATATATATATATATATATATATATATATACTACTAAGCCCTGGCAAAGGGCAAATACAACTGTTCTGGGAAAAGCATTGACAGTATAGCTATTTCTAGACCCTTAGAATTCAGTATGTAAGCATTTTAATGCTAATTACTTAACTTAGGATTCCTTAATTAAACTACGGTTTTACAGCTTCATTTTTTTTCCATACACTCCTGTCACAGACTGGTAGCAGTAAAATATGTAGTCCTTCTACACGGATGGACAAATGATCAGTACATGTAAGACCTTTGTTATTTTTAGAGAATAAAAACTAAAGTAGTTGTTAACCTATGTTTTGTGTAAAGGGATGTTTCTCTAAAGTTAGTTTGCTTTTTTATTGGTTTGCATATTCAGGCAAAAATCCAAAATTATGTGACGCATTAATGTATTTGGTGGAACAAAGGTACACTTAGGCATAAAATCCATGGCGATGCTTAATGTATTAAACACTACTTGAGAGGTACAGTATGTATGGTCCCATACTTCAGTGCTGAACAATATATTCCCCAAAGAAGTTAAACGCTTTTTAAAATCCGTACAAACAATACAATCACAACATACACATTTATAAAAAGAATATCAAATAAATACCAGGGTCTTGTTCCCATTCTTGCTGAGGGGGCCCCGAAAAACTCCCTTGATGTTGCGGAAGTGCCCGTTGCTTAGGTGTGTGGAACTGATGACAATGTAATAACACGCCATATGAGAGCTGAAGCTTCCGTGCACAAAGTGTGCATGCAATTTGCAACAGAATCAACAAAGCAAAGCTTTCTAATTTCCTAAGCAATACGCTTAACTCCAATAGTATTCACAGCAGCTCCATCTTTCAGCTTTCTCTCGAGAAGATGGAACGAAACAGTATCTGTTTAGACTCTCTCCATCGAGCATTGACTTTTCATGTTCCTAGTGCTGGACCAATATCGAAGCATCTTAGCTGAAGGAATCTGAGCTACTGCCTCTGACGGGCATAGTATTATACTGTACAGCGTTGCCGGTCCATTGCACCGAGCCAATGGCAGGCAGCCACTAGTCTAATACAGAGAGCTGTCAGCGAAGTACTGTACATCTGTCACACTCTGCCTTCTTCACATTACTGACTCAGCCTCGCAGCAGCAGGGCTCTGCAATCCTAGTACATCCAACTAGGAGGTGGGCAACAGACAGCTGCAAACAGCAACATCCAGGAGAGAGAATCGCTGGTGAAAAGAGCCCAGGTAAAGAGTTTGTCAATAACAAACTGAAGCTTGGCATCTCCAGAAAAGCTCCATTTAACAGAGGACACTGATAAACCCCATGTGACAGCATTTAAATAGCTCATTGTCTCTGCTGGTTCTTAACTCCTTCAGTTTGGGTCTTTCTTATCCTTCCAGTTCCATTTGTTGCGACTCTGTGAGTTGAACACTGAGCAGAGTAGGCATCAATCGGAAGTGACTGCGGTTTAGATTAAGTTTAGCGTAGGAAAGACTAGAGGGAGAATATGAAAATGCTATTTTTCTGACAAGATTAACTGTGTTTGATCTGCAAGTTATTTTATCTGTTCCATGGGTGGGCTTTTCCTAACCTGTTTTACAAGTATACACACGCAACTGAAATGTTCGCTATTTCCATACCAGGGAACAGGGTGAATGGAATTAAAAATCAATAGCAAATCAATATACTGTACTTTTTCAGTGAAGCACTCTTCCTGGCTTTTTTTTTTTTTGCTTAGTCATAGTGTTTTTTTTTTCTATTCATAAATCGTTTCATAATGGTGGTTATGTTTTACATGATCCATAGATTAGTGTTCAAACACATATATGCCTTTCAGAATGTTTATTTCTTCTTCTGAAATTTTCAGTCTATGCAAAATATGTATTAAAACCTAAATGTGCTTCCTCTTCAATATCTTATTCTTCCCATGAGGTGTCTTTCAGAAATATCAATTTTTGCCTATGTTGATTTGTAATGTATGCATAAGCAATTAACCTTTACTACATATCAGCCTGCATGTGTACAGTATACTGTATATATATATATATATATATATGTATGTGTGTGTGTGTGTGTGTGTATGCGATCTATTCTTTATCTGTAGGGATTACATTAGTGGATAATTGATGGAGCTGGCAATTTAAGCCACACTTTGGGGACGGTGCAGGGCAGGCGTTTTTGAAGAAAGTCTGCCAGGTCTAACACAACCTGCCAAACCCTGTATAAAGTGAATTTGTGATGTGGACTCCTGCTTTCTTGCAGATGCAGACAGAACCAACAAAGTTACTTCAGTGTTTAAAACTTGTTTACCCAAAATAGCCCAGCTGACATGCAACATCTGATCCCCTGTGGGCTCCTAGGTCTACCCGTTTCTTCAGCCAAAGGAATGTAGCACTGAGAGGTTAAAAGACTTGCTCAAGGTTACTAAGCGAGGATTTGGCTCTGGTGGAGATCCTAGAAAGTGAGCCTGGATTGAAATCTAAACCTGTACTAAACCAATCAGCAATCTGTCTCACACACATACACACACACACACACACACACTTACTTTAATTTGATCTAGCCTTTGTTTGGATTTGTTTCTATTAAATTTCACTGCAGGGAAGCCAAATCTAGAAATGTGAGCACAGTACATGTGTACTTCTAAAATATTGTGTGGTGCACTGACCATTCAGACATATGTCACTTACAATTCTGGGATTAGGTTAGGGCTGGTGGGCTGCAACTGTAGAGGGTGTTAGATGAGTCAGGACCCTTTATCATAACACCAACATAACAATTTGGATAGAGGTTGCATGAAAAGTTACTTCACAAGTTATACTTACACAAAGTAATAAATAAGCCAGTCATCTGCTTGCCATTAAGGAGACCCAAGTTCTCATCTTAAGTCAAGGATGTCCAGTCAGGGGCATAGGAAGCTTAAGCAGCAATGACCTAAATATTAATGAAAATCTGGAACATAAAACTATTAAATGCAGATGACAGAGCAAGAAGTGTTCAATCTTTGCTTGAAGACAAACTTGTTTCGGTGCTTGGCTGAGAATCTAGAGCAAAACAGTTATGTGAGGTAGGTATAGCGACAGAAAAGGCTTTATCACCATATTTGGCACAGTGAGAAATGGTGATGATAATGAATCTAGGTGCTGTACTGATGATGATTCATGCAACAATTAATTTAGGTTAGCTGGGGCAAGACCTTGACAGCATTTAAGGACCATGGTCTGACGTTTCAAAACTTTGGATACATGACTTCTGGTAGCTGTTCTGATGTATCTACATCACTGCAACTGTACCAAAATGTCTGCCTGTGATTTTCATCCATTTTGATGCATTTGTAATGCTTTGCCTACTTTATGGATGTAAAATGATATATGCATCAGTTTGCTCACTTTATGGGTGTAAAATGAAGCATGCATCACTTTTATACACATGCCACATAGAAACATAGAAACAGAATTAGGCAGCAGATAAGGACCATTTGATTCACCCAGTTTGCCCTTTTTTCTTCTGCCTATACTGTATATTCACCACAGACCCTATACAATCTGTTGCTACCCCCACATTTCCCAACTAAGATTCCCTTTTGCCTATTCCTTGCATGCTTGAAACCTACCACTGTTTTCACCCCCACTACATCCACTGGAAGACCATTCCAGGTATCCACCACTCTTTCAGTTAAGAGGTATGTCCTTGGGGGGGGTGGCATGGCCAACCAGGTAAGATGGCAGCAATCTTCTAATACAGCTCCAGATGGGCAGCATTTATTTTAACAGCGATCCTTGGCAAAAAAATCCTCTCCTCTACTTTAAAATGACATGAGTGATGATACAACACCTGATGGCAACAATCAAGCTGGGAGAAAACTGGGAAATTAACATAAACTCAGACTATTTAAGAATAAATGCAGTGGCTCAGTAGGTAGCACACTCTCCTCTGAGACCAGGAGATCAGAGGGCTGTAGGTTCAGTTCTCACATCTGGCACTTGGGTTAATATCCCAGTACTGACATTGTAGTGCAGCATGAGAGGGGTGCTGCACTTCTGAGGTGCTGTCTTTTGGATGAGATGTTAAACCGAGGTCCCATCTGCCTGGATTGGTGGTAGTTAAGGTGGATGTTAAAGATCCCATGGCACTTATCGAAAAGAGTAGTGGAATTTTATTAAAAATACAAAGCAACACTACATCAGGTAAGGAAAACATACATACAGAAACAGCAAATAATAAGTAAACAAAAAACATCAAAATATATTAAGTGCCTTACAAAATGGAAGGGAAAAAAAAACAAGGGACAATATCTAAAAATTACACATAGACTGTATTGTGAGTTAAACAGACACCCAAAAAATATTCTACAAGGTGGTAGAAAATACATTCCCACTATGAGATCCCCACCATATAATCAGTTCATTGAAATAAATCAATATTTCTCCACAACAATCTAAACTGTGCCGTAGGTAATCTTCTTTGATCCTCTTCCATAACCCTAGTAAGAGCTGCTTCAATCTGTATGATCACTACCTGAGGTGGGGAGTAAATTTGTTGTAAAACATATTGACATCTGTTTTGCCAGAAATAATGTTTACAAACAGCAAAAGTAACCCGTAGCGTACTTCTATTGAATTTCCCATAAATACCAGAAAAATCCCCCAGTATTAAAGTTTGATAAGTAATTCTGCTTAAAAAAGGCCACTGCCATTTGAAAGCTAAAGAGTCCCATAACAATTTTGCATCATCGCATTCAAAAAAGAAGTGCCGCATAGTTTCTTCAATTCTTACACAAGTTTGTTTGGGGCAATACCGATCTGTGATCGATTTATGTTTTAAATTCTCTCGCACATTTACTCTCCCATGACAGCATAACCAATTGACATCCCACATGTTTTGGGGTATTCTTTTATCTAAAAAATCTGCAAAGCAAACTTCATATTTGAAGGAGTACATTCTGGAAACAGAAGCAAAGGCTCTGTAAGACTAATAATCTTTTGATACAGCTGTTTCCTTCCTAGCAATAAAACATCAGATTTCTGCATTTTCCGCTGTCTCAGCTTTTTAAAACAATCCCCAGCATATGCAGGAATATTGAGAAATTGTATAATTTTAGGGGGTAAGGCAATCCATTTTGCCACAACCTCCCTTACAGATCTTTCCACCCAAAAGTTCCACTGGGCTCTATAGTCTCTTCTCCCACAATGTAGAACATTAAAAAGAAAAAAGGAGTAAAAGAAAGCAATGGGGTTAATCATCCCAAGTCCATCACTTCAGATAGGCAAATAAGTAACCTCCCGTTTAATGGGATTGAGCCTGCTGCCCCACAGCATTTGAAAGAAAGCAATAAGAAGTCGTGTTTCAAAGTGTATAGGAGGGTCATAAATGTAGCTTAAAAATAAAAAGATTGGAAGCAGGAATTTCTTTATTATCAAAACCCTTTTCCTTTTTCCCAGCTTCCAAACTTTCCATATCTGAACCTTGTTTTCACAGACAATTAACCCGTCTTCGCAATTAAAGGAAGCCCCATCTGGCACATTAAACCATACACCCAGTATTTTCTGTGGTTCAGCCATTGTATCAATACCTTCTATGTCCTGTATCTGTGCTGACTCTGCATCTAAAGGGATAGATATACTTTTCTGTACATTTAATGTTCCTCCTGTGATCACAGAGAAACTGTGAAAAATCTGAGTCGTTCTGTCCCCAGTAGCCTTATTATGTAAAAATAAAGCCATATAATCAGCATAAGTCGATATCTTCTCAGAACTTAAATAATTTTTTATAGGGCTAAACCCATAATCTAACCATCCCATTTAATCTGTCTAATAATGGGGTCTAGGGTGAAAATGTATAACAATGGGCTTATTGGGCACCCTTATCTAATACCCTTGAGTTGAGGAATGAAGTCCCCTGAACATCCATTTATCTGTGGTCAAAAACTGGCTACTTTATATAATTTAATAAGCCAGTCAATGAAAATGGGAGGTATCCCATAATGCCTCAACACCTGAAATAAGTAATGATGTAGAACCTTATCAAAGGCTTTGGCTTGATCTAATGAAATCACAAAACCCTTAATCCTGTGTACATTTTTTGCCTCAAAGATTTCTCATAAAAGATATAGATTGTGCTGCATAGACCTACCTGGAATAGCACATGTCTGAGAAGTGTCCACTAACTCTTAAGCCATCTTCTGCAATCCAACACTGAGTATTTTAGCAAGTATCTTATAATCCATGTTGAAAAGGTTAAGAGGCCTCGAGTTATCACACTTTTTATATATATATACCGTAAAACGGCAATTCCAAAATCATGACAAACTTCTGAGTCTTGAAGAATAATATCATACACCGTAGACAAAAGTTCACTAAGTTCAGTGGAAAATGTTTTATAAAATTCATGCGTAAGCCTGTCTAAACCAGGGACAACCCCTAATTTCAACTGTTTTATGGCTGTGTCTATTTCATCCTTTGAGATGGGGGCAATCATGGCGGCCGCATCAAAATGAGGTAACTGTGGAGCTGGTGCCATGAAAACCTCATCTAGAGAGATGTCCAGAACAGGAGCAGTACCAAATTCCTGTCTCAAATGCTTCTGTGCTATGTGTTGCATACCAGTGACTGACCTATCATAGAACCATCTGAATTGTAGAGACCTGACATCAATATAGCACGTAATCTAGTTTTACATGCCGTAAAAGGATCTATGGAAGGAGACCGTGTAGTGCCAAATCGCATTTCTAATTCTAAAGATTTCACCCTGTTGTATTGGGAGCAAAACAAACGTTTCTTGAGTTCTGAAATTTGAGCATTATAATGTACATGGGATGATGTAGGAAAGGACATAAGTCTGTATAATTGGTTCCTGTACCCAAGATACTGCATATACTCATCTTGTACCTTTTGTTTCCCTAAACTCAGAAATAAAAACTTCAGATCTGTTTTTGTGTCTTTCCACCACTCCCACACAGAGTCATAAACACATTTTACCAACATTCTAGCAGTGAATAATAATCTAACTTGGTGTAGAAAATTGTCATGAGCAAGAAGTGAACCATTCAACCTCCATAAATTCTCTTGTGAGAGAAATATGGGGGGTGCAGACGCCATACTAAACACCCCTGACAGCATATGATGATCTGAGAATTCACTCGGTTGCATTAAAACTTGTACTGGACTACAGTATTTGGAAGAAAAAAGATAATCAATTTGGGTGTTGTATATATGTCTATGGTAAGTTGCCCCGGTGTCAGAGTGTAACTGTCTATAAGCATCTGTTAAATCTGTGTCTCGAATTAAGTTTCTTAAAGCAAAAGAGTCACAATATATTTTTTTCCCAACCTCCATCCTACAGGAAATATCAATACAGCAGTTAAAATCTCCACCCTGAGCCAGCCCATTTGCACAGTGATTGGATTTCCATCTGCGACGCCGGTGACCCGGGTTTGGGAATGGACTTGGGTCACTGGAGGGCTGGCCAGGGGGAGAAGGATGGAGCATCCGGGAACAGCTCTCCTTCTCCGGGGGAAGGGTGGGGATTCACACCGGTGCATGCTGGCTCCTGGTGGAGGCTGGCAGCACAACAGTGATGGCCAGGCTCAGTGTTCAAGGGGAGTGACAGACGTCAGCATATGCCTTGATATCAGAATGTCACTCCCACAGAAAACAAGGAAAAATGCTTCCTGGCTGGCTGGATGATGGTCTCTCTGCCCTCCGCTGCCTCCGATCCCACAACCGACACACCTCAGTGGTACCCCAGGCAAAATGAAGTAGTAGCGCTGGTCGCCTCTGCTGGTACCTTCCCCCTTGGAGGATGGGGACCCGTCCAGTGAAGGGATACACCGGGTTACCCAAGGGGGGACCACCATATGAAGTTGGTAGCTGGTGCGGGAGTCGGGACAGGCAGGTGGGAGGGGAGGGGCAATAGAGACCAGAAGGAGTGGGGAGCCAGGAAGAAAGGGGGGGGCGCATAAAAAAAAATCTCCACCCAAAATGATGTGTCGCCTAGTACATAAAAAAGGCTTAATCAAATTGAAGAGTTCTACTCTAGCCCCTTTAGTTTGGGGAGCATATATGTTCAGTATTCGATAACAGAAATCCCTAATCCTACAATCAAGTATTGAAGCTCTACCTGAAGAGACATCAATAACCCTAGTAAATGAAAAAGTGTGGATTTAAACAAGATTCCAAGGCCATCTGCAGTCTCCTCCCCAAATGTCCAGCATGAAGGCCCCCAGACCCAGCCTCTCTGGACTTGCCTAATTTCAAAAAGAGATTTAAGTCTCGTCTCTTGTAAAAGGACAATATCAGTTCATAAAGAGTTTTTATGATGAAAAAAGGTTATTTGCTTCATGTAGTTTTTAAAGCTACAGATATTTAGGGAAGAGATACGGACTGAAACCATAACATTCTTAAATTGAGTCAACCATTGTCAGCTTGTGTGGCCATATTCTTCTGTTTCTTCCCTCCCTTTTTTTTCTTATCCTTTT
This sequence comes from Neoceratodus forsteri, assembly GCA_016271365.2. Lineage (NCBI taxonomy): Eukaryota > Metazoa > Chordata > Ceratodontiformes > Ceratodontidae > Neoceratodus > Neoceratodus forsteri. Next base: position 633,995,553 of record CM028132.1, read on the forward strand.
CCTTTTTTACCATAGCTGGAGGCCTATGGAGAGGTACCTCATCATCAGTGTGTTGGACAGAGGCCTCCGTGTCTAAGTCTGACTCTTCCCCCCCTGCAACAATTCAAAAGCGTTGTCAGCGTGGACCTCACAAACTACTTGAGTTTTATGTGCTGTGGCTCTTGTGAATCTCCTATTTGGGGATGAAATCTCAGAACTTGCTTGTGATGCTCCCAAATCCAGAGGCTCCTATTGCTGCTGAACCTCGGGAAGAGAGGCATCCATGTCTATGATCTGAACTTTCATATCATCCGGTAAGGAGCCCTCACCTACCTCAGTTTGTTCGGTATGGGATATCCCATCTACCTGAGGGAAAGGCAGGTCAGTCCCCTGATGAGATGTAGCTTCTGACCTATCCTACTTATCCTGAGCTTTTTGGACTAAATTTTCCTGATTCCACCCCTCAGTCCTATTCCTACTAGCCCAGGGACACTGGTGATAGGTGTGTCCTTTCTCATCACACAAATTACATTGATAAATATTGTCACAGTTCACACTTGGGTGACCAAAACCCCCAAAGAGACTGCATTTTAAATGGTCACAAGTACTACTTAAGTGAGTATGTGCCCCACACTTATAGCATGCTCGTGGTTGCCCACTATAAAAGCATACCCCTCGGTCTTTACCTAGAAAAAAACTATTAGGAAGATGCACAATCTCTGAGTTAACCTGAAAAATTTTAACTTTAAATCTCCAACCCTCAGTCCATAAGCCTTCAGAATCAATAAGTGCCTCAGGAGGGGACAAAACAGTGCATCTATTTTGGAGCCAATGATAAATATCACTAATGCTTACTCCCTCATTCCGGAACATAATGGTAACTGTCCTGATAGCTGGCTTGGTCAAGGGGATCACATAAAAAGGGGTCCATAAAGGGGTCTGTTTCAATGCACCGTATCTCTGCCAGAATTTCTCTAACCCAGCATTCATTTTAAAACTGACATCAAATGTGTCCTCACCAGAAACATGTATGAGAGCATAAATGTCAGCAGATTGAAAATGCAAGGAATTTTTCAACAACTGTCTAGCAACATAATATCTATCTGGGTGTTCAGAGAGGCCTACCTTATATCAAAGCCACACAGCATTCCATCTAGGGGCCTGCTCAAGTTTGTTTTTGCAGAAATCAGATAGAGCAAGCCCTCTACTGGGAACACCCCCTGAGTTAGACCATGCACCAGAGGCTCCTTCCCCGTATCATCAGTAGGGGGATCGGAATGTCATTCCCCACTACCTGAATCCCCTTCCACAGGAGATGGAGCAATAGGTGCTACCTGTGTATTATTCCCAGAAAATACCAACTTATAAATGAGCCCCTGTGACCCCCTCCCTTTAGCTGAAAAGCTAGTTACATTTTGTTGTTGCCTAGCATTCTATGAATTCACATCAATTGCATCATGCTGCTCACAAGACTGAAGAGACACTATGTTCAGCAACATCCCCCCAGCCTTCGTCGATCATCAGGCCATTGTCGAGAGTCCTGGATATTAAATTGCCATACCTTGTCTGAGCTCGGAAGTCCCATTGCAGGTCTGTTAACAATTTTCAGAATGCCATGCTCCTCTTCATTCCAAGAGGCATCAGGAGTCCAAACACCCGCATCAGTCTGCTTCCACCCTGCACGCACCAGTGCATCATCAGCAGACCAGTCAGCCCTTTGAGAAGCCATAGGGGTCCCGATACCAAACTTTTGTCGCACAAACTACGATGTAGATTCCATCCATTTGCAAGATGAACTCATAGAATCATCTCCTGGAAGCAGCTCAGGTGCTGCAACAAAAGACTCACCCTCCTGCCTTAAAGAAACAGGGGGAATTTGTCCAGTAGCAAGCACCTCCAGTAATACTGCCGAAACCTCCACTCTTGTAACTTACTTTTCTGGCGACTCCACAGATAAGAACGGATCATTACCATTGGAAAGCACAATCACCTCCCCTTTACCATGTATAAAGTCTCAAGACACAAGCAAGTAACCGGATCATAATCTTGAGGCAGGATCTTCTGCATCACCTCCTCTACAACCTCATCCACCTCCATCCCAGCAGGAACTGAGACATCCATCATCGAGGCCAAGGTTCCCCCTACTGATGAGTAGGGGAAAGTTTTATTGAAACATAAAATCATACAGCATTAAACAAAACATGATACAAAAAAGAAAACAAGTAAAAATCAGAAAAAGAAAACTAAAACAAAGAAAACTTAGAAAAAGGAAACTAGCATTCAGTCAATCAAGTAACTGCAAAATCTGTGTCTATAATCCAAGGAAGGGCCTTCTAAAGTTCCAAAAGTGTTGCCTCAGATAATAAAGTATTTTCATGCACATAAATGTTCTTTAGGTCCTGTACAATTTTTTTCTCAAGCTCTAAATAAGAGCAGTCTTTTTGCTGTAAAGTAAACAGACAGTGTACCATCCAGATATTCCATTTAATAATGACAAAAACAAGGTTCAGGGTATCCGTGTGCCAAAGCAACCACTGGGGGGAAAAAACTCCATACACAAGATTCGTATAAGAAACCGTCTGAAACAAGGGAGTAGCCCAAGCCTGTGCCAAAAAAGACCACCAATTCTGAATAAAAGAACAATCAAAAAAATAAATGAGAAATAGTTTCGGGTTCAGTAATACACATTAGTCTAGAACACATTCGGTCTTGGGACTGCTTATGTTTGTGATTTGCCTTTACATTAATCCTTTTATGGCAGGACAGCCAGTGGAAATCCCACATATGGGCAGGCACCCTCTTACATCTTAAAAGAGACAAAAGGGAAGAAAGATGTTGGCTAGGGCACTTTTCAAAGGGCAACTGTATAGCACAAACAGTCAAGAGATTATTATATAAAACTTTATGAGAATGATTTAATAACATCTGAGCAGATATCTTCCATTGTTTCAGACGTAAAAACATATGTTTAATGTAAATCAGTATACCAGCAGTGTGTCGTAGCACAGTTAGTGAATTGCATTCCCACTGATGAAACCATAACCTGCAAGAGTCATAAAACCAAGGTTCCCAACCCCTCTGAGTATTAATCAACAAAGGCCTGAGATTTGCAGTGAGAAAAATACATGTAAAAAATAGCAGAGGATTAATCATGTGAACACCACCCTCAGCGACTGGTAAGTAAGTGACATTCCGTGTTACCGGATTTAACCTGCTCCCCCAAAAAGCCTGAAAAAACAGGCTAAAAACTGCAGTTTCCAGTTGTTTAGGGATAGGGAATATATAGCTCAAATAGAGAAAGGTAGGAATCAAATAGGATTTAATCAAAAAAACACATTTCTTTTTCCCAATCTGCCCCCTATTCCAATAGGCGACCTTAATTTTACCCTGTTGCAGTTTAGCATCCCAGTTAAAATGATCAGAATCCAGAGTCAACAAAAAAAAACCCAAATATGAATAGGGCCCACAACAAAACGTAAAGGGCCAATACGGTCCAAAGGGGCTAATGTAGAACCTAACCGAATACCCAAACTTTTATCAAAATTTAAAACTGCACCGGAAAAATCACCAAATGTGGAACACACCTGAAGAGAAACAACCACAGAAGTCTCATCAGCAACATGGAAGCAAACATCATCTGCATACGCAATAGCCGTATAAGGCGAGAGCAGGGCAGAACTAGAGATAGCATGAATCTGAGGATGGGCATTCAAACGGCAGAGCAAAACATCCAGAAAAAATACATACAACAAAGGGCTCAAAGGACAGCCTTGATGAACCCCTCTCTTGATGGGGATCATTGGTCCCACCCAACCATTCACTACTGGCACAACAGTAGCCGTCCTATAAAAAGCACGAATCCATCGAATAATTACAGCCGGTACATGCAAAAAACGAAGTGCTTCCCATAAAAAATTGTGACTAACAGAGTCAAAGGCCACCTTCCGGTCTACAGAAACAACAAACCCTGAAACCACGTCTGCATAACCAAGAGAAAATAACTCTTGAAGGAGAATCAAATGGTCAGAGATTCTCCTATTGGGCACAGAACATGATTGTGCAGGATGCAAAACCACCTCTGCAATCACCACCAAATGCTTCACAATAATTTTCATCAATAACTTGAAATCAGTGTTTAACATACATAAAGGGTGCCAATTCTTAAGAAAGTGAACATCTCCTTTCTGCTTGTATATGTAAATCAAAGTACCCTTCGCAAATTCCAAGGGAATAAATTTGCATGTCAACAGGGAATTAAACACAGATGTAAGTTCTGGAACCAGGTGGTCACCCAGCACTTTATACAAGGCAGCAGGGAGACCATCCAGACCAGGAGTCCTCTGTAAGGTTAAAGAAGAAATAGCCAGTTTCAGGTCCTGCTCTGTTATTGGTAAACACGTCTGGTCCAGACTCAGCTGTGAAGGGGCTGGGATATCAAGTCACAATACAATGTCGCAGGATCACCAGCTACTGCTGAAGAGGAGAAAAAAGGGCTGATGTATAGTCTGTCACAATTTGACAAATATCAGGCTGAGAGGTACACAAGGTACCTGTAGAATTAGCAAGGCATGACATAGTTTTCTGGGCAATTTGACAGTAATTAGACTCAAAAGGGCAAACAACATCACGTGTTCCTGCAATACTAAATTTGTGTTGATGATAAAGTTGTTGCGATTGCCGGGATTGGAAATTCAACATATCGCCATGTATTAATTGTAATTGCTGAGAAAGGTCTTGCCGCATCGTATATGCTATTGTTAACAGTGACTGAAAATGTACCCTCTTCTGCAAATAGTCCAAATATTCCCCCCTACATTTCTGGCTACTATAATTTTCCAAAAAAATGACCAAATCATGCTTTGTATCAGTCCACCACTGAATAGGGTCCTTATAACATATAAATACAGATTTACAGGCCTGAAGAAAGGACAAGAGAGACTGCATGAAAGTCGGTACTTGTAATAAAGATGTATTGAATTTCCAAAGTCCAGGACCTTTATGGAAAGGGACAGCAGATCCAAGACCAACAGAAAGCAGTTTCTGGTCAGAAAACGCAACAGCCTGTACTAAGGCAGAAGTAGCAGATAAGGTACGAGACAAAAAAACAAAATCAATTTGAGTAGCCAGTTTACCCCTTTGAAATGTAGGAGTATGCTGTTTAGTAAAAGAGAAATAGGCATCAGTTAAATGAGTGGTGCAGACCAATTTCCCTAGTTCATGAGAATCACAAAATAACTTTTTAGTAGTACGAAAGAGCTCTTATCCCGAAGACTCAAACCACAATTAAAGTCACCAGAAAATAAGACCTGAAAAGAATTGTGCAAGTAAAATGATAAAGAAAATAAGCTACACGTGCAGTCTTAGTCTGAGGGCATACATATTATTCACCAGATAGGGACAGGGCCCAAGTACAAAATCTAAAATGAGCACTCTACCAGGGCCCACATCAAACAATTTAAGCAAGTGGAACTCAAGGACATTAATTAAATCCCCAGTCCCGAAAGTCCTGACCTATAGACCAAAAGAAGGGCCCAATAACCAGTCCTTCTGTGCTTGTTTGATCTCTTGTGTGGTATGAAATCTAGTATCCTGCAACAAAAAAATTCCAAGGGCAAAAGCCGCAAAAAGGAAAAAAACAATCGCCTTTTTGCCGTATGCTTCACACTATTTACATTAATAGTATGGCAAGCAAAGTGAGACATAGCACTTAAACAGGGCAGAGAAACACATCACGATTTCTGTTTCCCAACCACCTTTTTCCCCTTAAGCTTCACTCTGGCCTTCCACTTCTGAAAAGGCCAGTACCAAGATTGAAAGTCAGAGTCAGTGGTTCCATCAGGAGAGAAGCAATGGAGGAAGAGTCAGACTCACCTCCAGCATCATCTAGAACAGGTTGGAGAAGCTCAAAGGAATTGAACAGGGGCACAGGAGGGCTCCAGAATCAATGGAGGGAATGGTAATACCCGAGGGCTACTCCTCATCGACCTCTAATGAGCAATACTGGTGGGCACTCTGGGGGGTGGCATAGTACTTGGACCTGGAACAGGGTCAGGGACAGGCAGAATGGACTGGGCAGCTGCAGGGGTAGGAGAAGTTACAACTATGGGGCTCTCAGGGAAAGAAACCACCGGAGGCTGTACACCTGGGACTACAACAGATACAGAGACCTGTGGTAGGGACTGTGGGACTACAGGAGGCAGTGCAACTGAGGTGGCACGAATACGAGCCTTCTGTGCTTGAGTAATAATAAAGCGCTGATCCACCCCACCATCATGAAAATCCTGATTAGGGGCAGCCCACTGAAAATTCTAAAATGTATGCCCCATCTCATCACACAGGTTGCATTTACACTCATTCAGACAGTGAGCCCACACATGACCCAATTCACCACAAATATTACATTTCATCTTATCACACACATTGCTAAGGTGAGAGGGGTCACCACACCGGTAACAAGCCTTAAGCTGGCCTAGGTAAAACAGGACCCCTCTATCACGACCTATAAAGAAAGAGTTAGGTAAGTGTACAGAACCAGAGTAATTAATGTTCAGCAAGACCTTAACCTTCCAGCCCCCAGGCCAGATATTCTCTATGTCCAAAATAGCCTCAGGCTGACCCTGAACGTTACGGCGCTGTTTCAGCCAGTAAACAACATCAGCCATATCAACACCCTCATTCCGAAACAAAATAGTGATAGTCTTAAAAGCTGGTTTGAAAAGGGGAATAGCCTGAAATGGGATCCATAGAGCAGTGTTCCTCAAAGCATGATACTTTGACCAAAAACACTCCAAGCCATGAGACGTTTGAAAGCTTATATCAAAAGTGGATTCACCTGAGATGTGAATCATGGCATATATTTCATGAAGAAAAAATTTTAAGGAATCCTTTATAAGTGTATACGCTACATACACATGATCTGGAGGCTCAGGTAACCCCCCTGTGTAAGATAAGTGAACAGCATTATGCCTCTTAGCAGCCTGGATTGGGAATTTAAACAAAGAGGAAAAAGAACGACTCAGCTCAGCCTTCTTAGGGGGTTGCTGTGGTGAAACTGGAGCCGGAGTACCCAGGGTTATAGCAGAAGAAGAAGTCTGAAGTGGAGAACCCTGCAAATGGTTCAAAACAGGGTTCTGTGTTAACTCCAATTCCTTTGGTAAATACAAGGGTTCAGGAGAAACCGCAGATCTGACAGATTCACGCTGCAGCTCAGGGAAATCTTTGGGGCGGGGGGACCACAATGGAGATGGACCCAAGATCCATTGCCCAACAACCAGCTCCTGTACTCAGCCAGCACCTCGCAATGCCAAATCTACAGTCCAGGTAGGCACTGCAAGTGGATTCAAAACTTGGGGTTCTAATGTAGAGGGAGACAATGCCGCAGCAGTCACAGCAGAAACGGTACTCACGGTAGTCAGCTGGGAGCCGGGCGGCAAAACAGCAGCAGTAGACACACTAGGAGCTTCGGGACAGGCTAGAATAGCAGTAGATAGAGATATCACCATGGTCTGTCCTCTAGAACCACCAGACACAGCAGGAGGAGAATTGGTGCACACATCAGAATTATCAGCTTGTAGCTGTTTCAGTTCTTGGTGTAACTTCATTTTGGTAATCGCAAAACAGCGTTCTGCCATAGCCAAATGTTCCTGGATCTTCTTTTCTGCAGAGCAAGCAACATAAGGGTCAGAGGAGGAAAGATCCTCCATTATACCAACAGTAGGCAAGGAAGATTGAGAATCCATTTCACTATGAGATAGCAGAGGTTCAGGCACTTCATCCTGTATATATATATTTCAGATCCTGAAGAAGTAACAGTGACCTGCAGAACATCCTTAATTTCAGTCAAAGTCTCCACAAAATCAGAGGCAGGAGCCAAAACCAAGTCTCCCATCTCCATAGCTTCCTCCACAGCAGGCAAAGGTGCGTCCGCCATCTTGGACAGAGGTTCCCCCTCTGATGAGTTGGGGAATATTTTATTGAAAACTTAAAACGAAATATACAAAATCATATAACTTCATACTAAATCATAATGAAAGAAATCAAAAACAGAAATAAGTAATACAGCATACATGAACAACAAACAAAAATAATCCTTATTGGTACATAACCCTCATCCCATCCCCACTGAAAGAGTAGGGGAATTTTTATTAGAAACTTCAAAAATCAAATAAATACACAAAATGTTAATTCACACAAAAGAATATACAAATCATTAGAAAAATCAAATAAGTATTTCAGTCATGCAATTATTAAAGTACTTCCATAGAAAGCTGTAAAACTCAAATACATCCTAATACTGAAAAGATCCCACCCCACCCCTACTAAAAGAGTAGGGGAAATTTTTATTATAAACTTCAAAAATCAAAAAAATATACAAAGCAGTGTGAACTCACACAAAAGGAAAATACAAATTGTAAAGAAATCAAATAAGCATTAAAGCCATATAATGTCTGAAAATAACTTAATAATAACCTAAAGCTTGTCCTAATACACAAAAGGTTCACCCCCATCCCCACTAAAAGAGTAGGGGAATATTTTATGGAAAAAAAATAAAATACAAAATCAACAAGAATGTATTACATCATACAAAATAATGAGAAAACAAATAAAAGACCTATGGTTCTCTCCAAGCATGCGGAAAACAACCTAACAAAGAAACCTCACCCTGTATCTAACCAGGACATATTCCTCCACCATAATTTATACAAATCAGGTAAAACTTTATGCTGCTCCATAACCTGCCACTTCAATATTGCCTTCTGTAATAACAAAGCTACTTGTTCTCCTGTCAAGACTTGTTGCCGCAGAGACCAACCACACCTAGCTAACCATAGCTGATAACTAATAAAACTCATTAATAGTTGGATAGTAATATCATCAAATTTGGCCCATGCTCCAGGGAGCACCCCATCGAGCCAAATCCATGAAGGTTGATCCTGAAAGGGGTTTAAAGGCCATGTCCTGTGAAATACTTCTCAAAACGTCATAGCAAATGGGCACTCGAATAGAAAATGAGAAAAAGTGTCTATGGATTCCATGCAAATATTCCCTGTAGGACATGTACGTTCATTAATGCCTTTATGCTTTAAATTGCCCCGAACCCCCAATTTTTGGTGGGTACATAACCAAATAAAGTCTCTCATAAAATATTGACATCTTTTGCTGGATAAAAAGGAGTTGATCAGAGAGTGCTGGGTAGCCGGTAAAGTGACATACCAGAGGGAGACATAATAAAAAGTTTCCCATTATCCAATTATACCTGGCTTTTTTTGAAAGTATACAAAGAATTTTCTAAGTTTCCATGCTTTTATTTTACTTATTACACTCAAGAAGTGTCCTGGGAAGTGAGCCACCCGTGTCTGTTGAGGAAGAGGAATAGCTGGATCCCAATCATCAAAAAGGGGTCCAATCACATCCTCCACCCACGGGATCCAATACTTTGCAACATTTGTCAGTAACGGAACAAAATACAAAAAAATAAAAGTTACGTAAAAGAAAACTACCGGGTTTAACATACCCAGGCCCCCCTCCTTTATAGGTAAATAAGTCACCCCTCTCTTGACAGGATTCAACCTGCTACCCCATAAACATTACATAGAAACACAGAAACATAGAAACATAGATTTTGACTGCAGATAAGGACCGCTTGGCCCACCCAGTCTGCCCGTTTCCCTACCTATTGGATAAGCTGCAGATCCTAGTTAACTAGCAGCCTACTTCTTCCTACCACCACCCTCTAGAATTGCCTTATGACTGTCCCATGCATGCTTGAATTCCACCACTGTTTCTGACTCCACAACCTCCTCCGGAAGTCCGTTCCATGCATCCACAACCCTTTCTGTGAAAAAATACTTCCTTAATTTACCTCTGAGCTGCCCCCCTTCTATCTTCAAATTGTGCCCCCTTGTTCTTGCACACCTCTTTTTTTGAAAGATGCTACCCTCTTGGACTTTGTTGATTCCTTGAGATACTTGAAAGTTTCTATCATGTCCCCGCTCCTCCTTTCCTCGAGGCTATACATATTCAGCTCCTTAAGTCTCTCTTCATATGTCTTCCGGTGCAGACCCTGCACCATTTTAGTGCCCTCCTCTGGACAGCCTCCATCCTGTCTATGTCCTTGCGGGACAGTGGGTCTCCAGAACTGCACGCAGTACTCCAGATGGGGTCTCACCAACTGTCTGTACAGAGGATAATACTTCCTGTTTTCTACTGGTGATGCCTCTCCTATGCATCCCAGTATCCCCCAACCCTCCTTGCTGCCCTCTCACATTGCTTGCCCACCTTTAGGTCATCTGATATGACTACCCCCAGGTCCGTTTCCATTTTTGTTGTTGTTAGTATTTCACCCCCCATTGTGTACTCTTCCCCTGGGTTTTTGTTTCCCAGGTGCATTACCTTGCACTTCTTAGCATTGAATCAAAGCTGCCATACATTTGACCATTCCTCTAACCTTGCCAAGTCCCTTCTCATCCTTTCCACCCCACCTTGTGTATCAACTCTGTTGCAGATCTTTGTGTCATCTGCAAAGAGACATACTTTTCCTTCCAGTCCCTCTGCAATGTAAGCATAAAGACATTGAGAGGACAATCTAATACTGAACCCTGCGGTACCCACTAGTAACCCCTTTCTTCAGGTGGACTCCATTTACTAATACTCTCTGTGTCCTATTCTCCAGCCAATTCTTTACCCAGGCTGTCATCTTGGGACCCACTCCCAGGCTGGCTAACTTGTATATTAATCTTTTGTGTCGGACTGTGTCAAATGCCTTGCTAAAGTCTGGTGAGGCCATGTCACAGCCCCTCCTGATCTACTACTTTGGTCACCCAGTCAAAATCTATCAGATTTGTCTGGCATGACCTTCCCGCTGTGAATCCATGCTGCCTTGGGTCCTGAGCCCCTCTGGCCTCTAGATACTCAACAATTCTTTCCTTCAGAAGTGATTCCATAATTTTCCCTACCACTGAGGTTAAACTAACAGGTCTGTAGTTTTCTGCTTCTGCCTTGCTCCCACTTTTGTGAAGGAGAATCACATCTGCCCTCCTCCAGTCCTCGGGTACCACCCCATCCTCCCATGATTTGTTAAAGAGGGTAGTCAGTGGTGTCACTAGTTCTACCCTTAGTTCTTTTAAATTCTGGGATGAATCCATCAGGCCCCATTGCTTTTGTCCACCTTCAGTTTTAAGAGTTCTTTCAGAACCCTTTCTTCTATAAATGGGCTGGTATCAACTTCTATATCCAGAGTGTTTCTACTGTTTGTTTTAAGCACCTCCCCCACTGCCTTTGTAAATACTGAGCAAAAATATTTGATTAGTATCTCTGCCTTTTTACAGTCACCCTCTGCCCACCCTCCCTCCTCTTTATTAAGCCTCACTAGCCCTCTCTTGGTCTTCCTTCGCTCCCTGATGTACCTATAAAAGGTTTTATCCCCCTTCTTAACTGAGTTGGCTATCTTTTCCTTGGTTTGGACCTTTGCTGTTCTGCCTGCCTTCCCAGCTTCCATTTGCTTTAACTGATACAGTTCCCTCTCCTGCTCCTTCTGTGATTCCTTGTACTTCCTGAATGCTTTCTTTTTCTCTTGAACCTTCACTGCCACTTCCTTTGAGAACCATAGTGGTTTCTTACATCATTTCATTTTGTTAATTTTCTTCACACAAAGGCTTGTTACCTCTGTGATGGCAGTTTTTATTATTCCCCATTGTTCTTCCACCCCTCCTTCCTGCCCATTAGCAAGTGCATTCCTTAGGCACTCACCCATTTTGGCAAAGTCATCCCTCCTAAAGTCCAGTACTTTTGCCTTGCATGGCTTGACTCTATTGCTGTGTTTATTGTGAACCATACTGTTCGATGGTCGCTAGTTCCCAGATGGCTACCCACTTCTACATCTGTGATCCTCTCTTCATCTCCATTTGAGAGAACCAGGTCTAAGATTGCTCCCTCTTGAGTGGGCTCCAATACTAGTTGTCTAAGGCATGCCCCTTGTAGGGCATCTAGAATAACCCCACTCTTTGAAGTGGCTGCTGCAACTGCATTCCAGTTAACATCTGGCATATTCAGATCACCCATCAGCAATGTCTCTCCTTTTTCTGCCATTCTAAGTATTCTTTCTATCATTTCCTTGTCCATTTCCTCCCCTGAGAAGGATCTGTATACTAACCCTGTGTGGATTGTGGTGCCATTGCCGGTCTCAAATTTACCCACAGTGCTTCTTCTCCTCCCTGTTTTCCATTTTGTTCTGTTGCTTTGATTCCTTCCCTTATGTAAAGAGCTACTCCTCCTCCTCTTTTACCCTCCCTGTCCCTCTTGTAGATAGTGTATCCTGGTATGTTTATGTCCCAGTCATGGTTTTGTGTGTACCATGTTTCTGTGACTGCCACGATATCCAGATGTTCCTCCTCCATCAAGGCCACTAATTCATTGAAAAAAAACAGTATAAACTGAGGCCTCCATATTTAACGGTGGGGGAAAAACAGCGGCTAAATACAAAAAATGGGGCAATAAAAAGGTTTTAATTAAAAAGATACGCTTCCCTTTAGTCATCTGCCATTTATTCCAGTGGGCTACTTTTCCTGCAGCTGATATCAAAAGTTGTTCCCAATTATACCGCTGGGGATCATTCCCACCAAAATAAACACCCAATATTTTTCTATAGGTCATATCTAGAGGAATTCCCCAAACAAGGGAGACATCACTGGCATCATACCCTAAGGGCAGGATCCAACTCTTCTGTATATTGATTCTAGATCTGGAAAGATTAGTAAAGTCACATAAGAGGTCACGAGTGGCTACTGCAGAAGATTTGTCTGCCAAAAAAAGTTCTAGATCATCCACAAATGCCAAAGCAACCACCTGCTTATCCTCTGATCCCACTGAAAGTCCAGTTATTGCTTCCATCCTATATAATGCATGCAATAAAGGATCAATAGATAGGACATATAATAAGGGGCTGAGAGGACATCCTTGTCTCACCCCCCTGTGAACAGAAACTGCATTACCTACCCAACCATTAACACTAGGAATAAGACTTATTCCTGTATAGCAAATCTGTAACCACCTGAAAAAAGGAGATGGAAATCCAAAGGACCATAATGTTTCCCACAAATAGTTATATTCAACCCGATCAAAGTCTTGAGATTGATCTAAACATACCAAATGACCAAATAATTCCTGGTTGTCTCCCTTATGTAGAATTTCCTGAATCAAAATTAAAGCATCCTGAATCCGTTTTCCTGGGATGCTACTATATTGGGATGGATGCACTACCAGATCTATGACACTAGCCAATCTATTACTAAGAACTTTCATAAGAATTTTGTAATCGGTATTCAGAAGTGAAATTCGGCCTCCATTGTCTTATATCTCCCGATTCCCCTTAAAATCAAGAGCAAAAGGCCTTCCAACATACTCTTAGGGAGTTGCTGTTGGGATAAGCCATCATTTAAACACATACAAAACTCAGGTCCTAAAACATCCCAAATACTTTTATAAATTTCATGTGGGGGGCCATCAGATCCAGGTGTAATACCTGGTTTAAGTGACCAAATTACATTTTTTAGTTCAGTGTGTGAGATAGGTTCAGTCAAAAGATTCCCAAGATCCTTAGGTAGCTGGGGTAAATTAAGTTCACCCAACCACTGTCTCATTTTCCCTACCGATAAATTCTGACTATCAAAAACCTGAGAGAAATGAGTAGTAATTTCATGTAAAATATCTGCTTTTGTATGCACAGTATTACCAGAAGAGGTATTCAAATACTCCAGATTATTGCAATCATGAAAAAGTTGCATAGAGTCAAATGGCAGTGTGTCTTTCCTCTTACCATTCGTGCCATACTTCTGCTGATATTCTAAAGATTTAAGGGCTTCAAGCTGTTTCTTTGCCAGTAAAGTTTTTAGATATTTAATCTTCTGCAAGTCCTCCGCTCCTAAATTAGGGCGGAAAGACGTCCAGAAGGCAATATTTTCCCTCAAAGAGGTTATTTCATCATATATAAATTTCCCATTAATACGCCCTATTGCACAGTATGAAAAAAGGAATGTATCTCCACTTTTGTGTCTTCCCATCAAGTAGTATTATCATCATATAAAGAAAACACAGATTTTCTTGCTTGCAATACTGCTAAAAATCCTTCACATAATACTGGAATAGACAATAATGAAGTATTCAGTTTCCAGGTCCCTGGCCTCCTTCGTACCTCAGGGATATCCCTAAGGACTAATGTTAATAGCTTATGATCAGAAGTAGCTACATCTTGAAGGAGAGCCATTTCAACTTTTATAAAACCAGATACAAAAAAATAATCAATTATCGAGGCCCATGGACCACAAAAATATGTGCTACGCTCTGTTATCGGGAGAGAACCAAAGGCATCTATCAAGCCCGCATCGCTAATCAGGTGAGTCAGGCACTGAGCATCACAGTATATTTTTTTATTTGGGACAGGAGTAGAACACTGGGCCACATTAACATTAAAGTCCCCTCCTAAAACTATCAAATGGTATGTCTGCAATAAGGGAGAAAGAGAGCGAAAGAGCAGTACTCTCTCATACTTTGTTTGAGGTGCATAAATATTTATAAGTCTAATCAATTGGTGTGCCCATAGTATATCCAGTATCAAAGCTCTGCCTGGCTGCACCTCTAAATGCTGCACAACCTTAACCTTAAAAGAAAAAAACATATCCCAATCCCTGAACACTGATCCTCCCCCTGGGACCAAATACTATTCCCCCAGAGCCATGCATCCGAAGCTGCAGACCTCTCAGCTGCTGAGTGTAACCGGACATCCTGAAAAAAAATACAATCCAGGTTAGCATGCAAAAAATAAGAGAAAGTACTTTGTCTTTTATTCAGAGATTGAATGCTGTTAACATTCAAAGAACTACTCGAAAGGAAAAGGATTCATAGATTTAAACAGGCAGGGCTCTTCATTTTACTTTACTCGAGGCTCTTGTTACTCTTCCACTTTTTGGGCCCTGAGTCAAATGATCAGCAGGATCCAGGCAATCATCCTGAGAGTTTGCCACCATTACTCCTGCAACAGATAACGTCACAGGGTCTAGGTCCTGAGAAATGTCAGACAACACAGTGAATTTATTAGTATCTTCCACAGGGGTCACCAGTTCAGGTTTCCTCTGTTTGCCTTTCAGTTTAACCGATTTCCCTTTCTTACCCTGTACCAAAACAAAGCCTGAACCACTGGCAGTGGATTCAGGGGGATGGTTTTCGAAAGGCAGGATATTAGGAAAATCAGTAGGATTACCCTCATGTAAAAGGGGGCCAATGTCAGGTAATTGGGGTTCCTGGCCTTCCTCCTTAGTCAAGGGGCCTGATACAGGACTGTTCCCACTAGCAGGTACCCCTGAAGTGGAGGATATGTGGTTCATCACAGGGCCTGGGCCTTGCTTTACTGCCAGATGAATATAACGATCCTGGACTCCAAAATCAGCGTCCTCTGTATTTCATGCAGCAGACTGGCAATCATCAAAGATATGACCTAGTTCATCTCAAAAGTTGCACTTAGGTTGTTTAGAGCAGTGGGCACTAGGATGACCCATATCTCCACAATAAGAGCACTTCAGAATGTCACAGGAGGTGCTTATACGTCTAGATGAGCCACATTTAAAACATACCCGTGGCTGTCCAGGGTAAAATAAAAAACCTTTATCTCGCCCAATAAAAAAGCAATTAGGCAAATGTATCAAGTCCTGCTCATTATGGTGCAATTTTTTACGGAATTTCCACCCTCCATTCCAAAACCCTTCAGCATCCAGAATGTGCATGGGATTACCCAGGACATCGCATCTCTTTCCCAACCAGAGCACAATGTCCACTATATTGACCCCTTCATTTCTAAATAAAATAGCAATTACCCAAAAAGGTTGCTTAGTAAGGGGGAAAACTATAAAGTCTGACCACAGAGGATTGGTTTTTAGATTCATGTATCTACACCAAAAAGTTTCCAGCAATGCAGGAGCACGGAAGCTGATATCAAGGTGAACTCCCCTGTACATGTATGAGGCGTAGACCTCCGAGGGGAGAACCCCATGCTTCGTTTCAGTAGGACTTTGCCACAAAAAATCTGTCAGGGGGGGGTTTCGCGAGTGCCTACATAACGTAGACGAATCGCATTTCTTTGTTTCGCTAGCTTCACTGGTTTGTGGAAATGACTAGCATAGGAGGGTTTAACAGGATCCCCAGGATGGAGGGCAAGTGTGGGATCAGAAACAATAGGTACAACTGGGGTTTCCTCTGGTCCTGGTGCTTCAATATCTATGTGACAAGCAGAAATAAAGTCAGACTGGGAAGTAGATACAGGGGAATTAACAGCACAAGAATCAGAAACATCACTTATCTTCTCCTGCATTTGAGAGGCAGGTCCAGTATTGGGCTTCCAATGCCCATCAGAAAGAGGAATCCAACCTGCTGCAAGCAGGGCCTTATCAGGATACCAAGAATCTGCTTCTCCCATACTCCAGTCCTGCTGCGGTGATAAAGGAAATGGCTCAGGGTTTTTTTTGGAAGCATCCTTCGCTGTTAGCAGCTTCACGACTCCCCCTGAGACTTCTGCGCCCGGAGATATGTCTAAGCGCTTCCGCTTCCGATCCTCTGCTTGATGCAGTTGCTCAGACGTCAATTGCTCATTTACATGGAGCAACTCAGCAGCTAAACACTGCTGTTTCTGCTCAAGACTCAACTGATTCTCCGGACTTTCTGTGATGGGACCACCACTGTGGAAGTTCAGCTGGCTACCCACCTGGTGCATGCCAGCTGTCCCCTTAGCAGTTCCATTCTCTTGAAAACTCATAATGTCTTATAAATTCTCCTGAGCTTGCGCAGCCCCATCCATCCATTCTTCACCAGTCCTGGCAGCTTCCCCCAGGATCTGGAACAGCAGCCATCTTGGAGTCACTGACAAAAGGGTCCCCCTGCTCACAGGAAGCAGAGTAGGGGAATTTCCCCGGTGTCATGACCAAATTTCCCTCATTCACTAAAAATACCACCAACAGCTTAATCTGATTTAAGGTCAGTTGGTATTCATCAGTATCCCCCTCCCCGGGTTGTGCCAGAAAATAGGCAGGATTTGTCTAGTGCACTTACCCGGTCAACAAAAAAACAATTAAATAAAATAAATAAACTCCTCAAACACCTCACTATACTAAGTATCTGTGACTTCCAAACCTAAATGCACTGTCCACCTTCCCCATGACCTCCCACTTCCAACCTTTTAGCCCTCCCTCCTGTTCTACCCCATCCCATTAAACTCCCTAACACTCAACCCCACCTCTCCTTGCCTCTTTGATGAAGTCAATTCAACTAATCCATCTTCCCTTGCTTGCTACGAATGTACTGTATATACTAACTGTTTATAATAGGTTTTCATTATTCTGTAGAAACTAATTGTCCATTTGTCTGTAACTGTACATGTCATGACATTGTTAAGGGGTCTAACCCTTCTCAGGTTCTTGGCGATAATTAGAGATGCAAAGAAGTCACAGACAAAATTGCATATCAGTAATAAACGTATTCATTACTACAAAAGGATATTACAGTTGTCCAAAACAATTCTTAACATAAGGAACTGGGAGCCAAAGCTTCACGTTCCCCTATACCACAAGGAGTGAAGAAGGTCTCCTAGAAGAAAACGTAATACATTACATCATATACTATGATAATTACCGAGGTTACCAAAAGATAGAAACAAGTCTAGGTACAGGCGATGGGCCCTATTGGCTAAAAGTGAGATGGCTTCACAGTTAAAGATAACATTATACGAGTTTGCTAAGATCATCATTTCTTAGAACAAAGAAGGTACAGTTGAAATATTTAAAATAGAGGTTGTGATGTAATTATATACAAATCCAAAACGTGTCAGTGCCGACTAAATTATCAGAAGATGACAAAGACGTGAACGTCTTGGCTTACTACATGCAGTTTCCATGCATTAGAGAAAGTAAAGTGAATCACAATTATTACATATCCTGACATCTAGTCTTATATGGTAGCTGCTTGTGCTCTATAAGTCAGTATAATCTATGCATGCTATGTGTAACATAAGAGTTGTCTAAAGTGTACAGTGGGATGTCAATTAGGGTGCAGGGACCTCATGTAACAATGTGGAAACTTTGTAAATAAGCTTCTAGCTCAAAGGTGTTACTCCAAGATGATTAATAAGTAAATAAAATGACTTCATTCACATAGTTGTGACTGACTATTACAGTATGCACTGCAAGCCCATTGGTTCACACTGTGGACCAATGGGATTGCAGCCCATACTGTATGCTGTTAGTTGACGAGCAGCCACAGAGGTATACGGGTGGTTATGCTGCTGCCCACCGATGATGGGGGAGCTGGGTGGGCTGGGGGTCCTGGAGGTGAATTTAATGTACAATTGATGATCAGGATTATGGAAGGGGTGGGGGAACCACTAGACTACCAGGAAATTACAGAGTTGTACTTTTACGGGGATCGGAGCATCGGAAGGGGTGGGGGATACCACTAGGCTACCAGGGATATATTTTTATTTTATTTTAGGTGATCAGGCTATGGAGAGGAAGGGGGTGCCACTAGACTACCAGGGAATATTTAAAATGTTATTTTATGGTGATCGGGCTACGGGGAGGAAGGGGGTGCCATTAGACTACCAGGAAAGATTTAAAACATTATTCTACCATGACTGGGGCTACGGGGAGGAAGGGGGATGCCACTAGATTACCAGGGAGTATTTACAATTTTATTTTAAGGTGGTTGGGCTATGGAGAGGGAGGGGGTGCAACTAGACCCCCTCTGGCAACACCACATGCTGTGCAGGGCATCATGCACATTTCGCTGGCCTGCCCAGCACAACGCATGCAAATGGGGCCATAATGACATGCAACTGTCTCTGTTTGTACCTTGCATACATTATGGCCCCATTTGCATACTGCCTGCTGAATATCAGAAATGTGTGCACAGTGTAATTCTGTTGCACTGGCACAGTTCTCATTCCTGGTATTCAGCCCTTTCTGGGGGTATGCGCCAGCACATCGTATTTGTGCAGTACGCATTACCTGATATATTCAGAGGAGATGCGCCATTGCTCATCTCTTTTGACTATATCCCTGAGTTTCACCAGTGCAACACAGTTGCACTGTGCCTCCACATGTGCCATTGCTGGGCACAACTCTGAATATCGGGGCCTCTGTATCTAAATGGAATACTAAAGCATTCTTTTCTTATGTTAACGCAAATAAAAGAACTAATATCCCTATCTCCACAATCATAAAAACTGTGGAAGAGATTGAAAACAAATCTAATGTTGCAGACATTTTCAATGAATACTTTGGATCTGTTTTTACTAATAAGGACCCTAATACTCTACTAGTCCCTAGCTCCGACCAGTTCATAGAAATTAACTCGGGGGAAGTTAAATCAGCAATTTTAACTTTAAAAAATAACTCTTCACCAGGTCCAGACAATTTAAATACTTCTGTGATCAAACAAACCATGGACCAACTTTTATGAATTTAACAATTATTTTTAATAAATCTCAACACTGGGGAAGTAACGGATGGCTGGCGTATGGCTATAGTGGTCCCTATACACAAAAAGGGAAATAAAAAGCTAACAAAAAATTACTGACCCATTAGTCTTTTACGTCAACTGGTTGTAAATTGCTGGAGAAATTCTGAAAAACAAATTGGAGGTTGAAATAGAAATTTTAGGTATTAAGGATACGACACAGCATGGTTTTCTCGGGGGTAGATCCTGCACTACTAACTTGGTGACTTTCTATGAATCTATTAGTAATAGCCTGGACAAAAGTATAACAGTCAATATTATCTATTTAGATTTCAGGAAAGCATTTGACCAGGTCCCCCATAATCTCCTAATAAATAAAATGGTAAAACTAGGCTTCAACTGTTTTTAACCACTTGGGTTTGTAACTGTCTGTTTAATAGATCTCAAAAAGCTAAAATATGAGACATTGTCTCATCTGAGATAGCAGTTACCAGATACGGATAACCTGAGGTGCCATAATAGACAAATTCAGATCCCAAAATTCTTAACTAACAAACATCAGCATTATTTTACGATAAGAGCAACTACATTATGGAATTCTTTACCACAACATATTGTAAATATATCTAATTTCATTTCCTTTAAAACAGAATTCAATAAATTCCTTTTGGGATAGCTTAACAATATACCCTACACAGTGTATGGCAGGTGGTCTTGATGTGCATAGAGCCTCCTTCCACCTTTACAAATACTGAGTAATAGTAAGTCATTTTTCACCCCACAGCATGAACTTAGTGGTGCCATTCCTTAGGAAGGAATTCAACACAGTGTCAGTATGCAGGCTGCCTTAGCAGCTGCAAACAGTTTGGGCAGCACTTCACTTTACAAGGAAAAAAGGCACATTACTACATAATTTGATATTGTGCAAAAAATCAGTCTCATTTACTTAATAATAACAAGGAACAATATTACAGTGCTGAGCAAGTGCTATACATAAATATTTTAATAATAATAATAATAAATAATAAATAACTTTATTTTTATGACTCCTTTCAAAATATCAAACAAATTTAAAATAACACATCAGATATCCAGAATCATAAAATAGTATAAAATAATTAATCCAGTTACAGAAAATTCATTCACCAAAAGCTTGGACCCACAGGTGTGTTTTTAAAGCTTGTTTGAATCCCTCCATGGTCATGCACCCCCGTAACCAACAGGGTAAAGAATTCCAGAGGGTTGGGGCCGCGTGCATAAATGCTCAGGCCCCAGAAGATTTCAAGCACACCTTTGGAATCTCTAGCAACCCCTCATCAGCTGAGCGGAGCAATCGTCCAAAGCAGTAGAGGACCAGAAGCTCTTTCAGGTAATCAGGCCTTGTCTGTGTAGGGCTTTAAAACTCAGAAGACTGACTTTGAAGGTGATCTGCCACTGTACCAGCAGCCAGTGCAGTCCATGCAGCACTGGCGTAATATGACAGGATCTAGGAGTTCCCCCCAAAAGCTGGGCCATAGCATTCTGCACTAGCTGCAAGTGGCAAATTTCCACCCCTGATAGCCCTAGGTAAAAGGAGTTGCAGTAATCTAGGTGTGAGGACACAAAGGCGTGGACCAGCGTAGGAAGCTTGCCAGATGGAACAAGATGCTGAATCCTGGTGATATGCCTCAGATGGTAAAAAGAGGATTTGACGACAGCTGACACCTGCGAATGCAGAGTCAGCCCTTCATCAAAAATTACCTCCAGGATTCGCACCCATTCAGAGGTCGGGAGTGATATGCCCCCAAGAAAAAGCCCTGAGGGTGAACCCATTCCCAGCCCTCCTATCTGGCATGCTAAGTCTACAACCAACACCTCAGTGTTTTCTGAGTTCAACTTTAGCCAACTGGAATCCATCCACTCCTGGATTTCTGTGAGGCAGCTATTAAAGACTGAGAGAGCTCCATCCTGGTCTGGTACAAAAGAAAGGTACAGCTAGGTATCATCAGCATAGCAGTGAAACCTCAGCCCATACCTTCTTACAATGTCTCTGAGGGGCAGCATGTACAGTGTGAACAACATGGGGAACAGCACTGAGCCATGAAGAACCCCGCAGGACAGAGATACTGGGTCAGAGGAATAAACTCCGGACACCACTCTCTGAGTTCTTTCAGTGAGAAAAGATGTAAACCACCTGAGGACTGTGCCTGACAGTCCACAGATGAACCCCAGGTGATCAAGCAGAACCCCATTATCCACAGTGTCAAATGCTGATGAGAAATCCAGAAGAACCAAGATTGAGTGGTCTTTCCAATCTCTAGCAATCAAGAGATCACTGAGCACCCAAACCAGTGCTGTCTCAGTACTATGTCTATTTGGAAATCCAGACTAGAGGGATTCATAGATGTCATGGATTGTCAAATTATTCCCCAGCTGCACAAGCTGTACTTTCTCAATCGCGTTCCCTAAAAAGGGAAGGTTAGAGATTGGTCTATAGTTTGCATGGCAGTCTGGGTCCAAAAAAGCTTTCTTCAAGAGGGGTGTTACCACTGCCTCCTTCAGGGAGCTAGGAAACTCACCTGTCTCCAAGAAGCACCAGACTATCCATGCTAGGAATCAATTCAACCCTGGATCAGGGAAGTTGGTCCTAGATCCAAACTACAGCACGTAGGGCAAGCACCCTGAACAATCCACATGACATCCAGGAACTCCAGTCGGTCAAAGGTACTCCAGGAAAAATGAGAGGCAGTGGCCTTGAGCTGATCCATAACAGTGCCCATAGAGTGTGCTGGTTGGAGTACCGCACTGATGTCAGCCACCTTAGATACAAAGAATCGAGCAAGTTCATCGCACTCTATTTGCGAAAAGGCTTTTTGAACTTGTAGACAGGCTGGGTTGCACAGTCTGTCCACAGTTTGAAAAAGCTGAGCTGGTCGATTCTGAGTGGCCGCAATCTCCCCGGACAGGAACTCTGCCTTCTTATGGGTGATTGTGGATTTATAGACTTGATAATGATCCATCAATCTAAGGCAGTCGGCATCAAGGGTGGATTTCCACCAGCAACACACTAACCTTCATACTAAATGCCTCATCTCCCTCAAAGTCCCATCAAATCATGGGGACCGAGGGTGAAGGGAGAGAGGATGAACCCAGACAGGAGCAATGACATCCAGGGTCACCAAGATGGCCGAGTTGTAGGCCATCACAAGGGCCTCTGGATCACTGCTTGCCACTAGGAGAGTCGATAGGTCAAGTACTGCTGCCAGGCCTTCAGAGCATACATCTCGTAAAGGGTGATACCTGATCATCTCTACAGGGGTGGGCCTATGAAGGGGACACTAAAACTAAACCCCATAATGTAGTAATCGGACCATCCAACTGGTTCCACCCCCAAATCATAGGCTTCGATCCCAAGGAGGAGGACTAAGTCAAGAGAGTGACTGTGTTTATGAGTAGCAGTGGTAACTATCTGTGTAAGGCCCAGAGATGTCATCAACTGGAGGAAGTGTTGCCAAAATTGCAAGAGTTCGTCATCGACCTAGGTGTTGAAGTCACCCAGGACCATCAGCCTGGGTGACTCAAATGCCATGTCAACAACGAAGTCCATGACTTCCTGAAGGAACGGCTTCTCATCTCCGGGTGGACGGTAGATGAGGGTGATCCTACAACCTACACCTGCTACCACGGTACATTCAAATGACTCAGCCTCCTCAACTGGTACACTTGTCAGGTTAAGTTCAGTCTTAAAACAGACTGCAACCCACCCACCCACAATCCAATCTCAGGTGGTGGATCGCCGAGTACCCAGCTGGAGATAAAGCCTCCAATATGGGGCTGAAATTCTCGTCCAGCCAACTCAGTGATGCAAGCCAGGTCCATCATTCTGACAAGATCTGCAATAATTGCGGTCTTGTTTTTAATGGACCTGGCATTGCATAATGCCGCCCAAGATGAATGATCATCCCGGGCCGCCCGAACCACCTGTCCACCAAAATTGGTAGTGCCTTTGGGTATGGAAACCAGACAAGGTCTTGGTTCCATTTCACCCCAGAGCATCTTCTGGATCCTACAAGCCCAATACGGTGGACCCACTCATTCACCCTCCACTGTTTCCATCCCCCCACCCTCTCCTCCCCCTACGGGCAATACCCAGCACCCTACAGCACTGGTAAGATATAAACAGCAAAGGGGGGAAGGGACAGTGGGTGCAGAGAGCAGAAGGTGAATAGTGCACAACCATGGGGGTAGGCCTCCAACACATTCTGGTGACTAATATATCGAGACAACACTCCTTTAACTAGAACAATTATATACTTAAAAACAACATACAAAATACCATAAAAATAAAATAAAACTACACAAACCACTTACTAAAAAGAATAACCCTCAAACATCCATCCCCATTAATAAAATAAATAAATGCTAAACAAACCTCCCCAATAAAACAGAACACAGAATCTTAAAAAAAATTAATCTGCTTGAAAAGATTTGATCAAAAAATGTAACTAAACCTTCATAACACTATAGATTAAACCAAAACTACAGAAAAAGAAAAGAAAATAAATCAAACAAACCAAACAAAAGTAGCAGAATCTTCACCTCCCCGGGCCCTCCCACAGCAACAGGAGATCAGCAGAGCAATATTAAACTAGAAACAAATGAAATAAAACATCCAATCATGAGGTCTGAAGCAACAGTTTTGAATGGAACAAAGTCAGAGTAAGCAGATGAATCTATAACACTGTAACTAAAGAAACAGAGTATTTGGGCAAAAATTCAGTTTTCCAGACCCCATTGAGCCTCTCACCACCAACAGAGACTGAAAACCCCTCAGGAGCTCCCACTTCCTGAACAGACAGATGGAAGTGTCTTGAAGATTTCACCCAGAAAAATAAAACCAGATATTTCCCGAACTTCAGACACTCTCGGCGACTGCATTTAGGAAATACCATATGGCACTCTCACTGCCAGTCAAATGAATGAAGTTGAAAGTCTGACCATAACTGAAAAAACAAGGGGTGAAGTCCAACAAAAACCTCTTCTGTAAATGGATCGCTCTTGGCTAGGAGTGGACCCCCAAAAATCTATACAGGCAGCTGACCCTGGTCTAAAGCAACTGCCACGGGCCACAGACCAAACCCATCAACTAGAAGATCCTATGGGGGATCCCTAGAGGCCACCGGCCCCAGTCACCAGCTCCACAGCAAAAAAGGGCCCAGGCCCTCGCACCACTGCCAACCCACACCCAGCCCACCTGAAAGATCAGGGCTTACAATATCTGGCACCAAATAAGTTTGCAGTCCAAAGAAAGTCTTTATCTAACCCGACCTTTCATGTTTTATGCTACAAAAATGCAAAATTCACTTCTTGGCTCTTTTCCCTATATCCAACCTTCTAATGCTTGTAGAAGGTCTGCTCACTTCCTCCTTTGGTTGTTCGGTATCGGTGATAGCTGACATTTCTGATGTTTCCATAATGTCAGCTATCACCTTGGATACCACCACATCATGGCCAAAGACCTGGATGTAGCAAAATGATGATCGGTAAAGTCAAAAGAATAAAACACATTTTAGCTTCTTGAGTCCACTTCTCTGCCATGCCCGATACCTGAACGGACCAAAGAAGGAAGTGCGCAGACCTTCTATAAGCATTAAAAGGTTGCATATAGGCAATACAGCCAAGAAGTGAACTTTGCATTTAAGTAGCATAAAACTGGAAGGGTCAGGTGAGATAAAAAACTTTCTTTGGACTGCAAACTGCTAAAAGATTTATAGCACTTGCTCAGCACTGTAACATTGTTCCCTGTTATTACCAATAAATGAGAACGACTTTTTGTACAAGATCAAACTATGTTGTAATGTGCATTTTTTTTCTTGTAAAGTGAAGTGCCGCCCAAACTGCCTGCAGCTGCTAAGGCAACCTGCATACTGACACTGTGCCACCTCATATGTTTCCTATAACAGCGATCATGCAACTGTATGCAGAATGGCAATGTCAGAGGGTCACGTGATGGCAGCCTGAGAATCGACAGCGCAATCCCGGAGCTCCGCCGCTTTGTAGCAGATTTCAACATTTTAAGTCAATCTTTGCCGACTCAAGCCTCCCAAAACAGAAGAGTGAGGACTCCTAACGACCAAAAGCTGCTTTCTGACTACCTGGATGGAGGCTTTTGTTAAAAAAACGCTCCCGAGACACTCGCCTCCACAAACGCCCGAAAAGCAGAAGGCCGCAAAGCGAGCAAAGCAGCAGGCCACCAGTCTCTCGCAGCTTCCCATCGCAGATGTGCCACTTTCAGAGGTGAGGTTCTTAGAGATAATGCAGCCACTGCAAACCTTCTTATCATCGATGGTTGAAGACGTGCAGGATATTAAAAAATCTGTGGATTCCCTTACGAGAAGGATTGGGGATGTAGAGGTAAAGATGGCTTCTATGGAAACCAGGCAATCAGGGGTAGACACAGAGTTAGTGTTGGCAAAGAGGAGAATCAAAAAGCTTGAAGAAAAGCTTGAAGATTTAGAGGAGCGTAGCAGAAGGAACAATCTAGTGATTATTGGTATACCTGAAAAGGAGGAAGGGAACGCCCCAATCACTTTTCTGCAAAAGCTTTGCCACAAAGTCGCAGGTTCTCCCCTCGGAGGGGGCGAATACATAATAGAGAGAGCTCATCGAGCCTTACGCCTTCCCCCTACACAAGGGCAGCCTCCCAGACCTTTAATTCTAAGGTTTCTAAATTATCTGGATAAACAACATGTTTTAGACAAGGTCAGAGGGATGAAGGAGCTCTCATGGGAGGGCAAGCAAATACGGATTATACAGGATTTGCCCCATTCAGTGAGGGTCAGAAGGCAAGAATTGCACCCGATCATCTCCAAACTTATCGTAGCTTCTAAGCCATTTAAAGTTAAATATCCTGCAACGTTAATGGTTTGTCATGTTGGGAGATGGTTATCTTTCGACTCCTACCAGCAGGCACTACAGGAATTGCAGCGGCTTTTCCCAGACCTCTTCAAGTGAAAGCACGACTCTCTCGTCTGATATTGAATGACTCATTATCTTGAACATTCTTGCTCTAATCTTCTGGCTGTCGAAGATTATCCCCTTTTTTCCCCTTGGCCCTTTTTGCTACAATAACCTATCTTTCCAATTTAGTGGCCTCTCTAACTGCTGTCACTGCTTAGGGTGTATCCTGGAGTGGCTCCTTCCTAAGAGAAAAGTTGCCTCGGCTATACTCATCCTTCCTGGTTTAGAATTGCTGGCCACTTTCTATGGTGCCAAAGACGGAATATGGAACTTATATCAGGACTTGGTCATGTGGATTCTTATCTGGGACCGTATACGTAGCATATTGTCTGATCTGCTATAATCAGATCCTGGAGGATTATAGAAAAAAAATATTTAATTTTTTTTTTTTCTCTAGAGCATGTTCAATCGGGGATGAGGGGGCCTCAAAATATATGCTGAATTCATTTACAATTGTTTTGTCTTTTTGCAGGGTGGGGGGGCTCGGACGGTGACTATGGCAAGATTTTGGGCTGTCGAATGTATATCATGTGGCAGGTTTGTTTTAGGAGTGCAGTTCTTGGGAACTGGGGTTTAGTACTAAGGGGAGAGGGAAAATATGGGATGATTGTTATAGTGGGTGGGGATGGGAGGTGCTTCTAGTTGGGTTGGGAGGGTGGGATGTGGGAGGAGGTATTCAAGGTTTTGTGATAAAAGGGAGGTGTATTTTCCTTTGTCCTCCGGGAGTTTGTAATGTTCATGTGGTTTACTATATCATAATACCCCAAATTATTGCTTACATAGGTTCGCATAATAATTTTCCTTGCCACCATGATCTCACCTTATAAATTTGTTAGTTGGAACATCAAAGGAGAAAAGGATAGGGTTAAGAGGCAGGTGGTATTAAAACACCTTTCTCATCTAGGGGCTCAAATTGCTTTTCTTCAGGAGACCCACCTAAAAAGAAGTTATCTTCACTATTTTAGAAGAATGTGGGTAGCCCAAGTTTTTGGGGCTGGATCTTCGACCAAGAGGACAGGGGTTGCTATACTCATTGCTAGAGGGGTTTCTTTTAAATTGGAGCATGAGTGCTGGGACCCAGAAGGTCGATATATTTTTGTACAAGCCACCTTAGCATCACAGTCTGTGATTTTAGGCTCAGTCTATGGACCTAATAGTGATTCCCCTTCTTTTTTTAAGAATCTTTTAGGTAAGGTGGGCCCGGATGTCCATAAAATCATAATTGTTGGAGGAGATTGGAACTTGGTACTTCATAATGACTTGGATAGATCACATAACAGATGCAGGGGCCTATCTCCAGCCCAAAGGGCCCTGAAAGATTTTATTAATAAAGCAGCCTTAGTTGATATTTGGCGTATATTCAATCCTGAGGAGCGGCAGTATTCCTTTTACTCTCCAGTACATTATTCTCAATCAAGAATTGATTATATTTTAGTTAGTTCATCTGCGGTGCCCAATATGATTCAGGCAGATATCTCCGCCAGAGTAATATCAGATCATGCCCCGGTTAGCATAACCTATAGGCCTTTTACAGAGATTCGACGTTCAGCACAATGGAGATTAAATTCTCAAATGCTAAAAGAAGAGTCCTCTTTAAGGGTCCTGAAGGACTTTATTGTGCACTTTCTGGTGGATAATAAGGATTCCGTAAATCAAAGAGACATGATCTGGGCTGCTTTAAAATGCTCATTAAGGGGAGAATTAATCAAGATCGCCTCTAGGAGGAAATGGGCGCAGAGGGATAAGTTAAGCTCTGTTTTATCCTCAATTAAATGTATTGAATCCAGCCTATCTCGGAATTCATCTGATTCCGAGTGGGTTAAGTTACATCAACTACAGGCTCAATATTCGAGTCTTGTTTTTCAACAAGCAGAGCTAGCTCTCTCTCGAGCGAAACTTCAATATCTGGATATAGGGGAAAAGGCCAGTAAACTCCTAGCTTTGCATGTAAAACAACTTGAGTCGGCCCACCACATAGTGAGTGTATGCGTTGGTCAGGGGGATCAGGTCTGCACAGGCCCGAGAGAAATACCTAAGATCTTTGGGGAATACTTTCAGAAATTATATGCGGAGGAACCCGATTCTAGGCCCTCGGCTTCTGAGATTGCTGCATACTTAAGTATATCTAATTTGCCAAAGTTAACAGAAGCTGAAGCCGAGGTCTTAGGCGCACCAATTGTGATCTCCGAGATACGTCAGGTTATCCAGCAGTTGCCCCTGAAAAGTCCCTGGACCTGATGATTCAGTAATTTTTATAAAGCCTTTCTCCCAGATATCTCTCCAATTTTACTAGACACATTTAGGTATTGGTTTAATTTTGGTATCTCTGATCCAAGCTTCCTGGAGGCTACAATATCTTTAATTTTAAAACCTGGGAAGGATCCTTCTAGTTTGGACAGCTATCAGCCAATATCTCTCCTTAATACGGATATCAAAATACTGGCGAAAATTCTTGCTAATAGATTGTCAAAAGTTATGGATAACCTCGTGTGTAGGGAACAAGTGGGTTTCATGAAAGGGAGATTACCCCATGATCATCTTAGGAAACTATTGCATCTTATCGCGAAGACTAAAGAATCCAAAATCCCAGCAGTACTTCTTTCACTCAACGCCAAAAAAGCCTTTGACTGGGTATCCTGGTCTTTTTTATTTGCTACCCTTTTGGCTTTTGGTTTACCCCGGAACTTTCTAAGATGGATTAGAATCCTGTATTCTTTTCCCTCTGCGAGGGTGAAGTGCAACGGAATGTTGTCACCGGTTTTCAAGCTTGAGCGAGGTACTAGACAGGGTTGCCCCCTTGTCCCCTTTGTTATTTAACCTGTATTTAGAGCCGTTGTTGCGTAGGCTGATGAAGAACCCACTCATTAAAGGCATACAAGTAGGGGAGTCTAGATATATATGCTCGGCCTATGCGGATGATATGCTATTGCATATTGAGAACCCAGGGACTTCCATACCACCTATACTAGAAGAAATAAATAGTTTTTCCAGATTATCTTTTATAAGTTGAACTATTCCAAAACAAAGTTCTCCTCTAAATCATTACACCAGCAAAATAGATCTCCAGGATCTAGGCTTGATCTGGAAACCAAATCCATAACATTTCTAGGTATTACCATTAGCTGAGTCTCCCTTTAATGGTTAAGGATAATTTAGGTACTTTAGTTCATAAGATCTCGGAAGATCTCAAGAGATGGAGTGCAATCTCCTTATCTTTGTGGGGTAAGCTGAATCTCCTGAAAATGATTACTCTTCCGAGGATATTATATCCTTTAGACATGCTAGAACCTACCTCTCAAAGGAATGGTTTGCTAATGTACAGAAGATATTTAATTCCTTTTGTGGCAAGGCAAAGTAACCCGTCGATCATACTTCAATCTGACAGCTCCCAGATCTAAAGGTGGCCTAGCTGCCCTCTCCTATTTATGTTCTATTTGGCCCAACATGCTTGCAAATTGGCCTTATGGAGCAAGGAGCATGGAAGTTTAGCTTATTCACCTCTTTGGCTGGATATTGAACAAGACCTGGCGAAGAGGTGAAAAGCTCTTATATCTTTGCTGTTTGTTCCTTTGGCTACCGTCCTAAACTTCTCAAAATAACCCTATGGGGTGGTAACTCAGGGCTTATCATCAGCTGCAACGTTATTTGGGGGTTCGCTGGTGGTTGTCGGGCTCCCAACCCATTTTGGAAAATCTTCAAATTAAAATAGCTGGAACTCCAATACCCACAGCATTTTGGCAGCAAATAAGCAATTTGACCGTAGCTGATTTTTGGGACCAGGACAGCCCGTTCTCGTTTGATGTCTTGAAAAGGTTCTTTGGATTCGTGGGCTCTGATTTCTTTAAGTGGCTACAGCTTAGCAAAGCTTTAGCCCAGGTATTCTCGTCGGTCTCCTTTTTTAGTCAGGGGGAAAAAAATGTTGACACTCTTTTGAAGGCCGCAATGCAATCACATGCAGTTTCCAAAGTTCACAAACTCCTCCAGGAATGGGATCACAGGCTCCCCTCAGGTATATGTTATTATTGGGTAAAAGAACTGAACCTGCGAAACTCCCCGGAGGTTTGGAAAGCACTTTGGATGACCACGTATAGGTATATTAAGCAAGATAGGCTAAGAATGGTACATTTCAATATCATGCATCATCTCTACTTGACTCCTACCCATTTATTCAGAAGGGGCGCACTCAGCTCACCTTGTTGTTGGAATTGTAAAAGGGAAGAGGGGGAACCCTGTATCATTTATTATGGCTGTGCCCGGAGATTCGGACTCTTTGGAGAACTATAAGTAGTTTATTAGACCCTATCCTTGGCTCAAATAAAATGGATACTCCCGAGATTTGTTTGTTACATGCTTTCCCAATGTCCACTTCCAAGGTTTGGAGAGCACGTGTCTCTCTTGTGTCAGCTGTTATGAAGTTGTTAATCTTAAGACATTGGTCGTCGGATAAGGCTCCAACACTTTTGGAGTGGCATAGGGAATGTACTCTAGCATTACAACTCGAGAAACATATTGCTTGTATGCGGGGTAAGCATGAGTATTATGTATCTCTATGGGGCTCTTTGGAGCACTTTTTGATGACCTGGAAGCCGTAAAACTAAGAAGTTTTCCATATTGTCAGGAACACCTCTTATTTTCTTCTGATTTGATTGCTTATAACCTTAGGGGTAGGGGGGTGGGGAGAGGGTAGTGGGTTTTTGGGTGTATATTTTCTTTGTTGTCATTTCAGCAGAAAGTGCGATATATGTAAAATTTGAATATTAGAGGGGAGACTATGCACTTTCAGTGTAACACTTCATTATTTATGTATCTGATGTTTTGTGGTAGTTAAAACTAATAAAATATTAATTACAAAAAAAAGAATGGCAATGTCAATATGTATTTAAGTGCCTTTTATATAAGCAACGGAGACAGATATGGCAGGGCTTGACTCTTCAACCCCCCCCATGACTGCACCTGGGGGTGCAGGTACCAGCAGGGGGAGAGGGACATGGTGGGAGTTGTGGTCCTGGAATATGTAGAGATTACAAATAGGCTGCTTTACACTTAAGCCAACTTCCATTTGTGGGTAATAGGTTTTGCTCCATTGGTCCTGTTGACATGTGCACACACCTAACCTGATTGGTGCTGCATGGTTGAAGAACGTCCTCCACACATCATTGCTGTGACATGGTGGCCATTTACTTCTACTCAGTATCCCAGTATTGCAAAATGGGTGACACTCTCTCACAGAGAAGAACTTCTTCGAGAAATGAACCGCTGCAAAGTCCTCACAAACATGCAGATAATTTCCTTGTGGCACATGAATATCTGTGGACTGGGGTACCTGTTGAGGAGGACTGTACCCATGCAGGTCTTCCTGATACCCAAAAATGACTGTTTGCCCTTGTGTTTCTGCCCCAACTGTGCCACGGGGTGCTGGTAATGATTGGGTAGGTGGGCTTTTGCCACTGGCTTTCATGTTCAACAAGATTGAAGTGCGGTTCCAGGTGCAGCCAGAAGACTACAAAAGAAAAATCTCAGCCTTGTACAAACTGACACGGAAGGGTGGGGGCAGGGGGAACCTATTCTAACCGGAGTAGACTCCTTAATCACTTATGCTATTTTGATATGACAACAGTTACACTTCCCTGCTAGAGCCTTGTGTCTAGGACCTGATCTCCATAGCAGTGGTCCATTTTAAGCTTTGAACAGTGTTCTGTTGTAATGTTTTGCTTTGTTACTCTCTCTGGGGTGTTATTCTATACTTGTTGTGGAGGTATTGTTAATTAGAGATGCAACAAAGTTTTAATTCACCAGTGAATTTCCAGCTATGTTGTAAAGTCCACCTCCGTGGATCATTTTGTGAAGTTTCCCTGCGTGATAGGAAATTCATCACTTGTAACTTCACTTTGCTTTTGTTTGCAAATTGCACTTAAAAAACAAAACAAAAGCAAGGCAAAGTTAGAAATGGTAACCCCACCCACCAATCTCTTTCCTTGTTGTCTAGTTCTCTCCCCTGCCCACCTAGCCCGACATACAATAAAATTCCCTGGTGTCTAGTGGCCCCACCCCACCAATAGCTGGCCCCATGTAAAATAAAATTCCCTGGTGTTTAGTGGTCCCTACTCACTGATTGCTGGCCCGATGTAATTCATAAAGTTTTCCTGGTGTCCAGTGGTCCTTCCCCCCACCTGCACCCATGCCAGATTAAAACATATTCCCTGGTGTCTAGCAGTGTCTCCCCCCACACCCATCCATGCCCGATGTTTCAAAACTTATTACTTGGTGTCTAGCAGACCCTCCCCACCTTAGCAGATAGTGACCCACCACCCTGCTCCCCCAAACCCAGACAGCGGGCAGGCAACCTGTACAGCCCTCTACTCTCCACCATGCAAGCTTCCCAACTGAGCTGTAAGTGAATGAGCATGTACTTACAAGCACATGCTCATTCATTGACAGCTCAGTCATGTGGCCAGCAGGGTGGAGAGCAGTGGGCTGCACCAGTCTCCTGCTTGGGGTCAGGGTGGGAGGGAACGGGATGGTGGGGCACTAACTGCTGGGGTGGGGGCCACTAGACAACAGGGAATAAGTTTTGAAATATTGGGCATGGGTTCTGGTCGAGGAAGGGACCGTTAGACACCAGGGAATATGTTTTATCTGGCATGGGTGCAGGTGAGGTGAGGGACCACTGGACACCAGGGAAACTTTATAATTTACATTGGGACAGTTTTCATTGGGGGCGCCACTAGACACCAGGGAAATATTTTACATCAGCCGGCAATAGGTGATCATTGGGTGGGGAAGCGTTAGGCAAGCAATCAGTGTATGTGGGGGGGTGTCCTTGAACACCAGAGAATTTAATTTTACATCAGGCCAGCAATCATCAATCAGTGGGGGGGAGGGTGACAACTAGACACCAGGGAATTTTATTCTATGTGGGGTGGCACTTGGCTGGGGAGAGCAGACCACTGACACTTGGAAAAAAATCTCAGCAAAATGCTGAGTTCAAACTTCACATTTTGCTGAGGTTTTCTTTTGGGGGGTTGGTGAAGTTAGGACTTTACACCATGGATTAAATCTGCAAAATGAGGGGAATCCATGAATTAATCCTCAGAGCAGAGTTTCCCAACTTCACACATCTCTATTGGTAATTATTCCAGTTCTTCTTCTAGTACTTAAAAGGAATCATGAAAGGAAGGCAACTAAAGCTGTCACCCATGCCTTGAGAAAGTGCAGTAAACATAATAACTGTATTTATTACTGTGTGTTCTTTAAATCTGAAAGCAATGCTGCCCACTCTAGTGCTCAATAACAGCCATCTTCAGATGGAGGAAATGCGTCTGGTTGACAACTAGACCAGCAAAGTGGAAGAAAGATTTTATATAATTCATAATTGTTGGATTATTGTTATACAAGCAGATAATATTTTATGCTATAAGAGGAATATGCATTATAACACTGCCAGGGAAAATAGACTGCTCCCATTCATCAGCAGTCGTCAGGTGACTGTGGATTAATTTTTCATTAATCCATGGTTGCTGCCTTCGCAGCTGAGACCCAGTGCTTGTTGTTACAGGACAGCCCCTTGAGGTGCTGAGAGTGTTTTCTGAGTTCAGCCTTGAAAATGTTGCATGTCAAACTCCTCAGCATGCTCCATTCAAATACACAATAACAGCAAATGTAACTTTCTTTCCCAGACTCCTGCTAGCCCTCCCTTCTTATTGTTTTGCTCCCTGACCGGTTGTAGCCCTCCCTCTTTAATCTTACCTCCCTGGCTTCACTTTCTGGATTCCAATGTTACATGCTGTGTACTCAAATCCTACAGTGTGGCATTTTTACAGTTTCCCTGAGTTGCTGCAGCTTTCACTCCCTGACTCCTGGTAGCCCTTGATCCTTACTGTGTTGCTCCTTGAGTGGTTGAATTCTGTCCCGCATGCATTTCGTTACCTCCCTGGCTAAACTCCTGGAATCCTTGACTCCTTCTACCCAGCCTCCTCAGTGATAACTCTCTGCCTACACTTCTGTGTCCCTGTCTCCTGCTACCTGTGCCTCCTTACTGTTCTTCATTGCAAGTTAATCCTTACTAAATAACACTCAACCATATCTTCAGTACCTGACGTGGACCCGAAAGCATCCCACAAACTGAGTGTTATATTCCCTTGCTCAATTTTCACCTCACAAACTGTTTTTTGCCCTCCAAAAATTTGTAAAATATCATGTGCCTCAATTTACATGGCCATGCAGGTAGTTTTAGTGAGCGTAAGTTTAAGTATTTCATGGCCAGGGAAATGACGTTGTACTCGCCCGTATGTCTCATCTGTAAGCACACAGTCCCCATGTTCCCTGGCTATGTTATAAGTAAATTAATCCACTCCAGAGCATGGGTTACATGGGGAATTAATTCATATTTGGGTGGTTGTCTACACTCGGCCTGCAGCCTCTTTTGACAATCCCTCCCACCCCAGGCATGGATTAGTTCCCCAGGAACCCACACTCTGTCATGGGTTAATACTATAATCAGTGGTGGTGGGAGTGGTTAAATGGGCTGTTAAAGGAGGAGGGAAGAGAGGGGGAAGGGGAAGATGTTAATTTGTGGAAAATTCATATTGCAACATGCAGATTAATTGCTATTAACATGGGGCGTTATTTCCTGGATATTAATGTCAATGTCATGGTCACATTTACCCTGATGCCACCCTAGATTGCACACTAAGATAATAGATAGTCTAATTAATGCAGTAATCTGGAATGTCAATGGAATGAAAAATGTCAAAATGAAAAAGATTTAAAGTAGAATTAAGAAAGTAAGATCTCGCATTGTGCTATAACAGGATACTCATATGGGTGCTAAGGAATCTGAAAAAATCTAGTGTGGTACTTGGGTGGCTGCTTGCTTCAACTATAAAGCCAGGGGAGCAGCCATTTAGCTACTGAAGAGTTTTGATGGTTGCATGACTCATAGTTACACTGATTCTGATGGTAGATATGCCCTAGCACAACTAGAACTGTCGGCAGGGAAAAGACTAGCATTTGGCTCAATATATGGTGCTAATGTTGATGACCCCAGCTTTTATTTATTTATTTATTTGATTGGTTAACCGTGTAAGAACCCATGAGCATAAAATGCCCATTTTCATGGGGGACCCAAAGGTTATAAAAAGGTACAGTACAATCAAAGTACAACATAAAAATTACAATATACAGAGTGATGAATATAATCACATAATCATATTTAGCAAAAGGAGGCAGTATAGCGCAGTGGTCTAAGGCTCTGCGCTGCAAATCTGGTGACATCCAGCAGACCAGACCTGGGTTTGAATCCCACAGCTTCCACTTGCATACTGTGTGACCCTAAGCAAGTCACTTAACTTCCTTGTGCTTCCAGGTCGCACCTAGAAACAAGCTCCGGCTTAGTGTGCCCTTCCTGGTTAAACAATTTCCCTTTCCTAACAAAAACAACTACAGCAAGACAACCCAAAAAAGTAGATTTTCAAGTGAATCTTGAATCCATAATAAGACATAGGTAAATGGAAATGTACTGGAAAAGAATTCAAATCAACAATAGACTTACATATTATTGCCTTGAAACAATATGATATAAAGGAGTTCTGATATTACCAGTATTAGTTGATCTGATAATATGGCTTGATACAGTAGTACCCAAGATTCTTTTAAAATGAAAAGGAATAGATCCTTTATAACATTTCCAAAAGGCAAGAAGCCTTACATACGAAAATCTACTTGAAAATGAAAGCAAATTTATTTTCTAATATAATGCGCAGTGGTGTGTAAGTTGTGAATTGGAAGTTACAAATCTACAAATCTAATTATAAATCACTTCTACACTTTTTAATGTAGTTTTATTAGAAGCAACATAAATAGCATGCCATAGTCCATAAGGGACAAAAGTATGGTTTGTTTTACCAGAAACTTTCCTTGGATATGACACAATTTATAGGGCCCTGGGTTTTGGTGGGAGACTTCGATAGTGTTCAGCATACTATTTTGGGCAGATGTCATTCTACCCATTCCTCTGACCCAAAATGGCAAAGTTTTGGGCAAATTGCAAGTGCACTACTCCCTAATTGGTATATGGAGGCACTGTAATCCCACAAGGAGGAAGTATAGCTTCTACTCACACATTCCCATTAGTCTTATGCCCAACTAGATAGACTTTTACTGTCCTCTGCATGGATCACAAAGGTTAAGTCAGTAAATTATGGGGCCATTTTGGTCTCTGATCATGCCCCCCTTTCGATGAGCATGCAAACAGTGTCACAGAGCCCCCCACTGAGGCCCTGGTGCCTAGACCCACTGTTACTGAAAGATGAGGCCTATGTTATATCAATTTTGGCCATTTATAAAATGCACACACAAGCATTACACTCACAGTGTCATCAAGGCGAAGTGAGGTAGA
Source organism: Neoceratodus forsteri (assembly GCA_016271365.2). Lineage (NCBI taxonomy): Eukaryota > Metazoa > Chordata > Ceratodontiformes > Ceratodontidae > Neoceratodus > Neoceratodus forsteri. Next base: position 634,032,418 of record CM028132.1, read on the forward strand.
TGTGCTTGCAGTTAACCACTAGGTAGATGCAGCACATGTACATGGGTTAACAGGGTTGCACCACAAGTAGGTTATTTGCCTCTATAACCACCTACAACCACTGATTGGGTACATACAGGAACTTTTACAATTACCTCCCCAGTTGAGCAGCTGCAGAACCTGTGTAGGAGAGAGAGGGCCGCACTGGAATGACTTCAGAGACCACAGGAAAAACAAGAGATTTGGACAACCTGAAGCATGACTCTGATACAGTTTTAAAGTGAAAAGAAGGTAACATTTTATTGACTGCTCTGCAATGTACTGAGACAGTTGTATTTTAAAAGCTTTTAGCATTCAAACAAATAACAGAATGGGCCCAATTCAAGAAGGGGCTTAGATAGATGCAAGGGACTTGTGTCAGAGGGTCAGATGCAAGAGCCAACTTGTGGTAATCCATGCTGCAATTTCAATTCAGCAAGGGTTGCAGCTGCAACCACCAATGATCCTTACATCATCCACACCAAAAGTAAGACCGCCGCCCCACCAGTCCAACTGTGCGCCAATGAGGGAGCCAGTTTACGGGGCTTGTGCCTAAGCATGGCTGTAAGCTGCCATAAATTGAGAAAACTGTACTAACTGCACCAACCATTCCTGAACTGGGCACAGTTGTGGAGGATGTATTTCACGCAGTTGTTCCAAGGATCAGGGCTGATGCAGAGCTTGATGCAAGCCCTGCGTCAACCTTCATTAATTGGGCTCAATGACTTTAAGAATGATTGCATCTGTCTTCACACAAAAATATCTCTCACGATATCTCAATACCCACAAGTCTGTACCTGTTAACCTGCCATAAGGGCATGCAGTGGCTACTAGGCTAAACCCACCTCAGGTCAGCCAACTCACCGCTTAAAAGCCCTTCCCTTGTATCTACTATTGTACCTTATACTTTACAATTCTTAACACTCTATATTCTTATACTCTATTAATTCACAGATTGTATTGTTATTGCATAACATCACACATTTCCCATTACACAATACATTTCCACCCATAGTGTCTCAGAAAAGCACAACCCTTCAGCATCTGGATGGTAGTCCTTGTAGTTAAGAAGGATTCCAACACACAACACAGATGAGTGTCCCTCTTGAATGAGTCTCTAGATGCAAATTAACTTGTACTGTACCACTCCCTTTGGCTTAGAAGAAAGTTATGTTTTCTGGACCCATGGATCTTGGCAAATGATTGCTATTGTGAATTGAGGAGGCACCTGACAATGTAGCCATTGCAAATCTTCATCTGCTGAAAACAGGAAACTTGTGGGAAAAATTCTGGTACTAAAAGAAGCAGGCTTCATATACAATGGCCCTGCTCTCACTGACTTCCCTGCTATCCCCTGCACTGGTATACAGGTGATTCCCTATATCTATTACATTAAACTTGAGGGCTGGTTCCCCCAGGTACTATCAAAATGGTAGGCCTCTGTAGGCTGGACTCCCTCTGGTCTGATCTCTTCAGGTCACTCTCCCCACTCAAACTCTCTTACTCTGAACTGTGCAGCTCCTTTTATAGTCTCTGAGCATTAGAATTGCCCCATATCCTGGTGTCTGAGTGGACAGAACTCTGTTCCAACCCACAGTACTAATCACAACACCTCCTGTTTGTAATCTTGCAGAATCATAAGCCACAATGGAATCCAACTTTTGAATCCTAACTGCTCTCTCTGAAAATTCCAAGGCTGCCTTGTCCTGTCAGCCTGGACTGCACATTTTCCATAACATTTTTTGTAGATATCCTTACTTCAACATGTCTACGCATTTCTACACATTTATGGTGAGAAAGCTCACTTTCTCAGCTTTCTCTTGAATTATTCTTTTAGAAATTCACCCATGGGAACCTCGAGTCGCTAAAGCTTGAGGTTCTCTTACTATGAAAAATCATACATTCTGCAGTGACTTTGCCCCACTGTCTAGAAGTAAATTTCTGTAAAAATGATCAATTTCTCCTTTAAAAACAGCTCTTGCACTAGTCTATCATTTGGTCTGTTTACATATTCATTTTGTTTTCTCAGACTCCTCCCTAGGGCTGTCAGACAGACTCCCATTACACCACTTGCCTGAAATCTTATACCTTTTTCCTGGCTCCTCCTCCACTCTGCCTCCCTGCAGCATGGAATCTAATTTCCAGTCATTCCACCTTCCCAGGTCAGCAACTCCCGTTTCCTGACTTTTTATTCACAAAGTAATATTTTTCCCATTTAGAGCACATTTAAATGTATAACCCTGCCATGTTTGATGAAAATTTGATAAATAATGTCTTGGCAGCCCTCTTTAGTAAAAACATTTGCACTCTTTTGCTGCTTAAAATGGCTTCTCCATTTTGTATACAAGCTACAGCAGCTTCAACTAGCTCTGTTTTTAAAAAGCTGAATATTTGAATTAAATTACACACACAACCATGTTCCTTGGACCCATTACTAGCCCTTGTGGCTTTACCTTTTCAGTTTACTTAATTTATGTCTATATTTTCATTGTGTGTTTGTTGTGGTGCATTTGAATTCTGGAACAGCCTCCTGATACTCTAAAATGGTGCCTGGCGTGCGCTGACACTCTGGTGAATGGGAGTCTCCCAGTCCTATTTTTGTGGCATTTTATTTATTTTTTATGTTATACTTTTTTTTCTCCAGAGCCAGCTGTCATCCGGAGGGCAACCCCAGCCCCATCCCCTGGCGTCCACCATGCAGCACTGACCTGTACTCCTAGGGCTTCCCCCCCTAGTGGGGCCAGCAGGGTTCCCCATTCCACACCAGAGACCAGATTCCTGTTTTTCTCTCCAGTAGCAGGGGTGTGCAATGAAGCCTGTGGAGAGGAGCATGCACACATCCACACATACTCCCTCTAAGCATCTGCCCCAACTCCTCCCTCCTTGTGCAGTGTTGCACCCTGTTCCCCCATCTTTGCTAGGGAGCAGATGAGCACCAACCACTGAGGACCCCCCTCCCCAGAGAAGGAGAGCAGTCCATCGGATGCTCAATCCTTCTAATCCCCTGCTGACCTCCCATTGGCCCATGCTCTTTCCAAACACAGGTCGCTGGCATAGTGCGAGGTGAGCCCTCAGCACCACCAGGCTGGGCCATGGCCTTTTTATTTGAATTACTATTTAAAACAATTGAAGCCAGTCCCTAAAATTGTTATCCTGGTGCTTGACACCTGCCTACTAATGTATTTTTTTTTTATTATTTTTTCCCTACGGTCACCAGTAACTGAGACCTCCCTCAGGGATAGCCACTCGTAGTCAGATGATCCCCCCTGTTTGAGACCCCCCTGAACCGAATCCTCCTCCAGAGGTCCTCACCTACTCCCAGTAACTAACATTAAATACTCCCTGGCTTGTACCCTCGAGTCAGGGCTGCCACCACCTACCTTGATGCTCCTGCAATCCGGTAGTCAGGCTGGGAGAGGTGGAGGATATATCAGGGATCCATCAGGTCAAGTCTGGCATTGGGTGTGGAGCCACTGATGAACTCACTGTCATCCTCCCAGGTGCCAAGGATTTTCCTTTTTTATTCCCCCCAGAGGCGCAGATGTGCAATGATGTTCAGCGTGTGGCGGGTGCTCTCCCACACCCACCCGCTTGATGTCCACCAATGCATCACTCCATCTAGGTGTCCCCAACTGCAGCCCTCCCAGTCTCCACTGGCACCACTAGATGCCACGGATCCATGCCTCCCTCCCCTCCCAGAAGAGGAAAGCAGCCTCCAGATGCTCAATACTCTCCTTCCAGTCTGACCCCTGGAACCCCGAGCTTGCTCCCAAACCCTGGTCGCCAGTGTGGTGCGAGGTAAGGCAGATGCCTCAGCCCTTAGCCCCACTGGGTTGGCTCAACTAATGTATTTTAACATAAAAATATCTGGCCTCCTTACCAGTGAGAGTAGCACTCTACTGCAACTCGCTTTCTAGAGGAACTCTGCTCGGGCAGGCTGCAGCCTGTTCCTTGACTGCTGTCACAGTTCCTTGCAGCCGCTCCAAGCTAGCTGTGATGGGCTCCCCCTTCTAGTGTGGTAGCACCTCACTGTGGAACCAACACTCTGATCACACTGTACTCCATTGCTCTGGTGCCTCAGTGTCACACTGCTGCCACTCTGCATTAACTCTCTGCAGCAGGCTGTCACAATCATTAATACTGGCACAGTATTGTATTTTTTTAATGAGGTATTAAACTCTCTTTGACCGAAATGATACCGGTCCTGTTTTACCACTTGACTACCAGGGCTAATATTTACTAGCTAAGGATACTACTTACTAGCCCATGGCTTTACTGTTAAATATATGTATATAGTTGCATGAGTGCATTTCTAAGGAGGCAAAAAAAAATGTTTTCTCCCCCTTTTTTCATCCTACTTAACTTAGCACTACTGATATGTTCACAGTCGTCCTTCTGATTTACTTTACAAGATCCACCCTCCTAATCTCCATTCTAGCGGAATCTGATCTCGAACCCACTCCTAAGTGACCCAGTTCACTAAGGTGCTCATTCTACTACTTCTTGTGGAACAGTCATTCTATGGCTGTTACATTCTCCCCTTTTAAAGGGCAACAACTTTGACCAAGGCCTAACCCTAATAGAAATGTTGCTGCTTAAAGCTTTACAGTATACAAAATATTTTATTGACGCATTACTACTTCATTGTTATATACACATTTTACATCCATTCTCTTTGTTTCCCACTTGGTGTGGGAGAAGCTGACCCACTAGGATAAAGAACTCTCAGAATGTAGGGTTCTATAATTAAGCAATAAGCCACGAGGGGATGTGGGTTATTGGAGGATTTACCACGGCTGGAGTGGTTTTCGATTATGCCAAGGTTTATTTTTTCACTATAATAAAATACAGCTTTTAAAGAGGTTGTTTTGTCTTTTTGTTTTTATTGTATTTATTCCTATGCTGCAGATGATTAGGATTCAGATGACCACCATTTGCTCCTCAACAGCCAGTGATTAGCAGAGGATTTACACCAATGGTAAACTGCCAGTCTGACCATTTCATTGGCTGTTCACTTATGTACATGGTATAATCCACATTCCTCTTCATCCTAAAGCTATAAATCTGCATATTCTGATTTGTCTTATTTTGTGCTTCTGGCTCATCCAAAGACGTTTGCACTTCTAGTGCACTCCCAGAATCCACTTCAGTGTAGTCAGTACTATCTCTAACACTAAACTGTCTAAGTTTGCTAATATGATGTACCCCCCTGTCTAGACCAGTAGCTGGATCCTTGAGAAGGTATGTTACTTCAAAACATCTCTTGGCAATAACATATGGTTCTTTCCATATTCTTGCCAACTTTGCTTAATATTTATTTGCTTTGTCTGAGTATGGGTGTCTTCTTTAATGTACCATCTCTTCACACTCCAACATTACTCCCATTTTATCTCTATTGCAGTATTGCTTTTGATGCCTCTGGGCATTCTCCATGTTTTGACTGGCACACATCCGATACTTTTGCATATTGTTCTTTAGTGTCTTTGTATACTCTGAGACATCCTCTTTTACTTTGGGTTCTCCTAAGAGTTCTCTATCTATGGGTAACAACATTTCCCTTGCACACATCAACAATGGCCAGCTCTCTGATGATTCTTGCATCACACTTCTTAGTGCCAGTGACATTCTGGGTAAACACTGATCCCATCTCTGTTGGTTGTCATGGACATAAGTTCTCAGATATGACTATATATTTCTGTTTCTTCCATTTGTCCAGTTCAATTGCGGATGACATAGTGTTGTGAAAATCAGCTTGACTCCCGAAGCACTGCAGAATTGTTCCCATTGCTCTGACCTGAACTGTGGTCCATTGTCTGATGAAATATGCTCTGGAGTTCCCCACCTGCAGAAAACTTCCATTTCTATTTTGTTTACTGTGACATCTGTATTTGCTCTTCTTAGAGGAAAGTCTTCCACCCACTTGGTGAATTGATCCACTACCACTAACATATATTCATTCCCTTGTTTGTCCTTGGCAATGATCCAACAATATCTGCAGCTCTAGTAGTCCACTGTCCCTTTGCATGGTTGACTTTCATTTGGTCCATCAGTTTCTGATTGCTTGACTTTTTTTCTTGGCGTGTAGCACATGACTGACAATATTTTATTATCTCTTGTCTCATTCCAGGCTAGATGAATCTTGCTCTGAATTTTTCCAAAATCTTTCTCCTTCCCATATGACCTGCTATTGAACAATCATGTAACAACTGCATAACTTTGTGCCAAATATTGTGGTAGAACTACACTCCATCAATTTGATTCTAATTCAATAACTTCTCCTTCCTGTAAAAACTCCATGGGCTTTCTTGTTTCTGCATCTTTTTTCTAAGCATCCATCAGTTTACATCATTTAAAAAGCAGCAATAAATTGTCTTCTTCAGAATTCTCAACTTCCACTGTTTTACACTGCAGCATGGGATAGGTATTACTCTTTCCATCTCTGTGTCATCTTTCTTATACTCCTCTCCTTTGCTCTTCTCTGCTGTGCATGACAGATGATCTGCCACCACACTGGAACTTCTTCTACAATGTTGAACTTGTAAAGCATACCTCTGCAAAAGAAATGACCATCTTCCCAAAGTCCCATTTGTATCCTTCATCATAAATAAACATGTCAATGCACTGTGATCTGTATACAACATGAAAGGTTTGCTGTCCAGATATCTTCAATACTGTTTGGTGCCCCCATACTATAGCTAAACACTCTTTTTCTGAGGCATGATACTCTTTCTCTGTAGCATTCAATGTTTGGCTTCCATATGAGATTATTTTCCTTTCTCCTCCTTGCTCTTGAAACAACACTGCTTCAAGCCCCAGATCACTTGCATCTGTAGCTAAATAAAATGGCTTGCCAAAATCAGGGAAGTGCAGTTTCTCAGGCTCTGCCATACGACCTTTTATTAATTGAAAAGCTTTCTCTTGGGACGATGTCCATTTCTGTTTTGTTCTCTTTCATCTTAACTGGTTTGATGATTCTGCAATATCTGCCATCTGCTGTATGAATGGTCCATACCAATTACACAGTCCAATAAATCTCTGTATGTCTTTTACTTTCTTAGGTTGTGGAAAATCTCTTATCACTTAAAATGTAGCTTGTTCTGGCAGTATTCATCTATCTGTAACAACAGGTCTCAAAAACTTTATTTCAATTGCTAGGAAATTACACTTTTCTTGTTTGATGGTGAGTCCATGACTCTTCAGTCTCTGTAACACTTTTCTTAAATGCTCCCAATGTTCTTCAACAGATTTGTAATAGATGATCACATCATCCATGTAGGCCAAACAAGATGTATACTGTGTACCCCACAAAACACTTCATCCATCATCCTTTGGAATGTTGTAGGTGTATTTTTCAGTCCAAATGGCAACATATTAAAATCATACAGTCCCTTGTAAGTAATAAAGTGGTTTTGAACAAGTCTTATGTTTCCACTGGTATTTGCCAATACCCACTTCTTAAATCTATTGTTGAGAATATTCATGCTCTAGTGAGCATATCAAACATATCTCTCATGTTCTTCATAAGATAAGCATCACCAACTGTTACTGCAGTCCCATTTCTGTAATTCACACAAAATCTCATAGTTCCATCTCTTTTAGGCACCAGTACCACTGGTGACAACCATGCAGATAATGCTGGTTGATCAATTCCTTCTTGTAACATCTCATGCATTTGTTCTCTGGTAATTAATTTAATGTATTTATTTAAAAGAGATTTACCAGGAAAGACATACTGAGCCATGAAGCTCATTTCCAGATGCATCCTGAGGGGATAGGGTAAATGATGAGTACAAACAAGCAGAAGAACTTTAATACAATAATACACAATGGGCCCAATATTCAGAACTGCACCTGGCAATGGCGCACGTGGCTGTGCTGTGCATCTGAGTTGCACTGGAGCAACTAAGGGATATATTCAAAAGAGATGTGCCATGGCTCATCTCTTCAGAATATATCAAATAATGCACTCTGCACAAATGCAATGTGCTGGTGCGTCCCCCCAGACAGGTCTGGATACCAGGAATGGGAAATGTGCCAGCGCATCAGAGATACGCTGTGTGCAAATTCCTAATATTCATACACCAATATGCAAACAGGGCCATTATGCATGTTATTATGGCTCCATTTGCATGTGTTGAGCAGGGCTGGCCAGTGAAATGCACCTGGTGCCCTGTACAGCATGTGGTCCCTGTACCAGGGACTGCAGTAGTACTCCCTCCCTATCCCATATCACCACCGGCTATTGTGACAATTATACATGGCCCTGATGGTCAAGTGGTTCCCCACCCTCCTTGTCTGTACCTCCAGTAGCAGAATACAATGTTATACTGATAGCCCTGGTGGTGCAGTGGTTTTCCCCTCCCATTCTGGACCTGGGATCACCATCATAGTATTAAATTAAACCTCCCTGGTGGCCAGTGGGCCCCCCCTCCCCATCCTGACTTTCCAATCACCGAATATAAATATATTGCTGGTCCCTGGTGGTCCAGTGGAATGCCCCTCCCCTCCCGAATCCCAGATCACTGTCATATAATCAAAATAACTGTCACTGGTGATCCAGTGGTTCCCCCCATCCACACAGGACCCCCAGCCCAACCAGCTCCCCCTCGGTCAGCAGCAGGCAGCATAACCATCCGCATACCAAAGCAGGTATCCGCCGACTGAGAGCTTACAGTAGTTGCTGCAAGCTGATTGGTCCGCATTGTGGACCAATGGGCATGCAGTGCATACTGTAATAGTACACAAATTTGTGAATGAATGACTTCATTCACAAAGTTGTGAATCATTACAGTATGCACTGCAGATCCACAGTGTGGACAAATGAGCTGGCAGCAACTACTGTAAGCTGTCAGTCGGCAGGCAGCCACGGTGGTATGCAGGCAGATATGCTGCCCACCACTGACCATGGGTTGAGCTAGGTAGGCTGGGGGTTCTGTGTGGGTGGGGGTTGAGGGAACCACTGGATCACCAGGAACAGTTATTTTGATTATGTGATGGCGATTGGGGATTCAGGCAGGGAGGAGGGTTTCACTGGACCACCAGGGATCAGACATGTATTTTGTTTCATTGATCACAGGTATGGGATGGGAGAGGGAAACCACTGGACCACCACAGAGGTTTAATTTAGTAGTCTGATGGTGATCACAGGTATGGGATTGGAGGGGGGTACCACTGGACCATGAGGGTATTTCAAACATGGATTTAACACAATCAGGGTTACTGGATGGAGAGAGGGGTACCACTAGACTACCAGGGACTATTGTGTGTGCTTGTGCACAGTGTTGAGGGGTTGCCACACATAGCAGGTAGCTGCTGTGTTGCGCATTACAATACAGTGGGCCGCAAGTGAGTGGCTAGCACTTGAGCCATATTTTATCGGCTCAGTTTTGAGCCCAGGTTTGCGACACATCTCTGGATTGTGCCAGAAGATGTGCCGCTCTTCCTGGGCTGAATATCGGGATGTATTTCATATGCATGGGCACGCCCCCTGGAGATGTGCTGCATACATTAACCTTGTGCCCTGGTGCATCGGGAATTGCACTGCACAATTTCCACTTTTGAATATTTTGGGGTTCTGCTGACGCAACTCAGTTGCACCATACGTAACCCCTTTGAATATCTAGGCCAATATGTACAATAATATACATTATCAAGGCAAATAATAATAATGCAGGTTAAGCATCAGAAGTGAGTCACCCTTTTTTCTGGTGACTATGCATATGGTCTACTCTGAATTGGTTGTGCACTTCCCATATCAATTGCATGTTGTATTAAGATAGTTTGGCCCACTGTCTCTGTGACCACTTCAGGAAATTCACTTAGAATATGCTCTAACTGTATCTCTCTGGTCTCTGTTTGTTCATCCAGACCCTCTTGACATGGACTTGGAAATGTTCTGACATCCTGCAATATGTCTTCTGGTTCCATTGCAATGACAGTTGATATCTGTAACTCTTTTGATACAGTTGCTTGTGATAATTCAGGTTCCTTTTTATCATCCCAAATCTCACTTTCCATTTTCTCTGAACTTATAACATTTTTGTTTGCCATGTCAATTGCCAACTTCAACTCTTTGAGAATGTCATTTCCAGTGATGACCTCTGAGACTGTTCTATCAAAGGTAAATGTTCTTCTCTTCCACTGCATGCCCTTTCCTTCCACTGCATGTCTTGAATGCTGAGGCTAACTTCTTCTTGTACCCATCGACTATATGAGTCTTCTGAAGCTAGAGTAAGCTCCATCTTTGGCCTCCTTTTGAACCATGACCATGACTCTATATTTTGTATCAACATGAGCTTTGTGATAATAGTAGTGGTAGCTCCTGTATCCACCAAACCTTGAACTTCTGTATTTCCCAACTTCACAAACAAAGACAGTAAATTCACACTTGTAACTGTGGTTACCACCTCTGTAGCTTGCTTCTTTTCTATGGTCGCTTCAGACTTTGCTTTCTTCTCATGTTTCATCAAGGTAGTTACTGCTCTGTTTTATTCTTTGGATAATCTGTTTTTTTGTGCCCCAATTCATTGCACCATAGCATCTGAGTTCAAATATATCTCCTCTTCTAGGCAGATATGATCTCTGCAGTGTACTTACTGAATTGCTGTGTACTGTATGTCTAGCTCAGGACCTCACTCCTGAAATCTCTTGGTTCTTTAATACTGATTATTATCTGCTGGCTTTACTTGACACAAATTGTCATGTAAAGTTCTTCCTTTTTGTATGAGCTCTTCAGTGGTTCTTGGCATGGAACCCATAAGCACATTCTGCAGTTCTGGTTATAGTGTTCTGACAACAAATTTCAATATTTTTCTTTCTTGAGCTCTTGGATATAGGCATTAATAAATGTCACATTAATCTAAGATGAGTGTATCCAGTTGATCATCAGCTCTCTGTGGACAATCCAACTCTCTTCTTAAGGGTTGCCTGCTTCAGCCCTTGTCGAAATATTCTAGAAATTGGACTCTGCACTGTCTCCAATCTCGTAACTGCTCCCACTTGTATCATATGACTCATAAGATTCATAAAATTTATAACAGGTACATATAGCATTAGCCATTATCGACCTGCTCTATTCATACTAGAAATTGATAGCAAAGTCTTATGCAGTGTTCATCTAGTGCATGCTCAAACTGGTTCATAGTATCACATGATACCACAGACTCGGGTAATAAATTCTACTGCCTCAACACTCATTGTGAGAACCAACCTTCTCTCAGATTTCTGTTGTAGTTCTCACCCCTCAATTGGAATTGGTGACCCCTATTTGCAGTAGTGTCTGATCTTCTGTTTAATCCTATGCATTCCCAAAGCCACCATTTACCTGCTGTACCTCTATAGCTCCTTCAAAATGTTGCATCCACATGTCTCCCAGTACTTGTGCTTGTCTTAATGTTCTCTCAAAGTGTCTTAGAAACTCATTGCATCTTCTTTACTTTCTCCTCCAAACACAGGAAAATTGCTTCTGACCCATGACACAATGGGAATGATTGATGTTGACACTCTCTCATACCTTTGTGACACATTTTCTCTTCTCTGAGACATCTGAGACTGCCATGGTCGGGGTCATGAATGGCATCCTACAGGGCTTTGACAGAGGCCAGTTAATGGAGGTGGTGTTCGTGGACCTGACCAAGATATCCAACCTTATTAATCACTCTCTGTTATGCTCAAAATTGGCCTCCCTTGGTTTTTCTGAGGGTCCTGTGCTCAGATGCAAAGACTATTGAATATTTATTTATTTTTATTTTATTGAAATCTAGGGTTACAAATACCTTTGAGCAGGAACTGCTCATTTACAAAGGTTCCACGTCGAAGGAATGGGGGTATATAGACATACAAAGGTCAACATAATAATACATAGTTACACAATAAAAAGAAGTAAGAGACTGAGGCTTAGGAAATTCCAGTAATTCAAAATGTGCCAAATGTTAGGTAGCATGACATACCAGCCAAGGGCAATCTTGGAAATAAGCACTGCAGGTGAGAGGGAAGGGGGTATGCAGGCAAGAAGGCCATTGTCAGAGGGTAGATGGTGAGGGTAAGAGCTCTAAAGGGGAGGGAGGGGGAGGGTTAATAGGTCTCAGATTGTAGGTATAGGTCCTGCCACTTCATCAATTAGACCTATGCTTTTAGGGGTCCCTCAGGGGTCCATTTTGGGCTCCTTTCTGTTCTCATTGTTTGTAAATTCTCTTCCATCGGTTCTTAAGGTTTGCAAATGTCTGCTTTATGCTGACGACTTGATAATTTTCTCCCATTCTTGTGTCAACACTCAACTTGAATCTACATTACAATCTGATTTCAATGATGTCTGTACTTGGTTTGCTAATAACCACATGGTCCCCAACATTAATAAGACAAAAGTAATGTTGTTTGGTATTCCCAATATGGTGAGGGAGGAGCCTTCTTTGCTCATTTACGACACTGGGGGGATTGTTGTTGAGTTTGTTAATGAGTTTAGATATTTGGGAGTTCTTTTAGATCAGGTTTAACTTTCTCTCAGCAGGTAAAAGCCATTTATAAAAAACTCAACCAAGAATTGGGTACGTTATTCAAAATGAAGCAATATTTTTCGGACGATATTAGAAAGTCTATCACTTTGGGCATTCTTTTGCCTTACCTTGATTATGTTGCCAGCCTTTATTATAGGCTTTCTGTTGGAGAGCTAAAAACACTTTCTGTGACCTACGATAATGTTTGTAGGTTTGTCTTGGATTGCCCGTATCGATTTCATCACTGCTTAACGTATTCCAATCTTGGCTGGTTATCATTAAACAACAGAATATCATTTTATTTTGGTTGTCAAGTCTTCAAATCAATTTTTTTAAACACCAAATATCCATTACCTGATCTGGTTAAATTAAGGGCCCCCCATTTGTAACTTGTGTTCTTGTAATGGCATTACCTTAACCAATACTTTTTTTTGCACTAATGTGGGAGCCAGGTCTTTCTCTGTGGCAGCCCCCAATTTTGGAATGCATTGCCTCTTAATATTCACTCGTCTTCCTCTTTGCTACACTTTAAGCATAACTTAAGGACTTATTTGAATGTATCTGAATTATGTACTTGTTTTGTATCACTTGTTATTTGTTTTGTGATTGTTACATGTTTGTTTTTTTATCAGGTTGGATCTGAAAATGGGCTAGTCCCAGTATCCTTACCCGATTAACAAACAAAAAATGAAATCTCCTGATTTCCACCTTGAAACTCTTCCACTTCAGGTGCTTCATTTCTTCCTGACATATCTGCATGTGGTGTACTTTCTCTTCTTCCTGTAGTTAAACTTAAATTATGTATATTGTTCATAACTCTGTCTATAAATACTTCTAGTTCCCTTTCCGTTCTCTTCTTGAACTCTTCAACATCAAATGACATCTTCTTCACTGGCATTTCTCTCAAAACATATCCACCAAATCCCCAAGGCATCCACGACTCCTCTCATTGGCAGTGCAGTATTTCTTGGCTTGAACTATGGTGCATCCATCAAAGGAAAATTTGTTCTGAACACTGTCACTGGATCTAGACCATGTGTTTCTTCTTAATTACTAAGTCCCACAATCTGATCAAACATTGCTGAGAGCCTCTGATCCATAGAAACTTTTCCTTTTCCCAGGTGAAAGATCCATTTCTTGGTTGCTAAAGCTGAGCAAAGTAGAACCAGCTTCACAGCAACCCTTTCCTCATACTCACTAGTGTTTTTGTAAATTCTACTCCTTCAGTGTTCCTGCATACAAAAAATTTGAAATGTCTCCCACCAAATTCAAAATAAAAGAGTTTTTTTTTAAATATTCCACAGTTAGGCATAACTTGGAATAAGTCAGTTTTGTTGTGTCGACCTTTACACAAAGCAATGAGCACATCCACAGTACAGCCTCACAGTTGGACACCAACTTTATAACATGCACACACAGGCATTACACTCGCAGGGTCACCTAGACATAGTAAGGTAGATGTGTCTGCAGTTAATCGCAAGGTAGATACCTCACCTTAACATGGGTTAACAGGGTTGCACCACCAGTAGGTCTTTGCCTTTCTTATCACCTACAACCACTGATGGGGTACACGCAGGAACCTTTACAGTTACCTCCCCAACTGAGCAGTTGCAGAACCTGTATGCAGAAAGAGAGTCTGTACTGGACTGACTTTGGAGACCACAGGAAAACTATAAGACGTGGATGACCTGAAGGATGACTCTGACACAGTTTCAAAGTGAAAACAAGGTAATATTTTACTGACTGCTCTACAACATACAGATACAGTCATATTTAAAAAGCTTATTGCATTCAAACAACACAATGACTATATGTACATATGAAACTGCCAGCAGATAATGACCATGTAGCCTATCAAGTCTGCTTGAGTGTACAGCTAGCAATCCATTACGCTACAGCTGCCCCTCCCTCCCCTCCACCCCCACATAGTGATCTTCCCATTCACTTTTTCACATCCCTTTTTAAAACTGCCCACTGTCTTACAGGACTCCACCTCCTCAGGAAGTGTGTTCCACATAGATACCACCGTTTCCATGAAAAAATGCCTACTCATTTCTCTCCTGAATCTTTCACCCTCCAATCTCAGTCCATGCCCCCTTGTGTCCCTCCCTCCCGTCAACTTAAAAATCCCCCTGTACCAGTCTTGTTTATACACTTCATGTATTTAAATGTCTCAGTCATATCTCCCCAGTCCCTCCCCTCCTCCAGGGGGTACATGTTCAGCTCCTTCAGCCTCTCCTCATAGGGTTTGCCTACCAATCTCTAGATCAACCTTGTTGCCCTGCACTGGACCCCTCCAGTAATCTAACATCCTTCTTTAAGTATGGGCACCAGTACTGCACACAGTCCTCCAGGTGCAGCCTCACCATGACCTGTAAAGGAGCAGGATCACCTCCCTCCTCCTTGAGGTGATTCCCCTAGCAATACACTTCAGCATTTTGTAGGCCTTAGCTGCCACTTAACTGCACTGTGCCAAGTGGTTCACCTGCCCTGTTATTATAACCCCAAGATCTTTCTCCTCCTCTGTAGTGGTTATCTGAACCCCCCCAACTGATAACACCTCCTTGGGTTCATTACTCCAAAGTGCATGACTTTGCACTTCTTAGCATTGAACTCTAGCTGCCATGTGTCTTATCAATCCTCAAGTTTAGCCAGATCATCCTGCAGCTCCTGCCACCCTACTGTGTCATCTACCACTGCACCGATCTTGGTGTCATCTGCAAAAAGACTAATCTTGTTTTTAATGCCATGTGAGATGTCAGCAATGAATATACCAAACAACACTGGGCCCCGTACCAAGCCCTGCAGTACCCAGCTCATTACAGCCCTTGGAGATGAGAACTCCCCTCCCACCACTACCCTCTGTTGTCTTCCTTGCAGCCAGTTCTTGATGCAATTTATATCTTTGTCCCTGCTCCCTGGTATCCCAGCTTGCTAGTCAGACTCCCATTTGGCACTGCATTGAATGCCTTGCTGAAATCCAGATATAGGACATCTACCGTGTGGCCCTTGTCAAGTTCCCTAGTCACCCAGTTATAATAGTAGACCAGGTTTGTCTGGCAGGATCTGCTAGAGATGAACCCATGTTCCTTCCCATCCTGGAGTCCATTGCCTTCTAAAAAGTATACCAACTTCTCCTTAAGGCTTGTCTCTATTAACTTTCCCACAATGGATGTGAGACTTACAGGTCTATAGTTGCCTGGCTCATCCTTGGTTTCACTTTTGTGAAGGGGCACCACATGAGCCATCCTCCAATCAAGGGGTACACACCCTGTTTCCAGAGAAGTATTGAACAATCCTGCCAATGGCTCTACCATGACTTCCACCAATTCCTTCAGTACCTGGGGGTCTACACCGTCTGGTCCTGATGCCTTATTCACACTCAGTGCCCTCAAACCTTTAAGTACTCTGTCCACAGTAATTTTCCCATCTGTCACCCCTTCCCCCCTGAGCCTACCCTCCCTAACCCCTGAGGCAGTGACCCATTCTTCTCGTTAGAAAATACAGAACAGAAGCATTCATATGGCACTTCTGCCTGCTCTGCCCCTTTCTCTGCCCACCCACATCCTTCCTGATCCTTACTATCTGATCTTGGCAGATTCTCCTCTCTGGAAAGCTTGGCTGCCCTGACTGCTCTGTTCATCTGCTTTGATTTCTTCAGGTGCTCTTGTCTATCCTCTCCACCTGGATCTCTTAAATCTCCTGAAGGCTGCCATTTTTGCCCTCACTTTTTCCAACACCTCTCTGCTTAACCGAATTGTTTTCTTGGCCCTAGCCTTTTTGCTTAATGTCTTAGTACAGGATCTAGTGGCCTCCACGAGCCCTAGCTTGATAACTTCCCATTCCTTGTTAGCATCCATGTAAAGGTGGATTCTGGCTAGATGCCTGGCCACTATTTCCCCCATCTTCCTAAAATCAGCCCGCCTGAATTCCAATACTATGGTCTCTGTTCCCACAGCCTCCTTATCAATGCTTAGTGAGAACTACACTGTGTGACCATCACTCCCTGCCAGTGGATCCTCCACCCCAGCTACCTGACAAACTCCACATTAGGCAGCATGAGATTCAGAGTGTTGCCTAACCTGGTTGGCTCGCTTACCGGCTGTACCAAGAATCTGTCCTGGATATCCTCAAGGAGGGGCCTGCTCCCTTGCACTTGAGGTGGCTGGAATGCTCCAGTCTACGCCTGGCAGATTGAAGTCCCCCATGATCATGGTGTTACCCTTCCTGACCCTCCTTATCTGCTCCACTAGTTCTCTGTCCAAGTCCTCTGCCTGAGACAGTGTCCTATACTCCACTCTTATCCTTAGTGACCTGTTTCTTGAATCCTGGAATTGTATCCATAATGCCTCTGTCTTACCCTCCCCCCTCCTCCCTGGCACACCTTATCCCATCCCTCACATAAATCGCCACCCACCCCCTTTCTCCCGATCCCTGCAGTATATCCTGTACCCTGGGATCACCAGGTCTCAGTCCTGTTATTGGGTGGCCCATGTTTCGGTGATGGCAGCTATGTCCAACTACCCCTCTGCCATGAGAGCTTGCAACTCGGCCATTTTGTTCCCCAGGGTCCTCCCATTTATAGAGACTACCCTCCAAAATGTGCCCTTTATATCCTTCCTCCCTAAACATTTTTTACTCTAAATACTGTATGACCCCTCCCTTGATCTATCTCTACTGCTATTCATATCCTTCCACCCTTTTTGAACACTTTTACTCTCAATACTGTATGACCGCTACCTTGATCCATCTCTACTGGTATGGGGAGGTGGGGTAAGCATGTTTGACTCCCCATTCCGGAGACCTTGTTGTGATTTCACCTACTTGCCTCCCCTCATACCTAGTTTAAATCCACTCTGGTTGCTATCTATTCCCCCAGTCTCTGTTTTAATACCCCAAGTGCTCCTTGCTCAAGTGCAGCCTGTTCTGGCCATACAGGGTGATGCTATCCCAAGTTCTACCCCTATTCCCCACCAGTACATACCCTTTGGTCTGACACCAGGCTCCTAGCCAAGTGTTAAACTCCTCTTTTCTCATTTTCCTCACAACACTTACTCTGGGTACTGAGAGTTCCTCAGAGAAAGCTATCAAGCTCCCTACTTCCCCACACAACTGCTCCAGCTCCAAGAATTTCTCCTGTACCTCCTTGACTGTGTTTCCCTCTAAATCATTTGTGCCCAAGTGCATCATGATATGCGGTTTCTCCTTATCTCTATTTGCATACCAATGAATAAACTGTCCCACCTCCCTGCTGTCATTCCTAGCATGCACTCCACCCATGTATGACTGACTATGCCATTCTCCTTTACTTCCCCATCACACCACTTTTAGTATTGAGTCTCCCAGAACTAAGGCCCCTTCTCCTTTTACATGCTTTAGCCCCAGCCCCTTCCCATTTTCCTGGCCCAAGTTCTGAATCTTTACTCCCTGTTGCATATACCTGATGCTCCCTGCAGCACCTGCCTCCTCCCCATCCACTACTCTCATCCTGACTCCCCTCCACCCACTGTGTCCCTTAACTGACCCAACTGCATCTTTCCCTAATGCTCCCCTGGCTTCATCACCCCCATTCTCTTCAACACTTACCCCTTCTTTCTCTTCACCCTCCCAAGCTTCAGTCCCCCTGCCCACCCTCCTAGCCATTTCCCTCTTCCCATTACCCATAATATCCCCCCCCATCTGCCATACTGCTGCCCTCTGATTTGCCAGTACTCTTTGGTCTTCCTGCCCCATCCTCTAATTCCCCTCCCACCTTTTCCTGAATTGTAGCCAGCACTGAGTACCTATTGTCTGACACCCTTACACTGCTCTGAACTATCTCTGGCAAGCTGTTTTGAGACTTCTATTTGCTGTCAGCTCTACAGCCATTCCTGCCCCATTCCTGATAGTCTTCTGGTTCTCTTTCTGGACCCTAAGGTTCCTGAGAGGGTGGCAATATTGTCCCTTCACCCCCCTCCTTCTCTGTCTCCTTGGCCTGGAATGCCTGCCAACCTCTGGGTGCTCCCATGTGCCCCAGATCCTGGATGGTTCCACTACACTGCCCCCATCCCTTTCCTTAGCTCTGCCCATAACTAACTAATCTTGTCCCTAAGCTGTGCAAGATGCCTGCAAACCAGGTGCACCCCTGCCCTCCATGCCACCCCTAAAAAGATAGCTGCCCTACAGCTGTTGGATCCTACCACCCCCATATCTCTTCCAGCCATACATCTCCCCCTGCACCCACAGCTGATGGTTGCATGCCCCATCCTCTATTACCTTCTTCCCTTCTAGGAATAACCATGTTGTTATACACTCCCCCACCAATTTCTCACTGATAGCTACCTATAGCCAGCTTCTCCTAAGTATTGTTTAATTCTTCTTTTTCTCTCTCTCTCTCTCTCTCTCTCTCTCTCTCTCTCTCTCTTCCAAAATCACAGAGATGATCAATACTTGTTAGTGGATGCACCTGTCAGTGTGATCCACCAATCCCAATGCAGCACCTCCCCAATAAAGGTAGAGGATCTCAGGGAGGAAGGGAGGGAGGGATGGGGAGGATGGGTTGGGCCTACCTCAATTCCCATGAGAGTCAATCAGCCTCTTACACAATAGTGTACCTCAGCCCCCTCCCTCACTGCTACAGAGTCTGCTCAATCCCCCAACAAGGACTACTCTATAAAAAAGATTGCATCTTTCTTCACACAATAACATCTCTCACTGTATTTCTATACCCACAAGTCTTTACCTGCTAACCCCTGGAAACTGTAGGCCATACACTGCCATCAGCCCTCCAGTTATTCCCTAGCACACCCAGCACTATGCCACACCCTGGACCTCAGTCATTGCACATTATTCTTTATCTGCCTTTATGGCATGCTGTGGCAATTAGGCTATATCCACCTCAGATCAGCCCACTCACCGCTTAAAAGCTCTGATACCCCTCCCTGGTATCTATTACTGTACCTTATACTTTACAATTCTATCACTCTATATTCTTATACTCTGTCAATTCACAGTTACTGTACTGGTATTGTATAACATCACACACATTTCCCATTACACAATACCGTTCACCCCATAATCTCTCAGAAAAACACAATCCTTCAGTATCTGGGTAGTAGTCCTTGTAGTTAAGAAGAATTCCAACTCACAACACATATGGGTGTCCCTCTTGAATATGTCTCTAGTTATAAATTAAACTGTACTGTACACACTTCCCTTTGGCTTAAAAAAAAAAAGTATGTTTTCTGGACCCATGGATCTTGGCAGATGATTGCTATTGTGAATTGAGGAGGCACCTGGGAATGTAGCCATTGCAGATCTTCTTTTGCTGAAAACAGGAAACTTGTGGGAAAAATTCAGGTACTAAAAGCAGCAGGCTTCCTAAACACTGGCTCTGCTCTCACTGACTGTCCTGCTATCCCTTGTACTGGGATACAGGTGATCCCCTATATATATTACATGAATCTTGAGGGCTGGTAACCCAGGCACTATCAAAATCAGTAAGGCCCTTGATTCAGTGCCGCATGGGAGATTGGAGGGGAAGCTGGAGTATGTGGGGGCAGGACTAAAAATGGTGACCTGGATCAGGAACTGGCTGAGGGGGAGACAGCAAAGGGTGGTGGTAGTGGGGGAGCTGTCATCACCGAGAGCGATGATGAGTGGGATACCACAGAGATCCGTGCTGGGACCAGTACTATTGGGGATTTTCATTGCAGATATCTTGAATGGGATCCAGAGCAAAATCAGTCTGTTTGCAGATGATACCAAGATGGGAGCTGTGGTAGATGACACGAGGTGGGGGAAGGGGTTGCAGGAGGACCTGAATAAGCTGCAGCAGTGGACAGATAAATAGCAGCTGGGGTTCAACACCAAGAAGTGCAAGTTTCTGCACTTTGGATCCTGGAACCAGGGGAGGGATTATCACTTAAATGGGGTTCAGTTGGGTTGCTCCACAGAATAGAAGGACCTAGGGGTGATCATAACAGGGAGCATGAACAACTCTGTTCAATGCAGAAGAGCGGCAGTAAAAGCCAACAGAATGCTGGGGTGTATAGCTAGAGTGCTGTCCTCCAGAAGTAGGGAGGTTATCCTGCCCCTGTATAGGTTTCTGGTCAAGCCCCACCTGGAGTACTGTGTGCAATACTGGCATCCGTTCCTGAAGAAGGACATCAGATTGTTGGAGGGAGTACAGAGTAGAGCTACAAAGGTGATCCAGGGATTGGAGGGCAAGACATAAGAGGAAAGGCGGGGTGTTGAATATGTACTCCCTGGAAGAGAGGAGGGACAGGAGAGATACGATTGAGACCTTTAAGTACCTGAAGGGAATAAACAAGACTAATACAGAGAGGATTTTCCAGAAGAGAAAGGGGAGGGACATGAGAGGACAAAAACTGAGATTACAGGGGGGTAGATTCAGGAGAGAGATGAGGAGGTATTTTTTCATGGAAAGAGTGGTGGACAAGTGGAACTCCTTGCCGGATGAGGTAGTGGCCTGCAAGATGGTAGACAGCTTCAAGAGAAGTCGGGATAGGGAAAGGGGAAGGGGTAATAGGATGGGGGAAGGGAGGGGCAGCAGCATTATAAGGTGCTAACTGCGCACTCAAACAGACTTAATAGATGGTGAGGCATGTTTCTGCTGGCATTTTCATATGTTCATAAAATGGTAGGCATCTGCAGGCTGGACTCCCTTTGATCTGGTCTGGTCCATTCAGGTCGTTCTACCTGCTCAAACTCCCTTAAAGCGAGACTGTCTGATGAATGACTTGCTAATTTTTTTGTCAGATATTCACCATTTTTACCAGCAGGGGTTAGAGAAATGACTGAGTAAAAGGTCTGGGTGAATCCTTTTTTATCAATTTTATGATCTAGCCACATCTATTTTGTTAATTTTTAAATCAAGTGGGTCTCTCCTAAATAAGAATGGTTGTATTCTTACGTGCATGCTACAGTCCATCAACATGGCAGGAGATCAGACGTTGGTGATGAAGACGAGCTGTAAGGTGTACACACCCCGGTATCTAAGGGGATATGAACGTACCTGTCAATGTCTTGGAGCAGCCCTCTCGGTTGTTTACATTTTTGCATTTTGACTGACAGAAACTGCATATTTAGTGGAATGAATTCACTGCTATCCTCATAATGGACTCCTTGTCTGAGGTGAGATTTCATTGCAGCAGTAAAATATTTGCTTCTTAGTCAATTTACGCTGTCTGGAAATGTATGCTATGGAAATAAGATGAAAGTCGTGCTGTGACAGTACTGAAAGTAGTCTGACAGGACATGCTGATGTAATGAAAGCTGCCTTGTTGTTTTTCTATGTGTGCCCCATTGTAACTGTTTTAGCGATATATTTTTTTTTTCCATCCTGTCATAGTTTAATGTGGGTGACAGGTCAACAGGTCTTCACTACTCCCCCCGCCACCACCCCCACATACAAATCCCAAACATCTCCACCAACACCCACTTCCCCATATCATGCCTGTTGACACTGCCCCGATCGCACAAGTTGGCAATATTTAGGAAAGCTGCTGGCTATATATGTGTGGGTCTCTGAGCAGCAGATAAAGTCCCCTCAATAGATAAACTGTAAATAAATTGTCTACATAATCATACTTGTACCAGTCAGGCTGTAAAAATCAGCATATGAAGTAGAGTATGGCTCTGTCATTGTGCCCATTAATTGCCGCCTTGTAAAGTGACAGTCCGCGACATCTTGCCAACAATACTGACACAAATAACAGCAGGGAACAGTATAAATTTAACAAAACAAATGGTCACCTTATTTGTTCAATAAAATGTAAGTACCTCCACACCCTGCAATGTAACACTGCATGGTTCCTCCTGTCATTGTATAGTGATCTGTTTCAGATGCTAGTCGAGCAGAAATGCTGCAGCTGGCACACTGTTTAAAACTGCTCTGGGATGGTGTTGTGTAAAAAAAAATGATAAAGCAATATCCGTTTTCACCCAAAATATATATGCTAGTAAATCTATAACCGATCCAGCATGTTTTTTTATGATACTATTTTCACTTAGGCAAAGTGTTACATTTGGTCCTACTATATGCTTTTTTTTTTAAACGAGAAGAGTAGAAGCAATTTCCAACAGTTTTGAAACTGAGACTTTGGTGAGAAGCGTGTGCATTACAGTCTGCTGGTCTGCTAACTAGACTGTAATGCACAAGCTCCTTGCCAAAGTCCTGATTTCAAATCTGTTGGTAGTGACACTTTTGGGGGGGTGGATTGGGATAGTAACCTGCAGTGTTCAAAATAGCATGGATCTGTCCTCTTCATGCCTCCAGATATTTTTGCATCATAGCCACGTACCTACTAGGTCTCACTTCACTCAGGTAGCCAGTGGATGTGGGCTTGATACCAAACTCGGCAGCCCAGCTGATACCTCATCAGCTCCACTTGTCTTAACACTTACCATACACTTTCCAGTAAGCACCCATGAACTTCCACATGTATGCAGGCTTTTCTTTCTGTCTGTCTGCTTAGCACATTAAACATTAAAAAAACAAATGATACTAAGGCAAATTAACAGAATTTTGTAGAATTTAAGACAGCTGCTTACTATTTATACTTTTCCTTAAGCAGAATCTATAACATCTTAGTCTGATGATGATTCTTACTCAGTACAACTGCCAGTCACTTGAACTGGAAAATGAGTCCTGGTAGTGATATTTTTATTTGTTTTTCTAAACTCCTGCTTTTCAAATACCATGTACAGGAGCTGATCTGTTCTACAAATGTTAACGCAGACAGTTGTTTCAGTCATGCTGTAGTGAGAATCAATTGTAATAATCTGAATAGTCTGAAATAAGTTTTTTTGACCCACTGAATGATGCTTATGTATTTATTTATTTTGTAAGCAATCACTCAGTGTGTCATTTGAAATCGGGACATTGGCGAGAGGCATAATCAATGGGACAGAATGCAACACTTTGCCCTAAGTGTAAATAGTATAATGTGTATTGGGTTTAGTTACAGCTGCTCACTCTAAATGGGAGGCTTAGCTAAATTATGTTCTCTTACTTCCCTCTCTCATAGTAATTATTTAATTTTGATTGTTAGGATTTGCACTGTTAGGAATTTTATCTATGCTGGTAATTATTAGGATTTATTCTGTCTGTAGGGATATAAGATTGCTGTGTTTAAATGGTGTTGCTGCTACTACTTTATTCTATTGCTGCCTAAGTTTGTCCTGCTCTAACATGCTGCTTACCTCCAACTATCCTGATGCTGTCTCTCTCTATCTTTCTCCCTTCTCTTCCCATCTACTCTCCTCTCACTCCCTATATCCCTATTGACCTTCGCTGCTTCTGATTTGGTATTCCTAATCCCATCTGACCTCATATATTCACCTGCATACCCTCTTCTCACTCCTTAGCCTCTCCAGGACTTCGTGGCACCTACCCCCGCCTGCTCGTCTTATGAAAGTTACGCTGCAGGACACCACTGAGAACGCACTTTTGCCTTTGTCTGAGATTTAAATTTTGGCCCCCCCACCCCAGTGGGACTGGCTTTTCCCTCAGTTGTGTGCTAGTACAGCAAGCTGGCCCACTTGCAGGAGGTCACTGACATAAAAGCAGCACTGCAGTCTACCGAAGTAAACCACACAGGAGCTGCTGGGATCTGAATTAGGCCCAAAGTGAGCAATACTGTAGAAAATTAAGTTGGTCTGCTTGGATCCCAAAATGTGCACACAATACGCAGGAAACCAGTTATAAATGTAATCAGGCTCTGCAGGAAACCGAATTTGTGCTACAGGTGAATAATAAAGCAGGAAGCCCCTTATAGAAATCTGTCTGGCTCTACAGGAATCCTGATTTGTGCCACAAAGTATTAATAAAATTGGGTTACAGGGGAACCCAATTAAGCCAAGAATATTGAATTTAATTGAAAATTAGGCACCAATACTGAGAGCAACAATGCACTGCGGAGAGGAATTGAAACTATGTATCAGAATTAAGTCCATTTAGGACCTGTGAAGATTCCCTGGAAAGCATTCAGCTGGATCCAAAAGGTTCTGAATGGATCTTGGCACACGCGGCCCAAACTGGTACACTTCCCTTGACTAGGTACCCTTGGTCAGTACTAGGAGACTTTCCCATATGTCATGAGGAATTACTGGTGGCACCCTCAATCCTCAACCACCAATGAGCACACTCAGGCTCAGAGAAAATCCAAATTCCCACATCTGGGTATTTTCTTCATGCACTGGCCAAATGCACTGAGAGAATACGAAGGTGCCCAAATTTTGAATCCATAGAGGATAAAAAATGAAACAAAAAATACTAAAAAACTAATCTAATGGAGGTAATGTAAGCTTTTTCTCATGTACAGTCTTCTGTTTGGTTACAGCATGATGTCAATGACAATTCTGGTGTACAATATACAAATAAAGCAACTATTTCACCACCCTCGCATACTATAAATGTTATCAAAATGAAATATTAATAAATAAAATGATTGCTGAAATTTCTTGAACACTGCATTCTGATTGGTCAGTGTACTTTTTTGTACATAAATTGTGGTTTGTTCTTTTCAATAATTTTTTTGAGAATGAATGAAATGAAAAATATTAAAAAAAACAGCTATTAGAGCAATTGATAGGTTTTTATCAAATACAGCCAACAGTTTGGTTACAGTGAGTTGTCGACAATAATTCTGGGGTCCAGTATACAAATAAAGCTATTATTTCACCACCCTTGCACACTATAAATGTTAGCAAAGTGAAATATTTATAAATAAAATGATTTCTGAAATTTCTGAATACTGAGTTCTGATTGGTCGGTGCACTTTGTTGTGCATAAAGTTCAACTTGTTCTTTTCAATAAATGGTTTGAGAATGAATGAAATTAAAATTAAAAAAAAAACAGCTATTAGAGAAACTGATAAGTTTTTCTCAAATATAGCCCACAGTTTGGTTACAGCGAGTTGTCGATGACAATTCTGGGGTCCAGTAGACAAATAAAGCAATTATTTCACCACCCTCACACACCATAAATTTTAGCAAAATGAAATATTTATAAATAAAATGATTTCTGAAATTTCTTGAATACTGCATTCTGATTGGTCGGTGCACTGTTTTGTATGTAAAGTTCAATTTGTTCTTTTCAATAAATGCATTGAGAATGAATGAAATGAAAAATATTAAAAAAACAGCCATTAGAGCAACTGATAAGTTTTTCTCAAATACAGGCTACAGTTTGTTTACAGCGAGTTGTTGAAGGAACATGAGAATTATTGTATTATTAATATAAAGCCTCTTCTTTTCAGATGTCAACTGATTGGGTTGAGAATTTAGAGTGTGACGTACCCGTTGGTGATAACAGTGATTATGAATTAGCAAAACTTCTGATTGTAAAAAAGAAGGTCGGTAAGGGAATAGTGAATGTAGCTGGGTCGTTGGTTCAGGAGACAAATTGCAGGCAGACAACAAAAATCAGTGCATAAAAAATGCCAGGATGGCATTTATCATTTTATTTTTGTACTTCATGAAATGATTCAAGTTCTTACAGAAGAGAAAAATTGTTATTAGTTCAGCTTCAAAGGATCAACTATTCCGCCCAGCAGTACTCTGAGGTCTTATCCCTCAGACTCACAGTTCCAGACTGACTCCCTGGTCTGGTCTCTATCTCTTTTTTAACACCCTAGTGGCAGACTTTTATACATGTAAGTGGGGTCACCTGACCTAGCTGTTATCTAATTTACAGAAATAAAACTATCTGGGTTAGTCTAGATCGCCTGGTCACCCACCATACCTGTCTAACAAACCACCCCACATAGTTTTATAGCAACACCCCTCTCTTTGTATGCAACACTGAGCTAGAATAGCCCAAATATACCTAATTGTATCATCATTAGGTTCATTAAGGGATTAAGTCCCTCCCATTCTGGAGTGACCTCACTTCCTTACTTCTATAAAAGCAGTCATTTCTGGGGCTGCCAGCCCTATAGACAATCCTGACTGCAGAACCAGGTAATGACTACGACTATTCTTTATGTATAGACCATAGGTATTCCTGAGTTGGACAAGTGAATAGAAGAATAAGGGTGCGCTCCATATTTTCTTTCCCTTTGTCAACTTCGGAATACCAGGCAGTAACTGAAAATAAACCAAAACAAAAGGAAGGGAACATTGTTTAACCAGGAGAGGCAGACTAAGCTAAAGCTTGTTTCCAGGTGCAACCTGTTTGCACAAGGAAGTTAAGTGACTTGCTCAGAGTCACACAGTATGCAAGTGGGGGGCTGTGATATTCAAACCTAGGTCTCCAAGTTTGCAGCTCAGAGCCTTAACCACTGTGCCATACTGCTTCAAAAGGAACAATGTTCTCTTGTACTTTTCTTTCTGTGGGGGCTTTATTTCTTTAGCCTTCACTTTGCTTATTCTAATTTTCTAATTCACAAGGGTTTTTTTGGTAACTCAGGATACTTCACCAACTCCCTAGTAACTTGCAACTTTATATGTTTCACAAGCCGGTGGCTGAAATATCAGCCCAATGGTAAACATTTCAATTCGCCCCATTTTGACTTTGTTTAATGAGCTGCATTCTGGTAAGCTGCCAGCTGCTCACTATCACAGGCGCATTGCACATTAGAGCTAGGAGTTTAGGGGTTTTACATGAACCCTGCCAAGCAACTGTTTTGGCTCCTAATGCCTTTTCCATGTTTTAGGGCACTGGCATATTATAAAGAAACATGTCCTGCATTCTTTACATACTCCCTCTCAGGACATTTCCACATGCAGCACAACATGTGCCTTCATACAGAATCAGGGCATACTTTAATGCTAGCAGCGCAATAGGAGCTGCTATAGACTTTTTAGAGGCTTTCCTTTTTGGATACTGGCTATTGGACAAGGAACAGAACGGAAAGGGCACAGATAATAAAGGGGTTTCTACTCTTGTCCTTACAAGTGTTTGTGGCAGGATGCAAGGGTGTCCTCCTACCATGAAAGATTGCTATTTTGTGCAGGGTAGTACAGGAAGGGATGTTTTAGCACTATTAACAGTCAAGTTACAGTCAATATCATCCCTTTATACCTAGGCACTTTATTTCTTGGGGGTATTTATTAGAATAACTGGGCCTCTACTTATCACAGGGAGCACCCTGTGACAGTGAAGCAATCACAGACTACAACATCTGGCGATGGAAATAATAATCGAACCAGAAGTAGAGGTAGAGCCAGAGGCCATGGGAGGATTGGAGTCAATGTCAGAGGAAGAGGTCACAGAGTGTATTCTGACATCAATGCTGAAAGCTTCAAACAAGCACGTGCACACCGTCATACTAAAATTAGGGTTCATATACTTTCATCCTTTTAGAATCTTACAAATTTGTCCCATACAGTCTGACCATCCACCCCCACCACACATTTGTGCAATAAGTTATCGCTATGTTTTTTTAGGAGTGCCTTTCATAATGTGATAATACACATTTAATGGATTTGTGCTTTAACATGACAATCCAAAACCCATCATTAATCTTCAGTATTCTTGATGGGAGTCTGGCAATTCCTTGTCCTGATTCACATTCTCCCTCTCCTTCTAATGAGCTTGGCTGGTGTGTCTGCAACCACTGTAGGGAACTGTCAACCGCTACAGAACATAACTGCTGTGGACTTGATCCTACCAACTGTCTCTCTATGTTTCCAGTGAGTATTTTCTTAACCAATGTACTCCTCCAGGGTATGGGTGTACTGGTGGTTTGTAATATGGCAATTAAAAATGTAGCAATTCAGGTTGCTGAGGAGCTCAGAAGCATATTACTAATTATACAATGGCTAGTAAAAATCTTTTAATTTTTTTGGTCAGCTGGCACCCTGAGCCTGTTGCAAACCACTTCAGCCTTAGTAAATCCCTCAATAACCCATACCCCCTCAGGGCTTATTGCTTAAATGTAAAGGTGATAACACAAGTAATTTATTCTGAGTTTATTAATTAATCTACAGTGATATAAGGATTACATTCCTTGTGCTCTCATGTCGCAGCTGTAGACAAACTATGTCTTTGTGTGTCTCTCCTTGGTATAAAAAAAACATGTGAACTGTAATGCTTGTTTTACTTTTCATATTTTGGAGATGGATCAACTAATTCTGGATCCTGGAGTATTGCCAACATCTGATGCCTATCATCGTGATGTGTTTGCTTTGCCCACAGAAGAAGATGTTAACCACAGTAGAAGATACACAGCATATCATCATTTTGTTTTATGGCGGCATGGTCTTTTGGGACATGGAGTTCGCATCCCTATACCAAGCTGCTGTGTGTGGTGGATTAGAGACTGTTATCCTGGCCCATTGGGTCACTATGTTGGATTTTCATATAGTAGAATTGCATAGATAATTTAGCTGACTGTTTTGTGTTAATGTTGTCTCTTTTATTATGTTTGTAGGTTTTCATTTTTCTTCTTTAATTGCTTGCTAACATATTACTACATATTAGTTGCCAGCAAGATAGGCCTTGTTGGCTATCAGGTCTGCTCATGCTTTAGAATCCTGGGTGGGCACTGTAGACATTCCCCTGTCTCCATTCCCTGTTTCTCTTCCAACCCCCCCTTCTATGTTGCTATGTTGCATTAGTGTAATGTTTGCTAATTTGATGAGTTGCACTGATTAAATACCTTTCTGCTTGAAAAATGCTCATAGGTGCACAAACTATGTATCATAATTGGTGAACCTGATGTTTGATAATGACCACAAGCTCAATAAACTAACCATATGCCCTATCTACACGGTAACCTTGTGGATAGACCATGATAAGTTTAAATGCAGAAATATGCTGTCCATCCTGTGGATTGGTTTACAACCTTAGCAAGTATTGCAATTATTTCATCAACATTTTGTTCATGAATCAAGCAAAAGAAATACTGATTGTTATGGAAATTTTTATTGAAAGGACTTACATATATTCTCTAAGAAAACACACAGGACAAGACTGTTACCTGGTAGGTAATTTATGTTACAAACAGAATATTACATGTTAATCAATAGGTGTGATACATTGTACTGTAAATTTAATTCATACAGAAATAAGTTACTCAACATTTTAAATATTGTCTGAAGATGTAAAAATCTGTTAGTAGACTGTCAAAAGTTCTCTGAGTCTATCTGCAAGTACTACCTTCATATAGCTAGTTGCATAAAATTGTATTTTAGTTTACATACATTGCGTATGAATCTTACTTTTTCTAACTTGTACTAACAATTCATATGAAATAAAGGAAATTTCCATTGAAACCTGGCAATCTTTACTGACCCCCTTATATAAGAAAATTAATAAATGTATAGAGGTCTGCGATTAAAACATATACTTATGGCAAATGACAGTTATTTGTCAACTTGCATACTAAGTTTTAGTTGTTTCTAGTGATTAACAATTACTCTTCACTTGTTGGGAAACCTGTTTGAACCCATCGTTAGTCTTTTGATACAATTCTGATATTAATGTATATGACTAATGAGTTGCCATTTCAATACAATCTACTTTGTACACAGAACTCAATCAGTACTGCTAAGTGATGTCCAGTAAGTGATTGGGAATTGTGTTACTTTGGATAATACTCATACTGATGCTTCAATGTAATTTGATAACTACTCTTCTGGTTTGAACCGTGAAACCTGACTGTCAACAAGTACCTTGGTCTCTGGTGGTGATATTGGAGTAATGTTCATTTGGATGTTTTAAGGGTCATCATGTCGCAATGGAACTTTTTGCAAAAGAAGTGTCATGTTTTTGAGTCTTAATTCCATTACTTCCTTCATTATGTCCCACACGCATGAGTATTTTTTTCTACCTTCTTTGGAACTGCTGCCCACCTCCCAGATTTTTTGTTAAAGACTCTTCTGTATCTGTTAAAACAAGAAGAAATGGTTTGAATGCAAAATGCCGACTGGATGCAGTATTAATAAGTGTGAATATAACATATTATCTGGTGGTGCAATGGCCCCCCATCTGGCAGTTATGACTCCCGCTCTGTAAGGAAACCACTATACTACCATGAAATACGTTATATCTGCACCACTATGGGGGGTCAGGTATCATACTGAAGGGGGCCCTAGATTATCAGGGAGTTTGCACCAACAGAGAACTGACAGTCCAGACAGAATGCTTGGCCCACTCAGTCTTCCCAGTCTAATCTAAATGAGAAAAACATTACAGTACTATACTAAGATATCTTGTCCTAAAAACCTATGCATTCTAAATCTTCCAGCAGCCTAAGGGTTAACACTTGTCTTCTAAGTTATTGCAACAGTATGTAACATCTCTATTTACATTTTCTTTCCATTTCTGTTATGAAGATGTGGTCTTGTTAGATGATTATAATCAATGGCAACCAACTGATTTCAGGCACGGTATACTGGAAATGTATAAGAGTACCATTTGGCAGCATACATCAAGACGTGTTGTTGCAACTGTTCCAGTTGTGCCGTGCTCCTGTAAGATAACATTCACTCTTACACTGTAAATGGGAAATGTGATGTAAAACATTTTGACGGTGCATGTTACATGTTAGCAGAGGTTTCCTTCCAAGCTACTTTAACAATTTTTAACTATTTTATAATTGCCTTCCTTAACATAATTGCTTACAATATCAGTCAGACAATACCAATTTATAACAATTCCATTTATCTACCTTATTTACTCCTTACTGGCAAGATAGAACTACAATAACCCCCTATCTTAATATAGTTATTTCACAAGATAAATACTGTCTACTTTCAGGCATCTACAGTGTGTTAGTGATTCAGATGAATGTCAACTGATCTAGAAACAGATTACTTTGTTTGTAGTAATTTTAGTAGTTGGGGAAAAGCTTGTCAGGGCACCTGGAAAATTCCTATACTAATTGAGACAATGCAATGGGATCCATCTCATTTCACATATGTTCATACTACTTTCTTCACATATTAACTATCATCTTATGTAGGTTATTTACTTACCTGAAAGATAGAAAATACTTCACAGATTTCAGAAATGAATAGTTTAAAATGACTTTGGTCAGCTCATAATGAGCAACAGAGCCTGTTGTTATCCATTGTCTATTTGAAACTTCATCTAATGGGCCATGTGTACAAATGCCTTTTTCAATCCCATTATCAAAGAGCCATTCATGTTCATTCACCACATGATGAATAAGTCCTGAACACATACCGTAAAAAGTAGTATGTTATGACACATTTTTAAAATCCTGGTTTCCTGTTCTCATATTTAAAATCAGATATATAGACTTGACATAATACAGTGTATTTACCAAGAACGTTTGATAAGATGTAGTCTCTTTGCAGCAATACCAGAAGTGGTTTGTCATGTCTTTGCACCATGTATGTATTATCTTGTAATTTTTTTGTTGTCCCACTTTTGATTAAGATTAAATATATTAATTACTATAATTAGGTAATATGGTATGCTTTCATGTAACTGTACTGATGCTACAGTTCTTACCACCATTAGTGTCTTCCTCAAATTTTTTGCACCATGCCAAACATCAAAAGAATGAGCAAATTCTGGATATTTCTTTTCTACAGCAAAGTAATGCAGAAATGAAATTTAATTGTTCTATGTGGATTAATCAGTGTGTTAATTGTTCTTAAGAATGAGCACTATAAATAAGAATTGTTAATATAAAGACCTGCAGGTGAATATAAATATAATAAAAATAATTAATTTAAAAAAGACTACAGAGACTGATTAAATGAGGGAGATACAGCACGAAAGAGTATAACTGCAATGGTACAGTCATTAAAAATACTTCATCAACAATAAGTGACATTTAACTTACATAATCAAAATGAATGAATGTTTTTTTGTTCTTCATTTTACATTAAGGCAACCATTACTTCAAGAACTGCAAATTTGGCTTAGTATTAATAACAGGATCACATCGGAAGAAGTAAATTCATATGAGATTACACTTACTCATCAAGCTTGCTATTTGAACATGGACATCTGTCACAACCTCTGTAACTTTAATATCATTCATCCTAAGAACTGTCAGTGTTCTCTTGAAGGCTAACTTTTCCATATTGCTGGATTTCAATTCTGTCTCTTGTTTATCTACCATGGTGACAGCTAGAATTTCATTGGAATCTGCATCCATGCATGTGTATGATCAGTATTGTGCACTATGCCCTGGACTATCCATACGTCTGCCACCTGAATAATTTTTAGCAAAGGGAAATGTAAACATCCTTATTACATATGCATACTAGAGTTACAATGTAGATATGGAATCTATGAAATCTATGTTATACGTATTATATGAAAGTTTAACTTTATTTGTAGAACAAGATGAGTATTTATTATATAAAGATTCTGAGAAAGGGAGCTTTTAAGTGCAACTTATTTAGCTGTGCACGTTTTGTATTATATAACTGAATATGGGGTCTACAGTGAGGTCAACAACACACAGGAAGCATATATTGGCATCTAAAAGTGTACAACAGATTCCAATATTTACCCAAGATGACAACATCTTTTTCTTTATGAGTTCTGAACAGCTCCTGTTGATGACTTTCCCAAAATTGTTCAACTACCTGTAAGACATAGTGCCTCTGATAATGGCAAAAAGATGACTCACTTAATATCTTCATCTGCATAACCTTAGACATCAATGCTACCGTCCCATAGCTGTTGCTGGAAAGTATGATACTGGATGCTAAAAGTAGATCACCAGCAGGCAATCCATGCCTTAGCTGAGGCTGTGAAACCCAGAATTCTGTATGGTCATTGTGACAAACCTACAATGCAATCATGGAACATTATTGATGCCTCATGGCACTAATATCGTGTGTCTGCAATCATACTGTTAACATTTCCAAAATTATTATCATTATAATGTTGTGTGTCTGACAATGAAACAGTACTGCTGCTTACTTACTTCATTATTAAAGATGATCCTGAACTTGAAGATGCAATTCTTAAATGAGACCTGCAGATACTGCATGACTTAAACTCGGAGTTACTTGCCAACATCATTAAATTTGACAGGTACACTAAATATGTTTCTTCTGCAATAAGTTTTTATGCACTGCTTGGAGTCTCATCAGTTGAATATGCAGTCTGTGAATCAGCATCAAACTCATCAGTGTTACTCTCTTCTGCATCACTGTTTCTATAATGAATGAAATGTTCTGGGGCATTGCCGCATGACATACATGCATTAAAGGAGTAAAAATAAAGGGGCACAGTACCAGCTATTTATAAAGAGGATCAGAGACAAACAGATCAAGAAAGGGAACAGTGGAGACTATTTCTAAAAGTCTAACAATTTTGAGGCAGTGCATCATGACAACAAGGTGAACACTCAAAACGTTGACATTCATAGGAATGGTCTGTAACTAGCAGAAGGAAGGTAAGCATGAGACTGTAGAATACCATAATCAGACTGCAGATACAGTATGGATTATAACTATGTATGCCATACTTATAATGATATAATGACAGGATGGAGAGGATACAGAGAAGGGCAAATAAAATGGTGAATGATCAGCAGGGGAAGTTTTATGAGATAAAAACTATGTTAAAACAACTGCACATTCTAGCTATATTCAACTTTCTCATTCCAATTTATTTATATGATATTCATCATAACATACCTCTCCTCATCATCAACACACTTCACAATTCCCTTTTTGGCCGGTGTGTTGCTGATATAACTTTCATCCAAGTCTGCAGTACTGTCAACACACCTGCAAGCCATATTCATTTACATCATATCATGACATGTCCCATTATAAAAGTTGTATAAGATAAAGAACATTCTAAAGTGTGGTTATGCGCATTATGAACAGTTGTAAGTAAAAAAGAAAAACTGTAGGCGGAGGAACTATTTTATTAAAAATTAAGACAAACTTTTAAGTTTCTCATTACTTATAAAATTAATTTTTTTACTTTCACATGCATCTATAATATAGATGCCCATTTCATAAGTGCAATAAGCCACTCCAGGGTCTATGTGTTAGACACTTTAACACAAGGCTAGGAGGCTGGACACACTCAGCCAGTGGCCTCAAGCCTCACTACGCCTCCTAGCTATGTGTTAAAGTATCTTATTGATTACACAACAGGTGTACAAATGCATATGCAACACAATACCTTACATCTTTGTAAATGTAAGGATAAAAAAAAAACATTAAATTAACTTACAAAAAAAAAAATGTGTTTGTGGGCACTGATATATCACTAATGGCATCAATTATTGAATTGACCTTTGCAGAGTTGAATGTATTGGTGCTCCTTCCAGGGAATAATATCTTGGAAAAAACATGTATGGCAAGAAGCTTCTACATCAATTGAAGTGTACTCAAAACCAGCACAACAGCTTTCCTTACCAAAAGTTGATTTTTACTTGTTGCCAAAAAACACACACAAGCTGTCATAAATAGAAACACTTTGTTGCAATGCCCATATATATGGTGCTAATCACAGATAATTTCACAATGCCGATTTGTATGGTGCTAACTCAAATGATTCAACAGTTTGGCAAGTGCTAAAACAAGTAAAAGTGTAATTTTTATTTTACTTGACAGACTTCACAGGTCCCCGGTGACCTCTTAGTGGCTCAATTGCCTAATTCCTTTTAGTTTAGGGACCAAGCTGCTTGCCAAACATGAACGAAAGGAGAGACGCTAGCAACAAGTTCTTAGCTCCACCCCATTATTGCTTTCATCTTCATGTTGATTCCATCTCAAGGAATTAGGCAATTGAGCCAGAAAGAGATCACCAGGGACCTGTGAAGTCTGTCAAGTAAAATTAAAATTATACTTTGACTTGTTTTAGCACTTGCCAAACTGTTGAATCATTCGAGTTAGCACCATACAAATGGGCATTGTGAAATTACCTGTGATTAGCACCATATGTATATATGGGCATTGTGACAAAGTGTTTCTATTTATGACAGAGTGTGTGTTTTTTTTAGAAACAAGCAAAAATCTACTTTTGGTGAAAAAAGCTGTAGTGCTGGGTTTGAGTGCACTTCAATTGATGTAGAAACTTCTTGCCATACATGTGTTTTCCAAAATTAAATTAACTTACTGTGCCATAGGCATGTATAGGTAACAGTTGTCATTATCTCATTTCATTGTATACCCATAGAAGGCAGCAGTTTCATTCACAGGGCTACGTAACACGTCATCACCCGTTTGACACTGCTCAACATGACTTTCCACAATAACAACACATGAAGTAAAGAAAATGAAATATTACATTAATAAAACATGCAAGGATATTCACATAAATGAAAATTAGGTGTAGAATTTGGTGACTTTTACTGTTCACAGTTTGTCCACATATATCCACAAAATATTTATGGAAAGCCAGTTATATGCAGAAACAACTTTACTTATGTATTAAGTTTAGAATTTAGTAACCAAGCAAGGCCCAAATAGACATGAATGGCTCTTTTCAATTGGAACAAGCAGCATTGTAGTGACTAACTTACTTGCTCATACACTCCGAGTATGTTAGTGCCAATTGAGTTAATCAAAACCAGGTCTGTTGAACATACCAAACACATTTAAAGATGCTTAATCTAACATAATGGCTATACCATCAATATCTGAAAAGGTAAACCATATTTGTAATCGATGTACACCTACCATGACACTAATGGCATGAATACAAACACTCTGATAAAAACAGTGTTCTGATTGACTGTGAGCATTATATAAGTATTAAAACAAAGGAATTCATTTGGAATATTAAAGAAATCAACCTTATGCTGTACTATCACATCATTTCTGTGCTGGTAACATAAATAAGTCATTTAGAATATATATAACTGGAGATATATATATATATATATATACATATATATATATATATATATATATATATATTAGAGGCAAAAAACTATGTTTAATGCATCAGTTTGTGTTGTTCCACAGTGACAAATGTGAGGAAATTCAGTGTTGGGTTGAAAACCCCTCTTGGACCACTGTACCCCAACTGGCATCGGGGTGCATTGGGGTCATGTTCTAACTCACCCCATCACTTGTGTAAAAAGCAGAGGTATAGGAGAATGGGAGAGTTAGACTAATGACCCCAACGCCGCACCTCGATGTCGGTTGCATTGAAGCATATACAAACACGCAACTGGCAACATGAACAGTGATGGCAGCGGTATTTTAAATGGAAATGTTAAGTGTCACAGCAAAAAGAACGCGAAAGGGAACAGAAACGGAAACATGAATGTGAGCGCACATGTAAACGCAAATCGTAACGTGCACAGCCACAGTACCAAAATAGTAAATGCAAATGGTAATGTTAACATGAAGAATAATGCCAAAGGAAACAGAAACAGAAATGGGAATGGAGCTGCATACGGAAACGCAAACCGTAACATGTATGGTCACGGAACTGCAATTGTTAACGCAAATGGTAATGGTCACAGCAAAAATAATGCCAAATGAAAGAAAAATGCAAATGCAAGCTAGTACAGAAATGCAAGCCATTACACGCATGGTCATGATACTGCAATTGTAAACGCAAATTGTAACAGTAACAGCAAAAATAACACCAAAGGAAACAGAAACGAAACAGAAATGCAAGCACATATGAAAACGCAAACCATAATGCACATGGATGGTACCACAGTTGCAAATGAAACTGGTAATGGTAAAACAGCAACAATAATGCCAAATGACACAGAAACGCAAACACAAGCAAAAACACAAACCATAACACACATGGTGGTGTAGACAGTAATGGTGCCACAAACGGTAACGGAAACGCAACTGGAAACGCTAACTGGCACAGTAACGAAAGGGCACACCCTTCTTTTCCCCAAAAAATGCATTGGAAAACACAGTGAAAACAAAGAATGTATACATAACAATGGGCCTCGGAGCAGAAAATGAGGACTTGGAATATTAAATTGCTTATATCTCAGGAATCGTACGATGTAGAAAACAAATGTAAATTTCATATGAATTATGACTTTCCTGGCTAATTTTGTACTTAGTCACCACTATGTGGCTAAGCATTTTTGTGACGAAAAGTCCGTATCTCACACCGTTTCCGAGATACGGGCCCCGAAAGGCGCGATGGGCTTTGTAATGTTATCCAAAGGGAAAAAGTGTTAACTTCAGAGTGCCGTCACTGTTCTGCCCTGTAATATTTTTTCACCAAACCACCAAAATGCACATCAGAGGGATGTTGGCTTTCTTCCCTCTAAATTTCCACCCAAAAGACCAAACCGTTATTTTGCAGCAGGGCGGCAAAGGATTCCTGTAATGCGGCAGATGCCGTAATGTTATCCTATGGGAAAAAGTGTCAACTTTGGAGTGCTGTAACTTTGCCACCCTGTAACATTTTTTGATCAAAATACTGAAAGGCACATCTGTGAGATGTTGGCTGCGTTCCCTCTAAATTTCAGCCCAAAAGACCAAACCGTTCTTTTGCAGCAGGGTGGCAAAGAATTGCCGTCATTTTGCCATAGCCTGGAAAAGTAGTGTAGCAATTTGTGAAAGCTTTCACAAAAATGTGTGACACTTTCGTGAGTGCGACACTACTTTGCAAAAGTACTTTTTCCAGAAACTTGAAAAACATATTTCTAGGGTGTTTAACCTCAAAATAAAGACATGCCTATCATCCTCAGGATCCGACTAGGTAAACACAAAAAGAATTGTGTTGCTAGAGGGTCCCAAATTTAAATGGCAAGCATTTTTCTGTTCACCAACTGAAAACAAAATGGTGGATTTCAAAAGTAAAAGAGCCATTTGCGAAAGTAAAAACTGCATTTACGAAAGTTTTGAACTTTTTAACTTTCCCATTGACTTATAATGGGAAATTGTTTGTTGAATAACTTTTGAACCGTTCAATATTTTTTCACAAAATCTTCAAAAGGCACATCAGGGACCCCGGTTGCATGTTTCCTGTAGTTTCTGTATTGGTCGCACAAACCGTGTGACCCATAGGCGAGAGCAACAAAATCACAAAAAAGCGTAATTGTGCAATAGGTTGTCGCCTATGAACTCCACAGCCGTATATGCAACCAGTACGAAACATGGCAGATCCCAAGATCTACCATGCTCAATTGAGCATACCAAATTTCAGGTAAATCTGTTGAATGGTGGCAAAGTTATTAAGGTGCAAAATGTAACCCTTTAACCTTAAAAGTGCTACTCAACCCTAACTATGGTAGCACGGTAAAATATACAGTATATACATATATATATATATATATATATATATATATATATAACTAATACCTTGATATATCATCAGCAGTATCACTGCTGACTAGTGGTGGGGGAAGTGGGCTCAATCCACTCCGTGAAGTGATTCGAGGAGTAAAGGCTGATTTGTGGAGTACTCCACAATGCGGACCAGAGTACTTTGCGTTATAATGGGTAACGCAAAGTCCATTGAAAGCAATGACTTCATGTTAGTCTGCCTTCCCAGACCACTATTCCACCAAATTTTAAGGTGAAGTGCATTGAAAACAATGCACTTCGCC
Organism: Neoceratodus forsteri; assembly: GCA_016271365.2. Lineage (NCBI taxonomy): Eukaryota > Metazoa > Chordata > Ceratodontiformes > Ceratodontidae > Neoceratodus > Neoceratodus forsteri. The sequence goes on from CM028132.1 coordinate 634,071,371, forward strand.
TCACTTTGCCTTGTTTTTAAGCTCTGAAAGCAAATTTTGCAGTGATTCGTGGGATTTCAGGTCACATGGGCTCTATATCAATCTGCACAGCCTCAGTTCAGGGTAGTGTGTGTAGGAAGCTGTAGGAGACAGTGTACTCTGAGAGCTGTCTGTGATTCAGACCTTCTAAAAGCTGTTAAAAAAGCATTTTTGAGTTTTTTGGGGGCTCAAACTTTAGTTCATCAATTGTAGGAAACCCTCCTGTGCTCATATCATCGAGCATTTTTGTTTGTGTGTGGATTTTGAATGTTAATGTACAACATTGAGTGTGTGTGGTAAAAGACAGTGAAAGTGTGCTTTTTGGGAGGGGCGTATCTGTGGTGTAGGTAGATTTAAGTTGGAGAAATAGGGATTTCTTTGTTTTTGGATTATATTTTTGTTATATAACTGACTGTGTTAATATACACACAGTAATATATTTTCTTGCTGATTTTGTTGTGTGGATCTGGTGCAGCAATTCATAATTTCAGGTTGTTTACAATATGTGGCATATTACTGAACTTTTCAATTTGCTATGCATTACTTGTTCACCATTGTAGACAAACTGTTCTGTGTGTGTGTGTGAGTGTGTGTGCGGTGTTGTGTGGCATCAAATAATACACCTTTTATTGTGCCACAGTGTAATTGAAGGTGCAGCAGTATGAACCTGCTATCCACGGCAGCTGCCTTATTTTGTATTGACATAGTGGTATCTGTTCTTTGTTTTGCTGCTTGTACGGCCATAAAAATCTGCAGTCAGTGCCCCCCCCCCCCCAGCAGCAAAAGGAATTTTTTTCCAGATTAGATTGTTTGTGACCTCAGCACCACTGGTCACTGAAGGTGTTTTCACTTATGAATTTGTCTCTATCTGTTGCTGAAGCCACAGTTGTATTTTTGGCTCTACATCCAGCATCCCCCCAATCAGAGAGTGAATGTACCAAAATCTAAATTTGTTTAGAATATTGTTGTTGATCCCCCAAAATGCCCACAAAGAGACGTGGAAGCAAAGCTGGTACTCGCCATGGCACTGCTGCCAGTAAGATAGTCTGTGGGCATGGTAGTAAGCAGACACAGAAGTGCATTGCTGATGTGAGGAAAGGTATTTCTCCTGCAATGTTTTTTACAGCCCAATCAGTAGCTTCACTCATAGTTGGAGGAGATTATGTTTTCCCAGCCGGTGGTGTTAATGCAGTTGCTGGTGGTGATAGTATGAGTATTGCTGTCTCAAGTTTGAATTCTGACCAGTGTACTATATCCAAAAATATAGTGGAGTGTGAAGCAATGCAAGTGAGTAGCAGTGTAGATGTTTTCATACTTCCCAGTAACATCCCAGTAAATGAACATGAAGATTCTGATAATCATGTCAACGATAGCATACAATGTGATATTTCTTTCAACGCGGTTCATGTCACACATTTTCCATGCAGGGATTCACAGTGTGGTGAAAAAATATCAGGTGATGGTGGTGTTGATGGTGATGATGAATGTGATGATGATGATGATGATGTTGCTGTGGTTGCAACATAGAGTTCACATGGCAGCATCCAAGCAGAAGATGTGGATGTGTGTGATGCTGATGAATATGATGATGATGTAATTGACCCCAGTTGGGAACTGGAGAAAAAGAAATTCAAGGTGGTTGTGTCTGAGTCTGTTTGCATTAATCCCCCCCGTAAAAACCTGCGATTTACCAGTTTCAGTTAATGATGATGATGACCCAGTAATAATGATAGGTAGTCGTGGTGGTCAGATGCAGTCCAGGTGTGCAGTGCCCGAAACATCAATTAGCCCCCCCCCCACTTCAGTGCTTAAAAGAACGGAGTTCAATAAGCAGCATCATGGACATGTTAAAAGTAGAGCATCACAATCCCTTGTTTGGGATTTTTTTGTTCAAGATGCAAATGTGAGTCAGTTGCAATCTGGCAGGTTTGCCATGTGCGTGAGAGTGGAGGTAAAAAGGGGAGCCATCTAGGCACAGGAGGACAGCATTCACATCTTAAGAATAGGCACATGGCACTGTGGACCCAGCACAATATGGCAGCTAATACCACAGTGGGGCGTTCACCCTCATCAGCAACCATATCAAGCATGTTATCCCCTTCCATGAGTGTTAAGTCCAGTAGGAAATTGAACGTGTGCAGTAGTGAGGAAATAAGAGCAGAGGATTACTACAGGCATGATGAGGTGGAGGAGCATAATGATTTTGAAATGTTGTCCAGTGCTGGTGAGAGTAGCAGTTTTGATGGTGGTGGTGGTGAATGCAGTATGTCTAATGCAAGTGGTACATCAACCCCGGTTGGCAACTCTGGCAAAATAACTGCATTTCTGGGTTTGTCATCATCACCTGTGCAACCATCTTCATCAAACGTCCACACTCCACCCCCTGCCATTCACAGAGTAGAACCATTTGTCATCACCCCCATGTAAAACGTTTAAGTCAGCCCATGTTACAGAGTGTTTTTACGCATAAGCTGAAGTACCCTACCCCAATCATACAGTGTCACGTGAAATTAATGCTGTTGTAGCTGAAATGCTTTCAATTGATCTTTTGCCCTTCTCCTTTGTGGAGAATTCTGGGTCCCTGTGGTTTTCTGCACCTACCTATCCAAAATGGAAAGTCCCATCCAGGACATACTTTTCGACCCATGCTGTCCTCCAGTTGTACCATACTGTGTCCGACACAGTAAGACATACACTTCAACATTCCTCCCATCCATTCATCCATTTAAGTATGGATATGTGGACAAGTGGAAAAACAGTGGGGAATTCGTATTTGTGTATAACTGCAGACTGGGCGCAGGTGACAGGGGTTGTTTGTGATGTTGGTAGTGTGAATAATCAGTGCAGTAAAGTAGATTGGTGTGGTAGCAATCTTCCAGGAATTCAACAGCATGCAACGATTGCTATGCACAATGTGACCTGTTCACACACTGGTGAAAACATGTTGGACATGGTACTGACTGAAATTTATAAGTGGCTGAACCCCCTGTCCCTGAGAGATGGGTTCATAGCAACTGACAATGGGTCAAATGTGGTGAAATGCATCATGAATGGTGTTTTTTTTTGTGTTCCATGCATGGCCCATTGTTTAAATCTTGTGGTGCAGGAGTTTCTGCAGCACCCTGATGTAAAGGAAATGCTGACCATTGCATGCCGTATCTGCTCTCACTTTTCACGATCTGCAAAGGCCCATGACCAACTGCGGCAGTTGCAGATGCAAAACAGCCTCCCTCAGCATCGCTTGAAGCTGGAAGTTGTCACCCAGTGGAACTCCACTTTATACATGGCAGAGAGGTTGTATAAACAATACAAAGCCATCTCAGAATATCTTGTGATGCACACTAGCCGTGACAGTTCCGCGGGGCCTCCATGTCTATGACGACTGAACAGCGGCTCCTCATGGACTCCGTAATAACAATTTTGCTGCCTTTTGAACATGCCACACAGGCAGTGAGTGGCAAGTCTGCCTCCATTAGCCAATCAATTCCACTGCTGCAGGTGCTGAGGCAGACATTGGTGAATGTACAGCATGGCCTTGATGTTGCCGGAGACAGTGCTAGCAGTATGTTGCTGCAATGCATACTGACAGTATTCGACCAGAATCGTCACATTTTGAGCATTCAGTGTAGTGACAACTTTGCCATAGCAGTAATGCTGGACCCATGATACAAATGTGGAATTGCATCAGTACTGGAGGGAGTGCCTGAACAGGTAAAAAACATCAGTGGCCAAGTGGTGCGCTTGGTTCGTGGGGCACACAGAGATCACATGCCGAGGTCAGAAAATCTCAGCAGCATAATCCAGCTGAAGGTGTACCTGGGGGACCATCAAGCATATCCTACAAGGGGATGGGGACTGCAGTTCCAGGTGATCTGTCATCCAAAGTGGCTGGCATCAACCCGCTTTGGGAGGCTTTGTCCCAAGTGGGAATCTGTGAAATAAATGATTCCGGAGTACAGGATGATGCATCAACCACTGGACTTAGTGTGGCACAGAGAATGGTTGAGTCATATTTGTCTGAAAACAGGCAACTGACAATAACTGATGATCCTCTTTTGTACTGGAGTAGAAAGGTCAGTGAATGGCTAGAGCTGACTGCAGTGGCACTGAAGTACCTCACATGCCCACCCTCCAGTGTAAGTGTCAAGAGGGTATTCAGCTCAGCAGGTGCAATAGTCAGGGATTGTCAGATAATCCTCTGTCCTGCAAATGTTAGTTTGCTAACATTCATAAAAATGAATGAGAGACACATACCAGCACAGACTGCAACCTTAGTATTCATACTCTGGCCTAGTCATGGTGGTTTTGGTGATGTGGAAATGGACCATCCTGGTGGCACTGGCAGTGGCAGCATGGAATGGCCCACCAGTGATGTAGATGATGACACAATGGAGAAAGAATTTCCCAGTGGTCATACTTCAGACATAGGTAACTGTGAGGGCAGCTTTCTTTATGAGAATGATGATGTGGTTAATGTTGGCAGATTTTAACTGAAGTTGTTAAAAGGAGGTGTGCCCCCCTGGATTCGGACCACCACCACTGGGACTGATGTTAGCCACTGCCACCACTGAGCATGAGTTTGTCTGCCCCCGGACCACCACCGCCGGGACTGACGTTAGCCACTGCCACCACTGAGCATGAGTTTGTCTGCCCCCCGGACCACCACCACCAGGACTGATGTTAGCCACTGCCAGTCTGCCACCACTGAGCATGAGTTTGTCCACCCCACTGGACCACCACCACCAGGACTGATGTTAGCCACTGCCACCACTGAGCATGAGTTTGTCCACCCCCCCAGACCACCACCACCACCACCACCGGGACTGATGTTAGCCACTGCCAGTCTTCCACCACTGAGGATGAGTTTGTCCACCCCCCTTGGTTCCAGTCCATCCAAATCTGCATTTTTATTGGTAGATAATTGTTTTAATAGCTTGAGAACTTAATTTGGTTTAATTTTAAGGAAGTAAAAAGGTGGTGTAGTTCTAATCAATGTAATATGATTTTCTGTTTCTGCTCCATATATTGAGAGATCCAAAAATGTAAGTAGAATGCATCACTAATTTCAATTGGATTTTTTAGGTGTTCACCATTGTTAATAATAACTCCCGAAGTTGCAGTTTTAAAAAGATCTGTTAAAGTTTTTATAGATGCCCAAAATGTTTTTGGGTCACCCAATCATCGATTCTGTTTGTCCTTAAAATAATTCACTTTATATTGTTGAATTACATATTTACATTTGTTCCTTAATTGTCAATACTTGTTGACTTCTGTAATTCTGTTAGAGATCTTGTAAGATTTCCAGGTTTTGTCCCTTTGTTTCATTAAGTCATAAAGTTCAGATGATATCCATTTATTATCCAGTCCCTTTACTCATCTAGTTAAGACAGGAAAATATTTATTTTGTATTTCAATTAATATACTGACAAAATAATCAACTACTGCATTTACAGTTACAGCCAAATACATGATCAGATATTTCCTGAAACTTCTGTGATATTTCTAGAGAAATCTCCTGCTTTCTGCATTTCCACAGTAGGGGCAGCAGAGAGAAACTCTTTAGAAATTTTGTGAAATATCTGGAAATATCTGACCATGTCTATGGCTATTACTGTATGTCTGGAATGACATTCAGATAGGTCCTATCAATGGAGTACAATTCAGCATTCAACTCCTGCATATTAAAGACTACAACATTTCTGTATCAGATAAGGTTTGAGGGAATTTTAGATTTTGTATTATTCCAGACACAAAAGGTGGGAAGATGGCCACTTATGCTATCCAGAAAAGTACCACATCCAACAAACTTGTCTGGATTATTTGTTAAAATTCAGTCCAATATTGTATGGCTGTTTTTAATAGAGTTCATGCGAATATAACTAGAAATTATTTGTGTAAGACCTGTGTTTAAAGTTAGCAATTCAAAGTCTGAATCTGCCTCGGTGCCCCAATTTAAATTAAAATGTCCCATAACCAAAACATTTTTGCCAAGTTTAGTTACCGAATATATTCTCAAACTTCAACTAGGCCCTTCTTTCCCAATTTTGGAGGTTTATATACTGTACAGAAATTAATCCTGGAAGAGTCTCCCAGTATCATTTCCAAAAACAACCATTCATATTCAGTAGTAGAATTTAGTGAGATATCTTGTTCCACCACTTTTAGGTGATCTCCAGAATAAACTATTATCCCCCCTTTTTCCCTCCTCTATCCTTCCTAATCAACTTGTACCCATTAATAAAACACATATTATTACTATTATGATTATTATTAATAGTTGGTTTAAGCCAAGTTTCTGTTAGGCTTTACATATCAGGCTTGCACAATCAAAGCCAATCTTCAATTTCCACTGCCTTACGTAAAAAGCTAGGAGTATTTAAGTGTGCAAATTTAGTGCACTTTAAATTCCAAGTTTGTGACTACAAGGTTGATTTTTTAACGGGGGGGAGGGGGGCCTTGATTAATCTCATTATCTCCAGACATTAAACGAAACAGCTATGTAAATGGAGAGTTGATAAAAGAAATCAATGCTAAGCCTGAACAGTTTAACTTGATTTTTTTTAGAGATCAAACCATACCCCAAATCTAGGACAGCCTGACTTGAGAGACACCCTAACAAAGCAAAATTATTTTAAATTAAAATGTGAGGACTGTATTAATAGGTTGGAGAAGACAAAGTCTTCCTCAGCCCACCATATCCATTTACAGCACCTAAAAATGAGTAGATGAAGCAATACTATAGAAGCTAATAGCCAGTAGTAATAACCCAGTGAGCAAACAAAATAACAATTCTATTAACTTACCCATTTTAAAACTTGGAAAAACTAAGCAGCTGTAGTGCAAGCAGAAGATCTGTAAATTAAACAATATTCTAACAACTGAATAAAAATAATCTATAAATAATTATAAAATCTAAGAAGACTTATTTTCAAAATAATGTCCTTAATCATTGAAAATAATACAGTTTAAAATTGTAGGGGTGTAGATTTAACTCTAGGTTCATCAAAGTTTACTGCTTTAAAAAATAACCAATAAACATCAGTTAATACAGTGCAAAAATGCAGAAGAGTTAGTCTAACATCTTACAAGATCTTATAGCCAGTAGTGTAGATATTTTCTCTGGATGGTGCTTGCACCAATCAAGCATATGCTACGCTCACCATTGCGAGTAGTGCAGGCTTTTAACACTGCAAGCCCCACCCCCTCAGCTCTGTGGCCTGGTAGCTGGCTCCCCCAAACCCCACTCACTGAGAAAGGAACTTTGACCAAGGAACAGGGTTCAAGTCCTGAAAGCTGCTGTAGGCAGGTACTGGAAAAACAGGCTGCCTCTGTCTTCACTGAGCATCCCTGAGCTGGCAAATGGGACCACTCAAACCCTAGCTGCATAGGTGGGTTCTATTTTTGTTATTTTTATTTAGTTTTTGTTTACCGGGTAGGTGCGCTAGTCAAACAGGTGACTATTTTCAGGCACGACCCAGGAGCTACAGTAACAATACAGAGTTCATTTGCATAATACAGGGAAGCAGTAACAATACAGAGAACAGTTTTCAGTAAAAGGCAATAAAGGAGTACAGCTTCAGAGACAATCAACAGGTCAAGAGAAAAACAGCAGATTTACAGTGTACAGGTAGCATTTAGTGAGCGGGTAAAGGTAAACAGGGCAGATCAAAGGACAGGTGGGTCAGGGAGGGAGGAATGGGGAGGGGAACTGGGTGAGCAGGTAAAGGGAGGGATGGGGAAGGCAACCTTGGGGCTAAGTGGTTAGGTAAGGTGGCAGCAGGGATGAAGGAGGCAGAGCAGGGGCTGGGTGTGGGCGGTGAATTAATGGTGGCGGTACTTGGTCAAGGTGGGGGGAAAGAGTAGGTCAGGCAGAGCTGGAGGCAGGGGAGACACCACCTGCAGTGGGGCTCTAGGGGGTAAAAGGCGCGTGAAAACAGGGCAGGAAAGGACATGATAGGCATCGGTGGCCAGAGGAGGAGTGAAGCGGGGGAACATTTGGATGGGGCAGGGGGCTTACGGTATACGTCTGGGTGAGGGGGATATGGTGGCATAAGTGGTAGAAGGCTATGGAAGAGACTGAGTCCATGTAGCCGTGTGATGGCTAGAGAGAGCTGAAGGGAGGATCAGAGGTGAAGATGGCCGCAGGGGTGGCTTTAGCAGCAGAACCACTCAAGAGGAGCCGGGTTCATGGAACTGAAGTTGGCAGGGAGAGTTAGGATGGCGGGGTTTGGGGTGAGTGCAGGCGGGGGCGGCATCTGCGGCTGGAAGGTGCGGCAAGTACCCAGGGTTTTGGTACTGTTCGGGCGGGAGTGATGCTCAGTTAGGGAGTCGGGGCTGGAGGTTAAGAGCAAACGGGTCTAACTGGGGATGTAGAAGCTAAAAGTCAGTGTTAGGGGATATGGCGGGAATGGCGGCAGGGGCTGAGGATGAGACCGTGTCCATGGAAACCGTCTCATGAGCTGGACAGATCGATGAGTGTGAGAATACAGGGGTGAAAGCGGCGGGAGAGCGGTTTTAGCGGCAGGAGCCTACTAGAGGAGCCCAGGATCGTGGAGCCATAGGCCAGTGGGGGAGGCTAAAGATAGCGGGGGTTCGGGGTAAGGTACGGCGGGTGAGCGGTTTCAGTGCTGATGGTGCGGCTAATGTCCGGGGTTGTTGGGGGGTGCTTAGGCATTGGCTGCGCCAGTACCTGGTACCCCTAGATCATCAGTACAAACATTCCAGTAAGCAGCAGTAACACGTAGAGCAATGCAGACAGCAATAACAGGTTAACAATGCAGTAGTCAAGGCGCAGTAACTTACAACAAAATTACACACTCTAGACAAGTGCAAATACAGAGAAGTACCCTGAAACGGGTCCGTTGGGGGGCGCTTAGGCATTGGCTACGCCAGTACCTGTACTCATAGATCGTCAGTACAAACATTTCAGTAAGCAGCAGTAACAGGTACAATAGTGCAAACAGCAATAACAGGTAAACAATGCAGTAGTCAAGGTGCAGTAACACAACAACATTACATACTTTAGACAAGTGCAAGTAGGCTTCGAGGTCGAGTTTTGAACTAAAAAGAAGTGCATATGGGCAGAGACATATATCACAGTGTTAATGTTGTAAGTAAAATAGGGTAAGGAGTAGGAAGGAGGGAGTGGTGGGGCTAGAGAGAGGTTGGCAGGACAAGCTCAGGTAGGTCATAACAGGCACACTGGTCCATGGAAAGCAGGTGTTCACGTAGCTTGTGCTTAAAGAGATCGTGGGAAGATGTCAGTCTAAGGTTGGTGGCAGGAGGTTCCACACTTGAGGGCTGTGTACCTGGGCACCAGACCCTTTGGAGGTGCTGCATCGGGGGATTTTAAGTAGGGATTTGTCCAAGGATCTCAGCTCACGTGGAGGGAGGGCTGGCTGAAGCAGTTCAGTTAGGGATGCTGGTCTGTTGAGTCTAATGAGGGAGTTGCAAAGGCAGCCCAGGTGAAAGGTGTGGGCTTTTAACATTGCAAGTCCCACCACCTTGGTCCTGTGTCCCGGTAGCTGGCTCCCCCGAGCCCAGATTCACAGAGAAAGTAACTTTGACTATGGAAAAGGGTTCAAGTCCTGAAAGCTGCTGTAGCCAGCTGCTGGAAAAATGGACTGCCTCTGTCTTCACTGAGCATCCCTGAAGCAGGCAAACAGGACCGCTCAAACTCCGGCTGCACAGGTGGGCTCTGAATGTGCTGCCATGGTGTTGATATCTCTTCCAGTCATTACCTGTTCACATTCCAGATAAGATTATCAAACCACTGTATACTATACTAAATAGATGTCGCTGGAAAGGGAAGAATGCATGGATCCATAGACATATCCTACATCTTTACTTAAATAAAGGAGAAGTTGGTCTCCTAAATTTTAAACTGTATTATTAGGCTGCTCTGCTCTAATTTCTCTCAACAGGGGAGTTACCCAGTGTGCCTGCTTGGATGGAGATGGAGGGGGATCAAGTGAGAGGCAATCTCCACAGGGATTTTCTCTCATCCATTACTGCAAGAAAACAGTATAGAACTTGTGACAACACTTTTACCTGGAATATGATATGGGTCGGGATGCTATACATGACTATCCTAAACTACCCCAAAGTACCTCTTACTATGCCTCTATTGTTTCTGTATTAAAATACACTGTTAATTACTCAGCTTTCCTACATGGGGGACTTCAGAGATGGGGTAAGAAGTTAATACAGTATATAAAGCAATAGTATGAGGCCAATAGATTTCTAACCTTTGGGAACTAAAGTCTTGTTGGGAATTGGGTCCTGGAGATCTCTTTGTTTATTTACAAGTTCGACAGAGGCTGTTTAATTTACAAGTTGTCCCAATGCATGGACCTACTGCCTCCCCTTTGGAGGAGGAGCTGTATCAGCCTCAAACTAACACCAAACCCCTTGCTATATAGTACTGTTTCCTGTTAGACAGCACCCCCCCACACACACACACACAACAACGGGTTCTACAAAAATGGGAAGAGGACCTGGGCTTAGTAATAAGGTATCCAGTGATTACAGTGACTGTAAATGAGTGGCTCATTTACAACGCTATCATGTTGTGCTACCTGTAAGGGTAGTAATAGAATGCGAACATGACAGTAGGGATGAGTGAGGGAGGGTAACCAGAAGGGGAGGTATAGGGGCGAAGAGGAGGGAGGATAGAGAATAGGGTTTGTGTGGGGTAGTGTGCTGTGCTACTACTGAGCTAGCCATGTGGTGTGGTGGTGAGGGTGGCTAGCTTTGGTGCAGCAGGTACTGGGCTGAGGACTGGGCAATATTTTATTGCAGCTGTAGTGTTTTTTTTTTTAATTTTCAGACTGTCTCCTCCTCCCTGACATGCACCCCCCTGAAGTTGGTTATAGTTAGTCAGGGGTATGTGGAGAGGGGTACAGCCCCCCTGCATAAATACTGCTTTAACTTGCCTGATGTGTTGTCACCCACAGGTGTACATCGCCGTTGTGCTTTTCGGCAATGTACACTTGCTCTAATGGCAATCACTCTTTTACAATTGCCATTATGACATGGAACCTAGGAATATCCCCTGCAATTTGGGAGGAGGCTATAGGGCATCTGTTCTAAGAACAATAGGCTTAGACAGATCCAGTTGAACTATTTTTTTTTATAGGGCCTACATCCCACTGCACAGGATACATAAATTTAACCCAGTGATACCCAAGGAAAGCCCCAAATGCAGAGTGGAGGAAGGGTCTTATTTGTATATGACTTCTATCTTTCTATCTCCTCAAATTGCTAGGTAGTGGCAAGAAATTCATAGAATTATGACAAAAGTGTTGGGTGTGTGCCCTCCCAGCTCCCCTTCTGGAATTCTTCTTCAGGTAGATTCAAACAGGTGTCTCATTCTGGGGGATCTTCCTCTCTTGTGTTTGGCACTTATTAATGCCTGGAAAACAATAGCCCAATGCTGGGTCTCTGAGAAACACCCTACTATACAACAATGGGCCCATAATCTATTAAGCTATCTGAAAATTGAACTGGCCCAATACACGGCCACAGGTAACCTGAGTTGTTTCATTAGGACCTGGGGAAAATTCTCTGCTGCTATTGAAGGAAATATATTTCCTATATAACTCAAGGTCCCTCCTATGAATTTGAGATCATATTGCTAAATATGCTTCCAGGATCACCATTCTCCATGTTGCTTTTAGGGAGGGTGTCATAGATTAATAACTTCTAAAGTGTGCTATCCATTCATAGCTTTCCAGGATATGGGATATATTTACTGCTATCAGTACTGTTGATCCTCTCAAAAATGGTAATGTGGTATCTGGGAATGTACTGTACTTGTTTTATCTGTTTATTGGTTTTGTTCAATTAATTCTTTTTTATTGCTTGTACTGTTCTTTAATATTCCAATAAAAAGATTTTAAAAAAGTACATCCTTTTATCCCTCCTAAGTATTCCCTTTTCCAGCTTCATTGCATGTCTCCTTGTACTACTGCACCTTCTCCTTTGCAGAATATTCTCCTTTTGTACAGTATCTTGTTCAATCCTGTGAGGTAGTTTTAGGTTTCTATCTTATCCCTCACCTGCCTCTTCTCTTCCAGGTTGTACAAACTGAGATACCTTGGTCTCTCCTCATAGGACATTTTTTGCAGTCTCTGCACCATTCTACTTGTCCTCCTCTGAACAGCCTCCACTCCACATATGTCCTTCTTGCAGTATGATCTCCAGAACTGGAACAGAACAGAAAAAGGTGTGGATATAAAGATGGACGCTGACACCAAATTATAGAGAGGCAAGGCTTAAAAGAAGCAGCCAAGCCTAAAAATATTTATTGAGACAGAAACAGAGCAAAATTAACTCGTACTTCATATATGAATAAGAAATGAAATCAAAAGGCACAAAAATAAACTTTTGTTCACACAGGCAATAACAGCATCAGCCACCTGGGAACATCAAGGGTACATGGTCTGAAAAAGGCGCAGACTCCCCAGTAGATAAGCCCAGAGCTGATCCCAAAATGAATCTGACATGGTCCAGGCTAAGAGCTCCTTTTAACCTAAGAGAACAGAATGTGACCATATCAGACTCCACCCACAACATTTTTAAACTTAAACTTTCGTTATTCAACATAGAGGTCTTTTATAAATCTTTTAAAAATTATCTGGGTCTGTCTGTAGTCAGTACATGCTAATATACACAAAAAGAAATCAGTCCTTAGCAAAAAGAAAATGTTATGCACTCTATGGCTGCTCCCATGAATGACCCAAGGTATAAGTATGGAGACGAGAGGGCCGGCTGACTCCTAAGGATCCATTCATAATGATCCCTGCAAGGAGACAATCCCTTCTAGAAGATTCCGGCTGCTTATAACTCAGTAAGACCTTCCATTCTTAAGTAACAAATAAACTAACATTGGAATTTTATACATTCTTTTAACCAAAAGCTGAAAGTTATCTAGAATTCTGCACATTTAAGTACAGAAGTTTCTTTTTTATATTTACAAACATGCTGCAGCACAGGGAAACATAGAGGTCTTAGAAGCATTGTGTTGCTTTTGTATGGCCATTATCCTTCTTACTTTATGTTTATTCAACTATAATACTTATGGAGATCCTGCAGAAAACATAAACATTAAAACCATGTTTTCTAGAATTCATTTCACAGGGTTACTAACAACAGAGAGAACTTCACATCATTCAGTGGTATGCTTGGATGCCTAGGCCTGTAGAAAACAAACAAAAAATTGTGTTTGTTTCTGTTTAGGTTTAAAATACAGCTTCTACTGAGGCAAACTCAACAGTTTAACAAATACCTCCACATGGAGGTCTCTTTGGACATCTCGCTAGGGAAAAAAGGAAAAGGGGTTATACCTCGCAAGTGCAAGAAGGTGGGGGTTCACTTCTCAGCAGCTTTAAACTGCTGCTTTACTGAGTATAATGCGTGCAGGTTTCTAAATGAAACTAACAGGGCAAACGCCCACACGGTAAAAGCTCTCTGCAGAATGCACTGCGCACTGAAATTCTAGCACTGTCAAAGTGCCATAATGTTGCAATAATGGGACACAAGTGAAGATCTATTAGCTACATTACCTACCGGGGAGGTGGTGAGAACATCAAGGCTCCAGAAGTGCAGAGAAAGAAGATAAAAGACAAGCATTTGTGAGACACCTGTGTTTCCAGGTGGCCAGCCTGGAAAAAAGGGGGAAAATGAGAAACAAGAAAGAAGGCAACAGAGAAAGAATTAGGATCTTTTCACTACTGCAGTAGTCTTTTAGTAGAGAAAGGAATGAACCTCTGAAGAGATTTGGACATTCTTTCACACTCCTCCCCGCTTAACAGGAAGCTACTGGGTAGCTTCCTAAGGACCTTTATACACACAGTGTTAGATCTCTCACTGTAATGAGGGAGAGATGGAGCTTTAGCCCACCCACTCCAAAGCTCCACCTTGGGGACCCTTTTAAAGTAGCAACACAGCATAAACATTCCTACTAAAGAAATACTGTTTCCTCAGTTACCCTGGGGCTTTCATCTTGTTCCACCTAGCATCTTTCAAAATAACAGTACCACACTTCCTGCATAAATACTTGTCATCAGGAATTGGTAACTGGAATACATACTTATATCTGTTCATAAACAGAGTAAGCATCTTTGACAATGTTCTTATCAGATACCCTCTTTCTAGAGTGTACCCTCTAATAGCAAACCTCTAACAAATGTTTATTTATGACCAGAGAGGCATATGCAGATTCACAGGAGAATTAAGGCCTCTGCTCTAGTCTCTTTTCTGAATGCAAACAATATGCAATCACTTCATATAAAACATTATGTGAAACTTTCTTTAAATTCTTTGAACCATTAATGGTCACTATACTGAAGTTTCAACTTTGTTTTCGTATATACACTTCACTGCTCCTTATCAGATCTTAGTTTTCATAACTTTTTTTTTCTAGTTTTGAAAGTGTACTCACTGCTCAGCATTTGCTACTGTTAAATTGGATAATGCTAACTCCCACAAAAATTATATATTGCAATGCAAATCCCATTACATCCCTCCCAGGAAGGGGTTGGAGCTATGGTCCTTCCTCATGCCTAAACCTCACCCCAGGGATTCCTTAGGTAGAATAAACCTTTCTACCATAACCTAGCAATGTACAAAAACACTTTGGGAGTCTCTTTCCATTTACTCATACCCTAACCTGAGTTACAAGTCGCCACAGCATATATCTGTCATGTAACCATGTCCCATATATTTTCTGGAGGGGTATGTCTAAAGCCGGGCCTTCTCTACAATACTTCAGAACAGCTGTCAACCATCTGGAGCCCATTACTCTATGTGTGAACCTCCCATTTCTCCAAGGGTTCCACTTTTTGTGAACTTCAACCCTCTGGGCTAGTCCTCTCCCATGTTCTGTAATCTTCCTTCGATGGCTGACAGTTCTGCCCTTTGTATAGGTCTCTACCTGTCAGTACATCCCTGGCCAGTGATAGTGTGGAGTAAGATGTCCCAAAACCTCCTCATGGTCTAAGGGCTTAGCATTCATGCATACTGCATCAAACAATTCCCTCCTGTAAGCACCGGGTACCACCACCCTTGCTTCTCAATCAATCAATCAATCAATCAAAGTCTTTATTTAACCAGGTGATCACCGTTGAACAAGCTCATTTTTGAGGTGGACCTGGGCTCCACCTGCCTGGTGCAATGGTTAGGCCTTATATGGCATAGTACCCCATCCTTGAACTCATACCACCACAATGTCTTCCTTACCCCCTTATTACCTTTGCTATTCCCCTTTTTGGTAGCAAACTTACTGAGCTAAGCCACTTTAGGATCTCCTGCCTGTAACTGTTTCCAGTCAGCACAAGACATATCGGTAATAAGCTTATTATCACATTTGAATATGTAAGTTTCTTCAGCAGTCACTGCTTCTTCATTCTTGGTTGTAGACTTTTCTTCTTCTGACCTGCCTGCAGACGTCACCCCAGAACACACAAAGTCTGGAACAGTCTCACCTTGGGACTTCTCCAATGTCTCGGTTCCATTATCTCCCAGCCAATACCATCCCAGGGAATATAAGCAAAACAGGAATCCCCAAATCAGCACGATCTGCACAGGCATCTTCCAATTCCAACCTCTCAGGCCCTTTTTCCCTGTACAAATCCCTGGTGTCTTCCAACTGTACCCAGAGCTCCAGGTGCCTCTGCTCGGCCTCTCTCCAACAGCTCTCAGCATCTAACCATCACTCAAACATATATCGAATCAGGCTCATCTGGTCCATCCTCTGGCTATGCGTTGCCTCACCTTGGCCACCATCACCACACAGCTACATCTCCACTGGCACCATAGCCAACTGTCATATCTCAGACTTCAGGCCAACAAACATGGGAATATGCAGCTTCTCCGTTACGGACCTTGTAGCAACCCGATGGATCAAGGATTCCGCTGTTTCTGTTAAGTAGCATTAATAGTCCAGCAGGCCTTGTACAGACCAATCGCTATCCCACCACTAGGGCTGTCACGAATCTGTTCTGCATCTGTATTCTGCAATCAGCGTCCAAAAACTGGAAAGCACAGTACTGCCAGTACATCCCACCACTGCCACCAGTGTAAAAGGGTGTGGACGTAAAGATGAACGCTGACACCAAATTATAGAGAGGCAAGGCTTAAAAGAAGCAGCCAAGCCTAAAAATATTTATTGAGATACAAACAGAACAAAATTAACTCGTACTTCATATGTGAATAAGAAATGAAATTAAAAGGCACAAAAATAAACTTTTGTTCACACAGGCAACAACTGCATTAGCCACCTGGGAACATCAAGGGTACATGGTCTGAAAAAGGTACAGACTCCCCAGTAGATCAGCCCAGAGCTGATCCCAAAATGAATCTGACATGGTCCAGGCTAGGAGCTCCTTTTAACCTAAGAGAACAGCATGTGACCATATCAGACTCCACCCAAAACACTTTTAAACTTAAACTTTCTTTATTCAACATAAAGGTCTTTTATAAATCTTTTAAAAATTGTCTGGGTCTGTCTGTAGTCAGTATGTGCTAATATACACAAAAAGAAATCATTCCTTAACAAAAAGAAAATGTTATGCACTCTATGGCTCCTCCCATGAATGACCCAAGGTATAAGTATGGAGAAGAGAGGGCCGTCTGACTCCTAAGGATACAATCCCTTCTAGAAGATTCCCCCTGCTTATACCTCAGTAAGACCTTTCATTCTTAAGTAACAAATAAACTAACATTGGAATTTTATACATTCTTTTAACCAAAAGCTGAAAGTTGTCTAGAATTCTGCTCATTTAAGTACAGAAGTTTCTTTTTTATGTTTACAAATGTGCTGCAGCACAGGGAAACATAGAGTTCTTAGAAGCATTGTGTTGCTTTTGTATGGCCATTATCATTCTTACTTTATGTTTATTCAGCTATAATACTTATGGAGATTCTGCAGAAAACATAAACATTAAAACCATTTTTTCTAGAATTCATTTCATAGGGTTACTAACAACAGAGAGAACTTCATATCATTCAGTGTTATGCTTGGATGCCTAGGCCTGAAGAAAACAAACAGAAAATTCTGTTTGTTTCAGTTTAGGTTTAAAATACAGCTTCTACTGAGGCAAACTCAACAGTTTAACAAATACCTCCACACGGAGGTCTCTTTGGACATCTCCCAAGGGCAAAAAGGAAGAGGAGGGGTTTTACCTTGCAAGTGCAAGAAGTGGGGGGGGGGTCACTTCTCGGCAGCTTGAAACCGCTGCTTTACTGAGAATACTGCGTGAGGTTTCTAAATGAAACTAACAGGGCAAGCACCCGTACGGCCAAAGCTCTCTGCAGAATGCACTGCACACTGAAATTCTAGCACTGTCAAAGTGCCATAATGTTGCAATAATGGAACACAAGTGAAGATATATTAGCTACATTACCTACCGGGGGGAGGGGGGGTGAGAACATCAAGGCTCCAGAAGTGCAGAGAAAGAAGATAAAAGACATGCATTTGTGAGACACCTGTATTTCCAGGTGGCCTGCCTGGAAAAAAGGGGAAAATGAGAAACAAGAAAGAAGGCAACAGAGAAAGAATTAGGATCTTAGTGCTACTGCAGTAGTCTTTTAGTAGACAAAGGAATGAACCTCTGAAGAGATTTGGACATTCTTTCACACTCCTCCCGGCTTAACAGGAAGCTACTGGGTAGCTTCCTAAGGACCTTTATACGCACAGTGTTAGATCTCTCACTTTAATGAGGGAGAGATGGAGCTTTAGCCCACCCACTCCCAAAGCTCCACCTTCGGGACCCTTTTGAAGTAGCAACACAGCATAAACATTCCTACTAAAGAAATCCTGTCTCCTCAATTACCCTGGGGCTTTTATCTTGTTCCACCTAGCGTCTTTCAAAATAACAGACCCACACTTCCTGCATAAATACTTGTTATCAGGAATTGGTAACTGGAATACATACTTGTATCTGTTCATAAACAGCGTACGCATCTTTGACAATATTCTTATCAGATACCCTCTTTCTAGAGTGTACCCTCTGAGAGTAAACCTCTAACAAATGTTTATTTGTGACCAGAGAGGCATATGCAGATTCATAGGAGAATAAGGCCTCTGCTCTAGTCCCTTTTCCGAATGCAAACAATATGCAATCACTTCATATAAAACATTATGTGAAACTTTCTTTAAATTCTATGAACTATTAATGGTCACTATGCTGAAGTTACTTCATTGTTTTCATATATAGACTTCACTGCTCCTTATCAGAGCTTAGCTTTCATAACTTTTTTTTCTTGTTTTGAAAGTGTACTCATTGCTCAGCATTTGCTACTGTTAAATTGGATAATGCTAACTCCCACAAAAATTATATATCGCAATGCCAATCCCATTACATCCCTCCCAGGAAGGGGTTGGAGCTATGGTCCTTTCTCATGCCTAAACCTCACCCCAGGGATTCCTTAGGTAGAATAAAGCTTTCTACCATAACCTAGCAATGTATGAAAACAATTTGGGAGTCTCTTTCCATTTACCCGTACCCTAACCTGAGTTACAAGTCGCCACAGCATATATCTGTTATGTAACCATGTCCCATATATTTTCTGGAGGGGTATGTCTAAAGCTGGGCTTTCTCTACAATACTTCAGAACAGCTGTCAACCATCTGGAGCCCATTACTCTACATTTGAACCTCCAATTTCTCCAAGGGTTCCACTTTTTGTGAACTTCAACCCTCTGGGCTAGTCCTCTCCCATGTTCTGTAATCTCCCTTCAATGACTGACAGTTCTGCTCTTTATATAGGTTGCTACCTGTCGGTACATCCCTGGCCAGTGATAGTGTGAAGTAAGATGTCCCAAAACCTCCTAATGGTCTAAGGGCTTAGCATTCATACATATTCATACATACTGCATCCAACAATTCACTCCTGTAAGCACCAGGTACCACCACCCTTGCTAATCAATCAATCAATCAAACAAAGTCTTTATTTAACCAGGCGATCACCGTTGACAAGTTCATTTTTGAGGTGGACCTGGGCTCCACCTGCCTGGTGCGGGGGTTAGGTCTCATATGGCATAGCACCCCATCCTTGAACTCATACCACCACAATGTTTTCCTTACCCCTTTATTACCTTTGCTATTCCCCTTTTTGGTAGCAGACTTATGAGCTAAGCCACTTCAGGATCTCCTGCCTGTAACTGTTTCCAGTCAGCATAAGACATATCGGTAATAAGCTTATTATCGCATTTGAACATGTAAGTCCCTTTAGCAGTCACTGCTTCTTCATTCTTGGTTGTAGACTTTTCTTCTTCTGACCTGTCTGCAGACGTCACCCCAGAACACACAAAGTCTGGAACAGTCTCACCTGGGGACTTCTCCAATGTCTCAGTTCCATTATCTCTAAGCCAATACTATCCCAAGGAACATAGGCAAAACAGGAATCCCCAAATCAGCACAATCTGCACAGGCATCTTCCAGTTCCAACCTCTCAGGCCCTTTTTCCCTGTACAAATCCCTGGTGTCTTCCAACTGGACCCAGAGCTCCTGGTGCCTCTGCTCGGCCTCTCTCCAATGGCTCTCAGCATCCATCTATCGCTCAAACATATAGCGTATCAGGCTCAGCTGGTCCAGCCTCTGGCTATGCGTTGCCTCACCTTGGCCACCATCACCACACAGCTGCATCTCCACTGGCACCATAGCCAACTGTCGTACCTCAGACTTCAGGCCAACAAACATGGGAATATGCAGCTTCTCCATTACGGACCTTGTAGCAACCCCATGGATCAAGGATTCCGCTGTTCTGTTATGCAGCATTAATAGTCTACCAGACCTTGTACAGACCAATCGCTATCACACCACTAGGGCTGTCACGAATCTGTTCTGCATCTGTATTCTGCAATCAGCGTCCAAAAACTGGAAAGCACCAGTACCGCCAGTACATCCCACCACTGCCACCAGTGTAAAAGGGTGTGGATGTAAAGATGGATGCTGACACCAAATTATAGAGAGGCAAGGCTTAAAAGAAGCAGCCAAGTCTAAAAATACTTATTGAGATACAAACAGACAAAATTAACTCATACTTCATATGTGAATAAGAAATGAAATCAAAAGGCACAAAAATAAACTTTTGTTCACACAGGCAACAACAGCATTAGCCACCTGGGAACATCAGGGGTACATAGTCTGAAAAAGGTACAGACTCCCCAGTAGATCAGCCCAGAGTTGATCCCAAAATGAATCTGAAATGGTCCAGGCTAGGAGCTCCTTTTAACCTAAGAGAACAGCATGTGACCATATCAGACTCCACCCACAACACTTTTAAACTTAAACTTTCTTTATTCAACATAAAGGTATTTTATAAATCTTTTAAAAATTATCTGGGTCTTTCTGTAGTCAGTATATGCTAATATACACAAAAAGAAATCAGTCCTTAATAAAAGAAAATGTTAAGCACTCTATGGCTCCTCCCATGAATGACCCAAGTTATAAGTATGGAGAGGAGAGGAGAGGGCCGGCTGACTCCTAAGGATCCATTCATAATGATCCCTGCAAAGGATACAATCCCTTCTAGAAGATTCCCCCTGCTTATACCTCAGTAAGACCTTCCATTCTTAAGTAACAAATAAACTAACATTGGAATTTTATACATTCTTTTAACCAAAAGCTGAAAGTTATCTAGAAATCTGCACATTTAAGTACAGAAGTTTCATTTTTATATTTACAAACATGCTGCAGCACACGGAAACATAGAGGTCTTAGAAGCATTGTGGTTTTTTTGTATGGCCATTATCATTCTTACTTTATGTTTATTCATCTATAATACTTATGGAGATTCTGCAGAAAACATAAACATTAAAACCATGTTTTCTAGAATTCATTTCACAGGGTTACTAACAACAGAGAGAGAACTTCATATCATTCAGTGTTATGCTTAAATGCCTAGGCCTGAAGAAAACAAACAGAAAATGGTGTTTGTTTTGGTTTAGGTTTAAAATACAGCTTCTATCGAGGCAAACTCAACAGTTTAACAAATACCTCCACATGGAGGTCTCTTTTGACATCTTGCAAGGAAAAAAAGGAAAAGGGGTTTCACCTCGCAAGTGCAAGGGGGGGGGTCACTTCTCAGCAGCTTTATACTGCTGCTTTACTGAGTATAATGCGTGCAGGTTTCTAAATGAAACTAACAGGGCAAACGCCCATACGGCAAAAGCTCTCTGCAGAATGCACTGCGCATTGAAATTCTAGCACTGTCAAAGTGCCATAATGTTGCAATAATGGGACACAAGTGAAGATAAATTAGCTACAATAGCTACCGGGGGCTGGGGGTGAGAACATCAAGGCTCCAGAAGTGCAGAGAAAGAAGATAAAAGACAAGCATTTGTGAGACACCTGTGTTTCCAGGTGGCCAGCCTGGAAAAAAGGGGGAAAATGAGAAACAAGAAAGAAGGCAACAGAGAAAGAATTAGGATCTTACCGCTACTGCAGTAGTCTTTTACTAGAGAAAGGAATGAACCTCTGAAGAGATTTGGACATTCTTTCACATTTCTCCTTTGAACAATATTCTCCTTTTGTACAGTATCTTGTTCAACCCCGTGAGGTAGTTTTAGGTTTCTATCTTATCCCTCACCTCCCTCCTCTCTTCCAGGCTGTTCAAACTGAGATACCTCGGTCTCTCCTCATAGGACTTTTTTTTCAGCCTCTGCACCATTCTACTTGCCCTCCTCTAAATAACCTCCACTCCACATATGTCCTTCTTACAGTGTGGTCTCCAGAACTGGATGCAGTACTCCAGGAGAGGTTTCACCAATGTTCTATACTGCGGCAACACTACCTACCTCCTTCCTGCTGGTGATAACCCTCCTTATGTACCCCAGCTTGCCACTGGCCCTACCTACTGCCTTGTCACATGGCCTTGCCACCTTGAAGTCATCAGATGTCATTACTCCCAGGTCTCTTTCCTGCTTGGTGATCATCAATATCCTTCCTCCACATCATACTCTGCCACTGCATTTCTGTTGTGTACATCCTTGATTTTGCACTTTTTCACACTGAATTCCAGCTGCTATACCCTTGACCATTCCTCCAGAGTTCCTATGTCTCTGCACATTCTCTGTACCCTTATGTGGTGTCCACCTTATTGCAGATTTTGGTGTAATCTGCAAAGATGCATACCATCCCCTCTAACTGTTCTGCAGTATCATTTATAAAGACTTTAAAGAGAACTGGACCCAGTACTGAGACCTGAGGTACTCAACTGGTCACTTTCCATTTCCTAGAGTGAAGTCCATTTACCACCTTTTGTCACCTATCCATCAACACATTCTGTACTCAGTTTACCACCTTAATCCCACCCCCAAACTGCCTAGTTTCCTAATGAGTCTTCTATGTGGTATGGTGTTGAAGGCCTTGCTGGAGTCTAAGTAGGCCACATTCAAAGCCCCACCCTGATCTATTTCTCTGTTCACCCAGTCAAATACATCTATCAGGTTCATCTGACATGACCTCCACCATGTGTATGCATGCTGCCTCGGGTCTTGTAACCTGCTAGATTCAAGATATTCCACAATCCTTTCTTTCAAACGTGACTTCATTGGCTTCCACACCACTGATGTCTGACTTGCCAGCCTATGGTTGTCTGCCTTCTCCCTGCTCCCACTTTTATGTATTGGGACTACATCTGCCCTCCTCTAGCCCTCTGGAACCATTCCTGGTCACAGTGAGTTGTTGAATAGAGCTGTCAGAGGTGTAGCCAGTACCTCCCTGAGTTCTCTCAGCACCCTTAGTTGTACCCCATCTGAGTCCATAGCTTTGTCCCCTTTCAGATTTTCAATTCCTTTCAGTACTCTCTCCTTTGTAAATGGACTTATATCTACCTCTGTACGCCCCCAAGTGTTCCTGCTGCTTTTATGTGGTTCAGCCCCTTCCTCTTCCACCATGAAGAATGAACAGAAATATCTGTTAAGAATATCTGCATTTTCCTTATCCTCCTCTGCACAGTCCTCCCTGCCTTTTTAATCTCATCATCCCTCCACTTGTCTTCTTCTTCTCAATTATGTACCTAAAAAAGTTGTGGTCCTATTTAGTTATCCCTTTGGCTATCCTTTCCTCAGTTTGAACCATTGTGCTCCTCACCATTTTCCTTGCTTCCCTCTGCCTTTCCTGGTAAACTTCCCTATCCTATTCCCTGTGTGTCTCTTTGTACAGTATCTTCTGAAGGCTACCCTTTTAGCCTTAAGCTTTTCAGTCACTTCCCTTGATAACCATAGTGGTCTCTTTTTCCTTTTATTTTGCTCACTTTTTTGCACAGAAGTTTGTTGTCTTCACTATGCCATCCCTTAATTTGGCCCACAGTTCCTCCACTCAACCCTACTAAGTAATCTCTGAAGCATTCAACTATTTTTTTAAATATGTCTTCCTGAAATTTAGGACCATTGTCCTTGTGTGGCTTTCTTTCACTGCTGTTCTTATGCTTAATCATACTGTATGGTGACCACTGGTCCCACGGTGTCCTCCCACTCTGATGTCTGCAATAGTGGCATCATGTTTGATGTGCAACCTTCATGTAGGCTAAAAGTCATGTTACAGTTGGAGCAAGTGTGCAAGATCACAACACAGTTCTTTGCAAATCCAGCCCTATAAGTTGAACTTTGAATATGATGGGCTGCTACGTAGGTAACCACTGCAGATCAGCTAGAATTAGAGTTGTGTGTTTGGATTTTGTAGCACTCATTAACAGTATTTATGTATTTATTAAATTTTGGTGACCGGGTAGGCCCACTGAGCCCTGAAGGTCCCTTTTTAAGGGGCGACCCGGGATAACAATACAATATGAGATCTGATACAGAGGAGACAACATTTGGTTGCATTGGATGTGGAAGCATAATGTAGTTACGGACAGTGGTTTTCAAACATTGTTATCATCATGACACAGTTCTGCCTTGATAGTAATTGGTATAGCAATTTGCATGAGGTAGCATTGGTTCCTAGGTGTCCGAAATCTACTATGAGATCCAAGGTTGCCCCACCTTTAGGGGGGTTTGATATAGAGATGTAAGGGGGTACCTTAAAAACCAAGGCAGTGGCATGCACTTGTGTCCAGCATGTGGGCCTTGAGCCTAGTGCAGAAATTCATAAGTGAGGAGGCATCCTGGACCAGGGGAGGGAGCTTGTTCCATAGGCTAGGGGCTTTCCAAGAGAAGGATCTGCCGCCAGCATTGGTCCGAACTCTGGGGACTTCTAGCAGAGTTTGTTCTGATATCCTTAAATTCCTAGGGTTGCGTTTAATAGCTATGGTGCCTGCTATGCTTGGAGGAATGGGGGATTTGAGTAGCTTGTAGGCCCGGATGAGCAATGGATGTTGTAGTTGAGCAGCCAGTGTGGGCCACTGAAGCTGGGCCAGGGTGTCACAGTGGTGACGTCTCAGGTGGTCTTGGGTAGCGAAATGAGCTATTTTGTTGTATAGGATTTGCATCCTGGATACTTCTGCTTTGCCATGCCCTGTATAATTGGGGCCATATTGGTCAGAGTAGGGAGCAGGGCACTTGTCGCAATGGAGAGCCTGGCCTCAGGGATGAGCTGGTCTTTGAGACAGTACAAGGTTCCAAGTTTGCGGTGTAGGGTCCTGATGACCTGGTCAACGTGGCCTTTATAGGTAATTGACTGATCTAGAGTTAGGCCTAAGTATTTTAGGGAGGGGACTACTTTTATGCATTTTCCAGAGAGTGTGGTAAGTTGCAGGGATGAGACCTGTCATTTCCCAAGGATCATCGGTCCGAATAGTATTGACTTGGTTTTGTCCGCGTTAAGTACTGTTCTGTTCTCACACAGCCATGTCTCTAGGGATATGAGACCCTTTTGGAGGAGGGGACCGAGAGCTGCTACATCGCTCAAGGGTCGGTAGATGACAATGTCATCAGCGTACTGTACCACAGAGCTCTCCCCACAGTAGGTACATAGTTCATTTGTAAATAGGGAGAATAGGAGGGAGCCCAGTATTGAGCCTTGAGGTGCTTCCTGTTTTAGTGGTAGTGGCCCTGACATGGCCCCCTTCCAGGTGACCCTCTGTGTCCGGCCTGATAAGTAACTCCCAAACTACATGAGGGCATTGGCAGCTGTATTTTGGATTAGCTGGAGATGATGGATTTTACATGAAAGAAGCACAGTCTGGATTGAATTACAACAGTTTAGCCTATACTGTATAGCACACAAGCATGTACAAGAGTACAAATAGTTTAATAGTTTAAAGAAGAATAAATGTTGAAATATTTCATTGTTGATGATTTACTGTCTTAATTGTGTTGCTAATCTGTGTGTGTCCATTGTTAAATAAACTAGAGGGATACTCTATGTTTACAGTCATAGTTGATTAAATGTTACTAGAACCATGTTTTAGAGCCATATCAGATAGTTTAGGGTTTAGTCTTAACTTCTGTGTCTCACAACAGCAGCACCATCTTTCAAGTAATGAGGTAGAGTGAGTTGATGGACATCCATGCCACGATGTTGCTAAAATAAAGAAACAGTCACTGTAACATAAAATAAATTTGTGTGTTAACAACATAATAATGACACTATAAACCATGACCAGCTATAATATTTGCCTATGGTGCCATATACAATATGAACAGGAGGGTAACAAAGGACTAAACCTTGTGAGGCAACTACAGTCACAAGTTTCAACAAAGGTGTGGTTTTACAGTATTAAAATGGACAGCATGTCAAGAGGTCAGAGAGACAGAGTAAAGCTCACTGAGGACAGTGAGGTTAAAACCAAAAAAGAGAGCACATAGTCACTTTAGTATGATATAGTTTATGATGACAAAGGCTAAAGGAATGTTGAGCACTAGCAAGACGGTGGTGAAGCTACTGTCAATTGACATCAGAAAATCATTGGTGATACTTGAGAGGACTATCTGAGTGTTGGATGTGCTATAACACACAGATTGAAAAGATGGCAGAAGTCTGTTAATGATAAGGAAACCACCAACTCCATCATCTTGGATATAAAAGACAGCAGCATAATGGAGTGATAAATGACCAAACTGATCAACGTTAAGTGACGACATCTTAAAAATTGGGGAAATGATGACTGCAGTAAAGGGAGAGTGAAAGGCACCGGAGGATAGAGAAGTGATGATAAGAGTTGTGATGAAAGAAACTAGAACATAATAACATAAGGTGGTATTTTTTTTTTCATATGCAGTTTCTGGGCTTTGGAGGGGTTTTCTTCCAGCCCCTACACCCACGCGTCCCTGACGTAATGCATGTGTGTGGAGGCATGCGCACATACGCTGTTGGGGATACCCCTCCCTTCCA
This sequence comes from Neoceratodus forsteri, assembly GCA_016271365.2. Taxonomy (NCBI): domain Eukaryota; kingdom Metazoa; phylum Chordata; order Ceratodontiformes; family Ceratodontidae; genus Neoceratodus; species Neoceratodus forsteri. Next base: position 634,097,670 of record CM028132.1, read on the forward strand.
GTCACTCTGTTGACCACCTGCACTGGCACTGAGCCTCCTTTTGGTGATGGCTGGACTACGGGTGGATAACCTCCTACTCCCATTCTCTCCACTAGTGCCAGCAGCCCAATGACCCAATGTCATTCCCGAACCCGGGTCGCCAGCATAGAGTGAGGTGTGGCATTCAGCGCCTCAACCCTCAGTGCCATTGGGTTGGCATAAGGTGGTAATTTAAGGTATGAATTGGACTCTAGGACCATGATGTCTGTCACATCACACACATCATTAGCAGTGATGAATCACAATGCTGGGCAATCATATACTAATTTATATGGATTCCCTGCCCTCTTTATTAGCTAGGCTACACTGTGATTCCATTGCTAACAGAAATATTCCAGGTATACTCTGAAAGTCTGTATATCACCTTAAGGAAGAAAATGTTCCTCCAAATGTTACTCCTAAATTTATCACCTCTGAGCTTCGGTACATGCCACCATAACCTGCTGGAGTACACCAGACCACAGATTTTGTTTATTAAATCTTGTTGCTATCCTTAAGTATGTGAAAACTGAGATCATATCTTTACTCATCTTCAACTCCATTTCTCCAGGATGAACATTTATGTATTTAACTTTATTGACCAGGTAAACACATTAGACAAATAAATGCCCATTTTCAGGTCCAACCTGGGATCACAAAGTTAGTATATTACAGGAGGAACAAGTCATACAATGCATATTAAAAAAGAACAATAAATAGAATGAAATCTAATCACGTCAAATACTGTTATGACATCATAAATAGTCCAGAGTAATGCAACGTACTCAGGACTGAAAGAGCACACATTTGTTGTACCAGCAGTAATCATATCAGCATAATAAAGTTAGCAGTAAAGGCAACTCTTCAGTAGAGATTGAGAAAAATTAAGCAATAAGGTCAAGTGTAGTTGCAGGTACAGCTGGTCTTCTGGTAGTCCCAAAGAACTCCTGAAACAAAAGTGGGAGGTGGATCAGTGAAAAGGTAGTGGTACTGAGTTCCAGAGTATGGAAACAAAGGAAACGAAGGCCTGATTTCCCCGTATTTGTAAGGGGTTTACGAACAACAAGCAGAAATGTATCTTTTTACCTGAGGGGGTATTATTATACATTACTGTTGTAGTAGAAAACTTTGTTTTTAGAAACAGGAAAATGCAACACTGATCAAGGCAAAAACTGCCTTATTTACAAGGTGGTTTTGTATACTTACAATTTAAACTTCCACATCTCAGTCTGACATTAATATAATGCACAGAAAGAAGGAAAAGTGAGCATTTCTACAAACCATAGACTTAAGTTGTAAACACTGCAAATTATAATTTTGGTACATATAATGGGCCCTATGTATGATGCCAATGCACCACGGAAACCGGGCACATTGGTATCACTACGTGTGAGTGCCATGGAGCAGGGTCTCATGGGGCATTCACAGACAGGATGGGCAGCAGTTATGCACCTCATCCCCTGGCCACACAGACAACAATGCACTGGGGAGGGCATGATGGGGGAGTGCTGGGTGTGGGGGGTACACGCTATGCTGGGTAACACCCAGCCGTAAGGGATATGTGCCCACCAGGATGCTGTCGCCAGCTGCAGTGAAGATGTTGGGGCACAGCAGACCCCCCCACATGCCACACCCCCATAGGGACTACAAGGAGGGCTGTGGCAGCCAGCCAGGCATCCACCTGCCCCTGTGCTGGTGGTGCACAGCATGCCATCTTCCTTCTTTGGCTCCCCACAGGTGTAAGGGATCCAGTAGCAGACTGGTCTGGGCATCCCATTGGATGCTTGCCTGGTCCGTGGAACAGTCCTCCATGCACCTGCACACCCAGGGGGGTGGGGCCACAGATGGGAGTTGCACAGTGGCCGGTGCTTATGAATATGGCCACCGCGCATTCATCTGCGGGTGCCGAGCTCCACAGGTGGGATACACACCATTGGTGCATTATTCCCACCCCTTAGTGCATAGTACCCAATAGATATACAAAAATAAAATGAACAAAGTTACTTAATTTCATATTTTGCAAAAATGTGTTATTTCATTTAAAGCATTTGCATCTTTTATGTAGCTGTTGCTTCATAGCTGTATGCCCCATTTGGCCAAGATGTACATACAGTAACAGTGTTGCTAAAGGAAATCAGATCATAATTCAGACTTGGGAGGACTACACTTCAGGCAAGGGCAGATGAACACCTGCAGTTAGGATCTGCTTGGCTATGTATGCCCTGCCTACCTTGGAAATCACTTCCCTACTTTTGCTCTGGACATGTAGAGAAAATTACAAGTGGGGATACAATGTGACTTTGGGGTACTTGAAGGTGTTGACAACATTAAGGGGGGAACCACTGGAACAAGATATAGCTAGAGTTTCAAACCAGGATCAAATTTTATCAGGGGATCCAAATAGCACACCTAGGTCTTTTTTGTGTTCAGACCACTCTATTGCTTGTGTTACTTGTAAGTCAAGCATGACTACTCTGGAAGTCAGTATTAAGCTGAGAGTTGATGAGATTAATATTTTGGGAGGAAACAGGGAGTACTAGTTCATTAATATACAATGCTGTGCTACAGTATGTAGACATATGGGGGAGTTTATTTATGAAGGAGGAGAAGATGATGTTACTCAGGCTGGATTCTCATTGCACTCCATGTCTAATGGGAGCCATGCCAGACAAGGCCCTACTGAATTTGACGTTTGCTGTCTGTCATGGAGATAATTGGCAATCCAAGCCACTGCATGTGATGACAGACCTAGAGGCAGCAACTTTGAACAGAGTAGTTTGTGGTTGACCAGGTCAAACTCCTCAGACAGATCCCCCCCCCCAAAAAAAACAACTACCAGTCAACATACCTTGATACATGGCAGATGTAAACAAAGATGAATATTTAATAAGGGCAGTTGCTGTTCTGTGACCTTTATGAAAGCTGTGCTGCACAGGTGTAATTAGACTATAGGTATAAAGTAGTCAAAAAGCTGAGACGCCTCAACTTTCTCAGGTTTACTGAGAGCAGATATGATGCTATGAGGTTACATGTTAAGGAACTGCAGCCTCTTCTAATTGCTTTTCTAACTGATACACCTGAAAATGTTGCTGTCTCTTTGTTACACCCTCTCCTGTGCCTTAGTGTCTTTTTTCACTAAGGATACAAGAACAGCAAACAGTACTCCAGATGGGGCCTGACCAGGGTCATGTAAAGTGGCAGGATTATTCCCCTGCTTGGTCATTCACTTTTGATGCTCCCAGCATTTTGCAAATGCTTTTTAATTTTTTTTATTATTCCAATTTATTCACCTGCTGTACTGACTACTGGCAGGGGGGCATCCAGCCACCAGCCCTGCCCACCAGGAGAGCACCAGGCTCATTCACATAATGGGGGATCCAGCATGGCCATCACCAGTCCGCTGGAGGGTCTCTCCATGCCCTGTCCAGCCAGGCTGGCTCCGGACCCCGCCCCCAGTGTGATTCCATTCGAGTCCTCCCAGCGAGGCAGGGCATGGCCATCAAGCTGCACTGTCACGCCCAGCCATTTTCCACCTAATTTTGGCCCCACTGGAGCACAGACATGCAATGATGTCCGGGCACAGCGTGCCGATATCCGACGTGCTCCCCCCATGTATCCACCAGCCTGTAGTGACACTGGGTGTCCCCAGGGCCCACAACTGCACAGTGAATTTTTCCCCAACCCTCCACAGGATCAGGAGAGCAGTCCACGGATGCTCAAACCTGATCATCCCCTACTGACCCACTGATGACCCGAGTCCGTTTCCGAACCCGGGTCGCTGGCATGGCGTGAGGTGTGGCATCCAGCACCTCAACCCTCAGCGCCACTGGGCCAGCTGTTTGCAAATGCTTTTGACAGCAGTTGCATGCTGATTGATTTGCTTCTGCCAGTTATCTGTTATGACCCTCAGGCCATTTCCCTCCTCTAGTGCAGTTAAGCAGAGTCTCAAACTGTGTGTAGGCCCTTCCTTTCCTTTTTCCTCCCCAAACATAGCAACATAGAATCTGACAGTAGATAAGGACTGCCTGGCCCACCTAGTCTGCCCATTTCCCTACCTAATGGATAAACTGCAGATTCTAGTTAACCAATACTCTACTTCTTCTTCTCACCCCTAACTAGAATTGCCTTATGTCTGCCCCATGCATTCTTGAATTCCTCCACTGTTTTTGACTTCACTACCTCCTCAGGGAGTCTGTTCCATGTATCCACAACCCTCTCCATGAAAAAATACTTCCTCACATTACCTTTAAGACGTCCCCCCTCTATCTTCAAATTGTGCCCTCCTGTTTTTGCACATCTCTCTTTCTGAAAGATGCTACCCTCTTGGACTTTGTTGAAACCCTTGAGGTACTTGAAAGTTTCTATCATGTCCCCACTCTCCCTCCTCTCCTCGAGGTATACATATTAAGCTCCTTTAATCTCTCTTCATATGTCTTCTGTTGCAGACCCTACATCATTTTAGTTGCCCTCCTCTGGACAGCCTCCATCCTGCCTATGTCCTTGCAGAGATGGGGGTCTCCAGAACTGCACACAGTACTCTATATGGGATCTTACCAACTGTCTGTACGGAGGGATAACAACTTCCTATTTTCTACTCATGTTGTCTCTCCCTATGCATCTCAGTATCCCCCCAGACCTCCTTACTGCCTTCTCATATTGCTTGCCCACCTTAATGTCATCTAATATTCTGTTTTCCCACACCACCAAAGCCCATCCCTCTAGGTGGTCTAGTGCCTACAACAATGTCTGCCGCTTTGTTCTGGCGGCCCTCCATCTCACTCACCATTGTGATCTCTATAGCAAGCTAAACTGGTTCTCCCCCTCAAAGCACATTGACTTTGTCCTTGGGTGCTTCACAGGAAATATCCTTGGCACTGGCACCCCCCCGGGGTTGGTGAGTTTGCTTGTCCCGACTGCCCCCTCCTCCTACCACCTCAGGTCTCAGGGGCCTGCCACACTCAAGGTACCCATGACTCGGACTCAAATGGGTGGAAGGAATTTTGCAGCGTGTGCCCCCAAACTATGGAACACCTTCCCTGCCCAGGTCCATTTTGCCCCATCACAGGGCTACCTGCATTCCTCCCTGTGGAACCACCTCAAACTCTCATTGGCTTGTGGTTGCCCAAAACCTCCGTGACATAATTATTGCACTCAGCCCGTATGGATAACAGTGGATCTACGTTGTCTCAATCCGTGCCTTTTATACTGCTCCTAATTGGCACATACCTTACTCTGTTGTGTTTATGCTAACAAAAATATGCCTCACAAGACCTGTAATTTGTGTATTCTGTATTATGTTGTTCTCATGTGACTTGTAAGCTTTTCCTAAATATGTACCATGTTGTCCTATGTATGTAAGTATGTAATTTCCTGTGCTCTCCCAGGTCATACCTCAAAATAGGCAATTGTCTTGTCTAGTGTACTTACCTGGTTAACAAAAGCTAAATAAATAAATAAATAATAATATGACTACCCCAGGTCCCTTTCCATTTTTGTTGTTGCTAGTATCTCACCCCCCATTGTGTACTCTTCCCCTGGGTTTTGTTTTCCAGGTGCAATATTTTGCACTTCTGTGCATTTACTCTAAGCTGCTATGCATTTTACCATTCCTCCAACCTTGCCAAATCCCTTCACATCCTTTCCACCCCACCTTCTGTAACGACCCTTTTGCAGATCTTTATGCCATTTGCAAAGAAACATACTTTTCCTTCCAGTCCCTCTGCAATGTCACTTATGAAGACATTAAAGAGAACCGGTCCCAGTACTGAACCCTGCAGTACCTCGCTACTAACCCCCTTTCTTCAGAGTGAACTCTGTTTACTATTATCCTCTGCATCCTGTTGTCCAGCCAATTATTTACCCAGGCTACCACCTTGGGACCCACTCCAAGGCTGGCTAACTTGTATATTCATCTTTTGTGTGGGACTGTGCCAAATGCCTTGATAAAGTCTAGGTAGGCTATGTCCACAGCCCCTCCCTGCTCTACTGCTATGGTCACCCAGTCAAAGAAATCTATTAGATTCATCTGACATGACCTTCCTGCTGTGAATCCATGCTGCCTTGGGTCCTTTGCCCTTTAGCACCTTTCATTTCAGAACATTTTGTGTGAGAATCCAGGAGTCTGACTGAATCCCCAGCTTATTCAGGGTCTCCTGAAGTTTGTGTCACTTTCAAGGGAGTCTTCCACCCTGGCAGTGTCATAAGCACATTAGAAGCTGCTGAAGACCCCAGATTACAGACGATTAATGAAAATATTGAACAGCAGTGGCCCAGCATCAATCCCTAATGGATACCACTGATTACCCTTCACCACTTACAGCAGTGCCAATCCATCAAAAACGTTTCCTGCTTCCCAAACAGTTAGTAATCTACCCTGAGTATGGCTAATGTAAACCACACAGGTGTACTTTTCCCAGCAGTTCATCATGCACTGAAGTATAAAGGGCCTTGATAAAGTCCAGATAGTCTATGTCCATAGCCCTGCCCCTGTCCACCTTCCTGATTATCCCCTCAAAGAAGGTGAACAGGTTGGTTTGGCAAAATGTGCCCCTCATAAATATGAAAATTCAATGCAACATAAAATACTCTTTTTGGAACCATGACTAGAGATGCAGAGAATTTAAATTCCGCCAGCGAAGTGAACGCGAAGTGGGCACTTCATGTTGCCACTCCGGGTATGCAAAGTGCTCACTCCGCCTTGCCATTACCACTTCGTGTTAAGGCAGAATGGCAATGCGAAGTAAGGCAAAGTCATTCTTTTTAATGGACTTTGCGTTCCTCATTATGATTCTAAGTGATCCACTTGGTGTTTCAGATTTGTCAGCCCCCCCAAACACATCACATAGCTTACAGTACTGTAAGTCACATGCTCTTTAGCTAGGCAGGAAGGAAGTGAGTCATACAAGCAGACACTTTTACTTTCTCCTGTGCTGATGGAGAGTGAGGAGTGTGTTTTGTGACTGCTGATACTTTGAGATCAGAGCAAGGAGATTTAAACTTTGATTTAGATCTAACAGCTTTTTTAAAAGCTACGTCTTTCTGTCTTTTCTGTACTCTTTTTTAGTTAATTTTTTCTTTCTGTAAATTTTATTTTTCTTACCTTTATAAGTAGTTAGTTGTTTGTCAACCCCCCCCCCCGAGGCAGTTGAACCACCACCACCAAGTCCAGCACCAGGTCCTCTGGAGCAGGATGTGCCTGTTCCCTTGGGCCCAGGTGTGGATCCCATCCCTGTTCAGCACTGTGACCAGTCGGCTGCCAGTTCATCTGGCCCTCCCCTGCCTGTTCCTGGTCCTCCCCATACCTCTGTTGTTTGGCAGTTTTTTGACTGTGTCAGGGGGGACAGCAGTGTGGTCAGGTGCCACCTATGTGACGTGGAGGTGCACCATGTCCCCCGGGGGACTCACCTGGGGACTGGGGGCCAGCACACCCATATGCTCAATTACCACCATTTGGAGTGGCAGGCTGCCACAGAACAGACCATGCCTGCACCTGTTGGCCGTTCTGTGTCAGAGGGTGCAGCTGTGTATGGCAGCATCCCTAAAAAGAGGAAGGCCACAGCAGCACCTGCTGCTCCACCAGGATCGCATACAGGGACATCAGTTGCAAATTATGTCCATGCTGGAACTGCTGCTGGAGCACCATGGGGTCCCACATTAGTTTTTTTTTCCTCACACCATTTGCCCCCCCACACCTTCCTTGCTGTGTTATAAAATATATTCCTCCACCATCTCTGACCCTTGTATGTAATTACGCCCTTTTTGGTTGTCTTCCATATGCGTGGCACTTTGCATTCTGAGCAGTGCAAGTATACTGTGCTAAACTGCAAGTGTGCAGTCAGTCTTCTTTCCAGTCTGTGTATGTACTGCAGACACTGTCCAAATCCCTGACTTAAAAACACTTATTAATGAGTACAATGGTGGGATGGTGAAGACTGGAGAGATACTACAAAACAGGCTTACAATACAACCAAGTAACAATTAAAAAAATTAATGTTGTGATTCATGATGTAATCGTAAATCGTGATTTGTGACTGCATTTGTGACTGAGATAATGAAGAAACATGAATGCCTATGTCTGTACTTCAACTGGCCCCGATAAGGTGTGGCACAAAACTCCCTGACTTAAAAACACTCATTAATGAGTACAATGGTGGGGTGGTGAAGCATGAAGAGAAACTACAAAACAGGCTTACACTACATCCAAGTAACTATTAAAAAAGATTAATTTTGTGATTCGTGATGTGATCGTAAATCGTGATTTGTGACTGCATTTGTGACCTTGATGATGATGAAGAATGTGATTTGTATCACGAGTGACTCATGATGATGTTCCTGACTTAAAAATGCATATTTATGAGTACAATGTTACATAGAAACATAGAAACTAGAATTTGATGGTAGATAAGGACCACTTGGCCCACCTAGTCTGCCCATTTTCCTACCTAACAGATAAGCTGCAGATCCTAGTTAACCAACAGCTTACTTCCTCCTAACCCCCACTAGAACTGCCTTATGTCTGTCCCATGCATTCTTGAATTCCCCCCACTGTTCTTGACTCCACGGCCTCCTCAGGGAGGCTGTTCCATGTATCCACAACCCTCTCTGTGAAAAAATACTTCATCACATTACCTCTGAGCCATCCCCCTCTATCTTCAAATTCTGACCCCTTGTTCTTGCACATCTCTTTTTCTGAAAGATGCCACCCTCTTGGACTTTGTTGATTCCCTTGAGGTACTTAAAAGTTTCTATCATGTCCCCTCTCTCCCTCCTTTCCTCAAGGGTATACATATTAAGCTCCATCAGTCTTTCTTTGTATGTCTTCTGGTGCAGACCCTGCACCATTTTGGTTGCCCTCCTCTGGACAGCCTCCACTCTGTCTATGTCTTTGCAGAGATGGGGTCTCCGGAACTGCACACAGTACTCCAGATGGGGTCTCACCAACTGTCTGTACAGAGGGATAGCAACTTCCTGTCTTCTACTATTGATGCCTCTCCCTATGCATCCCAATATCCCCCCCAGCCTTCCTTACTGCCTTCTCACATTGCTTGCCCACCTTAAGGTCATCTGATATAATTACCCCCAGGTCCCTTTCCATTTTTACTGCTGTCAGTATCTCACCCCTCATTGTGTACTCTTCCCCTGGGTTTTGTTTCCCAGGTGCATTACCTTTCACTTCTTTGCATTGAATCTGAGCTGCCATACATTTGACCATTCCTCCAACCTTGCCAAGTCCCTTCTCATCCTTTCCACTCCATCTTGTGTATCAACCCTGTTGCAGATCTTTGTGTCATCTGCAAAGAGACATACTTTTCCTTCCAGTTCCTCTGCAATGTCGCTTATAAAGACATTAAAAAGGACCAGTCCCAGTACTGAACCCTGCGGTACCCCACTAGTAACCCTCCTTTCTTCACTGTGGACTCCATTTACTACTACCCTTTGTGTCCTGTTGTCTAGCCAATTTTTTATCCAGGCTACCACCTTGGGACCCACTCCAAAGCTGGCTAATTTGTGTATTAATCTTTTGTGTGGGACTGTATCAAATGCCTTGCTAAAATCTAGGTAGGCCATGTCCACAGCCCCTCCCTGGTCTACTACTTTGGTCACCCAGTCAAAGAAATCTATTAGATTCATCTGACATGACCTTCCCATCATTAATCCATGCTGTCTTGGGTCCAGTGCCCCACTGGCCTCTAGGTACTTGACAATTCTTTCCTTCAGAAGTGATTCCATCATTTTCCCTACCACTGCGGTCAAACTAACTGGTCTGTAGTTTCCTGCCTCTGTCCTGCTCCCACTTTTGTGAAGAGGAATCACATCCACCCTCCTCCAGTCATCAGGTACCACCCCATCCTCCCATGATTTGTTAAAGAGAGTAGTCAGCGGTGTCACTAATTCTACCATTAGTTCTTTTAGAATTCTTGGGTGAATCCCATCAGCCCCATTGCTTTGTCCACCTTCAATTTTACTAATTCTTTCAGAACCCTTTCTTCTGTAAATGGACTGGTATCGACCCCCGTCTTCAGAGTGTTTCTCTTGTTTGGTTTAGGTACCTCCCCCTCCTCTTTCTTTGTGAATACTGAGCAGAAATATTCATTCAGTATCCCTGCTTTTTCACTTTCACCCTCTACCCACATTACCTCCCCTTTATTAAGCCTCAGTATCCCTCCTTTGGTCTTTCTTCGCTCCCTAATGTACCTATAAAAGGTCTTATCTCCCTTCTTAACAGAGTTGGCTATCCTTTCCTCGGTTTGGGCCTTTGCTATTCTGACTGCCTTCCCAGCCTCTTTCTGCTTTAACTGATAACATTCTCTGTCCTGCTCCTTCTGTGTTTCCTTATATTTCCTGAATGCTATCCTTTTCTCCTTAACTTTCCCTGCCACCTCTTTTGAGAACCATAGCATTTTTTCCTTCGTTGTGTTTTGTTGATTTGCTTTACACAAAGGCTTGTTACCTCTGTGATGGCTGTTTTGATTACTCCCCATTGTTCCTGTTCATGCAGAATTCTGCACCACACCTGTCCAGTACTCTAAAGGGAAGCCAAAGAAACAACTGTGACTTAAGTCAGAGATGGAGATTGGGCTCTACAGAGATGCAAATGCGCAGACAGATTAAGATTGTGCTGCGCACTGAAGAGATGCAGATGCAAAGGCACAACACCTAACTAGTGCTCACCATCAGAAATCCAAATCTGGAAAAGAATTCCTTTGCCAGTTGGGGTGGACCTCGGGGTGGGAGCAGTGTACTGCACTGCTGCAGTAACAGTCACTAGTACTAGTACCAGTAAAGATACCACAAAGACATACAAAAATTACACAGTTGCAGTGGATAGCAGGTTCACATTGCTGAAATTATGTGGCACAATAAAAGGTATCTGATTTGATGGCACGCATCACACACACATACTATATACACACTAAGTAATGCGTAGCAAATTGAAAACTTCAGTAATATAGCCACATATTTTAAACAAACTAAAATTATGCACTGCTGCACCACAACAATCAGCAAAAAAAGTCAAGAATTATTGAAAATATTACTGTGTGTACATTAACACAGTTATACAAGAAAAATATCACCAAAACAGAAAGCACTGTCTTTTTCTCCAAGTTAATCTACCTACACCACAGATACACACCTCCCCCAAAGCACACTTCCACTGTCTCTCAGTACACAGACTGAATATTGTACATTAACATTCAAAATCCACACACACACAAACAATAAATGCTTGATTATATGAGCACAGGAGGGATTCCTATAACCGATGAACTAAAGTTTTAGCAAAACAAATGACCAAAAAATGCTTTTTTAACAGCTTTTAGAAGGTCTGAATTGCAGAGAGCTCTCAGAGCTCTCAGAGCAGATTGTCTCCTACAGCTTCATACACACACTACCCCAAACTGAGGCTGTGCAGAACAATCTAGAGCCCATGTGACCTGAAATCCCATGAATCACCGCAAAAGTCATCTCTGGAGCTAAGTGAGGTGGAGTACATTGTTTTCAATGTACTTCGCCTTAAGAATTGGTGGAGTAGTGGTTTGGGAAGGTGGAGTAATGCAAAGTCATTGTTTCCAATGGATTTCATGTTACCCATTATAACGTGAAGTACTCCGCTTCACATTACAGAGCACTCCACTAATTCACCTTCACTCCACGAATCACTTCGTGGAGCAAATTGGGGCCACTTCGCCTACCACTAACCATGACAGAGCAGTTTCCCATTCCTTTGTCTTAGAGACAGAGTTACTGAGAACAGTATCAGCTTTGGAAAGTGGACAGAAAGAAGATAAGTTACAAGAACATCTATTGTCAATTGAAAAAGGGTTAGGAGCTGGTGCCACAAAAGACTCAAATTAACAAAGGAACAATAAAATAGAATTGTGGTGGTGGAAAGGACTTAGGATCTATGTTTCCTGATTAGTCTTTCCACAAAGTAGTGAAGATATCCAGTTTGAGTATGTAGACAAATCCAGGATTATTATCTAGAATGCTACCCCTACGCATACTGTGTAACCCTTGATGCTTTTCTCCTTCCAGGATCTGGCTAGTCCAGCCTTGATAGCTTGAACTGTACTAGCCTCCTTAACCACATGGGCCAGATTACAGTATGCCATATGTTAGTTATCCACTGTGTGAAATAATGCTTTTCAATGCTTTGCATTATTTTTCATCCCCAGCTTTAATATACAGTATATTTTCTAGTTCTACTGTCACTCACATGATCAAACATCTGATAATGTTCCACCCTTTCTATCCCTTTCACAGTCTGAAGCATCATGATCATGTCCTCACTCAGCCTTCTTTTCTGTAGGCTAAACAATTTCAGTATGCCCAATCACTCCTGATGCCTTTTGCCCCTAAACTGCAAATCAACTTAATGTCTTGTGCTGATTTCTACTGATCTCTTCAAGTGTCCCTTTTCTGCTGCATTGACCAAAACTGGACACTGTACACCAGGTGCAGTATAGCCAAGACCTTGAATAGGGAAAGATCACATTCTCTAGAGCTTGCATTTACCTCCTCCTTATTCATCCTACATTGCATTTTGATTGAGGAAGTGCATTGAGAGCCTGGCTTCATTGTACTGTTCACAGTTACCCTTTATCCCTTTGTTTGCTTGTGCTGACCATTGTTGTACAACACAGTTTATGTGCAACCCAGATTATTTGCCCTTAGGTGTAAGCCTTGCACCACTCCTTATTAAACTAACCCCCCCTTTCTGAACATGTGCTCTTAATGTGTGATGATCCCGCTAAAGTGCATCACCTTCCCTGCAGTGCATTACCCCCACATTTTCCACTCTGATTGCCAACTTAATATCATCAGCAACAAACAGAGCCTGCTGCTCCTCCAGATCATTAATAAATATGTTAGAGAACAGTGTACTCAGCAATAACCTATGGAATACATCTTTCAGAACTTCTCTCCACTCTGGATTGTGGTTATCATTTACCAGCAAACTAAACTTATGAATTCTCTATGAAGGGTCATGGCATGTACTACTGCATGACAAAGAGTTTGGTTGGCTCCCTCTGTATACCCCCACACATGGCATGGAATTAATACTGCATCCCTAATGCTAGTGTTTGGTATTGGATTAAAATGTCGAAACTGAAATAGCGGGGGTCAAAACTGCTAAAGTAAAAACAGCTACAGGGACATAATAGCAAAGGTGAATAATAGTTAGTGGTGTCCCTGTAGCTGTTCGGGGGATAGGGAGAAGGGTTCTATTGTGGGGTGTGCTGCCCATCAGCTGCTATGGCTCAGAGGATGGAGCCACAAGCAGCGGGGGTGGCAGAACGTCAGTGGACTGGAGTTCGATTCCCAGTCCTGGAATCATTTTTTTATTTTAATTTGGATATTAAAAAGTTCCCTCCCCCAGGTTTCTCCCCATCCCCAAATTTCACCCCCCCAGAGTTAGTTATTTTAATATGGGAGTGCTTTGGTGGCATAGCCCCCCATAACAGGGTGTGCAGGTGGCAGAGCCCCCCCACAAACATATAGTATGTGTGTTCAGTCTACCGTGCTGAGTTCATGAAGGTAGCGCTTGCTGTTTCTAATGAGCACTACCTTTGCTTTCAGCATTTTGGCTGTATGGTTTTTGACCCCACTACAAATGCCATTGGCATTTTTCCTGTACCCTAGTGTTCAAAGTGAGCATATCAGACAACCCTCCCTTCTATTCAGCCTTCAAATAATATTTCATATGTTTCTCTTTGGCAGTTTGCAGCTAACTGGAATTGGTTATCTGCGGAATGAACAGTGAATGATGCAGGTATATATTTGCTGACCAGTGTTCAGAATCTGAAGGGAAGAAAGCAAGAAGGTGCCACAGGGGAAAATAAAGGGGATTAAAGGAGAAAAGGAAAATAGAGCAAAAACTAGAATATGAATAATAAATAAAATAATGCATAATAAGATATATTTTTGAAAATGCTAGATGGATAATTGTGTGTTGAGAAAGAGGATGATTCACATGTCATTACTGGACATGTCATATTCTAGAAAATAAATGTGTGAAACCAATAGAGAATAAAGAAGAGCTAGAAAATAGATATTTTAACCTGTGTCTATTGCTAGGAGTTCTTCCATAAGATTAGGGGCAGGATTTTCAAAAGAATCAGATGAGGAAGCAAATGTGAGTTGCACCTCCATCTTCATCTGCTTAAATGTGTATGAGTCACCCAGCTGCTATTTTCAAAAGACACATCTTTACATGACAGAAAGTCACAATGTATGGCAAACAATTGTTGCAAATGTAATTTATGTCATGTTTTTGCATTTCTATCTTTTTGGGAATTAAATATTTTGATGCAATTAACAGTCTGAATGGATGACCATTAAGAAAATGACAGTTTGCAGATCTTGGGTGGAGCCTTTAGAAAATCCCCCCATTATCTAAAGTACAATATCTATGTTATGTTCTGTTCTGGTCATTGCACAAGGAAATGCATCACTATACAGTGTTACAAAACTCTTTCTAACCATTGGGTAACAGTTTGCGTGGTGGTTGGGATTCACCAGATGAAGGACCCAACACACCATGTTGTGTGTCAGAAAAAGGATTCTTTTGATAATAAATATATATTATGAGTGATGTTTACAACTGCCATTTATCATTCCAAGTTGAGATTTCTAGATTGTGCATTATTTGCTCTGTGGATTGGATAATCACAGCAGATAGTGCATTTTCTGTTTTATATGAAGCAACAATAGCTTTGGTACTGCTTTGGATAACTGATGATCTGGCTTTTTTGAGAGGATAATTACCAGTATACAAACTATTTAAAATCCTTTGGATAGTTATGCTTCTAATCCTAGGGGCAATTAAAATTGTTGAAAAACAGACTCCAACTGAGCCAACATCCAAAAATGTTGAACAGATCAATTAAAGAGTGAGGCCAACTCCAATCAAAGCCAAAGTACTGCACCAAATGAGATTGGAAAAATGGCCCCCTCACCAAAATATTAGTTCAATTATTTTATTTTCAGCACCAAAATTAATTCCAAGTATATCCAACATTTCGGAGAACTAAATCTCCTTCCTCAGGGAGACTGATATATGTCCATAAAATGTTAAAAATATGCATAAATTATTACAGTGTATATATTTACATGGGGACAGTTTAAATAGGCAATGGTGAAAATTCACAGAAAGTAAATACATGTACTCACTAATGTTGCAGTGTAAAAAAGCATAGAAGAATCAATTTCTATATTCCATCCTGCAGGGTAATATATATTCAACCATGAGTTTAACATAGTATAAGAGTCCCATAATTCATTAAACTGATAACAGGAGTAACAAGTATGAATAGAATAGTCAACTAGCACAGGTGCACTGCTTAACATTGTTTCTGTTCAAAATAAAAAAAGACATCTTCTTGTAAATGATATGGCTAATTCTTTAACAACAACAACAACAACAAAAAACAACTTACAGATACGTTGTGGGCTGCTCCACCTAATGCCTGTCTATAAAGGGAACAGGTCAGGAAACAGGCATCCTCATGTTTGTGCGCATGCTGATGACACAATCCTATGTCAGGCATCAAGAACAAGCCTTCAAGCAAACTGTGCTTGAGAAAAGGAGGCTCACTCATTCTGCTAAGATGGCACCAGGGGCTAGAGTCACAAAAAGTTGCAAAACACAGAACATAAGTTTGAATTGTGCTTTGCTTTTGCCCAGGTGTCTAAGTTTGCTATTCTCAGTTGGACAGTGCATCTGCCCTATCTGGCTGAGAACAGGGCTAGGTCAAGTCAGTGCAAACTCCATTACCACTACCGCTAACCCCATTACTGTCACCCCAACATGCAGCCAGGAGTATGGCTCCACAATGACTAACACAGGTGAACTATTTAGAATTCACAAAAGCAGCCATGTTAATGAGCCCATTGGGTATACAACTACTGTATGTGTCCATTTGCATGCCCATTATGGGTCCATTTACATAGGCTGTGCCAGAGTTTAGCACACACCACCAGCCACTGAACCCATTAGCAGCACTGTGTCCCTGGTGCTAGTGATCTCCCCCAGCTAATGATTGCCAACCGGACTGCAAAAATATAAGTTTCTCTGGTACTAGTGGTCCCCCCAAAATTGCCAGCCTGATTGCAAACAAAGAGGTTTCCCTGGTACTAGTGGTTCCCCTATGATCACCAGCCTGATTGCAAAATTATAAGTTTCCCTAGAGCTAGTGGTAGCCCCCAAGATCACCTGCCCAAATGCAAAAATATAAGGTTCCCTGGTGCTAGTGGCTTCCCACCATAATCACCGGACCAATTTAGAAATACATCATTCTCTGACAGCTTTTGTTTCAGCTCCCTGCACACATGTTCGACATTCATAGAAGTATTCTCTAGTGTCCAGTGGTCCTTCCCCCACCTGCACCCATGCCTGATCTAAAAAGAATGTTTCCTTGGTCTCTAGTGGTCCTTCCCCCACCAGATCCCATGCCCAGTCATGCAGAACAGGTTTCTCTGATGTCCAGTCATCCCTTACCTCACCCGATCCAGAGCCCTAGAAGAATCTAATATTCCTTGGTGTTCAGGGATCCTGTAATGGAGAAGAATCTAAGACTCCCTGGTGTCCAGTGGTCCCTCCCTCCACTCAATCCCATGCCCAACAAGAATCTAATATTCTCTGTTGTACAGTGGTCCCTCACCCTACACCATGCCCAGTCTATAAAGAAAGTTTCCTTGGTGTCTCATGGTCCCTCTCCCCACCTGATCATATGGAAATGGTTTCCCTGGTTTCCAGCGGTCACTTACCCCTCCTGATCCTGCGCCTGAGAATAATCTAATAATCTCTGGTGCACAGTAGCCCCTCTGCTCATCCAATCCTGTGCCTGAGAAGAATCTAATATTCCCTGGTGTCCAGTGGTCCCTTTCCCAACTCACACCCATGTCCAATCTATAAATAATATTCCCTGGTATCCTGTGGTCACCCCCATCCTGATCCCCCAAAATATCAAACATCACCATTCCCTGGTGTCCACTGTTCCTCCCATTCCAATGCCCTATACAATAACTTGATACCATTCCCTGGTGACTATTGGACCCCCAAACCCAGTGTGTAGTGCCCTACCACTCCGCTCCCCCATCCCAACCATGAGCCAGTGACTGGCACAGCCCTCCAATCTCCACCCAGCCGGCTGCCAACTGAACTGTCCATGAACATGTACTGTATACTGCACCTGTTCATTGACAGCTCAGTGAGCTGTCAAGCAATATGTGTGTACTTTATACAGAACACATTAATTGACTGCTCAGTCAGTGACCAGCCATGGTGGAGAGCAAAGGACTGTGCCAGTCACTGGCTTGGGTCAGGATGGAGGGGGTGTGTGGTGGTGGGGTACTACCTACTGGGGTGGAGAGGTTGGGGTCCACTACACACCAGCGAATGGTGTCAAGTTATTATATAGGTCATCCGGATGGGGAAACAGTGTACACCAGGGAATTTTGTTCTTTGATATTACTGGGTATTGGGATGGAGGGATCACTGGACACCAGGGAATATTACTTACAGATTGGGCATGGGTGCAGATAGGGGGAGAGACCACTGGACACCAAGGAATATTAGATTCTTCTCAGGCACAGGACTGGTTGGGATGAGGAACCACTGGACATCAGGGAAACCATTTCTATATGATCAGGCATGGAATCAGGTGGGGGGGAGGGACCACTAGATAACAGGGAAATGTTCTTTATAGATCAGGCATGGGTGCAGATAGGGGGGGAGGGGCCACTGGACACCAGAGAATACTTCTATAAACATCAGGCATGGGTGTGTGGGAGGAACCACTGCCACCAGGAAAAGAAGTATTTCCACATTGGTCCAGTGGTCAAGGAGGGGGGATCACTAGCACCAGGGAAACTTCTTTATTTGCAATTGGGCCGGTGATTGGGGGAGCTGTCAGAACAAAGGCTTATAATATCACTTTTTATAATAATACACTTGGATTTACTGTGGGCCTTACCCAAAAATTACTTCATAAATTACCAAAAATAATACATTTTCACATGTGATATTATCCTATGCTCTCCAGATTCAAGTATAATGGTAAATGACACTGCTTACCCCACGTACAGTTCTATGAAAAATATATATTTTATTTACACCTATACAACGGTTATAAATAGTCCTCATATGCATAAATATCAAGCCTAATCTTGTAAACATCAACAAAATTGTTTCAGATAATCTAGCAACTAATAAACAGATTCTAGCAAATAAACAATGTAAAGAAATAAACAATAATTAGCATAATAAATGACAATAGTTATACTGCTTTTATCATACTTAGTATTTAACATAATCTTCATACATAAGAACATATACTTATCAGATTAGTATCTGAGATTATTTTTGTATAAAACTTGTTTAAAAACTTTATTGCAGGTAAAATATTTTCTATTTTCTATGAGAACTGGCAATACCTCATTACATCAATGGTTTGTACTGTACTTTTATAAAACTCAGTTTTAACTTTTCAAATTATGCACAATTCTTTAGTTCAAAGTTTTTAAGCTATATACCCAGATTCTATAGTTAAGAGCAGATTCCCTCTTACTTTCCCAGATAAGCCAATTTAAATTATCAAGACTATTATTTAACATTAGTAAAAGTAATTAAAAAGGAATACTTATATTTCTGGTTGTAGAAGTGGGTCTTCTTTTCTTCACTTAGAACTCTGGCTGAGTCTGGCCTTTGATGAAAAGGTTTCTTTGTCAGCTAACTTTGACCCTGGAACTTCTTTTAGCATGGATACACTCTGCAAGTTAAACCTTTGCCGAACATCACTTTACCAAAAGTCAGTTTTTAGAGTTGTAGAACATAGCTTCAGTCTGCGCAGTCCATAGCAATACTGGATTCAAAGAACGTTTTTGTGAATGGCAAGCTGTTTCAATAACTGAAGCTTATTGACCCTTTCATGTTGTGCATCTGCTTTTAAAACCTTGGAACAAGAGACCTCTTTTTGCTCAGCACACTGTGTAGCTTGTGTAAGTCTTAAAAGTAAGTCTGTCTGGTTTTCTGCAGGCAACATTACTTGTCAAAATGCTCAGCAAATAACACAAATCTTGCTTTTTTCAAAATAAAAATGCCCTTATACTTCTTTCTTGCCTCTGGATAGCTTCAGCAGCACTGAGCTCTGGCTCTTCCTTGGCTAGCCCCATCATTTCAAACACGCGTGGCCCAAAGTTCTTTGGCCTAGCATCAGTATAATGCCATAAAATTCTTAGTTAACCGAACATAGGTCTTCCTACATCGATGGTTAGCTCAGATCTGGGCAGTGGCCAGCAGAGTTTACTAATATGAAAACTGTTCTGATGATGTCATCACCAGATTTAGATTGGTTTGAGTCACTAGGAAGGTAAGGCATCTTATAAGATGAATGGTGACATCTAGACATGCCCCTTTAAGACAGCCCCTTCTCCTCAAACATATTTATGGGTCAAAATTATTTCTTTAAATAAAAGTTTTATTTAATGAAATTTGAACATTAAACCTGCATATTTAAGTGTTTTACATTAAGCCAACCCTTTTTGAAAAAGTCTGCTACAGGTATCTGTAGTATGGATACTTTTTAAACTGCACTATTAAGGTTATGACTTCAGAATTTCAATAAAACTTTTCAAAACAAAATAATAATTTTACTCTTAATTGTCTAAACTACAGAATGATATAAGATTTGTAAGAAAAATCCATTCCTAAAGTCCCTAAAACATTACTTTTTTGTAGAGATACACAAGATCCTTTGTTCTTGTCTTAAAGACATCAATCACTGTCAGAAAAGTTAATTCACTATAAACTTTCAGATGGTGTTTCTCTCTATAGCAACAAACTACAAATTTAATATTTATCTTGTTAGACTTCCTAAGATGTAAGCTATCACAGGATACTAGATTTGTCTAGTTTTCTAATAAGAAAATGATATTAAATAAATTTTATTCATAACTTTTGAATGCTTCATTATGCAACTATAAAACTTGGTAATCGTATTTATCATACTAATGTCCTATAACTGTCCAATTTTTATAGCAGCAGTACATTGCATCTTTAAAACTATGAATAAAACTTCTTATTCCTATACAGGGTAATGGGACTTTCAAAGTTTAAGATATTTTTTTTTTCTTCTTGCTGCAGCCAGTCACATGATCTCTTATCTTGATCGTAGCCATGGATACCTAGCTCCATCTAAAACTTTTCCATACGAACACATAAATCTTACTGAAAGTGTCTTCCTGGGAATGTGGAATATGTAAGTTAGGCCCCATCTTCTCTCTGTTCTACAGCTAGGGCATAGAGTCCTGAAATTTAAAACAGTCTCTAAAATCATTTGTTTTTCCTGAACTTTGAAGCTGACTCCATTTTAAATGGTATTATTTCTTAATGTTTATGTTTTTGAGACTTAATCAATGCTAGTCTTGATCAGAAATAAAAGTAAACATTTCCCATCTTAATACCATATAAAAATCAGCTAAAATAATAATGATAATTAAAAAATAAATTCTTGAAGATAAAAATAAAATAATTTTCCATCAAGGGTTTTGTCCCTACAGGGCCACTAGCACCAGAGAAATGTATTTTTTTGCAGTTGGGCTGGTGATAACAAGGAGGACCACTAGCACCAGGGAAATGTCTTTATTTGCAGTTGGCCTTATGATCAGCAGGGGGTGGGGCGCTGCAACAGGGTTGAATACCTCCCTGTCTCAGTTGTTATGGAAAAAGAGTTTAAATGCAAGGATCTGTTCTATTCTCTCCTTTCTTGTCTCTTCTCTATCTGGTTGTGCAACCAAATTTTCTTGTGAGCTCTAGGACTTGATCACCTCGATGGTTTTGCAATTCTTAGCCTCTCACTGTCTCTCTATCTTCACTTGCTGTTCTGTCTTTTCTCCCCACTTGCATATCTGCAGGTATAAAAATATATGTGAATCTTTTTGTGGAAATGTAACTGATACTGGGATCCCTTTGTTTAGAAATGTATATAGTTTTACTGTTGAAATAGAAACATAGAAACATAAAATTTGACAGCAGATAAGGACCGCTTGGCCTACCCAGTCCACCCATTTCCCTACCTAATGGATAAGCTGCAGATCCTAGTTAACCAGCAGCCTACTTATTTCTACCCCAACCCCCTAGAATTGCCTTATGACTGAATGCATGCTTGAATTGAGCCACTGTTTTTGACTCCACAACCTCCTCCGGAAGGCCGTTCCATGCATCCACAACCCTCTCTGTGAAAAAAATACTTCCTTACATTACCTCTGAGCTGCCCCCCCTTATCTTCAAATTGTGCCCCCTTGTTCTTGCACACCTCTTTTTTTTGAAAGATGCTACCCTCTTGGACTTTGTTGATTCCCTTGAGGTACTTGAAAGTTTCTATCATGTCCCCCCTCTCCCTCCTTTCCTCGAGGCTATACATATTAAGCTCCTTTAGTCTCTCTTCATATGTCTTCTGGTGCACCATTTTAGTTGCCCTCCTCTGGACAGCTTCCATCTTGTCTATGTCCTTGCAGAGATTGGGTCTCCAGAACTGCACACAGTACTCTAGATGGGGTCTCACCAGCTGTCTGTGCAGAGGGATAACAACTTCCTGTTTTCTACTGGTGATGCCTCTCCCTATGCATCCCAGTATCCTGCCAGCCCTCCTTACTGCCCTCTCACATTGTTTTCCCACCTTTAAGTCATCTGATATGACTACCCCCAGGTCCCTTTCCATTTTTGTTGTTGTTAGTATCTCACCCCCCATTGTGTACTCTTCCCCTGGGTCTTTGTTTCCCAGGTACATTACCTTGCACTTCTTAGCATTGAATCTAAGCTGCCATACATTTGACCATTCATCTAACCTTGCCAAGTCCCTTCTCATCCTTTCCACCCCACCTTGTGCATCAACTCTGTTGCAGATCTTTGTGTCATCTGCAAAGAAACATACTTTTCCTTCAGTCCCTGCAATGTACGCTATAAAGACATTGAAGAGGACGGTCTAATACTGAACCCTGCAGTACCCCGATAGTAACCCCCCTCCTTTCTTCATAGTGGACTCCATTTACTGTTACCCTCTGTGTCCTATTCTCCAGCCAATTCTTTACCCAGGCTATCATCTTGGGACCCACTCCCAGGCTGGCTAACTTGTATATTAATCTTTTTTGTGGGACTGAGTCAAATGCCTTGCTAAAGTCTAGGAAGGCCATGTCCACAGCCCCTCCCTGATCTACTACTTTGGTCACCCAGTCAAAGAAATCTATTAGATTCATCTGGCATGACCTTCCCACTGTAAATCCATGCTGCCTTGGGTCCTATGCTTCTCTGGCCTCTAAGTACTCGACAATTCTTTCCTTCAGAAGTGACTCCATAGTTTTCCCTATCACTGAGGTTAGACTAACAGGTCTGTAGTTTCCTGCTTCTGCCCTGCTCCTACTTTTGTGAAGAGGAATCACATCTGCCCTCCTCCAGGCCTCAGGTACCACCCCATCCTCCCATGATTTGTTAAAGAGGGTAGTCAGTGGTGTCACTAGTTCTACCCTTAGTTCTTTTAGAATTCAAGGATGAACCCCATCAGGCCCCATTGCTTTGTCCACCTCCAGTTTTAAGAGTTCTTTCAGAACTCTTTCTTCTGTAAATGGGCTGGTATCAACTTCTGTATCCAGAATGTTTCTATTGTTTGTTTTAGGTACCTCCCCCTCTTCATTTGTAAATACTGAGCAAAAATATTGTTTAGTATCTCTGCCTTTTCACCGTCACCCTCTGCCCCCCCTCCCCTTTATTAAGTCTCACTATCCCTCCCTTAGTCTTCCTTCACTCCCTGATGTACCTGAAAAAGTTTTATCCCCCTTCTTAACTGAGTTGGCTATCTTTTCCTTGGTTTGGGCCTTTGCTGTTCTGACTGCCTTCCCAGATTCCTTTTGCTTTAACTGATAACAATTCTCTGTCCTGCTCCTTCTGTGATTCCTTGTACTTTCTGAATGCTTTCTTTTTCTCTTGAACCTTCACTGCCACCTCTTTGAGAACCATAGTGGTTTCTTACATCATTTTGTTTTGTTTATTTGCTTCACACAAAGGCTTGTTACCTCTGTGATGGCAGTTTTTATTATTCCCCATAGTTCTTCCACCCCTCCTTCCTGCCCATTTGCTAGTGCATTCCTTAGGTACTCACCCATTTTGGCAAAGTCAGCCCTCCTGAAGTCCAGTACTTTTGCCTTTGTAAGGCTTGACTCTATTGCTGTGTTTATTGTGAACCATACTGTTCGATTGTCGCTAGTTCCCTGATGGCTACCCACTTCTACATCTGTGATCCTCTCTCCATCTCCATTTGAGAGAACCAGGTCTAAGATTGCTCCCTCTTGAGTGGGTTCCAATACTGGTTGTCTAAGGTATGCCCCCTGTAGGGCATCTAGAATAACCCCACAAATGTATATAGTTATACTGTTGAATGGATTGCAAAGCTATTTGGAACTTAAGGGGTTAACCTGAGATGCAATTTTTAAGCCTTTTGCAGAAGATGTAAACAGTAGGTCAGTTCTGGGTCACAATGTTCTTTTTGCTGCATCTGCTAAGACTGACAAGAACATTGGAAATTTACAAGAACACTGTGTGAGAAGCATGTTATTTTCTTAACGAGCTCCTGCACAGACTTATAAAAAAGGAGCTGCAGTGTTCTGCAAAAGAGAGAGACAGAGACTGAGAGACTGAGATTAGAAATTGAGAAGAAAAACCTCAAAAGTAGTATGTTTCTTCTATCATTGTAAATAGTTATTCTTAATAATTTATTTTTTTTTATTTTTCTGTGATTAATAATAAGACTCATTGAGAATTTTACAAAACATCTTGGTTTTCTTATGCTTCCTGACCTGTGCCTCGAAGACAGGTGGTGTCAGCCTAAGTGGAATTTATACCATGCATATTTTAAGCCAGGAGTTTTGTGTATGAGTACTAGACCTGGTACCAGAGAAGCACAGAAGAAAGGTATGGATTCTGCAGCAGCAAGCCCAGGACTGGTTACCAGGAGAATAGCAGCCAAACTAGCAGAGACAGAAGTCCAAGTTGAGACTGTATAGCTAGCACCAGATATAGAACAAGCATTTGCCAATGCCGATTGTTGTCTTGCTGGCATTGGCATTGGTAGTGCAGGAGTTAGAGATGCATAATAGGAATGGCAGTGAAGTATGGAACTGACACAAACCCCACCCCAACCCTGCAGAGACTGACAGGTGCTGGGGTTGGCCTTTGGGGCATCAGTTATAACGTTCATGCCATTTACCTCACCTTACCATGTAGACACTGACAAGTTTCATGGTGTGCTTTGGGGTCTTTGGGCCTTAGACTTACCCCATTCCATAAGGAAATACACTGAGATGGGTGCAGTATAGGAGAATGGGGTGAACTTTAGGGCCGAACACTCCAAGGCACACCTCAATGCCTGTCACTGGCTGCAGGGTGGGGGTGGAATGGCATGAGCATTACAGCTAATGATCCCAAGTCATGCCCCTGACACCTCTCAGTCTCTACAGGGTGGGGTGTTACAGCTGGAAACCCTAACGTCGCAAGCATTTGTTGGTATTTTCACTCCATATTTTCAAATTAGGCTTTTTGTGACCCCACCTCATGAAGAGTGGCACAATCAGTTTGTTAGCTGAATGGTGGTTTTGCACAGCAGCTATGCTATTTGGCAACACAGGGACAAAGACACATTTTGGGCAGGATGTGGAAAATGTCAACTGTATTGTTCATGAAGAGGCATAAAAAAATGGCAACGCTGAAAATCTGGAATGAAAATATGAATAATTGGTGAAGTCATGAGCATGCATAGAAACTGTGCAACACACGTCCTTAACCCAATTATTTTTGGGATTTTTTTAGAAACAATTTCAACATAGGCATTTTGGGACCTCCCCTCATGAACAGTGGTGCTGTGATTTTGTTAATCTGTCCCAAAAGTTGATTTCCCACAGTGACCACGCCATTGTGCACCACAGGTGTGGAAACACATTTTGGGCAGGCTGTGAAAAATGACAGCTGTACTGTTCATAAGGAGGTGTGAAAAAATGCTAGTGTTGAAAATCAGGCATGAAAATATTGCAAATTTGCGAAGTTATAAGGGTGCATGGAAACTGCGCAATGCACGCTTGTAACACAGTCATTTTATGGACTTTCATCACCAAATTTTCAGCATAGGCATTTTAGGACCTCTGCTCATGAACAGTGTCACTGTCATTTTCTCAAACTGTCCTGAAAACTGATTTTGCACAGCGACCGCACTATTCTGTGCCGGACGTGTGAAAACACATTTCGGCCAGGATATGTAAAATAACAGCTGTACTGTTCATAAGGAGGTGTGGAAAAGTGCCAATTTTAAAAATCTGGAGTGAAAATATTATAAATTCACAAAGTTAAGAGCCTGCGTGGAAACAGCGCAACGCATGCTTGTAAAACAGCCAGTTTTTTGAATTTTTTCACCAAATTTGCAACATAGGCTTTTTGAGAGCCCCCCTCATGAACAGTGGCACTGTCATTTAGTTACTTGGTCCTGAAAGGTGATTCTGCACAGTGAGCGTAAAGTCACCTTTCGGGATCGAATAATGCCATGACAGTGAATAAATTCATAAGAAGGGGCCCCAATAACCCCATGTTGAAAATTTGGTAAAAAAATTCCAAAAATGCCCGACATATGCACCAAAGTTGAAAAAATCCTATTTATGCCATTATGCAGCTTACCGGCATTTCTTCAGTTCGCAGTTGGCTTTGAAGAGTGCAGATGTGTTCCCAGTCCACCGAACATCGTCGCACCGGACTCCAGAGGTAAGTATTGGGTGAGGGGTGGATGTGGGGAGGCAGGATGTGCAGAGGGAGGGTGCAGGTTGGGGCAGGGTGCTGGACAGACCACGAGGGACTGTTTTCTTCTTTTACAGGTTAAAAAAAATAAATAAATTGCGGGACTTTTATTTTTTACAGGGGCATTTGGCCTGCTGGGGTGAGCTCCCAGCATGCCACCTGAGTGTTTGGGGGGCTAGCGGATGAGAGTTTGAGCACCCCCATCGGCACATACTTAAGGGGGGACTAGAGCTGAGGGGGTCTGGGCACCTCCCTCAGTTCATAGTAAATAGGGGGAGGTGCCTTATGCTGATGGGGAGTGGGCTTCCCCCTCAGCACATAAACTGGGTCAGGGCATGCCGATAGGGGAAATTGGGCACCCCCAAAGTCAGCATTGTGGCAAGTAGTGTGCCACCATGTTTACTCTAATGTTTCACCAGGGAAGGCACATCGGGAGGTGCAGCTGCGTATGACAAGCTTTGCTCTCATTGCAGTGGACCTTTCCTTAGATGTGCTTACCACATTATAGATTCCTAGTGTGGCACCTGCAGACTGGCTTATTGGGGAGTGAGGGACACACCTACTGATGCATGCCCTGTATTCACCTAACAGTGTCAGCACCTCCAAATCTGCTACTAATGCAATATGTTGGCTAGTGCGCAAGTGCGAGCCAACATAAAAAGAGCAGACTGTGACAGAACTTGAAAGACTGTCTGCCTTTTTCAAATGGCGGGCTATTCAACAAACAGTGACTGAGAAACAGAGAAGAGAGGAGATACAGCAGAGAGAAAAAGCGATTCAATGTTTAAAGGCACAGAGAAAAGAAGAAATGCAACAACTCAAGCAGCTGAGGAGAAAAGAGATGCGGCAACAGGAGCAGCAGAGGAGAGAAAATATGCAGTGGCAGGAGCAGCAGAGGAGAGAAGAGATGCAGCAACAGGAGCAGTGGTGGTTGGATGCCTTGCAGGCTATCAAAGGCAGAGTATCTAGTACAGTTCCAGATGAGCAACAGGACACAGGCAACTTGAAATACATTAAACTTACAAAGTTGTGCCCTCCGATAATATCGAAGCATACCTGACAACTTTTGAAAGGGTTGCCACAGCCTGCCAGTGGCCAAAGCAGCAATGGGCAATCAGACTGGTACCTTATCTGACAGCGAAAGCCCATCTTGCCTATAGCAATGTGGACACTGCACAGTTAGAAAACTATGACTTGGCGAAAAGTGAAATCCTGAAAAGGTATGACATCTCAGGAGAGAGCTACAGGCAGAGATTTTGGTCGCTGAAGTATAACTCAGTCAACAATCCTTGAAAAGCCTTCACTCAACTCAGAGAACTCCTGATAAAATGCTTCCAACCAGAGGGCAAAACTGTCCAAAAGATCATCGACACATTTGCAATGGAGCAATTCATCAACTTCCTGCCTACAGATATGCAGCTTTGGGTCAAAGAACACCAACCAGAAAGTGGTGGAAAGGCTGTTTCTTTGGCTGAAGACTACCAAATGGCCAGACAGATGCCACAGCAGTGAAGTAACAGCCATTTAAACTCCAGATCTGAGAAGAACTCTGATGGGGGAAACAAATCTGCGCTCAAAGACTTTATTTGCTATAACTGTTATAAGCCAGGCCATAATGCAAGAAATTGCTGCAGTAAAAAGAGTGACACTGGAGCAGATTTGTCCTTTGCAAATTGGGGCAAGTACTTAACAGATGTGAAGGTGGGAGATAAGACTGTGAAGGGACTGATAGATTTGGGAAGCAGACAGACCCTAGAGCATATTTAAGTGTTAGGAAAACAATGTCAAAAAGGACCAGGTACTGTTGTCATCTGCATCCATAGGGACGCTCGATACTAGCTCACCAGCCAAGTGACTCTGACTATTAATGGGGTGTTGCACCAAATGAAAGTGGGGGTAGTACCTAAGTTACCTGTACCTGTGATTATTGGAAATGACTTTGCAGGATTTACTGAGTTAATCAAAGAGGGAGTAAATCCTGATGTTTCAGCAGCTGTGGTGACAAAAGCTTAGGCAAAGAAAATTTCAGATGGTAGGGACTCTTCCTTTGGCTGATTTTGATTCAGACTTGTTTGAGCACAGCTCCAAGATCCAGAAGTCCAGGAAAGAAAGAGGTCGCCTGAAGAAACAGTGGCAACAAAAGACTGATAGACATAAGGGATTAAAATATGAAAATGCTGAAACTAAACTGATAACTGATAGTGATTTTCTTTCAGAACATATGAACATACGAAATTGCCAGCAGATACAGGCCATTCAGTCTGTCTAGTCTGCTCGAGTGTACAGCACTTCAGTCCATTAGACTGCAGCTTCCTCCCCCTCTCTTACATGCCCTCCCCCCCTCTCACAGCCCCTCTCAGTTTGTACCATCCCTTTGAATCTGTCCCACCCCCTCTTGAAGTCCCCAACACTCTGCAGCAATATAACTTCCTCTGGCAGAGTGTTCCACCCTTTCTATGAAATAGTGCCTTCTCAGTTCCCTCTTGAACCTGCCCCCTTCCAACTTCATAGAGTGTCCCATGGTTTCCCTTCCACCCTTCAGATTGAACATACACCTGGTATCTATTCTGTTGAAATCCTTCATGTATTTGAAGGTCTCAATCATATCCCCTCTCTCCCTTCTTTCCTCTAGGTTATACATACTGAGCTCTCACAGTCTATCCTCATATGGTCTGTCCCCCAACCATAGGATCATTTTTGTTGCCCTGTGTTGTACCCCCTTCAGTAGTTTGATGTCCCTTTTCAAGTATAGGTGCCAGAATTACACTCAGTACTCTAGGTATGATCTCATCAGGGACCCGTACAGGGGCAAGATGACTCCCCACTCCTAGAAGTAATCTCCTTTGCTATGCACCCTAGCATCCTGTTTGCCTTTGCTGCTGCCTTCCTGCACCGAGCAGAGTGGTTCATCTCCCCATTTACCAGCACTCCCAGATCCTTCTCCTCCTTTGATTTTGTTAATGGGACACCCTCCAGCCAGTAATTGTGTCCTGGGTTCTTGCCTCCTAAATGCATCACTTTGCACTTCCTGGCATTGAAACCATGCTACCAAGTATGAGACCTTTCCTAACATTTTGCCAAATCCACCTGAAGTACTTTTGCTCCCCCCCATCTACCTCAGTACAAATCTTTGTGTCATCTGCGAAGAGACTGATTTTGCTCTTAATCCCCACTGCAATGTTGGCTATGAAAGTGTTAAACAGAACCAGTCCCAGCTCCGAGCCCTGTGGTACACCACTTGTTACTGCCCTGGGTTCAGATGCCCCCCCCACCCACTACTACCATCTGCTGTCTACCCTGCTGCCAGTTCTCAACCCATCTGACCAGTTTCCTTCCTGTTCCCAGACTCTTCAACTTGCAGGTCAGCCTACCGTGTGGCGCCAAGTCAAAGACCTTGCTGAAATACAGGTAGAGGACATCCACCACATGTCCCCTATCCAGTGCCCTGTTAACCCAGTTGTAAAAATCAAGCAAGTTCATCTGGCAGGGTCTGTCTGAGACAAACCCATGCTGCCTGCTGTCCTGGAGATTGTTATCCTCAAGAAATTGCACCAGCCTTTCCTTGAGGATTGTCTCCATCAGTTTTCCCACAATTGCAGTAAGGCTCACCGGTCTGTAGTTCCCTGGTTTGTCCTTGGGCCCACTCTTATGGAGAGGTACTACATGTGCTTCCTTTCAGTCCCTGGGCACACACCCTGAGTTCAGAGAGGTATTGAACAGGTCCGCCAATGGCCCTGCCAGGACCTCTGCCAACTCTTTCAGCACTCTTGGGTAGACTCTGTCTGGGCCAGGTGCCTTGTCCACCTTCAGGGACTTAAGGCCCTCCCTCACCCTTTCCACCATGATTTCCATGGTTGCTCCTCCCCCATGCTCTCCCACCTCACCCTTCCTCTCAGGTACGGGGCCATCTCTCTATTTGATAAAGACTGAACAGAAGTAATCATTAAGTACTTCTGCCTGCTCAGCCCCCTTTTCCACCCACTCATTTCCCCTCCTGATCCTAACAATTTGATCCTTGCTCTTCCTCTTCTGTCTGTCTGATATATCCGAAGAAATCCTTTTCTCCTCCTTTGATCCCCTGCACTAACCTTCATTCACTAGCCACCTTTGCTGCTCTTACCACTCTGCTCACTTCTCTGGATTTCTTCACATATTCTTCTTTGTCTTCTGCCCTGTTGGATCCCTTGTAGGTCCAAAATGCATTCCTCTTTCCCTCACCTTCTTCATGACCTCTCTACTCATCCAACTATTTTTCTTGGTCCTGGCTTTCTTGCTCTGACTCTTGACACAAGTTTTAGTGGCTTCAGCCAGGCCTGTCTTGATGACTGCCCATTTTTGTTCCGTGTCCATTTCTGGGTGGATGCTTGCCATATGACTTTCCAGTATGTTTCTCATCCTGCCAGAGTCTGCTCTTTTGAAGTCCAGGACCCTAGTTTTTGTAGTGGCTACTTCCCCACCCAGGTTGATTGAGAACCACACTGTGCAGTTGTCATTGCTTGCCAGAGGTTCCTCCACCCTTACATCCTGGACCTGTTCCCCATTTTCCAGTACCAGTTCTAGTATATTCCCTTCCCTTATTGGCTCCACTACCCTCTGGGAAAGGAAGCCATCCTGGAATGCTTCTATGAGGATCTGCTCCCTAGTGCAGTTGGTTGCTACAATACTCCAATCCACTTCTGGTAGATTAAAGTCCCCCACCACCACTGTGCTCCCTTTGCCACTATGCCTCCTTATGTGCTCCCCCTGTTCCCTGTCAGTGTCCTCCATCAGGGCCGGAGGTCTATAAACAACCCCAAGACAGATCTTGGTCCCTTTCTGGCTGTGTAGTTGCATCCAGATTACTTCCAACCTGCCCTCCTCCCCTTCCTCCCTATTAATCTGATCCCTTCCCTTACATAAATGGCAATCCCCAGCCTTCCATTTATCTCTATCCCTCTGGAATAGTTTGTACTCTGGGATGGTTAGGTCCCAGTTATGGTGCCAGGTTGCCCACGTCTCAGTAATGGCAGCTATGTCCACGTTTCCCTCTGCCATCAATGCCTGCAACTCTGTCAACTTGTTCCCTAGGCTCCTAGCATTTAGTGAAACCATTCTCCATGCTGCACCTATCCTTTCTGCTTCCTTATCCTTCACTCCAACCCGTATTTTGCCTAAGGTCATATCTATCCCTGTGGTGGGGGAGATCCATGGGATCCCCTCTCATGGTGATTTACAGCTCTAATGCCTCCCCTCTACCTAGTTTAAATGATACCTCTCGATGATGTAATCCCCAAGCTTCTGCTTCAACACCTCTGAACCTGCCCTGCTGTGGTGTAACCTATCCCCTGCATAAAGATCTGTGTTAACGCATGTGCTACTCCAGTCCCCCACTAAACCATACCCCATGATCCCACACCATTCCCTCAGAAACTTATTGAAGTCACTGATTCTCCTCTTCCTGTCTGTACTAGCCCTTGGCACTGGCAGAACTTCTGAGAAGGCTACTGTTGTTCCCTCTTTGCTGCATAGTTTTCCCACTTCTCTGAAGCTGTCTTGTATCTCTTCTAGCCTTCTCCCTTCCAGATCATTCATTCACAGATGCACCACAATGTGCAGCTTTCCCCCACACATTGTGGTGCACCTGGGAGGAGGGCAAGTCTGAAGTAATCTGGATGCAACTACACAGCCAGAAAGGGACACCTATTTCTCTGTGAAATAGGTGTCTAATAAGGAGAGGAGCTGAAAGAGGCCTGAGAAGCTGTGCATTTAAAACAAGAGTTGTTCGTGGACTCTGTCTGCTGTAGCTAAGTGAGAGAGACAGACAGACAGACAGACAGACAGAAAGCAGCCACCAGCTTCCTTAAAGCAAGGAGGTGATATAACAGACTACACCGAATTGAAATATTAATTGTTGGGCCTGTTTAAGTACATAGGAGTCAGTGTTTTGATTCTCTGTTTTTGGGGTTGACTTTCCTTAGTTTAACCTTTATTTGTCAGGGAGGAATTCTAGGTGGGAGATATTTGCAGTCATTTGTGACTAGACCTGCTACTTAAACTCTGAAATAGGTGTCTGAAAGGAAGGAAGGCACTCACTGGAGCAGAGGGTCAGAGTTGTAGTTGATTGTGTCTAGAGGGCATGAGTTTACTTCCACCCACACCAAGTGCAACATTTCCTTTATATCAGTGGTTCTGACATCATTTCCCCAAAACCATTAAGGACATACACCTGTTCATATCCTTAAAAGCACAGCACACCAAATAGGGGGTAAAGACACTCACAAGCTTGCACACACTAAACCAAAAACAAAAAAGAAAAACATCTTAAACGGGAAGTGAGACAGACACGTGGGGAGTGGTGCATTGCTCTGGCTGTGGAGCGGCAGTCTTCTGGGAGACATTCTGGAGACTGCATTGCTGCCCTATTTGCAGGCACCTCTCTGGTCTGAGGGAGGAGGAGGTTGCTCATCTTCATGCTGACCTGCCAGGATTCGGGAAACCTCCTCCCTCACCCAGAGACCACCCTGGCCACAACCACTGCCTCAGAGGTAGCCAAGAAAGAGGAGTGGTTGGTCCACAGTGGGCTCAGAGAAGGTGAGGGTGGTGGAACAGAGGCGCATCCCTCCAGTCGTGCCTCTCCACAATTCATTCACCATTCTGGGGAGCATGGTTCCTCTATGGAGACACCTGTAGTGGAGACTAAGGAGGATGCTGGGAACCTCCGCATGGATTCATGATGGGAAGGTCATGTCAGACATATCTAATAGATTTTGTTGACTGGGTAACCAAAATAGTAAACCAGGGAGGGGCTGTGGACATGGCCTACCTAGATTTTAGCAAGGCATTTGATATAGTCCCACACAAAAGATTAATATACAAGTTAGCTAGCCTTGGAGTGGGTCCCAAGGTGGTAGCCTGGATAAAAAATTGGCTAGACAACAGGACAAAAAGGATAGTAGTAAACGGAGTCCACAGTGAAGAAAGGAGGGTTACTAGCAGGGTACTGCAGGGTTCAGTACTGGAACCAGTCCTTTTTAATGTCTTTATAAGTGACATTGCAGAGAAACTGGAAGGAAAAGTATGTCTCTTTGCAGATGACAGAAAGACCTGCAACAGGATTGATACGCAGGATGGAGTGGAAAGGATGAGAAGGGACTTGGCAAGGTTGGAGGAATGGTCAAATGTATGGCAGCTCAGATTCAATGCAAAGAAGTGCAAGGTAATGCACCTGGGAAACAAAAGCCCAGGGGAAGAGTACACAATGAGGGGTGAGATACTGACAACAGTAAAAATGGAAAGGGACCTGGGGGTAATTATATCAGATGAACTTAAGGTGGGCAAGCAATGTGAGAAGGCAGTAAGGAAGGCTGGAGGGATAATGGGATGCATAGGGAGAGGCATGAATAGTAGAAAACAGGAAGTTGTTATCCCTCTGTACAGACAGTTGGTGAGACCCCATCTGGAGTACTGTGTGCAGTTCTGGAGACCCCATCTCTGCAAAGACATAGATAGAGTGGAGGCTGTCCAGAGGAGAGCAACCAAAATGGTGTAGGGTCTGCACCAGAAGACATATGAAGAAAGACTGAAGGAACTTAATATGCATACCCTTGAGGAAAGAAGGGAGAGAGGGATGCGATAGAAACTTTCAAGTACCTCAAGGAAATCAACAAAGTCCAAGAGGGTAGTATCTTTCAGAAAAAGGGATGTGCAAGAACAAGGGGGCACAATTTTAAGATAGAGGGGGATGGCTCAGAGGTAATGTGAGGAAGTATTTTTTCACATAGAGGGTTGTGGATGCATGGAACAGCCTCCCTGAGGAGGTCTTGGAGTCAAGAATAGTGGGGGAGTTCATGAATGCATGGGACAGACATAAGGCAGTCCTAGCGGGGGATAGGAGGAAGCAAGCTGTTGGTTAACTAGGATCTGCAGCTTATCTGTTAGGTAGGTAAATGAGCAGACTATGTGGGCCAAGTGGTCCTTATCTGCCATCAAATTCTATGTTTCTATGGTCTATGAGACCAACAGGAGGGTGGAACAGGGCTCCACAGCAGAAGGAAACAACTCCTGGATGGGGGACTCAATCATTAGGGGAGTAGAACTAGTGGAGGAAGGGGAAAGGGAGGTAAGGTGCCTGCCTGGTGCCATGGCTTGGAGGGACAGGAAACAAAATCCTCAGGATCATGGGAGCAGCTGCAGAGGGGAGTGAGCTGGATGTTATTATCCACCTAGGGACAAATGACCTGGCTAGGAATGGGATCAGAGCAGTGCAGCAGGAGTTTGTGGCATTGGTGAGGGGCCTTAAACAAGTAGCACAAATGGTAACTTTCTCAGAAGTGCTACCTGTCTATGGCATGGATGAGGCTAGGGTACTCTGCACCCTGGGATTCAATGACTAGTTGAAAAACTGGTGTGGAGATTAGGGATTTGGCTTCTTTGGGACTGGGAGTCCACTTGGAGGGATGCAGGCCTATACTGGCATGATGGTCTGCATCTGTCCAGGAGGGGGACCAGGATTCTAGGTGATAGGTTTAAATACTTCATTGGTAAGCATTTAAACTAGCCAAGGGGGGAAGCACTGCAGGGAAACAGGGAACGCCCAGTCCCCCCACAAAATAGGATAAAAAGAGAAGTAGACACCAAGGTAGAGAAGGTGATAGGGAGCAGGACGGGGTAAATCCAGAAAAAGGCAGTAAGGACAGGGATGGAGCTAAAAGGGGTAAGGCCATCAAAAAATGGAGGGTGATGAGTACCAATGCCTGTAGTCTGCGTAACAAGCTCCCTGATCTAGTGGCCTTGATAGAGAAGGGGCACCTGGATATCATGGCAGTCACAGAAACATATTACACAGAGAACCATGACTGGGATGTCAACATACCAGGGTACACAAGCTACAGGAGGGACAGGGAGGGTAAAAGAGGAGAAGAAGTAGCTCTCTATGTAAGGGAAGGGATCAAAACAATGGAACTAAATAATAAACAGGGAGTAGAAGAGGCACTGTGGGTCACCCTGGAGACAGGCAATGGCACCACAAACCACATGGGGGTTGTATACAGACCCCGATCTCAGGGAGAGGCAATGGACAAGGAAATTATAGAAGGCATCCTTAAAATGGCAGAAAAGGGGGAAATATTGTTAATGGTGGACCTGAATATGCCAGATGTTAACTGGAGCAACTTTGCTGCAGCTACAGTCAAGAGCGTGGTTATTCTTGATGCCCTACAGGGGGCATGCCTCAGACAGCTAGTGGTGGAACCCACTCGGGAAGGAGCAATCTTAGATCCAGTACTGTCAAATGGGGATGGAGAAAGGATCTCAGATTTAGAAGTTGGTAGCAATCTGATGACAAGCAACCACCAAACAGTGTGGTTCACGATAAACGCAGCCATAGAGTCCAGCCCTACAAAAGCAAGAGTACTGGACTTTAGGAGGGCTGAATTTGGGAAAATGACAGAGTGCCTCAGAAAAGCACTAGCAAATGGGCAAGAAGGAGGGGTGGAGGAACAATGGGGAAAGATCAAAACAGTCATCACAAAGCCTTTGTGTGAAGCAAATCAACAAAACAAAATGAAGGAGAAAACCACTATGGTTCTTAAATGAGGTGGCAGGGAAGGTTAAGGAGAAAAATGTAGCATTCAGGAAATATACAGAAACACAGAAGGAGCAGGGCAGAGAACTTTATTAGTTAATGCAGAAGGAACTAGGGAAGGCAGTCAGAATAGCAAAGACCCAAACAGAGGAAAAGATAGCCAACTCAGTTAAGCAGGGGGATAAAACCTTTTATAGGTACATTAGGGAGCAAAGAAAGACAAAGGGAGGGATAGTGAGCCTTAATAAAGGGACGGGAGGGTGGGCAGAGGGTGACAATGAAAAATCAGGGATACTGAACGAATACTTCTGCTCAGTATTCACAAAAGAAGAGGAGGGGAGGTGCCTAAATCAAAGAATAGAAGCACTCTGGATAGGGAGGTTGATACCAGTCCATTCACAGAAGAAAGGGTTCTGACAGAACTTTTAAAACTGAAGGTGGAAAAAGCAATGGGGCCTGATGGGATTCACCCAAGAATTTTAAAAGAACTAAGGGGAGAACTAGTGACACCACTGACTGCCCTCTTTAACAAATCATGAGAGGATGGTGTGGCACCTGAGGACTGGAGGAGGGCAGATGTGATTCGCCTTCACAAAAGTGGGAGCAAATCAGAGGCAGGAAACTACAGACCTGTTAGTTTAACCTCAGTGGTAGGGAAAATGATGGAATCACTTCTGAAGGAAAGAATTGTTGAGTTCCTATATGCCAGTGGAGCACAGGATCCATGGCAGCATGGATTCACAGCAGTTAGGTCATATCAGATGAATCTAATAGATTTCTTTGACTGGGTGACCAAAGTAGTAGACCAAGGAGGGGATGTGAACGTGGCCTACCTAGACTTTGGCAAGGCATTTGACACAGTCCCATGCAAAATATTAATATACAAGTTAGCCAGCCTTGGAGTGGGCCCCAAGGTGGTAGCCTGGGTAAAAAATTGACTGGACAACAGGACGCAGAGGTTATTATAAATGGAGTCCACTCTGAAGAAAGGGGAGTTTCTAGTGTGGTACCGAAGGGTTCAGTACTGGGACCTGTCCTCTTTAATGTCTTTATTAGTGACATTGCAGACAGACTGGAAGGAAAAGTATGTCTCTTTGTAGATGACACAAAGAGCTGCAACAGGATCGATACAGAAGATGGGGTGGAAAGGATGCAAAGGGACTTGGCAAAGTTGGAGGAATGGTCAAAGGTATGGCAACTTAGATTCAATGCAAAGAAGTGTAAAGTAATGCACTTGGGAAACAAAAACCCAGGGGAAGAGTACACAGTGGGCAGTGAGATACTAACAACAACAAAAATGGAAAGGGACCTGGGAGTAATCATATCAGATGAACTTAAGGTGGGCAAACAATGTGAGAAGGCAGTAAGGAGGGCTGGCGGGATACTGGGATACATAGGGAGAGGCATCATGAGTAGAAAACAGGAAGTTGTTATCGCTCTGTACAGACAGTTGGTGAGACCTCATCTGGAGTACTGCATGCAGTTCTGGAGACCCCATCTCCACAAGAACATAGACAGGATGGAGGCTGTCTAGAGAGAGGACAACTAAAATGGTGCAGGGTCTACACCAGAAGACATATGAAGAGAGATTAAAGGACCTTAATATGTATACCCTTGAGGAGATAGAAACTTTTAAGTACCTTAAGGGAATCAACAAAGTCCAAGGGAGTAGCATCTTTCAGAAAAAAAGATGTGCAAGTAGAAGGGGACACAATTTGAAGATAGAGGAGGGAACAGCTCAGAGGTAATGTGAGGAAGTATTTTTTCACAGAGAGGGTTGTGGATACATGGAACAGCCTTCCTGAGGAGGTAGTGGAGTCAAAAACAGTGGGGGAATTCAAGAATGCATGGGACAGACATAAGGCAATTCTAGTGGGGGGTAGGAAGAAATAGGCTGTTGGTTAACAAGGATCTGCAGCTTATCCATTAGGTAGGGGGAAATGGGCAGACTAGGTGGGTCAAGCAGTCCTTATCTGCTGTCAAATTCTATGTTTCTATGCCCAGATGTTGCCCCACTCTACTCGCTGTCATGCCTGGCATGCACTCTACCCAGATGTTACTTTTTCTAGCACCCCTTCCCCCCACCTTATACCCTTAAGTACAGAATCCCCTAGAATTATGACTCTCTGACATTTCTCCTGCTCACCCTCTTGTTGCCCTCTACTCCCCCACCCCCAACTTGTGAGGCCTTCTCATCCCCCCGTCTTGGCCTCCTTTGCCTCCCCTAACCTTTTTCCTGTCCTCTCCCCCCTCACAACTATGACTAGGCTACTGACCTCCACCTCCGAACTATTTTCCATCTGTGGAACCTCCCCCTTTACACTGAATTGTTGCTCTGTCCACCATGCTACCACCTCTTCTACTCTTACTTCCCTGTGTCTTCCCTGAAGTGTAGCTCTCCCCTACTTGGATTCCCCTCCTCTCAATATCCTTAGCCTTCCCTGGGCTGCCTGCAACTTCCTCCTGTCTCCTTGCTCCTTCCTTCCCTCTGGAGAGATTGCATCACCATACCTCGCTACCCCCCATTCCAATGTGTCTTCTTGGTGTACTACCTGCTGCCTCCCCACTGTATACATTTCCCCCTCATAGCATCCTCTCCCTGCACCTTCACTGTAGCTTCCCTCCTCTCTGCTACCTGGTATTCTGGACCAGCCAATGCTAAGATTCTGTTTGCAGTGCTAATCTCCTTTCCTTGAATGAGGCAGTATCCTTCCCACAGGCTGATATCTTCGTCCGGCCCAGTCTTAGTCATACTCCTGTGCTTGAGCCTCTTCCAGTCATCACTTCCTTCCCTTGGCTACACCCGACTGTGTGGCCCTTCTGCTGTCCCACCTAGTTCCCCCTTATTTTTGCCTGTTGTGAGCTCTTTTGGATACCTCATTAGTTTCCCCTCATGGCTGTATTCCCTCTATTCTGTCTCCTCCATGCCTTCAGTTCCTTCCTCAACCACCCTATTTCCTGCCTGTGCTGGTTCACCTGCCAACACACTCTACAACCCCCTGACCTCCAAGCCACTCCCAGGAATATGGCTGCTCCACATCCTTGGCAACATACAACCCTTCCCATCTCCCGCCCTATTTGACTGCCCCTGCACATCCTCTCCTCCCTTATCCTGGTCCTACCCCACTCCATGGAACCCTTCCCCCACCTTGGACTCCCCATATCTGTACACAAAATATGTGGCCCTCCCAGTTAGGATCTTCCTTGTCTACCAGCATGGCCCACTGCCTGCTGTCCTCCCTGCTGACGCTCTGCAGAAGCTACTCAAGATAATACACTACTGCTTTGTGGCACTCAAGCTTCAGGGTCATTCAAGCTTCAGGGTCACTTGGTCCCCTTTGAAATATAAGTGGATCTCAGATTGCTATTGGCTGGTCTGAGTCACGTGACCACCCCTCCTCCTCCTGTGTAGTTCCTAACCTCTCCCTCACTCAGTTAAATGCCCCCCTCCTCCCAGCCAAGACAAAATCATTTGTTTTGAAGTCACACTGTTTAAATCACACAGCACACTTTGCTATCTCATTAAATGCTACCTCAATCCTAAACAAAAAGAAATAGCACAGAGAAAGTACTTATCTTCTAGTTCCAGCTGCTTGCCTCCCTCTGCAGAGTTTCAACTCCAACTGCTAATGAACAAGCTAATTGAAAGTATATGCCTGTAGTTATGTGGGGGAAGAGCTCCTCCCCCACATCCTACTTAAACAAGCAGGCTACAGCCGCTCTGCTTAAATGATCGCACTTGCTTCCGGTGGTGTGGGCAGCCGTCCCCCTCCACTCTTCCCTGCCTTGTTGTTCTGCCCTTCTGCACTCCCCTTTCTCTGTCTGCCTTCTTTTCTTTCTTATTTGGTGGCTCTCTCTGCCGGCCATGCCTAAGTTCATCCATCGCAGCTCCCTTACCTTTCCGGTTGTTGTTCTGCAGCTGGTGTCCTCTGTGTTCTGGCATTCTGTCACCTCCTTCCAGCACATTTTGCAGGCTGGAACCGCAACCGCTGTACAGCTGATGTGTGGCCACTCATACCTCACTGCCGTCAGCTCTTTCCTGGATTTTTCTGTGGGCTCCTAGTGCTAGATCAACCCACACAGCCATCCTCTTGGACCTTTTACAGCTGTCTGCCACTACCGACTGCTAAGCTTTCCTTGTCCTGTTGCTGTACCATGCCTACTGAGTTACCGCTTCGGCGGCCTCATTATTTGGAATTGCCTACTTGCCATGTATGCGACCGCTTTCACAGTTGTAGTTTCCCTCAGGGGCTATTCTGGCAGCCACACGCTCATGACTGGTGCACTTGCTTTAATATTTATACATTTGTTGCACATACCAAGAACTACCTCGTGCGATGCACTGAAACTTATTTTCAAGGCAGTTTTAAAGAGACAGCAGATACCACTTATACTATTGCAGCATACTCCTAGTATATTGAATGTACTTCCTCACTGCAGTCTATGGGAGATGGGGATTGATTCTTTAATGCAGATTATTTTGCCATTTACTCTAAGCCAGACATCTGTGCTTTACAACCTTCCTGTATGCTCTCCATGACCTTGCCTGGATTCCCTCTTGTCCACAGTGTACTGCTCATTATTTCTTTGAGCTGTTGGAATGTTACTTTTGCACTACTGATGCTTGGCACAAAAACTGGAAACATTCATACTATGAGCCATGGGTAACTGATGTCAGAGTGATCTAACACCATATTGCTGTTTTAGTGTTACAGCCCTCATTTGGATCTTTTATAAGCTTAGACTTTAATTGCTGAAAGCTTAGTGTCCTGTCGGAGTTGACAACTGCTTCTTCTGCTACTCCCAACAGTTTAGCAGCCCTTATGGTTCTGGTAATCCTTTCACTGTTCCTTCTTCTGTTCCTGCTACTGTAACTCCTCCAAACACTAATGCACTTAGACCTTTCAAGCCAAAAGCGAAGTAAATGTTCCTTTATATTTATCTGTTCTACCCCTACCAATAATTATTTGCTTCGAGCATTCCTCACCAGTTAACTACTGTCTAACTTAAGGACCTGAGATAACTCCTGCAGCCTGACTATCTCCAGCAACTGTTTAGTATGTCACTCATTCATTGCTTAATCCAGGGAGGGCCTGGCTTCAATAAGCTTAACGGACAGGTTAATCAGCAGCTTAATTTCCATGCCTTTCACTTCCCAACAGTGCCAGCTACTGCTATTTGTTAGTCCCTCATGCAAGCACACTGTGTTTATTATACAATTCATATAGACATCACCTTGCAAGAACTTTCAGGCCACTGAGCAGTCATATAGACATACTCATCAGACTAGTATACTAGCTCAGCTACGGGAGACCACTTCTGCCTACATTGTTATCATTCAGAACCCTGCCGCTTTTAAACCACAGGTTATATCCTGCTTATAACTCTGGCCTTGACTCTCTCTCTTCTTCTGCTTGACCTACGTGGGGTCCAGCCATACCGCTATCCACTCGGGGGCTTCACCTGACAAGCATCCCTGCTTTTTGCTGCCAGCACAGTAGTTTGCGGTCTTGCTAACCTACGTGGGTCTAGCTGCTGCTCTACTCATTCCACCGGCTATCCTACAGGTGGTCCAGCCACATATCTAACACCTCATATGAGCCTAACTTACATTCAATCCCCTTGGCTGCTTTCTACCAGGATGCTTCAATTCATTTGAATCCTACCTCTCCCTGCCAGGATTCTCAGCCGAGCTCTATTCCATAGTGCCTGCCTCAGCCAACATCAGGGCCTGGAGGTTCAACTACTTCTACTCCATGCCTGCCTTGCCCAGCATCGGGGTTTGGAGGTTCGATTATTTACTGTATACCTGCCTCACCCAGCTAAAGCCTATGCATTCAACTGGATTTAATGACCTTCTATCAATAATCTGCCATGTCTGACTTCATTCTGTTGTGATAATGTTTTACCTTGCCAGTGCCACCTCAAAGGCTCCCCTCTTGAGGGAGTTCAATTTGCTGCTGCCGATCTACCTGCAATTCCAGACATGGCATTATTACATGACTCATTCAGCTTTGCACCAGCAGCTGTCTCAGGATTTCCATATGAGTTTAGTTATTTCTATCATATAGCTGAACCTTATATTGCTTAGCGCTCTTGTTGCATGCTTCGTCCCCTCAGCTCTGCCTTCGGGATGCATGCTGCTCCTGGCTACTCTCTGAGGTGGTGCCTTAGTTATCTAGCCTACGTAGGGTCTAACTTCACTCACTCTTTCTTCGCCTGGCCTATGTGGGGTCAGGCTGTACTCGCTGGCCACGCAAGGGTATCGCCTGTTATCATTTCACTGCTTCCTGTTATCCATGAAGATTTACAGTACACTAGCCTTCGAAGAGCTCCTTGTTCTACTATAGTCTTACATATGGATTCAGTTGTACATTCACCATCAATTCCTTTGGATGCTTCTGCCTTACCATGTTAGTTAATGGATTCACTACTACTCCACTCCTGCCAGGACACTTAGCTAGTTCTATCTGAAAGACATTCTATCTCATGATTTAGGCCTTGACACAACTCTACTTCAGTGCTCTAAGGTTTATTGGATCCTGTTACAATGCTACTTCATCAGACTCAGCCCTCTTCATCAGTTATTACCATCCATGACTATTAGAAGCACGTCAGTTCAGAACTCAACAAACCACTCTCACAAGTATAATTCTAGCTGCTGTACCATTCTGGCTTCTTGAAATGTGTACATCTAGATCACTCTATACAAATGTGTTGATCTCCAGATGAAAGCTTCAATTTCCAGGCTATTTATATTTCCTCATTGCTCTCCGCTGTATACCATACATAATCTATTCAATACTACTCCTCTGCTACTATGTCTGCATCATGCAGGTTCAATTTTACTACTACTGCTGCTGACCCATGTACAGGTCCACTTATTTACAATATCTGTTTGTACCACCTGCTTCATCCTTTCAGGGCCTGGAGGTTCATTAAAGACTGACTCGCCTATTCTATGACCTACTTGCCCCTCAGGACCTGGAGGTCCATTAACTTACGTCTACTTATTTGCACTAAGATCTAGTCCTAGTTCACTTACCTGCTTCACCCACTCTGGACTGGAGGTTCCTACTGCTCCATCTCTCCAGATCGTGTGGCCTGCATCTACCTCCTAAGCTGCATCACCAAGGCCTTCATTGCAATGCTTGCCATTTGGAATATCAATTATCACTCTTCATATTCTGGGTTCAGAGACATAGTCACTTTGCTACAGGTTCTCTCGGAAGACTTCCTTGTCTTAGGATTGTTCAACTAATGCAACTTTCAATGCTTCAAATTCTTGTGCTGAAACATGGAATCAAATCCACTAGTCTGCCCTGGACATGGATTTCATAGGCTAGGAATTCACTAGAAGGATGTTTTGCCATTTTCATCTGACATTCAACATCTGTATTTCGAATTCAGCTTCCTCGTGTCACTGTATCGGGATCTACAACTCTGGAAGTCGGATTAGCCGACAACTCAGTCTTGTTAATTTAGAATTATTCTCCTTTAGTATGCCCAGAAGGATGAGCAGGTCAGTAGCCAAGTGTCCTCAGAGGTTCCCCCCAAGGGGGAGGGTTCTTCTCCTGTGTGCTACTGGCCACACTCTCTGGAGTTGGAGGAGATAATCGTATGATATCATTATTTCTTTTGGGGGGTCTCATCCTACTCATTTAAGCATCCATCATACAGTGGGATACAGAGAAAGGCCAAAACATCAAGTCATAACAAGTTAATCATCAGTCCATGCATCTAAGCACCTTATATATATATATATATA
This sequence comes from Neoceratodus forsteri, assembly GCA_016271365.2. NCBI lineage: Eukaryota > Metazoa > Chordata > Ceratodontiformes > Ceratodontidae > Neoceratodus > Neoceratodus forsteri. The sequence continues at coordinate 634,140,849 of CM028132.1, forward strand.
CTATTCAGTTACCATGTACTATAATCACTGACTTGCTCCTGCCTATACCGCAGTATCTAAGCACTAACCATTTCATACAACTAATACTATGAAAGCATCATTCTACTTACTGGTCTGGCCTCTGTATCCAAGCACAAACCTACATTATTCAGTTACAGTATGTAGCACAAGCACAGAGCTATGAACCATACATAATGGTGTTTCTCTCCAGGGTTATTTTAAGCAGCTGGGGGTAAAATCAAAACAGGGTGAACCTATGTTTAAAAAATGTAATGGATCCTGTACAGAGTTTGGGTTAAACCTCAGACTAGGACCAGATAGAACAATTGGTTATACCACAAAAGTATTGATCTGAGTTGTTACAGATAGCACATGATAGTCCTATGGCTGGTCAATCAGGGAGGGATTGCACCTTTGTCAGATTGCTGTACAGATTGTACTGGCCAGAAATTCATGAAGATGTTGCTACTTATGTAGTTCTTGTGCTGAGTTTCAGAAAGTAGCCCCAGTGACTAAAGAAGACAAGGTGCCCCTTGTGCCCCTACCCTTGATATGCATTTTGAGAGAATTGCAATGGATGTTGTTGGCCCCTTAGACAAAAGTAAAAAGGGAAATCAATTCATTTTGGTAGTCTGTAACTATGCTACTTGATACCCAGAGGCTGTTCCTATGCGCACTATCACAGTCCCAAAAGTTGCAGCAGAGCTTGCTAAAATTTTCAGCAGGGTGGGCATACCAAATGAGATTATTACTGATCAGGGAAGTAATTTTAGTGCCACATTACTGAAGGAGCTGTACCAGCTATTAGGTATCACTGCCATAAGAACCTCCCCTTATCACACTCAGACAGACGGTCTTGTTGAACATTTTAATCAGACCCTAAAATGCATGTTAAAAAGGTTTGTAAAGGATGGGAAAGACTGGGACCAATACTTGCCTTACCTTCTTTTTGCTTACAAAGAAGTGCCACAGGCATCAACAGGTTTTTCACCATTTGAAATGTTGTATGGTAGACAACCTAGAGGGCCACTAGATGTAATAAAAGAAACTTGAGAAGATAACCCCATCAGAAACAATCTATTACATCGTATATGTGTGCCCTGAGAAAGAAGCTTGCAAAATATGTTGAAATCACCCACAATAATCAGAAAGAGACCCAAAACCAGCAGAAGGTGTATTACGACCTTGGGGTAAAAGAAAAAGTTTTTGATCCAGGTGAAAATGTCTTGTTACTATTACCCACTACAGGAAATAAACGCTTAATGAAGTGGCAAGGACCTTATAAAGTGCTTAGATGTACTGGCACAGTTAACTATGAGACTGAGACCCCTGGTAGGAAAAATCCTGCTAAGATATACCATGCTAACCTACTCAAGAAATGGGTTGAAAAAACACCAAAAGCAGTTTTACTAGTTTTACCAGAAACTGATACAGAAGATATTGATGTTGCTTATGATAGACTGGAACAAACTGTTACTGCTAATGCTGTAAAGGTGACTGTTTCCTTACCCTCCAAACAGACTGCAGAAATTAGTAACTTGATAAAGACATTTAACAGTACTTTTACCATAGTACTAGGCCAAGCAAAAGGGGTTGAGCATGTAATAGTGACAAGGAATGTTCACCCTATTAGACAAAAAACATACAGATTATCAGAGCGGTTAAGAGCAGATGTGGTTAAAGAAATAAAAAAACATGAAATAATTAGGTATTATGGAAGAGTCAAGAAGTGCTTGGTCATCACCCATGGTGATTGTAAACAAAAAAGAAGGGGGTGTAAGAATCTGTCTTGATTTTAGGAAACTTATTCAAGTGTCAGAATTTGACAGTTATCCTATGCCCAGAATAGATGATTTGGTGGACAGACTGGGAAGTGTTAAGTATATCAATACCCTCAATCTCATCAAGGGTTACTGGCAAATCCCCACCAGGTAGAGAATCCAGAGACAAAACTGCATTTGCAACTCCTATAGGATTCTATCAGTTTACCACCATGCCATTTGGTTTACATGGCGTATATGGATGTAATTTTATCCCCTTACAATGGTTATTGTGCTGCATACCTGGATGATGTTGTGGTATACAGTCCAGACTGGAAAAGCCACCTGGAACACCTACAAGCAGTTAGCCAAGTGATCAAAAATCAAAAGACAGGTCTGACAATTAATCCTAGCAAGTGTACACTGGGCATGCAGGAAACCAGATATTTGGGCTATGTTTTGGGAAATGGAGAAATCAAGCCAGAGGTTTCGAAGACAGAAGTTGTAGCTAACAGCCCTGTCCCCAAAACCAAGAAACAATCAGGGCATTTTTAGGGCTGACTGATAATTATCAGAGATTTGTTCCCAGCTTTGCTGAGTTAGGTACTCCCCTCATTGAACTCACAGAGAGATGGTTCCCTAATAATGTGAAATGGACCCCAGAGTGTGATGAAGCTTTTCAGGCCATTAAGGCTGCATTATGTTCAGCCCCTGTTTTAAGAAGCCCAGACTTTGAGATACAATTTTTGTTACAAACAGATGCATCAGAGGTAGGCCTAGGTGCAGTCCTGAGTCAGCAGATAGACGGGAAAGAACATCCTATTCTCTATATTAGAAGGAAGTTGCATGACAGAGAAAACAGGTACTCCACAACTAAAAAGGAATGTCTTGCAGCAAAGTGAGCCATGGAGTCCCTAAAGTTTTACTTACTAGGAGCTGACTTTGTACTTGTAACAGGTCACAATCCTCTCTGTTGGCTTAACCAAATGAAGGACAAAAATTATAGAATCACATAGTGGTACCTGTCACTACAGCCATATAAATGTAAAATGATGCACAAATCTGGGAAAGAGAATATCAGTGCTAATTTTCTGACTAAATATGGATCTGGAATTGAGAATTCTGAAAGCTGAAGAAACAAATGTGTGAGTTCACTATTTGCTGTACTGTTGTTATGGAAAAAAAAGATACTGCATATGCACAGAACTGTTATACTTATATTAGATGAGAATTACTAGAAAGTTTTAGAACCTTGTTTTTGTAAAACAGGTTCCCTCTTAAGGAGGGGTTATGTGATAGGGTTGAATACTGCCCTGTCTCAGTTGTTATGGAGAAAGAGTTTAAATGCCAGAATCTGTTCTATTCTCTCCTTTTTTGTCTCTTCTCTGTCTGGTTGTGCAACCAAATTTTCTGGTGAGACCTAAGACTTGATCACCCTGATGGTTTTGCAAGTCTCTGCTTCTCGCTATCTCTCGATCTTTACTTCCTGTTCCATCTTTTCTCCTCCCTTGCATATCTGCAGGTATAAAAATATATGTGAATTTATTTGTGGAAATGTAACTGATACTGGGATCCCTTTGTTTAGAAATGCATATAGTTTTACTGTTGAAATGTATGTAGTTATACTGTTGAAATGATTGCAAAGCTATTTGGAACTTAAGGGGTTAACATTCATAAGGTAGAAAAAAAAGGGCAGACTGGATGGGCCTTGCATTCCTTATCTGCCATCAACATCTATGTTTCTATGTTAACCCGAGATGCAATTTTTAAGCCTTTTGCAGAAGATGTAAACAGAAGATCAGTTCTGGGTCACAATGTTTTTTTTTGCTGCACCTGCTGAAACTGACAAGAACATTGGAAATCTACAAGAACACTGTGAGAGAAGCATGCTATTTTCTTAACGAGCTCCTACACAGACTTAGAACAAGCATTTGTCAATGCTGAATGTTTGCTTGCTGGTGTTAGCATTGGAAGTGCAAGAGTTAGACAGATGCATAATAGGAATGGCAGTGAAGTATTGAAACGATGCCAACCCAACCCCCAGCCTGCAGAGGTGGACAGGCATTGGGGTGTGCCTTTGGGTCATTGCCCATATGCTCATGCCATTTCACCTCACACTACCCTGCAGACGCAGACAAGTGTTGAAGTGTGCCTTGGGGTGTTCAGCTTCACAGTCACCACATTCCATAAGGAAATATGCTGAAATGGGTGCAGTATAGAAGAATGGGGTGAACTTTGGGGCTGAAGAGTACAAGGCACACCTTGATGCATGTCACTGGCTGCAGGGTGGGAGTAGAATGGCATGTGCATTACTGCTGACAATCCCAAGTCACACCCCTGAAACCTGTCAGTCCCTACAGGGCAGGGCATTATGGTCTGAAACCCTAATGCCCTGGGCATTTCTTGGTATTTTCACTCCAGCCTTTCAACATGGGCTTTTTGTGACCCCACCACATGAACAGTGACACTATCAGTTCGTTAGCCGAAAGGTGATTCTGCACAGTGACTATACCATTTGACGCCACAGGTGCAAAAACACATTTTGAACAGGATGTAAAAAGTGACAGCTGTACTGTTCATGAGGAGGTGTAAAAAAATGGTAAGGTTGAAAATCTGGAGTAAAAATATGAAAAAATCGGTGAAGTCACAAGTGTGTGTAGAAACTGCGCAACACACACCTGTAATGCAATTATTTTGGTGATCTTTTACACAACATTTTCAACATGGGCAAGTTGGGACCTCTGCTCATGAACAGTGGCACTGTGATTTTCTTAATCTGTCCCGAACGTTGATTTCACACAGCGACCACAGCCATTACGCACTAGATGTATGAAACCACATTTCAGGCAGGATGTGAAAAATGACAGCTGTACTGTTCATAAGGAGGTGTGCAGAAATGGCAATGTTGAATATCTGGACTGAAAATATAAAAAATTCTCAGTTACGAGTGTGCATGGAAACTGTGCAATGCATGCTCCTAACAGTAATGTTTTGGAATTTTTCCAACAAATTTGCAACATAGGCTCTTTGGGAGCCCACCTCATAAACAGTGACACTGTCATTTCATTAATCAGTCCCAAAACGTGATTCAGTGCAGTGACTGCAAAATCACCTTTCAGGACCGAATAAAGACATGACAGTGACTGAATTCATGAGGTGGGGTCCCAGAACCATGTTGAAAATTTGGTGCCAAATACAAAAATGGCTGAGATAGCCACCTAAGTTTTCCCCCATTTATGCCATTACACAGCTTACCAGCATTTCTTCAGTTTGCGGTCAGCTTTGAAGAGTGAGCGTGTTCCCATCCACGAGAGTCACAGGATCTAGAGATAAGTATGGGGTGAGGGAGGGGTGTGGGTTGGGGAAGGGGACACCACAGATAACAAGGGACTGTTTTTTCTTTTACAGGTAAAAAAAATACAAAACACATTGTGGGACATTTTTCTTAATTACAGGGACATTTAGCATGCTGGCGTGATCTCCCAGCATGCCACCTGGGTAATATTTTTTGGGGGCAGGACTGGAGCCAACAGGATTGGGCACCCTGTTGTCAAAAAAGAAATCTTGACCAGCCGGAGGGTGAGCCAAGGAATGAGGGAGTGGGGAGGACAGCAGCACAGGGAGGAAGTGGGAGGGATTTTTTTTGTAGCTGGAGGGTGAGTCGGGGAATGAGGAAGTGGGGAGGACAGCACCAGAGGCAGGAAGTGGGAGTGATTTCATTGGCAGTGATGTGCAGGAGGGCCAGAGAAATTGCATGACGTCAATATGCTAAATACACACGCATTACCACCGCTGATTGCAGCTGTGGTTTTCTTTAAACTGAAGACCACTGCAGCTGAACTGCTGTCATAAACAGCTCGTGCATCCATTGGTGCAGTATGGTCATGCCTGCTAAACAGAGCACTGCATTGGACAGGAGGGTCACACACCTCCAAAAAGTCATACGATCGCAATATGTTTTTTGCACATGCGTGTAACCAAACATAAAAAGGAGCTGCAGTGTTTTGCAAAAGAGAGAGACAGAGACTGAGATTGGAAATTGAGAAGAAAACCCTCAGAAGGACTATGTTTGTTTTCTATGTTTCTTCTGCCATTGTAAATAGTTATTCTGAACAATTTTTTATATTTTATTTTACTGTTATTAATAATAAAACTCTTATTGATAATTTTACAACTGCTCCTGGTTTTCCTATGCTTTCTGATCTGTGCCTTGATGACAGGTACTGCCATAGTACCTCTGCCAGCTACTAGGGTTGCATGGGATTAAAGCAAGGTCTCAGTTGGCAGTATTTCCTCTGCACAAGGGGACTGAGCAAAGTGCCTTGAGCAGAACAAATGCTCTGTGAATCAGACAGTTCTGATATTCAGGTCCCATCCCCCTCATTTGCATTGTGGCCCCCTCCGCACTTTGCCAGAGCACAAATCCGGTTTGAGCGCACAAACTGGGCTTCTGTGAATAGTAACTCTGTGCAAAACTCAGTTTGCTCACACAAACCTGGGTTTGTGCCTGGACAAAGTTTTGGGAATCCTGGCCCTGGTGTTAAAAAGTCCAGAGTCCCGATATTCAAAACTTTGCAAGGGTGCAAAGCCAAGTTTGCCCATGCAAGGAGGCAGTATAGCTCAGTGGTTTAAGGCTCTGAGCTGCAAACCTGGAGACCTGGGTTTGAATCCACTAAAATTCACTAAAAAAAAAAAATACCACCCACAGCTTAATCTGGTTGAAAGTCAGTGGGCATTCATCTGTATCCCCTTCCCCTGGGTCATGCCTGAAAATAGGCAGGATTTGTCTAGTGCACTTACCCGGTCAACAAAAACTAAATAAAATAAAATAAATCCCACAGCCCGGACTTGCATACTGTGTGACCCTGAGCAAGTCACTTAACTTCCTTGTGCTCCCAGGTCGCACCTGTAAACGAGCTTTCAGCTTAGTGTGTCTCCCCTGGTAAAATAAATAAAAAAAACAAGGTTTGCAAGAATGTCCAATATTGAAAATCCTGGTTAGCACGGGCAAACAGGGTTTGCACTCGGGCAATATTCTGAGGGAGGAACAATGTAAATGAAGGGGTGGTGACCTGAATATTGGTACAGTCCAATATTTAGAGCATTTGCACCACGCAAGGCTGTTTTACATGGTCCCCTAGTGTGGCACAGATACCGCCGACCAACAACAAGACATATGCTGGCATAATCCTAGTGGTTGGCAGAGGAAGTGCATTAGCCCCCCTGACCCCCATCACAGTAGTTCCTGGTGTCAAGTGGTCCCCCAATCACCAGCCCATAGCTACAAATTACACTTTCTCTGGTGTTAGTGGTCCCACTTCACAGATCACTGGCATGCTGTTTAAAAAATTACTTTAATTAGTGCTAATGGTCTCCCCAGCCAGCTGATCACCAGACCATCGTATAAGAAAACTGTTTCCCTGGTGCTAGTGGTCCCCACCCCTGATCATTGGCCTGTGGTAAAACATACATGGCCCCTTCTCCCACCTGCACCCATGCCAGATGTTTACTGTATGTTTCCCTGGTGTCTAGTGGTCTATCCCCCCACCCGCACCCATGCCCATTGTTTATAAGTATTCCTTGATGTCCAGTGGTTCCTCCCCACCTCTGCACCCCTGCTTGATCAATTCCAATATAATATTCCCTGGTGTTCAATGTCCCACCATCCCAATCTCCTGTAAAATAAATGGAAACCATTCTCTGGTGTCTAGCAGACCCCTCTCCCTATCCTCGATCCCTATTAAATACACTGAGCCATGCCCCGATGTCTAGCTAGACCCCACCCCCACCCTGACAGGTAGTGCCTCCACCCTGCTCCTCTCATCCCGACCCTGAGCTGGTGACCAGCACAGCACTCTGCTCTCCACCATGGCTGGCTGCTAACAGAGCTGATAATAAGCATGTAGTGCTATAGTACTGTTACAGAATGTGCTCATTGACAGCTGAGTCAGCGGCTGGCCATGGTAGAGATCGGAGGGCTGTGCCAGTCGATGGCTCAGGGTCAGGATAAGGGTAGTGGGGCACTACCTGCTGGGATGGGGGGGTCCTCTAAACACCAGGGAATGGATTCATTGTATTTAAAAAGGGATCAGGAGAGGGCAGGGGTCCACTAGACACCCAGGAATGGTGTCCATTTATTTTACAGGAAATTGGGATGGGGGACACTGACACCAGGGAATATTATGTATAGATTGCGCATGGGTGTGGGTGGGGGGAGGGATCACCAGACACCAGGGAATACTTATGGAAACAACTAACATGGGTACGAGTTGGGGGAGGGACCACTAGACACCAGGGAAACATACGTTAAACATCGGGTATGGGTATGGGTGTGGATGGGGGGGATGGACTGCTTTGACACCAGAGAAACATATGGTAAACATTGGGCATAGGTGCAGGTGGGGAAGGGACCATTGGACACCAGGGAAACATATATGTTGTACCTCAGGCAGGCGATCAGCGAGGGGAGGACCACTAGCACCAGGGAAATAGTTTTCTCATACAGCGGGCTGGTGATCATCCAGGGAGGATGACTAGCACCAGGAAAGAGATTTTTAAACAGCAGGCCAGTGATCAGTGGGGGGGGGGAGAGATCACCAGCACAAGGGATAGCTCTTTGGGACCATGCAAGTAAGAGGTGGCACTGTGCTAAACTGTTGGGATACCCATGCAAATAAATAGAAACATAGGAGTTGATGGCAGAAGGAGATCGCTAGGTTCATCTTGTCTGCCCATTTGTTTTAGACCTATTTTGACACTCTAGTTGCCCTTTGTAGTCAGGGCTCCCTTGTGTCATCCCATGCATTCTTGAATCCCCCCACAGTGTTGACCCCCACAACCTGTTGGGGCAGGCTGTTCCAGGCATCCACCACTCTTTCTGTGAAGAAAAACTTCCTGGTGTTGGTAGAGAACCTCCCTCCTTGCAGCCTGAGGTCATGTTCCCTGGTCTTGGAGCCCTTCTTGAAGTGAAAATGTTCCTGTACCTTGTTAATGCCTTTGATGTACTTGAATGTTTCAATCATGTCCCCTTTCTCTCTTCTCTGCTCCAAGGAGTACATGTTCAGTTCCCTAAGTCTTTCCTCGTAGGACATGTACTGCAGACCCTGAATTATTTTTGTCACCTTTCTCTGTACTGTTTATACCTGGTCAATGTCCTTCCTGAGGTGAGGCCTCCAGAACTGGACTCCGTATTCCAGGTGAGGAATGACCAGTGAATCATACAGTGGTAGCATGACCTCTCTCCTCCTACTCATGATTCCCCTCTCAGTGCAGCCCAGCAGTTTGTTGGCTTTCAATGTTGCCTTATCACACTGCTTATTAACCTTCAAGTCATCTGAGATTATGATTCCCAGATTTTGTTCCTGGTTTGAGGCCACCAGTCTTTCGCCTCCTAGGTAGTACTCCTTTCCTGGATTTTTATTTCCTATATGCATGACCTTGCACTTTTTGGCTTTAAATCTCAGCTGCCACACTCCAGACCATTCTTCTAGTTTCTTGAGGTCATCTTCCATCTTGCTCACTCCTTCTAAAGGGAGGCACCGTTAGATATCTTGGTGTCATCTGCAAAGAGACACACCTTCCCTTCCAGTTCATCAGCGATGCCTGCTATAAAAACATTAAAGAACAGAGGCTTCAGCACTGAGCCTGGGGCACCCCACTGGTCACCCTGCCTGCCTTTGCACTCCATTAACCTGTACCCTATGTGTTCTGTCTTGTAACCAGTTTTGTACCCATCTGACTACTTCTGGACCAACCCTGTGTGGTCAAGCTTCTTTACCAGCCTTCTGTGTGGAACCGAGTCGAAGGCCTTACTAAAGTTGAGGTAGACCACATTTACTGCCCCACCGTCATCCACTATTTTTGTAGCATAGTCAAAAAACTTGAGCAGATTTGTCTTGCATGACCTACCTGCTGAGAAACCGTGCTGTTTAGGGTCTTGTTGGCCGCTAGTTTTGAGGAATGCTATGATCCTCTGTTTGAGTAATGTCTCCATTAGTTTTCCTACTATAAACATGAGGCACACTGGTCTATAATTATTAGCCTCTTCGCAGCTGCCTGATTTGTGAAGTAGAACCACTATTACCTTTTTCCAGTTTTCAGGTACCACACCGCTCTTCAAGGATTTTGTGAATAGAAGTGCCAGAGGGGCTGCTAATTCTTCCCCCATTTCCTTAAGGATTCTGGGGTCCATCTCATCTGGTCCCATGGCTTTATCTGCTTTTAGTTAATTTAGCACCTCCTGTACTTCGGCTTCTGTAAAGAGACTAGTTTTTACCCCTGGTCCTGGGATGTTGTGTTTTTTCAGGGCTGGGCCATCCCCTGGGTCCTCTTTGGTAAACACCAAGCAGAAGTATTTGTTGAGGATTTTGGCTTTCTCTGGGTCATGTTTGGTGTTTTTCCCTTCTTCAGTAGCAATCTTTACTATCCCCCCTTTTGCCTTCTTACATTCTCTAATGTATCTAAAAAAGGATTTGTCTCCTCTCTTTGCCCCTTCTGCTGTATTTTCCTCTGTCTGGGCTTTTGCCTTTCTGATTTGTTTGTTGGACTCTTTCATTTTTTCCTTGTATGACTCCCAGCCCTTAATGGGCATGCAGATGGCCCCTTTGTGCCTTGCATACCCGATGAGCTCATTTGCATGGGTCTGTTTGAATATTGGAACTTTAGTCTGGGCGCAAACCATTATGATGTCCTACTTTGAGAGCCATGTCTGCCCAGCAATAAATAGCTTAGTGCTGGGTTGCAATGACCCTATATTCAGTTGAATAGCACCAGTGTGCTGTTCCAATGAATATAGCATTTTTGGCCACCTGGGCAACTGCATGGTGCAGTGCAAATATTTGTGCTTTGCTTTGCCTAGTTTTGAGTATCAAGTCCCTGATGTCCTGGCCCAATATCAACAGTAGGGAAAACAAATATTGTAATTAAAAGGAAATGTTAATCAGCAAAACACTTTCTTTATTCTAAATCATAAATTATTAATGTACTGCTGGTTAGTGGAAGGAAGACTTGAGAAATATGCCATTTATAAAGATTCACGATCTATTCATTTTAATATTACTTATGCCTGATCAGATTCAAATCCCACTACCTCTCTATGGTGCCTTTTTATTAGTGTTCTATTTTTATACTGGTTTAATTATACTGCAACAGTTAACAGGTGCAATTTTTGAAACAGGCAAATATATAGTTTAATGACATTCCGTAATTTGCCACTACTTCTGCAAATCGCCATGTTCAGATTCCACCACCACCATCCAGCTCATGGGGTAATTACATAGATTACAAATACAATACTAGTTAACAAAGGGAAGACTCAGGAATCATACCATAGTTCATAAGCAATACGAGTCTGGAGCCATGGGCCTTAGTCACTCGACCAGATATGGTTATGTAAATTTGAGCTTCCTATTACCTATATATGTATCTAATGAGGTCTTAAAGGATGTCAGACTATTGCTTAATACTACCTCTGAAGGTAGCCCATTCCAGGTGCTAACCACTCTCTGGCTAAACCACGCACCTCTTTTTGATATCTTGTAAAATTCTCCTTTCAACTGTCTACTATGAAACCTACTTTCCCTTTCTAGTTATCTATGCTCAAGGCCTAAGCATTACCATAGGTATTTATCATTAAAGGCTCTGTAAACCATGCAAAGGTCTCCCCTGAGTCTTCTATACTCTAAAGATTACAAATTCAGCTCACTCAATCTTTCACCATAGGACTTATTTTATAATGTCCTGGCCATTCTGGTAGCTCTTCTTTGTGTTCTTTCAAGCAATTTAATGTTATTTTTGTTGTATGGGGCCCAACACTATACACAATATTCAAGAGAAGGTCATGCAAATAAGGCATACAGTGGTATGAGAACTCTCCTGTCTCACACCGGTGAAATTATTTTTAATAATTTCTACATTTTAACACTATTGATGTCTCTTCATGCTCAAATCCAACCACCTCTAACTGGTAATTTTTCAATTTAAATATACTATATCAGTTACTGGGTGGAATCTCAAACATATGACAATTATATAGTTGAGTAACACTACATAATTTGTCACTGCTTCTGCCTGCAGATTGTTCGAATCCCACCACCGCTGAGTGGCTCAAGTGGAAGGTTACTAATGTAATAACTTTCTTAGGTAATACCTGAAAGACTGTCAGATTGTGACACTGTTTAGGGGCATGAATGACACATGGGTGAAGAAGAATAGCTCCCTGAGGAATGGGCATTTAAACTAATATCCTATTAGAACACACACACCTCATTAAATTACTATAAATAAGGGGCCTGGTCAATGTTTCCATTCAAATCATATCTAATGTCAGTTGATAGATATCTATCTATAAAGTAAGCCTCTCTCAAGAGAAGCTTTCCAATCATGGACCCCACTCTTTTTTTTTTTTTTACTTTTTGAATACCAAAGAATCTTAAACTAGGTAACTGATGATTTTCTCCAATAAAGTGTCTTTCCACCTGTGATGTCAAAGTTTTTCTATGACTATATCCTTCATGTTCTCATATCCTAAGTTTCAACTCTCTTTTCATTTTTCCTATGTAAATTTGGCCACAGGGACACTTAAGACCACAATTAACACCTTGGGCCCAATTTTCAAATCACTGGGAAAGACACAAGGGACATGTGCCAAACGCAATTTTCCAAAGCAGCCTGTGTTTGGTCCAGACATTGCTGTGCCAAAGCTCCCTTGCACCAGGGTTGCAACAACCAGTCAGCTGTGCCAGGACACAACTGTGATTGAGCCATGGTGGGGCTGCAATATCCCCTTTTTGGGGATTTTCAAAGCCCCACTATTGATGCAATAAGGGTGACCACTTAAACCAGCCAGGAGCTGGTCTAAGTAGTTTGTGCCAGTGGAATAGTGTCCTACAGGGGTGCCAGAGGTGTAACAGGGGCCAGGGAGGGGGCATTGTTTGTGTTGTGGAGATACTGCAAATGTATGTGAGCACCTGTCAGGGTGCTTGTGCTGTATAGAATAGTACAATTAAAAGCAGTGCACATATTCCCCCTCATCCCCTATGTCACCCATATGAAAGCATCCCCCATCCCTGATGGTCTCCTGGACCCCTGATGCCTGAACTCCCACATGAAGGTGCAAATACCCTGTAACTGCAGACTGCCCTCCCTGCCCATGCTCACCCATGTATAACATGTCAGACATATCCCTGGTGGTCTGGTGGACACCCACCCCCCAACCCTCAGGTATTATGCCACCCCGCACCTCCCCAATCCAATATGAGCTGGCAGGCCAGCACAGCACACCTCTCACCACCATGGCTGGCTTCCGATTAGGATTGCAATGACTGCATACTGTATACGGTATTCTCAGTGCATGACAGCTGTCATTCACTGAATGTACCATATACAATATACAGTCAGTATGATCCCAGGTGAAGGCCAGCCATGTTGGTGAGATGAGAGCTGTGCTTGCCTGCCGGCTTTGACTTTGGATTGGGAAGGGGTGCAGGGTGCTGGGACAATACTTGAGGGGTTGAGGGGGCAAGGTGTTCACTGGACCACCAGGGATACTTCCGACATATTATACAGGGGTGATCATGGGGAAGGAGGGCAGTCTGCAGCAAAAGTGTATTTGCACCTGCATGTGAGAGATCAAGGATCCAGAAAAACATCAGGGATGTGGGTTTGTTGTCTTATGGGTGACATTGGGGATGGGGGGCAAATATATGCACTGCTTTTGACTGTACTATTCTTTAGTGCACAAGCACCCCAATGGGTGCTCACATACTTTTTGCAGAATTTCCTCAATGCAAACAATGCCACTTCTCTGGATTCTTTTACACCCTTGGCACCCTCTTGCCCTCCTGTTTCTTCCCCCGCTCCCCACCAGTCTGGCCTCTCTAGTGTTGTGCAGGGTGGGGGGGGTGCATACCTGCATCAACTCCCGCATATGCAGGCAAGTCTTTGATGTATCTTGCAGTTTGTGGCAAACCTGGGTGTTTGGCGCAGGGAACCTGCAGATAAAATCTGGTGCAAGGTCCCTGGTGCAACCGGGGTTTGCTGCAACCCTTAGAGCTACACAAGTTGCGTCCCTCTAAGGGGACTTAGAAAATCAGGCCCCTTCAGTCTGACAGTTAATGAGCTCTTTTTAAAAATGTCCTCATTTCTAAACATGCAGATTTAGTCTTTGCTGTATTGGTCCTTGTAAGAGCAGATTCAGAAGCAAATGATTTGATACATCTATATAAAAAGAACAAACTGCTTTAGCTTTCGGACCAACCCAGTCCATCCTCAGAAGCTTAATGACAATCATTTAGAAAATCCCAAACCTTTAACACCCAGATCATGCAGGAAAAAAAAAGAAAAAGTTCCCATTGGTTTAAAGTACTCATTTAAAAAATAACACAAGACACATCAGAAAAGCTAAAAAGTACCAGTATAGCTTCAGCTGAAAGGACCAGAGGTCAGATGTGCTTAGAGCATCACAACATGCCGGGAGTACACTGCACATAAATTAAAATGACTTGGAGATACCTTCAGAGTAAGATAAGAACATCTCGAGCATAGAGCTGTATAGCCCAATTATGAATCAAAACCCATTCGGATTAAAGACATGCTATAATGTGACATAACTATAAGTTAAAAACAAGCCCCACAAAACAGAATTACAAAAAGTAAATATACATGGCATACAGAAGCTTTTAAGTAAAGTTTACCTAATGTGAACAATATTTTCACACTATATGGAATGTAAAACTTACCTGGAAACATTACCCAGGTACAATCTCAAGCTGGTTATAATGCTCCATAAACATAGATACATAGATACATAGACAGTGTTGGCAGATAAGGGCCTACGGCCTACCCAGTCTGCCCATTTGAGCTTGTAAGTTCACTTTACGTTTTCCTAGAAGTCTGATGAATCTCTCCCCTGACCTCCAGAATTCCTTTATGTCTATCCCATGCATTCTTAAATCCTGTGATTGTTTCAGCCCCCACCACTTCCTCTGGCAGGGTGTTCCACTTGTCCACCACCCATTCTGTGAAGAAATTCTTCCTCATGTTTCCTCTGAATCATCCTCCCTCCAACTTCATCCCATGCCTGCTAATCCTGGAACATCCTTTTTGCTTAAAAATAGTGTATTCCTGCACCCTGTTCCTCCCTGTAAGATACTTGTATGTCTCTATCATATCCCCTCTCCCTCCTCCAGGGAGTACATATTTATGTCCTTCAATCTGTCCTCATAGGACTTGTGACGTAATCCATGTACCATCTTTGTTGCCTTCCTCTGAACCTTCTCTACCCTGTCTGTGTCCTTACGTAGGTAAGGTCTCCAGAACTGTACACTGTACTCCAGGTGAGGCCTCATTACTGTCTTGTATAGTAGAATTATGACCTCCCTTTTCCTGCTGGTGATGCCCCTGCCAATGCATCCCAGCATCGTATTTGCTTTTCCTGTTTCCTTGTTGCACTGTTTCCCTACCTTGAGGTCATCAGAGATGATAACCCTAAGATCCCTTTCCTGCTTGGTACATGCTATATCCTCACCCCCCAACTGATATATTGTGCCAGGGTTTTTTGTGCCCCATATGCATTATCTTGCACTTCTTTGCATTGAATTGCAACTGCCAAACCCCTGACCATTCTTCAAGTTTCTATAGGTTCCTTCTCATTCTGTCTACACCCTCTGCTGTGTCCACTCTGTTACAGAGCTTTGTGCCATCAGCAAACAGGGAAATTCTACCTTCTAGGCCCTGTGCAATGTCACTGATGAAGATGTTGAATAGGACCAGTCCCAGCACTGATCCCTGTGGTACCTCACTGGTCACTCTTCCCTCTGTGGAGTGACAGCTATTTACCACCACCCTCTGTGTCCTGCCACCCAGCCAGTTACCTACTCACCGCACTACTGTCCTGCCCACACCCATGTTCCCCAGTTTGTGTAATAGCCTTCTATGTGGCACAATGTCAAATGCCTTGCTGAAGTCCAGATAGGCCACATCCACTGCCCTCCCCTGATTCACCTCCCTAGTCACCCAGTCTAAAAATTCAACGAGGTTGGTTTGACATGACCTCCCCCTGGTGAAACCATGCTGCCTTGGGTCCTGTAGTCCATTGACAACCAGATGTTCCACCAATCTCTCCTTCAGTAGTGCTTCCATGATCTTCCTCACTACTGAGGTGAGGCTGACTGGTCTGTAGTTCCCCACTTCCTCTTTGTTCCCACTTTTGTATAAGGGGACTACATCTGCTGTCCTCCAGTCTTTGGGTACCTCCCCTGTTTCCAGTGATCAGCTAAACAGGATTGCCAAAGGTTCATCCACCACCTCTCTTAGTTCTTTAAGGACCCTGGGGTGCACCCCATCTGGCCCCATTGCTTTATCAACTCGTATTCCTTCCAGTTCCTTCAGAACCCTTTCTCGTGTAAAGGAACTTGTGTTCATTTCTGCATCATTCCCACCCCTTGTACTCCCTTCAGGCCCATTACCCTCCTCTTCCTCAGTAAAGAATGAGCAGAAATACCTGTTCAATATGTCAGCTTAACCTTAAGGCCTTTAGTGTTGTAACAGGAGTTTATACATGATAATATAAATTGGCAGTATAAGAGGCAAACAAAAAGCTGCTTGTCAAAGACCAACAAGAAACTAAGACCATGCAATCTGATATATACATATTTCAACCTGATGTACTGAAAATGTCTAAAGAATGTGAATAAGAAATCATAGGAATTAAATCCCCGGAGATGATATCTAGTTATAAGGAGATACACATGCACATACACACACACACACACACACACACACACGAGTTCTAATGCACTATCATTCATGTTCAGGTTTATGGAGCATAACAACCAGCTTGATATAGCATAATAACCATTATTCATGCTCAGGTTTATGGAGCATAACAACCAGCTTGAGAATATAGTTGGGTAATGTTTTCAGCCAAGTTTTACATTCCATGTAGTATGAAAGTATTGCTCACATTAGGTAAACTTTACTTAAAACCTTTTGTATGCCATGTATATTTACTTTTTTTAGCTCTATTTTATGGGGCTTGTTTTTAACTTACAATTATGTCACATTATAGCATGTCTTTAATCCGAGTGGGTTTTGACTCATAATTGGGCTTTACAGCTCTATGCTTGAGATGTTCTTATCTTACTCTGAAGGTATCTCTAAGTCATTTTAATTTATGTGCAGTGTAATACCTGTATGTTGTTATGCTCTAAGCACATCTGATCTTTAGGCCTTTTTAGCTGAAGCTGAACTGGTACTTTTCAGCTTCTCTGTTGTGTCTTGTGTTATTTTTTTAATTTGTATTTTAAACCAATGGGATTTTTTTCTGCTGTTTTTCTGCAAGATCTGGGTGTAAAAAGTATGGGATTTTCTAAATAACTGCCATTAAGCTTTTGAGGAAGGACCGGGTTGGTCTGAAAGCTAATGCACTGTGTTCTTTTTGTTACATCTATGTTGGTCCAATAAAATGTATCATAGCATTTGCTTCTGGATCTGTTCTCATTTCTAAATACATTTCTGAACTTTTTAAGGTGAAAAGTGTTATGGCAATGTGTACGGTGTCCAGAGGGATAGTTCCCAATTATGTCATATCTGATCAAAATATTACCATCTTCTCTTAGTGGTATACTATGTTCAGTATGCATCACTCTTTCACCGTTGCTGTACTCTTAATTTGCTAATGTTGTTGCTCAAATTTAAAACTGTTTTCTGAAAGTAGAATTTCTACCAATTTCACCCAAAAAAATGATTTGTAGGATGGATTTCACTTCTGTCTCTTTTTCAAGGATAGCTTTGAAAGGAAATCAATTTTACACATATCATAACCCTCATAGAACAAAAATTGTTATCTGGAAATGCTTTATTGATGAACTCTTTGTAATATGGGATGGCACAAATCAGAAAGTGGAATTCTTCCATGACTATCCGAACACTAGAATCGACCATTTGATTTTTGTCCGGAATCAAAGTACAATGGAACTACCACTTTTGGATATTAAAATTTACAAGAAGGTGTCGTTTCCATGTTTCAAACTTTTGCTTGGTTTACAAAGGAAGATGGATAAATTACTTGACTATGTGATGAAAAATATCTCACTATGAATCCCCAGAAAATGCTATTGTAATTGTTGTATTTTGGGCTGCAAAAAGTAAATATCATCTTTATTACAAATAAAAAATCCCTAGCTACACTAGAAATATATTATTATCTGGCAGTATGATTCTCAAACACCCATACATAGAATCATCATATGAATTACATTAAAAATAAATTGTCCATGTCCATAACAGGAACTACACAATTCATCAGCTCTTATGGTGGACACTCAGTGGAAGGTTGTAATTCAATCTTTAGTGCCAAGATAAGAACCACAATATTTTATGCAGTAGAGGTTTGGGGCTTAAATAGTTTGTCATCTCTAAAGACAGTTGTGAATGGGATATATCATTGTATGTTGGCCATTCCTAACTGTGTTCCTGCTTATGTACTAAGAAGTGAACTTGGCCAGAATCCATTAGACTATCTCACATTAACTAGAATCATACAATTTCTTATGGAGCTTCAAATAGTAAAAGAAAGTAGGTTCCCATTACTTTGTAGGGAGGAGCAAACTGATTATTCTCAAAGGAGATTTAAAATGCAGTACATGGAATTTATTAAAAGAAAAACTATTTCAAACTGATCTAGGACACATTTTGACTGAGATATATGTTCTACTCAAACAACTACCTGTATAGGTTGAAAATATCAAACACAGATGTAGGGATATTTCAGCTCAAATGGATTTGCAAAAACATGTACCTCTAAAATTCATGTAGCATATAAGGTTATCGAAAAAGATCTTTAATAGAGAGGGGTATTTAAATACAATCCTGGAAAGAGATTATTGTATTTTGTTTACAAAATTCAGACTTGAATTATAAGAAATTTGCCCTCTAGAAGCATTTTGAGAATCCTGATTTAGGAGATTTGGCAGTCTGTATCTGCCGCAAACCCCTAATGCCATTCTTCAGCTCATTTTGTGGCACACGGGCAGCACACGCCTGGATTAGTGCTTGCAGCCTGTGGTTGATACAGGCTGCCTTTGAAAATTGCTTCCAGGGCATCCTTTGGAGCAAGGGGCACTTTGTGCCATTCTTTGTGGTGCAAATCCTTTGCACCATGCCAGGAGCTTTGAGAATCGGGCTCGATGACTTTCAAAGCACAACATGCACTGTGGCTCATGAAAGCTTTTGTGGACCTACATGGCCACCTTGAGGACTGTGTCTGTGGCTTTCAAGTTGCTGGCTTCCATGCTGCACAGGCTAGCTGTTTACATAATATCACGGGTCACACACAGAGTGTTTTTCCATTTACTGCAAAACTCAACAACTGAACACTTACTGTACTCTTTAAAATTAACAGGTGTCTGGGGTGCTGGAGCAGATGGGACTTACAGAAACTGATTTCAAAGGTATTCTTGAAAATGAAAATGAGATAATAGGAGCAGTAAGCAAAATCAGCAAAAATATATTATGAAAAGTAGTGTCATTTACAACAGTGGCTTAGTGCTTCCTTTATTTTGCAGGTATGCTGACTGATGATGAAGGACTAAACAAATAAGGGATCACATTTGAACGCCTTTTCATAATGGGTGTATACAGACATTTCTGGATTGTTTTCTGCAAATAAAACATACCATGAATAAAGTACAAGTCAATTGATCTTTGCTGTCTAATTAAATTTGTACGGTTCTCCCACCCTCAAACATAGTGAGAATTTATTTGCTACAAAAATTACCAGTTCTACAGTAACTTGCAGCAATGGCAGACTGGTGACCTGTTAATGCTATGGAGTGCATGGCAGCACCTCTGCTGACTGCACTGTGGTCAGTGTAGCCAGTTGCTTAGTAACAGGGCACACACATGCTTTCACATCAGCATGTACTTCAGAGTTTTTCAATAAAGTATACTCAATTTAAAAACAAAGTATGCACTTCACAGTGACATTGCACATCACAGTCAATGTCAGGGAAGTGCTCTATGTGAGCTGAAGAGTAAGCTCAGTGAGTGAAGGCGTCTGCACTGCAAAGACACCATTACAAGTGCAAGCCAAAATGCTGAAAGGTAAATAAATATTGAGCTACAAATCAAAATGTATATAAAGTTTAGATTGTAAACAAACAGCAAAACACTACACAAAATGTAAATCAGAATTAATGTGAAACTTAAGAGATTAAAGCAAGTGAACATAAACTGTGCAGCTAGGTACCGCTCACCGAGAGTCACATGGGTGCATTATTTAAATGCAAAATTCTAACATTAACACAGACTGTGGTAGTTTCTGATACTAAAAGAGTTAAAATGATTGAAAGGTTTTGTAATGTCTTTTCAGAACAACTATGCTAAAAATGAAACTGAAATAGAATTAAGATTGCAGTGCAGCAAGCAGGTAATTCCATGTATAAAGATACATGATATATATTTAAAAACATTTTAACAGAAGTATGCAGTATAAGAAAATGTCTTAATTTTAATTTTTAGAACAAATGAGCAAAAATCCTCTTGATGAAACCCTATAAAAGGGTGAAATGTTGGGATTGCAGAATAAAGGATATAAATGTTTGTCTGAGTGGCAAAAATCACATATACTACCACCACCTCCACTGAGTGCTAGGGTGTCATACCGGGTCTTAGACACTTACTAGTTGATTAAGTACTGTTAATTAGTTTTTTTTAATTCTTTTGGTAACCAGATAAGGCCCACTAGGCACATATGCTTGTTTTCAGGGGTGACCCACGAGCACGGTGGTGGTTAAGTGACTTGTTCAGAGTCACACAGTGTGCAAGTGGAGGATGTGGGAATCAAACCCAGATCTGCTGGATGTTCCAAGCTAATTCACACCTTGTTACTCTAACCTCTAGGATATACTGACAGTCACAGTTTATGCAGATATGTGAATGTATCCATCAGCATGTAAATGCCCACCACTCCTATAATGGTAGGACCAATTTCACATAGGCCCAAAAGGTACAGCGTAAGGTCTTCTGTGTTGTTTGACCTGTACTTGTTGTAGGTAGAGAGAAACAGTGCATGATCACCCTTGTAGGGTTGCTAGGAGAGTGGTACAACAATAAAAAGAAGTTGCCACTAATGTCAAGTTCCCCTTTTAGGGTCCACAAGGTTTTGCAGGGATGTAACCAGCCTTGCTCTTCTTCCAAGCTTGAGGCAATTTACAAGGGTCAATCTGGTCCTTGAATATTGTTTTCTGCTTGGCTTCTTCTGGAAACAGGGTGTCTCAGTGTTTCTGACTTTTTATCTTCTGGTTAACCATGTGGGTCAGAGTAGCAATATTTGGGGCTCTGCTCTTTTTTGCCTATGAAAGGCTGTGCCAGGGAGAAAGCTTCAGGCCTGAAGGGGGTTAGACAGCAGCAGCAGGGGCTTTTGTGCCTTTTCTAAGACTAGAAGAAAGGGAAAAGCCCCTGGGAAGCCTTGTTTCTTCTTGACACTCAAAGTTTGAGAAAAGGCCTCCCACCATCAGCAAGCCATGAGGGAATATTCTTGTAGCCATGCCCTGACGGGGGCATGCCACCTGCTCCCCAACTGAGAGGCACCATGGAGTCATGGTGGGCCTTCTCTAAAAGGAGGTCACTGTAGTCCATGCAGATCCACTCCCAGATCAGAAACAGAGAGCAGAGTAGGAGTACACCTCCAAGAATGCTCAGGTACAAAAAGGTAACAATGTATATGGTGTGCCTCTCCAAAAAGCTGATGCAGTATGTTCACTAGTGTATTGGTTACACACCAATGCAGACATGCCTGGTAAAAGTTAGGATGAGCCAAAGTCCCTTTGAGTTTGATCCAGGTGAATGATCCTGTAGCGAAAGGTCACAAGGACTAGCTAGCATGACCCAGGTGAGGCACATGTGAAGGCTGGACCAGCTAGTACAACAGTTCTGGGAACCATAAACTGTACTTCATTTGCTATGTGTAGTGTCACTACATGGCACTCTGCTATAGGGCAGGCACTGTAGTCCCCCAGGGTAGTATCCCACCTTGTCAGGGGAGACTGCCACTGTGTGCAGTCTTATGGGATAACCCCCCTGGGGGTGATAATTTAGAAATGAAATGTAATCTATTTAAATGCAGTAGGACCAATCCTGCATGAATGGTAAAGTGATGCCATGTAAGCCATCTCAATATGAACTTTTGGTGGAGTGGGCTGAAAAGGGAGCTGTGACCCTTGAAAGACCTGTAACAGTTTACGGTTTAATAAAACACTAACCTGCTTGATCCCAGCTCCAAGTATGGATATTCAATTTGTGTGTTGTCTCTGTGTTAGAGATGTGCAAATTCCATGAATTTCATTACACAAAATAATTTGTGAAATTTGCTAATTTCATGAAATATTTCACGGGTGTGAAATGCAGAATCCCAGCAGCAAAATTGCAAATTTCACCAATGAAATGTGGAATTTTGCCACTCTCAGGTGAAATTCTGTCACTCAAGGATGAAATTCCACATTTCATGTGCAAAATTAGCAATTTCACTTGTGGAATTTCTCATTTCACACCTGCACAATTCATCAGCGAAATCCACAAATTTTGTGAAATGTTTCACATTGTGAAATTCGTGATTTTGTTGGAATTTCACCAAAGAAATTTGAGTTTGCTGCATCTCTACTGCTTGTTCCTTGCTGCCTCTGTGGATTCTGTTGCCCCTGATCACCATTTCCAAGGAACATGATGGTTGATTGCAGTACAGGTTTCTAGGTGGAAGTGAGCCCACCCCAAGGAGGAGAAGTAACACTCATACCCCTTTACATGGGAGTGTCCCTTACACATTGAAAGCATAATTCAACAGTTACATGTTGTGCAACTCAAGGAGTTATGCTAATAAAAAAAAAAGTTATAAAAAATGTGAATTTTTTGTTTTGAAAGTAAGGACCTAAGATGTATCGTGTTGTATTTCATCATGCATACAAGCTTAGAATGATTTTTCTGAAGTTTCCATTAAGTAACAGAGCACCCTTAACCAAAATGCTCCCACTTAATTCTTGTCATGCTCTCCTTTAATTAGGCTCAAGTAGTATGATGTCATTTTATGATGAAACCAGTATACTGGAGAGGGACCAAGTTGACTAAATTCACTCTGTGAACTAATCCACAAATTTAGCGCAATTTGCAAAGTGTGGATCAATCTGTGAAGTGCAGAATTTTGCCTCAAATGGCAGATTCCTTCACAAAATGTCGAATTTCACCAGTAAATGGCAGAATTTTGCCCACGAATGGTGCAATTTCGCCATTCGTAGATGAAATTCTGACATTTGCGGGTGAAATTCCACACCTCGCACATGGAATTCCACCATTCGCATGGAAAACTTTGTGATTTAGGGCAAAGTTTAAGTTGCTGACAGTAGAGAAAACATTGCAAAACTCCACACAAAACTGCACTTCCTGGCAACTTCGCAGGTGGAGTAAACCTTGCAACTCTACAATATACAGTATTTGTAACATGATAAGAAATTTATTTTGGCCCTTGTTTCCACAAATTCAGACACTGTAACTGGAAACAGAGGATGTGAATCGGTCCATAATAGATTGAGTAATTGATAAAGAATGCCTAAATTTAACATAATCAAAACTGCCTTGTTTTAAAGAAGAAGCCATTCTTATAGAAAAGCGGTACTGTAGCATGACGAATTTAGCTCATTCCATGCTTCACAGAAGGCTGCTATGGGTATTGCAGCCATTGCACCTGACCTGAAATAACCCAAGTTGAAAGTGCTGATAAATCATGACTAGGGAGGCAGGTTATTCCTTGCTTGTTTTGAAGTTTTACTGAAGATCTGATTTCCAAATACTAGAACATGCATTTTAATATGTATTCTCATTCTGGCTTCAACATTTTAACATTTTATGGTTTTGGAATATTCAAGTTCCTGTCTATCTTTTAAAATATACTACCATTTCTCCTGTTATCAGAACACTACAAATATATCAGTAGAATAGCATATGATTAGAAAAAACTAATGCCTACTACTTCCTTTGTGTCTCCATTATACTGTGAACATTGAATCTCCACATGGGGGAGTTATAAATCTTCTCAGAAAAACACCGGCATAGCTCAAATTCATTTTCTCAGGAAAAGGAATACAATACTTAATGCTGTGTTGGTGGTATTAGGGAGATTCCTGCTGTCATTGCAGTTCTTCAGGTATAAAAATCTTTTAATGTTTATATGTGACAGATTATGCAATTATGCCTTGCTGACTTTTTAGTTTGTGATATAATGTATATTATAAGGTAGGACTAATGCTAATATGCCAATAAAGAACTTGAACTTGCTTTTTATTTATTGCTGTAATAGGGTCTCACATAGCTGTAAAAGCCTTATTCAACAGTACTTCATTGCATGCACAGTTTACATGGCCACCTAAATTTTGTTAAGCACCAGGGCCAGGATTTTTAAAACATTAGTGTCATGCTAGCAGGATTAGCACTGCACAAACTGTGATAAGGTTGGTTGACAGTTTCTTAGCCTAACAGTCAAATAGCAAGCCTGCATTGACTGTTTTGCTTGGGACTGGTGAACCTATTGTGCATCCAGGCCCTGCATCACTTGTTACACACCATTTCTAGCTTCAGCCTGTTAGCATCACTGATTCCATTTTAAAAGGCACAGTTAGTACAGTGCTAATCTATTAGCATCGGAATGCTGAAAGCAACAAGATGGCCCTGCAAATGAGAGGTGCACCATTGCATGCAGGGTACACTGGTAACATTAATGGTTCCTGAAAGTGCTAAAAATGTGCCAGCACAGTGCTAGTTAATACTTACAGAAAACATGTTTTTTTATTTATTTTTTTTGTATTTACATTTTAGTGGGTTTTCCCTGTTTTTCTCCCTACTGTCCTGGGACCCCAACACACAGCAGTGCATGTGGGGGTGCACATACACTCTGTGGTGCCGGTTCCAGATGCTTCTGCCACTTCCTTGGCAATTGTCGGGCTTCCTGTAGCCTGATGCTACCATTCATCCTCCACCGGGTGGCAGCCAAGGGCTGAGGAAACGCCCTCATCCCTCCTTGGGAAAGGAGATCCACCTCAAGGCAGCTTAGTCCTGCTTCTCTCCTTCCCCCCCTCTGCAGATCCCCAACAACCCAGGCTCAGCAGCCTCAGTGCCACCAGGTTGGCTCCAGAAAGCATGTTTTTATATCAAGAAAACAGTAGGCTACCCAAGTATCTGAATATAAAAATAAATATCCCTGACAGTCCAGTGGTCCCCACCTCCAGGCCCCCAGTACTACAGAAATTATATGTCTCACCCCTGGCTGTCCAGTGAACCTCCTTATGGTCCTTGTATTCCAGTTGTCCAGAAACCCCTAAGCTGCCCTCTGGTTCTGATATGGTAGCCAACAATTACTTTCCACTCACCTCCATTGCTGTCCACCATCTGCTGTCCACTGCACTCAGTTACCATCACTAGTAGTTCAGTGCCCACCCCCAAAATGGTTCCAGGGTCTCTTTAAATTAAGTGTCATGTCCCTGTGGTAGTCCAGTGGTATCCCCTCCTGCTCCCTGCATACTGAATGTCCACATCCCCCCAGTCGCCCCTTGGCCCTGGTATTTTATTTGTTTATTACATATTTGGAGAAAATCTTTGAGCTTGTAGCTCATTTACAAAGGTTCCACATCATGTGGCAAAGCAACTACAAGACAATAATACTATAAAGACAGGGTTACAGGAAATACATTACAGGGAAACAAATTATACAAGGAACAAAACAGCAAATACAGGCAGTATTAAACATTTGCTACTAACTAGAATACATGGATTCAGAGATGTCTGTAGAGTCAGGCTTTGTCTCAGGAGTTAAGCACTGCAGCAGTAGTTAGGGTAGCAAAGGGGAAAGGAGGAAGGGGATGGCATGCAGTGGACAAACAGGTGGAGAGAGAGAGAGAGAGGAATAAAAGCGGTAGGGCAGCAAGGGATAGGCAAAATTTAAGATGTGAGAGAGAGAGGTAGTGCGGTACTGAGATACAGAGGGGGGAATGTGGGAGGAGAGGACAGGCAGGCAAGCAAGTGTAGGGGCTGCAGGTTAGGGTGGAGAGGAGCTAGGAGTGGGTCCTTGTGAGTAGTAGAATTGCATGAGCATGGGCATATGATGGAGTGAAGCAATCATGGGACATGCCTTTAAATATGGGGAGGTTTTTGTGCTGGTGTTAGTACCATGTGGGGGATTAAGAGTAATGTGGAGGCTGCAGAAGTGCTATGGGGTAAGTAAGTGCCTTTCAGTGAGTTAGAGGTGATGGTAAGTGCAAACAGTCACAGTTTCTGGAGTTGAGTAGATGTTACTTCAACTCCTGTTTAAAGGCAGGAAAGTCCTTGGCATTGCTTACACTGATCAGTAGCTGATTTAGCCAGTGTGGAGCCCTGAAGGCGAAAGAGCACTGCCCAAATGAGGTCATCATGAAGGGAACACTAAGCGTGCTTCTGGCCATGGTCCTTGTGCTATATTAGGGGTGGACTTATTGAAGGATATGGCTTAAGCATGGTGGAGATAGACCTAGTAATGCTTTTTTGCCTAGCAAGCAGGAATGAAGCTTGATCCTATCCCTAAGGTTCAGCCATTTAGCTTGTTAGTACAGATCACACATATGGGTGAGTTTACCTGGCTTGAGAACAAGTCTGCAGGACTTGTTGAGGGGAAAAAGCCACCCATTTTAGGGCTGTTTCAGAGGTGGCACCATACACTACCAGGCTGTAGTCAATAATAGATATGATGGAGTTCACAAAGGTGAGGCGCAGGGCTGCAGGTGTGAAGTATTGCTTGTGCCTATGGAGGACCCAAAGCCTGATGTTGACAGCTTTTAAGACCTGATCAATGTGCTTTGTGAAAGGTAGGGTAACGTCTATTGGGACCCCTAGGTACTTAAAACAGTCTACTTGTTCCTAGGAGTCTGCTTTGTTGCTAGTAATTGTGAGTAACAGATATCTAGCCTTGTGCTGGTAACTTGCTATGAACATGGTTTTTGTCTTTTTATAATTAAGTAACAGCTTTTGCTTACAAAACCAATCCTCGAGTTGGTGAAAGGTTGACTGGAGCTCCTTTTGGAGTTGTGCAAGCTGGGGCTGGCAGTTTAGGATGACTACATCATCAACATACAGTATTATTTTGATGCACAGGCTTCAGGCAATTCAGGCAATGAATTTAGGAATGGACTAAAAAGCAGCGGTTCAAGTGTGGATCTTTGAGGGACACCCAAGGGGACCTCTTTAGCAGAGGATACAGCAGCCCCTATTTTTACACTCAGGGATCTGTGGGAGAGATAATCTTGAAACATCCAACAGAGGTGGATGATAGACCTAGCAACAGCAGCTGTTGAGTGAGGAGAGAGTGGCTGTCTTTGTCGAATGCTTTTTGAGGTCTATAAAGATAGACCCCACTAGCTTACCTCCATCAAGGGCTTTATGCATGAAGTCCGTAAATTTGACCAGTGCAGTAGTCATGCTATGGCTCTTCCTAAAGCCATGCTGTTGAGGGCATTACAGATTGTATTTAGGCAGATAGTCATTGATTTGGTCAGCCATTGTTCTCTCCAGTGCCTTGGAGAGAGGGGAGAGGATTGATATTGGCCTATAGTTAGAGGTGCTGGTGCGATCCCCATATTTATGGATGGGGGGTGACTAGGGAAAGTTTCCATACCATGGGGAATTTAGCTAATGTAAGTGATTTATTAAATATTTTCATGATATGTGTAATCACTTCTTCCAGGGTGAGAGCAATCATTCTCATGTCCAAAGTGTCTCTGCCCTTTGCCAAGAACCTTCTTTATATACTTCCTAGCCTACTTAATGGAGACACATCTGAAGTAAAAATTTGGATGTTTGTTGCCCTGATTGCGTGGGGGTGCCTGATATTCATTAGCAGTAAGCTATTCCACAGGGACTATTAAACTAAGATCAGTAAAAAGCACTTTGGTCACTCAATCCCTCCAAAGGTAAATGCCCCTCAGAACTTGACTCCAAAATGCTCCATCCATCTGCCCCAGCCATAGCCAGTCCTCTAGCTGCTCTCTGTAACCTGTCATTCAGACTTGGTTCTATCCCATCTAAATGGAAACATGCCACGGTCATCCCCCTCCTCAAAGGCGGTGACCCCTCCTCCCCGGGCAACTACCATCCTATCTCGCTGCTCCCTATCCTAGCTAATATCCAGGAGCGCCTTGTGCTCTTGCAGCTCTCCCAGTTCCTCAACTCCACCTCCTCCTTCTTCACTCCACACCAGGCTGGTTTTAGGAAAACTCACTCCACCATCACCTCTCTCCTCCAGCTCACCAACACAATCCTCTTGGGTATGGATAAAGGGGAAATGACCACGGCTATCCTCATTGACCTGGCCAAAGCTTTTGACTCGGTCTCTCATGCCCTGTTACTGTCCAAGCTTGCCCTCGCTGGACTATCTGGGAATGCCACCAGCTGGTTCTAGGCATACTTGGCAGGCAGGTCCCAGTCTGTTCAGATTGGATCCACTATCTCCCCCTCTTTCCCTGTCACCTCTGTGGTGCCACAAGGCTCTGTCCTAGGCCCCATGTTGTTTTCCATCTTCCTCAATGACCTGCCTTCGGCCTGCCATCATACATCCATCCACATGTATGCAGACGACACAGTACTGTATGCCTCTGGTCCATCCCCCTCCGCAGTAGCTGCCTGCCTACAGCAGGATTTCAACAATAGCCAACTCTGGTTTTGCTCTCATTGGCTACTTCTAAACCTTAAGAAAACTGTCTCCCTAACATTTAGCACTAAGGCAAAACTTTTCTGCCTTCCCTCCACCCCCTCTTTCTGCACACTTGACGGCTCCCCCCAGAGGTATGTACATCTTTCAGATACCTTGGTGTCTGGTTAGACCAACATCTTGTCTTCACTGTGCAAATCGATGTTATACTGTACATAAGAAACTACATCCCATGCTGGGTGCGCTTTACCGCAATAAAAGTTATATCCGCCTGCCAACGCAGCTGGCAATAGTCCAAAAGATGATCCTCCCAATCCTGGACTATGGGGATGTAGTCTACAGCGTAGCCCCTAAGTCCTCCCTGTCCAGACTTGATCCTCTCTTCCACTCTTTCTGTCGTTTCACCCTGGACTGCCCCCCTCTCCATAACCCATCACTGTGACCTCTACCGTTCCTTAGACCTCCCATCTCTCCACAATCATAGACTGATACACAGTACTAGAACCACTGCTAAATTCTGGTCTCAGTTACTCCCCTCCTGCCTTGCAGCCGCTCTAGCAGCTCTACCTCCGCTGGCATACTCACTCAGGAATAACGATTCCCTGCTTCTTCACATCCCCCACATGTTCACAGCGGCTGGCCAGGCTGTCTTCTGCTATCGGATGCCAAAACTGTGGAATTCTCTGCTGGCTGATATTAGGCGCTCCTCCAGCATGCTTCACCTCAACGTGGTACTCAAGTCTCACTTCTCCACTATTTGCTCATGCAATTTGCAATACTGAAGCTGCCACCTAATTTTCTATTTTCGTCTGATTATGCTTATTACATCTACTGTTGACTACTCTGTATTTACTAAATGCTGTGGTCTACCCTGTACATATGAATGTATTGCTGCCTCTTTTATCTGTATATTTTTTACTTCTACTGATGACTACTCTGTATATAAGAATGCTGTTGTCTACTCTGTACAATGTATGTATTGCTAGATACATTTCTCTGTATACCTCCCTCTTCCCCCCACCCCCAGGGTGCATCTGGAATCAAGTGGTACCCTGCTCAGTATGCCTTCCTGGTAAAACTCCTAAATAAATAAATAAATAAAAGCTGTATTAGAAGGGTCGGCCATGGTGAGCAGGTCTTGGGTGGTTGTTCCATTTAAGTTGAGCATCTTGGGGTGCTTTTTATCTTCCTTCCCTAAAAGCTCCCTGACAATCCCCCAGAATCTCCTGCCATTGCCCCATGAACTCTCCAGCTGTGTCTTGTAAAACCTTGCCTTGGCTAGTCTTGTTTGGTAAGTACACCTGTTCCTGGCCACCCTATATTCTTGATAGTCTTGCAACCTGCCAGTGAATTTTGCCCTGTTTCACAGGTTGTCATGGACTCTCATGAGTTCTAGCAGTTCATTGGTGAGTCACCCGTTGCAAGATCTGCAAATTTTTCTCCTCCTAACTGGGGCAAATATGTAACAAATATGATTGAATTTATCCAAGAAGTATTGCAGAGATAGGTCAATATCTTGGAGACAGTCCAGCGGTAACCAATTGATTTGGGCTAGCACAGCCTTAAAAGAATTTAGCTAGCCTCTCTTGAGGACCCTACTGTCCACCACCTTAGGTGTGGCTTTAGTGATTTTATTTGACCAGAGACAGGGGACAGGCAAATGATCACTTAAGGATTCTGTGTGAACCGTGACCCTTGAGGTCCTATTAGGGCAGCTGACCAAGATCCAATCCAGAAATGTGCTCTTGCCACTTTTATAATTATGCCTAGTGGGCTCAGTAACAAGTTGCGTGAGGTAGAGAATACTTACAAGTCCTTTCGAGGAACAGTATCTTTACTGAGCCAGTTTACGTTGAAATCACCTGTGATGATGACCTCATTATTGAATTTTAGCTGATTGAGAACCTCAATGACTTTATCTAGTCCCTCCTTCACTTTCCTGGGTGGTAAGTAAATGGAGGCTATCATTAAGGACTTATGTTATGGTCCGAGTAGGAGTTTTACTGCCAGGAGTTTATGTTCACCCAAGCTACCTGATAAGGGGTACATGCACCTTTGAATTGTGTCTGTGACATAAATCAGTCACCCCCTTCTCTTTTTCCAGACCTATCCTGCCTATGCAGTTCGTAGCCCTGGAGGGAGATAGCATTATCCTTGATTTAAGGGGAAAACCACATTTCAGTGAGGCTGATAACACCTGGGGTATGCATCCGAGTTCACACCTGAAACTGATCCAATTTTTCCAGTAGGCTCCCAATGTTCATAGCTGTGATCTTCAGCCCCACATGTTTGTTCACCTGTTCAGTATATTTGTTTGGCTGCCCAGGGTTGGGGTATATATATTTCCTGATAACAGGAGCAGGATAAGTAGTGCTTTCTAACATGTCAGGCAGATATGTATCTTAATTTTGGCCTTCTGCTGGTTGAGTTATTTAAATTATTTTTACTGTTCCACATCCCCAACTGTTGTGCTGCTGTTTTCTTTTGCAGAATGAGATGTCAGTACAGTGAGTAGTGACAATGCCAGCTACACTGCTCACTGCCTTCTCCTCCTCCTTCACCACTTGCCTGCTTTGCCCTATACATATCGACAAAACAACATGGGTCATCACAACCCCCTACAGAGATGAAACCTAACAATTACATTTTTATGCAACTACGCAAAGTATGTATGGTCCAGCCAGCAAGACACAGCACCACCTCCTCTCCTCCTCCTCCTCTATTGGCCTGCTTGGGCCTATATATAGCCATAAAAACAGTAGAGATCACCTCATCACCCCTAACAGTAATGAAACATAAAAATGACAATGAATTTGGACAGCAGCAGTACTGTTCACTCTGAAGTGTAATACGGAAGTAAGCAGACTGTCAAGCCTGCCAGCTGATCCAGGCATCCAGACCTTAGAAGAACAAGAAAGGCCTATGTTTCTCCATGAAATGCAACATATCAAAGCCGACAGCAGTAATATGATGGTAAGTATCATTATTTTTGTTGTTGTTGTTGTTTTTGCCTTTAATTTTCAGTACTCCTTTTTTA
Organism: Neoceratodus forsteri; assembly: GCA_016271365.2. Lineage (NCBI taxonomy): Eukaryota > Metazoa > Chordata > Ceratodontiformes > Ceratodontidae > Neoceratodus > Neoceratodus forsteri. Next base: position 634,172,362 of record CM028132.1, read on the forward strand.
AGTAGAGTCTAAATAATCTACACATGTCTTCTCAGGTCACCTGAAATCTCTGAAACATTACCTGAAATCAGAGGAGCAGGAACAGAAAACAGTCTGGCATATGCAAAAATTTCCAGAAGTTACCCCCCCAAAAAAAACTTACCTTCTAGAGGTTGCAATGCATTCTGAATTCCATGTGAAGACACAAGGTTGACATATCCATTATTCAGCATGACTTGACTTCATCCTATTTGATGATACCTGAAAATAGAAAAAACAGGAGGAAAAGAATGGTTATCAATACAGTGGTTAACACCCCACCCCCAAAAATTATATAAACAAAAATAAAATACTTACATTTCATATTAGGTGAGAAAGCCACTGAATAGCAGCAGGGCTTGGCATGAGCTGAATTCCATGAGAAGATATTGGGTTAATGTGTGTATCATTCAACATGACCTGACTTCATCCTATTGATGATGATACCCGAATATAGAAAAACAGGGGGAAAAGAATGGTTATTAGTACAGTGCTTAACCCCCCCTCCAAAAAAAAGTAAATGAACAAAAATTAATGAAAATAAAATACTTACCTTTAGGTGAGAAAGACATTGAGCAGCAGCAGGGCTTGGCAACAGCAACACAGAAAAGGGCCCAATTTTAGAAGCTGGATGCAGGAATTGCATCAAGCCCTGCATCAACTGCAGTCTTTGCCATAACCTGCTCCCGATTTTAGTACATCAGGAGCATTTGTGGCATTGTCCACCATTATGGCATCTTGTGCTGAAGGTTTGACGTAAACCCCGTAAAATGGCTCTCCCATAAAAGCCCCGTAAAATGGCTCTGCCCTTGGAGCAAATGTAGACCGGGGGAGCTGGTCTAAGTCCTGCGTCCAGGACTTGTAGCAGGGAGTTGCGGCTGAGTTTTTGTAAAATCAGAACTGCCACATTGATTGCCGCAAGTTGCTACTTGCATCAAATTCCCTGCTGCAAGTCCATTGTGGCAATCTAACTCCATTTGAAAATCAGGCCCAGACTGTCAAAGAGGGTGATTTAAAGACAACTGTAGCACCAGCTGCACCGGTGGCTTACAATTAATTCAAGATTGCAGGTTTGGGAGAGAATTTATACAGCTGATACTATTTATATATTGCTGGTGGCACTGCATCTATGTACTACAGTGTTTGGCAAGACAGACTGTTAGAGAACCACCTGACATATTTATTCTGGTAGTTGAGAAAAATGTAAGAAAAAGATAGTGAGACATGGAAACAGAAAAAATGAAACGTGTGATATAATGGAAAGGAAAAAAACAGAATTAAAGATCTTTTTTATTTATTAGCTTTTGGTAACCGGGTAAGTGTGCTAGGCAACAGTCCTGCCTATTTTCAGGCACGACCCAGGAGAGTACAACAAAAAGAATACAGTGATACATCAGGACAAAAACAGTAACACAAATCAATTCAGTCTCAACAGTATGGGAGGACACATATGATATAAATATTAAACAGTGCACATTATGCTATAACAAAATCTAGATGCAATAAGATAGGTAATGCCTAGACATCTCCAAAACAGGAGAAATAGGGAGGGGACACACAGTTAATTACAGTTGCAGATTCCAAGTTCATAGAGGTGAGAGAACAGTGAACGCTTAAAGGAGTGGTGGGAGGGGGAGTGTATAATCAGGAGGGGAAGTGAGTTCCAGAATTTTGGGGCAAAATAAGCAAAGGCCTGTTCCATCATTTTTGTAGCGCACAGCCGGACTGATAGCATGGGGACAGATGAGGACCTGAGCGAGTGGACGCATGAGATAGGGGTAAGCAAGTCCCTCAGGGAGGACAGACTGGGTGGTCTAGTGAGTGAGTCTATAAAACAACCTAGGGAGTAAGAACGGAGGTCTTTGCGAGATAGCCAGTGTAAGCTGGAGTAGATCCTGCAGTGATACGTTAGTCAAGGGGCAGATAAGGCAAACCTACATATATTGTTGTAGGATGTGTCCCACTTGCTGAGCACACTAGTGTTGATATTGAAGAGAACAGGGAGGGCATAAAGGAGTTGAGGGAGTAGCACGCCTCTAGCTACTGCAATCCTAGCAGAGGGGGTGAGTGAGTGCTGTACACGATAGGCTGCGCCAATTCTGGTATTAATGGCCCAGCACACCTCATTGATATGCAAGGAAAAATCGAGGGCAGGGTCAAGTGTGACACCAAGGTATTTGAGAGTCACAGCATTAGTAACAGGTGTCCCTTCTCGACTGAGGGCAAGGAGTTTAGAGGATTCTGAGTGCACTTTTTTAGATGATCTGAACAGCATAGCCTGAGTTTTCCTTATGTTAAGGAATTGCTGGTTAGCACAGAGCCAGGATTGGAGAGATTGAAAGTTCCGTGTGAGGTTATGGTTAATGTCAGCAACAGTTTTGGCAGATTGGTAGAGCACTATATCATCTGCATACATGAGGTAGCTACTGTGAAGAGAGGTACGATGAATGTCATTTAGGAAGAGGGAGGGGAGAAGAGAAGAGGACCAAGTATCGAACCCTGAGGAACACTACGGGTAATTGGGATAGGGGAGAAAAGACTTTTGCAGTAGGAAACAGCCTGGGAGTGGTTGTCCAGGTAGCTACAAAACCAAGATAGGGTGGAGTCAGAAGCACAGATGTCGCTTAACTTGGACAGCAGAAGCGGGTGGTGAAGCATATCAAAAGCTTTGGCTAGGTCAATGAACACTGCACCTGTGAGCAGGCCCTTATCCATATTGCTTTTGATATCACTCGTGAGGAGGGTCAGTGCTGTGGTAGTGCTGTGCCCCACCCTAAAGCCATGTCGGGAGGGGGACTGAAGAGTAAAGTTACAGAGGTGCTCGGAGACCTGACGATGGATGAGTTTCTCCAGAAGCTTGCTAAGAGTGGAGAGTAGAGAGATGGGGCGGTAATTGGACAGTAGTTTAGAATCACCCTTCTTATAGACAGGGATAGTTCTAGTGGATTTCCAGATCAGAGGGACAGTGGCAGTGCTAATAGACAGGTTGAAGAGCCTTGTTATAGGCTTAGCAAGCCAGGCCACAAACAGCCTGATAATCCGTGGGTGTAATCCATTAGGGCCAGGGCTGCCCCTAGCAGGAACAGTTTTGAGTAGGTCCAGAACTTGCTGGTAGGTGACCTGAGCCAGGTCCAAAGAAGGTGGAGTAGGGGAGCAAGGAGAAGGGGCCAAACTGGGATTGGGAAGTGCAGTAGAGGCTAAAGTAGGTAGGGAGGAGAAGAGGGAGTTGAAAGCATTGGCAATGGTGAAAGGGTGGTTGCAGTGGACATCATTAATGTACATATTAGTAGGAGTAGTAGGCTTGTTGTTCCCAAGAATTTCCTTGATTTGAGACCAGTATTTTTTTCTACCTGTAGTGGAGGCGCTTAGGAGGTTCCTGAAATAGGAGTTTTTGGCCAGACGAATCTCCTTTTTGCATTTGTTACGCAGCTTCTGTAGGCATCAAAATCTGTGTGGAGACGGGAGGACTTTCTGACGGACCACAGACGGGCCACATTTTATCCCTGAGTTTCAGAAGGTGAAGCAGGGGGTGTTTTAGCCATTTGGTGATTTTCCCTTTAACCCTTCTCATGGTAACAGGGATATGTTTATTTTGTAGTGAGAGTAGTGAACTGTTAAAATAATTTGTGGCAATGTTAATGTCATTAGTGGTGTAGAGAGGCGACCAGTCAATTAAATTAAGATCGTGAACAAAGTTATCTAAGTTTAGGTTGGAGAAGTTAGAAAAAGTTAACACTTTCGAGGGGAAAGAGGGGGCGGAGGTATCCCAAATACAGAACACAGGGTAGTGATCACTTATGGTATCCAGAAGAACACCAGCAGAGGAAAGGCATCCTTTCTATTTGTCAGGATCCAGTCAGGATCCGGTCAAGTAGGGTAGCACTAGTGCCACCAAGGGAGATCCTGGTGGGCTCCTGTACAAGTTGAGAGAGATTAGCCTTACTAGTCAGAGAGGATAGAAGGCCAGAGCAAGGGCCTAGCCAGTCCAGATTGAAATCCCCAAGACAGATAATATCATTTTCCCAGTCACGGATAGTAGATAGTCCATGAACTCCTCAAACCCAAGCCTTGCTTTTCTAGGGGTTTATATAAGTACAGAAAATATGTAGTTTCTTTATACCCCCAAGCAGTAGTAGAGAATGGAGTACTTCACAGTTGGCAAGTAGGGGAGCAGGCAGTAATGTAATGTTTAGCTGCGGTTTATAGTTGAGAGCAAGTCCACTGCCTCTTTTGGAAGTGGGGCGGTCAACCAGTACCAGGTTATAACCTGGGAGGGAGCACTGGGAGTCATCATTGCAGGGCTTAAGCCAAGTCTCAGAAATGGCAAGGATGTCAGGGTTGTTGGTACTAGTCCATGCTTCCAGGTCTGGGAAGAAAACATCAATGTGGCTGCAACAACTAAACTTGGTGGAACAAGGATGTACTATGTGGAAAACAGGTTACAGGCTATAAAGTTATTCAACCACTACAGACCAGGAAAAAAGGCTGGGAGAGTAGCCATTTATATTATGTACACCCTTAAAAGTTGTGAGATAAAATAATATTTTTTTGTTGTTTTTTTCTTTTTCTTTTTTTGTTTTTTCTTTTTTGGAAGGTAGAAAGGAAGATGACAGAAAAGAAATACTGAGGGCACAGAACGGAGCACAATAATCGAATAATAGAAACATACAAGAACATAAAAGAAAATAATCATATTGGAGAGCTAAAAGGCCATAGAGGGCTAGGGCTAGAAAATAGCCTTCCACTTGATCCTGTCCTATCTTGCCACCCTCCCACAACAAAATGAAAAAAATTATCCTTGAGGATTTCAACACCAACTGGCTCGCTAAGTCAGTCTCCCCACTTATCGACGCAGCTAAAGCCCAAGACCTCACAAAAGTAGTCCCCTCTCCCACTCTTCTGGATCCCCGCACTGGTGCCTTCTCCCTGCTGGATCTAGTCATCACCAACTGTCCCCATAAAATCACTAGCACTATGGTGTTAACAAATGCGCTTAGCATTCACTTCCCAGTTCTCTGCATGTGGTCCTGTAAAATCCCCAAAATCCCCCACAGGGTAATCTTCCATTGCAATCTTGGCCCGACAAAATGTGCCCTCCTAAAAATGCATCTCAGGACACTGAGCTGGTCCTTCTTGACTAATACACTAGACCCTGACCTAGCCTTTGACCTCTTCATTTGCACCTTCAACACTGTCTGTGACCAATTTGCCCCGTTCTCCAAAAGGGTGGTCAAAGGCAACCCTGTTCCTTGGATCTCTGACCATCTTCTTGCCCTGATGCATACGTACGACTTCCTTTGGCACCTCTCAAATGAGACCAGCCATCCAGCTGATAGGCAGAGGTATAGAGAGGCCTGGAACAAAGGTACGTGGGCAATACACAAAGCCAAGGCCGAGCACTATAAAGCCTCCCTCACCGCTACCTGTGGCGAAGGGCACAAATTCTAGAATAATATCAAGGAAATCAGTGGAAAACACCCTACCACCCCCCAACCTGATTGCTGTTGATGGGCAGCTAATCTCCAACCCCACCAGTATAGCCTCAGCCTTCAACCAAGATTTCACTAACCTCAGCCATCTCCTCCCTCTCAACTTCTTCTACCCACCCCTGACCGGCCCCCCCTCCCAGCCTATCCCTCCCTTTCATCTACGGTGCATCACCCTCAAGACTGCAGAGCCTTATCTTAAAAACACACTAAGACACACTCACTATAGCGGTGACTCCTTGGATCTGAGGCTTTTCCGGCTCACCCTCCATGACGTACTCTACCCCCTCACCCATATTCTCAACCTTTCTCTTTGCCAAGGCAAATTCCCCTCCCTTTGGAAATCTGCCTCCATAACCCCCATATTTAAGAGCGGGGACCGTATTGCCACCAATAATAACCGGCCCATCTTTATACTCTCCTCCCCATCCAAAGCTCTCAAGCACATTGTCTATGATCAGCTCACTGACCACCTCAACAAACATGATCTTCTCTGCAAACAGCAACATGGCTTCCACAAAGGACACAGTATGACTACAGCCCTCCTGGAATTCACTGCACACATCCCCTCCGCTCTTGACAAAGGCCACACCACTGGCACTGTATTTGTTGACCTTACTAAGGCATTTGACACTGTCAATCACTCCCTCTTGCTAGTCACTGTCTCCAACATTGGTTTCTCACAGGATGTCCTACACTGGTTCACAGACTACTTATCGGGTAGGTGCTAACAGGTCAAAATCAGCACTTCCCTATCCAATAAGCTCCCAGTTCTCTCAAGGGTCCCCCAGAGGTCCATCCTTGGTCCACTTATTTTCAGTCTTCATCTTAACTCCCTCCCTAGCACCTGCTCAGGCAACCTACTGCTTTATGCAGATGATGCTATCCTTTATGCTTCCAGCGCTGACCCTCTGCAACTCCACCAAACCCTCCAATCCTCCTTTAGCGAAGCCGAACAGTGGTTCACTGCACAACGCTTCATACTGAACTACAAGATGACCAAGTTCATGAGTTTCACCCACCCCCAGAACTCTAGGAAGAAACTTTGCCCCCAGGTCCTAACTGCTGACCTAACCCCTCTCGAGCAAATGGAATCCTTCAAATATCTAGGAATCACCCTTGACCCAGCTCTCAATTTCCACCAACACATACAATACCTGTCCACTGCCCTTAATGTCCACCTTGGCCTGCTCTACCGATTTAAACATTGCCTTACCCAAGACGCTCTCAGACTTGCAGTCTCGTCCTCTATCCTCTCCCTCCTCGACTACGGCATACTCATATATAACACTGCCACCACCTCGGCCCTCAATAGGCTCCGTCTCTCCCTCAACAAAACCTGCCACCTTGTACTGGACTGCGACCGCTTCACTCATACCTGCTCACTTTATAACTCCACTAACTGGCTTAACTTAGACAATAGGATCCAGTTCCACACCTGTCTTATGGCCAAAAAAATCACCCTAGGTCTCCCCCCCCAGCCCCACCTCCTTAATCTATCAGGCTACAGCCCCTAAAGTATCTCGTAGCTCTGGCAAGAAGCTGTTCACAGTTCCCCGATGTCAAACCTCCCTTTTTCAAAGGTCCTTTAGCTTCAAGGCCCCCTCATGGTTGAATGGCCTACCCAGCTTCATCACAAACAAAAATTCTATCTGCCTCTTGAAAACCCACCTTAAGAAACATCTCCAGTCCTCAAACTACTGCGACTGCTATTGAACCTGTTTCCCAATCCTCCTCCACAATGACAATGGCCTCTGGCTGGCTCCCCCCCTTACTATATACTTATCTGTGTCACCCTAAGTTTCTCTGGTCCTGATTGTGAGCCTCACATTTTACTTTTACCATGTATCTAGCTTATTTTGTACTTTTACCATGTATTTAGCTGTTCTGTTTCCTGCACTGTATGTTTACCTTAATACTGTACTGTCCAATTTTTGTGATGTGAAACCTTTGTAAATGAGTCTTTGACTCAAAGATACTTTCTGAATGCTGAATAAATAAGTAAATAAAATAAATATTCTTTTCTTTTGCTGCTGGTTGTGGAGCACCTGTGCCAACATCTCCTTAAGCTCCTCAATCTGATGGGATAACTTCCTGACCTCCCTTCAGAGTTCCACCACTTCCTGCCGGGTCGATGTAGCAGGAGAATCAGCTGATGATCACTCTGGTGGTGCCCCCAGAGTCACCTATGTACGACTGCTGGTCCGGGACCATCTAGCCCTTTCCATCATGTCCCCCCTCCTCCTATGCCTCTTGCGTTTGGCTCCTTCCCCTTAAATCTAGGCCCTGGGTCAGCAGCACCTGTGTCCTTCTCACCGCCTTTCTCCTGCAAATGATGTGCCCATTTTTTTGGGTGCCTCCCCCACAGATGGGAGCGTTGACCACCTGTTCCGAGATGCATCCCTGGTTTGCCATGCTGAACAACAATGTGGCACAATTTGCATGTGACCACACTGTTGTCAGTAGGGTCCATCTCAAAAATGTCCCACACAAGGGACTTTGCCTGCTGCTGCTGCTGACAAGAGACTGAGTTAGATGTCCCTGGCTGCTTGTCTTCCCCCTCTTCTTGTGCATGTGCTTGTGGTGGTGTTGGTGGTAGTACAACACAATTGGGAGGCACTGATATTGCTGGTGGTGGGGCAATTACATCCTCCTCAACTCACTGGGGCTGCAGATCCTGCACTGTTGGGGAGGGGGGTTAGTGCTGCAGCTGCTACTGCTGAACACAGTCCTTTTCAGATAAAATCCAGGACATCAAGCTGTACCATCCTCTGCTGCCTGCCCTCCTACTCCTGTCCACCCTGTCTTTCTCTCTCTCCCCCTCACTCTGTCTCACTTTCCCACTCATTTTCATGGGTACACAAAACAAAAGACTAAAGAAGCGAAAAAAGAAGCCCAAAAAGGAATGCAAACAGACCAAAAAAGGCACAAGAAATAAGTGTTTAAATAATAACCACATACTAACTAAACTCAGTAAATGTTATGTAAATTAACAACTATATAAGAAAGCTGGGGTGTGTTTGCAACGGATGAAACTACAGATGTCTGATCCACATACAGCTAGCTCCTTCCAGCCTGAGTCACACTGAAACATTGAAACTAGGACAGCACAGGATCATGTAACCTCCAGAGTTCTTATCATCTGACAGGAAATGGGCACGTTCTGTTCTGACTTCTTCAGCGGTATTTAAAGGTGAAGTCACTGGCTAAGTCACCAGTGAAGTTAATGGTGTTGTTACATGGTGAAGTTAACTGCAGAACCCCAGTGAAGTTGCATAGGTGAATTTAGAGGACAAGTGCCTGACTTTGTGGATTGCTCCACGAATGCGGTGTTGGCGACTTCGCCAAAACTTCACTGATGGATTAAAACTGTGCAGCATCTCTACCAGTGACTGGGAGGGGGGACTGCTGGATTACCAGGGATATTTATTTTTGTATACTGGGACCAGGTAAGGGAGGAGAGTAGCACTAAACTAACAAGGACGCATAAATATAGGAACATAGAAACATAGAAGTTGTCAGAAAAGAACCCCTTGGCCCACCTAGTCTGCCCTAAAATTTTCCTACCTACTGTGCTACCACAGACTGACCCTACTTGAGCTCCAGCTTTCCCCTCCCCAGCCCTGTTACTAAGGTCCCCTTGTGTCTACACCGTGCATGCATGAATGCTGCTAATGTTTCAGCTCCTGCCACCTCTGCAGGCAGACTGTTCCAGACATCCACCACCCTTTCTGTGAAGAAGTATTTCCTCACATCCTCTCTGAGCCTTCCCCCTTCCAGCTTCATTTCATTCCCCCTTGTCCTTGAGCATCTCTTTGTATGTAGAATGCCACCCTCCCTTGAGATATCTAACATTTATATCATGTCTCTCCTTTCCCTCCTTTCCTCTAGAGAATACATATTTAATTCCTTGAGTCTTTCCTCACATGGCTTTTGATGCAGGCCATACGCCATTTTGGTTGCACTCCTCTTTATTGCCTCTACCCGATCTATGTCTTTCTGGAGAGGGGGCCTCCAGTACTGGACATAGTACTCCAGATGGGACCTCACCATTGATCTATACAGAAGTAAAACTACCTCCCTTTTTCTGCTGGTGATACTCCTCCCTATGCACCCCCACATTCAACTAGCCTTTCCCACTGCCTTATCACACTGCTTTACTAGCTTCAGGTCATCAGTTATGATGACCACTAGGTCCCTTTTCTGTTTTGTGGTTGTCACTACCCCCCCCCCTGACGAGTTGGTACGTTGCCCTTGGGTTTCTGTGCACTATGTGCATAATTTCACACTTTTTGGCATTGAGGTCTAGTTGCCAAATCCTTGATCAGTTTTACAGCTTTTCAGATCGTCCGTCATTTTTCCACCCATCCCACCCCCGGAGTGTCCACTTTGTTGCAGATTTTGTGTCATCCCTGAACAGGCATACTTTCCTTCTAGCCCTTCTGTGATGTCACTAAACATGCTCAAACCCTACGAATCTAAATACTCACTATGTGACCTTAAAGAAGTCAATTAACCTCTCAGTGCTCCAATCCCTCCAACTTTGAAATGGGTAGATGAATACACCACTAGAAACAGCATGCTGCATCTCAGTTGGTCAGTCCCGGGTAAATATGTAAACATGCCCCAAAACATACCTAACAAAACTGCAGGACTAAAAGATTGCTTCTCAGAGCAAATGGGCCCATAATGAGATGCTAAGGATCTGATAATACCATCCATGGGGGCTGTGGTTAATTGCATGTAGACATTTAAAATGGCAGTTTAGTGCAAAAGCACAAACACAATTGGGATGTCAAAACTGCTACTTTGTCCTTTGACAGTCTATTTTTTCTTCTGAGTGTGATACAATAATGTGGCAGCAGGAGGTTGTGCTTTGTCGCCGAGCACCTGTAAGTGACTTGCTTTCTGCTGCTCTCTGTGTGTATTCTAAACCATGCTTTCCACACTCACAGTTTTCTCTAAGCTTATTAAAAACATCCGGGGCCTGAAATTCAAAGGTTTGTGTGGCCACTAACAAGGTATTTGCCCGTACAAACCAGGGTTTGTGCTGGAGCACCATATTCAAAAGCAGCTGTTGCATGGGCAAAGAGTGTTAGCACTGTCATAAAATATAATGTATGCATGCAGCAAGGTGTATCACCCTATCCTATAATTAAGAGAATGCTCCCTGGCTGTACATATGGTGGCAGGCCGAGGAGGTGTGAGCAGGACTGTGCCAGTTACTGCATGCACCTGCAGCACCACCACTATGAACACAGTGGTTGGGGGGATGCCTGGTTCCGGGGGGAACACTGGATACCAGGTAGGGACTGACTGAACTTCAGCACTGGCAGTCGGAAGAAGGTGGGTTACCACTAGCACCATGGACATACATATTTCAGCCTGGACTGGGATCAGAGGAGAGGAAGGCACAACTGGCACCAGTGATACACATATGAAATCTGGAACTGGGATAAGATGGGGGGGGGTGTTACCACTAGCACCAGGGATACACATATTGCAGCCAGGGCTGGGATCAGAGAGGGGTTACCACTAGTACCAGGGATATACATCTGGAAGCCGGGGCTGGGTGGAGGGGGACCACTAGCACCAGGGATGATTGTAATGTACAGAACAGGCCAATAATTGGTGGGGGACCACTAGCACCAGGTATGACTGTAATGTACAGAACGGACCAGCAATTGTTGGGGAGAACCACTAGCACCAGGGATATGTATACATGGCTGGGACTGGGCAATTGGAGGGAGTGGCACTGCACTAACATGACTTGCTACCCATACAAATGAGCCATTAATGGGCATGCAAATGGCTCCTTAGCACCTTGCATACCCAATGGGCCCATTTGCGTGGGTTCTTTTGAATACTGGAGATAGCACTCCAGTGCTATCCATTCTGGCAGTGCACTTTGGGAGCCCTGTCAGGGGAGTGCTAAGTGGGTTAGTGCTGGGCCAACATGGCCCTATATTCAGTCAAATAGCACTGGTGCACTGTTCCACTGACTATAGAATCTTCAGGAACCTGGGCAAGTGCAAGGCACAGTGCAAATATTTGCACTGCGCTTTGGGCATATTTGAATATCTGACCCCAAGCTTTGTGATTTGTTCAAATTAATGTTTTGGGAGTGACTTTGCACAGTGGAAATCTCATCTTTTTGAAATGGGGTCCCTGTGACTATCCCACCTCATACTGAGCAAGGCTTAAGGCTGCAGCGAGTAGCTCAGTTTAATGCACTCAGCACCAGCTTAAACATCTGCGGATTCTCCACCCTGTCTATCCTCTTTAAAATGTAGATGCCCATTACTATGTTCTCTCACCACAACAAATCCAGCATAAGGCTCAAAATCACTAATCTGCACCATCTGTAGCCATATATAATGTGCCTGTATGTATCTGGGTGTCTTATGAATCCCAAATATAGCTTTCTATTTCTTTGGGAAAGGACCCTTCTCACTGAATTATATACTTAGTACCTTTCAAGTCCAACTTGGAACTAAAATATGTGTCACTAATGAAAACAAGCATATTGTTCATCAGCTGGCATCTTTAAAATGAAATGAATTGAAAATACCATAATCCATTTAGAGAATAATACAGTAACATGGGATATTCTGTTTACAAGACAGGCAAGCAGCGTTAATACCATAGATAACAGCATAGATTCTATTTTTCTATTGGTGAATGACAGTTAACAAACTATAGTGCTGGCATTATAAGCTTCTGACGTGCAAAACACAGTTCACTAGTCAAGCCTGAAATAATTTGTTGTGATTTCTCATGAAGATAGATTTCCTAGATAGCGATAGCTGCTTTAACCTTTGTAATGAAGAGATATGTGACCCCAGCTTCTTCTGTAGCCAACTTTTGTTTTGATGACTGATAAATACAAAAATGGTATATATCACATTTCTATACAAAGCACTTCTATTGCTGGATTTTGCTTGTATAACTGTTGTATCGCCAGGGTTTGGTTGGTCAGCTGCTCCCCCAGTGATACATGAACTATACATGTGGGCACTCTTTTAGTTTCTGCACTATCCCTCCCTCTTTCTCCAGTGCCTCTCTCTCCTAATGGGAATTTCAAGCCTTCTTTCATATGGTACCATTGGTGAAAGGGGAGTTATTCACTGCAGCATATCTAGTAGCGGAACTCCCCTCAAGAGGATTCCTGTGTATTCATGGCACTTCAAAAAGGGTGTTAGTTCTGTAGCAAGGACAAAGAGAGCGTATCACAAATCTAAACTGCACAAGCATTCAAGCATGCATTCACTCACATAATTGGAAAGCTAGGCCTGTAGTCCAATGAACAAGCAGCCAGCCACTCCCACTTCCTAAGCTATATAAGCAGTTCCTATCAGCCTCATTGTGAAGCACCTTTTACGACTGTGGGTGGAGCCAACAGGAGTATTGCATGTACAAAAGGAGTGGTGTCATGTTTTCTGTCCGTGGAACTGACTGAAGGTGTAAATAGTCTCCTCTGCCTTACCCTCCTCCAAGAAATGTTTTCCGCCCTCAAATAAATATGCTTTCATGTTAGTCAATGGTTGCAGGGTAGTATTTTCTTTCTTAAATGGGTGGTACAAGAACTGGAACCTGAGTAGTGGGAGGCAGCATTTTTGGGGGAAGTAAGGTCCACCCCACCTCCACCCAAGAAGCTCCAAAAGGTCCATCCCACCTTTTTTTTTATTCATGTGGGAGGGGCATGAGGTGGGTCTATCATGCTGAAAGAAGACTCACTAGTTTGGGATGTGGACCAAGGAACAACAAGTCTGTGGAGTCCCTGCATTTTTAAGGACTAGGAAAATAGAAGATACTTAAAATGCCTTCAAACTGACTTAAAAACCATTGGAACAAATAATTATCAGGGTCACCTGGTGTCTCAAAAGGAAAGACTAAGAAGTGTCTAAAAACGAAGGAAAATAGACAGCTTTCAGGTATTTCTTAAACATTTATATACTAAAAACAAAGTTCAGCTTTTGGGATTAACAATATTTGTTTACCATATTCTGTCTATCTATCTATCTATCTATCTATCTATCTATATATATATATATATATATATATATATATATATATATATATATAGTTTGTTTTTTTATTAGTTTCACACCTTGAAAACACTGATGTTAGTAATGCATTTAGAAAAATATTTTTTAATTGTCTTTACAGATAAATCATGTATGTTCATGTGAGGGCACATTTTTGGGGGGTTGGGGTTCAAGTTATTTTAATCATGGGCACAGTATTTGGTAAACACAGTCTGTGATGAAGTGTATTTTTCTTTTTATGATTGAGAAATGGAGTTGACTTGCACAAATGGATAGTACAGACATCATAGAAAGCTATTAGAAGTAGAATGGGCTAAACACTTCCTGGAACTTTCTGCATAACAAGTTCCCTAGCAACTCACAGCATTTGACGCCACCATCCTTAGAGCAGTCAGTGTGTTACTTTGCAGAACATTGCATAGCAAGAGAGCCAGCTTTGCCTTTTTCCAAATAGTATACCAACTTCATTCTCGGGCAGGCAGTTCAGGGCTACTGTTTACGTTCTACTGAATCTTCTTAAAGAAAAACTGTATGGTAAAATCAGAAATATATGTATTACTACCAGTTTTGAGTTCTCACTTCAATCCAGTGTTTTGTGTTTGCCTAGGCTGTGAGAGGATTTTTTTCTAATTTTCCCTGGTTGTTTTATGACGTCTGGGGGCTGTCATTCAAGTTTGTTTTATTGCATCTTCTCCAAGTTAGTCTTCACAGAGTACCCTTTGTTTTGATGTCTAATAGCCCCTACAGCAAGCCAGTGTCTTGTTACAGTGTCTTGCTTAGCCACAGCAGAGAAAGAACACTGCAGCCAGGATTCACAGTGCTATACAATATACTATAGAAAGTTACATATTTAAACATACACACACCCACCAAGAAGAACACAGCTGGTTAAGGTACCAGTATTTAGGAAACTTGTCATGCTTACCCAGAGTCTAGCAATGTGAATCCTGGCTGTAACTACAGGTGTTTACAACTGAATGATTATAACCACATTTGCTTCACTTGCAAATAGGTAGACATTTGTGTCTAATTTCTGTTTGACTTACTGTAGGTTACACATAGAATCTGAAAAATTCATAACATGCTGTATTGTGATTCAATGAACTGATAAATGGAGATTTTGGTTTCTTTTACAAATTTATTTTTCCTGACCATGGATATACTCAAACAAAAATTTATCAACAAAATGTTTTTAAATAAAGAGTTTAAATCACAGTAGCAGAAGAAGCATGTTGGCATTAAAAGCTTAGTGGCATGGATGTAGAGGGACCAGTATTTAAGCATGACTTTGGTAGAAGATTAATTGTGACTGGGGGTCGAGGGAGGGAGGTAGTGAGTCTTGGTATTTGTAGCATAATGGTTTTCTGAAACTTCAACCTTCAATGGGTTAGACTCTGCAGCCATCTATACAGCATATCACTAAGCCATATACAGTGTGGTATGGGTAATACCCAGATCTCCAGACCAGGACCAGTGCTGTAAAATCTGCACTGGGCACAGCTTGTGCAAATATTGCTGATCCAGTGGATCAAACAAATACTTGCAAATAGATAAATAAATAAATACTCAGCTTCACCTCATGCTTCAACCCACCCCAGGAGTGATGTTATTAAATGATAACACACCCTGTCATGCCTTATTGTTTAAATATGCCCTTTCTCAATGTACTATACTTTGATTCAGTTAGTGTATACAACAGCCTTCATGTGAACACTCTGGGCTTCTCTTTGACTCCTGGTGTCTATTTGCTTTAGCTATTGTATATTGTTGGAACTGCTTTGGTCTTCTTGATGTGGTGCCTGTGTGCCTAAACTATGTAATCTGTTTATCTACTGCTACCCATGTATCTCCACTGAATGATTGTTATAACTGTCTGCTCTCCAAACCACTGTTTTTTGACATGTTAACTGTGCTGTCTTTGTATTAGTTTCGATGAGGTGCCTTTGTAAATGAGTCTCTGACTCAAAGGTTTGTAAATCTGATATTTTTTAAATAAATAAATAAATGTTTATGTTTAAGCCCATGAAACACCCTTATCTAGTTAATGCATTCACAGTCATAGTGGCTCTGCCAGATCTTGTTCTTTGCAGCTGGAGGCTCTGTTGGTCTATTCTCTGAGCTGGCTGGGGCCTACCCCGCTGTTTCTGTGTGTCTCTGCTGGACTACGGTGTTTGTTTTCCTGTTTCTGGTTTGTATCTTTCCTCTGGCTGTGTGCTTCCCTGTGTTTTGTGTCTCTTGTTTTTGGGCCTTGTTCCCTGTTTTGCTGTGTTTTAGTTTTGTCTTTTTAGGGCTTTGTTTCTAACCTCCTAGCATACTGCCACTCAGAGCTCATATTACTGCTTTCGGTTACCTACAACTGAAGCCACTGCTACTGTTTACTCCAATTACTATTGTGCCCAGTGCTTGTGTTTTTACACTGTTGCTCACCACACTCAAACTACTGCAATGCAACTGCAATCATTATTTGTGTGTTTCAGCTCAACCATAGCTACTCCATGTTGCATACTCAATACTTTTCACCTGACACAGATTTACTCTGACCCAAGCTGTGCTGCTTATTCATGCTCTCATTCTACTTGCAGCTTCATTACACTGCCTGGCTACACTTGGTTTCAGAGCATTGTCTCCATGTTTTATTGCAGTTACAACTCTGAGGTCAGTCAACTAAACTCCTGCTGAGGCTGTTAATATGGATGTATTATTATTAAATCCTACCTCTCCGCTGAAAATCCCCAGGCTGGGATATTCAAAGCAATTGTGCATGGCACAGCTGGGATGCACATGCGCAACTGCAGAACTGCACCATGGAGCAATATTCAGCAGGAGCCAAAGCACAGAGCAAGTAGCAGTGCACAATTCTAATGAATGCATGTGCAAGGGCAGGGGGCGGTCCCATGAATATGCGGCACAGTGTGATATTCAACCTCTGACCAATGGTGCAAGTGTGGAGCAATGGCCAGATGTGCTGAGCAGACTTGAGCCTATAAATACAGGGAGCAAGCAGGGGGATAGCACTTGCACCAGAGGGGAGCAAGACAGAGAGAGACAGACAGACAGAGAGACAGAAAGAGAAAGAGAGAGAGAGAGAGAAAGCCACCAGACCCTGGACAGAGTGAAACAGGCAGCCACAGGGGTGTGGAACAGAGGTGGCAGTGAAGTGTGAGCCAGGGGAAGGGGGGCAAGAGGAAGCCAGGTGGAGTGACAGGCACTGCCCCATGGTGGCAAGTAGACTACTGGACATGGATGACCAGGGGTAGACAGGACAACAGGGGCCATGGCCAGTGAAGCCTTCCAGATGGAGGCCATAATGAGGGGTGTGAGGAGACAGGAGGCAGAGCAACATGGCCATGGAAGGGCCCATCTGTGGTATGCCCCGGAAAAGGTGGTACCATCCCCACATCAGCTTTGAGAACCACTCTGATACAGAGATCGTGGGCCAGTATCACCTGAACTGGGTGATTCTGAGGCAGCTCTGTGAGCTGTGCAGTGAGGAGATGCAGGCACCCACTAGACGGAGCCACGGCCTGACAGTGGAGATGAAGGTGACAGCTGTCATGTGCCTGCTCACCACGGGGACCTTCCAGAGACCAACAGGGGATACCACAGGCATAACCCAGCCAGCCACGTCATGCCTCCTCAAAAATTCCTCAATGTCCTGCTGCCACATGCTGCAGAATACATCCAGTTCCCCAGCACACAGGCAGAGTGTACAGCAACCATGCAGGAATTCCACAGGGTAGCACAGATGCCTGGCATGCCAGGGGCCATTGACTGCACCCATGTGGGCATCCGCATGCCACCTGGCCCTGAGGGCATAGCCTACATCAACAGGAAGGGCTACCCCAGTTTGAACTGCCAGGTGGTGTGTGATGCATGGGGATGCATAACCATTGTCTGTTCCACACACCTTGGGAGTGCACATGATTCATTCATCTGGTACTGATCTGCACTGTGCCACAGGTACAAGAGCAGGGATATCCCCATGGGTCATCTAGTGAGTGAGCATGGGAAGACCTTGGGGAGCTGGGGAACAGCAGGGCATGGGAAGGGGGTGGGCAGGGCGGTGCACTGGTGGGAGCACCAGTAATGGGCAAGGAGCACAGTGACAGAGGACACCAGGCTAACCATGTATCTGTCTACACAGGTGACAGTGGGTACCCACTCAGGCCCCAGCTGCTCACCCCCTACCGGCACCCGTTGTCCCCAGAGGACCAGTACAATGAGGCACACACTAGCATGTGGAACATCATTGAGCTTGTGTTTGGGATGCTGAAGGCATGATTCTGTTGCCTAGACAGGTCTGGCGGTGCCCTACAGTACAGACCCTCAAAAGCCTGTGGCCTATTAATGGCCTGCTGCATACTGCACAACATAGCCATTGACTGTGGGATAGCTGTCGAAGCTGAAGAGGGGGACAGCAGTGGGGACAATGAGGGCAATGGGCTGGGGGTGGTGGGCACACCCCCCCAGGTGGAGGGATCCCCATCTTCTCAGGATGGCACGCCAGCACCTAGACACAACTGCACAGGAGCACTTTGATGCATGCAGTTAGGTGGAGCAACACCCATGCAGTGGACAGACACAATGGTACAGCACACGGGCATGGGCAGGCATGGCTATGGGCATGTACACACAGGCGTGGGTGTGGCGGTGCCACACAGCCACACATAACACCATGCAGCACCATACAGCAATGCAGACACACACTGGCACATGCAGGCATATGCCCAGGTGCTAGCACATGGTGTGCATCACATGCAGGTTGATGGTGCACAGGTGCAACCAGTGCTGTGCTGCTCTCATCACGCACCCACCACATGGGCCAGTGGCTGGGTGGGTGCACACACAGGCAGCATGTGGCATGACACACAGTTGCCATGACTGTGGCATGCACCCACACACATCACCCATGTGCACACAGGGCAGTGATAGTGGACTGCAGACAGGGTGGTGTGCACATCAGGTCTGCCGCGCAGAACCACGGCCACCGTGGACATGGGTGCAGCCATGCCAGGGCTGGTCGGCAGCCACTGGCTGCTCAACAGCCACAGGGGGTGGTATGCAACTTCCCCACAGGGGTTGATCCACAGGAATGTGACTGGGTCCTCACAGGGGTGTGTAGGCACCCAAACAGGCCCGCTCCAGGTGTGCCTGGGATGCAGATAGCAGAGCCCAGTGTTGACATGGAGGGAGTTGCAAGATGCTGGGTCTGTTGGGTGGACAGTGCACTCTGTGGTGTCTGTGGCTGGTGGCCACACCCTGTAGCAGTCAGTGGTGCAAGGCCAACCTAGATCACATTGGCAATGAGATCCAGGGATGCGGTTGTGTCCTCCCGCAGGTGCTGTATGGCCTCCAGGACCTGTGCGGTGCCCCTCTCATGCGGCTCGGCTGCCTGGCACACCTCTGTGTGAAGTGCATGCACCCCAGCTACAAGCAGCACCTATTGCTCCATGGAGGCCCACAGCAATCGGGTGTGCTCTGTCAATGGGTCGGCCGCCCAGGGGTGCATGGGCATGCCGCCGTCCCACTGGTGGTGTACGACCACACTGCATGGCCCCCCGCTCAGGTGGAAACTGCACAGTGGGGTCCCCATGGGGTAGGTCACTGTCTGGTGTCCCAGCAGTGAACTCTGCATCTGGCCACCCAATGTCCCCAGCCGTCTGCCACCACTGCCCCTCCGGCCCCTGTGCACTGGCCAGCACCTGAGTGGTTGCACTACAACCACCACCACCACCTACCACCACTGTAGCTGTGCACACGGCGGCACCAGGGGTGGCAGCGGGCAGCTGTTTCACTGCTTACAGGCCACTGGCCATGCTGCCGGTGATGGTGGTAGGTATGGGTGTCTCCCCCACGACACCACCCATGCTGTCCAGAATGATCGTTATGTCATCATCAGTGTCAGACCCTGCCGTGATCTGTGTCTTCACACAGAGTATGCCATGGCTGGCATCCTGCTGGAACACATCCAGGGCCTCTTCCGACACCAAGCCCAGGACATCCAGCTGGACGGCGGTGGTGCGCTGCAGCCGATCGGGCCCCCAGATGCCCATGGAGGTGGATGGCTGTCCCTCCAGGGCTGGGCCTGCCCCCATGGCTGCCACTGGTGCCCCTGCCACTGCATGCTGGCATGCCAGTGCTGTAAGAGAAAACAGATGTGTTAGTACTGCAATACCGGAATCCCCCCCAGGGCATGGCATATGTACCATGCAGTGATGGGCTCCCTCCTGTCTGGAAGCCACCACATGGCACACCCTCAACGGTGCTGCATCACATGGTGGCTGCCACCAGCTCCTCTTGCACTGTGAGCTGTGGCACAGCAGCATGGCCCCCACCAGTGGCTGTCCTGGCAGCCCGTATGGCCACCACCTTCTCCTTAATGCGGCATTTGTCAGTGCCCACCTTCTTTCTGCACTCCTGCACAGACTGCTGGTGGCTTTCCTGCAGGTTCACAGCCACTGTCACCTCCACCTAGGCCACAGTCCTGGCTTGTGGTGTGCCAGTGGCGCCACTCAGCAATTGCTCCCTGTCGAGGTAGGCCTCAAACAGGGCATCAGCTTACGATTTCATAAAGTTGGGCCTGCACTTGCAGGCAGGCCCCAACTCCTCAGTCTCCTCATGATCAGACATGGTGCTACCTGTGGGCATGGACATGTGTGTCACTGCCTGCAGCTGGCCTCCGCATCCATCTTGCTGTGCTGGCCATTCCCACAGCAGGTGCAACTTACCTCAGATGGTTCCAATACTGGTCCATGGCCTGTGCTGTTGTGCAGTGCCTTTATAGTGCATTGCATGCAAATGAGCTGTGGCGCAATGGTAATGACATGCTAATATCCCCAGTGTGCCGCACTTTGGCTGATGTGCTCATTAGCATATGATGGCTGAATATTGTGCACTTGCTCTTTGCGCAATGGAATTGCTCCGGCGCATGTCATAGCACAATGCCGTGACATGCGCAGTGCACTGCCCACATTACGCATGTGTCATGGCCTGTGCTACTGTCTATTGTGCGCTGTGTGCTCAGAGCTCTATAGCGGACATAGCGCATAGTGCACCATGGGCTCTATAGCACTCAGGTGCTATAGGGGCCATAGTGCATAGTGTGCCATGGGTCCTATAGCACTCAAGTGCCATAGGGGCCATAGTGCATAGTGTGCCATGGGCCCTACAGTGCCTGAGCGCTATAGGGCCCATGGTGCACTAGGCACATTGGCCTCTATAGCGCTCCTGCGCACAATGTGCCAGGTGACTCCTGACCCCTGACCTTACCCTATGCCCCTTGGGACTCCACCTCCATGTGCCAGGTGGGCAACACCCATGCCGTGCGTCCACAGTGATGCACGATTGGTGGATGTTGTGCATGCCTCCATGAGGTGCACATTCCACGTACATTGTTCACGTGCACTACTGGCTGCCATCTTGGTTCAGCAACTTGTCTAGGGAGCACGGTACAGTGAGGGGTGCGATGTGCTCACAATTGGAGCAAGATAGAGCTGTTCAACCTTGTGGCCCAGGTGCAGCCACATGCATCTGGCCTGTTTGGCCAGGAGCCCCTAGAGCAGGCCAGGACTGATGTCTGGCAGGCCATTGCTGCAGGCCTGGTCCAGGATACTGGTGTGACTCAGACTGGTGAGCAGTGCCACCACCAGTACTGTGACCTGATACAGAGGGACCCTGAGAGGCTGAGGATGCTGCAGGCACATGTCAGCAGGGGGGCCTTGCCACGGCCAGGTAAGTCAGTGCATGCTGCTTCTGTGCCTAACTGCCATACTGTGGTGTTGGCTGGGCTGCCTGACATGCCTTGTGGGGGGGGGCACTGTCATCGTGTGCCATGTGGTGTGGCATTGCCGGCAACTGTCATGTCAGGCTGGGGCGCACACTGTGCATAGGGGTGGGGTGGTGGGCATATGCTGTGGCTATACTCCGATGTGTGGCTGTCTGTGTTCCATTCCTAGGGCCTGAAGATCAGCGCCATACCAGGGTGGTGGGGGTGCCCAGTGGGCCACAGCAGGCCACTGTGGGACATCCAGCCGGTGGAGCGGGCCCGACTGGTGGAGGTGGAGTGACTGCGGGACTGGTGCATGCGGTGCCGCAGTGGGCAGGTAGGCACTGTTCTCTTTCTCTACTCCTTACCGAGTGGTCATCAGGGGTGAGGGTGTGACCATGGCCACCTGTGCCATGTGCCATGTCAGCTGTGTGCAGCACACTGTGCGGTGTGCATGTCACTGTGGGGCAGTCTTTGCACATGTGTAGCAGCTGTTGTGGGATGGGTGTGCACCCTGCCACCACCGGTGCTGCTGTGGTGCTACTGCAGCCCTGTGCCACCTGCCTGTGTGGTCAGGTGACTCTTGAGTGGTGGTGTCCACCACTGTGCACTGTCGTGGCATGCTGGGATGTTGGCATGCATTGGCCCACCCACTGTGGGTGGCCAGGGTGCCAATCCTGGGGTGTGTGTTCCCACTGTCCGCTGCGCACAGTGGGAGGGCATGGTTTCTAGGGACTTGCACTGATCATCTGTCCATTCCTTTGTCATAGGCATCTGGAGGAGGTTGCGGCTGCCACTTTACTGCCAGCTATTATGGCAGATCATCCTCATCACGTTGACGATGTTGGAGGTGGCCCAGCAGACCCAAACAATGGTGCTGTGTGAAAGGCAGTGTTGAAAGCATCAGGTGGCGGCAGGCTGTGGTCACCCTTAGTTGACCCCAGTGTTTCCCTCTTATCCCTGCCATCCCTTTCCCTTCCTCCTCCATCCCACTTTACATCCCTTGCTCTCCTACCCTTTCCCTCAGTATTACCTTGTACATAGTTATTTTATTACAGTTTACTTGCTTAACTACCTGTGTCTGTGTCTGCTTTGCAGCTGGCGAGTGGAACCATGCTGCAGTGGAGTGGTGTGTGTCTGTGTGGTGTGCCTGTGTCATTGTGTGGGCCATGCATGGTGGCGTCCTGCCCCTGGTCAGTGGCTGTGCCTTGGGGTGGCCATGGGCTGACTGTCCAGGATGTGTGGCATGTGTATTGGGTGCTGTGTACCAGGTTGTGGCTAGCCATGGTCTGGGTGGGTGGGGGCTTGCATCCAGTGGGGGGCTCCAGTGCAGCTCTCCCTTGGCCGTTGGTGCCACCTATTCCCTGTGTCCACTGCCCTGGTGCTGGGGGGGACTGGTTGCCTGTCTGTGCCCTGCAGGTGGTGGTTACCTGTGGCCCACCACTGTGCCTCCCTGCCACTGTGTCTGTCCAGCAGGGTTCCACTGCCTCCCCATGCTGTCCCCCTGCTGCTTTGCTCCCACCATTGCCTGGGGCTGGTCCTTCTGTTCCTTGGTGCATCTCCCTTTGCTCTCTTGCTCATCTCTGATTGCACTATGGTGCAGGTCTGATTGCTCCCTGGTGCACCTCTGGCTGCACCATAGCGCATCCCTGCAATATTAAGCTGTGTTTCGCTGACGCATGTCGCCATGCGCAACCATTGAATATCATATTCACTGTGCCATGGCGCATTTGTGTTGTGCTGCACTGGAGTTGTGCCAGCCTTTGGCACATTTCTGAATATCTGACCCTCAGAGTATTTGTCACCTCGATTTGGCTATTCATGTCTGGCTGGCTTGCCCCCATTCAGTGCTGTTTCACTGCTACATGTTATGCAGACCTCTGTGCAGGTCCACTTATCACTACTACTGTTTATTGACCTCTGTACAGGTCCATGCTTGCTTACAGTATCATTGCTCATTACTTACACAGATCATTGCTTCATGCCTATTTCCATCCCCTCGGCTTCAGCCTCTGGGATTCTGCTGCACTCAATTCTGCATTCGACCTTGCAAGGTCTCAGCAGTCAATGCTCATTTCATCTCAGCACGCCGTGCTCATTCAGCTCACCATCTTTTCAGCTTTCAATCAATTTTTGGGGCATGCCAGCCATTCTATTCTGGTGCAGGGTTCCTGCAGTCGATGGTCTCGCTCTGCATTTAGTCCGCATCTTGAGTGTGTCCAACTTGGGGCGGGATCCTTCTCACCTGGCCCATAGCTGGGAATATCCTCACTGCAGACTTGGCTTTAGCTGCCTACTATGTGACAGCAGCTCCTGGTGTAGAATTTAAGACTAGTGGTGAAGGGTGAAAAAAGTTACCTGCTTTGTCTCTAATGTTCCACTATAATGGTTAGCCATTGACTTTAATGGTTTCCCTAGCAAGGCACCTTTACCGCATTTTCCCTAGGACTGCCTCTGGTTCACCTGGGTTGAGTTTAGGGTGAGTAGGCCAGGTGAGTGCCTCAGCAGTTGTTGCTCTCCTCCTGCACCTTGGATGCACGTATTGTTGTAGAGTTTTCTTGCAACCTTCCACGGTGTTCCTGCTAGAGGGTTTGAGTGACAGCCTTCCTCCAAATTGGAATATTTTCCACCTCCCTTTAATTGGGTTTTCCAAATTGCAACTGCAGAGCCATCACTAAATAAACTATCCCAAGCCTGGAGGGAAGGTGACCTAGGGCTTGGATCCCCAGAGATTTCCTCCTCATCAGTTTTTTTTCTCTCCTTCTTTGCCTCAGGTCATAACTGTTAGTCAGCATAGTAGTGTCCCCTAGTTTCTATAGGTAGGTTCCGCTGTTGGATGGAGGTGGAGGATGTCCTGCTGTTCCCTCTCTCCTTAGAGGATCCTCTAATTCTCAATGAAAACCATTAGTAGCATGCTATGCAAACCAGAGCATTTCATTACATTATCAAACTGAGCATCTTACTATGTTATCAAAACTGTCTGTGCTTCTCTACTACTACATCATATTTACCGCTACTACATCACAGTTACTGCTTACTCATATGCTTTGTGTTGCCTTTTTCTTTTGAGATATGTTTGTACTACATTTCTTTTGTGGATTCCTAAGGTACCTTTAGCAACGGGAATCATCCCATGGCACCTCTAGGGGTGGAACCCTCTCTGAGGGTTCTTTGCCTTTCGTACCCCTACCCCTAAGGGTGGTAATTCCTCTGGAATAGAGAGTGCAAATGGCCAAAACCAAACTAACACAGTTGCACAAGCATAACACTATACTGGCTACACAGGACATTGAACTACTACATTACAATACAGTTCAGTATCATCAGCACTCATTCATCCAACCCATCATTCCTTTTACATAACAGCAATTATTCCAATTACATTGCCTAAGCATTCCAACATAAGTCACCCTATGGACCAATGAATCTAAGGCTCACATACATGTCACATGAGGCCATGTACTGAGTTATTATGAAGACCCCACAGCAAAACATTAGTCTTTAACCAAAGCTAAAGCTTGGCAATATAATGTAATAGAATATATATTGAGTATTTAAGTTGAAATTGGAAGGTACTGTATAGTGAACATCAGTGTTCTTCGACCCTCTGCCTGCACACTATATCTATATATATGTCTACATCTATGTCCATATCTATGTCTATGTCTATGTCTATGTCTATGTCTATGTCTATGTCCATATTCATATCCATATCTATATCTATTCTATATTTGTGTCTTTTAGTAAAAGGACTCACTGCAAATCATATAACATTGAAAATAAAATATACATTTGCTGACAGTTTTCTTGCTTCAGGGTCAATTGCATTAATAATAAATTACTTCCTAAGCTACTGTGTATATAGAAACGCAATTAGAAACAAAGCTTATATATTTGTCATATCACCTTTGATATATTATTGCTCTCCCCAATGTTTTTGGCAGGGGAGGGAAGGGTCAAAATGCAAGTTTACAACTTACTATGCATGTGATTATTATTAGTATTATTATTATTCAATACTTTTCTAAATTTGGAAGCAGTGCACTATGCTCAATAAAAACAATACTAACATAATTTATAGAATAGTTTAACATCAAACAAGGGAAGTACTGGGGGAATCCTTTCTGAAAACCAAATAAAACATATTTAATTTAAAAAAAGGAAGTACTGGGGCATTTTATTTCTGTTCTAAACTGCTTACAATTACTGTGAAATGCTACTGTGGTATATGTGTGGGACAGGAGGAGAGAGTAGGGCTGCAAAGAGAGGGAGTTCTGCAAAGCAGGCAGGACCGATTGGTGGGGATGACTGTTTCTTTGGTTACAGCTAGCTAGTAGGGAGGTTGTAACTTTGTTCTAAAAAACTGGTGTTTTCAGTTTTCACTCCAAAGGTGATGGGAGGCCACCAGCATGCGGTAGGGTGAAGGAACACAGACAACGGAAGTACTGGGGTATTTTATTTATGTTCTAAACTGCTTAGATTACTGTGAAATGCTGCTGTGGTGATTGTGGGGGATGGAAGAAGGGAGGGGTGCTACAGAGGGAGGGATAGGGGGATTCTGTACCGCAAGCAGGACCGATTGGTTAGGACATCTGGTTGCTTGGTTACAGTAAGCAGTAGGGAGTCTGGAACTCCTTAATTTTTCCCAGTGGTCCAAGTGACCTTGAAGTGTGAGTGCCACAAAGCAGGAGGATCATCTGGGGGTGTCAACAGGCCATTCACAGGGAGGACTGCAGGCTACAGGCCATGCTGCTCAAAGCAGAGCAGGTACAATAAGTAACGGTAAGGGAAGAGTAAATGGGGGCCAATAAAGATAGCAGATTTTCCCCCTCTAGGGAACGTCTGTTGAGTACTCAATTGGTGGTAGCAGTGGTATTGGGGAGAGTTCAGATACTCCCTATCTAGGGTCAGTTTTCAAGGGGAATTACAGGTGGGATAACAGTGATATTTGGGGATCTCAGCTACTTCCTATTTAAAGTTAGCCATCAGGGGAGTTATCAGGCAGGAAATATAGCAGGAAGGCATACAATGCATTCCTAATGCACTCCTCCAAATAAACCTAATTGGAAGCTACAAATGGTAAAGGGGGTTACCTCTGTACACTATTAGGAGGACCTAGTATCTTAATATGTGGGGACGGGGCATGCAGTGGAGGCAGAGTGGGGTGGGAAGGGTGAGGGGAGCAGAGGATGTGGAGCAGCGGTGTTTCTGAGTGTGGTCTGGGAGATAGGGGATGTCTGGTTTGCAGGACATTTAGCCAGCTGAGGGTGGACTTGTAAACTGAGACAGGAAATAGGTATGCTGTTGGAGGAGATATTCATAAGGAGATGACAGGAGGGTCTGAGGGGATGCAGGGCATAGGGGCTGGTAAGTGAATGTTTCTTATCAGCAAATAATGTTCCAATAGAGTGGAAGGAGGCTAATAATGTCCCTATTCACAAAAAGGGCCCCCAAAATAACTGGGAAAACTACAGACCTATAAGTCCGATGTCATCTGTATGCAAGATTCTCAAAAGCCTCATCAAAGACATTATTACCCCTACCCTTGATAATTATGACCATGAGCAACATGGGTTTAAAAGTGGTATAAGTTGCCTTATGAATCTGTTGTGTTTCATTGAACACATCAGCTCTCTTCGTGACAGCAGAACATCATGTGACATCATATTAATTGATTTTAGTAAGGCATTCAATGTCATGCCACATTGGGTACTTATTCCAAAACTTCATAATCTTAAAATTAATAATAACTTAATAAACTGGATAAATAATTGACTTCAGGACAGGACACAAAGAGTAGAAATTAATGGTTTTCTGTCCAGTATGGGAAAGGTTACCAGTGGGGTGCCTCAGGGCTCTGTTCTGGGTCCTTGCCTTTTTCAGGCCTTTATTGCAGGCATGACTAAGGACTGTCTTTCCTCTACTACCAAATATGCTGATAACATCAAACTTTGGGGCCTATGTACTAACCATTATCAAGCTTCAATTATACAACATGACTCAGACATTATCTCTGCCTGGGTAAATATGTGGAGGATGAAGCTGAATACTTCAAAATGCAAAGTTATGCATCTTTGACCCAAGAATCCCAATTATTCCTGCGTATTGGTAGGCTCTGTGCTTAACACTACCCCCGATGAGAAGGACCTAGGAATTGTAATTTCACAAGATTTGTCTCAAACAAAACATATACAAGAGGTGAGCAACAAAACAAATAGGGAAGTTTGGTCTATCTCATGCAATATTAAATCAAGGGATCCCACAGTGATGATGCCTCTTTTCAGGGAATACTCTAGGCCGCACATGGAATATGCATCACAACTCTGGTGCCCTTACAAAAAAACTGACAGCAATTTACTTGAGAAAGTGCAAAGGAAATTTACAAAACACATTTCTGGTCTCCAACTGGAACCCTATGAAATCAGACTTAAAACTCTTAGTCTGATGTCACTTGCCACCTGTCGCCTTAGGGGTGACCTTATGTTTCTTTATGACTTGATCCAGGGCCCTTACCTTATTTCAGAAGTAGGGCTTGAATTCAAAACTAATATTCATAACACAAGAGGTCACACCTTTTCACCCTGAGAACCCTCTGGAAGTAGTCATGATTGAAACAAAAAGCATTTTTAAATATCAACTTGATAAAATAATTAATTCTGGGTATCATCTTTCTTATTATTTCTTGTCTTAGCATAAGACTGCCATGGGCATTATCCTCCATGCTCTTTAATGTACCTTAGTAGCATGAACTTAGTAGTAAGGGAAGGGGAGCAGGAATGGACACAAGAGGGGAAGGAGGGCCGGGGAGTAGGAAGGAGCAGGTGCTTAGGCAGATCCGAGGGGTCCCCCTCCTTCAGTGGGAAAGAGTGTCCAGGGAAGGGGGGTTGGATAACAGTAAGGGGAAAATGTAAGGCAGGATGGGGAGCCAGTGGGAGCATCTCCAGAGTTGTCAGTGTGTAACGTATTCCTCCTACTTGAGAGAGAGCAGGAGATGGAACCTGGTGGAATGGGATGTGAGAGTAGGATGGGGACATGGAGGTAGAAAGTAAGGAGATGGGGTGAGAGCCATTGAATTCAGATGAGAGGGAAGGCCCAGTGGAGTGGGGAAGGGGATAGCGAACAAGGCAGAATGAGGGTGCAGACCAGGGGGAGCAAATGGGAAGAGCAGATAGGGTGAGGGAGCAATAAGGAAAGATGGGGTGTGCTGGGGAGAAAGGTTTTGGAGGAAGGGATGCGGATGGGGCTTGAGATGTGGCTAGCTGGGTTAGGGGGTCATGGGAGAATATAAGAGGGACAGGAGGAGATAGGGTAGACAGGTGGCAGTGGGCAGAAAAATGATCAGAGAGGTGGTAGGACCCAGGATGGAGGGCAGAGTATGATAATCTTCAGAGATTCAGTTGTGCAGGGAGTGAGATTGGGAGGGAAAGAGTCAAGAGCAAGGGGATGGAAACTTTACATTATAGTTCACCTGGGGAAGAGTCACTTTTCAGGATGTGAGGTGAGGGAGGTGCAAGACAGGTTTAGGGACGTGGGGAGAATTTGCAGTGAGGCAGGGAAGATGGTAACCTTTATAGAAGTGCTTCCTTTCCCAAGGGCTAGTACAGCAAGGAAAGTAGCAATAGAGAAATTTAATGGATGGCTTTGGGGATCATGAGAAAAGGAGGAGTACGGGCTCATTGGTGGCTGGGGAAGGACCTAGGATAACAACAACCTATATGCAATGTAGGACAGGTTGCATCTGAGTAGGAAGGGTACAAAGGTCCAGGAGGACAAAAACACCTCAGTTTAAACTAATGGCTGGGAGGCTGGAGGGTGTACAGCACTCTTAGTCACCTGGTGGAGGAGGCTACTAGGCCTGCCCCCAATCAAGACATCATGGGGAGGAGCTAGATGAGAAGGGTAAAGGTGCAGAGAGGCAACTGAGGGAAGAGGGGGGTGGTGGCTGGCAGGTCAGGTTTAAGGGATGTCCCAAGCCACAGTGGAGGGGGTGTCTCTGAACACCAGAAGCCTGGGAAACAAGATGGCAGAATTGCAGTCACTGACTGCCAAGAGATAGGTGAACATACCAGCCATCACAGAGATATGGGCTACACAAAACCACAACTGGTACTTTGGAGTTCCTGGATATAAACTGTATATAAAGGATATGGGATGGGATGGGAAGGGGAGGGAGTGGCCCTGTACATGAAAGAGGGGATAACTTGTACCAGAAAAAAAGAGGTGGAGCATAAGACTAAGGTGTTGTGGGTACAGGTACCATCTGCTTGGGGGAGGAAACTTAAGGGTGAGGGTGTTCTATAGGCCACTTTCCCAGGAAGAAGAGTTGGACAGGGTACTGAGGTCTCAAATCATGGAAATGGTTAGTAAGGGAGAGGTAGTAATAATCAGGGATTTCAACCTAGCTGGGGGGACTGGAAAATCCTGGCTACCTGCTGCACTAAGCAGCAAATACTGCTGGATGCATTTCAGTGTGGTTTCTTGGTCCAGTGTGTCATGAGTCCCACTAGGGCGAAACCTGGGGGTGAGGGCTATGCTTGTTGGTTGGGAGAGAAGATGGCAGCAGGGTAGAAGCCAAAAGGTGGTAGTCGGGAGAAGGAATTTGCAGACGTTAGACCTGTGACCAGTGGGTTCCCACAGGGCTCTGTCCCCAGTTAGAGGTTAACATATTTATAAGTGACAGCATAGATGGGATCAAGGGTAAGATCTGCCTGTTCATGGATTATACAAAGCTTTGTGAGAGGGTGGACCTGGAGGTAGTGGAGATAGGAACTCAGGGAAGATCTGGTTATGCTTGAGAAGTGGTCTGGCAGTTGGCAACTAGGATACATTAAAAAGTGTAAAGTTAGCACTTAGAGGCAAAAGTCCATTGGACCAAATACTGATTAGGTGGTATGCAGGTAACCAGGTCAGACAAGAAAAAGGACCTGGATATAATTATCATAAGTGACCTGAAATACTCAGCACATTGCAGAAAAGCTGTGGACAAAGCAAATCAGATGCTCGGCGGCATAGCCAGTGGAATTACTAGAAGGAAGGTGGAGGTCATTATGCTACTGTACAAATCTCTTGTGAAACTGCACCTAGAGTACAGTGTGCAATACTGGTGCCCTTGTCTTAAGAAGTATATCAACTTGCTGAACGGTTCACAGAAAGGCAATCAAGATGATCCAGGGCCAGCAAGGGAACACCTACACGAAGAGGCTCAGGGGGCTTAACATGTACTCTCTTGAAGACAGAACAGAGAGGGGGGACATGACTGAGACCTTGAATTATCTTGAAGGTATAAACAGAATGACCACCGAGGGCCTCTTTAGCCTTAGTGGAAACAAAATCATTAGGTCTAACAGCCTAAAGCTGTTGACAGGAAGGTTCAAGAGGGAAATGAGGATGCATTGTTTCACTGAGAAGGTGGTAGCTGCGTGGAATAAGTTGCTGGAGGAAGTGGTATCCCTAAACATGGTTACAGCTTCAAGAGTGGTTGGGACAGGGTGAAAGTAGCAGGTAGATGGCAGAGAGAGGGGCAGATGTGGCATTTAATGGGAGTCGAGAGGGACATAGGGAGAGCCACTTCCCTCTGTAAACACAGTGGAACTTCTTACTCAGACTACAGAGATCATAGCTGGCTTGCCAGTGCAGAGGCAGGGCATCTATCTGCAATGCCGAAGACCAGAGTTCAGGAACGGACTTGATACATCGGAGGGCAGGTCAGGGGAGAAGGATCGAGCATCCTAGGGACTCCTCTCCTTCTCCAGGGGTGGGGGTTGTGTGTCCAGCATGCTACGGACTCCTAGTGGAGGCCAGGGGAACTGCAGTACTGATGCAGTATCAGTGGGTGGTGGGGTGGACGCTGGCCATCATTGCACATCCCCACTTCCAATACAGCTTACACAATTCTTGCCCCCGAAGCATGAAGTTCTGGTCCACCACCTCCACTGCCCACCATGTTCACCAGGTGGGGCAATCTCATGGCCCCACCCTGGGGAGTGAGCCTGGGCAAGTTACCACTGACCTTGGAAAGGGGGAGCCTGCCCAGAGACCCCACCCAGGGTGGAAAGCCTGGGCATATGGGAAGCAGCGTGGGTGGAAGCTGAGCCCCTGTGGGGGGGAGTCAGGGAAGCCGACACAAAAATAAATAAATGAAAAAAAGGCTACATAGATCATAAGGCCTTTATCGGATGGCACAGTCATACATTCATATGTATGTATTAGTTAATAGATTCTTTTACAAAAGTTACCTTTTGTCAGACACCTAAACAGAGCAATGAATTTAAGCTTTATTATTTAATGTGAAAGTGCATTTTAGAAGGTGAGGTCAGCAAATGAAAAGAAACAGTCGCATTGTCAGCACTTTTTCCATGGAGGAAAGCACAACATGTAACTGTCTGCAGATTTCATTGGAGGAAAGAGTTAATAGTATTTTACCAGCACTTAATTATGGGGCTGCAGCAGGTTAGGTTAACATTTAAAAGTTGCTCATAGTTACATCAATTACATCCTATGACCAACACATGCTGTAATTGACTGATGGATATTGGCTTGTGTAGCAATTCATGGTTACCTTGTTATATCTATGATTGATATGTGCATTTCTTTCAGGATTTTTAATTTCCTATTCCTATGCCACCTAACAAAGCAGGATGTGGAGAAATGTGCTGCATGTTTATCAGTAGATTATTATATACTGTACATTTTTTTCTGTTTAAAAATTCCATGCAGAATTTCATTCTATAAAAGCTTATAAGAAAATGCTGTTGAGTAGTACAGTCCTCATCTACTACAGAAAGGTCCCATATACTGTAGTATGTTAAATGCAGTGCAGTCCTCCTTATAAAGAACAGTTCAGAGGAATGCAGCTCAATAAAGACCATGGATTTCTCTTTCCAGACACCTAGAAAAAGTTGTTCCATGCTCATTTATGTCGAAAGCTTGAAGATCATGGACATATAACAGAATGTCCTTCTTTTGTCTGGTTTGGGACTTGGGATGTGGAGTACTGGAGCATAGAAACCTATTGCACCTTTCACGTGGCCCTGAAGGGTGAAAGTGTATTGTTGGTATGAGTTTATTGTCTGACTTTTTTGGTCATTACAAAGGTTAAAACAATGAGTTATAAAATCTTAGTACAGAGTTTCAATAAGACAGTTATAATTTAAAAATAACACACAAACACTACAATAATTTAGTGTGAGTCTACATTCAACAGCATGACAATGAGAACAACAGACTTTAAATAGATTGTTTCTTATTTTCACAAAGAAAACTGGGTATCAGAGATTCAGGGCATAATACATTTGTTTGTACTTCATCAAAAATAACATGTTGGGCCTCGATCCAGCCAGGTCCAGTATCAGATCACTCTCTGGTAACTTCCAAACTGGCCTTCCTTAACATTCCCCATAATAAAGAAACCTGATGGAAATTAAATGGTCAATTGCTCAAAGACATCAAATATTGTGATCTAAAAAAGGAGCAGATTGATTTCTTTTTCTCCACTTATTCCTCTAAGGACACGACACCTGATATTTTGTGGGGTGCTTTTAAAGCATATATGAGAGGGATTATTATCAGCTTAGCCACAAAAAGGAAAAAGACTCGAGAGGCAGAATTACTAGCTTCATTATCTCTAATTAGGTCTTTGGAAACCAAGTTATCCTCTAATGCATTGGAAGAGGATATGAAGAGGCTTTCGGTAGCTAAAGATAAATACTTAGATCTGTTGAGGAAAAAAGCAGAATTATCTATTATTTGTACCAAAGCAAACTACACTGATTGGGGGGAAAAGCGAGTCGCCTGCTAGCCTTAAGGTTAAGGCAGCAGGAATCAGCTAGATTTACACCTCCAATTAGGGCCCAGGCGGATGGATCCTTGAAGGTATCCCCTTCTGAGGTTGTGCAGGAGTTTGCCTCCTACTATGAGAATTTATATAGGGACACGGACAACCCTCCTTCCTAAGAAGAGCTTGAGGCCTACCTGAGGAATTCCTCTCTACCCTCTCTATCTGAATCGCAGAGGAATTTACTATCCTCACCAATATCTCTGGAGGAAATATCAGAGGTCATTGGGGCTTTGCCTTCAGATAAGGTCCCAGGACCAGACGGTTTTTCCGCTTTATTTTATAAAACCTTTCGATCACAATTATTGCCGGTTCTTCACTGGTTGTACTGTCACATTCTTTCTGGTGCAAAAATAGATACACATTTGTTTGAAGCCCTGATTGTTCTTCTTCCTAAACCCGATAAAGATCCGGAATTAGTGCAAAGCTACAGACCAATCTCTTTATTGAATCAAGATGTTAAAATTCTCTCGAAGATATTGGCCGATAGAATAACACGAGTTCTTCCAGACCTGATTAATATGTCTCAGGTAGGGTTTATGAAGGGGCGTTCATCAGCTGACCATCTACGTACCCTGTCACATGTTGTCTCAGTGTCCAGGGATGCTGCCTTTCCCGTGGGATTGGTCTCTTTAGACGCTGAGAATGCATTTGATCGCGTCAATTGGAATTTCCTGTTTCACGCCCTTAAAGTATTTGGTTTCCCGGTTAAGTTTATAGATTGGATTAGGGCCTTATATCAAACTCCATCTGCCAGAGTCTCTGGCAATGGAGCATTCTCCAAACCCTTTCCTTTGTCTTCCGGTACCCGGCAGGGTTGCCCTCTTTCCCCCCTTTTATTTAATTTATACTTAGAGCCCCTTATCCGAAACATTCTCAATAATCCAGAGATAAGCGGTATCCCGATAGGTAATCAGGTGATGAAGATTACGGCTTACACTGATGATCTTTTCCTTCATTTATCTCATCCAAAACTTCAATTCCCGTCATGTTGAAGGAAATCCCCAAGTTCAGTGTTCTCTCAAATTATAAGCTGAATATAAATAAATCCTCCATTTTCCCTCTTAATCATAAGGTTTTTAAAAATGATTTGACTCCTTTTGGTCTTGGTTGGTCTCCGCGTGTTCTCAGATACCTTGGTATTAATTTGACGTGTAACCCCTCCTCCTGGTTTAAAGAAAATTTGAAGCCTCTCTCCCAAGTGATAGTTTAGGATCTCAATAGATAGTCTAAACTCCCTCTCTCTCTCTCTGGGGTCGCATTAATATCATTAAATGTTTTTCCTCGTTTATTTTATCCCCTCTCGCTGCTTAACTCCTTTACTCCATTATCATGGTTCCAGAAAATGCACGGAATTTTCACAAATTTCATCTGGTCTAATAAACAAGCCAGTTTAGTATATTATAAGCTAGCCGCTCAGAAAATAGATGGAGGACTGCGGATTCCCCATCTGGCAATTTATTACTGGGCTAGTCACATTGCAAAATACATGCGGTGGGTGAACCTGGGTCCAAAATACTTAAGACCGGTCTGGCTCAAAATTGAGTTAGATAGTATTCAGTCCATGAACATTGACCCCCAGACAATGTTCTATCTTAAAATAGCCTCCCTTCATGACATTATTAGTTGTCCCACTATCCGAACGTCCCTCAGAGTTCACACGCAGCTTTGTTCATTTCTGCGGTATTCCCCAGACTTGGACCTGTCTCAGTCCATTTGGAATTCCCCGTCTTTCACAATAAACAAAAAGATGATATCTCGTAAATGGTTGCCTCAGATTGGGGATGGGATAATCTCTACTTTTCTGGATGATGAAGGGGAATAGCTCTCAGTTTCCAACGTAATTTGAAAGTTTGACATCCCGTTAACGCTTCACTTCAGGGTGGTCCAATTGAAACATCTTCTCTCTTCAGTATTTGGTAATGTCCCTCCTCGTCCACCTGCTTTTTTATTTGTATCGGATCTCTCCTCCTTATCGGGGTCACCAGGTGCTATTTCCAAAATATATTGTGTCCTATATTATTGGAAATATGGGAGACCTGAAGGCTCCACTAGGCTCTGGGTTTCTTGTTTTCCTCAATATACTCCTAATTGGCCAGCTTTATGGAAGTTCTGCCATAAATGCGTCTCTCAGGATAGACTCCACCTTATGCAATACCACATAATATATAACATGTATTATACCCTGTGAAGCTGAGGAAATGGGGTCTCATAAGTTTGGGGGCCTGTACTAGAGGATGTCAAGAGGAGGGTATGCTTCTTCATGTCTTTTGGTCATGCCCCAAGATAAAGCCATTATGGGTAGCCATACAGAATAACCTAGACCCTATACTGGGTTCGCAGGAGTACTTCACCCCTGACATATGTTTGTTGGGGGATCTATCCTCTATCAAGGTGAGAATCAGAAGATTTCATATTTCCATGATTGCACTATCTGTTAAAAAAATTGTGCTTCAGCACTGGAGGGATACAGTAAGCCCAACATATCAGGAATGGGTTAATGAAATTCTGGCTAACCTACGTACTGAGAAAGCAATAGCGAGCCTCCATAATAAGTTGCAGTGGTACAAGAATACTTAGGATCCCCTTCACATGCTAATTATGGCCAGAGTTGCTAAATGAGTCACTATATCCAGTGTTCCTTGATTCGTGATACTATATAGCATCTTTCTATCTTGGTATGGACTCTGCTGCTGTATGGGGTGGGGGGAAGGGGGAATGGGGACAGCTCATGTATCATTTTGAGTATAGGCATTGTATGTTGTAACTCTCTGTCCCCTGTAATAGTAAACATTTCTTAATAAAATATGAATTATAAAAAAAAAAATAACATGTTGGGATATCTCATAGGAACTCATATATTAATGCACTTTGAAGTTGAGTCAGAAATCTAAATATTCTACTTATTTTTGACAGCGAGATATACTTCTTGTTACACTGAGAAAATCAACTACTTTATTAAGAGTAAAGATAAGTATTGCAAAATTATCTTCAGAAAACTTGAATCTAACTTAGAATGTAAATAGGACATCGAAGGGTTTGGATCTGTTTACCTATATTTCCTAAATGGTGTAATGTAGCCTATATTCCCAAATTTCAAAATTGGGAATAATAGCCAAATACAGTGCTTTAAAAAGAGGTTGTAACATTTATCATCTAATAATTCATATTAAATCATATTAACATACATAGATTTGAAGATTATATGTTTTCAGTGTGATATATACAGTATACTAATGCACATACATTTTTTTCCAAGTTTGGATTAACAAAATGTGTCTAGCCTTAATAAAGTTTAACAGAATTTATAAATGTTATCAATCTTTCCAATATCATCGTATGTGAAGAAGAAAAGAGAGGCGCCAATATCTGTGATGGAGTTCCAGGAATACCTTATAAGAGACTATACAGCACAGATTTTTTTTCATTTTAAACAGATGACAAAAAAGTATTATATGTTCTAAATCATCTATGTCCCCTAACACACAATTGCAAAATAGTGATTGAATATTGTCCCTTCTTTGCTTATAATATAGTTGATTACTTTCATATAGTTCTAACCCATATCTTGTCAAAAGAGAAAGTGTACTGGTGTTTGGCACCACCTCCCCAGCCTTGGTTGCCTGAAGCTTATCTCCTTTTACCCTTCCCATGACCACTGGTTTGTGTGTGTGGGGTGATAAGGGTCTTGTCAATAGGGCAAGTAAGGAGACAAATTCAGGCACTGTTCCAAGCATGTGTAACCTTCTGTGGGTCTAGATGTCCAAGAAGGTTGAAAAACAAAATGACTTTTATCCAAGGTAGCTCACCCTCTCTCTCTCTCTCCCTCCCTCCCTCCCTCCCTCCATAAAGCAGAAAGAAGTCACCCACTCTGAGATGTGTTATCCCTTTACTACCCCAATAAGGGAACCACATTTTGGGTTGTGAAGGATTTCCTCCCTGTTGTTCCAATACAAGGCTTCTTTCACATATTTTTCTCTTCCAGCAGGGTAACTATGAGTTAGTCATTTTGTTCTGGAGGGCATTTCTTTTCTTGTCATGGTTTCTGTGTTAGAGCCTTATAAGTCTCTCAAATGTTTGATCTCCAAATGGATAGTAATACTAGTCTTAATGTTGAGGGGCAAGAGGGGGATCAATGTGTCCACAAAGTTGGGTCCCCTGAATGTTCTGGAGAGGTGGCTTCCAAAATTAATTCCGAGTATAGATGTGTTGAAATATCTCCCTTTCTGTTTTGGTCCCACAAGGTAAGCATGCCTGCCAAATAAGGAAAAAGCTGATGCATGGGATTCTCACATGGGAAGTTCAGCCTTCAAGGCTGTGAAGAGAGGGGCTAGGACTCATACCCTGTACAGAAGAATCAATGCACCTTGCCCTTTGAGCATCTATATCTGGTATGTTAGCTCCATCATGGTGGTCAGGTCTCCCACAGAGTAGTCTCAATCACAAAAAATGGAACCAGCGGAAGCATCCCCTTTCCCTGTGGTATGATGGGGAAGGGGGTGGTACTTCCAGATATTCACTTCATGTACACTTGTATTATGATCAAAATGTCATTCCAATTAATGCATGTAAACAAATATATGATTGTTTCCATGTGCTCCAAGAAAGTGTGTCTTTCTTGTGTCTAGACTGGAAGGAGACAACTGGGGCATGAAAATTAACACCCCTGCTTAACTCTTAAATGCTATTTGTTCAAATGTGCAAACTGTAAATCCACATGTAGAGAAAGTGAACAAAATGTATGACTCATGGGGCTGCTCTGTTGCCCAGTGTCAGAGCATCATGCTGTCATAACGGCAACTTCTGGGGGTGTAGAAAGGGAATAAGGGATTCTTCTAGTACATCCAGGAAAAGTGCAAGATCAAAGCCAGTATAGTGAGACATAAGAGCAATGAGGAGTGGGAGTATGGGGACAAGAGGAAGGCAGAGGTTATGGATTTTTGTTTTGTGTTTACTAAGAATGAGGATGGGCCACTGCCATAGTGTGGAATTAAGAAAGCAGGGAGCAAAGACTCTGGGTGATTGGTCCAGAAAATGGAGAAAAGAGTGCTGGAATAGCTAGCAGGATTGAAAGTAGATAAATGTTTGGGACCTGATTATTTACAACCAAGGATAATACAAAAGGTAGCAGGAGTTTTAACAGGGCCACTAGCAGACATTTCCAACTGCTTGCTATCCATAGGGGTTCCCCACAGGGAC
Source organism: Neoceratodus forsteri (assembly GCA_016271365.2). Classification (NCBI taxonomy): domain Eukaryota; kingdom Metazoa; phylum Chordata; order Ceratodontiformes; family Ceratodontidae; genus Neoceratodus; species Neoceratodus forsteri. Next base: position 634,210,711 of record CM028132.1, read on the forward strand.
TGGAGGACAACAGATGTTCTTCTACACAAGAGTGGGAAGAGGGATGAGTCAAAGAACTATAGGCCAGTCAACTTGACATCTTTAGTGGGCAATATTATGGAATCTCCAGTCAGGGAAAATCTGCTGGACTTCCTTGAAGGGAACAGGCTTTAGGATCCCAGACAGCATGGGTTTACAAGGGAGAGGTCTTGCCAGGCAAATCTGGTTGAGCTGTGTAAATGGAAAATGACCAAGGCAGACAAGGGCAGGTAGTTGATATAGTATACCTAGACTTCAACAATGTCTTTGACTCAATACCCCATAGATGGTTGGTGAAAAAGATTAGAGGTCTTGGGGTAGAGGAATAAATAGCAACATTTGGTAGATATCTGGCTGAGGAGTACAACAGAGAGGGTAGAAGTCAGTGGGGAGTTTTCAGAGGTAAGAGAGATGACAATGGGGTACCTCTGGGGTTCATACTAGGGCTGGTCCTCTTCAATATATTCATTTGTGATGTAGGTGAAGGTATCAACAGTATGGTCTGCCTCTTAGCAGACAACACAAAGATCGATGCAAAAATAGACATGAAGGAATGGAGAAGAGACAAATGGAGCATCTGTGCAGGTTAGAGAGCTGGTCAAAGATCTGGCAGAAGAACTTCAACGCCAAAAAATGTGAAGTAATGCACATTGGGAAAAGGAACCAAAAGGTGCAATATGAGGTTGTATGGTACTGCATAGCACTATGGAAGAAAAGGGCATTGGAGTGATGATACCGGAAACCATAAAAATGTCTGCACAGCAACAGAGTGGTGAGCAAAGCAAACAGAATGCTGTAATGCTTAGGGTGGGGATAAGCAGCAGAAGCCAGGAGGTAATCTTTCCACAGTACATGTTACTGGTGTGGTTTCACGTGGAATACTGCACAATGTATTGGAGTCCACACTTGAAGAAAGACTGCAACAAGGTGGAGGCACTACAGCTCAGGGCAACAAAGGTAGCCCATGGCCTAGGGGAAATGACATATGAGGAGAGTCTGCAGGACTTAAACATGTACACCTTTGAGAAGATGAGGGAAAAGACTGACATGATTAAGGCATACAAGAACCTGCATGAGATAAATGGAATGGTCACCAAGGAACTCTTCTCCTTTAGTTCAAAGATGGTTGAGAGGAAATTCACTGAATCTGGCAGGGGGTGATTAAGAAAGGATGACTGGAAGTACTTCTTAGGCAAAAGGGTGGTGGACAAGAGGAATAAGCTACCAGAGGAAGTTGTACAGGTCAAAGCAATTAGCAGCTCTAAGCATAGCTGTGACATGCACGTGGGTTTAGTAGGAAAAAGTCAGGGTTGTAACAAAGGGAAGGAGTAACACTAGGGCAAGGTGGAGTAGTTAGGTATGGTGAGCAGACTGGATTGGCCAAGAGACCTTTTATGCTGTCAGTGTCTATGTAACTACTGCACATATCTCCCGCTGATATTTTGGTCCCTTTACAATGTGCAGATCTCCCATGAGGTGATGTTGTTCACAAAGAAGGGAACAAACAGAAGCATTGCCTTTCCTCTAGTATAATGGGAGGAGAGGTACTCCTATATAGTCACACCATGTACACTTGTATCATAGTCATTCTAATTATTACTTGTAAAATAAATATATGCATTTTTTCCCATTTGCTTCAAGAAAGTGTGTCTTTCTTGTGCCTGGGCTGGAAGGGAAATACTGGGGCTTGGAAAACCAAAATCCTGCTTACTAGTAAAATGTTATTTACCCAAATTTGGAAACTGTCAACATGTAGGGAAAGTTCACATAATGTATGACTCATGGTCCTACTGCCCAGTAGCAGAGCATCAAGCTGTCGTGCTGGTGACCTGTTTTGGGGAGCAGGCCTGGCATGCTGGCAGGTGTGAAGCTGTTTAGAAAGACTGCTGCATATGGTAGAATGTACCAGCCTTTTCTTGGTTGGTGGCATGTTCTGCCACTGTTAAGAGTCAAAAACAGAAGAATTAAATTACTGTCTAGATGATGGCAGCCAACACAATTGGGCCCTGTACTTCAAAGACCCCACTTGGGTGTCTTTTGATGGGGCTTGGAGGTTGCCTGACAAATGACCATGGACTAGGAAGATGATGCCAATGGACAATAAGCTTCATTAAAAATATATGATTCATTTTAAGGTATGGCAAAACAAGTTTACAGTATTGTGAAGCCTATTGTCTTAATATAGCTGCTAATAGAACATTCTGTTGTAGATTCAGAGGGTATCCCATGACTTTGGTGACCGTGATTGGGTGCCTACTGAAAGGGTGACTCAATCATGGCACCTGTCATTGGGGCGACTGGGGAAAGTGGGCGACTTGGGGGTGACCGAAATAGTGACATTCTGTCACTACATGCCTATGCACATGGGGGGGAGTGAGCATGCCGAGCTTGGGGTAGGAGGGGTGGAGGGATTGTAGAGGGTGGTGCCCTGGCAAGCTGCTGAGCTGCTTTCGTGGTGTGGTGAGTGGGTTCAGGGTTGCAGCAGGAATGATGCTGGGTTCGGGTCCAGGTGCAGGTACTTTTTGTTGTGCCTGGCCATAAATGTTATTTTTTGTAGCATTTGCACCCCACTGACATGCAACCCCCCAGAATTGAGAATCCTTAAGTAGGGGGTTGTGGGGGGATGCTTCCCACCCGCATAAGATGAAAAATCCCAACTTTCTGGAGCTGTTTTGCTGTGCGCCGAGGAATACATTGTCGAATATTTTTTAGCGATGTGCAGCATTTTGTTACATTCAATTTAGAGTAATTTTGTTGTCTTAAAATCTCATGATAATTTGTGGATCATCTTCATATTCACTAGAGAAGGCCCACATGTTATTTGGGGCTGCCCTCCTATTAAGAACAGCAGAGAGGCATGCACCTCCATAATAGACGTGGATTTAATTTACAGACAACTTGAACATGTTGTTCCTGGCCCACTAGTGTTAAAGGACTTAAGATTACTGATGTACTGCACGTTTACTTTCAAGAAAGAAAACATTTTTTTCCATCTGTTAAGATATGCTGCTAACTTTAGTGATGATTTATTAAATCAAGTGAAACAAGCATTTCTCAATGCCGAATGTTGATTGCTTATATGTGCTGTTTAGGTATTTGGAAGTGAAAGTACCATGACTAAGAACTGTCATGTCCCCCCAAGACATCCACTGTGTCTTTCTGCTCAGTATTCACAGAAGAGGGGGAGGGGCAAGGGCCAAGGGGCACAGCAGTACAGCAGTTGCAAAGGCGTGAAGATGTGGACAACAGTCCATTCACAGGCAGAAGAATCTTGCAGAAGGTGAGTAAATTGAAGGTGGACAAAGCAATGGGACCAGATGGCATACATCCAAGGATATTAAAAAAACTGTGAAGGGAAACAGCAGTACCTCTGGCAGTTATGTTGACTGAGTCATTCAACACAGGGGTGGTACCAGAGAATTGGAGGAGGGCACATGTGGTCCATCTATACAAATCCAGCAGTAGGGAGGAGGCGGGGAACTATAGGCCGGTCATCCTCAGTTCAGTAGTGGGGAAGATCATGGAGACATTGGTTAAAGAAAGGATAGTGGGGCATCTAGAAGCCTTCAGAGGCCAGGACCATAGGCAACATGGATTCACAGTGGGGAGGTCATGTCAGACAAATCTAGTTGATCTCTTTGACTGGGTGACAAAGGAAGTAAATCAGGGTGGGGCAGTGGACAATGCTTACCTTGATGTAGGCAAAGCCTTTGACACTGTCCCACGTAGGAGGCTGATAAAGTAGCTGAGTAGGCTGGGCATGGAGGAAATGGTGGTAAATGGGGTTAGAAACTGGGTAACATACAGGAGGCAGAGAGTGGTGGTAAATGGGGTGCAGTCTGGGGAGAGGGGTTGACCAGTGAGGTGCTGCAGGGAGTGGTCCTGGGGCCAGTCCTGTTCAATGTCTTCATTAGTGACATCGCAGAAGGGCTGAAGGGAAAGGTCTGCTTGTTTGCAGATGACACCAAGATGTATAACACAGTGGACACCCCAGAGGGTGTGAAGAAAATGAGGAGGGATCTGGGGAAGTTTGAGAAATGGTCTGAGGACTGGCAACTGAAGTTCAATTCAAAAAAGTGCAACATTATGCACCTGGGACACACAGACCCTGGGGAAAGGTACAGGATTGGGGGGGGAGTTGCTGACAGTCACAAAGAAGGAAAGGAACCTGGGGGTTCTTATTTCAGATGACCTGAAAATGTCAAAGTGGTAAGGCAGCTGGGAGGGCCAGTGACATGCTGGGGTGCATAGGCAGGGGTATCACCAGCATAAGGAGGGAGGTAGTGATGCCATTATATAAAACCATGGTCAGGCTTCACATGGAGTACTGTATGCAGTTCTGGAAGTCACACCTTCGTAAGGATATTAACAAGCTGGAGATGGTCCAGAGAAGGGCGAATGAGATGGTGCAGAGCTTGCAACACAAGATTTATGAGGAGAAATTAAGGGACCTCAATATGTACTCACTGGAAGAGAGGAGGGAAAGAGGGGATATGATAGAAACATTAAAGTACCTCAAGGGTATAAATATAACTACTTAGAAGCAGGAGACAGCTGCTATAGGCATATATGCCAGCTTCGGTGTGATATTCTTTTGTTCTTATAAATCTGTAAACTCCAGTATTTCAGTAACCACATGACCACACTGCCTTCTTTAGGCAATTTTATGCTGGCTGATGCCTGGTGTCAGATGGCAGACAGAGGGCTCACCACATTGTGTTCAGGGGTGTAGCCAGAAATTTCTGTTTTGTACACAATCTCCAACTGTTACACACACCCCCATTAAGAAATGTACACATCCTTTCCAAATGGCACCTCCTTCCAAACAAGTCAGATTGTTGTCAGATGATTCCTCTACTCTCTAAAGAGGTTATACATGTATTAAACACTCATCAGTGGCCTACACTAACTCAAATACTACAGACTAGAATAATAATATTAACAGTGGCTTATGGTTTGTGACAGGCACTCAACAAAACTGTACACAAATGTGTACAGTGAGTATGCCTGTCTACACCCTTGATTGTGTTGCCATTTGAAAAACTTCATAGAGTGTTCTTTTACTGGAAAGCATTTTGGAAAGGTGGTGAAGGTCTCACAATTTTTATTATGATTTTATCTCCTTATGTCTGTGTCCTTTGGTTGCCCCATCCCCACACCCCAACAGTCACCAGTGGCCACAGCTGCCGCCTTCTTCTTGGCAAGATGGTGGGTGAGAAACATAGAAACATAGAATTTGACGGCAGATAAGGACCGCTTGGCCCACCTAGTCTGCCCATTTCCCTACCTGATGGATAAGCTGCAGATTCTAGTTATTCAACAGCTTACTTCCTTCTACCCCCAAGCAGAATTGCCTTATGTCTGTCCGTGAGCAGCTGTCTTTACAGTATGTGAAGTCTGACGTCTTTCAGCACCACTTACTGGTCATCTTCCAACACAGGCGAGGCACTGCCAGCTCAAAACTAAATGAGGGCAAGCAGATTTCAAAGTGGGGAAGAAATGAAGTGAGCAAGAATCAAGTACTCATTCATATGCGGCATCGATTTTAAGATCAGCATACTGGTGTGGACACTGCAAATAGAAATTCAGCTTTTTAAGCAGCCTTATGAAGAGTAAAGGCTTCTCAAAGCACTGGGGTTCTGTTTATTGTACTGTAAGTGGGCTGCTCAGCCCACCCAGTCTGCCCAAGTGTTCTCTACCTACTTGTAACTCCTGTCTGTATATGTTACTGCATGTCTTACTCTGCCAGCGTCCATCAGGACCTCCTTATGAATAAGCTTGCTTAATGGATTTTTCCTACAATGAACTTGAACCTATTCCACTTCCATAGCCCTATTGATCTCTGTTGACCGACTCCTTCCTCTTTTTCTAATTTACCCCTATATTTATCCCATGCATGCTTCATGCCCCCTACCATTTTAGCTTCCACCACTTCTCCTGGTAGTCAGTTCAAGGCGTCTACCACCTTTTCAGTAAAGAAATATTTCTTCACATCTATCCTGAATGCCCCCTCAGCTTCATTGTATTTCCCTTGGTGTGGGTGCTTATCCTCATTTGAAGGAAACTCCCCAACTCTACCCTCTTTACCCCTGTGAGGTACTTTGTAGGTCTTGATCATGTCACCTCTCACCCTCCTCTCTTCCAGAGTGTATATGTTGAGATTCTTCAGCCTGTCTTTGTAGGGATTCCTGTGAAAATTCTGAACCATTTTAGTTGCCCTCCTCTGCAAAACCTCCACCTTCTGTCCTTTCTGAAGTGTAGACTCTAAAACTGGAGACAGTATTCCAGCTGGGGGTAGAGCAGGGAGTGATACAATGGCAGCACAACATCCATCTTCCTCCTACTGGAGATGCCACTCCTAATGCACCCCAGAATCCAATTTGCCCTGCCTATAGCCTTGTCACACTATACTGCCATCTTGGGGTCCTCTGATATAATAACCTCAAGGACCCTTTCATGTCTAGTGAGTATCAGTACCTCTCCCCATCCTATACCTAGCATCGGGGTTCCTATGCCCTAGGTACATGATTTTTACACTTGTTGGCACTGAACCCCAATTAAGTAAGAAAATGTTATTGATTTGAATGAATTGCAGACTTTTAAGCAGCTTTTTGGGGAGTGTGTATGTGTGTGAGTGGGGGGGGGGCTCTGCTACTATAACTATTTGCTTTTGATTTGGTATAATGTGCGAACAGAATAACCTTGCTCCCCAGTCCGCATGCTATATTGGAGATAAAGAGCCCACATAGCATTGGGCCAAGCATTGAGCCCTTCGGCACCCCGCTTGTCACTGCTCTGGGTGCCTAGAGCTACCCCACCACCATTATTCTCTGCACCCTCCCTGTAACCAATTCTCTATTTATTTAGTCAGACCACCTTCCACCTGTATCCGTCCTTCTCCTCACTCTTCTCCTTCTTGGCCTGTGACCCTCCTCCCTGTAGTCCGCACCCTTTCTCCTCCTTATTCTTACTGGGTGGTGGTGCCTTCTGCATTGCACTCAGACCACTCTGCCTGCCCCCTTCCAGGGTTACTACACCTCCGCCTTTACCTATATCTAGGGTGGTGACCTCATCAGGCTCCCCTGTCTGGACCTTTCTACCAACCTCAGTCTTTTGGCCACCCCCCATTTGTTTAAATCCACCTTAGTAGAGATATACCCCTTTAATCCTGTTTTTTTTTTTTTTTTTTACATATTTTCTCACTGGGCTACTGTCAGCTTGGTCATCCCGACTGACCCTCGTAGCCCTGCCCCTGACATCAGGCTGAGCTGCTCACCTCCACGGATTACCCCAGTGGTGGGGTGGTTAGGAGCTTCCCAGGTCGACCCACCAGAGCAGGATCTGGTTGAGGAAGCTCCATTCGAGGTGGGCGGGGGGGGGTCGGAATCTCATGCTGCCTGACCGTAGCCCATTTTCCACTTTTCTCCCCTTTGCAGAGTTCGGGCATGCAATGACACTTAGGCACAGTGTGCCAATGTCCGCCACACTCCGCCACCCTTTACTACATTGCTATAGGAGTGCTCACGGTCATCACCAGGGGCCGCTACAGAGCGGTGGATCCCTGGATCCCACCCCGGGATAGGAGAGCAGTCACCCAGATGCTCAATCCTATCCCTCCAATGCCAACCCTGGTGGCCTGGGCTTGCATCTGAACCGAGGTCGCCAGCATGGTGTGAGGTGTGGCATCCAGCGCCTCGACCCTCAGCGTCAGTGGCCCAGCAGCAATTAATACTCCCCTCCCCTTCCTGCTCCAGTGTACCCTGTTCCCCTTGTACAAGTCACTATTCCCCCAGACCCTACCCCAGTTAGTCACTAACCCATAATGTTTTGTGTGGCACCAATCCCTCAGCCACTCAAACTCTCAAGCCTACCCTTCCTCGCCATGCTTGCACATGGTACTGGCAGTTCCTCCAAGAATGCCACCAACTTTCCCACCCCCTCAACACTGCCTGCCCAAGCACTCAAACCTCCCTCTCACTACTTTCACAGTGTCCCCCGCCAAGTCATTTGTACCCACGTGCAACAGTAAATGAGGTTTCTTCCTCCCCCTTGCTGCACGCTTGAGCAGTGCCTGCCTTGCCCCTCCTGCAGTCAATCTGGGGACAGCTTCAACCCAAATATGGCTGTGCCTTTTCCCCTTTCCACCCCATCTCACCCATTTCAGCATAGAAACTCCCAGGATGAGTACCCCTCCTGCCCCTTACCCCCTTTCCCTTCTAATGTCCCTTCCACCTCCCCAGTATTCGTTCTTCCCTGTCCCTTACCATGCCAACTGCACCTTCTGTGACTTCTGTATCTGTACCCCCTACTTCCGCCTCACCCCTTTTCTCTGCCTTATTCCTCCCCTCCCTCCCCCTTGAACCCCTTCCCAACCTGACTACTTCCTACTGGGCTTCCCATGTCGACCTCCCCTCCTCCCCTGCTGATTTCCAACCCCTCTCCTATCCCCACTGTTGTCAATTTAGAGCCTCCATTCCCTTCTACCCAGATAGTGATGCACCTCCCATCCATCCCCCTTCCTGTAGCCTTCTTTCCTTCAGTCACCACTCCCCTCCTTCCTTACTAGCCTCCTTCTACCCTTTTGCACTCACTATCTCTTCCCCTACCTGTGGCCATCCCTCTCATGCCTTGCTTGTCCTCCCCCCATCAGTATGTTCCTGCTCCCCCTCTCTGTCCCATAGCAGAGGTTTTAATCTATTCGTAGTCGATACCTGTCCTACATCTCTTCCCCTACCGGTTCCCTCTTTGTTCCCCTCCGTGGCACCCCTGGTCCCTCCTTACCTACAGCCATCTGCTCTCTCCCCCCTGGCACTCCTCTTCCTCCCCCATCAGGAGGCCCCCTGCCCTCGTCTCAGGCACTCTCTCCCTTCTTCTCTCTTTTCTGCTACTGCCTCTGATACTGGGGTCGATTTCAGTCTCCAGTTATTCTTCCTCCATCCCCCATTGCCATTCCCTATTCCACCCATCAAGATGCGTACCATACCCATCTGCCCTACCACTTACATTCCTCCCTAACCTCCACAGTTCCTCTCTCAAACTAGCCAGTCATCTACAGACCATACACCCCCCCCAATCCTCCAAGCCCAGCCCAGGATCATGGCAGACCCACACCCTGTACTCCCCTCCACCCTTCCAAAAATGCCTGCCCTATTGTCATGTGGCACCTGCCACATTTTGGCCCCCATCTTATTTTACGGGCTCTTACTTCCAGGTTCAGTACACTACTACAACTGTTAGACCCCTATTTACTCAAATTCCTCTCCCCCCCCACACTACTCCCACTACTGACCCCTTGCTGAATGGGGAAATTCAGTCTCAAATCTTATCCATTAGATACTGTATTAATGTAGCAATTCTAAAGCCTCCTTGTCAGTTTTTCACCACTCAGCTACCATACTTTTTGTTCTTGGCTCTCATATAGTTTCACTTAGCCCAGCTAGAAATCCTATTGTACTCCAAGTATTACTCAGCTCAGTGAGAGAAATAAACAGAACGAATAAATATTATTACAGCAATCATGACAGCATAGCTCAGTAATTAGCTCATTTAGAGAAAGAAACAGAACAACTAAATCTGTATTATTACAGCAGTCTTCAAGTATCCAATCATTGCTTTGTCTCCACTCCAGAGACCCAGCTGTAATACAGGACAACAGAGGACCCTGGCGGAGGGTGGGCAACTGTAAAGTCCCGGCAGAGCTCCATTGAACTCGCTCTCTTCCCCTCTCTCTCTCGTTCTATGTCTCTCAATGCTGCAGGCTGCCCTTTTGTTCTGGGCTCCTGCTTGCATTGGCACGTTTTCCTCCCTCAAAGAAATATTCAGTGTCCTGACAGAGCTCCGTTAAGCTCGCTCACTACCCCTCTTTCACTCGCTCATTCTGTTTCTCCCAGAGCTGCAGGCTGCCCTTTTGTACTGGGCTTCTGCCTGCATTGGTACCTTTTTCTGCCCACAAAGAAATCTGCAGCAGACCCGACACAGCTCCATTGAGCTCGCTCACTCCCCCTCTCTCACTCGCTCATTCTGATTCTCCTGGCGCTGCAGGCTGCCCTTTTGTACTGGGCTCCTGCCTGTATTGGCGTCTTTTTCTGTCCACAAAGAAGTTCACAGCTGTCCTGACAGAGCTCCGTTGAGGTCGCTCACTCCCTCTCTCTCACTCATTCTGTTTCTCCTGGTGCTGCAGACTGCCCTTTTGTACTGGGCTCCTGACTCAGCTGGCGTCCTTTTTCTGGTCACAAAGAAATCTGCAGTAGTCTCAACTGAGCTCCGTACAGCTCCTCTGAGCTGGCTCACTCCCCCTCTCTCACTCTCTCATTCTGTTTCTCCTGGCGCTGCAGGCTGCCCTTTTGTACTGGGCTCCTGCCTGCGTTGGCACCTTTTTCTGCCCACAGAGAGGTTCTCAGCTGTCCTTACAGAACTCCGTTGAGGTCGCTCACTTCCCCTCTCTCACTCGCTCATTCTGTTTTTCCTGGTGCTGCAGGATGCCCTTTAGTTCTGGACCCCTGTCTGCATTGATGCCTTTTTCTGCCCACAAAGAAATCTGCAGCAGTCCCGATAGATCTCTCTTGAGCTCGCTCACTCCCCCCTCTCACTCGCTCATTCTGTTTCTCCTGCTGCTGCAGGATGCCCTTTAGTTCTGGACCCCTGTCTGCATTGATGCCTTTTTCTGCCCACAAAGAAATCTGCAGCAGTCCCAACAGAGCTCCATTGAGCTCGCTCACTCCCCCTCCCTCACTTGCTCATTCTGTTTCTTCCCACGCAGCAGCTGCCCTTTTGTACTGGGCTCCTGCCTGCATTGGTGCCTTTTTATGCCAACAAAGAAATCTGCAACAGTCCCGGCAGAGCTCCATTGAGCTTGCTCACTCCCCCTCTCTCGCTCACTCATTCTATTTCTCCCGATGCTGCAGGCTGCCCTTTTGTACCTGGCTCCTGCTTGCATTGGCACCTTTTCCTGCTTGCAAAGAAATCTGCAGGAGTCCCGACACAGCTCCTTTGAGCTCGCTCACTCCCCCTCTCTCGCTTGCTCGTTCTGTTTCTCCTGACGCTGCAGGCTGCCCTTTTGTACTGGGCTCCTGCCTGCATTAGTACCTTTTTCTGCCCACAAAGAAATCTGCAGCAGTCCCGACACACAGCTCTATTGCGGCCGCTCACTCCTCCCTCTCACTCACTCATTCTGTTTCTCCTGGTGCTGCAGACTGCCCTTTTGTACTGGGCTCCTGCCTGCGTTGGCACCTTTTTCTGCTAACAAAGAAATCCTCAGCAGTCCCAACAGAGCTCCGTTAAGCTCGCTCACTATGCATTTTTCACTCATTTGTTCTGTTTCTTCCAGAGCTGCAGACTGCCCTTTTGTACTAGGCTCCTGCCTCCGTTGGTGCCTTTTACTGGCCATAAATGACATCCAAATCCATGCTGCCAAAGTACTTCTTGGAACTCATAACAAGATCCTGACTGTTGTCTCTGTCTATATACCACCCAAGTTGAGCAATCTGGGTTTTCACTCCCTCCTTGACTGTATCAACTCCCTGGATCAGAATACAGAAGTTATCCTGCTTGGTGATTTCAACATCAACTGGCTGGCCTCCAGCTCAAATAGTTATAAGGATGCCCTAGCTGCTGCTAACTCCTCACAAATGGTCAAATCACCTACTAGAGTAAACTACAGAACAGGGACCTGTACACTTCTAGACTGGGTGCTGACTAATCGTCCAGAGCACATCTCTGAAACAACAGTCCTCCCAGACTTCTTAAGTGATCATTCCCCTATCTTGTGTATCTGGACCAACAAATACACCAAACTACCCCCCAAAACTATTAACAGGAGAATGCTGACCCCCAGTCATCTTGAGTCACTTAAAACACTTCTTCGTGAACATGACTGGTCACCAATTGATATAGCCCCCAATGTAGACACAGCACTTGAATACTTTATCACCTGTTTCAACTCAGCCTGCGATGTTCATTCTTCGTTCAAGAACCATAAGATCAAGGGTGTCAATAACCCATGGATGACACTAGGCCTCCGTACGCAAATGAAATCTCAAGACCAGCTCTGGTATCGTGCTAAGGCTACTGGCACCCAGACTGATATCCAGGCCTACAAAACAGCAAGGAATGCATGTACCAGAGCAATTCACCATGAGAAGGCTAACTATTACAGGAATGGCTTAGCCAGCACCTGGAATGATGGGAGTAAATTCTGGCGAAACCTTGCTGAAGTGACTGGAAAGGATCCCATAACAACACCCACAATGTTGAACATAGATGGTGCCATCACTCTTGACCATGTAATCATTGCCAACGCATTTAACACCACTTTTGCTGACCTCACTCATGTGCTACCCCCTAACTTTTTTGATCCCACCACAATCAACCCAGCTCCTGTTAGTTCAGGTTTGCCACCAGGGCACCCTCCTTTCCATTTCAAAGCAATTCTGAAAGCCTAGCTAAAAAAACACATTCTTAAAGTGCTTGGAAAGTCTAGGATCAGTGGCATTCACTGGATATGAAACTTCTCGCCCTCACCATTGACAAAGTCCTGCTCCCACTAAGCAAAATCCTCAACCATTCCCTCATGCTCTCCCAGTTCCCCCAAAAGCGGAAACTGGCAGTGGTGACCCCTGTCCATAAAAGTGGTGACAAGACTCTCACAAACAACTACAGCCCTATATCCATCCTCCCTCCTCTATCCAAAGCATTGGAATGGATAGTAGCTTATCAGCTCACGGAGTACCTTGTAAAATACAGCCTGCAATGTTCCCAGCAGCATGGCTTCTGCAAAGGGTACAGCACTACCATGGCACTCTTCGAATTCACCACACATATCCATCATGCACTTGATCAGGGCCAGTTGGTCGGCGTCTCTTTTTATTGACCTGACTAAGGCATTTGACACTGTCTGTCACTCCATTCTCCTCAAACAATTATCCCTCCTTGGTCTTTCAAGTGAAACTACCCTTTGGTTTCAAAGCTATCTCAGTAACTGAACCCAACAGGTCAGGATTGGTGAATTCCTCCCGTCATCCCTACCAATCCACTCTGGAGTACCCCAAGGTTCTATCCTGGGTCCCTTGTTATTCAGCATATTCCTGAACAATCTCCCTGCCTCCTGCCATGACAGAATGTTACATGATGCAAGATGATGCAGTAATCACTTGCCACACCGACCCCACCTCCCTTCAGTCTCAACTACAGAAAAGTTTCACAGAAGTGGAAGACTGGTTTTGCTCACATAAACTCATCCTTAATCACAAAAAAACTAAAACAATGTTGTTCCACGGAACCCACAACAAGTACAAGGACCATGAGCTCATAATTAACAACCACGAAGGCATCGCTCTTGAGCAGGTGGATATGTTTAAATACTGTATCTGGGCCTGACCCTTGACTGCTCCCTCTCGTATACCAAACACATTGACAATATCGCTAAAACTGTGAACTCCCATATAGGGCTACTACACAAGCATAAACATTACCTAACGGCTGAAGCCTTGAACCTCGCTATCCAGAGCTCTGTTATCTCAACTATTGACTATGGGCTCATTATCTATGGCCCGCTTACTGATACACTGTGGCACCTGTCCATTGCCAGCTGTAGCCCTTAATAAGGCATGTAGACTCTTATTTCAGCTGCCCGCCTTTCTCACACATGTGACATTTACGAGCAGGCTAACTGGCTCCAGCTATCCGGCAGGCTAAAGTACCAGACCTGCATCCTAGCTAGGAAGACATCACTGGGCCTTATGCCCCCTGGAGTCCAATCAATATTGACCCCACAGCGTGTCCGCCACCTAACTAGAAGATCAGACAGTCTAACCTTTACAATACCTTGCTGCCGGACCTCTCAAGCTCAGCATTCTTACCTTGTCAGAGCCTTCACCTGGTTCAACTTGCTACCTACAGAAATCTCCAACATTGCCACGATTTGTGCCTTTAAGTGTAAACTGTGTCAACACCTCATGGCTAGTTCCTTCTGTGATTGCTTCTTGTAATCCCCTCCAAGCATACTACCCTCAAGCATCCCTCTTCACTGCCTCAGCTCCTTCTCCTCTTCTACCCCCCATTACTGGGTATAGGATGAATCTGTCTCCTTTTCTTTTTCATCCCCCCTTTCCTCCGCCCTTGCTGTTTTCCATCCACCACATACCCAACGCAATGCCCTCCCCATTTCTCCCCTCCTCCCTCTCTCTCTCTCTCTCTCTCCCCATACCACCCCCTCACCACCACTCTTCTTTCTCTTTTCTCACTAACCCACTCCTAACAAAGCTTCACTGAGCCATCTATGACTTGTACTGTATAATTAACTTGCAACACAATTCCTTGACAATGCCTTTGGCTGCTATTATTGTAATCTTACTTGTCTTTTTTTTTTGTAAGTTCCATTGTAATGATCATGTTATGTTTTGTACCTTATTGTCCTTATTGCCTTGATGTGGAAGCATTGTAAAAGAGCCCTCAGTGCAAAGGTGTCATCCAAAATACAAATAAATAAATAAAATAAAAAATAAAGAAATATGCAGCAGTCCTGACACAGCTCCAAAGAGCTCACTCACTACCCCTCTCTCACTTGCTCATTCTGATTCTCCCGGCGCTGCAGGCTACCCTTTTGTACTGGGCTCCTTCCTGCATTGGCATCTCTTTCTGCACACAAAGAAGTTCACAGCTGTCCTGACAGAACTCCATTGAGGTCGCTCACTCGTTCTCTCTCACTCGCTCATTCTGTTTCTCCTGGTGCTGCAGACTGATCATTTGTACTGGGCTCCTGCCTCCGTTGGTGCCTTTTTCTAGCCACAAAGAAATCTGCAGCTGTCCCGACAGAGTTCCGTACAGCTCCACTGAGCTGGCTCACTTCCCCTCTCTCACTCGCTCATTTTGTTTCTCCCAGTGCTGTAGGCTGCCCTTTTGTACTGGTCTCCTGCCTGCATTGGTAGCTTTTTCTGCCCACAAAGAAATCTGCAGCAGTCCTGACACAGCTCCGTTGAGCTTGCTCACTCCCCCTCTCTCACTCGCTCATTCTGATTCTCCCGGTGCTGCAGGCTGCCCTTTTGCAATGGGCTCCTTCCTGTGTTGGCATCTTTTTCTGCCCACAAAGAAGTCCACAGCTGTCCTGACAGAGCTCCATACAGCTCTGCTGAGCTGGCTCACTTCACCTCTCCCAATCACTCATTTTGTTTCTCCCAGTGCAGCAGGCTGCCCTTTTGTACTGGGCTCCTGCCATTGGTGCCTTTTTCTGCCCACAAAGAAGTTTTCAGCAGTCTTGGTAGAGCTCCATTGAGCTCACTCATTCCCCCTCTCTCGCTCGCTCATTCTATTTCTCCTGACGCTGCAGGCTGCCCTTTTGTACCTGGCTCCTGCTTGCATTGGCATCTTTTCCCACCTGCAAAGAAATCTGCAGCAGTCCCAACACAGCTCCATTGAGCTTGCTCACTCCCCCTGTCTCACTCGCTCTTTCTGTTTCTTCCAATGCTGCAGGTTGCCGTTTTGTACTGCACTCCTGCCTGCATTGGCGCCTTTTCCTACCCACAAAGAAATCCGCAGCAGTCCTGATAGAGCTCCGATGAGCTCACTCACTCCACCTCTTTCATTTGCTCGTTCTGTTTCTCCCACCGCTGCAGGCTGCCCTTTTGTACTGGGCCCCTGCCTGCATTGATGCCTTTTCCTGCCTGCAAAGCAATCTGCAGCAGTCCCGACAGAGCTCCGTTAAGCTAGCTCACTACCCCTCTTTCACTCGCTCATTTTGTTTCTCCCAGAGCTGCAGGCTGCCTTTTTATACTGCGCTCCTGCCTGCATTGGTACTTTTTTCTGTCCACCAAGAAATCTCCAGCAGTCCCGACACGGCTCCATTGAGTTCGCTCACTCCCCCCTCTCTCACTCGCTCATTCTGTTTCTCCTGGTGCTGCAGGCTGCCCTGTTGTACTGGGCTCCTCCCTCCATTGGCTCCTTTTTCTGCCCACAAAAAGTAATCTGCACCTGTCCCGCTAGAGCTCTGTTGAGTTCACTCACTCCCCCTCTCTCACTCGCTCGTTCTGTTTCTCCTGCTGCTGCAGGATGCCCTTTTGTTCTGGGTCACTTCCTTCATTGATGCCTTTTTCTGCCCACAAAGAAATCCGATGCAGTCCCAACAGAGCTCTGTTGAGCTCAGTCACTCCCTCTCCCTCACTTGCTTGTTCTGTTTCTCCCCGCACTGCAGCTGCCCTTTTGTACTGGGCTCCTGCCTGCACTGGCGCCTTTTTATGCCCACAAAGAAATTTGCAACAGTCCCGGCAGAGCTCCATTGAGCTCGCTCACTCCCCCTCTCTCGCTCGCTCATTCTATTTCTCCCGATGGTGCAGGCTGCCCTTTTGTACCTGGCTCCTGCTTGCATTGGCACCTTTTCTTGCTCACAAAGAAATCCGCAGCAGTCCTGACACAGCTCCGTTGAGCTTGCTCATTCCCCCTCTCTCACTCACTCGTTCTGTTTCTCCCGATGCTGCAGGCTGCCCTTTTGTACTGGGCTCCTGCCTGCGTTGGCACCTTTTCTGTCCACAAAGAAATCTGCAGCAGTCCCAACTAGCTCCGTTGAGCCCTCGCTCCCCCCCTCTCACGCTTGTTCTGTTTCTCCGGTGCTGCTGCTGCCCTTTTATACTGGGCTCCTGCCTGCATTGTCATCTTTTTCTGCCCACAAAGAAGTTCACAGCTGTTCTGACAGCCCAGAGGGAAGTGGAGTGCACACTTCCATCTTGAGTCTCATTTCAGTGTTATTTCAGTCCAGACTGACAAAGCACTGCTTTTCGTCAGTGCACTGTTAATACACTGCACTGACTTTCTGCTACACTGTTGTACCACTGCTCAATCTGTCTTATTTTTTGATGCAGACTTTAAGAGCACTGCAAATAATTATTAGATTTGCATGCACACTTCTTTAGCACTGTATTTCCTTCACTAATTTTTGCTGCACACTGCAGTAGTACTGCTCAATCTTTAATATTTTTTGATGCTGACTGTAAGAACACTGCAAACAATTATTAGAGTTTCATGTACACTTCTTTAGCACTGTATTTCCTTCACTAATTTTTGGTGCACACTGTAGTAGTACTGGCAAAACCTTACAATTGGTATCACACTTCTTTAGCACTGCCTTGTCTCAGCAATCTGGTTACCCTTACTGAATTTGTCACAATGGCATTACAGTGGTATAGCAATGGCAATACTGTGGTCAGCTGAAAAATCCACAATGGAACTACCCAGTGGTAATCTGGTATCACAGTGGTAAGTGATATATAGATTTTCCTCTGTGCATTGGTAGTGCACTGGCAGAATGGTATCCCTACGGCATTTTTTACCATTTTCTCTGTCTCTCACACATACACTGGTAATACAATGGTATCATGAAATTTTGAAATTTTTGTCGGCTCCCACAAATACTGGTACTCTGGTAGCACAATGGTACTGCGTTATTTTGACATTTCAGTATTTGGTACCTCTCACAGCAGCCCTAGACTCACGAGGTAGCACAGTGGTACCAGTATTAATCTCATTATACTCTGTACTGTAACGCATTATTAAGATAAATTACATTATCAACCTCATGGAGAACAGCTCTCCATTCCATATTTTTTTTGTTCATTTGTCTTTATCATACTGGTAATGGACTGTTATTGTTTACATAGACCAGAAAATTCAAAGAGCATTTGCAATCGCTAAATGAGTAAGTGACTCTCAAACAACACTTTGCACCCCAAAAAACAGGGTAGGATCACAAAGTGATGTCTTCAATAGCAATATTAGTGAGTCTCTGACCAGTTGGTGAATGGCTCTAAAAGATGTTGCCTCCCTAAACCAGGTATTATCACCTCTGCCTCCTACCCCTGCCCCTTTGAGCTCCCAACATCAGTAATATCACACTTCGCCTGGTGTTCAGAGGTGTTGCTGTCCATTCTGTATATGGAAAACTGCCAATACCTACCTGCCTACCCAGTCCCATCACTCCCACCATTCATGGCTCCCACCATATGTTTACACACTCTCCCCACAGTGACAATTGGCAGAGACACTCTGCTAACCTCTGTGACCAACTGAGGACAGAATGCCAGTTTTGCACTCATGTGCCTACTGTATAAACAGCTGTATGCAGTTAGCACATGATTGTGAAATATCATCCATTTTGTATCCGATCAAGGAGCTGAAAGGATGGTCTGTGCCAAATGTGGAACGGTGTCAAATATATAGTAAGCCTGGGGACCAGGGGGTAGTATTTGCTGTAAGAACTAACTGGGTCACGGTGGGGACTTTGGATATACAGGGGGCAAGGGCTTTCACTCAACACCCCACTGCTCACTCTATCAGGCCCTGGGCTGGCTTCCCCCATCAGCCCAACAGACCTATCTCTGGCCAGCACAGTCAATAAGGCCATCCAAAACTGAGCTACTCTCCATAATCCCACCTCCTTTGGCTAAAAGTGTTTCTTGAGAGCTCTGCCTCACTGCTGGCCCCATGTCAGTGGCCTCTAGTCTCCACCTGTATGGGTAAATGTGCATTCTCATCTGCAGCCCTTCCTTTGGAACAACCTGCCCACTCCACTTAGCACCACTGACTCTCCAGGAATCTTCCACTCTCTCCTTGGATCTTACCTTCTGTCCTCCACTCCTTGCTCCTGCCCTCCCAACTTATTATCATGCCTCCACTTCCCTTCCTTCCTTTTCCTTCTTGGTCCATACCTACACTGTCATGATGCACTTTTTCCTTTATTCATAGATATATAGATACATAGACAGTGTCAGCAGATAAGGGTCTATGGCCCACCCAGTCTGCCCATTTGAGCTTGTAATTTTCAGTTTATGTTTTCCTAGAAGTCTTTGGCCCCTTACCCCTGACCTCCAGAATTCCTTTATGTCTCTCCCATGCATTCTTAAATCCCGTGATTGTTTCAGCCCCCACCACTTCCTCTGGCAGGGTGTTCCACTTGTCCACCACCCGTTCTGTGAAATTCTTCCTCACGTTTCCTTTGAATCGTCCTCCCTCCAACTTCATCCCATGCCCTCTAGTCCTGGAACATCTTTTTCAGTTAAAAATAGTGTATTCCTGAACCCTGTTCTTCCCTGTAAGATACTTGTATGTCTCTATCATTTCCCCTCTCTCCCTCCTCTCCTCCAGGGAGTACATATTCAGTTCCTTCAACCTGTCCTCATACGACTTCTGATGCAATCCATTTTTGTTGCCCTACTCTGAAGCTTCTCTACCCTGTCTATGTCCTTATGTAGGTAAGGTCTCCAGAACTCTACACTGTATTCCAGGTGGGGCCTCACTAGTGTCTTGTATAGTGGAATTATGACTTCCCTTTTCCTGCTGGTCATGCCTAATTTGTATTACAACTTGGCTACTACTGTACCTGCTATTGTCATAAATGTTATTTATCCATTGTGCTTCAAGTTTATATATATCTTCATATAAATATCCTGTATATTTTTATTACTGTCTATTGTATGCCTTGTCCCAGCCTCCTTTGTACTTGCTTATATTCCAGTGCCATGCTTAATGGCCCAGGTCATGCCTGAAAATGGTTCTCAGACCTGTGCACCTACTTGATAAACAAATGAATGAATAAATAAATAAATGGGAACCAATGGACATCAGGGATAGTAACAATCTACTGTATAGATTGTAGGATGAGGTAGGACTGGAGAACAGGTACATTAAGAACCTGGATCTGTGGGATAATTAGGGGAGGGGGCCCAATGGAGACTGTTTCCCAGGAGGGTGCTTTGGTGGTGTAACTCCCGAGATATATTATGCCTGGTGCAGTAATGTGGCCTCTGCTGTAATCGGCATCAGCAACATGGCTGTCACACCAGCATGGGTGAACCCTTTCTCCACACCATCCTGAGTGTCCACAGTATAACAGGGTTGGTGGCATCTGCAAAAAGACATACCTTCCCATTCAGTTCTTCTGCAATTTCACTTATGAAGACATTGAAGTGGCCCACTCCTAGTACTGAGACCCACCCCGCACCATGCCTTTAACCAACTGCTGAAAGCCGGTGTGGAGAGTACTATCTTCTCCTCAGATGTATATAGGCAACCTTTTGGCAAAAGCCACCATGCATGCTTGAGGACCCTCCTGCTATCCCTGAAATTTCCCTGAACTACCCCTACCCCATCCCTTGCTAGGTCATTTGTCCCCAGGTGGACAATGACATCTAGCTCCCTCTCATCTCCTGCTGTCTAATGATCCACTGTATCTGCTCTCATCCCTCCAAGCCAAAGTACCTACATAGAAACATAGAAAACATAGAATTTGATGGCAGATAAGGACCGCTTGGCCCACCCAGTCTGCCCATTTCCCTACCTAATGGATAAGCTGCAGATCCTAGTTAATCAGCAGCCTACTTCTTCCTACTCCCACCCCCTAGAATTGCCTTATGCCTGTCCCATGCATGCTTGAATTCCACCACTGTTTTTGACTCCACAACCTCTCCGTAAGGCCGTACTCATGCATCCACAACCCTCTCCAGAAAAAAATACCTCTTAAATTACCTCTGAGCCGCCCTCTATCTTCAAATTGTGCCCCTTTGTCTTGCACACCTCTTTGAAAGATGCTATCCTCTTGGACTTTGTTGATTCCTTGAGGTACTTGAAGTTTCTATCATGTCCCCTCTCCTCCTTTCCTAGAGGCTATACATATTAAGCTCCTTAAGTCTCTCTTCATATGTCTTCCAGTGCAGACCTTGCACCATTTTAGTTGCCCTCCTCTGGACAGCTTCCATCCTGTCTATGTCTTTGCAGAGATTGGGTCTCCAGAACTGCATGTAGTACTCCAGATGGGATCTCACCAGCTGTCTGAACAGAGGGATAATAACTTCCTGTTTTCTACTGGTGATGCCTCTCCCTATGCATCCCAGTATCCCCCCAGCCCTCCTTGCTGCCCTCTCACATTGCTTGCCCACCTTTAGGTCATCTGATATGACTACCCCCAGGTCCCTTTCTATTTTTTTTGTTGTTAGTATCTCATCCCCCATTGTGTACTCTTCCCTGGTTTTGTTTCAGGTGCATTACCTTGAACTTCTTAGCATTCAATCTAAGCTGCCATACATTTGACCATTCCTCTAACCTTGCCAAGTCCCTTCATCCTTTCCACCCCACTCTGTGCATCAACTCTGTAGCAGATCTTTGTGTCATCTGCAAAGAGACATACTTTTCCTTCCAGTCCATCTGCAATGTCGCTTATAAAGACATTGAAGAGGACCGTCCTAATACTGAACCCTGCAGTACCCCATTAGTAACCCCCCTTTCTTCAGAGTGGACTCCATTTACTATTACTCTCTGTGTCCTATTCTCCAGCCAATTCTTTACCCAGGCTGTCACCTTGGGACCCACTCCCAGGCTGGCTAACTTGTATATTAATCTTTAGTGTGGGACTGTGTCAAATGCCTTGCTAAAGTCTAGGTAGGCCATGTCCACAGCCCCTCCCTGATCTACTACTTTAGTCACCCAGTCAAAGAAATCTATCAGATTTGCCTGGCATGACCCTCCCACTGTGAATCCATGCTGCCTTGGGTCCTGTGCCCCTCTGGCCTCTAGATACTCGACAATTATTTCCTTCAGAAGTGATTCCATCATTTTCCTACCACTGAGGTTAAACTAACAGGTCTGTAGTTTCCTGCTTCTGCCTTGCTCCCACTTTGTGAAGGGAATCACATCTGCCCTCCTCCAGTCCTTGGGTATCACCCATCCTCCCATGATTTGTTAAAGAGGGTAGTCAGTGGTGTCACTAGTTCTACCCTTAGTTCTTTTAGAATTCTTGGTTGAATCCCATCAGGCCCCATTGCTTTGTCACCTTCAGTTTTAAGAGTTCTTTCAGAACTCTTTCTTCTGTAAATGGTCTGGTATCAACTTCTGTATCCAGAGTGTTTCTACTGTTTGTTTTAGGTACCTCCCCTCTTCCTTTGTAAATACTGAGCAAAAATATTTGATTAGTATCTCTGCTTTTCACAGTCACCCCTGCCCACCCTCTCCCTTTATTAAGCATCATTATCCCTCCTTGGTCTTCCTTCACTCCCTGATGTACCTATAAAATGTTTTATCCTCTTCTTAACTGAGTTGGCTATCTTTTCCTCGGTTTGGGCCTTTGCTGTTCTGACTGCCTTCCCATCTTCCTTTTGCTTTAACTGATACAGTTCTCTGTCATGCTCCTTCTGTGATTCCTTGTACTTCCTGAATGCTTTCTTTTTCTCTTGAACCTTCACTGCCACTTCCTTTGAGAACCATAGTGGTTTCTTATATCATTTCATTTTGTTTATTTGCTTCACACAAAGGCATTTCACCTCTCTCTCCTTTACCCCACCCTGCTCGCAAGTCTATCCCTCTAATTAAGTCCCCCACCAGCAGTTGCTTCCTACTCAGCTGGGGGCCTATTCCTCCCTCCTTGTAACTGTGGAATGGTCTGTGGACAGTGCTTTCCTTGGGAAAGGTTTCTCCAGGGGCTAAAAGCTGCAGGGAGAGTGGTCAACTGGGCAGGGCCCATTTCAGATGCAGGGAGAGTGGTTAGTACACAAAGCAGGTGAACTGGAACTCTGACAAACAAACTGGAACAGGGGCAGAAAATGCAAGCCCCATAGGAAATATCACAGTGAGGGCTACAATAGGTAATTTACCAGAGAAGTCACAGATCAGGGAACTACAGCTGAAGAGAACGTGGAGAACAAGCAGGCAGGCATCGGAAAATGATGCATGGGGGCAGCGGACGGACGTGCACTCATGACGGCATGAATGGGAACTACAGATGCTGGGATGCCAATGCTGGGGGGTGCAAAGGCCAGCTTAGGTAGGTGGACACTGACCTGTAGGTAGAGTGCACAACACACACAGGGACCCCTGCATGCTGGACAGCAGGGAAGTGTACCATGGAGCATAGCTCCGCTGCAGCACAGTAGCTGATGGGGGCCCAGGACACTGTGGACACAGAACTTGAATGTGACCATGGTGCACAGCACAGCCATGAAGCACTGGGACTGTGGGCAGACAGTGACACTACAGTACCGGTACAAACCACCCACAGACAAGTAGCAGCTGCCACAGGTGTGGCCATGGAGTGTGATGTGCAAACGAAGTGCGATCACACCCGCATGCCTGAGCTGGAACCAAAGCTGGACAGTGTAGCACAGTCCTCTGGCCTAATGGAGGACAGCATGGAAGCCATGGAGGGGCCAGGGTGCCAACAGGGACAATCTGTGAGGTGGTACCATCCAGGAAGGGAAAGTCCAAGCTGAATGTGAATGGCTACCTCCTGGTCCATGAATGGACATGCAATGAGACAGTGTACTGTTTTTTATCATATCATATTTTTCACCTACTGCAGCACACACTCTAGCTTGGGGCATCCTGCTGCCAGCTCCACCCACCTGGAGAGCTGGGTAGCTCAAACTGCACCCAGGGGAATCAGGAACGGCCATCATGCCATCCTGCTGGAGGGCTCCCCCTCTGCCTCTACCAGTCAGGACAGCCCCAGACCCTCCTCAACAGGACTCCACCAAAGTCCTCCAGGTGGCTCAGAGAACAGCCATCAAGCTGCAAGGTCATGCCCAGCCATTTTCCTTCGATTGGCCCCAGTAGCACGGACATGCAATGACGTAAAGGCAGAATGTGCTGACATCTGCCGTGCTCCCCCATCTAGTGTCACCAACACTAGTAGTGCCCCTGGGCATCCCTAGGGGGCCGCTACAGTATGTTGCAATTCCCCAGCCCACCTCAGGACTGGGAGAGCAGTCTATGGATGTTCAATCCCAGTCCTCCCCTGCTGACCCCCGTTGGCCCGGGCTCAATCCTGAACCCAGGTCACTGGTGTGGCACAAGGTGTGGCATCCAGTGCCTCAACTCTCAGCACCACCGAGCTGGCCTGAGACAGTGTAATAGTGCTGCCAGCACCATAAATCCAAGTCCTGCCTCGGCCAGGCCATCACACTGCTCCTGGATGGCCAGCACCACCTAAAGAAAAAGAATGAAGACAATCATGCTCTGAAGGTGACAGATGCTTTACCAGCACAGGCGCTGGCTGGCATCAAGTAGAAGGCATACAGCACCATGGTTAGCCCCACATAGCTACTGCAGAGTGAGGCAACTGCGATGACCACTGAGCTGTGGCAACAGTTGCCAAGCAAGAGGGCCCTGCTGCAGATTGTGAACAGGACCTGCCACAGGGACCTCTCACCAGAACTAGTGACACTGGCTGACCTCACTATCCCCAAGCAGCTATAGATGGTGACTGGATGGCCATGGTACAGCAGGATCACCGGCAGCACCAACCACCAAGTCCTTCTATTCACCACAGAGGACAACATCAGGGACCTGGATCAGGCACCCTTCTGGGTGATGGATGGTATGTTCAAGACTGTACCACACCTGTTCACTCATTGTAAACCATCCATGCACCCATGGGGATGGGCCCTAACAACCTCATCATGTCATTGGTGTTAGCACTGATGACAACAAAACTTACAATGTTACTGCACCTTGCTCCATGAGCTGAATAAATATGCCAGTATACAGTCTGCACCCTCAAACCACCTACGATCATCACTGACTTTGAGCAGACTGCGATCAATGCCCATAAGATGGAATTTCCACAAGACATAAACAAGATTGCCTGTTCCACTTTGGGCAGATTGTGTGGCAGAAGGTCCTGAGCTTTGGCCTTGCACCACAATACAGAAGTGACCCAGACTTCAGCCTGAAGATCCATGAACTCGTGGCCCTTGCCCATCTCCTAGCACAGGACATTCCAGCAGCATTCAGCCTCCTGAAGCCACCCATAACACCCAATGCCACCACCCTCTAATGTTTCAGTAGAAACATATGCACGACAGAGATATATCTGGCACAGTGGGTGGCCAAAGGTGTCCACAAGATATGACCCCATGTTCCCACCTCAGCTGTTGGTTGCGGATCTCAATCAGCGAGGTATACTGTGGACCCAAAGCAATGTCGAGACCTGGCACTGCCATCTCCATGCCCTGCTCAGGAAGGTGCATGTAGGAGTCATGACAATGCTAGCAGAGCTCCACTGGGAACAGCAATGGACCTATGTCACCAGGGAAGGCATTTGTTGTGGACTGCCATGGACACCACCCAAGAAGAGTTATGAGGAGAGGATAAGGATGGTACTTTCATCCAAGGACAAGGGCAAGCTGCTGAAGTTCCTCTGTGGCATGGCACACAACACCACCCTGTAGGGTTTCCATGGTGACATGACACACACAACAGTTGCACCTCACAGTACACATCATGCACAGCCAACAGGTTGCCACTATGGCTCCTACTGTTGAATAAAGTTTCACCCCACATTCCATTGCACCCCAACCTGGTGGCGATGTCTCATCACAACACTGCTGGGTATGCCAACAGCCCACTACACTGCCATGTCTGCACTGTGTGTTGCATGTTACACAGGCCTGACTCTGTGAGTCCCCAAAATCCTTTCAAGCTGTTCATGTGTACCCAACACATTGCACAGGCCTGAAGCTATGTGAGTGCCAATCCTTCCAGCTGTGCAACTGTGTGGCAACAGCATTCCTAATGGACCCTTGGGAACCCCCACAACACACCTGGAGCCTTCATGCCATAATGGGCTCCTGTGGCGCAGACCCCACAACACCTCCAGACTTTTTCTGTGTCTTACTGCAAGCCCATAGTGAGCTAGCATGACACGTCCACATGACACATTGCATGATTGGTGCGATGGCATGCTGCTCTGTGTCCTGCAGCCATGAGGTGTTGCGGACCATTTCCTGGAGCAGCTATCCATGCTCTCACTGTGCTGCTCTGCTGTGTGTCTGCAGTGTCATGCATGCACTGACCAACAGGCATGGTACTCCAATTCCTTCATGCATGCTCAGCTGACTGGCTATCAGCTGACATCATCATGCATGCAAGGATGCGCGGACAGTCTGCCATGCTGCCTGAGATGGCTGGTCAGAACACTGGGGCATGCATGGCTATTTGTTTCATCCCTGTCCCATGGATGGTGAGACAGTCATCCTTACTGGGGGTCTGTGATCAGGTCAGTGTGTCCTCAGAGGGTGCACCACATAGGGGGTGGGTGTTTTCACATTGTCTGTGCTGTTCAGTAGTGGCTCAGGTCCTGGGATGGGTGGCGTAGGTTGGGATCGGGTGTTTCATGTGTTTGTGGAAAATCCATTCAACAGCAGCACAGCATCCCAACCTCCTCTGGTCTGACAGTGTGTCAGGCATTGTCCTGGGTCAGTCAACTGTGTGTTGGGCTGCTGGAGCTGTTGGGTTGTTGTGTGTGGGATGCAGCATGTCAGACTAGTAAGCATTGGGATTATAAAAGGGTACCTAGCAAGGCAGGGTTTTCTATGTGCAAGGATAGTGGTCAGTGGTGGGATGGGCAACTGGTATCTGGGCAAGATGGGTAGTCTGGGTGGGTCCAGCTGCAGAAAGAGTTGTTATCTAGGGGGTGCTAGTCCAGCTCTAAGGAGGGTGCTTTGTCTGGTGAGGCTGGGAGGTTGGTCCAGCTGCAGGGAAGGTGGTCTACTGAGGTGGGGAGGCAGGTCTGGGGGGGTTCCATCTGCAGGTGGATCTTGTCTGAGGGTAGGAAGGATGGCCTGGAGCAGCCAGCTACAGGGAGGGTGATAGTTGATGGGGGAGGCTGGTTTGGGACTTATAGGGTGGACTAGCTGCAGACAAGTGCACAGCAAGGAGAGGTCTATTGGGATGTTGATATAGTTGTCCAGGTGGGTGGTCATCTGGGTGGGGGGTGTTCAAGATGTGGGTGGTCATGGGGTGCAGGTCCAAAGAGCTGTACTTGGGAACCCTCACTGAAGTCAAATACTAAATTTAGTATTAAAGCATTCATCAATTTGCCTTCAAAGACTAATTTTAGTCATTTTAATAATCTTTAATCATCATTCAAAAATACAATCTCTAAGAATACTAAATTCTAAGAAGTATTTCAGCAGACTAATTGTTCAAGAGTAAGTTATTGCTAAATGAAGATTAGAAATAGATCTGCAATTCTCTTAAAAGTACAAATTTTTTTTAATACAACTGAATCATAAATGAAGAATTACAGTCAGCAGAGTAGTTTTAGGATTTAAATTAGCCAATCAAGGCTGGGAACATTACTGTGCATTTCAGTTCTACTAAGCAAGGAGACAGATAAAACAACCAGCAACACTAATGAATTTTAGAGAAGGAAAGCAATCATAAAATGTGGGTTTTTACCTTGAAATAATAAGGTGCAAAAAACAGTTGTCAGTGTCCCTTTAAAAGTCTATTCTAAACTACATTCCCCATAAGTCTACTCAGTCAGAGGCCTACATTTTCCAGCTCAGTTCCTGTCTGTGTCCAGCCTGATGATACTACACGAGCACTCTGAGGTCTCCATTTTTGAACAATTGGGGTTTCCTATAGCTAATATTTACATGTTAAGGTAAGAGCTTATTTTTAAAAAGTACATCTTTTTAACTCCCTGAAATTTTATATACAGTAAGGGAATTACACTCAGGTGTTTTTTTTTCTAAATGAAATGCTGTGCAGGTTTCACTATCAATGTTTTGTCTTGAAAACATTTTCTCTTCTCTGAACTAGTGGCTAAACTTTGAAATACACATTTTATTTTCAAGTCAACCCTTCCCCCCTTTGAAGTGTCTAGGATGCATTGTGCCTCTAGATTACTTGTTATTTGTGGAATTTTTGCTGATTTAGTTACTTTAAAGTAGTGGGGGTGGGGACAGGAGAATGAACAGCAGGAAGATTGTATAACTAAGGAAATTCAGAGTGCATTTTCTGTGTATATCCATTTACCCAGAGGGAAGTGAAGTGTTCAAATAGTCACTATATGGTGTTATTTCTGTGTTACAGTAGCAGTGTTCACTTCCTGGACACATCATTTCATAGTGCAGTCCATCAGTGTTTAATCAGTGCATCTTCAGGTCTCTGTTGGTGCGCATGCAGTGCTGACACAGTGTGTGCAAATTATGTTAATTAGCACTGCAATCACACTGTAAAGGTATTGCAATTAGCAGTGTTTTGTCATCAACACTGCCTGAAGCAGTGTTGGTGCAGCAATACTGGCTGAAACAGTGTTATTCAGCAACACTGCCTTAAGCAGTTTTGCACTGCTTTTTCAGTGTGTGTGAATTATGTTAATGCTCTGCAATCACACTGCAAAAGTACTGTAATTATCAGTGGTTTGTCATCAACACTGCCTGTAGCAGTGTTGGTGTATCAATACTGGCAGAAGCAGTGTTGTGTCAGCAACACTGCCTGAAACAGCATGTTGCATTGCTTTTTCAGTATATGAATTATGTAAATTAGCACTGCATCAACACCTGTAGTGCACTTCAGTGTGCAGTGTGATTTTAGCAGCACTCCTGTCAGCAGTGCTGCAGTTCTGTTTCAGTGTATTAGGCGCATTAAAGATGGTGTCATAAATTCAACAAAACACAAGTATTCATCTGCAAGTATCTACAACCTCAGCAGAGAGCTTTGCTAAAGGGTTCCTAGTGAGAAAGTTGTTTGTGAATTCCAAAGAAGATGGAGATCTTGGAAGCTATGTCTATAGGAAGTACTAAAGTCGGATTACCACATGTTTGATTCAAAATCACAAGGAAGAGTGGACACTTAGTTAAAGGAATGACCACCAATGGTTCTGGTTTGCAGAAAATGGATTAGTGAAAAATGGATGGTTCTGGTCTACAGAAAATGGTATGGGAGCCTCCCTGATATGCAGGGCCTCACCAGTATTCCAGGTTTATCTTCAAAAGAAGAAGAGAGTCTCTTTGGATTGGGAGCACATGCACAGTAGAAAATGATTTTGTATCAAAGGGTTGTTCGAGTGAAGTGTGTGTGTGTGTGTGTTATATCTATAATGGGATTATCAATTGCATTGAACAAACACCATTGGGTGACTATGTGTATATCAGAGTGCGACCACACACCTACTTTACTCCTCAAAACTTGACTAGCCACTCCAAACTTTAATTTTACTTTAGCCATTCTGATGTGGACTTGCTGTTTGGATCATTGTCTGCTGTGTTCCACCACGCTCAGCTTCAGCTGACGGAAGGATGACTGACATTCCGTAAGAATTTTCTGGCACAGAGCAGAATTCATGGTTCCTTTAATTATGGCAAGTATCCAGGTCCTTAGGCAGCAAAGCATCCCACCATCACACTACCACCACCATGTTTGACTGTTGGTATGGTGTTCTTACTGTGGAATGCTGTGTTTGCTTACGCAAGACATTATGGGATCCATGTTGTCCAAAATTCCACTTTGACTCATCTGTCCATAGAATACCCAAAAGGCTTGTGGATCATCCAGGTGCTTTGCAAATGAGACGAGCATTATGTTCTTCTGGTTAGCAGTGGTTTTTTGCTACTTCCCACATGGCTCCTTTTTGCCAGTCTCTTTCTGTTGGAGTCATGAACACTGACCTTAGCTGAGTAAGAGTAGCCTGCGTTCTTTGGATGTTGTTTTAGGATCCTTGAGACTTTTTGATGATTTTACACTGCTTGGAGTAATTTTTGCAGGTCGCCACTCCTGGGAAGGTTCACCATTACAAGTGTTCTCCATTTGAGATTATGGCTTCATTGGGTTGCTGAGTCCCAGTTTTTAGAAATAGCTTGTACCCTTTCCAGACTGATGAGGGCAACAAATTTTTCGATCTTTTCGGGAACTTCCTTTGATCGTGGCATAATGTGCTTGTTGAATCTTGTGCTGGTAACGGACTGATGGTATGGGCCAAACATGAGGTTTATATTGAGTAGGCTGGTGCAATCAAGCTTGCTGTGTTCAATCAGTTCTCATTAGCCCTTTAATTGGGTTGATTTAACTAGGGTATTACTTTTCAATATTGCCAGTTGGTGTTGGTTAACTTTTTCTATAAATAAATGAAATAAGTAAAAAAGTGTTATTTGTTCACTGGGTTCCCTTTATCTAATATTATTTTGTCTAAAGACCTGAAACATCCAGTGTGACAATGCATAATAGAGAAAACTGTATGGGCAACACTTTTCACGCCACTGTATGCATGTGCAGAATCTACATTTGTACATATAGTTATGTCATCTCGACACGTGCATAGTGATTATGCACACATCCCCATCTTCACCCTCGTTGTTTGGCACTTGCATTACTGATCTTGCTTTAGTTTTGTTTCTTCCAGGTTGACCGCCCTCACACTCCCACCTGCCATTTAGTCATACTTCTCCTTCTTCCCACTTTCATACAGTGATCATTTGTTTTGCTTAACAGTTTTGCTTTTGGCTTTTGCCAAACCTTTTCAACTGGCTGCTCCAAGCTGCGCCCAGCTGTCAAACCCTCATGCCGTTGCTGTGTCTCTCGACCTCCTTCGATATACAAAACAGACTTTTTTTTTTTAATACTGCTTCTCAAACTGATAAGCCCTCACTCTACTCTTCCACTCTGGTTTCCCAAATTTGTACTAACTGCCACCAGAGCTCCCCGCACATAGAAACTGTCAGATATTTTTTCCTCTTAAACTGCATGCTGAACCCCACTGCTGATGAGCCTCATTCTAGCTTCCACACTTTTGCTCTGGTTTCCAGATCTCACTACAACTGCAACCATAGGCTTCGGAAGTCCTCTGCAAACTCTAATGGTCTCTGTGGCCCTTAGTATCTCCTCTTCCCTTGATTATTATACTGATATTTCCATGTCTATATCTACCACATGTTTTAAGCCCCCTACCATTTTTCACTCTCTGACCTCCAATACTATAATGCTGTCAGTCTGTTCCACTTGTCTACTACCCATTCAGTGAAGTAGTAATTCCTCACATCCAACTTCTACCCCCACCATAAGCTTCATCACATGCCCCATGGTCCTTTTTCCTATTTGAAGGAGCCCCCCCAACACCCTGTTCATCCTTGTAATTTACTTGTGGTCTCCATCACGATCCCCTCTCTTCAGTGTTTTATATGTTGAGATACCAGTCTCCTCACAGGGCTTTTACACAGCCCATGTACAGTTTTATTGTTCTTTATACTGCCTCCACCCTATGGCATTTCTAAGGTGCAGCCTCCAAACCTGGACACAGTACTCTAAGCCAGATCTCACTAATAAGGGATTACTTTGCACACCATCACCTCCTCCTCCTGCTGAAGATGCCTCCCACGCAGCCCCAGCATCCTCCCCAGCCCCACCAACTGCTTTGTCACATTGCCCAGCAACTTTAAAAAGACTCAACAAGGTAACTGAGTGTATTCTGCACCATACCTATCGGGTGCCTTGCTGCCAGAGGATCTCAGGAGTAACATGTCCTCAAATTTTTAAAGTTAGTCTGTTCTCATAAAACATACAACAGGTCCCAAGCGACTCCTAGTTGCTTGCTGCCACCCCAGTTTCACTTTCCATGCTCACTCAGCAGACGAGATGGTGAGAGCGCAGGGCACTTCATTCAATGGCGTAGTTTATTGATTTTAATGATCTAGTGGCCACTTGCGTAATGAAATGTGGGCATTGGTCAGTAACAAGGCCCTTGTTAGTTGAACGGTGCCCACATTTTATTGCCAGGTAGCCACTATATCATTTAAAATCAATAGAAATGCTGCCACCCATTACATATAATGGAGTGCGCCCCCACGCCCTTTCTGGCATCTCGTCATCTTGCTAGTGAGCATGGGGGTGGAGCTGATGCAGCAGTAAAAAAAAACAGGAAGTCCTTGGGACCCCATTTGTATATTTTTATGAGGGACAGAACTTTTTAACGGCTTATAAATTTAGGGACATATTAACTTCATTGGGGTCTTCTGGGGGCACGGCACTGATGGGTATGGTGCAGGGCAGTATCTTGGTGAGTCTCTTTAAGATCATAATAACTCTAAGGTTCCCCACTGCTTAGTGATCATCAGCACCACCCCAACCCTATAAAAGCAGCTCCTGGTTTCTATGCCCTAGGTGCACGATTCTGCACTTTGTCATTGAACCCTCAACTGCCCCAATCTTGACCACTTTTCGAGTTTCTCCAAGAGGCACGCATTCTCTCTGCTCCCTTCTTAGTGCCCACCCTACAAATTTTGGTATTGTCTGCAAAAAGGCATTCCCTTCTTTGCCAGTTTTTCTGCAATGTCACTTGTGAAGACACTGAAGAGGATCTGCACCAGTAGTGAGCTGAGCTGCTCACTGTCCCATCACTGTAATGAGTGCCATTAACCATCACCCTCTGACACCTTAACCCACAGCTACTACTCTGTTTTCCAACCTGCATCTCTGGTCGCCCCCCTTCTGTTCAGCTACCACAACACCATCACTCTGGCATCTGCCAGGACTTGCTCCACCGCAGAATGAATCCAATATGTGGAGCAGCTGCCTAGGTAGTCAGGATACATTTACATGTTCTTCCATCCCCTAGGACATAAGCAGCAAGGATGCACAAACACATGCACAGACACGTGTGGCACAGCATCAGTCAATGTCTTCCCACCCATGGGCTGCTCCCACCTGCAATGCCACTTGTGGTCACTCAGTTGGCAGTACTACAGCTGAGCTGGCTGTCCTCCTTCCCCAGAAGAGAGCCTCTTGTATAACAGTTGACCCTCCTCCTCTCCCCAGAGAGCCCCTGACGCTAGCTCATTCCTGAACTAAGGTCACCTCCGCCACAGGTCATAGTGTTACTGTTATGCTGAAGGGCACACATGTTAACCAGTTTCTAATTAATTTCACCACTTTGGATCCCTCCTAGCCTGATCAATCTCTTTAGCCTCGCCCACCCCCCAAAATAGTCAACCACCCTCCTCTCTGCTAGATCACCCTTCCAGGCACCAGAATATCCTCCATGCAGCTGGACAACCCTTCTAGCCCCAGCCTTTCACATAATGAGCACTGGAGCTAGAGCACCACACAGGCTCCAGGCCAGCTGCTTACGCAGCCAGCCACCCTCCCTACATCTGGACCAGCCTACAACTACATTCTATACAACCTCCATGTAGCTGGAGCACCACCCCAAACCTCCACTCTAACAGATCACATATCTGAAGCTGTCCCTCCAAGCCCCTGGACCAGCAGTCCCCCACCCAACCACTCAACCTACAGCTAGATCCACCAGAAGTCCCATACCAGCCTCACCATCCAACCACCCGCCCTGCAGTTGGACCTCACTTCCAATCTTGAACTAGCCCTACCACCACCAGCCACCCTCCCTGTTGCTGGCTCACTCTTTCATGCCCTGGACTAGCCTCCTCCAGCAGACAATCCTCCCTGCAGCTGGACCCCTGTGTTCATTCACACCCACAGACCAGCCCCCCTCCCCTCTACAGGTTGAGTAATCTCCCCAGAGCTGAACATCCTTTCCAAAATCTGCACACACCTTCCATCCAGAGTAGAACCTCCCTACACCTAGACCTCCCCCGATCACCCTTCCTCAACCATGGACCCCATACTTCTCAACGTAGTATTAACAAAAATAAATACGTGACACTAACATATTTCATTTGCAGTGTCAGTGGCTCAGTAGGTAGCACACTCGCCTCTGAGGCTGGGAGATCAGAAAGCAGTGGGTTCTATTCCCATACCAGGCACTTATGTTAATATCCCAATATTGATGCTGTAGTGCAGCATGAGGGGGATGGCTGCACTCCTGAGGCACTGTCTTTTAGATGAGACGTTAAACTGAGGTCCCATCTGCCTGTTCTGGTGGATGTTAAAGATCCCATGGCACTTTTCAAAAAAAGCAGGGGAATTTTCTCCAGTGCCCTGGCCAAATTTCCCCCCAGTTCACTAAAAATACCATCAACAGCTTAATCTGGTTCAAGGTCAGTTGACTTTCATCTGTGTCCCCTTCCCACCAGGTCGTGCCTGAAAATAGGCAAGAATCTGTCTAGTGCACTTAGCCGGTCAACAAAAACAAAATAAACATAAAATATAAATTAATGCAGTCTTCAGCAAAAGAAAAAAAAATACACTGATCCCCAGGTTACAAAATGGATTAACACATGCAACTGTTAAATACAATTATACAATGGCAACTATTTTTCCTTTAATCTGATTGGCTGCCACCACATAGACACAGTGATGATATTGAGCAATAACATCACTGTATCTAGGTCTGGCATACTGATGACCTCATCACCTGTCAAACAAAACATCCAGATCACTGTCCACATTACTTACCTGACATCTGTCATGAGCTTTAACGTCACATTCAACATGATGGCTGACAGGAATCTTGACGAAATTTTCAGCACCCATACAGAACCAGCCACAACCGCGAGTACTGGGAAAAAAAAAGACAAAACAAGGCATGTAAATGTAGAACCAGGCACACTAGATAAAATAGAAACCGACCGCAATGAAGTAAACACCCAACGGCAAACAGCCTGGTCAGTCCGAGTTCTGCAAGATTGGCTGACAGAAAAAAACATATACTGCAATTTTAAAATGATAACAGCAGAAAATTTAAACAACATCCTTCGAGAATTCTATGAGACGGTCAGAAATTCAAACGGAGATGAATACAGCATTTCAAGCTATGTAGGTCTCAGAGTGGGAATAAACCGCTACATCAATGAACCACCTAACAGTAGAGCAATGAACATAATAACCACCACTGAGTTCCAGGCAGCAAACAACATTTTCGTCAGTCATGTAAAAAACATCCGGCGACAGGGCAAAGATCTAGCCACCCATCATCCTCCAATAGTGTCACAGACCTTGCTACATAATTCAAGCCCTAAATCCTGAAACTGCCACAGGTTTAGTGCGCCAAGGCCTGTTTCTGAAATACAAATTCACTTCGCTCACGATGTGGAGGGCCAGAGACAGCTAAAGCCAGAATCCTTCCAGATAAAACACAGTGAAGACGGACTAACCTATATCACGATGACATTCAATGAGAAAACAAAAAAACACTCAAAACTTCAAGAGCATGACAGAGAGAACCTCCGAAGCTATGTTTGAAATTCCCGGGAGTCCGCTCTGCCCAGTCAAATGCTTCAACCACTACATTTCAAAACTGCCGCCCAACCCGTCCTGCCTGTTCCTTCACCCCTGAAGAAAGCCACAAATAGAACTTCAAACTCAGGACATCTGGTACTCCCTAGAGCCGATGAGAGTAAACTATTTAAGCAGCATGCTACCAAGAATCTGCAAGCTCGCAGGCTTAAGCACAAAATACACCAACCACAGCCTGCGAGAAACAACCGTTCAGCTTCTTTCCGATGCTGGGCTTCAAACAAGAAAAATCATGTCTGTTACTGGGCATAAAAATGAAATGTCCCTAAAGTTGTACTGGAGTGCAAAACTAAACCAGAGACAAACCTGGAGCGAAATTCTGTCCCGCACTGAATCCTACGCAACCATGCCAGGAAGCAACCTTCAGCCTGACGCAGGAAATGAACCCGGAACCTCTGCAAACACGCTGCAACCAAGCACCAGCAGAAACAGTTCCTCCTCATCAACCCAAAACAAGGACTGCTTCAATATACAGGGCAACACCAATTGTGTGTTTAACTTCTACAAATAACCTGAAAATCAATTGAAAAAGTCATTTTAAAAAACATACTATTCACTTCCTCGTTAAAAGATCGTTCTTGCTTGTGAAAAAAAAACAGTTTAAAACAACATGTTGATTTTAAAAATATATTTAATCTTTAATGTTAAACTAAACATATTTAAAGTTGAACTATTGTATTTAACTCATCTACAGCACAATTGAATTACAACTAGTATTCACTGTTCAGGGACTATTTTGTGTCAAATTCCTATTTAATGACATTTTACAAAGTAAAGTTACTTTTAAAAAGCAAACTGTGTCTGTCAATTTTTTAAAACACACCTACAATACCCAACGAGCCATTGTATAATAGCAATAAGGCACTCCAGGGTGTGTGTTATTGTGTAATAACGTCACTCCTGGGGTGGCGGAAGCACTCGGCTTCGCCTCATGCTTTGACCCACCCCAGGAGTGACGTTATTACACAATAACACATACCCTGTCGTGCCTTATTGCTTAAATATTAAATGCAAAAAAACAGTTCCCCCACAAACACACTCAAATATCTGCAGTAAGTAATTCTTCCTTTATCTGCAGGTAATGCCAGATTTTCTCAAATTAAAAAAAGTTGTTATCTTTTCTCTGTAAATATAGTTAAATAGGTTACTAAATGGATACACACAGAAAATGCATTCTGAATTTGCTCAGTTATACAATCTTTATGCTGTTCATTCTCCTGCCCCCACCCCCACTACTTTAAAGTAACTAAATCTGCAAAAATTCCACAAATAACAAGTAATCTAGAGGCAAGATGCATCCTAAACACTTTGGGGAATGATTGAAAATAAAACCTGTATTTCAAAGTTTAGCCACAAGTTCAGAGAAAAGAAAATGTTTTCAAGACAAAACATTGATAGTGAAACCTACACAGCATTTCATTAAAAAAAAAAACACCTTAGTGATAATTCCCTTACTGTATTTAACATTTCAGGGAGTTAAAAAGATGTACTTTTTAAACATAAGCTCTTACCTTAACATGTAAATCTTATCTGTAGGAAACCCCAGTTGTTCAAAAATGGAGAACACAGAGTGCTCATGCAGTTTCATCAGGTCGGACACAGACAGGAAGTGAGCTGGGAAATGTAGGTCTCTGACTGAGTAGACTTATATTTATTTATTTATTTATTTAATAGATTTACCAGGAAGGCATACTGAGCAGAGTACCGCTCGATTCCAGATGTGCCCTGGGGTAGGGGGTTACAAGACTGCAGTAAATAAGACAAAAACAGTACATACATAATTAGCAGATAACAATCAGTGGCCCAGTAGGATGGGTGCAGTAACTGAGATGCATAACAGTTTATCCAAAATGAAGAGTATTTCAGGCAGTGATGTAGTAGCATGGAAGAAATTACAACAATTATATAGTGTGATTAGATTACATACTATATGGGTAGGCGTGCGTATCTACAGCAGCAGTAGAAGGTTCAGTGGCATATGGTACTGATTAAGAAATGGAGCAGAATAGCTGATAAAGAGTTGTGCAGGAATTCAGTGATGGGAAAGCATGTGCGGTTGGTAGAAAAGTGCGCTTTGAGAAGGGCATTACGTTGGGGAGTACTTGTAGTGAGTCTGATGTCGGCTGCCAGTGAATTCCATAATTTGGGCAGTCTGAAACTGAAAGCTACCTGACCTGATTGGGTGGATCTGTGGGGAATGTGAAGGAGCCTGGAGTCAGTGTTCCTGAGATCATAGGTAGGTGGGGGGATGGTGGTTAGAGATGTTGATAGGTAGGAGGGCAGCGTATGTGACCAGAACTTAGCAGTAATTCTAGCACAGTGCAGCAATCACCAGTTTTGGGGTGATGGGAGGTCAAGGGACTGGTAAAGGTCGCACTGGTGGGTGTTGGGAGAATGGTCCAAGGCGAACCGGCAGAAGCAGTTGAATATGAGGTCGAGCCTGTCTAAGGATGTTTGGGGGGGCTGCACCATAGATGACATCGCCGTAGTCCAAAATTTGGAGGATCATTTTTTGTACCATTGCTTACCTGGTCGGTAGAGGGATGCAAAACTTGTTACGATGGAGAGCTCCCAGCATGGGATGTAGTTTTTTTTGCAGTGCGTCCACATGCGCCGAGAAGTCAAGGTGCTGATCTAGCCAGATGCTGAGATAGCGATATGTGGAGCAGGCCTCAAGCGGAGTCCTATCCAAGGTATAGAATGTGGGCGTGTCAGTAAGCCGGGTTAGTTTGGCTCGGGAGCTGAAGGTGAGGGAGACAGTTTTTTTTGAGTTTAGGAATAGTTGGTTCTCAAGGAACCAGCGTTGGATGGAGTCGAAATCCTTCTGAAGGCGTACTGCTACTGCGGTTCCAGATGGGCCAGAGGCGAACAGCACCGTATCATCTGCATACATATGGATGCCAGATTGTGTGCAGACAGCAGGCAAATCATTGAGAAAGATTGAGGAAAGCAGCGGGCTGAGTACAGACCCTTGAGGTACGCCACTGGTGACAGGGAGGGGGTTGATAGAGCCGTACCGATGTGGACTGCTTGTGACCTGCCTGATAGGTATGAGTGGAACCAGCTGAGTGCTGCCGACGACAGACCAGTTTGGGCAAGTTTAGATAGCAACAGGGGTGTGAGACCATGTCGAAAGCTTTTGCCAGGTCTATAAAAATAGCTGAGGTTATTTCTCCTTTGTCAATGCCTGTAAGGATGGAGTTGGTGAGGCGAGGAGGATTTGGTGGTGAGTGATTTTTCTGAACCCGGTTGAAAGGGGTGAAAAGGAGATTGTATCTAGATAGGTGGCTGGGATAGAACAAGGCGCCTTGAATTTTGGCTAGGATGGGGAGCAGAGATATAGGCCGATAGCTTGATGGGAGGAGAGGTCCTCCCTGGGGAGAGGAATGACTGTGGCCTGTTTCCATTTTGTGGGACAACCCTAGTTTAAAAGACAGACTATAGAGCATGGTTAGGGGGTAGGCTATGGCCGGGCAGAGAGTTGAGCATTTTAGAATCTAGTCCCGATGGACATTTTCCTTTGGATGTGTTTAGTGAGTGTAGAATTTTTAGCACCTGGTCTGGAGTGACTGGGTGGATGGAAAAGGAGGCCTTGGGGTGCGTTAGAGAACAGGGGAACTTTGGGAGAATGAGAGGTGGTGGGTGGGGGTGGGGGTGGAGGAGAGTAGGAGACAGTAGCGGTGGAGAAGAGGGATTAACTCAGTGGCAACCAGACAAGGTCATTATGATTTTGCTCATAGGTTGAGAGCGGGGGGGGTTGGGTTATGGGGTGAGGAGGATTTTATGGACTTCCAGAATTGAGAAGGGTGGGTGTGGTTTTTGTTAAAAGCCATTTTGAAGTAGTTTGATTTGGACTACCGTATGAGTCTTGTGCAGGCATTTTGAAGAGACCAGTATTGTTGCTGGGCCGGGTAAGAACCTGTGGCCTTGAAAGATTTCCAGGCCTGGTCTCTGGCTCGGAGTTGTTCCATGAGGTTTGAAGTTACCCAGGATAAGTGGGAGCCTTTGACTCTGGATCTCCTTAGCGGGGCATAAATGTCCCAGATAGTGAGAAATTTAGTAGAGAAGTAGCTCAGGGCCTCATCCATGGTGGTGGCACTAAGGATGGGAGACCAGTCAATGGTGGTGAGGGTGTTTAGGATCGCAGGCAGATCCAGTGATTTGTAAGCTCTGCAGTGCAGCAAATGGGGTAGGGGAGCCGGGGATGGAAGATTTTGCGCACTATGTAAATCATATGGTGGTCGCTAAGGGAGTCCGGTAGGAGGCCGGCTTTGAGTATCCTATGTGGGTGGGTAGTGAGTGCCCAGTCCAGTAGTATGTGTTTATTTGATTTGTGGTTTAGGCGGGTGGGTTCCCCTATTTGCTGGTGCGTTTAGTGCGCTTATTGGGCAGCGTGTCTTTGATGCTGCACAACCCAGCCAGTTCTGATTGAAATCCCCAAGGATGTGGAGTTCACCGCCTTCTGTAAGGGCCCTCAGGTTGCCTAGGTGTTCGAGGATGCTGGTTAGTGGTGTGTCCAGCGGGCAATATGACCCAGATATGTATACTGGGATAGAGTGGGGCAGGGGGATTTTGATCAGGAGGGAATCTATGTTTATTAAGGATGTTGGCGAAGTGATTACAGAAAACTGGAGATCTGAGGCAACATACATGGCAGCGCCGCCACCCTTCTTCCTCCCCTGCCTGTCTTGGTGGATTAGTGAGAAGTCAGGTATTGAGAATTTCTCGTCCCGGTGATGGGGCTTCAGCCATGACTCTGTGATGATTACAATATCTGGGCGAAGGGCCAGGACAGTTGTTTGTAGGGCAGCCATTTTATTTAGGATGCTACATATATTTATGTGCACGATTTTGAGACCTTTGGGGAGGTGTGTGGGTGGTGCTGATGGTTGGGCAGCAATGGGTGCCTGTGGTCCAGGGTTCCATTCAACGTCCCCTGCTATGAGCAGTAGGAATACCAGGGCGTGCCTTAATAGGTGCATGATCTTTATTGGTGTACCCCTCCGGGTGGGTTGGTTTGTGGGAGTTGAGTTTGCCTTTGGGGCTGAAAAGAGTGGGAGATATAAGACAGGTGTTGCAGTGTGGAAAGAGGGGGGGAGGATAGAGGCCCCCAGGGTCCAGTTGTGCCCCTGGTGTAGGTAGTGTTTAACTGGTGCTGAGGAGGAGTGGGGTGCAGGTTTGGGAGTTAAGGTGGGGGCTATGGGTCTGGTAGGTAGGATTGACTGAGGGAGGGAGGGAGGGAGGATGAGGCTATGCAAAGCATAGTGATAATTGCAGTGAGAAACTGCATTTTTTGTTTTTTAAGAAGTAAGTTCCTTATGTGAAGAGGAGGGTTTGACAGTATGCTCAGCGGTGGCCGCTAGTGGTGGAGAAATATAAGGGACTAATGGGAAAGTGGGCTGATTGGTCCATGAGTTCACGAGGTATGAGAGCAGCACCACTATATAAAGACAAGCCAACCAAGGGTGGTGGTGGGGGTGGTGGGGAATCTGCGCGTAGTGCAGGCAGGGCTAGAACTCCTCTTCTGTCAGAGAAGCAGCTGCAAGAAACTCCGGCTACCTGGCAAGTGTTCCTCGGCGTTGTCCGGGGGGGGTCCATCTCACTTTGCTTGGGCTGTGGGGAGGGCTTGGGGACTCCTGACCTCCGCTCTGCAGAAAGGA
Source organism: Neoceratodus forsteri (assembly GCA_016271365.2). Lineage (NCBI taxonomy): Eukaryota > Metazoa > Chordata > Ceratodontiformes > Ceratodontidae > Neoceratodus > Neoceratodus forsteri. Next base: position 634,251,348 of record CM028132.1, read on the forward strand.
GAAGAAGGCTTTAAATACAGGTAAGTGGCTAGTAGGCGGAGTGTGCTTTCTAAAAATGCAATCAATAGCTTGGGGAATTAGAACGCTTGTTTGCAGGAGATTATGGCACGGTAAAATTGCAACCCGGGGACCTAATTACAGATTTCAATCACAAAAATAAAATGTGGGAAAGCCCCTAGATAGCAGCAGTCTGCAGTTTCAGAGATTCCTGCAACTCCCCTGTGTACAGCACAAATTAACACTCACAAGCAATTTCTACCCCTGGGCTAAGCTGTGTATTAACAAATCCCAGTTTTAAACTCTGCCCAGACTAACAGATCTCTCCTTATTTGCACACAAATTCTGCAGATACAGGTTGGAGGCAGGGAGCTGTGTAAACGCTCGATGCTCACCAGCACTTTAAATTCAAGGCAGTACTGTGACTAAAAGGTGCCAATTTTAAAAATATATGGCATGGTAGAGCTCCTCTTTGATCAGGGAAGCAGCTGCAGGAAACCCGCTACCTGGCAAGTGTTCCTCGGTGTGGTCTGGGGGGGGCGTAACGCTTTGCTTGGGCTGTGGGGAGGGCTTGGGGACTCCTGCCCTCACGACTCAACCTCTGCTCTGGCAAGTGTTCCTCTGCATGGTCCAGAGGGGGGTCCGTCTCCCTTTGCTTGGCCTGTAGGGAGGGCTTGGGGAAATGTATTTTAGAAAAGACTTTTAAAGGGACACTGCCAACTTTTTTTGAACCATATTATTTCAAGGTAAAAACCCACATTTTATGATTGCTTACCTTTTCTAAAATTCATTAGTGTTTCTGGTTGTTTTATCTGTCTCCTTGCTTAGTAGAACTGAAATGCACGGTAATGTACCCAGCCTTGATTGGCTAATTTAAATCCTAAAACTACTCCGCTGACTGTAATCTTCATTTATGATTCAGTTGTATTAAAAAAAAATTGTACTTTTAAGAGAATTGCAGATCTACTTCTAATCTTCATTTAGCAATAACTTACTCTTGAACAACTAGTCTGCTGAAATACTTCTTAGAATTCAGTATTCTTAGCGGTTGTATTTTTGAATGATGATTAAAGATTATTAAAAATGACTAAAATTAGTCTTTGAAGGCAAATCAATGAATGCTTTAATACTAAATTTAGTATTTGACTTCAGCGAGGGTTCCCAAGTACAGCCCTTTGGACCTGCACCCCCCATGACCACTGACATCTTGAACACCCCCAGCCCAGATGACCACCCAGCTGGAAAACCATATCAACATCCCAATAGACCTCTCCGAAGCTATGTACCTTGCCTGCAGCTAGTCCACCCTATAAGCCCCAAACCAGCCTCTCCCCATCAACTATCACCTCCCTGTAGCTGGCTGCTCCAGGCCATCCTTCCTACCCTCAGACAAGATCCCCCTGCAGATGGAACCCCCCCAGACCTGCCTCCCCACCTCAGTAGACCACCTTCCCTGCAGCTGGACCAACCTCCCAGCCTCAACAAACAAAGCACCCTCCTTAGAACTGGACCAGCACCCCCTAGATAACAACTCTTTCTGCAGCTGGACCCACCCAGACTACCCATCTTGCCCAGATACCAGTTGCCCATCCCACCACTGACCACTATCCTTGCACATAGAAAACCCTGCCCTACTAGGTATCCTTTTATAATCCCAACGCTTACTAGTCTGACATGCTGCATCCCACACACAACAACCCAACAGCTCCAGCAGCCCAACACACAGTGGCCTGAGCCAGGACAATGCCTGACACACTGTCAAACCAGAGGAGGTCGGGGGATGCTGTGCTCATGTTGAGTGGATTTTCCACAAACACATGAAGCACCTGATCCCGACCTACGCCACCCATCCCAGGACCTGAGCCACTACTGAACAGCACAGACAATGTGAAAACACCCACCCCCTATGTGGTACACCCTCTGAGGACACACTGACCTTATCACAGACCCCCAGTAAGGATGACTGTCTCACCATCCGTGGAACAGGGATGAAACAAATAGCCATGCATGCCCCAGTGTGTTGACCAGCCATCCCAGGCAGCATGGTGGACTGTCCACGCATCCTTTGCATGCATGAAGATGTCAGCTGACAGTCAGTCAGCTGGGCATGCATGAAGGAATTGGAGTACCATGCCTGTTGGTCGGTGCATGCATGACACTGCAGGCACACAGCAGAGTGACAGAGTGAGAGCATGGATAGCTGCACCAGGAAATGGTCCACAGCAACACCACATGTGGATGCCAGAACACAGAGCAGCATGCCATTGCACCAACTGTGCAATGTGTGCATGTGGCCGTGTCATGCTAGCCTACTATGACCTTGCAGTAAGTATATAGAAAAAAGTCAGGAGGTGTTTGGGCGGAGGCTGTGCCACAGGAGCCCATTATGGCATGAAGGCTGCCAGGTATGTTGTGGGGGGGTTCCACAAGGGTCCATTGCGGTAATGCTGTTGTCACACAGTTGCACAGCTGGAAGAATTGGGGGGCACTCACATAGCTTCAGGCCTGTGCAACATGTTACACACATGAACAGCTGAAAGGATTTTGGAGGGACTCACACAGAGTCAGTCCTGTGAAACATGCAACACACAGTGCAGACGTGGCAGTGTGCAGTGGGCTGCTTGGCGATACCCAGCAGTGTTGTGATGAGACATCGCCACCAGGTTGGGTGCATGTGAAATGTGGGGGTGAAACTTTATTCAACAGTAGGGGGCCACAGTGGCAACCTGGTGACTGTGCATGATGTGTACTGTGAGTGTGCAACTGTCAGGTGCCATGTCACCATGGAAACTCTACAGGGTAGTGTTGTGTGCCATGCCACAGAGGAACTTCAGCAGCTTGCCCTTGTCCATGGATGCAAGTACCATCGTTATTCATTCCTCATAGCTCTTCTTGGGTGGTGTCCATGGCAGTCCACAACAAATGCCTTCCTGGTGACATAGGTCCATTGCTGTTCTCTGTGGAGCTCTCAGCATTGTCATGACCCTACATGCACCTTCCCAAGCAGGGCATGGAGATGGCAGTGCCAGGTCTCGACATTGCTTTAGGTCCACAGTATACCTCGCTGATTGACATCCGTAACCAACCACAGCTGAGGTGGGAACATGGGGTCATATCTCGTGGGCACCTTGGCCATCCTACTGTATAGCTATATCCTGCGCAGCACATGTGTCTGCTCGAAACAGTAAAAGAGTGTGATGGCATTGGGTGGAATGGTTGGCTTCAGGAGGCTGAATGCTGCTGGAATGTCCTGTGCAAGGAGATGGGCAAGGGCCATGAGTTCATGGATCTTCAGGCTGAATTCTGGGTCACTTCTGTAATGTGGTGCAAGGCCAAAGCTCTGGACCTTCTGCCACACAATCTGACCAAAGTGGAACAGGCAACCCTTGTTTATGGCTTGCAGAAATTCCATCTTACAGGCATTGATCGCAGCCTGCTCAAAGTCAGTGATGATCGTAGTTGGTTTGAGGTGCAGGACTGCATACTGGCATATTTATTCAGCTCCTGGAACAAGGTGCAGTAACATTGCAAGCTCTTTGTCGTCATCAGCGTATACACCAGTGACATGATGAGGTTGTTAGGACCAATCCCCATGGGTGCATGAATGGTGTACAATGAGTGAACAGGTGTGGCACGGTCTTGAACATACCATCCATCACCCAGAAGGGGCTGCTTGAGCCAGGTCCCTGATGTTGTCCCTCTGTGGTGAGTAGAAGGACTTGTGGTAGTGCTGCCAGTGATCCTGCTGTACCACGCCATCCAGTCACCGCTAGTAGCTGCTTGGGGATAGGTGAGGTCAGCCAGTGTTACTGGTTCTGGTGAGAGGTCCTTGCGGTGGGTCCTGTTCACAGTCTGCAGCAGGGTCCTCTTGCTTGGCAACTGTTGCCACAGCTCAGTGGTCATCACAGTTGCCTCACTCTGCAGTAGCTATGCAGGGCTAACCATGGTGTTGTGTGCCTTCTACTTGATGCCAGCCAGCTTCTGTGCTGGTAGAGCATCTGTCACCTCCAGAGCATGATTGTCCTCATTCTTTTTCCTTAGGTGGTGCTTGCCATCCAGGAGCAGTGTGATGGCCTGGCTGAGGCAGGACTTGGACTTATGGTGCTGGCAGCACCATTACACTGTCTCAGGCTGACCCGGTGGTGCTGAGGGTTGAGGCACTGGATGCCACACCTTGTGCCACAACAGTGACCTGGGTTCAGGATTGAGCTCGGGACATCCGGGGTCAGCAGGGGAGGACTGGGATCGAACATCCATAGACTGCTCTCCCAGTCCTGGGGTGGGCTGGGGAATTTCAACGTGCTGTAGCGGCCCTCTAGGGATGCCCAGGGGCACTACTAGTATCAGTGACACTAGATGGGGGAGCACGGCAGATGTCGGCATGTTCTACCTGGACATCATTGCACATCCGTGCTACTGGGGCCAATCAAAGGAAAATGGTGAGGCATGACCTTGCAGCTAGATGGCTGTTCTCCGAGCCACCTGGAGGACTTTGGAGAAGTCCTGTTGAGGAGGGTCCGGGGCTGTCCTGGCTGGTACAGGCAGAAGGGGAGCCCTCCAGCAGGATGACATGATGGCCGTTCCTGATTCTCCTGGGTGCACTTTGAGCTACCCCACTCTCCAGGTGCATGGAGCTGGCGGCTGGATGCCCCAAGCTGGAGTGTGTGCCACAGCAGGTGAAAAATATGATATGATAAAAAAAGTACACTGTCTCATTGCATGTCCATTCATGGACCAGGAGGTAGCCATTCACATTCAGCTTGGACTTTCCTTTCCTGGATGGTACCACCTCACAGATTGTCCTAGTTTTTGGAGTTGCAGTTGAGCACCCTGGCCCCTCCATGGCTTCCACGCTGTTCTCCAATGTGCCAGAGGACTGTGCTACACTGTCCAGCTTTGGTTCCAGCTCAGGCATGCGGGTGTGATTGCACTTCGTTTGCACATCACACTCCATGAGTGCATGTCCGTCCGCTGCCCCATGCATCATTTTCCGATGCCTGCCTGTTCTCCATGTTCTCTTCAGCTGTAGGTCCCTGATCTGTGACTTCTCTGGTAAATTACCTATGTAGCACTCACTGTGCTCTTTCCTATGGAGCTTGCATTTTCTACCCCATGCCGGTTTGTTTGTCAGAGTTCCAGTTCACCTGCTTTGTTTACTAACCACTCTCCCTCCATCTGAAATATCTGAAATAGGCCCTGCCCAGCCAACCACTGTCCCTGCAGCTGAACCACCCTTTCAGCCCGTGGAGAAACCTTCCCCAAGGAAAGCACTGTCCGTGGACCATTCCACAGTTACACACAGGGAGGAAGAGGCCCCCAGCTGAGTAGGATGCAACTGCTGGTGGGTGACTTAATTAAGGGGGTAGACTTGTGAGCAGGGTGGGGTAAAGGAGAGAGAGGTGAAATACCTCAGAGGTACTTTGGCTTGGAGGTATGAGAGCAGATACAGGATCATTAGGACAGCAGGAGATGAGAGGAGCTAGATGTCATTGTCCACCTGGGGACAAATGACCCAGCAAGGACAGGGTAGGGGTAGCAGGGAAATTCTCAGGACAGGGGAGGGTCCCTGCATGCATGGTGGCTTTTGCCAAAAGGTTGCCTATATACATCTGGGAGAAGATAGTACTTCCACACCAGCTTTCAGCAGTTGGTTAAAAGCATGGTGCGGGTGGGTCTCAGGACTAGAGGCCACTTCAATGTCTTCATAAGTGAAATTGCAGAAGAACTGAATGGGAAGATATGTCTTTTTGCAGATGCCACCAAAACCTGTTATAGGGTGGACACTCAGGAGGGTGTGGAGAAAGGGTTTGCCCATACTGGTGTGACAGCCATGTTGCTGATGCCGTTACAGCACAGGCCACATTACTGCACCAGGCATAACGTATCCCGGGAGTTACACCACCAAAGCACCCTCCTGGGAAACAGTCTCTATTGGGCCCCCTCCCCTAATTATCCCACAGGTCCAGGTTCTTAATTTACCTGTTCTCCAGTCCTACCCCATCCTACAAATTGAATCCGCAGATATACAGAGATTGTTACTATCCCTGATGTCCAGTGGTTCCCATTTATTTATTTATTAATTCATTTGTTTACCAAGAGGTGCACTGGTCTGAGAACCATTTTAGGCATGATCTGGGCCATTGAGGATGGCACAGGAACAGAAGCGGGCACAAAGGAGGCTGGGACAAGGCATATAATAGACAGTAATAAAATATACAGGATATTTATATGAGATATATATAAACTTGCAGCACAATGGATAAATAACAGTCATGACAATAGCAGGTACAGTAGTGATGTTGTAATACAAATTAGGCATGATCTGAGATGAGTAAAGGAAAAGTGCATCATGGCAATGTGGTATGGACCAAGAAGGAAAAGGAGGGAAGGGAAGTAGAGGCATGATAATAAGTTGGGAGGGCAGGAGCAAGGAGTGAAGGAAGAAGGTGAGATCCAGAGAGGTCAAGATTCCTGAGATCACTGGTGCTAAGTGGAGGGGCAGGTTGTTCCAAAGGAAAGGGGCTGCAGATGAGAATGCACATTACCCATACAGGTGAAGACTAGGGGCACACAAGCATGGGGCCAGCAGTGAGGCAGGGCTCTCAAGAAACACTTTGGCCAAAGGAGGTGAGATTGTGAGAGTGGCTCAGTTTTGATGCCTTATTGACTGTGCTGGCCAGGAGATAGGTCTGTTAGCTGATAGGGTGCCAGCCCAGGGCCTGATACAGTGAGCAGTGGTGTGTTGAGTGAAAGCCCTTGCCCCCTGTATATCCAAAGTCCCCACCATGACCAAGTTAGTTCTTATTGCAAATACTACCCCCTGGTCCCCAGGCTTACTATATATTTGACACCCTTCCACATTTGGCACAGACCATCCTTTCAGCTCCTTGATCGGGTACAAAATGGATGATAGTTCACAATCATGTGCTAACTGTACACAGCTGTTTATACAGTAGGCACATGAGTGAAACACTGACATTCTGTCCCTCAGCTGGATCAGAGGTTAGCAGAGTGTCTCTCATGCACCACTATGGGAGAGTGTATACATATGGTGGGGCCATGAATGGTGGGACAGATGGGACTGGGTAGGCAGATAGGTATTGGCAGTTTGATGTACGGAATGGACAGCAGCACCACTGAACACTAGCGTGAAGTGTGGTATTACTGATGGTGGGAGCTCAAAGGGCAGGGGTAGAGGCAGAGGTGATAATACCTGGTTTAGGAGGCAACATCTTTAGAGCCATTCACCAACTGGTCAGAGACTTCTAATTATGCTATTCAAGATATCATTTGTGATCCTACCCTGCTTTTGGGGTGCAAAGTGTTGTTTGAGAGTCACTTACTCATTTAGCGATTGCAAATGCTCTTGAATGTTCTGGTCTATGTGAATAATAACAGTCCATTACCAGTAAGATAAAGACAAGTTTAACAAATAAAATATGAAATGGAGAGCTGTTCTCCATGAGGTTGATAATGTAATTTATCTTAATAATGCATTAGAGTACAGAGTATAATGAGATTACTACTGGTACCACTGTGCTACCACATGAGTCTAGGGTTGCTGTGAGAGGTACCAAATACCAAAATGTCAAAATAACGCAGTACCATTGTGCTACCAGAGTACCAGTATTTGTGGGAGCCAACAAAAATCTCAAA